>JAPDNY010000014.1:59291979-61691979 GCA_029375565.1 Gekko gecko | reverse complement strand
AGAACACACAGTAACGGCCGGAGGCCAACTATATACAGTTAGGGGGGACGGCCCTACATTCCTATTGGCGGGTTTGAATCGCCCGCCAATGCTGCCATTGGTTCACTACTGGCGAGCTCAGGAACCTAGTCCCTATTGTTCTCAGAGAGCGAAGCTTGGCTGTATTTCGCCAGCTCAGCCCTCCGATCCCAGGACACAACAGAGTGTGGCCTAGGCGGCCACTGGGTGCACATGCTAGCGGGCTCTGCTCAGTGCTGGCACCTCCCACCCAGGTTGCACAACATTTCGGAATGAGGGCTGCTGGAAGCCGGGGCACATCCTTATAGCCGGCTAGGCTGCAGAGGGTGGGGCAGGGCTGGTTGGAGTCTTCAGTCAACTGTGCACTGGCACACCTTAGGGAGGAGGGAACGGAACCTAGAGGCCTCCAGCAGCTGTGACGCCCTAGCCCTAGTCTCTATGCCAACCATAGAGACTAGGAGGGAGGAAATTATAGAGCATCAATTGACTGCCGCCATTCCCCCGCCCCCGCTGCTGATGCCTTCAAAAGCAGGGGAGGTGTTCTCAGATCAGGGGATCCCCCCACTCCAAAAATGCTGTAGGTCTCCTTTGCTTTGTTCTCCAAAGGGAACCGACCCAGGTAAGCCCTGGCCCGGAACTTCTCACTGCTCAGAGAAGCGGGGCATGCATAACAGCGTCATGTAAGAAAATGAACAGTAAGTCACGGTCCAGGTGGGATCACAGTTCAGGTCTCACTTTTGCCACAAGCTCTTTAAGGAGACTTAAGCAAACCATCCATTTGCAGCTTCAGCCTTTTATCTGTATTAGGGGGGTGATAATAGTAATGACTTACTGCACATTGCACCGCAATCCTAACAACAACTGCCTGTGTAAATCACTTTGAATATTCTTCAGGGTTCCGTAAAAACAAAGTATTATTATTTTCATCTCCCTCAAAGTGATACTTCTAAATGGAGTCCAGACTGTCCATTATCAGGCACGGAGGGTGGTACAGCCCTTTGCTTCTATACCCTCCTACAGGAGTGAATTATGCCCGGTTAGGGACACTGTTGGACCACGGGTTCACTCTCCCTCTGCCCTTACCTGATATACATATTTTTCCCCCTGGGGAAAATGAGTTTTGCCTCTCCCTTACTCCTGTGGCCAATTACGGACTGTTTAGTTTGCCCTGTAGAATTCGGTAGGAAGTACCGACAGCCAAACCCATTCCTATCCTGGGCTGTATAAAGGTACCCAACTCCTGGAGTTGACTTCTTATGCCCCCCACACACACACACACAAATGTCACTACCAGAGTGGGGGCTCCTGTTTTGAATAGCAAAATGGAGTGGAGTTTGAAGAGTTAATCCACTTCCCCTTCCTGCACAGTACCAAGACAAACTGAGGCTGCACAAGCTTGCAGTTTGCATATTGCGAATGGACCCAAAGGCATCATCTTCTTCTTTTTTTTAAGCACCCCCCAAAAGAGGCATTTTATTATTTTTAGACAACAACAAAACTACAAGACATACCACACAACCAATACAAAACAATACATAACAATACAATCTACACCCACTAAGACAAACATTAAACATTGACGGGGGTTACAAATATCCGTCATATCCCAATTCCGTTATAGTCCCTCCCACCTTACCAACATAAATGTTACACAGTTGCTTCTATACCCGCTAGTTCAAAATTAATATCTTATTCAGGTCTACTTTCATTCTAAAGCTTACATTATACATTCATCATTGTTTCTTTCCATCCTGCTCCCTCTTATCCCACCAATCATAAAAGCATTGCCAAGTGTTTCATCATATCCTTTCAACATCAGAGTCAGTTTGTCCATTTCTGCTGCTTCCATTATCTTCTCAATCAGCTCCTGTTCAGTTGGTACCACCGTGGATCGCCAATACTTTGCATATAGAATTCTAGCCGCCGTCGTTCCATATATTATCAGATATCTTTCTTCTCTCCTTATCTCTTTTGGAAGTATTCCTAACAACAACACTTCTGGCTTAAACACAATATTGCTTTTTGTGATATTCTGTAACAATCTATGCACCCATATCCAGTATTTCTTTGCCCCCTCACAGGTCCACCACATATGATAAAACATGCCCCCTTTAACATTACATTTCCAACACTTATTAGAGCATTTTTCATCATACTTCGATAATCTATCCGGAGTCATATACCATCTGTAAAACATTTTATACATGTTTTCTCTATATGCAACCGCCCTGGTTATTTTCACATTTATTTTCCATATTTGATCCCATTGTTCCAGTTCTATATTATAACCAAAGTATGTCGCCCATTGGACCATACTATTTTTCACTATTTCATCAATCATATAATCTGCTAACAACAATGCATACATTTTTTTAATAAATTTCTCTTCCAGCTCATATAGTATTTTCTCTATATCTATCAGTGACTTCTCAAACCCTTTCTGTTTATCTTTTTTATATCTTGATTGGATCTGGATTCTATGCCACCAACTAATATTCTCCTCTAATTCAAGCTCCCCCTTCGCATTTATCATGTCCAAATATCTTTGTGGAGGATCTTCAGAGTACAACCTAGGGAGAGTCACTGCTTCTACCGGCGCAACCAGTCTAGAAGTTTTAATGAACCACCTCCTCCGGATGGTCTCCCATACTCTTATTAGGGCATCTCGTACCCAATGTTGTCTGAAGTATTTACGTGCTGCAATCTTCTCATCCCATAAAAACACGTGCCAGCCTTCTAAGAGATCATGTCCTTCAAGTTTTAAAAGCCTTCTGTCCTCCAGCATCACCCATTCCTTAATCCATGCCATCGCTCCTGTTCTGTAATATATTGTCCAATTTGGAAGAGCCAGGCCTCCTCTTTCTTTTGAGTCCTGCAACATTTTGAGTCTAATTCGTGCTCTTTTACCCTGCCACATGAACTTAGTTGTAGTTTGCTCTAATTCCTTCAATATTGCCAAATTTTTCAACACAGGAATCGTTTGAAACAAGAAAATCCATCTTGGTAAGACATTCATCTTTATCAACGCGATTCTTCCAGTTAGGGACAACTTCAGCGTCTTCCATTTTTCCAGATCTTGCTTCGTAGTTCTTAACAGCTCTCTATAATTATCCTCTTGGAGAGAACTGCATCTATTTCTTAACTGAATCCCTAAATACTTCACCTTAGTACAGAGCTTATATCCAGACTCTTCATGTAAACTCTCCCTTTGTTCCATAGTCATGTTTTTCGTTAACATTTTTGTTTTAGTCATATTGACCTTCAAGCCCGCCACTTGTCCATACTCTCTCAAAATCTTATTCAGTTCCGTGATTGAAGACCTCGGTTCCTCCAGTATAAATGCCAAGTCATCTGCATAAGCTAATAGTTTATAGTGTTCTCCATGGACCTTTAGGCCTTTCACTTCTGTATTCAATCGTACCTCCTCTGTTAAAATTTCCAAGGCAAAAATGTATAATAACGGTGAGAGAGGGCAGCCATGCCTCGTGCCTTTCTGTATCTGAAATTGTTCAGTCCGTGCTCCATTCACCATAGCTGCTGCTCTCTGTTTTAAGTAGATTGCTTGGATTGTTTGAATAAACCGTTCTCCTGCTCTAGCTCTCTTAAGTGTCTCTATTATAAATGTCCAGTCCAGGTTATCGAAAGCCTTCTCTGCATCCACAAAAATTATCGCCATTTCTTTTTCCGGATGCACTTCATAATACTCCAAGACATTCAATAGCCTCCTCATATTGTGCTTTATCTGCCTTTTCGGTAAAAATCCTGACTGGTCTTTATGAATTCTTTTTGCTAAAACACGCTTCAGCCTATCAGCCATTATAGAGGCAAAAATTTTGTAATCCACATTCAGTAAGGAGATTGGTCTGTAGTTCTTGATATCATTTGCTTCTGTATCCGGTTTATGTATCAACGAGATTAGGGCTTCCCTCCAGGTGTCCAGTATTTCTTCTCCTTCCCACGCTTTCTTATAGACTTCATGTAACTGTGGAAGTAACACTTCTTCAAAAGTTATATAGAATTCCACTGGCAGGCCGTCCGTCCCTGGTACCTTACCCTTGTTCTGTCTTTTCAATGCTTCTACCATCTCCATCATAGTAATTGATTGATTCAGGATCTTCTGGTCTTCCTCCGAAAACTTCTGCAGGACACAGTCTTGCAAATACTGGGATATCTCTTCTTTGGTTCTATTTTCTCTTGCATACAATTTCTTATAAAAGTCTTCCACAATCCTTTTCAATTCTTGAGCTCCATTATGCTCCATGCCATTATTGTCTCTCAGCGATTTTATCGATGTTCTTTCAGATTGCTTTCTTATTTGATAGGCCAACCATCTAGTCAGTTTATTAGCATTCTCAAAATAGTTTCGTTTGGCATAGTTTACTTTCTTCGCCATTTCTGCTGTCAATAAGCAGTTCATTCTGTGCATGAGAAACTTAATTTTTTCCTTCCTATCAAATTCTCCTCCCATTTCCATTTCTTGCCTCTCCTGTTCCAAAATATCTTTTTTAAGTTTGACGTATTCCTCATTCCTTTTTCTGTTTCTCTTTGCCGCTTCCTTCATCAACAATCCCCTCGCTACAGCTTTAAAGGCATCCCAAACCGTTCGTCTCGGAATACCTGATGTATTATTTTCCTTAAAAAAGAAAGCAAATTTTGTTTGCAAGCTTTTCACCACCTTACTGTCCTTGAGCAATAATGGATTCAATGTCCATCTATCCCTATGCCTAGTTCCTTGTAACTCCACCATTATCGGGTTATGGTCAGCAAATGTACTTGCCTCAATTTCTGCTTCCTGCAGATCTCTTACCATTGAAGATGACATCCAACACATGTCCAGCCTGGACCAAGAGTCGTGTCTTGCAGAATAAAACGTATATTGTTGTGTCTTGGGATTTCTTACTCTCCACATGTCCACCAATCTCAGTTCCTCTACAATCTGTGAAAGTGAGGTGGTAAATTCATTACCTTTAGCCTTCTTCCCCTGAACACCCGCCTTCCGGTCCATTTTATTGTCAAAGACCGCATTAAAATCACCAATCATACAGAACTTCTGAAAGTCTTGTGTAGCTATCAACATTGAGAGCCTTTCGTAGAATTTCTCCTGGTTTTGGTTTGGGGCGTATATATTCACTATTAAAACTTTTTTATTTTCTCTTTGAATTTTCACCATTAGTATCCTCCCATCTTCTGAGGCGAATACAACTTCTGGTTGCGTATGTTCTTTGATGTAAGTGGCCACTCCACGTTTTTTCTTTTCTTTGTCCGCTGCTACAAATACTTTGCCTAATCCCTTATAATTCAAATACTTTTCATCCTGTTTCCTAATGTGGGTTTCTTGAATACATGTTATATCTGCTTTGCACTTCTTCAATTGGTGAAATATCCTTCTTCTTTTCGGGGGTCCATTTAATCCGTTCACATTGACCGAGAGTATTTTTATTTTCTGTTTATCCATCTAGGTTCTGCGTCTGTCTGTGTTCCTTTTCACTCTTCGCCTTTTGCCGTGTAACAATTGGAGATCTCAGTCTAAATATTCTGAGCCTTTGAGGTTTAACCGACAAATCTGATGCTGCTGCCCCCTGGGGTTGGGGTTCAGATTCTTTCTCCACCTCTCCCTCTTCTCTCTCCTCTTCTTCTTCTTGATCGTCTGACATCTCCACGCCATATGTCTCCAAAAAATCCTTGACCTTGAAAACTGAGTTAATTCTAAATCTCTTTCCTTCAAAACTAAAGAGGACCCCTTCTGGCAAAATCCACCTGTAACTGATATTGTTGGCTCTCAATAATGCTGATAATTCTGAGTACTCCCTCCTTTTTTCTCTCACTCTCCAGGGTATCTCTTTCAGTACCTTAATTTCTTCTTGTCCCATCTTCAGTGGTACCGCGTTCACTTCTCTCAGTATCTTGTCCCTGACCGCCCGTTTATGAAACCTCACTTGAACCTCCCTGGGCACCTTGAATCTCCTTGCGTAGGCCGAATTCATTCTGAAAGCCACATCAATTTCCTTTTCCACTTCACCCGCATCCTCAATATGGAGATGGTTCGCCAGAAGTTCAGACATCTTTGCATTTAAGTCTTCTTCTTTCTCCTCAGGAATATTTTGGAACCTTAGAACAAACGCCGCTCTCTCCACCTGAAGCCTCATCACATCTTGCTCCAGTGACAATTGTTTCTCTTCGTTTTCTTGGACCTTTCTTTCCACCAATTTTGTCTTCAGTTCTACTTTCTCCATCGTGTTACTTAGTGTCACTATTTTTGTCGTATTGTCCGCTATTTGTTTCTGCAAAAGCTGTAAACTCTTAGTGATTTGCTCAGTAATATCTTTCATCGCATTCTGGATCGGGACTGCCGCCTGAGGTATCATGTCCCTAACCTCCTGGATAGCTTTATTAACTGGGACAATCGCTAGCGGAACCGAATTCCGGATTTCTTCCATGCTGGCTTTAATCGGCTCTACCACGTCATTAATTGTGCTTAAAATAGTAGCTTGGACCACAGCTTGCATCTCCTTTTGGGGTTCCTTCTGACCTGTGTTCCCTAACTTCCCTGTTGCGGAACCAGGGACCCCAGGTGAAGCAAGAGACGTCTTTTTACATCCTCTGCTAGCCATATTTTTCGATTTCTGTCTAATTTAAGTTTTACACTCTTAACTCACTCAGAGAATCTTCACCCTTTGTTTATATATTACTGTTCCAATCCCTTATCCAGTGTTTAGGAACAGCACAACCTTTTGGCCCCGTTCCCAGACCCTATTATCACCACCACGTTTACACAATGAGCTTTGTTTAGACTATCTTACCCTTTCGCAAATTCCCCAGAAGTTGTTTTCAGTATTCTCTTTTTTTATTTACCAAAACAACCCCTCTGTTGGCAGTTTTCCCAGGCTAGCCACTCCACTGCCTTTCCCCACCTTCACCTTCAGTTTATACACAAAGCCACTAACACTAAATTGCCCAGAAAGGAAAGAAAAGGGAACTTTCCCACAAGCCCCCTGCCAGTCAATAGTCAATGATCAGACACCCTATTAAAGTCTCAGTTATCTCACCAACCAGATTTCTTCAGCTTTCATTCAGCCAAGCCTGTCTTTCAGTCACAGTGTAAGCTGCAGCAAAAATTGGGAACGTAGCAACACTTTAATCTTCCATCCTGGCCCCAAGGGTTAAAAATTTGCGTGCGCTGAAATGAGCCTCCTCTTCTCCATTTATGCGCTTCACCACTCTTCCACCCTACCCCTTCTAGGGTTAAAAATTGATTGTGCTGCACAGGGGTCCCCTGTTAATCTTCTCCTTCTCACCAAGTTGTTGGCAAACAGCTCCCACCCTGGCCAGGTCCCCTCTAAATTTCATAAACTGGGGTCCATACCACAGGGAGAAGCTAAGACTCTTTCCCCGAACCTCTGAGAGCCACACTTCAGCCACTTTATAGCCAAACTCACTGTACTCTCAGCTTTCACCGTATTGCTTTCAGATGGCTTTCACTCACTCTTGCCCTTTTTTTCTGTTCCAACTTCGCCAAGCTCACTTTCGCTTTCTAGCCGTTTAGATTCTGTCGGGGGGAGAGCCCTCCCGCTGTGCTACTTCTATAGGGCTAATTATGTTAAATCGCCCATTCCAAACCGCCTCTTTTGTTCTCGCGGATACTCACAGAAATGCTCTGTCGGTAAGGTTCTTCTTCCCCCCTTGGTGCAGGAGCATTGGCTTTGCCCAGCAAAGCTGAGCTCGGACTTTGATCCCGCGTCGGGGGCGATCCAGCCCATCCCGTGAGTTGCAACTCACACGAGGTCTCGGATCAAGCCCCTTGCAACTGCCTGTCCCTTCCCGGGACAGCAGGGGGTCCTTTTGATGATCAAAGGACCCCTTTAGAGATCATAAAGCCGCCACCGCGCTCAGGCGCGTGTGTCTCGCCACACCGCCTCTGCCTCTCTCCCCAAAGGCATCATCTTCTCACATCATTGTCTATTTGTGCTCTTCACCTCACTACACACAACCCTCCCCCGATGCACAGAGTCCCCAGTGTTCTAAGCTTTATGTCACATTTATTTGTTTGTTTGTTTGTTTGTTTGTTTGTTTGTTTCGATTTGTATCCCGCCTTCCCCGAAGGCTCAGGGCGGCTAACAGTGGGCATGAATGCCAATTTAAACAATATAAAACAATATCAACAGGTAAAATTATAAAATCAAACAATACAACATAAACACAACATTTAAAACCAAGATGATGGGAGTACGATGGCACAGTTATCGAGGTGGGATATCGAAGGTGGAATAGCGGCAGTGGCGGCTCCTACTCAAAAGCCTGGCGGAAGAGCTCCGTCTTGCAGGCCCTGTGGAACTGGACAAGGTCCCGCAGGGCCCGGATCTCCTCTGGGAGCTCCTTCCACCAGGTAGGAGCCGCCACCGAAAAAGCCCTGGCTCTTGTGGCAGCCAGCCTCACATCTCTGGGGCCCGGAATTTACAGGAGATGTCAGCCCCCAGACCGAAGTGCCCTTGGGGGAACATGTAGGGAAAGGCGGTCCCTCAGGTAGGCCAGACCCTGGCCATACAGGGCTTTAAAGGTGATCACCAGCACTTTGAAGCGAATCCGGTACGCTATTGGCAGCCAGTGCAGCGCTTTCAGCACAGGCTGAATATGGTCCCTCCTAGAAAGACCCATCAGCAGCCTGGCTGCAGCATTCTGCACTAGCTGCAGCTTCCGGATTTGCGACAAAGGCAGCCCTAAGTAAAGAGCGTTACAGTAGTCTAACCTTGAGGTGACCGTCGCATGGATCACTGTGGCCAGGTCATCATGGCCAAGGAAGGGGGCCAACTGCCGTGCCTGCCTCAGATGGAAAAAGGCCGACCTGGCAGTGGCTGCTACCTGGGCCTCCATCATTAGAGAGGAGTCCAGGAGCACTCCCAAACTCCTAAACTCCGATGCCGGCAACAAAGGTACCCCGTCGAAGGCCGGGAGAGGGAGCCCCAGCCCCGAACCAATTCGACTCAGGCCCAGGACCTCCTCTTTGCCGGGTTTAGTTTCAGTCGGCTCAGTCTGAGCCACCCAGCCACGGCCTGTAACGCCCAATGCAGGTCATCCGGGGTGGAGCCCAACTGGCCCCCCAACATCAGATAGAGCTGGGTGTCATCTGCATATTGATGACACCCAAGCCCACAACAAGGGGGCGCATGTAGATGTTAAACAACATCGGGGACAGCACTGCCCCCTGAGGTACCCCACACTCAAGGGGGTGTCTCCGGGACCGCTGTCCCCCTGTCACCACCCTCTGTCCCCGACCTTGGAAAAAAGAGGCAAACCATTGAAGGGCAAGCCCCTGAATCCCCACGTCGGCAAGGCGGTGGGCCAGCAACTGGTGGTCGACCGTGTCGAACGCTGCCGACAGATCCAGCAACACCAGAGCTGCCACACCACCCCGATCCAGATGCCTACGGAGATCGTCAGTCAGGGCGACCAGTACCGTCTCCGTCTCATGACCCGGGCAAAAGCCGGACTGGTAAGGATCTAGGATGTAGTGGGGAAAGCAGAATGTGACATAAAGCTTAGAACACTGGGGACTCTGTGCATCGGGGGAGGGTTGTGCATAGTTGCAGAGCCCTTATTAACTTTAATAGCTACAATATAAGCTTCTTCAAGAAATCATGTCTCCAGAGCAAAATATTCCGATTTGTTGCCACAAGGGGGGGGGGGGAACTTACCTAGAGGAGTAAAATTAGTTGTTTTTTAAAGGCATTCTGGTGAAATTTTAGACACTCAAATTCTTAGTCCGACTTTGAGGACGCTTCTGCTTTCCTTGATCCTGACTCATTATAGCGCCATGCTTATTTAGTCCTCACAAATACTAAAAACACTTCAGCAATTCTATCACGGCTCCTTCGGTGCATATAACATCTTACATCATTTTATGTGCTCTCTCACAAGTTAAAAGAGGCATCAGGATACCGTTTGAACCATCCAGATACCATTGCTGTGTTCTATATGTGATCTTTTAGAATTCATGGCCCTGAGCCCTGCAGGGCTTTGGCTGTGGTCCCAGTTCTGAACGTTTGAACCAGCTGAGCTAGCGCATGAAGTCTATAAATATGAGGTTTGCACCAGCACAACGCTTGAGTTGATGATTGAGTTGCTGAGAAAATCCAGAAACTTGTCTGACATGAAACGTTTATGTTACATTCTCCCTCATGGGTCATATAAACTGATTAGAAAATTCCAATTATGCCAGTTTAATCAGTTTATATTGTTGTTGTTGTTTTGCTTTGAGAGTCCAAGAAAATCACTTCCTTTTTTTGGTCCAATGTTTTTTTCCTAGAAAGCAAAACCAAACTGAAGGTCTTTCTTGATGCACTCCAATGCTCCCTCTAAGCTGTGAAGTCTTGTGAGCAAAAATCCTACTTTGTGAGGTACTGGCATTACAGTGGTGAGCAAGCGATTTGGCTACTGCATAAATTAGTTTGCTCTGGAGCCATCCTTCCTGAGCTAAGACAACAATGTGTGAGCTGGAGACTAAAAAACTGTGAGCTAGCTCACACTAACTCAGTTTAGAGGGAACACTGCTCCTGAGCTGTAACTTGCTTCCCTGGAATGTGCAAAAACAACAGCCCTGTGTTAAGGTCTCCCCTTTAGTAACATGCAATAAAATTCCTCGCTCCTACACACAACCTTCCTCTCTCCGATGTCCCTTGTGCAAGCTTAAAGGCACTCCACCTTGTGCACAAGTGAATGGTTCCCTCTTCCCACCCCTCCACTGGTGCTTCAGTGCATGCTACTGGGAAGTGTTCACCCAGCCTTCAGGGGCTTGGGGGGGGGCTGCAGAGGAAATGTGGGTGGGAAAACCATGTGCTCCTTTGAGTCTAAGCCAGCAGAGTCTAAGCCTTTACTCCTCTGCTGCCTACCAAGCATGCAGTTTTCTCAATGAATGTCCCCCTCCCAAGCCACAGGTTTTTTAAAAAATAGGACATAAATCTGCACTCTGAAGAAAACAACTTAGTGCACAGATCTCAAGGATACCTTCCATGAAACCCTTGTGCCTGATATCCATCAGCCAGCTCCTTAATACTAGGTTTGATTCCTGTTTCCTGCATGCCCTCTTTTAAAGGGTCCAGTGGGGGGGGCAGGAGATTGTTATCCCGAAGTCAGGGTGAGCATTTATAAAACAACTCACTTCTGCTGGCTGTCCAGAGCCATTGCAAGTGGGGGCAAGGGGCTCCCAAACATCCCATTTTCCCTCAAAGTTCTGAATGTCCACCAAGATTCATTTTTTAAAAAATCCCACATAGAGAGCTTATTTTCCCCATTGAGAATCATTGGTCTAGGGCCACATAACTACATTCAGCTCCCCCTGCCACACCCTTGCCCTGGCCGTAGCAGGTGCCCCACACCTTCTCTGTTGCCCGGGACTGCTGATGCTCTAACCACCTCAGACTGATTCTGGTGTGCAGCCGCCGTTTGTCTTTGCATAAAATACTGTCTGCCCAGGAGGATTAAAACCCAAACACAGGTCTGTTGTGTATGTTACACAACTTCACTGGGTGGATTGCAAGTTGGGATGGGCACAAACTGGCTCATGAACTAAAGTTCATCACGAATTTTGGGCAGTTCATGGTTCGCAAAGCAGTGTTCATGAACTGAAGAACTGCCACAAACTTCCACGAATTTTGATGCTGTTCGTAGCAGTTCATGAAGAGCAGAAAGCAGGGGTTTAAGTGGCTCCCTGCCACTCAGCTGTTTGGTTTAAATGGCTCAGAGCAGAAATCATGGGTTTAAACTTTAAATGGCTCACAAACCGATACGAACCAGTTTGGTTTACAAACCAGCCTATCGATTCACGTTTCGGTTCATGGTTCAGCCACAAACCACAAACTGAACCACAAAAATGAGGTTCAGGCCCAACCCTAATTGCAAGCACAGTTCAGCATTGTGCATTAAATTCTCAGGCAGCAAACTTTATCTTTAAAAAAAAAAAAAGACTCCATGAAGCAGAACATGCAGAGAAGTGTTGATGGGAATGTTTTCGGTCACTTGCAGAGCACTGGGGTTACTGGTCCAGGTTTCCCTCTTTCCGTGCTCTCTGCCAAGCACCTGTCATCATCCCCCAGCCTTTTCCATGCCAGTGTCTGATATCAGACAGTCATCTTTGGGGAAGAGAGAAAAGTATGAGCAGTTGCCCTGGGCAGCCTGAAACCTGCTCCTGAGGTCAGCCGGGAGAACATCTGTTCAAACAGCCGAGCAAGGGAAAACGTGACCACATCGCGTCCTGCTGTTTTGGCTGTATCTCATCACTGGTTTCAAGATACAATGGCAGGGGCAGAGCATTAAACAGAGAAGAACGCAAGGACTCAGGGAGCGTCAACAAGCTATCCTTACCAATGCAAGATGAAAGATTGATAGGAGGTCTCCAGTACACAGAAGCCTTTTCCTTTGCCGCAGTCCCGTGATGTGTGACATGATCCTCTCTAAGGTGGTGTTTTGAAACTTGCAATGAATTTAACCAGATGACCATCTTTTAACAAAAATGCACAGCAGGTACTTGGAGAGGGGCTGAAAAAAACAGAGACAAAATAAGGGGAGGTTGGTAATACCCTGGCCCACAAGACATGCTGTTTTCCTCTGTACCCCCATACCAGTTCCCCCAACAAAACTTTTTCGTTATCTGTTTTGCCTTGCCTGATTATATAGAAGACTTGGGAAATTTGGGTGCTCTTGTTCTATAGCCAGTTTGGTGTAGTGGTTAAGTGCATGGACTCTAATCTGGGAAAACCGGGTTTGATTCCCCACTCCTCCACTTGCAGCTGCTGGATGACCTTGGGCAAGCCATAGTTCTGTCAGAGCTGTTCTATCGAGGACAGTTCTGGAAAGAGCTCTCTCAGCCCTGTCTACCTCACAGGGTGTCTGTTGTGGAGAGGGGAAGGGAAAGGAGTTTGTAAGCCGCTCTGAGACTCCGAGTGAAGGGTGGGGTATAAATCCAATCTCCTCCTCCTCCTCTTCTTCTATACATGCTGTTCTTGCTTAATTGAAGAACTGGAAGGCATTATTGTCAGCTCTTTATTTTTGCAGCAGCTGGAATAGCCCGGATTGGCCTGAGCATGTCAGGGTGTGGGAGTTCAGCAGGGTTGGCTGCAGTTAGGACTTGGTTGGGAAACTGGCAAAGAAGACCAGGGCCGCTACGCAGAGGAAGACAATGGCAGACCCTCCTCTCGCCTTGAACAACCCATGGGTGGGGTCGCCCTGAGCCAGTTGCAACTCAACAGTTCATTCTTCTCCCTCTTAATTTTTATTGCATGCACTTGGGAATTCAAAATGTTATTATATTTACTAGTGTGAGAAACTGTTCTTTCAGTGACTGAGCTTTGATGTTACATTGTTTTGCAATGCGTTCCCCCAGCTGCTTCTCTCCCCCCTGCTCTGTTATATTTTGACATTGAATATTTATTACTGAAGGGGGGGGCAGTCTCCAGGTGGCAGAGCCTCCCAGCAGCACAACTGATCCCCACGTTACAGAGGTCAGTTCCCCTGGAGGAAATGGCTCCTTTGGCAGGGGGCTCTGTGGCATTATATGCTGCTAAGGTCCCGCTCCTCACTCCACCCCCCATCTCCAGAACTTTCCCAACCCAGAGTTGGCAACCCTGTTTATTACATTAGCAAAACTGGCCATCCCAGTGCTTTCCCTGGCATTTTGAAATTTCCCTGTACCCACTGGATTTCCTGAGAGGCATTTGTCTTTTTCTCCTCTTCTGAATGTAAGATGAGAAGATGCCTAAGTAAGCTTCCCTGGACTTTCTCGAGGAAAGCTGGGACACAAATGTGATATTTATTTATTTATGGGATTTCCACCCTGCCCTTCCAGCCAAAGCCGGCTCAGGACAGCTTATATAACATCAATACATAATTTACAATAAAATGTGACTAATTTGAAATAAAACAATTCTAAAATCATTTAACTATACAGCTTGATTAAGTGCTAATAAAAATAATTCCCAATGGCTGTGATGACACAATCCACTCTTCTTATAGTTGGTTCCTCAATTTTCTTGTAGTTATCCTTCTGGCGACTGACACCAACTATCATTAAAAGTTCCAGGAGACAGGGGCTCTCTCCCCTTCAGCTATCAGTTGTTAGTTGTTAATGGTGGTGGCTAGTGGTGGTGGCAGCTCCAAAAGCCTGGTGGAAGAGCTCCGTTTTACAGGCCCTGTGGAACTGCACAAGGTCCTACAGGGTCCTGATCTCCTCTGGGAGCTCATTCCACCAGAGTGGAGCCACCACCGAGAAAACCCTGACCCTGGTTGTTGCCAACCTGGCCTCCTTAAAACTTGGGAAGGCCAGTATGCAGGTCTTGGCTACAGTGATCGACTTGGCTACTGTGATCCATGCTATGGTCACCTCGAGACTGGACTACTGTAATGCTTTCTAAATGGGGCTGCCCTTGTCGCAAATTCGGAAGCTGCAGTTAGTGCAGAATGCAGCGGCCAGGCTTTTGATGGGCCTCCTGAGATGGGAGCACATCCAACCTGTGCTGAGAACACTGCACTGTCTGCCAATAGCATACCGAATTTGCTTTAAGGTGCTGGTACTTACCTATAAAGCCCTATATGGCCAGAGTCCAGCATACCTGAGGGACCACCTTTCCCCGTATATATCCCCAGGGAGCACTATGGTTGGGGTCTCAGAATCGATTGACCCTCCTTGGTCCTAAGGAAGCCAAGCTTGCTATCACCAGGATCAGGGCCTTTTCAGTGGCGGCTCCTTACTGGTGGAATGAGCTCCTGGAAGAGATCAGGGCCCTGCTGAACCTCGCACAGTTCTGCAGGGCCTGCAAGACGGAGCTCTTCCGCCAGGTTTTCAACTAGGAGCCATCCCCCACTATCACCATCAACTCTCGGACTCAAGGGCCCGTTATGTGAAGAACATCAAGAAACTGAAAATTTAAAAAACACGCTGCCTTGGATAATTAGAGAAATATTGACAACACTTAGTGGTGTTATTTTGATATGAATTGGTTTATGATGATTTTACCCAATTTTAATTGTTATTTATATACTATGTACAAGGTTTTAACGAATGTAAGCCACCCTGAGCCTGCATAGCAGGGAGGGTGGGGTATAAATTGAATAATAAATAAATATAAAATAAATGGCTTTAAAGATAAGAACCAGCAACTTGAAACAGATCCAGTATGCTGTCGACAGCCAGTGCAGTGTCTTTAGCACAGGCTGTATGTGCTCCCATCTAGGGATCCCATCCACAGCCTGGCCTCCACAGCATTTTGCACTAGCTGCAGCTTCCAGATTTGAGACAAGGGCAGCCCCATGTAGAGAGCACTACAGTAGTCCAATCTCGAGGTGACCCTTGTGTGGATCACTGCTGCCAAGTCATTGCGTTCAGGGAAGGGAACCAACTACCTGATCAGCTGAAGGTGATAAAAGGCTGATTTGGCAGTGGCCGCTACCTGGGCCTCCATTGTTAAGGAGGCATCTAGGAGCACTCCCAAAGGAGCCCCATCGAAGGTTGGTAGTGGGATCCCTCCCATCGGTCTGCCCCGACTCAGGCACAGGACCTCTGTCTTCATCAGATTCAGATTCAGCCGGTTCAGTCTAAGCCAACCAGCCACGGCTTGTAACGCCTGGTCCAGATCTTCTGGTTTGGAGTCAGACCGGCTGCCCAACAACAGATAGAGCTGGGTGTCACCCACTGGATTGTGGTCTGTATCCTGGTGACATCCCAGCCCATGCCTCTGGGCAATCTGGGCAAGGGGACGCAGATAGATGTTAAAAAGCATTGGGGACAGCACTGCCCCTTGAGGCACACCACAGTCCAGAGGATGCCTCTGGGATAGCTGTTCCCCTAGTGCCCCCTTTGTCCCCGACCCTGGAGGAAGGAGACAAGCCACTGCAAGGCCAGCCCCTGAATTCCAGCATCAGCGAGGCGGTGAGTCAGTAGCTGATGGTCAACCAGGTCTAACAACAGCAGCACTGCCATCCCACCCCGATCCAGATGCCTCCGGAGGTCGTCCACGAGGGTGACCAGTGCCGTCTCCATCCCGTGGTCCAGGCGAAAGCCAGACTGGAAGGGGTCTAAGATGTCTGTGTGTCTGCGTCACACTGACTTGTATCCTACAGCTCTCTGCAGTCCATTGTGACACCTTTCTCCAACCGAAGGAGACTCTTCCCTCAGAAGAAAGCACCTGAGGCTGGAGGAATGCTTCCCGCTTAGTTAAGCAGAGTGGTAGGATACAAGCCCTGGGGCTCAGACGAGGCAGGAAGTCACAAAAACGTTGTCATTTTTCTCCAAACCCTTTTCTAGTTGGTCTGTTGGCAACTGGAGTGAGTGCAGCTTGACTTGTGGAGGAGGAGAGCGACATCGGTCGGTCCGCTGCGTGCAGAGGATTCAGTACAAGCCGGAGTGGGTGTCACACTCTCTTTGCCGTTCCCCTTCCCCGGTCACCAGGGAGTTCTGCAACACCCAAAACTGTCCACCTGCCTGGAGTACTGGGACCTGGTCTGAGGTAAATTAAATGCACAGACGTCTTCTTCAGCTAGTAGAATGTTCTGGCAAAGTGTTTAGACTGGGATATCTTTGTTAGTTTACCTTGGCACTAGTATGGAAACTATACCATCTATTAGGTCTGAATTTAACATTAAAAAAAAAAAACAGCTCAGCAGTTATTCTTGAGGCATCCGTGACTGATGGAAGGAAACTGGACACCAAACTGCGAGAGCTAATCCGAGGCAGAAACTGACTTTCACACCGAACAGCCTTCTTGAGGCTGCATTGCGTCAAAATATTGGGTGGAAGCCTGCAAGTTTGAATGGTCTTCCTCATGGTCAAAGTATTGTTCACGTATCACATTGAAGGGTGCCTAGCCTTCCGGTTGACATACAGCAGCCAGGTTTCTGCTATAGTGAGAGTCTCCTGGAGCTGCTTGGTAGAGCAGTGTGGGGGAGGGGGAAATTGGTATTGTGGCAACAGCGTGATGTCCCTTCCTTTGGTGTGAATATCTAGGATTCACTAGAAACTCTATGGTAAAACCACAGAGTTTCTGGTGACTCCTAGAGCTTCATGATGATGTCACTTCTGAGTTTTCCTCCCATGTTCCTTCCCCTATCCAGTCACCCACCAGGTGGCAGCCACCAGCTTGCTACCCAGAATTACGGTTGAGGGGACATTCTGTAATTTTCCCTCCACTCCAGAGTAGTACATCCAGAACAATATTACATCATATTTCTAAGCATGAAGGTTGGCTTTAATGGCCAGTTCACACATCCATTAAATTTGTAAAAATGCATCCTGCTAATAGCATCACCATTTATGGCATTTTTCCTATTTCTGAAAAGCACTGATAATATTTTATTTTTCCTACTTTGTCAGTGCTCTCGAACATGTGGGAAAGGGTGGAGAAAAAGAGCCGTCCTATGCAAAAGCTCCAGTTCCTCTTTCTGGCCTCAGATTTTGCCTGATTCAGCCTGTGTAACAGAACCGAAACCAAAAATGCAAGAAACCTGCCTCCTGAAGCGATGCCACAAACCCAAGAAGCTGCACTGGTTTGTGTCTGCATGGTCTGAGGTAAGCAAATGCTAGTTCTGATGCTTTCCTTTGAATTTCCGGATTTTTCTTGGAAGACGCAATTACAAGTCTGCACAATAAAATCACTCACAGGGGAAGAAAGATCAAGGTGGGCAGCCGTGTTGGTCTGAAGCAACAGTCAGAGTCCCGTGGGCACCTTTAAGACCAAAAAAGTTTTATTCAAGACTAGGAGAAAGGCCGATCTTCATGATCTCTGTGCATCATACCTCTGGGATATAGTGCGCCTGCCCCGACCTCGATCGGTTCCTCTTGAAAGCAAAAGGGATTTTCACGCCCGCTCCCTTGTCACACACCAGCCCCACTGCCATGACTAAGAGAGGGGCACGACAGTCCCGCCAGTTCTCTTCTGACCACCACACTGGTAGGATCCTCTCCGCTTCAGTCGGTAAAACTTTGGGCTTTAAGGCCTATTCCTCTCTTTTTTCTTTGAAGTTTCTTCGGGTTTTTTCCTGTTTGTTTTTTATTAAGTTGAAAGGACATTGTTACTACGGATTTATTTCTTTGGACTTCGTTGTTTGGACATCTTCTTTTCAAAACCATGTGTTTCCCCCCACTCCTCCGGCCTATGGCCAAGAGGTGGGGTTTCTTTAAATGGTGCCTCAAGTGTGGTAGTAAGATTGCCCCCCCAGACGGACACTTGCTTTGCCTCTTGTACCTCAGGGAATTGCACCTAGTGGACTCTTGTGCTCATTGCGTGAAGTTCTTGAAGCAGACGAGAAAGAATCAAGCTGCCAGGCTTCACATTGCGCTTCTAGAGTTAGCGCTCTCACCAGTGTTGTCACAGGACACTTTGGGGCATGCGTCAATGTCGCCTCCTGCTTCAGCATTGATGGCTGTGCTGTCCCCAATACCGACTCATTCAGATGTCAAATGCCCGCTGCTGAAACACTCGGCTCAGACATCTCAGTCCAAAGCCCATACTCCCTCCAAAAAATGCAGGGAGGGCAAGGACAATCGGCCAGTCAAGCTAAAAGAGCATAAGAAAACTCCCCCTACACAAACTCCGCTGACCCCTTGGAGGGCCATGGAACCAAATCTCACAGGGGCTGCTTCACTTGACTCTTCGAGCAGAGAGCAGCTACAAGGTGTACCTCTGTTGCCTTTGCTGTGTCCTATCCAGCTCACTGACTCTGAGCATAATATGGACTTTCACAGATCTCCCAGTCCTCCAGTGTCGACAGCTTACAATCCGACTGCGGAGTCGAAACCTTTGTCTATCCTCTACAACTCCAACCTGATGTTTGAGAACGGCCATTGAGAACAGCCACCCACCCTCCTGGGATCAATGACAATGGCAATACATGTATGGGGCCTATCCCTTTTTGGGTAGCATGCCGTGGTTCCCACCCCACCCGATGGAATGGGACCATCAGTCCACCTCCTCCCAACTCTCTCAGTATTGAGATCCTCCATCGACACCAGAGTTTGTGAGGCTGCAACCATCAAGACTGACAGACAAACCGCCAAACCTCCCAAGTTTAAAGACCCATCAAACCTGGTACCATCGGCACCGGTATTGTCTGTGTTTTTTTTCTGAACCGTCTGAACATTCTGCCTCTGACACATCCTCCCAATCAGGGGACGAAAACCCCGATCCTCCGGTGGAACCCTCACCACCTCAACAAGTGGGCGATGATCTCCCAATTTCCCATTTAGAAGATCTAAAATCTTATGGGGATTTCATCAAATGGATGGCCAACATGGTGACCCTGTCCACAGTACAACCCCCACCTACCGTGACAGACTCCACGTTTGATATCGTCCAAATGGACACTTCTACCCTGAATGCCTTACCAATGACTTAGGTCTTGCTTCAGGGGGCTAAAGTCCCGTGGTTTCACCCGGCATCTACCCCTGTCTTGAGCTGGCGAGTAGATCATATGTATAAGGTGCAGGAGCAAGGTGCTGAATTTTTATTCACCCATCCTAAACCCAATTCAGTCGTAGTCACTTCCTCTTCCAAAGGCAGATGCAGTCATTCCACACACCCCGAGAAAGAAGGGAGGAAACTTGATTCGTTCGGAAGAAAATTTTATTCTGCCGGAGCACTCGGCATCAAGACTTCGAACTATACAGCATGTATGGGGAGATACCAGTTTGCTCTTTGGGAGCAGATGTCTGCATTCATTGCAGCCCTCCCTGAGGATTCTAACTGCCAGGCTAATAGAATTCAAAAAGAAGGAATGCTCTTGGCCAAACACCAGCTCAGTGCAGCTAAGCACACATTAGATGCGGCAGCCAAAACACTGACTTCGGTGGTTAACCTCAGGAGTGGTTAACCTCATGCCTGGCTGCGCTCCACTGCTCTATCACAGGACATCAGAACTCTCATTGAGGATCTTCCTTTCGAGGGTGAGGGCCTCTTCAGTACCACAATGGATATGGCCCTGCAAGACCTAGACAAGAGCATCACGGAATTTTGGGGGTTACATTGGCTCCTAAACTGTCTAAAGCGAAATCCTGGAACAAGCCATGGTCTCGCAGACCCTCTTTTAAGTTGTCCCTGGAAGCACAATGGCAACACTCTCCCACTGTGTCTTCCCATCCATATGGACACAAACCAAAATTCTCATCTGTCGCTCAACCTAGGGCTAAGACTCGCAAAGCCCCCAAGCAGAGCCTTTGACTCCTGTCATCCCACCCCCACCCGCCTGTCTCCTTACCTGGCTGCCTGGCAGCAAATAGCATGAGACCGGTGGGTATTCTCCATCATCAAGGAGGAGTACCTTATAGAATTTGTCCAGATACCCGAGGCCCCCAACTTCATACCTACTCCACCATCCAATACGCTTTTGGAAGAGATCCAGAATCTTCTTCAAAAGGATGCTATAGAGTCGGTTCCAACAACACAATGCCAACAGGGGTTTTACTCCCATTACTTTACAGTCCCCAAAAAAGCGGAGGCCTCCATCCTATTATGGACCTCAGGGGACTCAACCAATTTATCTCATACTGGAAATTCCGAATAACGACTTTACAAAGCATTCTTCCCCTTCTCAATGGTGTCTGGATGGTAACCTTGGACTTGCAGGACGCATATTTTCATATAACTATCCACCCATCCCACAGGAAGGTTTTACGTTTTGCGGTCGCGGAGAACCATTTTCAGTACAAAGCTCTCCCTTTTGGACTCTCAACAGCACCCAGAGTCCTTACAAAAATGATGATTGTCATTGTGGCATACCTTCGCCTTCAGGGCATGCGGATTTTTCCATACATAGATGATTGGTTATTCACAGCAAGCTCCAGGGAGACTCTGCTCAACCATATTGATCTAACACTGGCCACCCTAAATGGGTTGGGCCTGAAGGTGAACTTTAAAAAGTCAATGCTCCTTCCTTCCTTGAGAGTTCAATTCTGGATTCTACTGTTTGCCGAGCCTTTCTTCCTTCCAGGAGGGTGAGTGACATTATGACTCTCATCAGCCTAATGAGGGCACAGAGAAATGCATCCGCAAGGCAGATACAGCAAGTCTTGGGTCTGATGGCTGCCACCACAGCAGTACTCATCTTTGCCAGACTGCAGAAGAGATCACTTCAGCTGTGGTTCCTCAAAGGTTTCCATCCACAATGGCAGCCCCAATCTCAATGATTCGTGCTCCCTATGCAAGTGCTGAATTCCCTACGGTGGTGGGAAAGTCCGAAAAACCTCCTTCAGAGAGCCCCATTTCATGCACTCAGCCCCAAAATGACCCTGACCACAGATGCCTCCTTGTGGGGATGAGGAGCTCATCTCCAAGGTGTATGTGTGGGTGCAAAATGGGAGCCTCATCTGACCCACAACCACATCAACTTTCTGGAGCTGCTCGCCATTCAGTATGCCTTGAGATCATTTTGCCACTTCATGGCTCACCACATGGTGGCAATCCTGACAGACAACACCACCACACTGTGCTACCTGAACAGGCAAGGCAGGACGGTGTTCAGGGGACTTTGGCCCTGGAGATTTGGGCTGAATGTCAATCTCGGGGCGTATTTATCAATGCTGCTCACATGCCTGGATCACTCAACGTGCATGCGGATTTTCTGAGCAGGGGAGGCGCATCCCTTCATGAGTGGGAACTCAACTGGACCTACCTCCAACCAATTTTTCACAGATGGGGGTACCCAGAAATAGATGGGTCTGCGACACATCAGAACGCAAAGTGTCGTCTGTTTTGTACCAGGGCAGGACAGGACCCCCTATCTCTGGGGGACGGTCTCCTTCTTCCATGGTCCCACAAGTACATGTACCTGTTCCCACCAATTCCTCTACTTAACAAAGTGATCAGCGAAATCATGAAGGAATATCCCCAGTGCATCCTCATGGCACCTTGGTGGCCACATCAACACTGGTTCCCAACGCTATTCCACGTGTCTCAGGACACCTACATGCATCTCCCCCCGGCACCAGATCTCCTCCTGGCTCAGAAGAGCCGAGTGCTTCACCACAATGTACCACACCTCAAACTCACAGTGTGGAAGATTCCCTAGCACAAAAGCAGGATAGACCCTGTCCTGTTGAACTGTCATAAGCCATCTACACACGCTTCCTATGAAGGGAAGTAGAGGAAATTCTTGTTTTACCCTGAGTTGGTGGGTTTGCCACCGCCCCCTACAGACTTGAGAGAAATCTTCGGTTTCCTGTTGACTCGCTTGGACTCGGAGCTTAGTTGTTCCTCCTTAAGAGTCTATTTAGCCACCATCTCCACCAATCATCCTGCGGTGGATTGCTATTTCATTTTTTATCGCCCTCAAATGAAACAGTTTCTGAAGGGCCTTACTCGTTTCTTTTCTCCAGCTTGTGGGCCAACTCCCTCCTGGGACTTACCTCTAGTGTTGTCCAGACTAATGGGCAAACCATTCGAACCCATGGCCACATCTAGTCTGCATCTTCTCTTGTGGAAGACTGCCTTTCTGGTAGCTATTACCTCAGCAAGACGAGTGAGTGAATTGTTCGCACTTTGTTGCGACTCTCCGTACTTGATTTTTCACCATGATGGCCCCAGATGTCTCTTTCCTGCCCAAGGTTGTTTCTGAGTTCCATTTGCAAGCTGACATTGCCCTTCCAATGTTTTTCCTGTCCCTTATGAGCAACGAGGAATGCCATCTTCATACTTTAGACATCAAAAGAGCCATACTCTTCTACCTTGATAGGGCAAGGTCATTCCAGCAGTCACCAGCCTTGTTTGTCTCCTATAGCACACCTGTGCAGGGGAAGAAGCTCTCTTCACAGTGTCTATCAAAGTGGATCATGGAAACCATTAAACTGTGTTCCTCACTGGCCAAATGGCCACTTCCGGGCCCACTCCAAGCACATTCCACCCAGGCAGTAGCCATGTCCACAGCCTTCCTGAGAGGTTTGTTGCTCACTGACATCTGTCAAGCAGCAACCTGAGCTACTCCTCACACGTTTGTGAAGCATTATGCCCTAGACGTGCGTCTTCATTAACGTTCCATGGTGGGCCGGGCAGTGTTGCAGGCAGTGCAAGTCTAGGACCTTCAGCTCCCTCCTCCAGGTAGGCCTGTTTTTGCTTGCTAATCTCCCAGAGGTGTGATGCACTGAGACCACGAAGAAGATATACAGGTTGCTTACCTGTAACTGATGAGCTTCAAGTGATCATCTGTGCATTCTCACCACCCGCCCTCCTTCCCCTCTGCTTTCAATTCTCTCCTCTTTATTACTCTGAGACTGATGGCAGTGGTCAGAAGGAACTGGCAGGATTGTTGTGCCCCTCCCTTAGTCAAGCGCAGTGGGGCTGGTGCGTGATGAGGGAGCAGGCATGAAAATCCCTTTCACTTTCAAGAGGAACCGATAGAGGTCGGCACAGGTGCACTATATCCCAGAGGTGTGAATGCACAGATGACCACTGGAAGATCATCAGTTACAGGTAAGCAACCTGTTTTTGCAGAAATGAATGCAACGGGCTCTAGGAAGAGGGCCTCAGTGAGTGTGGCGTCCTGTGACCTAGGAGAGGGGGGCTCTGGAAGGCTTCTCCTGCTCTCCTGCTTTGGCGGGTGGTCAGGAGAAGCAACGGGGAGGCTTTTAAATGCCTCCCCACTCTCCCCAGGTCCTTCCTGGTTCTCCTGCCTTGGCAGGCAGGCCAGGAGGGGGTGGGGGGCCCTGGGAGGCTTCTCCTGCTCTCCTGCTTTGGCAGGTGGCCAGGAGAAGCAACAGGGAGGCTTTTAAATGCCTCCCCGCTCCATCCCAGGTCCCTCCTGGCTCGCCTGCCTTCGCAGGAAGGCTAGGAGGAGGCGGGGGGCTCTGAGAGGTTTCTCCTGCTCTCCCGCTTTGGTGGGCGGGCAGGAGAAGCAATGGGGAGGCTTTAAAATGCCTCCCTGCTCCCTCCTGGGCCCTTCCTGGCTCACCCACCTCAATGGGCGGACCAGGAGGGGGGGAAGTCTCAGCTGTCTCAGTGTCAGGCCAGCGGAGTGTCCTTCCCGCTCGTTGTCTTGCACCACAGTGAGGCAGCGATGCTGGCTGCCATTTCTGTGGTAGGCTGGACTGCAGCAATGCAGGCACTGGATTGGCACACCTTGGGAGTGACAGTTCAGGGAGCCAAAGGCTGTGGGATCATGTGGAACAATGAAGCAAGAGGGACATGAAAACTCTTTTATATATAAGGAGAGATGTGAGCTTTCGTGTGCATGCACACTTCATCAGACAATGAAATGGAATTACATATCATGGTTGTGTATAGTTGTGAAATTAGCATGCAAAATATTGGAAATATTTTTAAAAGCAGATCAAAAGAATTACAAGCTTAGTTTCTGGTTATCATCTGTTTCGGTTCAACTTGGCGGGGAAACAATGTAGGTAATAAATATGTTAGAACTGGAAAAAAGAGGGAAAGAGAGATGTGGTAGCAGCCCCTTTGTGATCCATTGTGCCCATTGCTCTAAAATATTTAATGTGAAAATATTGTCATGGATTTTTCTCTCCCCCCTCTCTTCTTTTAGTGTTCTGTCACATGTGGAAAGGGAGTACAGAGAAGAACACTGAACTGTGCAGAGAAATCTGTTTCTGGAAAGTACAGAGAACTGGCTCCTAAAAAGTGCTCCCACCTACAGAAGCCCAGCATGGACTTGGGAAAGGCCTGCATCTTAAACCCCTGCCCCAGACAACCTGGGTATTCGCCCCCAAGTCAGAGCAGCTGGTTCACCTCTCCCTGGTCTCAGGTAAGGAAGGAGTGCTGCTTGTTGTGAAATTGGCTTCATGGGTGTCAGGGACTCTCTGCATAGTGTGAAGTCCTTACGCTTGCTGGTGGACTATGCAAGCATGACAGGGAGTAATAGTGGGTGTAAGTTTTATGTTTGGTTGCTTATGTACTACTGCCCCTTCAAGAGTGGCTCATGTGGCATCCTGGGCAATGGAGATAGCCATCCTGATGTGATTTGGGTTCTGACAGTGTTTTAGTTCATGTCTGGTGTGTTCTTTAGAAATAAATATCAACATTTTCTACACCTCCTTAATAGGCTTGGCATTCCCCCCCCCCGGGGGGGGGTTGCCTGTTTTTAGGGCCTTTGATCTGCCAACCCAGATCCAGCTGACAGGGAGAACCCCAACCCCAAAGTGCCACATTTGGGCCAATGTTCCCGGCATGATGACGTCACCCAAAGGTGACATCATCGCGCAGGGCAAGTTGTGAGAGGGCTCTATGGTTTTTCCTCGGATGATAGAGGCCCTGCCCACAACATGCCCTGTGTGATGATGTCACTTCCAAAGATCTCCAGGACCACCACCCTGCTGGCCACTAGGTAAGACCTGGCAACCCTAGTCCTTAAGAAATAAATGTCAATATTTTCTACACCTTTTCCTTGATTGGAGAGTAACACAAGCACCTTGTATCTGATGCGCTATGCAAATTTTGGGCCTCCCAGATGCATGTTGGCCCTTTTCTGCTCATGACTAGAGTATGCCTGGAGAAGCAGCATGAGCCCCCCGGCCGGCCGTTTTTATAACCTGAAAGTGCCCCCATGGCAACCTGTGGGGGAGTTGGGGGGCAGGGATGAGGGGGGGCCTTGCAGCATCACTGACATCCAGGGGTCATTTCATAGAAAAAGGTGCATGAGCTCATTTGCATAACTCATTTGCATATGCCACACACCCTGACAAAGGACAGGCATGCAAGCATGCCTGGGTTTCCTACCTGATCTTCTCCAGGTGCCCCACAGCACCTGGAGATTGGACAAGGAACCCAGGCATGTTTCCCTTCCCCATTTAACACCCCCCCACACCTTCCCTGAGTTTCTCCACAAAAGTGGAGAGGCTCAGGGGAAAAAGGGGGCCTGTCGGTCCGCCTCCCCTTCCCCTCCCCAGCTAGGCAGGCAAGCAGGCAACAGACACCACAACCAAGGCAGAAACCATAATGGGGGGCAGAGAGAACTGCAACAGTGAGCTGAGGGTATTGCCAGAAAGGCCTGCACAAGGGCAAGTAAGCCCAACAGCAGTCCAGGCCACTTGGGAGGGCCACGGAAAGCAGGGCCAGGAACTGAAAGCTGGCAACGTACCCCAGCTAAACTCCTGGCATAGCCAGTGGGGCAGGAGGGAGGGTAGCTGGGGGAAGGAGCCATACAGTAGCCCAGTAGGAGAGACAGGGGGAGGAAATCACTGCTGTCCCTCAGGGAGAACCCCAGTACACTCAGGGAAGGGGCAGGGTTGTTTGGACTTTAAAGGGAGGTTCCTGGGGGAAAGCTAAGAAGGAGAGTAGGGCACAGGTCTGGAGGAGAAAGGAAGGAAGGAAGAAGGAAAGAAGGAGGGAAAGAAAGAGGGAGAGAAGGAAAGAAGGAGGGAAAGAAAGAGAGAAGAAGGAGGGAAAGAAAGAGAGAGAGAAGGAAAAAGGAGGGAAAGAAGGAAAGGAAGAGAGAGAGAGAGAGAGAGAAAGAAAGAAGGAGGGAAAGAGGGAAAGAAAGAGAGGAGAGAAGGAAAGGAGGTAAAGAAAGAGAAGGAAAGAAGGAGGGAAAGAAAGAGAGAAGAAGGAGGGAAAGAAAGAGAGAGAGAAGGAAAAAGGAGGGAAAGAAGGAAAGGAAGAGAGAGAAAGAAAGAAAGAAGGAGGGAAAGAGGGAAAGAAAGAGAGGAGAGAAGGAAAGGAGGTAAAGAAAGAGAAGGAAAAAGGAGGGAAAGAGGGAAAGAAAAGAGAGAGAGAAAATGAAGGAAGGAGGGAAAGAGAGAGAAGGAAAGAAGGAGGGGAAGAAAGAGAGAAGGAAAAAGAGAGAGAAAGAAAAAGAGAGAGAGAAGGAAAGGAGGAGAGAAATAGGGAAAGAAAGAGAGAAGGAAAGAAGGAGGGCAAAGAGATGGGGAGGGAGGGAGGCTCTCCCACCCCTGATCAAGGCCTTGCCACCCCCGTGGCTCTCCCACCCCCCATCAAGGCCCCGCCACCCCTGCGGCTCTCCCCCCTCCTCAATAGGCCTTCCCTGGCCCATCCACCTCAGCAGGCGGGCCAGGAAAGGCAGTGAGGGGCTCCGCAGGCCTTACCCGGACCCATCCGTATTGGCAAGTGGCCAGGAAAGGTGGTGGGGGGGTTTGCAGGCCTTCCCTGGGTCAGTCCACGTTGGCCGGCAGGCCAGGAAAGGCGGTGGGGGGCTCTGCAACTTACCTTGCTGCTTCTTGCTCCTCATGACCCAACCGAGGGCAGCTGGGGGCGGGGCTTGCTGCATGTGCCTGCCAGCTGGGCTCCTTATTGCTGGAGCACTGTTCCAGTGCGTTCCGGAAGGAAATGACCCCTGCTGACATCACTGTGTCCCTTACAGTTGCAGCCCAGAAGTGACATAACAGCACAGAGGCTGGTGTTGATTTCTTCTTTGTTTTTCTGCAAATAAACAAGCACTGCACAAATAATGCAGACCACAAGTGCTCAAAAAGTTATGCACAAAAATCAATTCATATAAGAGGACCACATATATCAGTGAAACCAAAATTACATCATATAGTGTGCAGGTCTATAAATAGTACAAGTCCAGAAATGGTATACAAACAAAATGAATAGTACAAGTCCATAAATTGTACACAGACAAAATGGATGAAGACTCTGGATTTTGATCTTCGTTTCGATAATTCTTCAATAAGTTCACACTACTTCATACAGTACTCATAGTGTACAGAAGACTCTTAGAAGGAAAAATCCTTAGTATAGCACTCACAGTGTATAAAAGTCTTCAGCTCAATATTACAGGAAAAATTAATTCCTGTTATAATCAAAGCCGGGCATCCGATCAACAATAGCACAAGCTCTGCAATAGTCGGTAAGCCTATTGATTTTTGAAATGAATATATAAATTGAAAATATGAATTCAGTATATGAATTGAATATATGAATTGATTTTTGTGCATAACTTTTTGAGCACTTGTGCCCCTGCTTCCCACACGTCTGGCAAATGGTCTCTCAGAACCGGCAGGTCTTCCTCTCACGCAGATCCCCGCAGCTGGTGCACAGTGCAGACCCGGGTAGCTTGTCGCGGGACGGACGGCTGACGAGCGGCTTTTGCGTGTGCTGGGCCATGCGTGAGGCTTCACCTGATGGGCTTCCTTGTTCGAGATGTCAGATTCTGACGCTGGCCTGGCCTCAGTACTTTTCAGAAACCATATCCCCCTCATCTCCAACTCTGGGCTTACATGGAAAAAAGGCGGCACAGGGGGATGTGTGCGAAAATTAGCACAGTGTTACTTGTTGCCTACATTTTATATGACAGTTAAAGCCCAATTGTCTTATGTTTTTACTCTTCCCACTGAGTTCAGTAGGACTGGCTGCTGTGCACAGAGGCATAAGCAGGGCTTTTTTTGTAGAAAAAGCCCAGCAGGAACTCATTAGCATAATAGGTCACACCCAACAGCAGAATCTCATTAGCATATTAGGCCACACCCCCAATGTTACCAGGAGTGCGGTCATCCAGCCACACCAACCTTTTGCTTCTTATTCTGTTTACCTTGTTTGTTGTCAAAACCCAGGGCTTTTTTTGGAGCAGGAACTCCTTTGCATGTTAGGCCTCACAGCCCTAACGTAGCCAATCCTCATGAGTTTCTGCTGTTGGGTGTGGCCTATTATGCTAATGAGTTCCTGCTGGGCGTGGCCAGCTCGGGAGCCAGCCGGAACTCCATTCCTGTGCGTTCCTGCCCAAAAATAGCCCTGGACATAAGCTTGCAGCTTTTCAATCTAGTTGTCTTTTCAGGAAGAGAGAAGCCCTTAAACCTTAAACTTTATGAGGAAAGACCTCAGATGGCAATCTTTTACCTACTTGGCTGGGAGAGCCAGTTTGATGTAGTGGTTAAATGTGTGGACTCTAATCTGGGAGAACCAGGTTTGATTCCCCACTCCTCCACTCGCACCTGCTGGATGCCCCTGGGTAAGTCATAGTTCTGTCAGAGCTGTTCTTGAAAGAGCAATTTCTGTCAGAGCTCTCAGCCCCACCTACCTCACAGGGTGTCTGTTGTGGGGAGGGGAAGGGAAAGGAGTTTGCAAGCTGCTCTGAAACTCTGAGTGAAGGGCGGGGTATAAATCCAATCTCCTCCTTCTCCTCCTCCTCCTCTTCTTCTTCTTCTGTTCCATTGCCTCCAGTAGAACTCCCTTCACACTGAGCTGCGAGTGAAAGGACTCTATGTCTTATTTGATGTTTGGCATCCCGTGTGCCGAGGCCGCTGGACAACCCCTTGGGTCCTGGCAGGCCTCCTCTTTAGTTGCCAGGTCCCTCCTGGCAACTGATGGGGGATGGAGGGACTTCTCAGGAGTGGGGAGGGGAGGCCCAGGCAATGTCACCAGTGATGTGGCAATGTCAGTTCCGGTGTGTACCGGAAGTGATGTTATTACACTGTGACAGTGGACAACACTGCAGCATTTGTGCAAAAATTCTATGGTAAAAATGGCTTCTACCATAAAGTTTTGCCCAAATATCAGAGTGTCGCCTGGCTGTCACCAGACTGGAAGTGCTGTTGCCACTTTGGCAGTGACATAGCCTGGGCCTCCCCCTGTCTCCTGGAAAGTCCCCCGCTAGCAAGCCCCCTCGGCCACCAGGAGGCTGGCAACCTTTGCTCCTCTTTGAAGTGGCATTGCCAAAAGCAACAGAGGCTCTGAACCGACATGTACAGCGATATTAATTGGGGATTTGGGGATAACTCACTAAGTCTCCTTTTCCTGCCAGTGCACAGCAGCCTGTGGAGGGGGCACACAAGTGCGGTCTGTTCAGTGCCTAGCCAAGGGGAGGCCAGCCACAGGATGCCTCCTGCACCAGAAGCCCCTTGCCGCACAAGCCTGTAACACCAACTTCTGCCCTCTTCCACAAGTGAAAGGTAACATCCGGATTCTGTTTTCTTTTCTTGAGTTCTAAAGGGGTCTTCAAAGGTTTCAGCTCTGGAGGGCGGGCGGAGTGACCCAGGTAATAGCACAGCTGGTCGCAGAGGCCAGAACAAGATGCTGTGGGATAAATGGAGCTGCTGCCAAAAACATCCACTCTGCTCCTCCTCCTTTCTCCCCCCCCAGCCTCCATCCCCCCCTCTGGTGATGGCTGGCAAACGAGACAAATGAGAGGGGCTTGTGTCCTACTGTTCCTTACAGCCAAGCTGGAAACTTTCCCCTGGCCTAAGCAGCCTTCCTCCTTCCGAGTCTCTTCCCTCAGAGGGAGTCTAGAGGACAGCTTCAAAGATGGCTGATCCTACTTGGGCTTCTTTATTATTTATTTTATTTATATACAGGGATTTATACCCCCCACCTTTCTGCTGTCCTCAGGGCCACCAAGGTTTAAACTGATTTTAGAATTGCATAAGAAAATCGCATCATAAAAACCCAAACAAAAGTGCATCATTCAGACACTTAAAACCAACTTAGAATATACATGCATTACAATAAAATGCACAGACAGAGTGTGTGTGTGTGAGAGAGAGAGAGAGAGAGAGAGAGAAGTGCTGTCAAGAGCCACCTCTGGCTTATGGCAAACCTGTGAATGAACAAACTCCAAAATGTCTGGTTGCTGGCAGATTTGCTCAGGGCTTGCAAACTGAGGGCTGTGACTACCTTTGTAGAGCTGTGAAAGAACAAGAAAAGATTCTCGAGGGCACGGATGTGTCACTGGCAACCAAGGCTAAGATAATTCATGCCAGAGTCTTCCCCATTACTATGTATGGGTGTGAAAGTTGGACAACGAAGAAAGCTGTCAGGAAGAAAGTGGATTCGTTTGAGCTGTGGCACTGGAGGAGAGTCGTACGGATACCCTGGACCACCAAAAAAGACAAACCGCTGGGTTCTGGATCAAACCAAGCCTGACCTCTCCTTAGAAGCTAAAATGACCAAACTGAGGCTATCAGACTTTGGACGCATGGTGAGAGGACAAACATCACTGGAAAAGACAATAAGGGAGCAGGAAAGGAGGAAGACCCAACGGGAAAGGGACTGACTGAGCTGAGGAAGCCAAGGCCCTCCTTTTGCAAGATTCAAGCAAGGCTTTTAACGAGAGGAAGTTTGGGAGGTTGTTAATTCATAGGGACTTGGGGGCACTTAACACCTGCACACAACCTAGATCTAACATGTTTGTGATCCCTTGCAAAGTGAGAAGGAATCCATGTTTTAGAAACTTTTAAAAGTTTTCTTTGGCATCATCATGATTTAGAAACTGAACAAAATATTTTGTGCATACCGGCAAATAAACACGCAGATGTGGTCCTGCTCTGTTTCTTTCCCAGAGCATGAACCCGGCTTTGCTTCTCGGAGGCAGGACAGCTTCCCCCTGCCTCCAGAACCCATTTTGACAGACAGCTCGAACAACTGAATAGTTACTCAAAATCTATCTTGCTTCAGGCATACTAGGCAACTTCATATTTTTGAAGCACCATACCTACTTTTAATTCATTATGTACAGATTTATTTATTTAAAATATTTTTATGCTTCCTTTCCATATGATCAGAGTCCCGAAAGCAGCTACATGTTTTATTGAAAAATAGCAGTTGAATCAAATGTTCCAGTATTGGGAAAGTGTCGCAGTGCAGAATGAAGTTAATGACGTCACCAGTTCCAAGCCAATCAGGGCTGTGCGTAGCAGCTTCTCTTGCAGACAGGGACAAGAGTGAATGTGCTTCTCAGGATGCACACTAACACAATTATGTATGTCTGGATGCATCTGGGGTTGCCAATCAGCAGCTGGCACCCAGTGGGAGACTTGGAGGGTGGGAACAGGGGGAGGCACCACTGTGTTGGTGGCATGATGTCATTTCCAGGTTCATCCCAGAAATGCCATCAATGCAACAGTGACTTTTGCTTCACTTTTCCCCCCACCAGCTTACTGGGTAGCAGACCGGGGGGGTGGGGGGGGCAGCTGCCGGCAGGAGATCTCCCACCGTGGTGGGAGACCAAGCAGCCCTAGAGGTATTGTCTCTCAAGCAGCAGTAACCACACAATATTTGCTAAATATATATGTGTATATATATATATATTTACTTTTCATTTTTCAGATGCCTTCTGCAAGGATTACTTTAATTGGTGCCACTTGGTTCCCCAGCATGGTGTTTGCAGTCACAGTTTCTACGGTCAACAATGCTGCAGGTCTTGTATCAACTCAAATTTGTGACACTTGGATCTTGAGTTTAAAAGCCTCACTCTGAATTCAAGATGAGCTGCAAGTTCCAACTCAGAACGGTGCCCCATGAAGTCTCGAGCATTAATGCACTTTGCTCCAAAAGCAATTTTTTTTTCCCCATTATCCGACTGAGCCTGGACCCAGGGACTTCTTAGGTGGTCAGACCCTTTTCAGTATTCTCATGGGACCCATGGTGCTAATAAATGGCGGGTGCCTTGTTTTCAAGACCTGTGGAGAGAAGGGACTCGCAGTGCACAGTGGACCGTTTCGGAGTTTAAAACTAACAGGGGGGAATTGATTCCCTTGAACCCGGCATCTTCTTTTGGGAACGTTTTGAAGAGCAGCCTGGTGTGAATCCAGCGCTGTAGAGATCCACTGTGCCTGCAAGAAGACTTCTTGTTCTCTTGTTACCTCAGTGACCCCTGCTAAAGACGGCAGCAGTGTTAACGAGTCTTTTGAAGACAACCTACCAGGCACTGCTCCTGCACACACCCTGTTAAAACCAGAGCACTTCAGTGGGGCTGGTGCGAGAGAAGGTCTCCAGGCATGAGGTATTTATTACTTTTCACGGGAGTTCTCTTGCACCGCTCAAAAACAAAGCTGTCCAGATCAGTACTGCAGCATCCTGAGCAATCTCCATTGACAGGAACAAGCTCCAGCGGCCCTGCTCTCCAGAAGCCCCCCTCCGTTTCAAAGGGGTCCTGCGTGGAAATCCCCAGCGGAGTGCTCACCTGCCGTTGCATGCCAGTCACCTGACTCATCGGATTCCTAAATGCCCCGTGAAAGTGAATCCTGTCATCGAGTACAGAGGTTGAAACATACTTGAAGTTCATTTGCCAGTTAAAAAAAGAAAAGAAAAGAAATGCTTTAGTTAGATCTGTTAGCTTTTAATGGATATGAGAAGGGGGAAAACCCAGACTCAAGGTGCCCGCCCTTCTCAGCTTCTCCGTTAAGGCACAAAGATACTGTACACTTGTCTTCCGACAAGCAATCTCAGTTGAACATCCTCATTTTATGCTTTAAACCATTTATAGAGAGTGTGCCCTGACATCAGTGGCTGATAATACCAAAATGATGTTTTGCTTCCATTTAAATGTAAGGTACTTTCACATTAGATGACAGAGCTGTAGTTGCCTTAATAAACCTATTCCTTTTTTTCTCATTTCAGTAGCTATTCAGAACAACTGGAAAATGTTTTGAAACTTAAACGCTTCAGGAAGGGCCAGCTTCAGTGGCTGTGTTTTGCAATGGGGGGGTGGCTGTGTTGTTGAGCACAAAATGCGCACTTTCCTCGCATCGCTAATGCTGTAGCAGATTCCTCCGTCTTCATTAAACAAAGCAAATGCCTAGTCCTTGTGCTGCAAAGATGTAGTCGGAAAGCAGACAGGGAACACCTGACAGTATTTCAGATGGCAAAGCAGCTGCTGAAGAAGGTTCCCAGTGTTTGGTGCTGGGCTCCAGTGCCCAAAATAGCCAGTCATGCTGCCAACTGGCAAAAGCAGACTATAGGTGGAATAACATTTTAATTGAGAGAGAAAAACCAATGGAATTAGTGGGGCTCCTGTCCAGTGGGGCTGCTTCCCACTCCACTGCAAATGTCACTACAAAGGCACTTTCACACATGCTGAATGATGTGCACGAAAGCTCACACCTTGAACAAAACTTTGTTGGTCTTAAAGGTGTCACTGGACTCTAAATTTGTTCTGATGCCCTTTCAATCCACATTCGATGCACTTTAGTGATTGTCAGCAAGTGGATTTTGCTGTTTCACACGTTAAAAAAGCTGTGGCAAAACACATTGAAGGTGGATTGAAAATGCAGTATTGTTCAGCATGTGTGAGAGCGCAGTAAAATAAGGGGAATCATGCAAATGCACATTATTTGTGAAGTGTTCATCGTCACACAATTTGATTTTTCTTGATGCAGATTTTTTTGCATTTTTCAAAGACAAAAAAAGGACAAGCTCTGACTAAAAATAGGCTGTGCAATTTCAACAGTGGTGCTGCTGTAAGAGTTTCTGGTACTGTCGCTGCAAATGGGAACACAACCGTTGATGTTACCTGAAGTTTAATAAATTTTTATTTGTTTCTCTACTGTCTTGTAAATTATTTTGGTATCACGGGTCCCAATCAAATCACTCAACAACGATTCTTCATGAAGTTCAGTTTATTGAGGGTTATAGTAGACACCATGAGTTCTCATGTCAGGAATGGCGGGTTCAGACACAGCAGGAAAAGAAATGCCCCTTTCGAACAGGACCCCCTGATACAATAAGCAGGCCCCTGGGTGCGCAGGCAAAACAACGGTTTCATATTCCCAGGAGAGACGAGCAGGAAGGCAAGAGCAGGCAGAGCCGAGCTTCAAGGTCACTGGCTGATAACTCCGGAGAAGCAGAGAGAGAGCAGCTGGCAAAGCATCCTCCACATTCCAGTTCATGGCAGCTAGCTGACATTTGAGGTGGGAGAATTCAAAGGCCAGGTAAAAGCCCATACTTTTAGAATCTTAGTTTTGAATGATAACCTCTGGTTGTCCAGTGTTATTACTTATTGCCACGCTTACTGCCTCTTGCCTGTCATGTAACCAAACAAAAGCCATCTGTAAGCCCACTGCCAGGCCTCTGTCAGTGTCACATGGCCAACGACTGAGAGCTGTGGCACAGCTACAAAGGCGAGTGGAAGAGGCCCCGTTCTCAGTGGCTCCACTAAATACAAAGAACATGGGATTTGAGGGAAACCTATTTCCTCCTGGGAACTGTCCTAATTCTCCCACCCCAATGAGGTCATGAATGTAGAGAGCCAGTTTGGTGTAGTGGTTATGCGTGCGGACTCTAATCTGGGAGAGCCAGGTTTGATTTCCCACACCTCCACTCGCAGCTGCTGGATGACCTTGAGCAAGCCACAGTTCCCTCAGAGCTGTTCTCGAAAGAGCAGTTCTTGAAAGAGCTCTCTCAGCCCCACCTACCTCACAGGGTGCCTGTTGTGGGGAAGGGAAAGGAGTTTGTAATCTCCTCTGAGACTCTGAGTGAAGGGTAGGGTATAAATCCAATCTCCTCCTCCTCCTCCTCCTCCTCCTCCTCTTCCTTCTTTTTCTTCTTCTGCTTGTAAAGTCTCCCCTATAAATGCACGGCTGCTGTTTGCTTCTCCTGGAATTTGAAAAGTGCTGCTGTCGGATATATTATTGCAATAGGAAGATCAGGAGAAGGATTCACTTTCACTCCAGAGTGGCAAGAGCAAATGCCGTTTCTTCTCAGATGGAATGCATCCAGTTAGCATTTTCCACAGCCATGCTGAGAAAATGGTTGTCATTGCTGGTTTGCTTGGGGGTTCCCCCACCCCCCACCCCGGTCACACTGGAGATCATGAAACCTGTTTTCAGAATGAGAAAGGGCATCAGTGAGCCTTGAAGAGTGTTTTTTGAGAAGGTGGCAAAGACATTTCCCAGCTTCCTCTAGCAACTCCGTTTGGTCTGATGTGAACGTTGTGATCGGCATTATGTATGAGTGGCTAAGCGTCTCAAGATGTGGAAATCTCCTGTCCTGAAAACTGCAGATCCCCAAGGATGACCCCAGATTACATCAAACATCACGATTAGCTGACCAAAGTATAAAGGAATATGTTTGGCTGGGAATCTCTCACATTAGCTTTATTAAGTTCTTTCTTTGAGTTTTTTTAATACCTTTCCCCAGTGCCATTTTCATAGAATCCTAGAATCACAGAGAGTTGGGAGGGGTCCCTGAAGGCCATCTAGTCCAACCCCCCAGCTCAGTGCAGGATCAACCTAGAGCATCCCTGACAAATGTTTGTCCAGCCTCTGCTGAAAGACTGCCAGGGAGGGGGAGCTCACCACACCTCCCTAGGCAGCCGATTCCACTGTTGCACAACTCTGACTGTAAAAAAGATTTTCTTAAGAGCCAGCCGGAACCTTCCCGGCCTCAATTGTGAGTCCTCTCCTCTGCGGTCAACAGGAACAGTGCCCTGCCCTCCTCTAAATGACACAGCCCTTCAAATACTTACAGAGAGCCATCCTGTCCCCCCCTCCACCTCCTCTTCTCCAGACTGAACCTTCCCAAGTCCCTCAGCCTTTCCCCATAGGGCTTCTTGGTCTCCAGGCCCCCTGATCATCCTCCTCACTCTCCTCCGCACCCGCTCCATTCTGTCCACATCTTTTTTGAAGTGAGGCCTCCAGAACTGCAGCCTGACCAATGCAGTGTACAGTGGGGCTATGACATCTTGCAATTTGGATTTTATTCCTCTGTTGATAACACCCCAAGATTGCATTAGCCTTTTTTGGTTGCCGTTATCACATTGGCTGTTCATATTTAACTTTTGGTCCACACGCTGCTACCCAGAAGTGTATCCCCTGTCCAGTATGTGTGTTCCTCATTTCTTTTACCCAGATGTATAATTTGGCACTTATTCTTGTTAAATTGCATTTGTTCACATCTGCCCACTTTTCCAGCGTGTTCAGATCTTGTTGAATTATGTCTCTAACTTCTGGTGTATTTGCTGCTGCTCTCAATTTGGTGTCACCTGCAAATTTAATGAGTAGCCCCTCCACACCCTCATCCAGATCACTTATAAAAAAATATTTAAAAGAACCAGGCCCAGAACCAAGCCCTGTGGCACCCCACTGGACACCTCCCTCCATGCAGATGAAATGCCCCTGACGACTTCTCTTTGAGTGCAATTCTCCAACCAGTTCCCCATCCACCTAACTATCCTAGAGTCCAGTCCACAGTTCTCAGTCCTCTAGTTTACCCATCAGAACATCATGGAGAACCTGTCAAAAGCTTTACTGGAATCCAGGTAAACAACATCAACATCATTCCCTTGATCCAGTAAGCTCATTGCTTGATGAAAGAAAGAAATGAGGTTGGTCTGGCAGGACCTGTTGGGGACAAATCCATGTTGACTTCCCCGAATCACCAAGTTGTCCTTTAGATGCTTGCAGATTGATCCCTTTAAAATCTGCTCCAGTATCTTCCCTGGGACAGAGGTCAGGCTGACTGGCCTGTAGTTTCTTGGGTCATCCTTCCTCCCTTTTTTGAAAATTGGGATAACATCTGCCCTCCTCCAGTATTATGGCATGTCTCCCACCCTCCAAGAGGTCTGGAAGAGGATGGACAAAGGCTCTGCAAGCTCTCTAGAAAGTTCTTTGAGCACTGTTGGGTGTTGTGCTCATTCAGTTTTCCTATGTACACTGACAGGCCAAATAGTGCCCCCACACACACACACAAAGTATCATTTCATGTCAAGAAAATGGTGTGAGGAGGAAGGCCAAAGCCCCTTCTCCACATGCACCACAGTTGCATTTATTATTAGGCACAGCACAAACAGGAACTGAGAACCCCCATGTCATCTATTGTTATTACACAAGACATAGTGGGGTAGGGTTGCCAGGTCTTACCTTACTCTCTTTGTTCCCTGGAGTTTTCAGCATGCATGCAAGTGTGCGCACCAAGATAACATCACCAGAAGTGATTTCATCATGCAGGGCACATGAAACACAGAAGGTGCTGAGAAGAGCCACAGATGGTTCCTGAGCCACTGAAGGAGTATCATTGCTGTAATATATATAGTAAACAAAGCAATTAAAACTGCCTAAGTCAATAACAATAACAATTAATAATAACAACAATAAATGGCCTTCCTGACCTCAAGAGGCAGGGCATTCCACCAGGCTGGAGCCACGTCAAAGACTGCTCAGATTCAGGCTACAGTTGGTCTTACAAATAGGTGTGTCTAATATGAAAGGTAGAGATTTCTGTGCTGCCCACAGTCAGTGTTCACTATAGGTATTAGTAGTTTAGTAAGACTGCTGTGTATCTTTAAGAGCAGTTGCCCCAGGGAATTGTAGTCCTTAGCCTAGGCAACCCAAAAAGTTCCCTCTGACTGGCTCATTAGGGTAATTTCCTGAGCTCAGAGGCGTGAAGATAGGAGTCTTATTGTCCTATCACAAGATGTAACTGTTCCACCCAGCTATCAGCTAGATCGTGACTAAATGATCTTCTGTATGCATGTGAAGTTCAATAAAGATGATTTGAGTCTATTCAGTGGCTGTGCGGTGGTCACATCCCAGAAAGCATGTCCTGAATTAGTGCTGGACAGGAACAGTTTCCCTTGCTCAAAAGCCAGTCGAATCCGACTCTAGGGGCCAGTGCTCATCTCTGTTTCCAAGCTGAAGAGCCAGCACTGTCCAAAGACTTCTCCATGGTCATGTGGCCAGCATGACTAAACGCCAAGGTGCACGGAATGCTGTTCCCTTCCCACCAAAGCAATTGGTTACCTTCCCACCAAATTCTTCCAATTTCTTGCTTTTGAACTGCTAGATTGGCAGGAGCTGGGGCCAAAGACAGGAATTCACTCTGTCATGCAGCACTTGGGTCTTGAGCTGCCAAACTACATACCTTCTGGTCTGCAGGTCAGCATCTTAACCTCTGAGCCACTGCAGCCCTGTGTCTAATATACAAGTGCACAAATAAAGGTATTTCTGCCTTGGTAAAGCCCTTTCTGCTAAGCAGTGATAACTTTTAAGGTTGCCAACTCTGGATTGGGAAATACCTGGAGATTTGGGGGTGGACCCTGAGGAGAGTGCGGTATAGAGAGGGGCCTCAGCAGGACTCCACTCTCCAAAGCAGCCATTTGTCCAGGATAACTGATCTCTGTACTGCGGGGATCGGTTGTAATACCAGGAGATCTCCAGGCATCCTCCTGCAATGTGCCCTGTGCAATGACATCACCTCTGGGTGACATCATCACACTGGGCACGTTGGCATGAAAGTGGAACTTTGGGAGCAGGGTTCCCCTTGCCAGTTGGATCTGGGCCAGTGGATTGGGGGCCCTGAAAGTAGACAAAACCTCACCCCCAGCAGGGGAATAGCAACCCTAATTCTTACGCTGGTGTTGAGAGGTGATCATGAATCCAAAATGAAATGTTTCTGCAGTTGTGGGGGTGAACCTGGCCAAGGATGATGGTAAAAGCCAGGCAGAGAACTCACAGGGAATCCGCATCTTAAAGAAGAAATCATTTTTGCTTTTGTGGCTTCCTCTGCTTTATTCGGCACAAATCCTTCTCTGCACCAACTTTCAATCTAGGTCAAGCTTAACAGAACTTCCCATCTTCCTTTAAAAAAAAATAGAGAAGTTCAGAAGAATCTTGCCTGCTGGAAACCTTTGGAGTGGTCTTTTGGTACTGAGGAAGCAGTAGCAACTGTTTGGAGAAGACTTGTCTCAGTCAGTGATACTGAAAAGTAAGGACTCAGCCTTCTTCCCAGTGAGGAGGCAGAAGCCGTCATAGTTCTGAACCTGTTCCCATGTAAACTTCTGAGTCATCCACCCCAAGTGTTGGGACTTGGCAGCGTCGACCATTCTGCAGCTGAGAAATTATGCTGCTCTCATCATTTTGTGGTAATCTGAGGTCCTGTCCCTAATATGCACTCCTGGAAGCTGGAGCATTTGTGTAATGGCTGTGCAGCGGGGGAAAGTGGGAGGCAGACAAGGCTAACTTATCCCATTGTCTGTATCAGACAAACATTTCCACTTCGATCTAACAGAGGTAAAACATTGCTCATGACCAATTATTTGCAATCTAGGGATCAAAATATTTTGCTGTTGTCAAGATGCAGGCAGGACAGAGGCAATTATAGGTAAATTGTGATGGGAGGGCGTGGGATCCAACGATAGATTTGTTTGTACTAATGAAAACAGGGCAATTTTCACTGATTCCCTTCTACAGGTTTTCAACTCCATTAAATAGTGGGTTTAACATGGCAGAGGCGAAGGCAGAGTGATTTCAGCAAGCAGCAGTTTATTGCATCTCAACAGGAATGCTTTACATGGGGTCAGGGCTCTTTTGTAGCAGGAACTCCTTTGCATATTAGGCAACACATCCTTAATGTAGCCAGTCCTCCAAGAGCTTACAGTAGCCCCTGCAAGAAGAGCTCTGGAGGATTGGCTACATTAGGGGCAATGCTCCCTCTAAGCTGTGGAGTCTTGTGAGCAAAAATTCTACTTTGTGAGCTACCGGCATTAAAGTTGTGAGCGAGCAATTTGGCTATTGCATAAATTAGTTTGCTCTGGATCCATCCTTCCTGAGCTAAGACAGAAATGTGTGAGCCGGAGGCTAAAACACTGTGAGCTAGCTCACACTAACTCAGCTTAGAGGGAACACTGATTAGGGGTGTGTCGCCTAATATGCAAAAGAGCTCCTGCTACAAATTTGCCCTAACTATATACACCTAAGCCACTCCCAGCCCCCATGCGATTGGTGAGTTCAAATGGCCTCCAGGCTCCAGATTGGCTGGCTGCCCTCAGGGGTCAATCCGTGGGCAGGTTCCAGGATCCTGCCTGCCTTTGTTCTGGGGCTTCAAGCGCCAACTCGGTGGCCTGCCCAGACAAGCCTCCCCATTCTCCATCTAGGTGACCTGCCAGACAAGCCCAGGCATGCCTCCTTATGTCCAGACATAACAGACTCCCCTCTCACTCTGTTCCTGGGGTATTCCCCCCTCCCCAAAGAAGGTGCATTTTGGGAAGCATTTTGAGCTCCAACAGGAGATTCTGTTCCACACCTAGAAACCCCTCCTGTCAGCACAACCAATGTGGTCTAGTGTCAGACTATTATCTGGCAGACGCTGGTTCAAATCCCCTCTCTGACATGAAACTTTCTCAGTCATCCTGGGCCAGTCACACCCTCTCAGCCTAACCTAACCCACAGGATTGCTGTAGAGTTGCCAACTTTAGATCCGTAAATTCCTGAAGATTTAGGATTGGTGCCTGGGGAGGCAGGGTTTGAAGGTGCCTCAGTAGGATATGATTCCATACAGTCCACCCACCAAAGTAGCCATTTTCTCTGGCTGAACTGATCTCTGTAGTCTGGAGATCAGTTTTAGCTCCAGGAGATCTCCAGACTGGGAAGAAAGGCTAGAAGTGAAGACGCTGGGATATATGTTGCTGCTAGTTACCAACGAGTACCCAAGGGGCAGATACTTTTTGTTGAGCCCTTGGCCCAGGCGCCCTCTGGAGGAAGGTAGGGTTAATTGAGGCTGGGTTCCAAGATAGATACCTGGCTGAGGTTTTATTATGCTGCTGTTCCATTTAGCAGGTGATCTATACCCGTGACCTGCTGATGTGGACTCCAGGCTTTACAGACAAGAGAGGTACCGAATGGCCTCTGAATAAAGCAAGTCTATTCTTGTGTACATTCTTAGGCATTTAGCCATGCAGAACATCTGTAGTGTTGTCTCAGAAGAGAGTTGATGGCCATGGTAATATTCCTGGCAGTAATTGGCTGAACTGATCTGATGTCATGGAAAAGCAGAGTAGAATGACTGGGGGGGGGGGTTGTCCTGCCATTGGCTGAACTGCTTGGATTCTACGGAGGTGCTGGGCAGGAAGGAATGAGCCTTTGGAAAGGGACAAAAACAACATGGCCCTAGAGAAGGGAGTTAAGGTAGAGATAGGCCAAGGACCGGAATAGAAACCCCAGGGGGAAGGGACAAGCCTCTTCCAGGTGGTACCAGAAAGGGATTTTTTACAGTGCATCCCAATGACATCAACACATGCTCTTAGCTCACCACTGCGGGTAGACAAGTGGGAAAGCAGGCAAGGTGCATCATCCCTCCCTTCATGGAAATGCCCCCAGGCAGCCTTGAGGAAGACTCACGCCATTCCAACCCTGCCCCCAACAGTCACAAGGATCCAGGGAAATGTCCTAATACTGTTAAATTTAGCAGTATCCCCTCCCTCTGTCTGTCTGGTTTAATAAAAGTCTGAGGTAGACTCCATTTTCAGAAGTGATGTCAATGGGGCTGAAGCTGAAGCAGCCTGTCTGGCCCCCACTTCAGCAGGACAGAGGATTTCACTGTAGGCTGGGGGCTTGCGGGGTGGTAACCCTAGACGCAGGGTCTCAGGTTCTTTTTTCTCTCCCAGACGGTTCCACGAGACCACTTGGCTTCTGCTTGCGGAAGATCTCCTTTCATCCTGGAAGACATTCAGGCTGAGCCGGTGGGTCCTCTTGCACGCCATTCAAATTATAGTGCGTATATATTGCACTTTAGTGACGGGAGACTGGGGAGCCCAGAGGCACAAGGCCTTCCCTGCCTTTGCTGTTTCCAGCAGAGACATGCTGACTCCAGTTGTAAATATATATATATATATATCAGGCTGAACAGACACGGTATTCCCCTCTGAAGTGGCACAAACATCTCCCTCATAGCACAGCTAGCCCCACCCCTCCCCCGCCACCGCCGCAACTGCTGGAATTTAATTCCAGGTCACAGCCAGACAAAAATTATGCCCCGTCATTTTGCTCACAGATTACTGAGTATTATTCTTAGTTGCAGAAGCAAATATTAAACATTAACATCAACCTGAAAGCATTCGTGTTTCAGGATCCCAGTTAAATTCTACCTTGGAACAGACAGGCTCGTTTTCATGCCATACATTGTTTTCCTGATGTCTCAGGTCCCCACCCAACCACTTCTTATGTTCTTATCAGTTTTAAAAGGGGATTAGATAGATTCATGGAGGATAAGTCTATCGGTGGCTACTAGCCATCGTAACTGAGGGGAACCTCCACATTCAGAAGCACTGGGAGGCAACATCAGAGAAAGCCTTCATCCTCTGTGCCCTGTTGTGTTGTTGGCCCTCCAGAGGAACTGGTTGGCCGCTGTGTGTGAGAGGCTGCTCAACTAGATGAACTATTGGTCTGATCCAGCAGGGCTCTTCTTATGTTCTTACGTTCTTAACCCTCAGAGTCCCTGCTTGTTTCTTTCCTCCATGGGACAACAACAACAACAATAATAATAATAGCTTTTATTTAGTGTTTTTAGAGTATACAGAATATTTCATAAACCTTATTTCAACCATTCTTACAACAGCCCAGAAAGGCAGGCCAGCATCGTTACCACTCTCTCGTCTCCTGTCAAAGAGTATAAGTGCAGCTGAGGTAAAATCTGAAAGCTTGGCTCATCATATTCTGCAATTTTATGCACACTTGTCTGAGAATAAGGCCCACAAAGATTCATGGGCTAGGGTTGCCAGCTCTGGGTTGGGAAATTCCTGGAGATTTTGAGGGTGGAGGGTGGGATTTAGGGAAGGGGAGGCATCTCAGTGGGGCATAATGCCGTAGAGTCCACATTCCAAAGCAGCCACTTTCTCCAGGGGGATGGTCCTCAGGGTACAGGGTACAGTTATAATTCCTGGGAGATCTCCAGCCACCACCTGGAGACTAAAAATGAGAGATCACAGGAGGAAGTGGAACTCCAAAAACAACATCTCTGACAAAAATAATGAAGAGGCAATAAAGATAAGTTGCAAAAACATTTACTGTAGTAATTCTGTAATTCATGTGTGAGCAATAATAGAAGAAAATTTTCTACAGAATTACTACAGTAAATGTTTTTGCAACTTATCTTTATTGACTCTTTGTTATTTTTGTTACGGATGTTGTTTTTGGAATTCTACCACCTGGAGACTGGCAACCTTACAATGCATGGCACTTACTTCAGAATGGACAGGGCTCTTTTTGTAGAAAAAGCCCAGCAGGAACTCATTAGCATAATAGGCCACACCCAACATCAGAAACTCATTAGCCTATTAGGCCACACCCCCATGTCACCAGAAGTGTGGTCATCCAGCCACACCCACCTTTTGCTTCTTATTCTGTTTACCTTCTTTGTTGTCAAAACCCAGAGCTTTTTTTGTAGCAGGAACTCCTTTGCATGTTTGGCCACACACCCCAAATGTAGCCAATCCTAATGAGTTTCTGCTGTTGGGTGTGGCCTGTTATGCTAATGAGTTCCTGCTGGGCGTGGCCAACTCAGGAGCCAGCCAGAACTACGTTCCTGCCCAAAAATAGCCCTGGATATGCATAGAAACAGCCTCCACACCACTTTGCTACAGCTATGGAGAGGAGCACTTGATCACAGGCAACCATGGCTGAGACTTCACAACAAATCAGAAAGCCACCCCATGTGCACAAACACCAGTTGATTCTTGCCCTGCCATGAACTTGCTGAGTAATTTACTCTCTCTCAGGCTCAGCCCCTCCCATTTGTAATAGGTGGTCATGCCAACCTGAGAGGGTTGTTGTCAACACTACTGAAGGCAACGTCCTGAGGGCACTAAGGTTCTTTGACTTGTGTGGCTAGCCAATAAACTACACAGTGAGAGAAACAATTCCAGGCAATAAAGGGTAGGAAAATAATTTATTAAAATAAAGCTAAGAATTCAGAGTAGATGTTCAGCAAATAGTAGCAGAGATCTTGCTTATATGCTCTTCTTGCTCCTTCCCACTTTACATCATTGTTGGCATCATTTGCACATGCTGTTTAAATCTCTTTGTCTGGTCAGTTATCAATTACATATTTGACAAACAAGATATTACTTGGCCACATCTCAACTTTACAATGCAGGTGCTTGTCTTGTCAAAATTGATTAATACAGGTACTTATTTTCTTGGCTGCCTACTTAGACTAACTTCACTTTTGAATGAACTCTCAGGCTGAGTTCATTTTCAGTACAAAACTTAGCTGTTTTCATTACAAAAATGGTTTCTTTACATTAATACATGCATATAAAAGTATAACAATATTCTTAATATCATTCTATAGGTTATTTCTATCTAAAATATAAAGGATACATTGAATTACAGAATTATAGCACAATTTTAAATATTAACTCTCTATTTCTAATATTTCAAAGTGGTCTATGACTTAAAGTTTTTGTAGATACACTGAATCTATCTATCAGTCTTTATTTCGGACCCCCTAGAACATTTTTGTCAATTTTAAAAGAATTTTAATTTACATTAAAACTTCCAGATTTGTAAAATATGCTGTTTTACCTTGGCCAGTAGGAGTTCCCTTTGTACAATATAAATTTTGTACTTTTGATTGGCTTCTAATGAATGACAGGTGTGCATGATTAATTCCTGAAACTTCATAAACTTATTGGAACATCTCCCAACTTTCAGCTTGTAAGCAGCTTGTTAGTTTCAAACACAGTTCCTTATTGGACAATTAAAAACATATCTAGTTTTCTCCTTCTTAACATTCAGAGATATTCATTCTCAGCTATAAACATTCAGAGATATTTATTCTTTGCTATCTATTCACTTTTCTTTAAAAGCACACAATAAGTTAGATTTATTCTGCATAGAGAATACAACTGAACTTCTATTCAACCGTATCAATCTTCTTGACATCTTTTTTCAGCTTAGCTTGTGGATCTTTGCCAGGTTAGTTCTAACTGTATAACTGTTTCTCTTAAGCAAATGCCTTTCTGCCTTAAAAATAAACTTGGTAGTTCTTTAGCAAAGCTTAAAATTAATAGTTCAGCTAGCTGCTTCTCTTACTAACATCCTATACCATAGTCTCAGTAAATATTCAGCTATAAACAAAATATAAAGTCTAAAAACACACAACAAGTCAGCAGAGAGGGTTTCCTCTCTTACAGTACAGCTATCCTTTCATTCACCCCCATTTAGCCTTTTCTAAAAACAACGTGACCAATTAGTCCTAATTCTCTTTGAAGCAAAGGATCTCACTGTAAATCTTTCACTTTGGTGATTCATTATCAAAACTTCGCAGTGCAACAGCTCCAGCTGTTGGAAACAGTTAAAAGGACAGAGCAAACAGTGGAAGTAGTGAAAGTGATGCACGCCGAAAACAAGGTTTTGAAGAAGCGGATGGACGAATTAGCGAATAAGCAAAAACATCAGGAAAATAGACTATTGTTTCTACAAATGGAAAAAGCAAATATGATCCTCAGATTTCAGGGAGTGCCTGAATCACCGAATGAAGATTTGAAGAAGCTATTCAGTGATTTCATCGCACCAGTAACAGGCTTGAAAGCGGAAGATATTATGAGAGATATGGAAGCAGCGTATAGGGTGTATTCCAATTACACCAAAAAAAATAGCCTGCCTGGAGAGATCTCAATCAGATTCTCAAGAAGACAAATGTGGGATGCAATATTAAAAGTAACATCAGCAACTCCACTGAAACTCGGGAATACAACTATCAAAACTTTAAAAAACATTCCATTTGAAATTCGCCAAAAAAGAAAGAGCTACAAGGACTTAATCCTTTTTCTTCAAACTAATCAAATTGCATATAAATGGGTGGTGCCAGAAGGGGTCATCTTTAAGCTCCACAGAAAAAGAGAGAAGATTGACTCTGTGTATAAAGCCAAAGAGTTCCTGAAACACCAACTGGGAACCAAAGAAGATGGTGAAACTGGTTCAAGTGGCTCCACACCCTCAGAGATGGACGAAGACTTGGCCACAGAAGAAGGTGCTGCTGCCCGCAAGACAACTTATGGTCTTAGAGATAGAAAGCCTAAGTAAAGGCAGAAGAACTCTGTAAACTGCCTTTAAGAAGCGAGCTACAGGAGATGCTCTGGAATTCTCTCATAACAAGTAATTTACTAATGATTTAGCAGAGATAGACTGGAACTCACAATTTGCATTGTTTACTAACAGTAATGTACTAACATAGATTCTAACTGGCGTACGATCTCCTACTCTTGGGATTATAGTTTAGTGTGGGTTTGCTTTTCTTTCTCCTTAGTTGTTGTTTCCCCTCCCCTTTTTCTTTGTAGTTTTAGTTGTATATTTAAAAAGCAATAAAAAATCCCCTTCAGGGGGCCAAAAAAACCTTTGGTAATTCATTATTGTGGTGCTCCATGCCATGACAATTAAAAAGGCTGATACAAGAACACCTGTCCCAATTAGGAAATTCTTTGCTAAATTAGATTTAGAACACCTGTTTCTACAATTCTGCTTAATGGTTAACAATTCACCAACTCTTCCTGGAGAATCCTAAAGAATCTTTCCCAAAGATCCCTGGAATGCCAATAATAATCAATAGACAATCATCTGAACCCTTGAATGTCCTCTATACTACAGTGAGGTATTGTGTGTGAAGCACTTTGGAACACTCTGATCATTTACATTCATATGTATTTTTATAATGAATAGTAGGGCAAATGATAATGGGTGATTCTGCATCTAGCATTTGCTCCACATTTTCTAAACTGGGAGGAAAAAGTGCAGCTCAAAACCACATTCAAATACCCTAGGTCAACGCTGTACTGACTGCAAAGTCACTACTTAATGGCAATAAATCTATGCAGAAGGTACCATAAAACCTGATGATCAAAGAAAGCAAAAGTGGCATGCCATGTAGAGGATGCCATAAAATCTGATGATTAAAAAAAGTGAAAGTGGTACGCAATGCAGAGGGGAATTTCTGTTCCAACGTGGGTTTCATAAAACAACAGAGGGGAAAGCCAATGCAGAATCACCCAATGATTCCTTCCACCTTTAACTCTGAACAATTGTTTCTGTTTGCAGTAACTGTAAGAGTTTTCACCCACCTCTATGTACAAATTCATTTTCTCTACTGCCCCCAAGGGATAACCTTAACCAGACAAGCTATCCTCCTTTTCACAAAAGAATACTCAAACCAACACCTCTCTCTTTGTCTGCAGCACATGAAACTTAAAATGATCAGACATTACATCTTCGTTCATTGTCTGTTTTAAATGTTTGGAACATTTAATGATAAGTAAGTGTATGTTCAGCAGTTTGAGACCCGAGAGTGCCACATGACGGAGTGAGCTCCCGTCTCTAGTTCCAGCTCCTGCCAACCTAGCAGTTCGAAAGCAAGAAATTGCAAGTAGATAAATAGGTATCATTTCAGTGGGAAGGTAACAGCGTTCCGTGCACCTTGGTGTTTAGTCATGCCGGCCACATGACCACGGAAACATCTTCGGACAGCTCTGGCTCTTTGGCTTTGAAATGGAGATGAGCACCACAACCCTAGAGTCGGATTTGACTGGCTTTCAAACAAGGGAACCTTTACCTTTACCTAAGTATATGTCATGCTTAGATGTTGTTCAGTTGATGACTTAACAGTTAACAAAACAATGGTGGGCTTTTTATTCCTGATCACTGTAATTGCTTTTTTCTCACACTTCAAAAAGAGGAGGTAGTCATAGGGTCGCCAACTCTGGGTTGGAAAATTCCTGGAGATTTCAGGACAGAGCCTGGTGATGGCAGGGTTTGGGGAGGGGAGGTATCTTGGCAGGGTATACTGCCATAGAAACCACCTTCCAAAACAGCCACCTTCTCCAGGGGAACCGATCTCTATAGTCTGGAGATCTCCTGGCCATGCCAGGAGGTTTGGCAACCCTAGCCAATACAAGTGTTAATGCCTCACAAAGGTTTCCTTTAATTATGCCTAGTACAAAGAGCAGAAGTTGTTAACCTCTAATCTTGGATGACCACCCAAAAAAAGCACCATACAGATCTATTCTTTCCTGAACACTTACTGGACTTTTGGCCAGTCAGGTTTGACTGTTTGGGGCCAGCCATTTAAACCTAACAGCTGACCAGCATACCCACTCAGTGGTTTGATTTAAATGGCTGCAAGCCATTAAACCCTTCAGTTTCACTCCCCCCTTCGAAGAAGGGAAACAAAACCGAAGGGTTAGATGGCTGCCACACAATTAAACCTAACAGTTGAGTGGTGGACCTGCTCAGTGGTTAGGTTTAAACCCCTTTCAAAGCAGCATGGAGCAAAACTGAATCGTAAATGGCTGTGGCTGGGAGAAAGGGGGAACACACTCACTTGGACCAGCTCGATTTGAGCGGGGGCTTTTTGGCTCAGTTCAGGGTTCAGTCATGGGCCACCCCAAACCCCAAACTGAACCACCCTTTTTAGGTTTGTGCCCATCCCTAGTCTTTATTATAGAGGCTAGAGGAATTCCTAGAGCCTTGCATGGGCTATGATGTCACTTCTACCAGAAGTGACATCACAACTCCACCCTGAAACTGTTTCTTTTTTAATTTTCACAACTGACAGCCCTTTGCTATTAGATATAAGGACAGAAGAGGAAATTCTACCAGCTTTTCTCACCACTTCAAGGAAACAAATTGTACCTCCCAAACACCTTCTTTGTTCCTGGCTGCCCAAGAAAATGTAAAAAGTTTTGCAACCCTCCAGACATGCCGCAAAACGAGGAAGGAGTGAAGGCCAGAGAAGGCATGGACAGGAGACTGTGGGCTCCTGCTTCATCGAGGGGTTTAAGGCAACAATCAGTGCAGTTTCCACGTGGCATCTCTGTGTTTGGCTTAAATACACTGTCAAAAGGCAGATTAAACTTCTGCTCCATAAAGCAATCCCATTGTGGATCTGTCTGAATGCTGGTTTTCTGCAGTTTGCATACAGACTCAAACTACAGCCTTTGTCTTGGAGATGGTGCTGTTTCACATCAAGACAAAAAAAGAGTCCTTTTGCAGAAAAGACTTCTGAAAAAAAATCTCTGACTTCAGCACAATTTTGTGCTTTGCAGCTGTCACCTCTTCACTTTGGAGCTTCGGCCATGGAGAGAATAAACTTCCAGACACAGAGCTCAGATGTTATTCTTTGCCAAGCAATAAATGAAATGTCTCGTAATTTATTTATTTCAATCAAGGCCTTTTATTATTCAGTCAGACTCATAAATCGTGCTGTAGACATTCCGCTCCTTTGGAGGAGTAAAATACAGTCAGGTTATTAAAAGCCAATCTATTACCTTTTCAAGATACCTGAATAATCACTTTTACAGGGTTGCTTCCGCAAGCATCATCAATCTTGTAGGCAGATCAGTGCCCTGCTGGGAAGGTGGAAAGAAACCAGAGGGAAGAGAAGGTGAATTCTGATGAAACAACAAAGAATCTAGTGGAGCCTTCAAGATTAACCACTGGTACCTGGATAGCCCAGGCTTGCCTGAACTCGTCAGATCTCAGAAACTAAGCAGGTTTGGCCCTGGTTAGTATTTGGATGGGAGACCACCAAGGAAGTCCAGGGTCATGACGCAGAGGCAGGCAACGGGAAACCACCTCTGAATGTCACTTGCTGTGAAAACCCCCATGGAGTCACTATAAGTCAGCTGTGATTGACAGCCCTTTCCACCACCACACAAGCCTTTGTAGACTGCGACTCCCCGTAAAATGTGGTTGCTAATTTACAAGAACTTGTACAATAATCAAAATCTTACGCTTTCAGATAAGACTCTTTCATTTCTGTGTTAAAAAAGACCTTTCTGGATTTTGCAATAAAAGAACGTGTGTCTGAGTCATTTCCCTTGGCTCTCGTATCATGGATTTGCCACAATCAGCAGCGGCCGTTCCTGAGTCTAGCTACCATGTTTTTATTCTGCCTTGTCTACAAGGGCCCACGGCAGCATGTGTGGTTCTCCTCTCCTTCAGTTTCTCCTCACAACTCTGTGAGGTAGGTTTGTTTGAGAAGGTACAAGGCCGCCCAACGGGCTTGCCAACTTGCAGTTAGGGTCTGGAGATTTCCAGGAATTACACTTGATCTTCTGACAACAAGGATCACTTTCCCTGGAGAAAATGGTTGTTTTGGAGGGTGGGCTCTATGTGTCAGGTCTTGAAGAAACTCACTCTCAACAACAGTCTCTTGGCAGTGATTTGTTTACTGAGAGGTAAAGAGGTTTAAAGCATAGATGAGTCTGTGTCAGAACTGGCTCCCTTGGTGCCAGTTCTCCAATTATACATAATTCAAACAATCCCCGCCCCCCCAGTAACCAGACCAATCACACCCCTACATCCAGCCTGCCAAAATCTATGATACATCATCAACCCTCCTACAACACCTGCAAATCTACCGTTACATTATCTAGCAGTATCTGGTACCAGTGTCTGGTACTCAAGGTCAAGCATGCATACTTCCCACCAAGGGGAGGCCCCACATAGACACAGTTACAAGCCAGCACGACTCTCAGCAAAGCAATTCCACACATGCACTCACATACTTCCCCCCCAGTTCCCAGCAAGAGTGAAACAAAGAAGAAGAGTATAATGACACAGAGTCCACCATTTTCTCCAGGGGAACTGATCCCTGCCATCTGAAGAGCAGTTGTAGTGCTGCATGATCTCCATCTCTCCACAAGGGAATGGCTGGTTTGAAGGGTGGCGTCTATGGCATTGTACCTGTCTGAGGTCCCATCCCTCCTCAAACCTGACCCTCTCCAGGCTCCATCCCTCAAATCTCCAGGAATTCCCCACCTGCAGTTGGCAACCCTAGCAGGACCAGCCTCAATTAGTTTTCTCCCAAAGGCCAACATAGCTGTGGAAAGGGCCTTTGGGAAAAAGAAGGAAGCTTGGTTGGCTAGCACTGAGGAGAAAGGATAGTTGCCATCTCGGATTAGGGAAATACCTGGAGATTTGGGGTGTGGATCCTGTGACGGGCAGCATTGGGGGAGGGGAGATGGAAAGACTCAGCAGGGTATAATGCCATAGGGTCTACCCTCCAAAGCAGCCATTTTCTCCCTGGGAACTGATCTCTGTCATGTGGAGCTGAATTGTAACAGTGGGCTTGATTTATATGTATATAAAAAATGAGAGATATACACACACAGTTATAACTATCATTTGAATCAGAAGGGGGTTTGATGTTGGAACCGTGGATCTTTGCTAAAATGATTGGTGAGATCCAAGACACCAATGTGTGAGCCCCCCCCCCCCAAGTCCTTATAGCATCCTGGGCGCCTTTAAGGTATGATGACCTGGCTGCTTGGAGGCTTCACATGTGGCTTACGAAGACATCTGGGCTCCTGTGTGAAGAAACCTAAATCAGAATGCATCTTTCTGAAATTAGCCCCTCTCCGCCTGAATGAAGGAGTGAGAGTACCCGGGGGCTCTGGAGAATAAATCCGAATCCGACCTTTTAAGAAGCCAGCGGATGCTCCTGCAGTTGTGGCCCTGAGAGCAGGACATTTCTGTCGCCATTTTGTCTTCTTTCCTCCCCTTTCCTCATGGCAGAGCCTTGGCCAGGCAGCCAGCCAGCCTGCTGGGACAGGAAAAGCGGGGCTGGCTTCAGACGGCTCCAGGAGCAGCCGGGGAAAGGAATAGGTGGAGTGGGAGGTGGAGGGTGCTGGGATCACTGGCCGAAGGAAGGGAGGGAGGGAGGAAGATGGCGGGGCAGGCGCCGAGTGGATGGAGCTGAGGGAGCCAACGGGGCCACTGTGAGGTTGAGGTGGCGAGGGCGGGCGTGAAGAAGGAAGGGCAGGAATCTCACGGTGGGGGCCTGTGGCGCTATGGAGCCAAGAGAAGCGTCTCCCTCAGAGGAGAGAGCTGTCAGCCAGTAAATGTGACAGGCAACATGGGCTGGAGTGGGAGTGAGGGGGAGTGGAGCAGACCCAGCACCTGGCCAATGGCATGCAAGTAAAACCACATCATATAAAATCATATGTGACAGTGAGAAGATATCAAAATACTAAATAAAAAATGGTAGCTGTGTGCTCTCAGCATCCAGACAGTTGGCCGCCACCACAGTCTGGGCTCCCACCAGGCTGTTGGATATTAAATTAAGTTAAATCGGTGCTGATGTTGATGTTGAGGGCCAGTGCCAGCATTGCAGGAAAGGGCAGCAAAGAGAAAATATTGTTTTGTTAACCAGGAAATGGTGAGGACAAACTATTTAGGATGGTGACCTACACGGCCCACCCAAACATGGATGGCCCAGGCGAGCCTGATCTGGTCATCTCATCGTTGGCCCTGGTGAGCACTGGAGCAGGAGACCACCAAGGAGGTCCAAGGAGGTCCAAGGGTGCCATTCGTGCAGAAGCACTCAGTGGCAAACCACCAATCTCTTGTCTTGAAAACCAAACAGAGAGGACAAAGTCAGGAGCAGAAACAGCCCCAGCAGCTGTGGAAATTACATCTAACCTTGTAATGCTGTCCGGAAGAGCAGCCCTTTCACCTGGAACTCTGAGGGAAGCAGTTGCAAGCGACGGTGCCACTGCAGAAAAGGCCAAGCCTCGGACAGACCTGTAATAGTGTCTGGGCTAGTTCATATGAGTGGCGAAGACAACATATTATCTCTTTATTTTAAAAAGAACCAGGAAAACATATATTCTGACCTCTCCCCCCCAAGGTAATCTGAACACAGAGACTTGGCCAGGGATCTTTATATCCCGCCTGAGAACAATGGTTGCTCACACTGGTTTGGAAAACAAGACAAACGTTTTCCCTAGCCTCAGCCTTTTTTTAAAAAAAAAGTGGTTTGTTTTGGAGAAACAAAACCCCCAAGTAGCAAACATTATTCACCCATTGACCTGCAGATAGCTCCCCCCTCCCCCCCTCCACAGGGCTCTTGTAGCCTTCCATCCTGACAGAGGTGCCCTCGCCATGGAAACTGGGAGAGTTTGATAAACAGAAGCAGGTACTTACTTTTCCCCAGTCCTGTGCCCCCCCCAACTTTCCTCCATCAGGGAACATCAAGGTTAAATATCCTAGAGAAGTGCAGTATTTTCCCCCTGCTGGGCCAAACAGACACTTAAATGTTGCTATTGTATTTATCTATGGGCAATTTGACCTCAAAGTTGTTCCAAGGACAGTCCCTGGATGGAGATCCAAGTACTCTGGGCCCAAAGAATTCTTTTCGGGAAATGTGCATTTTGTTATGGGGAGGAGGATTGTAAATGAGCCTGATTTCTTTTGGGGAAAAAATTCTGCAAAGTTTTCTTTTTTTAGTTCTGACAATTCCCACTGACAGTTCTAAAGGCAGCACTTCAAACAATTTAATCTTCCTTTCACTTTAACTGTATTAGATTTCACTTGTCTTCTGTCTTAGGCACTAAATGTAGCACTTAACAGATGGGAACTTGGAGGAAAGTATCCTGAACCTTCCCTTGAAAAAAACCCAAGGGCTCCAGTCTCAATACAGTCCCAATTGTAACTTCTGGTGCTAAACTGAACTTGGGTGTCATGATTAGGTCATATAGATGCACTTTTCTGTGTCTACAGCAAGAAAGCAGTAACCTTTTATTCAGTACTGCAAAGTTAATGCATTTGTCACGCTAGTTTCCCCCCCCCCCATGGTATGAAGAACGCATGAACGCATATGCACACACACCGCTGCACACCCTCCATTTAGTTAAAGTGTTTGGATTTCAGATACTGTAGTTAAACTAATCAAAATGCTACTTAAAAAACAAACAAACTGGTTTAAGGACAGCTAGGCATGGGGGGGGGCAGATTTTCTCTCTAAACGGCAGTCCTCCAAAGCAGAGAAGAGAATTGTTTCACATTTTGGTGTAAGAACAAGATGCAAAATCACAATTGGTGTGGGGTGGAGGCTGGAGTGTCGGGCGTGGGCCACGAAGACCCCGGCTTGACTTGCCACTCAGCCATGGAAACTCACAGGTGTCCCTGGATTAATTCTATTCTCACAGGCTAACCAACCTCTTGGGGTGGTTGTGATGAAAAAAGTGAGGAGGGAAGAAGTGTGCCAAAGATGTGTGCAAAGGTCATTTCCTGCCAGAGTGCTCCGGAGCAGCACTCCGGCAGTAAGAAGCCCATGCCCCACCGCTTTTGCGGAGAGACTCAGGGAGGGAGGGATTTAAATGCCTTGGTTCCCTGCCCAATCTTCTCCAACCAACCTGCCATGACGGGTTGGCTGGGGAGGGGAAAGGGAGCCAGGCAGACATGGCCCCTTTTCTCTTGAGCCTCTCCACTTTTGCAGAGAGACTCAGGGAAAGGGGGGATTTAAACTCATTTGCATATGCCTTAACTCATTTTAAACATGCCTGCCCTTTGTCAGGGGGTGTTGCATATGCAAATAAGTTATGAAAATGAGCCCCTGCACCTCTTTTTTAGGAAATGACCCCTGGATGTATGTGTATGTTAACTTCCAAATTATGATGACCCTATGAGTTAATGACCCCCAGAACATCCTGTCGTTAACAGCCTTGCAATCTGAGGGCCTTTATGGCTTCCTTTGTTAAGCCCATCCACTTCCTGTTGGGTCTTCCTTTTTTCTTGCTGCCATCAACTTTTCCTAGCATTACTGTCTTTCCCAGAGGCTCTTGTTTTCTCATCATGTGACCAAAGTAGGGTAACCCCAGTTGAGTCATTGTAGCTCCTAGGGAGAATTCAGGCTTGATTTGGTTCAGAACCCTGTTTGGCTCTGGACAACTATCCCCACCCCTATTTCCCCTGGCTGCTTTACTGATTGGCAATTTCCAGGTGTGTGTTCCTGTTGTAACTTGAGACCAGGCAGCTCTTTCTTCATCCAGTGACTTCAGTTTATTAGAACAGAACACAACAACACAGAGAACACACAGAACAACTCCAACTTATACACAGTTTGGAAATGGCTAAACCACACCCCTAGAACAAGGTCCAATCATAAGTGAGTGCTTAGGACCAATAGAGTTTTTTCCCACCAAAAGTCAAAGGCTCCCCTGATTGGTCCATTGCACAATGGCAGCCAATCAGGCTGTCGATTTTAGAATATTGAGAGTCTATGGAGCTTGTGACTGAAGCTCAGGCTCATTCTACAATTCAGTCTATCCATACAACACAATATATAAGAGTTCCAATTTAAGGTCTCGCTAAAGTTCACTCCCAAGTATTTAAAGGAGCTGCACTGTTCAACAGGGGCTCCATGAATACCCCAAGAAAACTTTCTAGGCCATTTTCTAAAGACCATAACCTTGGTTATACTGTTCTTAGTTCTGTTTGAATAATTTTTACCGTTATGTTCTTAATCTTTTATTGTGATGGCCTTTGGCTACATACAATAAATCTCTATTACATTACATTACTGATTGGCAGCAAACCACCGTGGCTGCCAGATGGAAGGAGGTCCTCTGGCAGCCCTAACTTTAATAACCATTGGCCTTTCTCAGGATAAGGTAGACGTATGCAGCCTATCCAAGACAAGCTTGGAACAGCTGGGAAGTTCTGAAGGTTTTCAGCATTTTAAAGCTTGACTGGAGAAGATGCGCCTGAGGAGGGCATGTGTCAGCTGGTGCCTCTAATGCTTCAACTCCTAGCGCCAATCTCTGAGGCAATTCTACAACTTTTTTGTCTTTTATGACAAATGAAAAATGTACAAATATGTCTTCTTTCAACAGTGAAATTGGGAGTTCAGAAAGCAATAATCGTCTCAAGGTCAGAAATAACGCTGTTGGACCTATCCAAGATGATAGAAAAGCAACATATTTTAAAGATTTTTGTTGTCTTTTTTAAAAATCTCTTAACTACAGCAATTTAACCAACATGGGTCAAAAAGTCACCCTAACATTATACAGAGGGATTTGCACTTTTGCAATGTATAGCTGGTACCTGCCCTACTGACTAGTCTGAGACAATAGTCACGCTGCTGGCCAGAAATGAAGATGTTCTAATGCACGAGGGATGGGGTGTCTCCTGTGATGGAAAGGGAGGAGCAGTCAGGGCTTTTCTTAGCCTACTGCTCTACCCTCAATCCATTTTTCTGACACAATTGGGCACATTAGAAAAGGACTGAACACTAGCCAATCAGAGAAGCTGACCTCACAGAAAGGTCTCTGCCCCCATGCAAAGAGAAGGGAAATTTTAAGCCAGCATTTTCTACTGCAGTTCTTTGACCGGAGAAGTATCTAAGGCTGCTTCACATGCCCACAAAATTGTCTGACAAGAAGGAATTCCACCAAAGCATTTATAGGACATTCAAAAGTGAATTAATATACATTTTCTGACCAGACGAAGTGTTAGCAGTGGATCTGGAACTTCTGCTGTTGAGTGGCAGGAATTAAATATTCTCTTATCAAACTAGGATTGCAAGGCTTCCACCCCCGGGAACTTTGGAGGCAGGACAAGGAGAGGAAATGACATCACACAATGTGTCTGTTACTTCTGGATGAACCCCTGGATGTGACGCCAGCAAGTCAGGTGATGCTCTGGAATTCCCCCCAAACTTTATAGCAATACCAAAGAGTTTCAGAGCATCTGCTGCCCCCCCCCCACACACACACACATTTCTCCCACTGGCCTGGATATAAGGGCTGGGGGCAGAGCTGAACCACCAGGGCATTGTCCACCCAAAGTGGCCTTTGTCAAATAGGATGGTTTACAATAGGATTTTTGAAGTATAGAACTATTTTTGAAATATAAGTTATCCAGACTTTAGGAATCCAGCTAATTCAGGCCATACCCACCATATGCCCCTAAATGGCATCCCTAAGCGTGCCCCTCGTGGTGGACTTTATGACTCCCTCTCTCTCTTTGTCCCCATATGAAGACACAAAGGCTACATAAACCACATTTTTGGGGTATACGTTGCTGAAAAAAATCCTATTGATGGGATTAATGAAGAAATAAGAGCCATTAGCACTGTCAGGGTACAGAAGCTAAAGAAGATTTAATTGTACATAGTTAGAGTTGTCTTCTGCAGCCTAAGATGAGAGGTACTTCACACCCCAGAACAATCACCCAAGAGGAAGAAATTCTTTTGAGGCTCTTACAGGATATTCAAAAGCAAATTGACACACATGTGCTAGCTGCATGAAAAGGAGTGGTGCAGCAGTGAGAGTCCTCAGCAAGCCAAACATTATATCACAAGTTCTCAGGTTAAGAATAGACCATAAAAACCACTCAAAAGATGGAGTCATTAAGTTCTCCAGATAATTCAGAATTTTATAAATCTCTGTTATAGCCAAGTTTAATCATTCTTCTGAACAAAAAGATTTTCATTTCTTTGATCATTTTGATTGCTGCTTTCTGTACGGTATTCTTTTTCTGATGAAGTGAGCACAACAGCACATTGTATTCCATGCACAGTCACATCACAGATTTATAAAAAAGCGTCATGATACTGACAGTTTTATTTTTCAACCCCTTCCCTAAAAATAAAGATTGTTTCCCTAATTTCTCTGAAAATAAGGGCTTCTGAGATCAGGTCATGTTAACAACAAATTTGATATTTGCTTCTATACAAGATGGACATTTCTTTAGCATTAGAAGTGTGATCCTAGACATAGTTATTCCAATCTAAACCTGTTGATTTTAATAAAATTAACCTGGAAAAACTCTACCTAGAATTGCTCTGTTAAAAAGGTGGCTGGGGAGACTCAGATCTAAATTTCCTCCATATCATTTATCAGGTTGTCTCAGCTTTTGTACATTGTGACATTTCAATGTTCAGTATTACTGTGTGTAATGCCGAGAGATGGATTTTTTTCCCTTGAGGATGCAGGATGGATAGGTAATCTTTGCTGCCCTCTGGTGTATGTCAGCTGGACTTACTTCTCGGCCTTTAACACCCAACAGCATCCCAATGGGGAACAGACCACAATCCAAAGAATAGCTGTCTCTTGATCTAAGGAAAACAGCAATTCCTTGTTGAAGGACATAATATAACAAAAATCTAGAGCTGAAGAAATCTAGGATGCAAAAGCTGGAATTAATCTTTTAAAACAAGTCTTTCAGAAGACCAACCAAAGTGTAGGGGCAGAAGCCACACAGTAGGGGCAGAAGGCAATTCGATGGAAGAGAGTGATTGACTGACTGGTCAACATGCTGGAAAGGGAGACACTTGTAATCATTGTTTCCTACAGGGAATCAAGAAAGACTATCAGTCAGGATGCCAAATAGCAAGGACATTGTAAGAAAGAGGTGGAAAAGACTGATGGTCTTTGGCTAACCAAACAGCATGGTCCCACAGCCAAAGATAACACATATTGAATTGGCCTAGAGATAAATGAAGTGGTGACCATTTAAACTTGTCATCTCACTCCTAAACAAAAGACCAGAATGGTAAACTTGGTGGGAAAGAAATGTATTATCTGGTGCCTCTTAAATTAAATCAAAACATCAGCTTTGTGGGATACAGGTGCGCAAGTATGCTTGCTGCCTGGATGGCAGGTGGAAAACAACAGGTCTGGATTCCATTTGGACAGACTAAAGCACCTTCAGCCTTCCAGTGATGCATTGAAGAATGCCTTGAAGGTCTTAGAAATGAAATCTGTGTTCCCTACTTGGGGAAGAGAGACTTCTGGACACCTACTTTCCATACAACCAGTAACTTGGACTCAGGAACCCAAAAGCATATTGAATGAGCTCCTTGGCATACCTAAATATGTCATTATCTTTTATTTTACATGTAGATGTCTCCAACAAAGGACTTGGTGCAGTTCTCTATCAATGGCAGGAAGATCAACTTTGGGTTATTAGTTATGGTTCAAGGACACTCACAGCAGCAGAGACAAAATATCATCTGCATGCAGAGAAACTGGAATTCTTTGCCTTGAGATGAGCAATCACAGACAAATTCCAAGACTATCTTTCTTATGTGCCTTTATTTATGGTATACAGTGATAATGATCTATTAACATACCTTTTTACATCTGCAAGACTTAATGCTACCAGCCACCACTGGGTAGGGGAATTAGCTGATGATAATTTAGTATAAAATATCACCCATGTGTGGATGCTAATGTGTTATCCGAGATAACTCTTGACATTGACTAGTATATAACCCAGTGTACCAATGAAATAGCTATGGATGTAGTTGATGCCATATTGCAGTCTGCAAATGAACAGAAAGCCTCTTGGTAAATACAGTTTATTATTGGATATATCACATGTTCATACATTTTCAACCAACCTACATATCCATTCTTCTAATTTCCCTTCTCCCCCCCCAAACAAGGCTTCCCACACTGCTCCAACCCCATTAATATCTCTCTTGTTCTATTACAGTTACTTCTAAACTTATTTTCTCTTACAAACGATAACAATTCAAAAGTCTAATTCTATTTCATTTTCCTCTTAATAACTATCAAAGCAGATCAAACCACGTTTAATGTCCCAATTTTTCAACAAGTATTTTTGAAAGTCTTTCCAGTCTTCAAAGAAAGTTTCATCTTCTTCGTTGTTTAACTTTCTTGTTAATTTGTCCATTTCTGCCAAAAACAACGTCTTTTTAATCCATTCCCATGTTTCAGGTACTTTATCTTGTTTCCAGCATTGAGCAAAAGTCAGTCTTGCTGCTGTAGTCAAGTACCATAGTAGTGTTCTCTTGGCTACATTTATTTCTTCCATTTTAAGACCTAACAATAACATCTGTGGGTCTTTCTTAAAAGTACAATTCAAAATTTTTTGTATCTCATTGTGGATCTCTGTCCAATACTTTACTGCTTTATCACATGTCCACCACATATGGTAAAAAGACCCTTCATGTTTCTTACATTTCCAACATTTGTTAGACATACTTTCATTTATAATAGCAATTTTTTTAGGCGTCATATACCATCTGTACATCATTTTATAACAATTCTCTTTAACATTTACACAAGTTGAAATTTTCATTGACTTTTTCCACAAGTATTCCCAAGATGTCATTAATATCTCATTATTAACATTTACAGCCCATTTTATCATTTGCTCTTTTACAACTTCATCCTCAGTATACCATTTCAATAGCACCTTGTACAGTTTAGAAATCATTTTTTTCCTTTCTCAAGCCATACAGTTTCAATTTCAATATTCTTTTCTCTAAAACCATGTTCTCTTTTATCGGTCTTAAATAAATCATAAATCTGTCTATACTTCAACCAATCATATTCAAATTCAACATCAAATCTATCTTTTAACACAAAATTTTTCCCTTCAGATTTTAAAAGATTTTTATAAGGTAGCCAGTCTAGCCCTTGATTTCTTGAATATGGATTGATCACTTCAGCTGGTACAATCCAAAGAGGTCTTTCTTCTGAGAAGAATTTTCTATATCTCATCCATGTCTCGAACAGTGATTGTCTTACAAAGTGGTGTTTAAAAAATTTATCCATTTTTACTTTTCCATACCATAAATATGCATGCCATCCAAATTTGTTATCATGCCCTTCCAGGGCCAATAGCTTCTTATTCTCCAGATTAATCCACTGTTCCAACCATGTTAAGCAGACGGCATCATAGTACAGTCTTAGATTTGGTAGTTGTAAGCCTCCTCTCTCTCTTGCGTCACATAAAATTTTCATTTTAATCCTTGGCTTTCTTCCTGCCCATACGAATTTGGATAATTCTTTCTGCCACGAATCCAGTACTTTCCTTTGTTTTAGTATTGGAATAGTCTGAAATAGAAACATCAAACGCGGTAAAATATTCATTTTTACAGTCGCGATTCTTCCCATCAATGATAAATTCAAAGTGTCCCATTTCTTCATATCTTGCTGAATCTTGTGCCACACCTTTTCATAATTGTTTTTAAACAAGTCGATATTTTTCATGGTTAATTCAATTCCAAGATATTTAGTCTTTGTAACTACTTCACATTGAATTTTCTCTTGAAGTTCTGTTTGTCTTTGTTTCGTCATATTTTTGCACATCACTTTGGTTTTACTTTTATTAACATAAAATCCCGCAACTGAACCAAATTCTTCAATTTTTTCCATCAGTTGTGGTATTTTCTCGATTGGGTCTTGAATCATAAACATTACATCATCTGCAAATGCCCTGTATTTATAGGCAAAACCTTTCACTGTAAGTCCTTCAATACTATTATCTTTTCTTATCACAGTCAATAATATTTCCAATATCCAAATAAACAACAACGGGGATAACGGGCAGCCTTGACGTGTTCCCTTTTGGACTTGGAAGAAGTCCGTCTTTTCTTTGTTTATATTCAAAGCCGCTTTTTGTTCTGAATATATTGCCACAATCATGTTTAAAAAGGACTGTCCAATATCCATTTTTTCAATAACTTGCAGCATAAACTCCCAATTTAAATTGTCAAAAGCTTTTTCCGCATCTAGGAAGAGGAATCCAACTTCTTTTCAGGATGCTTGTCATAATATTCAATTGCATCTATCACCACTCTTAAATTGTCTCTGATTTGTCTGTTTGGTAAAAATCCAGCTTGTTCTTCCGCTATTGTATCTTTCAGATATTTTTTCAGTCTCTCTGAAATTATTTTTGCAAATAATTTGTAATCGTTATTTAATAGCGATATTGGCCTATAATTCTTTACTTGAGTCAAATCCAAACCTTCTTTAGGTATCAATGAAATGTTTGCTTCTTTCCATGAACCTGGGATCCGTTTGGTCTTTCTTATCTCATTCGACAGAAGTACTAAAATAGGGGTTAGCTCCTCTTTAAATTTCTTATAAAACTTTGCTGTAAAGCCATCTGGTCCTGGAGCTTTGCCCAACTTTGCATCTTCTATCGCCATTGTCACTTCTTCTTTCATTACTAAACCATTTAATAATTCCTTAATTTGTTTTCCCAGCTCTGGAACTTCAATCGTCTCCAAATATTTCTTGATTCTCTGTTGATCAATTCCTTTCTTTTTGAATAATTTGGCGTAATATTTTAAAAAAGCCCTTTTTATACCATTCAAGCTCATAACATCCTTTCCATCTTCAGTAATCTTAGATATAAAATTCCTTTCTTTTCTATTTTTCAATTGCCATGCTAAAAACTTTCCTGGTTTGTTTGCACCCTCAAATGCTTTTTGCTGTAATTTCTTCAAATTCCAATATAATTCTCTGTTTAGTAGAACATTCAGCTGATCTTGCAGAAAGTGGATCTCTTTAATAATCTTCTTCTTCCCTGGTCTTTTCTTTAATTCCTTTTCTTTTTGTCGAATTTTTTCATGAAGGTCTTTCTGTTGTTGGATCTTTTGCTTTTTGTCCTTGGAGTTCAGAGAGATAAGCATACCTCTCATTACTGCTTTGTATGCATCCCATACCACTTGTATATCCGTACCTTTATTCAAATTCAGTTCAAAAAAACTTTTCGTTTCCCTTTTTAAGATCTCATTAATTTGTTTTTGATCCAATAAATCTTCATTAATTCTCCAATATAACTGTTTAGGTTTTGCTTTAGATATCCAAAGTAGGGGATTATGATCAGAGTTAGTTTTCGGTAAAATTTGTATTTTATAAGTTTTTTGCGCCATCTCCTCTGACATCCAAATCATGTCAATTCGAGAAAAGGAATTATGTCTATTCGAATAAAACGTGTAGTCCTTAGTCTTAGGATTCCACTTCCTCCAAACGTCTTCCAGTTTCTCTTGCTTCATCAATTGAAAGAAATTTTTTGGTAACTTTCCAACTGTCTCTCCACTTGCTTTGGACTTTCTATCCAATGTGTTATTCACTGTACCATTAAAGTCTCCAGCAAGAACAATTTGGTCATAATTTAAACAATCCAACTCTTTAGTCAAGTCATTGAAGAAAGTCTCTTTTGCACCATTGGGTGCATATATATTTATAAGCAATGTCTTTTTTCTGTTCATCAGTATTTCCACGCCAACATACCTTCCTTCTTTATCCGAGAAAATTTGTTTAGGATCCAATTCTTTTGAAATATAAATCACTATTCCTTTTTTCTTATTAGTTGCTGAGGAATGAAATTCTTCTCCCAATTTTTTATTAGTCAAATATTTGTTGTCTTGTTTTCTAATATGTGTTTCTTGTAAACAAATTATATTACATTTTTGTTTCTCCAGCCAGTGATTCACTAATCTTCTTTTGCTTGGTGAATTTAGTCCATTTACGTTCCAAGATAAAAATTTGTAATCCATAGTGGTGTTGAGTTAAATATCTTTAAAATCATCCAGATTGCTCTCTTTAAATCTGTATAAATCTCCTTCAGATTTAAGAGTAGATCTCACCGAGTTGTACATAAATGTAAGTCCATATGGAATCTCCCATCTGAACCTAATGTTCATTTCTTTTAGTCTGTCTGTCAATTTCTTGAATTTCTTTCTGTCTTGTAGAATCGGTCTTGGAATTTCTCTCAGAATTATTATTTTCTTTCCATTAATTTCCAACGGTTGTGTAAATTGTTTCTTGAAAACGTCTTCCTTCATCTTTGTTGTCACGAATTGAACAATCACATCTCTGGGTAATTGCTTTCTTTTGGCATAAGCTGAATTTACTCTATAAATCAAGTCAAAGTCTGCATCCAAATCTCCCTCATCTTCCCCTACATAAGTTGTCAATGTCTTAATTACTAGAGCCCGTAGATCCTGATCTTCCTCCTCTTCTATCCCTCTCAATCTCAGATGATTCTGAGTAGCCCTATATTCCATCATGGTCTCCAGTCTTGTATTTTCTGACAGGGTTTTTTTTAACCTTTTGCTCCATATCTTCAGATTTTGTCACCAGACTTTTGACTTCCTTTTTGAGTTCTTCTGTATCTTTTTTTATCCCTGACACTTCTGTAAGTACCAGCTCTTTCAGTTCCTCCATATTTTTTTTCTGTACTTGGACTTGCACTTGTTCTATTTGCTCCAATTGAATTTGCAGCTGTTGTTGCAGTTGTTGTTGCAGCTGTGATTCTATTTGTTTTCCAAGATTCTGCACCACTTCGGTCATCCGTTTTTCCATCGCTTCCATAGCTGCTTGCCACTCTTTTTTTTCCTTTGCAGTCATTCTTGGGCTAGGTGATGAAGCAGCTCTGGGTCTTGACCTCAAATCCGTCTTGGAGACAACTTCAATGCTAGTCAGTCTTTATATTAGCAGTCTTCAAGCCAAATCGCCACCTTTAAAACTTGCTTAAACGCTTTTTCGGCTTGAAAATAACTTTTTAAAATTTAGTCCTCCCCAAAATGTCGGGCGCAATTTCTCTATGATTTTCCGGCTAGAGTAGGCTCCTTCCAAACTTCCTGTTCATCTGTCCGTCTCTGTAATCCAACTTCCGGTAAGGGTGGTGTCACACAATAAAATGTCCGTCCGTTTCGAGCACAACAGCCTCTAAAACCTCCACTCTAGCCCACTTCCGGTATCATAGAGTCACAGTTAGTTTCGTTTCTGCTACGTAAAGTTTAGACTTGACTGACCACAGGAATGCATAACAAAGTCACTTTTCAGCCTTTTTCTCTAAAGGAAAGCTTTCGTTTTACTTTTAATTCAAGCGGAATAGTTCCTTAAAGGTTTCAACGCTTATCCGTACGTTTCAATTTCACAATCTTCTTTAAACCGGTAAGCGCTTATTCGTTTGTTACCTTGCTTGTAATCTCGGGGTTTCGCGGTGCTTCTTCTGTAAACGATGTTAATCTTGATGATAAAGAGATCGGTAGATGGCGAATTTATGCTGAATTCTCAGCCCGGCTGGCATCTGTAGAGTTGATTTGCAACTGCCCTCTTCACGGAAGGAGATCAAAGTGTAAACAAGCTTCCTCCGAAGCTTATCCACACCGATCTCAACTCCCCCTCAGGCTTCGCTGCTTGCTTGCCACTCCCCCGCCTGGAGAGTGCTGCGCTGGGCCAGATAAAGCCCAGACTGTCATCAGATGCCGCAGTACACTCTGCACAACTCGCAAAGTGTGTCAATTCGCCATTTTACTCCGACCGGAAGCCACAGAAAGCCTCTTGGATTTCACTTTCAATCCACTGGTCATAGAAGATTTTGCAAAAGGCCTGGTCTCCACACTACAGTCCATCTCAAAGGACAGACTACTAGCTGCCCAGAAAGATCTTAAGATCTCCAAAATTCTATAATATTGTCAGGTTCTTCAGTCAGTCACATGACTGGCAGTAGACGAATGGCAGGCATTATTATAGCAGAATTCCGCTAGAGGGAGGAGCCCCTCCCAATCGTCCTGTTGAAAGTTAGTAGTACAACAACTTCCAGTTTTTGGAGGCACGATGGCGGATGCGACCCTAGTGAGCTCCCAGGGTCACGATCAGAATGCCAGCAGATAGGAGGGGGTACGATTGTCCACAACCTCCCCCTGGAGTCTGTGAGTTCAGGCTCCTAGCCATGGGGCTTTCGAGGGATTGCTTTGTTGCCGGCTTGCTGCTGGGGAATTGAGGCTTTCCTCCACCCCGAAGGTCCTACCGCTGTGCGACCATGTGGTTCTAGAGTCGCTGACCGGGACAAGTGGATGAAGACCAGGCATATTACACATACCTTTGGTGAGTCCCAGGACCAACGATGAACTGTGAGTTGAGTTGAAAGAAAAATGCTGGAGTTTGGCATGAAAGCCCCTCTGATATAAGCAAGCGAGAGAGGGAACTCCCAGATACGAAAGTTGCACGGAGCATTTTAAAAGGAGGGCACCGAATCTAAAAGCTTTACGAACTGATTTAGGGAATGCACAAGAATGTAGCTAAGTGGTCCAGTGAAAAACAGAGACTTTGGCAAACTTTATAAAGTGTAGACAACCCTCAAAAATGGTGGGGCAGAAAACTGAGAAAGTATCCTCGCTTAAGCCCCCTTCTGGAAGTAGAAGTCCAAGACTGGAAGCTACCAATGAGTTTTCTCAATTATTAGCTGATTCCTTGCACCCTCTGCTGGACCAGATGACAAACATCAACAAGCAATTGACTACTTTGAACCAGAACTTTGCTGCTCAACAATGAGAACTGAGTGAGACTAAGAAATTGACAGAACAAACAGCAGAGTCACTCGAGGTCAATGCAGACCCAGGGCTGGACCGATCGAATAAGAAGAGCTCCCTACTACATCATTATGTCCCTAATTCTAGGCAGAAGGGGTTTGCCCATTTGCTTCAGAAATATCAGCTTATGGATACCTGGCAACATCTGCACCCCAATGAACGGGATTACTCTTACTATTCAGCGCAGTACCAGTCATATTCTAGGATTGACTATTCACTATTTTCTTTGATTCTGGCACCTATTTTGTTGTCTGCGACCATAGGGCTTAGAGTTTGGTCAGATCATGCCAGTCTTGACTGCTGCTTCTATTTGCAAAACACCCAAAGAAAGAGACCAAGATGGAGGCTGAACACCAATTTACTATATCTGGAGCCGATGCGCACTGAGCTGGAAAAAGAAGTTAAGTCGTATCTCGAAAACAACATGGAGTGCTGAGTGCCTTCCCATATTATGTGGGATGCAATGAAGGCAGTGGTAAGGGGGAAGGCAATAGCCATCACAGCCTTCTATAGGAAAGAGAAGCAAAAACTCAGATCAGATTTGTTGCGGACAATTCAACATTTAGAATATCAGCATAAATCCACCTGTAGTCCAACAATCTACAAGCAGCTTCTGGCAGAAAGGAAAAAATTAGAAGCCCTCAAGGTTAACCAGATTCAAAACAACTTTCTTTTCTTGAAGCAGCATTACTGGCTTGGCTACGCAGGCCCAAACAACTGAAATTGCTAGCATGGAAGGTGAAACAGACTAAATTATCCCATCAAGTGCAAGCAATTCGAAATCGGCAAGGTGTCAGAGTCACTCAGACCTCAGAAATCCTAGAGACATTCTGTGAATATTACGCCTCCCTCTATACATCTTCGAATCCAAGATACAGAGACATCGCAGCTTTTCTACAGCAGCATGTCCCCAGTAAACACCTCCAGGAAGAACATGTGAAGATTCTAGATACCCCTATCACCATCAAGGAAGTCTTTTGTACAATTAAGTCTCTTAAAAATAACAAATCTCCCGGGAACAACGGCTTCCCGGCTGAATTTTATAAACAATATTCATATCATTTGGCCCCCCTTTTTACGAAAATTTTCAACGATATACTCATCTTCGGGTCCATTCCACCATCATGGAACGATGCCACCATTGTTGTCATCCCTAAAAAAGACCGAGACACTACTAATGTTAAATCGTACAGGCCCATTTCATTGTTAAATCAGGACTATAAGATATTTGCAGCATTGCTGACTAGGAGGCTTAGCTGTATTATTCCCCAATATATTCATACTGATCAAACAGGGTTTATTCCCAATTGCGATATAATGGATAACATTTATAAAACCTTGGACCTGATACATTTTTGTAAATCACGAACTGTTGGCCCATCGTTGAGAAGGCATTTGACCAGGTGGAGATGAAATACCTTTTCACTCTACTGGACCATCTGGGAGTTGGTCCCAACTTTCAGAGGGCTATACAGTCAATTTACAATCACCCTACTGCAATGGTCCATCTGAATGGTATGTTTTCTTCCGGGTTTCCTATATCACGAGGGACGAGGCAAGGGTGTCCACTTTCTCCCTTGCTGTTCGCCCTGGCGTTAAAGCTATTGGCTGAGGCTCTACGGGCGGACCAGGATTTTCAAGGCATACGAATACAAGATAACCATTATAAGCTTAGCTTATTTGCTGATGATATGGTACTGTATATGGCGAACCCTGGTACCTCACTTCCTGCCGTAGAAAAGATCCTTGATCGCTTTCATCAAGTTTCAGGCCTTAAGACGAATTAGGACAAGTCATTGATCTTCCCGCTCAATATCTCCAGTGCAGAAGAAGTAAGTTTAAAAGAGTCTTATCCATATTTTTGGGTAAAGGACACACGGACGTATTTGGGAGTAAAATTCCCTTTACAACTCACAAAATTGACTAAGGAAAACTTGGAAGACCTCAATGTTTCAGTCCAACGTACTCTTAAGTCCTGGAATGAAACAACCCTTAGCTGGTTTGAGCAGATCCAAATCATTAAAATGATTATTTTTCCTAAATTTCTTTTTCTGTTTCAAGCCCTCCCTCTAGTCCTCTCCAGTAAAATGATACAACAATGGCAGAAGTCGCTGATGAATTTTGTCTGGCAGTTTAAACATCATAGAATTTCCTGTGCAACCCTAACTAAACCCAAGTTACTTGATGGCCTGGCTTTTCCTGACCTTTCTCGTTATCATGATGCTGCACTTTTATCAAAACTTTTAAAGCACTACTCGCCTAACTACCTGGCCGACTGGAAAACCATCGAGAATATAGGGTTGCACCCCAAATCACTGAAGGAAGTGCTGTGGATGCCGCCATCATCCTGCCCCAGAAGATCAGGATACAGTGAGCTTTTGCAGGCATCCCTCGGGGCTTGGGACTGACTTAAAACTTACCTAGTCTCTCCATCTTCACCACTGCAAACGTTTTTGGGCCAGAGCTGGTTCAGTCCGGGGGAAGTTCCTTCAGCTTATCATTGCTGGAGAAAACACGACCTTACCAGCTTTTGCGACATCATGGTCGGGGGCTGCCTATATACTCAACAAGAAATAGAACACAAGCTACAGGGACGGGTATCCTGGTTTGAATACGAACAAGTCAAACATGTAGTGTGCCATGACTCGCATACCTCTCCGCCGGACATGATTTTACGCCCGTTTGAAGACCTTATGGTGGCCCAGCTCCTACCTAGCAGGGGACTGATGTCGAAAGTCTATTATCTTCTCAATTCTCAACTTAAAGAAGACCATGCCGGATATAAAAAAAATGGCATAAAGATATTGGCCAGGCGCTTACTTCCGAACAGTGGACTGCGATCTGGTCCTCTTCTCTTTGCCGTTCCCGTTCCACCAATATGCAAATGCTAACTTATAAACTTCTATTTTGATGATATTTGACCCCGCATCAGCTGCATGGCATCAACCCCATGATTTCAGACAGATGTTGGAAAAATTGCGGGGGACGGGGCACATATATTCATTGTTGGTGGGAGTGCCCCAGGGTCCAAACCTTCTGGAGAGAAGTCAAAGCCCAAATATTTTTAATTACAGGTTGTGCTCTACAACTACAATCCTCCCTGTTCCTTCTGAATCACTGGAGCCACCCTGTTCCCAATGGACTTATGAGAGAGCTAATAGAATTATGTCTTGTGGCTGCTAGGAATGTTATTGCATATTACTGGAAAACTAAGAAGACCCTGCTATTGAACGATTGGTACCTGAAATTGTGGGACTTTTTTCTACAGGACAAAGTCTCCACCAGTATCCTTCGATCTGAAAACCAACCCGTTCCTGACAACCTCCAAGAAAAATGGATGCCCTTCTTAGAAGCATCAGCAACAAATAAAATCAACACCTCTCTGTTTGCTCAGCACAAACATCAGGATTTACTTTCTTATTTTTAATTGTTCTTTTAAAAAAATAAAATAAAAAGGAGGTCAATGCCAAGGCTACGAAGGTGAAAAAGTAGGTGCAGGTGTTGGAGAAGAAGAGAATAACTGATGAATCGCAGCTTTTACAGCTCCAAATGGAAAAAGCAAGCTTTATCCTGAGGTTCCAAGGGATTCCTGAGACAAAAGGAGAGAATCTAAAACAACTGCTGGGAGATCTACTGGCACCAATTGCAGATTTGAAAACAGAATACCTCCAAAGCGAAATGGATGTGGTCTATAAATCATATTCTGGATTTATTAAAAAAAATAATCTGCCTAGAGAAATAGTGGTTAGATTCTCAAAAAGACATCTGAGAGACTCAATCTTGAAAGCAACATCAGGAACACCCCTGAAAATCAACGGAAATACCATTTGAATATTAAAAGACATTCCATTTGAAATTAGAAAGAAGAGGATGAAATTCAAGGACTTGGCAATGTTTTTACAGACAAATAACATCCAGTACAAATGGTTGGTTCCTGAAGGCATCCTCTTCAGAATAAATGACTAAAAGGAAAGAATTGACTCTCTTAAGAAAGCAAAAGAGTTTTTGAGACAGCAACTGGGAGGGTCCGGAGAAGAGGACAAGGAAGAAGATCAGGTTAAAGAAAGCAGTGAGCACACTTCTTCAACTACTGGGGAGGACTCTGATTCAGATTTGGGAGCTGGAGCCCCCAAAAGAGGTTATGATTTGAGGAAAAAGAAGAAATGAGATGCTGAGGGCTTCCAGTCGGAGTTAAAATGGCGATCTGACACACTCTGCGAACTGTGCAGGGTGGACGGTAGCTCCTTTTGACAGTTTGGGCCTCTTTTTGGTCCAACGCAGCACTCCCCAGGCGGGGGGGTGGCAAGCAAGCACCCAAGTCCAAGCGGGAGTTGAGATTGGCGTGGGCAGGCTTCGGAGGAAACCTGTTTACGCTTTGATCGCCTCCCACGAAGCGGGCAGTTGCGAGACAACACTACAGGAGCTAACCGGGCTGATAATTCAGCATAAACCCGTCATCTACCGACCTCTTTACCATCAAAGTCAACATTAAGTTAAGAAGAAGCAATGCGAAACCCCGAGATTGAACTTTAAGGTAACAAAGAACTTTTGCATACCGGTCTGAAGACATAGCAAAATTTGAATCAAGCGGATAAGCGTACAAAAGCTTTTCTGATGTAATCCGCTTGGTTTGGAACTGAAAGAAGCTTTCTAGAACGTGAAAATAGTGAAAAAGAAACTTTTGTTTTGAATTCCTGTGGTCAGTTAGAGATTAATGGCAAGTTGTAAAAATGAAACTGATGTGAATCTGTGCTACCAAAAATAAGTTCCAGCTGAGAAAGACGAGTTTGGGGCAAGAGAGGCATTTGAAAAGACTGAGTAACCGGAAGGAGTAGGAAGATTTAGCGCGCTGCACAGGAAGTTGGATTTTCGGGACGGACACTAAACCGGAAGTTACAAAATAGCCTACTCTTGCCAAAAAACCATAGAGAAATTGCGCCCGCCATTTTGAGGAGGACTAATTTTTTAAAATTGAATTTGAACTATAAAATTAAAGAGAAGAAACATATAAAGGTGGCGAGAGTTCAAAAAAGATACAGAAGAAGTCAAAAAAGAAGTCCAAGGTTTAGCAGCTAAGTCGACGGAGCTAGAACAAAAAATCAAAAATATCCTCCAGGAGAATATAAGGTTGGAATCTATGATGGAGTACAGAGCTACACAAAACCACCTGAGGCTAAGAGGAATTGAGGAGGCAGAAGACCAAGATATACATGCGTTGGTAATAACAACATTGACGGCATATATTTGGTGAGGATCAAGGAGATCTAGACTCAGACTTCGACTTAATTTACAGAGTAAACTCAACATATGCTCAGAGGAAAAAATTACCCAGAGATGTCATTATGCAGTTTGTGACAAGAAAAATAAAAGAGGATATTTTCAAGAAGCAATTCACACAACCGTTGGAAATTGACGGCAAAAAGATAATAATCTTTAGAGAAATCCCAAGGGTGATGTTGCAAGACAGAAAAAAATATAAAAAATTGGTCGACAAATTAAAGGCAATGGGAATTAGATTCAGATGGGAAATACCTCAAGGATTGTCATCTACATATAATTCTGTGAGATTCACGATCAAATCAGAAGGAGACCTGTATAGGTTCAAAGAAAATAATTTTAAAGAGTTTTTGGATATATAAATCAAGACACTATGGAATACAAATTGCTATCTTGGAATGTAAATGGACTTAATTCACCTAACAAAAGAAAATTAGTAAATCATTGGCTGGAAAAACAAAAGAGCAATATAATTTGTTTGCAGGAAACTCATATCAGAAAACAGGACTATAAATATGGGATAAATAAGAAATTGGGAGAAGAATTTTTTTCACTAGCGACTAAAAAGGATAAAGGAACAGTGATCTATATTAAAAAGAATTGGAACCCAAGCAAATTTTCGTGGATAATGATGGGAGGTACATTGGAGTAGAAATAATGATGCACAGGAAAAAGACTTTGATTGTGAATTTGTATGCACCCAATGGAGCTAAAGAAATTTTTTTTAAAGATTTGACAAAAGAGATGGAACAATTAACTTATGATCAGGTTATCTTTGCAGGAGATTTTAATGGTACAGTGAACAACTTACTGGACAGACGTTCAAAAAAAGCTGGAGATGTGGCTGGGAAATTACCAAAAATTTTCTTTAAACTGATGAAACAAGAGAAACTTGAAGATGTTTGGAGAAAATGGAATCCTAAAACAAAAGACTTTACTTTTTACTCCAATAGACATAACTCTTTTTCCAGGATTGATATGATTTGGATGTCGGAGGAGTTGGCATCGAAGACTCAAAAAACTGAAATCTTAACAAAAAATAATTCTGATCATAGCCCTCTACTTTGGATGTCGAGAGAAAAACCTAAACAATTATATTGGAAAATTAATGAGGACTTATTGGACAGAAAAATAGTTAATGAGACATTGCGTAGGGAAACACAGAACTTTTTTGAAACAAATTTGAACAAAGGTACGGAATTACAAATTGTGTGGGATGCATATAAAGCGGTTATGAGGGGACTACTTATTTCATTAAACACTAAAGATAGAAAGCAAAGATTGCAACAACAAAATGATTTACAGGAAAAGATCCAACAGAAAGAAAAAGAGTTAAAGAAAAAGCCAGGGAAGAAAAAGATTATAAAAGAAATCCATATGCTACAAGACCAGTTAAATGTACTGTCAAATCGAGAATTGTATTGGAATTTAAAGAAGCTGCAACAGAAATCGTTTGAGGGTGCCAATAAACCTGGAAAGTTCTTAGCATGGCAACTGAAAAATAGACGTGAAAGAAATTTTATAAATAAGATAATAGAAGATGGAAAGGATATTGTGGACTTGAATGGTTTAAAGAGAGTCTTTTTCAATTTTTATGCCAAATTGTTTCAAAAGAAAGGTATTGATTCACAGAAATTTAAGAAATATTTGGAGAATATTGAAGTACCAACATTAGGACAACAAATGAAAGAAGTGCTTAATGGTCCAATTAAAAATGAAGAAATTGTTAGTGCGATAGAAGAAGCAAAATTGGGGAAAGCTCCAGGTCCAGATGGATTTACTGCAAAATTTTATAAAAAATTAAAGGATGAGCTAACCCCAATTTTTGTACTTTTGTCAAACGAAATAAGAGAGACAAAACGGATTCCAGAGTCATGGAAAGAAGCAAATATTTTGCTTATACCCAAAGAAGGTTTGGACCTAACTAATGTGAAGAACTACAGACCAATATCCCTCCTGAATAATGATTACAAATTGTTTGCTAAAGTAATTTCTGAAAGGCTGAAAAATTATTTGAAAGATGTTATAACCGAAGAACAAGCTGGCTTCTTACCGTATAGGCAAATCAGAGACAATTTAAGAGTGGTGATAGATGCAATTGAATATTGTGACAAACACCCTGAAAAGGAAGTTGGATTCCTCTTTCTGGATGCGGAAAAAGCTTTTGATAATTTGAACTGGGACTTTATGCTGCAAGTGATAGAGAAAATGGAAATAGGTCAATCTTTTTAAAACATGATTACTGCAATTTATTCAGACCAAAAAGCGGCATTGAACGTAAATAAAGAGAAAACGGAATACTTTAAAGTGCGAAAAGGGATGAGCAGGGCCGGCCCCAGGTGTCTGGGCGCCCTAGGCAGGAGAGCCTGGGGCGCCCACCCCACCGGAGATGCCAACCTCCCGGTGGGGCCTGGAGAACCGGGGAAGGGCGGCGCGGCTCTCCCGGGCCCCTCGCAGCCGCGGGGCACCGGGGAGAGCCGGGAACGAGCGGGCGGCTCTCCCGGGCCCCTCGCAGCCGCGGGGCGCCGGGGAGAGCCGGGGAACGAGCGGGCGGCTCTCCCGGGCCCCTCGCAGCCGCGGGGCGCCGGGGAGAGCCGGGGAACGAGCGGGCGGCTCTCCCGGGCCCCTCGCAGCCGCGGGGCGCCGGGGAGAGCCGGGGAACGGGCGGGCGGCTCTCCCGGCCCCCTTGCAGCTGTGGGGCGCCGGGGAACAGGTGGCGCGAGCTCTCCGGGCCCCTCGCAGTTGCGAGGGGCCGGGAAGAGCCGGGGAAGGGGCGGCCTTGGAACGCCCGCCCCTTCCCTCCCAGCGGACGGGCGCTCAGACTGGCGGCGGCCAGCGAGCGGGGTCTGTCCCCGCTGGCTGGCCGCCGCCATGCCGCCCCACCTCTCCACCCCCCCAAGGGCTTCTGAAGCGCCCCGGAAGGGCGCTCAGACTGGCGGCGGCGGCAGCGGGGAGAGTCCCCCGCTGGGCAGCCGCCGCCATACCGCCCCACCTCTCCACCCCCCCAAGGGCTTGGGGGGGGAGCCGCGGGTGGAGCGCCAGCCGCCCTTCCCTCCCAGTCCCAGCGCTGGCTGGAGACAGGGGGTGGAGTCGGGGGCGCTTTGGCGCCCCTGTGGGCCCCAGCGCCCTAGGCGAGCGCCTAGCTCGCCTAGTGGGCGAGCCGGCAGTGGGGATGAGACAAGGTTGCCCCCTATTTCCACTATTGTTTATCTGGACATTGGAAGTATTATTGGGAAAAATAAAAGAGGACAAGAACATAAAAGGATTGACAATGAGAGGCTTTACATATAAATATAGAGCTTTTGCGGATGATGTAATGTTTATGATTCAAGACTTATCTTTATTAAGAAAACATCCAAAGGTTTACCAGGCAAGGTGGTACTCAATTTGCCCCGGGGGCTATTGAATGCAGTTTTGTATTCATCCCCCTCTTTAATCCGGACCTGGAAATAGGCATCGCGTAGATCAAGTTTCGAAAAGATTTTCCCTTGCAAGACTGCTGCTAAGAGGTCTTTAATCAAGGGGAGGGGGTAGGTGTTGATGGACAAGACAGCATTCAAACCCCTGCAATCAGTACATAGCCCCAAACCCTGTCCTTCTTTTTTCTAAACAACACCGGGGCTGCAAAAGGTGAGGAGGCTGGGCGAATAAAACCCCTTGCCAAGTTTTTGTCAATGAACCTCCTCAACTCCACTTTCTCTGCCAGGCTCATGGAGTATAACTTGCCCTTAGGCAATTTCTGGTTAGGTAACAGTTCAATGGAGCAGTCACCGTTTCTGTGGGAGAGCAATTCATCTGCCTCCTCCTCCCCGAATACTTTGGCTAAGTCACAGTACTCAGGGGGAATCAACTGGAGTTCTGAGCTGGCCAGACAGGCGTGCACTGGTTGCCCCCTGTCCCAGCTATGTGTTAAGCACCTGGGCAAAATGAAACAGACGATCCTCTTGTCCCACAAGATGTAAGGATCATGGTCATGGAGCCACGGGCTACCGAGCACCAACAGGAAATGGGCCGCTGGTGTAATGACAAAAGGGTAGTGTTCCCAGTGTTGCCCCACACCCATCCGCAATGGCACAGTCTTGTATTTGCAGGGGTCTTTCATGGCAGAACCATCCATCTGGGTGAACACCAAAGGGTCAGGGAGTTTAACTACCTTAGCCCCTAGTCTAGTAACTAAGGATGGATGGATCAGATCCCTCCCACACCCCGAGTCAATTAGCCCTGGGTTGATGATAGTCACAGTCATGAAAAAGAGGAGGGGTTACTGCTCACCGTTTTCTGCACCTCGAGATGTGAGACCTACTGGTCAGCGCTGTTTACAGCAGGTCCTGTCCATTTCCCACTGGCTGGAAGTCATCCTCACAGGACAAGTCCGTCTCCTCTTCTTGCAGGCTAGCTTGCAGAGCATGGGGCGGGGGGTCTTTGGTCGGGCGGTCAGTTTTTTTGCTGGGGTATCCAGCCACTTTTTCTCTCTGCTCTTCTTTGTGGGGGTCACCAGTCCTGACTCTGGACACGCAGCGGCGAAGTGACCGGCTTCCCCACATTTCAGGCACAGACCCATGTTTCATGCAGAGTTCGTGTGTACCTTCTTTAGGCTTCGTAGGCATTTTGGTTTTTGCTGGCACCGGAGTACTCTTCCCCAAGGTGGCCACGTCATCGATGTGAATGATGCAGAGGTGGCTCTCCGTGTCAGCCACCACTCATCCAGGTGAGTAGGGACACTGGCTTCACGCTGCAGAGGATCGTTCCCTATATCTCTGTGTTGAGTCCCAAGCGATAGTGATGTGCCAGCACCCCATCCAGCCATTCCCGGATCTTGGCCGCATGGCGACAGAACTCTTTGGTATACTCACACACAGATTTCTTTCCTTGGCGGAAAGTGTGCAGGAAAGCTTGTGCGGTTTCACTCGCATTTGAATCCTCATAATGTGCCCGGAGGGCCCACATGAATGCATCGACCTCCCGGAGCTCTCGGCCATCCTCATGGTGTAGGCTCACATACCAATCGGCCGCTCCTTCCCATAATCGGGATGTTATATAGTCCATGATGCGCTCCTCGTTGGGGAACAGGTGGCCCCTGTTCTCAACAAACTTTTCCGCACACACCAAGAAGTATGTCAACTTCTTGGGTGCCCCGTCAAATGTTGCCTCCAGCAGTGGGCCGGTGGGGGGAGTTCCCTTCCCGGTCCCCCTGGGACACTTCTCGGCAGGGGGGAAGTACCAGCTGCTGGAGCAGCGGTGACTGACAGGGAACCCCTTGGGCAGGTGGTGCTTGCGCGGGAGGTGCCTGGGGAGTAGGTAGACACTGATCAGGTAGACACTGATCAAATTCCCATTGCGCCACCTCCATTACCAATTCTGGCAGCTTTCAGAATGATTCCTCGACCATCCAGAAAAGTTGGTCCTGGCCATGCTCCAACAACCCCAAACGGGTGTCAACATAGTCTTCAGATTCAGCTACTTTTTGTGTCCCAGCCTCTTGCTTGAGCACCGGGCTCAAGTGGTAGACAGCCCAATCATATTGACTTTCCCGATGGGGCCCAGGGGTAAGGGGTCAAGTCTCAACAGGTTATACTGCATTCAAACACACACCCCTTCAGCAGAAGCCAATGGATACAGTTCGCGCACGCGGGATGCTAAAGCGGGCTAAGAAGCAAAACATTCTAGGAACCGTTATAATTCCCAGTGAGGCTCCGGCAGCTGGAGCAACAATGCCAGGGGCCTGATAAGAGACTGTGTGGGAACACTTCAGAGGAAAGGAAAGAGGCAGCAGCACTCCTCCCACATACCATTGACATGACAGGGCTACCTGACAAATATAAAGCTTTGGGTCATAAACCCACTTACTATAAGAAGGGATGTTCTGCTCTGCTGAGAGAATGGAATAGACAGTATGTGCACAACGAAGGACCTGCTTTATAGAAAAACAAGTCAAGAAACCAACTTGTTTTACCTGTCAAATACAAGCCTTTGGTATATCGTGAACTGCATGACGAAGTGGGACACTTAGATGGACCTTTTTTTTTTGGCTTCACATGAAAAGAGACATTGAACATTATGTCACACATACGTGCAACTGTGTCAAACAAAAGAAGCTGTGCCAGTTGGATAGAACTCCACTTAATAACATAACACTACAGAACCTTTTGAACTTGTGCCTGTTGATTTCTTTCATTTAAATATATCTGAGTCCTGGTTGATCATTTTTCAAGGTTTGTCCAGGCTTGTCTTACAACCAACAGGTCTGGAAAGACAGCAGCAGACAAATCATTGAATGATTTTATTCTGTGGTTTGGTTTTCCAAAGTGATTACATCATGACCAAGGTGCAAAGTGTGAAAACCATGTTTTCAAAAGACTGCAGAAGTATAACAAGGTTAGCCGTTCCCTGGCAACTCCATGTCATCCTGTAGGTAATGGCCAAATTGAGAGAATTAATCAGACACTGCTGGCTATGTTATGAGCCTTGCTGAGAAACAGAAAAACATTTGAAAGTACGCCCTTAACAAGGTGATCCAGGCATACAGTTCTACACAGCATGAAGCCACAGGGCTTCCCCCCTTTACTTGTTTGGAAAATCACCATGCTTACCCATAGACATGGCCTTTGGGCTTTTACCAGAGCCAGCATCTTCATCAGGAGACCATAATTCATATGTAAACAGATGAAAGACGTATCTGCACTAGGATCAAAATGTTCTCCATCACCTGCTTTAAGGGGAAAGTGAAGCTATGATTGCAGAGTGCCTGATGTTACCCTTGGCCCAAGAGACAGAGTGCTAGTCAGGAACTTCTCAGAGAGAGGGGACCCTGGCAAACTGTGAGCTTATTGGAAAGCCAGAATATATGAGGTGCACCAGAGGAAGGGGATAGTTCTGTATATGAAATGGAAGCAGAAGATGACAATGGAGATGTTAGAGTTCTTCATCAGTGGTGTACCGAGGGTGGGGCTGAGTGTGCTCCACCCTGGGAGCAGCTTGAGGAAGGCCTTTGAAGGGGGCCCTTGAAGCCAGTGTCATGCTGTGTCCAGCCAAATGTCTTGCCTTTTATTTTTAAAATGCAGTTCTGGCTGCAGCCACTAGGGGTGCAAGGAAGTCTGAGCATAACATAAAGCAGCGGTGGCGAACCTACGGCACGCATGCCAGAGAAGGCATGCAGAGCCCTCTCTGTGGGCACGCGCCCTGGAGCGCCCACCCACACACCCGCCACCTTTTTCTGCCTGTGTGCCGAGGTGCGCAGGCAGAGAAAGACCTCTGGAGAGCCTCCCCCACCCAGCCACCCACCCACCAATGCCGCCAAGAGCTTTGTCTGCTGGCACGCCGAGGTGCGCCGCAGAGAAAGGCCTCCAAAGCCCCCCACCCCGCCCGCTGCCTTTCTCTGTCTGTGCACCGAGGCACGCCGGCAGAAAAAGGCCTCCAAAGCCCCCCCCGCCTGCCCGCCGCCTTTTTCTGCTCACGCACCGAGGTGCGCCAGTAGAGAAAATCCTCCCAAGGCCCCCCCCGCCTGCCCGCCGCCTTTCTCTGCCCACGCGCCAAGGCGCACCGGCAAAGAAAGGCCTCCCAAGGCCCCCTCGCCTGCCCGCCGCCTTTGTCTGCCCGCGCGCTGAGGCGCGCCAGCAGAGAAAGGCCTCCCAAGCCCCCCCCGCCTGCCCGCTGCCTTTCTCTGTCCAAGCGCTGTGGCGCGCCGGCAAAGAAAGGCTTCCCCAAGGCCCCCCCCCCCCGCCAGCCCACCACCTTTCTCTGCCCGTGCGCCAGAGGCGCGCCGGCAGAGAAAGGGCTCCAAAAGGCCCCCCCACCCGCCCTTCTCTGCCCCCCTGCTTTCTTCTTTCCCTCCCTCCCTCTTTCTTCCTTTTCCACTTTTTGCCACCTTTCCCTTCCTCCCCATCTCTTTTCTCTTCCCCCCTTTTTTTCTACTTTCCCAAAATTCTTTGCCCTCTTTCCCTCCCTCCCTCTTTCTCTTTCTTCCTTCCTTCATCCCCATATCTCTCTCTGTCTCTCTCTCTCTTTCTTTCTTTCTCTCTCTCTTTTATTTACTCTCTTTATCTCTCACTCTCTTTCTCCCTCTTTCTCTCTCTTTCTTTCTCTCTTTCTTGCCAGCTTGCAATAATTCCCGTGATGTCAGGCTGTGTGTGCAGAAAAGGGCAACTTGATAAAAGCGTTGGAACACTTTCACTATGAAGAAAGGTTAAAGCACTTGGGGCTCTTTAGCTTGGAGATACCATGGCTGAAGGGTGACATGATTGAGGTTTATAAGATTATGCATGGGACAGAGCAGGCTGAGAAAGAAGTACTTGTCTCCCTTTCTCACAATACAAGAACTCGTGGGCACTCAATGAAATTACTGAGCAGCCGGGTTAGAACGGAAAAAGGAAGTCCTTCTTCAGTGATGAACACATGGAACTCACTGCCACAGGAGGTGGTGGCAGCTACAAGCGTGGACAACTTCAAGAGGGAATTGGATAAACATCTGGAGCAGAGGTCCATCGGTGGCTATTAGCCACAAGGTATAGATAAGAACTCTCGATCTGGGGCAAGGGATACTCTGTATTCTTGGTGCTTGCGAGGGCAACAGTGGGAGGGCTTCTAGCATCCTTGCCACACTGCTGGACCTCCTGATAGTACCTGGTATTTTTGGCCACTGTGTGACAGAATGTTGGACTGGATGGGCCACTGGCCTGATCCAACATTGGCTTCTCTTATGTTCTTATGTCTGTGGCAAGTGATGCTCTGTATTCTTGGTGCTTGGGGGGCAACAGTGGGAGGGCTTCTAGCATTTTGGCCCCACTGCTGGACCTCCTGATGGCACCTGCTTTTTTGGCCACTGTGTAACAGAGTGTTGGACTGGATGGGCCATTGGCCTGATCCAACATTGGCTTCTCTTATGTTTTTATGAAAACTGGCACTCTCAGAAATTGGTTGCTCATCTGAATGCTCTCTAGGGCTGCCCCTCTAATGATAAAGTCTTGGTGCCCCTGGGCCTGCGAGATGAGATTTTGTTCTAACAAGTGGAGCAGAGGCTAGGAATCAGATATTGTAATACCCTTGACAACAGCTTTCCTCTTCGAAGTTTGCTCGCTGCATGTTTACTGAGTATCTTAAGAGTGTGTGGAAAGTGGCAGTATGCACTGTAGTGCTGCGCTGTTAGTAACCCATTCACCAAGTGGTTGGAGTAGTTACCTCAGCAGTTGTATTCCTTGCACTTTCCCTCTTGTCATTTCCGTTTTCACTGACCTTAAACTCATGTATTAGCACTTAGTTCAGATAAAGTGCTACAGAATATGTTAATGTATGAGTTGTTTTTTCTAAACTAAAACCTCAGTATTCAGGTTAAATTGCTGTGTTGGCACTCTGCGATAAATAAGTGGGTTTTGGGTTACAATTTGGGCACTTGGTCTCTAAAAGGTTCGCCATCACTGACATAAAGCATTCTAGGATTGGCTTCACTTCCCTTTCTCCAAGGCTGAAGCAAACTTACTTAACAGATCATACAACGAATCAGGACACTGATAGTTGCTACAGTAATCACCAGCCTGCATATCATTTTTTCCAATAGCCTAGCCTTTCTCTCTCCCTCTCCTTGCACCCAGCTCAGCCAGATCTTGCAAAGCAGTAGTTAGGGTGTTGTAGCAAGATCAAATAACCTTTTACTCTCTTAATTTCTCTCCTTCTTTTCCACACATTTCTCTTTCATTTCTGTCTCCCTTCGTCTAATTCTTCTGGGTCTGCACCCCCTTATTTTCTCTTCTTGGTCTCAAGACCTTCTCATTCCTATCCTGCTTGCTGACAGAATGTATTTAAGAGAAGTATAGTAGCAAACCTTTGCTAATATGAACAGAAGGCATTGATTCTGCTGGGCTTCCAACTCCCCTTACTTGGACTGTGAATCTGTGTTTGACATCAGTCCTGTTTAGCTGACATTGCCACAATGACACTGAGTTCTGCTGGGCACTGGTGATTGCACTGGTACTGCTGGGTACTGTTCGAATACAGGCTTTTTTTGCTGGAATGGTACTTACTATCTACAGAAAAATGGAGTCTCTTTAGGTTCAGCCGTAGCACCTTCAGTAGTGAATATATTCATGCAGGATTCTGAAAACACATTCATCTTAGATGCAAATGTCAATCCTTTTTATACTCATTGTATGAAATACTTTCGCTTTATAGATTACTGTCTACTGTTTTATAATGATGCCACCTCCTTACACCAATTCATAGATTGATTAAATTCTGCTCATCTCTCTATAGATTTTTCTTTTACAGTTGACAGCAGTTCAATCAATTATTTAGACACTACTATTTATAGAACAGAAGTAAATAAAATAGCAGTAAAAACTTTTCACAAAGTGACAGATAAAAATAGCTATCTACGTTTTGAATCATTCCATGTTCCTTTTCTCAAATATAATCTTCCTTTCTCACAATTTTTAAGAATAAAACGGAATTCATCTGAAAATTCTACTTTTATTAGGGATAGTAGGGATATGTTTCAACAATTTCTGGATAGAGGGGCTTCTGTAATTTCCCATGATGGATTACATGAATAGATTCATTCCTGACTATATTTGCTTTTCACTTTGTTGAAGTCTTCTTTTGGATACATATTTTTTGCGGGCATTCAGCTCATCAGGACATCTGTCAGAGTTCGACCCCGCACACCCAGAACTGTCGGAGACCTGTGTGGAGCAGCTGAAATATTTCATCCTGTTCCAGGGCATCACTAATGCCAACAAGAAAAAAGCCCTCCTGCTGAGCACCTGTGGTATCGCCACCTTACAACTGGTCCAGAGCCAACACCCTGGAAGCATCCACATACGAGGACCTCCTAAAGATGTTCACCAGCCATTTCGCACCACAGCCCACATGGACTTCTTTTTGTGCCAACAGAAGCCCAACGAAGCAGCCACCGACTTTGTTGCTGACCTTTGCCGGCTAGCCCTCCACTGTAGGTTCTCAAACCTTGACGAGACCCTGTTCGACCAGTTCGTCATGGGAATCTGAGAACCAAAGCTTCGCTGCAAGCTTGTTGGCCACAAGGAGCTGACCCTGGTAACAGTGCTACACAAGGCCACCACCTTTGATAAAGCTCAGAGGGACCACCAACACTCCAGCGTTCACCAAGCCTCCATCCCCTCAACTTCCAACACGTCCAATGAGGAGGAAGCCCACCAGGTCCACCACCCAACTCACGGCAAACCACGTCCACCCACAGCCCCCATGCATCCAGCAAAGGCGACAGCACCACCTCTCTGCACTAGCTGCGGGGATGACCATGAATGTCGTTCCTGCTATTTCCGCAATGCTACCTGCCAGACGTGCAGCAAGACCAGCCACATCACACGCACCTGCCGCTCCAAAGGCAATCAGAGATGCACAATGGCCCACCTGGAGCCCACGGAGCTACACACCACCACCATCCACCAGCACGAGGTACTAACCTTGCCCCAGGACACCCCCCATAAAATAAAAGTGACTGTGCTTAGTGAGGGAGCGCCCTGCGAGATGGAACTGGACACTGGGTCCTCCATCTCTATAATCTCAGAAGAGACTCTCCAGAGGCTCTGTCCTTGGGGGTGTCCCCGCCTGAGGCCCACTTGCTTCATCCTCAGAGACTTCCAAAAAACCAAGGTGGCCATAAAAGGGTGGGGCAAGTTCCATGTGAAATACCACTGTTTCAAAGGACTGTTGGACTTACTAGTAGTGGAAGGACGGCTCACGAGCTTATTGGGACTCTCTTGGTTCGCGCCTTTGGGTTTTGAAATAACGGGGGGGCACCACATGGGCTCCAAGGACTTCCAAACAGTGTGCGAGTTCCTTGAGGTCTTTGATGGGATTCTCGGTTGCTACATCAGGCCTCCAGTCTCCTTGCAACATAACCTGGAGGTGTGGCTGATTAGGCTGAAGGCCAGGTGTGTTCCCTTTGCCCTGAAGCCCAAGATAGGTGGAGAGCTGGATCGGTTTGTGGCCCAAGGGGTATTGGAGCCGGTGTCAGGTTTAAAATCAAGTAAATCCAGTCATTCTTGCACAAAGAAAGGTTTATTAGGATTGTCTTGCTAAAACCCACAGTAGGAGGTCATTGTCAGGAATGGGGGGCAAAGCAAAGCAAGCTAACTTATAGTATGATGCAATGAAGCGCCTAGCGAATAAAACTTGAGCACTCGCGCGGGAACTCCCGGCGGGAGAAATACTTCATGAGCGGGAGACTACTCCCCCCCTCCCCTTGCCTTCCCAGGACTGGAAAATTCTCAGCTAAACAAGAATAGTCCAAAGCCTACATTCAAGGCCACCGTGATAAGGAAAAGCGGCAGGGAAGAAGCTCCCACGTTTCTGCCTGCATAGCTACGCAAGCGCAAAGCAGGGTAGGGAACATAAAACAATGGATTCAGTGAGAAACATCAAAGGCATCTTTTCTGACATTCTGCCCTTCCCAAAATACCACCCACCCACCACTCAGGAAGGAGAGAACAAGGGCCCCCCAGGTTTATTAGGGTATCGAGTGTGAAAGTCTTCCAGGTGTTCAGGTGCATTGATATCAGAAACTTTCACCCATTCCCTGTATTGGGGCCCAAAGTGTACCCATTGAACAAGGTACAGGAGTTGTCCACGAAGAATCTTAGAGTCCAAAATATCAGCAATTTCGTAGTGTTCCTCATCGCCAACCATCAAAGGGGGGGGAGGAGCCGACATCTCCGGTTGCCATTTAGTCGGGGGTAACGCAGGTTTGAGGAGGCTGTAATGGAAAATTGGATGTATTGCTTTAAGAGATTTAGGCAAATCGAGTTGTACAGTTACTTGATTTACACATCTCAAGACTTTGAAAGGACCAATATATTTCCAAGCAAGTTTCCTGGACTGCTGCGCTAGCCTTAAGTTCTTAGTTGACAGATAGACAGTGTCTCCCGGTTGTAGTTTCCATCCACCGGCCCTTTTTTTATCTGCCTGTTTTTTGTACTGTGCCTTGGCCTCATTCAAAGTTTCAACAATTAGGGGCCAAGAATCGCGAAAAGTTTTACACCATGCTGAGGCTGTCCCCCCATTCCCAACGGACTTTAAGAATGGAAGAGGGGGGCTATCATAGCCCATGGCCGCTTTGAATGGTGACATTTTTGTTGAAGCGTGCCATGAGTTGTTGTACGCAAACTCCGCCAATGGCAGTAGATCTACCCAATTGTCTTGTTGATAGTTAGAAAAACATCTCAGGTATTGTTCCAACGTTTGGTTTACTCTCTCCGTTTGCCCATCAGTTTCAGGGTGATAGGCAGTACTGAGAGCACGTTCAATACCCATTAGAGCCATTAGCTCGGACCATAACTTGGAAACAAATGGAACCCCCCTGTCGGAGATTATCTTGAGCGGTAACGTATGTAACTTGGCAATGTGTTGAAGGAATGCTTTGGCCAAGACCTTGGCTGTTGGCAAACTAGGGAATGGTATAAAGTGAGCTTGCTTGGAGAACAAATCCACTACCACCCAAATGACCGTCATCTGTTTAGAGGGGGGAAGATCAGTAATAAAGTCCATAGAGATTACTTCCCAGGGTCTGCTCGGGGTGGGTAGAGGCTGCAGGAGACCTGGAGGTTTTCCTGGTCTGGCTTTGCAACGATTGCATGTTGGACAGGACTGTATATAGAGGGATAACTCCTGTTTCATTCGGGGCCACCAGAAGCTACGTTGCAGAAGTCTTAAGGACTTTACATATCCAAAGTGTCCCGCAGCTTTTGAGTCATGCACTGTCTGCAAGATTTGGGATCGGGTAGCTTCTGGGACAAACATTTTATTTCCCCTGTACCAACAACCGTTCGGACCACAATTCACATCGTCTCTGGCTTGTAAATCATTTGTTTCTTGTGGGGTGATGTCCGATAGAAATTGTTTTTCCCAGGTCAATGTCTGGATGGGATTCATTTGTGCTTGTTTGGCTTTCCGGGTTACAACTGCCCCAACTAACTGTTCCGGGGTAAACATAGACTCCCGTACTTCGACCCTCTTAGAAAAATGTTGGGGAAGGCGGGAGAGAGCGTCCGCCAGATGATTGGCTTTCCCTGGGAAATGGTGAAGGGTAAATTGAAATTTGGAAAAAAACTCAGCCCACCTGAATTGTTTAGCATTCAGATTCCGAGGTTTTCTCAATACCTCAAGATTCTTATGATCAGTCCAGATTTCAAAAGGTATTTGGGACCCTTCCAACCAGTGTCTCCATGTGATCAATGCTAAACGTATAGACGCAGCTTCCTTATCCCAAATGGGCCAAAATCTCTCTGTATCGTTAAATTTTCTTGACACATAAGCAAGGGGTTGTAGCTGTTTCTGATCATTCTCTTGCAAAATCACCCCACCCATAGCAGTGTCCGATGCGTCTACTTGGACTACAAATTTCTTTGTCTCATCAGGGTGTGCAAGTATGGGCTCAGACGTGAACAACCGTTTTAGTTGTTCAAACGCTTGCTGACACTGCAAGGTCCAGTTCAAAGGGGCCCCTGGCGCCGAAGCCTTAGATCCCTTCCCCTTAGTTTTTAGCAGTTCCGTGAGGGGAAGGGCTACTTGGGCAAAGTGTGGCAAGAATTGACGGTAAAAGTTGGCGAAGCCGAGGAAACTTTGGAGCTGTCGCCTGGTTTTGGGGGGCTCCCACATTAAAACATCCTGGACCTTTTTTGGGTCCATCTCTAACCCCGCAGAGGATATGCGGTATCCCAAAAAGTCAATGCACTCTTGGTGAAATTCACATTTTGACAGTTTGACAAACAGTTTGTGTTCTAAGAGCCTTTCCAGTACTTTTCGCATAAGGTTAGTGTGGGATTCCTGATCCGGGGTATAGACCAAGATATCATCTAAATAAACAACCACCCCCTTGAATAGATAGGGGTGTAACACTTCATTGATTAAGTTCATGAAGACCCCTGGTGCCCCCTGTAACCCGAAGGGCATCACCCGGTATTCAAATTGCCCCAGCGGGGTATTAAATGCAGTCTTGTATTCATCCCCCTCTCTGATACGAACCCGAAAGTAGGCATCTCTTAAATCCAGTTTAGAAAACACTTTCCCTTTAGCCACCTCTGCCAGTAAGTCTTTGATGAGGGGCATTGGGTAGGCATTAGTTGCAGACACTGCGTTAAGTCCCCGGTAATCCGTGCAGAGTCTGAGCCCCCATCCTTCTTTTTGCAAAACAATACAGGTGCTGCAAAAGGGGATGATGCTGGTCTAATGAATCCACGGGCCAGATTTTTATCAATGAAACGGCGCAGTTCTTCCTTCTCACTTGGACTCATGGCATAAATTTTCCCTTTTGGTAACTTCTGGCCCGGAAGAATCTCAATGGCACAGTCGGAATTACGGTGGGGGGGTAATTCATCAGCTTCCTCCTCCTCAAAAACCCTGGCTATATACTGGTAATCCTCAGGGATGCGGTTAAGATCCTCCGTTGCTAAACAAGCTCGTGGAGGTTCATTGCATGGGGGATTTCCCCACCCTGGGTCCCATTTGTGTTCCGTACATTTTGGGGAGATAAATTGTACATCCCCTTCTTCCCATAGAATGTAAGGGTTATGTCCATGTAACCAGGGGCTACCCAACACTAAGGGAAACTGGGCTTGCGGAGCTATCACGAACGATCGTAGCTCCCAGTGGTCCCGAATGCCTATTCTTAGAGGAACAGTCTCAAATCGGCATGGTTCTTTCATTGGAGACCCATCCATCTGCGTGAAAGTTATTGGGTCTTTCAAGTGGACCACGGAAGCCTCCAACCCCATAACCATAGACGGGTTTATGAGATCCCTCCCGCACCCTGAGTCAATGAGGGCCCGGACCCGAATGTGGGTCATCATTGCGGGATTCATCACTAGAACCGTCACAAAGAAGAGGGAGGGGTAATTGCTCACCAGTTTAGGCGCCTCAGGTGCTGAGTCCTGCTGTGTAGCGCCATTCACAAACAGGACCATTTCATTTCCCTGCATCTCACTCTCCTCCTCTAGCATCAAGGCATCCGCTTGGTCGGGGCTAGCAAAAAGAGCCCGCGTGTTGCGTGGTTTTGCTGTACCTTTCCGCGGGGTAGGGGTTGTCCACCTTCTGGGCTCTTCTTGTGGTAGAGCTCTATTGGGATCCCCTCTCGGGCAGGCTGCGGCAAAATGGCCTTTCTCACCACACCGCAGGCAGAGCCCCTGTCGCATACGCTGATCCCGCATTCCACTTGGGGTGGACATTGGTTTGGGCCTGGCCTGTCCTGCCGCAATACTTGGACGGTTGTTACCCAACGATAGATCCAGTTTCATCATACGTAAGCGACTTTCGGCCTTCTCGGCTTCCTCCATCCAACCCTGGAGGGTGCGGGGTTGCTGAGAGCTGAGGACATTATTGCGGACGTCTACGGCTAGTCCCATTCGATATTGTTGGGCCAAGACCGCATCTGTCCAGTCTCGAATCTTCACTGCATGTCTTTGAAACTCCCGTGAGTACTCCCGCACTGAGAGTTTGCCTTGTCTGAATGTGCGGAGGAAGGCTTCAGCTTTTTGGGCCGCCCCCAGATCCTCAAAACGATTTCTCAAGGCCCACATGAAGTCATCTACATTCCCCAACTCCGCTGCCTCTAGATCATGAAGGGCTACATACCAGCTAGTAGCACTCCCCCGGAACCTGGATGCGATAAACTCCACCTGTTGTTCTTCGTCTGGGAATACATAGCCCCATCTCTGGACAAATTTTCCGACTTGCAAAATGAAAAAGGACACAGTCTCTGGATCTCCATCAAAGGTGATCTCAAGCATGTCCTTGGGGCGGATTACCGGGGGGGCTGGCGCCATGATCGGTACTGGGACCGGCTGCATGAGGGGTGCTGGAGCAGGGGGTTGAGGCGGAGGCAAAACTGGCGGCTGGATAGGTCCTGGTTGCCCTGGCGCAGGTCCTGGCGCTGGGACGACCAATGGAGGTGGGGCTGGTGCTGGCTGGCCCGGCCCCGGCCCTGGTGGAGCTGGCTGGCCCGGCCCTGGACCCGGTGGTGCTGGTTGGCCCGGCCCCGGGCCCGGAGGAGCAGGAGGTGGCCGTCCCGGTATCAACGGTGGTGCCGCGGCTGGTGCCGGTCTAGGTTGTGTCAGCGGATGGGCCCGAATTGCTTGGTCCATCATCTGTGGTAGGGACTGCATTAGTTTGCTCATATCCCTTACCAGCCGTCGGGTATCCTCTTGTATAGAATCCATGCGGGCATCAGTATCTTGGCTGGACCCCGTTCTGGGAGATCCCCGAGACACCCGCCCTTGGGGAAGACCAAAACTACCTCTGGGATCCAAAAGACTGTCCCGGCTCTGGCTTCCCGGCATAGTCCAGGTGGTCTGGGTAGTGTCCAACAAGTTCTTAGTCCAATCGCGTGATCTGCGATAAGTCACCCCTTTATCCCAGGGTGTTGGGACTCCTGGCACATAGGTTCGTGGAACCGCACCTCCCTGGCTTTGTATAGGCCCGGCCGGGCTATAGATCGGGAGTGTGTACGCAGCTCCAATCGTGCCAATCGATGGTGGGGTAGCCAACCCGGCTGCTGAGTAGATTGTCGGTGCTGCCAAAACTGTAGTTGTAGTCACCGGAACAACGGAGGTGGTCGGGATAGTGACCACTGGAGCTGCCACAGTAGTGACGGGAACCGTGGCTCCTGACACAGTAGTCACTGGAACGGCGCCCGTGGCTCCCGCAGTAGTGATCGCTGGAACTGCACCGGAGGCTCCCGAAGTAGTAATCAATGGGGCTGTGCCCGTGGCTCCCTTCCCCGCTCCGCTCATCGTGGTGGACGGCGGAAACTGACGGTGAGGGAATGATGTTGTTTCCTGACAATTTCTGTCAGGTTTAAAATCAAGTAAATCCAGTCATTCTTGCACAAAGAAAGGTTTATTAGGATTGTCTTGCTAAAACCCACAGTAGGAGGTCATTGTCAGGAATGGGGGGCAAAGCAAAGCAAGCTAACTTATAGTATGATGCAATGAAGCGCCTAGCGAATAAAACTTGAGCACTCGCGCGGGAACTCCCGGCGGGAGAAATACTTCATGAGCGGGAGACTACTCCCCCCCTCCCCTTGCCTTCCCAGGACTGGAAAATTCTCAGCTAAACAAGAATAGTCCAAAGCCTACATTCAAGGCCACCGTGATAAGGAAAAGCGGCAGGGAAGAAGCTCCCATGTTTCTGCCTGCATAGCTACGCAAGCGCAAAGCAGGGTAGGGAACATAAAACAATGGATTCAGTGAGAAACATCAAAGGCATCTTTTCTGACAGCCGGTTCCACACGCCGGCCTGGGAAACCCCCAGTCAAACCAAATGGGGACATTCACATCTGCGCAGACTATAAACGCACCATTAACAAGGCACTCCAGGACCATGCATACCCGGTCCCAGTGGTCAGCCACATCCTGACATCCCTAGCAGGTGCCAAGTTTTTCAAAAAACTGGACTTGGCACCAGCCTACCAGCAACTTCCAGTTGACGATGTGACCGCAGAGGCCCAGATGATAGTAATGAACAGGGGTGCATTCCGGGTGCGGAGGCTGCAGTTCAAGGTCAGTGTCACCCTGGGAATCTTTCAAAATCTAATGGACTCTCTTCTTAAGGGAATTCCTGGGATCCGGCCATTTTTCGATGATGTTTTGATTGCTGCCCCCACGGATGAGGACTTTGCTCTCTGTCTATGCGCCGTCCTGCAAAGATTCCATGACACCGGTCTTAAAGTTAAGAGGGAGAAGTGTCTCCTGGGGATCCCAGGGTCAAGTTCTCCTGGGGATCCCAAGGGCATCCATTCGGCCCCTACATCCAAGCAGGAACTCCAAGCCTTCCTGGGCCTGCTAAATTTCTACCACTTGTTCCTTCCCCACAAGGCTGCAATCGTGGAGCCACTACACCGGCTTCTCGACAAACGGTCCCCCTGGGTCTGGGGCCAGAAGCAGGCCACCACGTTCCATGCTGTCAAAGAGCTGCTCATCTCGAAATCAGTTCTAGCGCACTCCGACAAAGTGCTCCCAGTCATCCTGACCTGCAACACGTCCCCATATGGGGTTGGAGCCGTCCTCGGTCACCAGCTACCCAACGGCAGGGAGGTTCCCATGGTCTATGACTCCCACACCTTGTCCTCAGCCAAGCGCAACTATGTGCAGATCGACAAGGAGGCCCTGGCAATTGTGGCAGGCATGAAGAAATTCCACGATTACCTCTCAGACAGTCCTTCACCATCATGATGGATCATAAACCCCTGCTCGGCATGCTGACTCCAGACCACCAAACGCCACAGATGCTGTCTCCCCGGGTGCTGTGCTGGTCCATCTTCCTGGCAGGCTATCAGTATGTTCTTCACCACTGCCCCTGGAAGACCTTCCTGACCACCCGCTCCAGGTATCAGATGTCCTCCAAGAGCAGGATCTGGTGGGCAGGAGCACGGTCCGGGTTGCAGGAGGGCAGTGGCAGGTGGCTGAGGGCGTCGGCATGTCCCATCAACTTCCTGCATGGGACCGCAACCTCTCCCGTGTTCTGGACGGTGGAGAGGGGATAGCCTGCCGGCCACATGGGTCCTGAATTTGTAGTGTTCTCCTCCTGCCGGGAGAAACTGTCCGCACACAAGGGGTGCCTGCTGTGGCGAAGCTGGGTCATAGTGCCATCTCCACTGCACCCACAATTCCTAGTGCTGCTTCATGAAACACATCCAGGCATCGTACGGATGAAGACGCTGGCCTGCAGCTACGTTTGGTGGCCTGGAATGGACAGCGAGATTGAGAACTGTGTTAAGCACTGCCAGACCTGACAAAAGACCCATCCGGAACTGCCCCAGGCACCATCTAGGCAGTGGGAGTCCACCCAATGACCGTGGTCCTGCTTACACATAGACTTACAGGCCCCTTTCAGGGACAGATATTTTTCATCCTGGTGGACTCCTACATGAAATGGCTAGAGCTAGTCCTGGTCCCTTTCACTTCGTCCCAAGCAGCAATCTGCGCCCTCCAGAGAATCTTTTGTACCCACAGAATCCCCGACACTATGGTGTCAGACAACAGGACTGCCTTCACCGCAGGTGAGTTCCACAACTTCATGGCCCATTACCTCATCAGGCATGTAAGGTCTGCACCTTTCCACCCTGCCACCAACAGCCAGGCAGAGCGGATGGTGAGGCCCACCAAGGATGCACTGCAGCAGATCATTCAGGGAGATTTGGACCACTGGCTCGTGACCTTCCTCTTTGGCCAGCGGGTAAACCCATGCATCTCCAATGGCCGCAGCCCAGTGGAACTCCTCATGGGGCAATGCCTCACCACACGCCTAGACCGGATGCGCCCCGATTGCACAGCGAAGCCAAAAACCAAGCAGCACCCTGGGGGTTCTTTCCAGGTGACCCTGTCTATGCCTGGAACTTCTCCAGTGGCCCCGCATGGATCCCAGCCAAAGTCATCCGAGTAACCACCCCCTATCTTATGAAGTATCTACCAACAGTGGCCAGGTACTGCAGAGGCACATCGACCAACTCTGCCGCCGTCTCCTCCCTGCTGAGCTGGGCCTGCCCTCAACAACCCTGGACGAAGATGATGTGGAGTTGCCAGATCTGCTGGAGCCGGAGACCGAGCGAGGGGTACCAGCACCCAGCAAGCAACCCGCAGCCAGTGAAACCCTAGATGGACCGGTGAGTGCAACGCTGGAGCAGGCACCAACAGACAGGCCCAAGATTGCACCAATACCGCTGCTGCCCCCAAGCCCCACAGCTGTTGAGCCAATAGCCCCAACACTGCCGACGGAACCACGTTGTTCAAACCGCGAGCGATGCAGACTGACTTATCTAAGGGACTATGTGTGCTAGGGTGTTCTGAACCTTGGGGGGAGGGGTGTTGTATGCTAAGCCTAACCTTAAAAGACCCAGTTTGGGGTCACAGAACAATGGACTGCTAGGAACCTGGGATGGACCTATCGCCCAGGAGTGCCTCTGTAAATAGCCTATTGTTGGGAGTGGGTATGTGTTGGGTGTGCTGTTTTACAGGCTTATAAGCAGGGCTCTGGCCCTGCTAGAGTGTCTTTTAGTTTTGAGCTGTTATCACAATAAAGCATGAGCTGATCACTAATGCATGTGGAACCCAGTATATTTTCACAGTAATTCAGAGCAAGATGTGTCAGTTATCAGACACTGTTAAATAAACAAAATATTGCAAAAGTGGGCTTGAAGCTCAACATCAAAAAAACTAAGATCATGGCATCTGGCCCCATCACTCCTTGGCAAATAGAAGGGGAAGTCGTAGAAGTAGTGACAGACTTCACGTTCCTAGGATCCCAGATCACTGCAGATGGTGACTGCAGCCATGAAATTAAAAGACGCCTGCTCCTTGGGAGGAAAGTGATGGCAAACCTAAACAGCATGATAAAAAGCAGAGACATCACCTTGCCAACAAAAGTCTGCATGGTCAAAGCAATGGTATTCCCCGTAGTAATGTATGGCTGCGAGAGTTGGACTATAAGGAAGGCCGAGCGCCGAAGAATAGATTCTTTTGAACTATGGTGCTGGAGAAGACTCTTGAGAGTCCCTTGGACTGCAAGGAGATCAAATCAGTCAATCCTAAAAGAAATCAACCCTGACTGTTCCCTGGAAGGCCAGATCCTGAAGCTGAAGCTCAAATACTTTGGCCACCCAATGAGAAGGGAGCATTCACTGGAGAAGACCCTGATGCTGGGAAAGATTGAAGGTCAAAGAAGAAGAGGACGGCAAAGGATGAGATGGTTAGACAGTGTCATTGATGCAAGGAACATGAAATTGAGCAAACTTCAGCGGACAGCGGAAGACAGGAGGGCCTGGCGTAATCTGGTCCATGGGGTTGCGAAGAGTCGGACTCGACTGTGCGATTGAACAACACATTGCAAGAGTGCTGATGTTTTAAGCATGTTTTTATTTTAAGTTAAAATACCCTTTGTGTTTGTGTCCTTTATAAAGTTTATATCTCCAGTACCTGGCATTACATTTTATGACATCCATGGCCCGGCCCAACAAGGTCTCATAACAAGATCAGGCCCTCATAACAAATGAGTTGGAGGCCCCTGAGCTACTGGCATTAAAGTTGTGAGGGAGCGATTTGGCTACTGCATAAATTAGTTTGCTCTGCACCCATCCTTCCTGAGCCAAGGCAAAAAGAGTATGAGCCGGAGGCTAAAAAACTGTGAGCTACCTCACACTAACTTCAGCTTAGAGGGAACACTGATCAGGACCCGAAAAATCTGCTCTCCATCATTCTCTCTTTTAACATTTGGTAACATGCAGCCTGATGAAGAATTCTGATGGGCTCGGAAGCTTGCAGAGCGTTTTGCATCAGTCTGATCGTTCCTATTCCGAGAGGCATTAAGTGCACGGATTTCGCCATCGCTTTGCAAGGCCGGAGTCGTCTCCTTAGGATCGACCCATCAACAAACCTCGAGACGGTCGCCAATCGCTCCGCAGAGTGATAGACTCAGATATGGGTGGCTACTCTAGTGCCTGCCTGGGGCCAAAATGGTGCCGTTGACATAGAAGACCGGCGGTTTCGGGGGGAGGGACGGAATATTGATCGGCGTCACTGGAGCTGCCAGGGCGGAGGTCTGTTCTCCAGCAGGAAAACCGCGGTGATTTCTTTTCGTCAGGCAATTCTATGGCGAGCTATGCGGTGGAGGCCCTTCCTCGTCTCGTCGCTCAGGGCCTTTTGCCTCGGCCGGTGCACGGGTGGGAGTGTCGCCGTTCCCCTCTGAGGCCAGCCGAGGTGCTTCGCATGGGAGCGGGCGGCCGCTGCCGCCACCGGCGCCACCATGATGCCCGGGGAGACCCCGCCGGCGGCCACGGCAGCGGGCATCGCGGCGGAGGCGGCCACAGCCTGCGCCAACTGCGGAGCCCTGCAGCAGGTGAGGAGGGAGGGCGGGCGGCCGGCCGGCCGGCCGAGGAAGGAGGCGGGTCTCGTCCAGTGTCCCCTCTAAGCTGCGTTAGTGTGCGCCGGCTCACACACTTTTGCCTTAGCTCAGGAAGGATGGCTCCAAAGCAAACTGATTTATGCAGCAGCCACATCACTTGCTTACAACTTTAATGCTCACAGAGTAGCATTTTTGCTCAGGAGACTCCACGCTTAGAGTGAGCATTACTTAGTACAGATGTCATCTTTGGGCACCAGGGTGCCAGGCAAGCGTTCCTTCTAAGTTGAATTAGTGTGAGCTAGCTCACAGGTTTTTAGCCTCCGGCTCACGGATTTTTGCCTTAGCTCGGGAAGGATGGCTGCAAAGCAAACTAATTCATGCAGTAGCCAGATTCCTGGCTCACAGCTTCAATGCCAGTAGCTCACAAAGTGGAATTTTTGCTCACAAGACTCCACAGCTTACAGGGAGCATTGCTTAATACAGATATCAACTGTGGGCACCAGGGCAAGTGTTCCCTCTAGGGTGAGTCAGTGTGAGCTAGCTTACAGTTTTTTAGCCTCCGGCTCACACACTTTTGTCTTAGCTCAGGAAGGATGGCTCTGAAGCAAACTGATTTATGCAGCAGCCAAATTGCCGGCTCACAACTTTAATGCCAGTAGCTCAGAAAATAGAATTTTTGCTCACAAGACTCCACAGCTTAGAGGGAGCATTGGTTGTCCAAACTGTTTAGCCAGACTTCAGCCCTGAGCGGGTTGGTGGCAATGTTTCCTCTAAGCTGTGGAGTCTTGTGAGCAAAAATTCTCTTTTGTGAGCTCCTGGCATTAAAGTTGTGAGCGAGTGACTTGGCTGCTGCCTAAATTAGTTTGCACTACAGCCATCCTTCCTGAGCGAAGACAAAAATATGTGAGCTGGAGGCTAAAAAACTGTGAGCTAGCACACACTAACTCAGCTTAGAGGGAACATTGGTTGGTGGTTGTGAGTCCAGGGTTTTGGCTTGTGCCTCTGGTCATGTATAGAGTGCATTCCCCTTTGGCCGCTAAGGCCCAGCAGGCTTGACTAGGAAACGAGGCTCCTTCACGGGGTCTCCCCGGGACATAGTGGGCATCACGGGAGAGCAGAGATTTAGTTGTGAAGGCTAAATAAAGGGCATTTCCAGATTGTTCCTTATTTCTGTCTCTGTGTTTTATTAATTTACTGTATTGTCTCTCTCTCTGTTTCACCCAAAGGTGGTTGTTTGTTATAGTATTGGTGGCATTAGGAGGGGTGCAAGGTTTACAACACTTTCTTATAAAACTTAAAGTTTACTGTTTTAAGTGCTTTGTGTGTGTAACGCTAAGCATGTAAACTTTAAAACTATAAATGGCTTATTTTAAGTTATTTACAGTGCAACGCTATGCAGAGTTACTCCAGTTTAAACTCAGTGGGTTTAGGTTGGAGTAATTCTGAATAGGATTAAGAGAGAAGAAGAGAAGAGATTGGATTTATACCCAAAGGAGTCTCAGAGCGGCTTACAAACTTCTCTCCCTTCCCCACCCCACAACAGACACCCTGTGAGGTAGGTGAGGCTGAGAGAACTTCTGAAGTGCTGTTGAAGCTGTTGAAGTGCTGTGTTCAGTGTGCTGTCCTATGATTTAAGAGACTTCAGTTTGTATTCTTACCCAGCTGCAAATCTCTATCTATTGATGGATGGCTGCCCAGACTCCACCCCAGAAAATTGGACTAGGGCATTGGAGGCCCTGGCTGGATGGCTACACCAGAACTGGTTGAAACTTAATCCAACTGAGATGGAGGTCTTGTACCTAAGTCGGGGGTGGGAGGTGGGAAGCTGGGTTGGAAATCAGGCTGCCCATGTTGGATGGTGCATTACTTGTGCCAGCCCAGAAGGTGAGGAGCCTGGGGGTGGTCCTGGATGCCTCGCTTTCTGTGGAGGACCAGGCCTGTAGCTAGGATTTTGTGCCTTGTGGAGCAAAGCTTTTTCTGGTGGAGTTGCCATTATTTGCTATGATGAAGGAGAATGGTTTATGCCCCTCTCTCTCCCCTCCTGCAAGATTTAAAGGGCCATTGAGCTGAACGGTGGGGAGCTCCCTGCTGATCACCTGAAGGGCCTTTTAAATCTTGCAGGAGGGGAGGGAGAGGGGCGTGTACAACTCCCCATTTCTTCCCATATTGGGAAGAAGCAGGGGCCCTTTAAGAAAGGGGGGTGGCCTTTTAACAAGGGGCGGAGCCCCCAATAGTCCCACCATAGCTACAGGCCAGTCCAGGACACCACAGTTGCCAGGTCTGCCTTTTATCATCTCCAGCAGATCAGGCGGCTGGCCCCTTACTTCTCCCCCCAGGCGGCTGGCCCCTTACTTCTCCCTCCAGGACTTGGCTACCCATGCAATGGTCACTTCCAGACTTGATTACTGTAACTTGCTTAATGCAGGCATCCCCTTGTGGTTGATCCAAAAACTTCAACTGGTGCAAAATGTGGTGGCGCGCCTGCTGACTGCATTACCCATGCGGGCACACATTCAGCTGGTGCTACACCAATTGCACTGGTTGCCGATTGAGTACTGGATCTGCTTTGAGGTACTGGTATTGACCTTCAAAGCCTTGTGTGGCCTGGGACCAACATACCTGAGGGATGGCCTCTCTCCATATATGCCCTGGAGAGCCTTGCTCTATGCCTATCGAGATCTACTGGCTGTCCCCGGCCCGAGGGGTATCTGTGTAGTCTCGACGAGGACCAGGACTTTCTCTGCCCTAGCCCTGGCCTGGTGGAACATGCTCCCACGTGAGATGAGAGCCCTGCAGGACCTTGCATCGTTCTGCAGGGCAAGTAAAGCAGAGCTGTTCCTCCAGGCTTTTGGTTGAGGCAGTGGGCATCCAGTAAAAAAATCAGCCTCCCCTACTGAAGACACCACTTCCACATGGCCCGGATTAAACAGACTTAGAGTCCAGTGGCACCGGTATCAGAGACTGTGCAATAACTGGTGCAAACTGTTTTTAAATTCTTTGCTTTAATGTTTTAATTAACTATCTATTAATGTGTTTTTTGTGATGCCGAATGACTTAATTATTGTTGTGGTCTGCCCTGACCCTGTTCACGGGCAGACCACATTTGAAAAATAAATAAGTATTGGGTGGGCTTGGCACCATCACTGTCTTTCAGTTTAACAGGATTGTTCTGAAGGGGGAATGTGTATGCCTCCCTGAACTTCTTGGAAGAAGGATGAAATGTTATAGATGGGTGGGCAAGGATTACTACCTTGGCTGACAGAGGTAGATACCAGTCTATTTGACCTCTTAACAATTTTATGACCTTTCGCGGACTATACTGATGCTCCCAAAATGGTCTGTCCTAGGTCCAGAAATAATTTATTAATATGCTTTTGTTGTGGTTTTATTTCCTTGTTTTATTTATTTACTTTGCTTACACCTTGCCTTTATCCTCACAGCAACCCTGTGAGGTAGGCTAGGCTGAGAATGTGTGATTGGGCTGTATAGGAAGAAACCTGTACATGGGCCAAGGCCATTCATCAGGTTTCCATGGTGCCAGTGGGGACCATGTCTAGTCTAACACTCTTCTCCACCACCACCACCACAGCTTGTTGACTCTGTGTTTCTGAGATGCAGTTTCTGATCTGTTTTTTCACCGTGTAAATGTATCTTTGATCTGAGTTAAAACCAGAAGTAAAGATCTTTTTATTTTTTCTGTGTCAATTGTTTAAGGATATGTTTCTTCCTTTGAAACACTGGCTTTCTTTGCACAATTTGTCTGCAGTCCTAACCTGTTTAATTACTGCTTTCCTGAAAATAAGAATAGTATTTTTAAAGTTACAGTTGCATGCATTGTTAGTAATGTTTTTTTTTTTTTGGACTAAAATAAAAATGGAAATGGAAACCTTCCACACAGACAAAAGGAAGGCTTTGTGATTTTCACTGAGAAACAGGAGGCTGCATCTAAAGTACAGCAGGCACAGCAGTTATAGCATGATGCTGCCCCCTCCTACTTGCATCCCATTGTACCCTGAAATGCTGTCTGTAGGACCCAGGAACAGTGCTTGGTGTGATATCTACAATGGAAGGGAGTATCCCAAAAACCGCAGGCTTCCTCCTCCAAAAATGCCTTCTGCCATCAGAAATGTAGCCCTGGATCCAACCCAATACATTGACCACAGATTTATAATACAGAAATTAAAGAAATGGATATTTTTCTGAGCTTTTCTTCTAAATATGGGCATCCCTATAATGTAACAAAGGAATAGCACTAAAGTGTCATAATAACTCTGAGCTGTGGTGGCTCAGAGGTTCAATACCTGAGTGCCATGTGATGAAGTGAGCTCCCATCTCTGGCCCCAGCTCCTGCCAACCTAGCAGTTCAAAAGCAAGAAATTGCAAGTAGATAAATAGGTACCACTCCGGTGGGAAGGTAACAGCATTCCATGCGCCTTGGCATTTAGTCATGCCGGCCACATGACCACAGAAACATCTTTGGACAGCGCTGGCTCTTCAGCTTGGAAACAGGATGAGCACCACCCCCTAGAGTCAGATTCCACTAGCTTTTGAGCAAAGGAAACCTTTACCTTTGTTTTTACTAGTATATCATCGTACAGTAAAAATGCAGCTGTACGTGCACAGGTATCTGGGAGTGAACCATTGAACTTATTGGTAGCAGCATTTGAGTAAATGTGTGGGATCAGGCTGGAAACAGCATAGTAATTGTGGACAGAAGTAGCTGTTCTGAATATATTTGATAGTTTCATCCTAGTATGTATTGTCCCTGGAAATACTGTGATAATTCAGGTTCATTTTGCTAATCGGAAGGATCCATAAGTGAACAGCAAACTCATTGCCATCCTAAGCAGGTGTACTCAGAATTCATGGGGTTTATTCCCAGGAAAGTGTTTTCAGGGTTGCACTGTAAATGTTACTTACGTGCCTAGTTTGGATAACTTCTGTATATGGCATAAAATATTTTATGGAAGAAAAACACACACATGCGCGAGTCACAGCTAGCAAGTAACAAGAAACAAGCAAATCATTTGGGAGTCCAATAATTGAAACTGATAGATGAAACAGTGGAGACTGCAGCAAATACAAAAATATGTGAGTATCAGAGAAGTGACTCATCCTAGTTTTCATACCATCCAAATGCCCACCAAAATAACTAAATTTTGCTGCCAGCTTTGTGGCAAAAAGCAGTGAAGTCAGGCAGCTCTGTTTCTGGAGGGCATTGCTCTGTAGGGGCCCTGTCTTAAAAGGCCGTGTGTTCAGCAGTTTGGTGTGGTGGTTAAGTGCGTGGACTCTAATCTGGGAGAACCAGGTTTGATTCCCCACTCCTCCTTTTTCACCTGGCTGGATGACCTTGGGTAAGCCATAGTTCTGATAAGAGCTGTTCTTGAAAAAGAGCAGTTTCTGTCAAGAGTTCTCTCAGCCCCACCTACCTCACAGGGTGTCTGTGGTGGGGAGGGGAAGGGAAAGGAGTTTGTAAGCTGCTCTGAGACACCTTTGGGTAGTGAAGGGCGGGGTATAAATCCAATCTCTTCCCTTCTCTTCTTCAGATGCCAGGCACTTGCACAGAGCAGGGCTTCTGGTATTGTTTAAAAGAAGATGACCTAGAGATATCCCGGTCTGGAGCACTAAGGGCTTTGACATTCAACACTAGTAGTTGGCGTTAAGCTTAGAAGTTGAACTCACAGCCCATGAAAAAGGAACCATGTTAGCAATATGCTCTGTGTGTTGTACAATAATCTGGCCACTACATACTGAACCATTCATAGTTCCTGAACGCTTCTTAGTGGTGTGTTATATGTTTTGTATGTATTGTATTGTATTATGTGTGGTATAATCAAATGTTCTCTATTTTAGGCTGAGTTTCCTGATTAATGTGTTGCTGGTTTTTTTTTCCTTGTAGAATTTAAATGAGTATGTAGCTGCCTTAATTGCATTAAAGCAAAAAATAATGGATACAGAGTAAGTACACATTTTGCACAAAATGTATTGGCACTTCTTCATGTTTGTTTTTATGTTTTCAACCCCACAAGCTGTTTGGTAACTTAGATCATGCTGTAGTCAATGAGACTGACAGAGTCTCCACTACGCAAGGCTGCACACAGACACACATCCCTTGTCCCAAAAGCCAGCTTCTCAGAATAGCCACTGACTGTTTGTGGAACAGGCCAGAGACTGCAAAATATTGAGGACGTTGTTGTCATATAAGTTCTGTTTGTCCTTAATGTGGACTATTGTAGATGGTGGGTGGGGCGGGCAAGGGCAGTTGTGTGCTTACAGTCTGTTTTGATTTTTTGCAAGGCTGAGAGACTGCCAAGAAAATGAATAATCCAGAGTATGCTGATTCAAAAGATCTGGCTCCCTTAGCACTCAAACCTTACAGCAAAAACCTCTCTAGAGTAGCATCTACTGAAAGGTTCTACCTTCACGCTAACCTATAATGGAGCAGTCTGAACTTCCTGACACAAGTCCCAGCTCAGTGGGGTAGTTAAGACTTTCTCTGGCACCCATGTCTCCCTGCCTAAAGATCTCCTTTCCTTATTTGGCAGCATTACCAGGACACTACAGACTTGCTCCTTCTGCCAGGAACATATCAGTTAGTTTATCTACGTTCTCCTTCCCTTTTTCCTCACCTGGGAAAGAGGAATTGCTTGTTCTCCTTTAGCCCTTTGAGGCCAGAACCTGTCCCCACATTCAACGTGTTGTGCTCCACTCCTGTTGAGCACCCTGAGCATGGAGGCCTTGCTGTGCTTAGCCCTGTCTTGGAAGAACTTGCTTGTTTATGTTGTTCATAGCCCTTCCTTCTCACCAAGACTCAAGGCGGGTCACACAGTGTGATGCTTTGCAGCGCTTGTTCTCGTATTCTGCTTCACTCTGTACCCTGAAATGCAGAACTCAGCTGCCCGAGCCTGCTGCTCTGCCCTCTTTGGGATTACTTTTAGGGGATTTTTGGCTGGTCAGGTGTTGTGAGATCCCTGCTTTGGGTTCAGATCTTTTTGTCTGGTACCTGCTTGGGTAGGTGGCTACAGGCCCCACTTTTACCTCCTTGCTCTGAGTTTCTTGGCCTTTTGGCTCTGCCTTTTCAAATGTTACACCATGCTTGTTGGAATTTGCATTTTAACTCAGGAGTTCCATTATTGGGTACTGTTGTTGAAGGTCTATTATTGTGACTGCTTGCATGTGCTCATTCTCCTTAAATAAAACTGTCTCCAATTTTACCATATTTAAGGTCCTCCGTATTGCTTCCAAACTTGCTGTAGGAGTTTCCATGATTGCTGCTTCTGTTGGTCCTGCCCGGATCGTGTTCCCTAAAGCCAGGTGCATAACCTAAGTAGCAAATACAAGCGAGAGATGGTGGAAGGAAGGTTTTTCTTCCTGATACTCAGGCTTGTGTTGGAGCAAATTAGAAAGCAGGCCCCGTTCACATGGAGTCTCGTCTAAGGACTAATGACCACACATGACGGCCGTCTGTCTGTGTTAGCTGCTCTTCAAAACCCAGAAACCAGCTTTAGTAGAGAGCAGAGCTTGACAGGACACAGTTGAGTGCAGGCTTTGAGTCTGATCTGCAAGCCCTTAATTTTGCCAGGTTGTTGCCATGTTTGCAGTTATGTTTAAAGTGTGAAGCAGGATCTAACCTTTTCTCCTCTCTTCTTCCTTACAGCCACTTGCTGGCAGATTACGAACAGAAGTGCAATGATATCTTTTTCTGTGTTTCTTTTCTTAGATGAGATTGGTAATTTACGTTTGGTCAGTGAAGCATTATTGGAAGTCTTTAGTTCACCATCCTGTACCAGAGGCTTATGTTTTGGAGCACATTTGTGTCTTCTTGCTGAACTGCAAGCTTGACAGGCTTGTAGACAAACTAGTAACTGGTGACTTCTGAAAACCTGAAGGTGTAGTTTGTGAAAGGTCATATTACCCAGAGTTGCATCCTACAGTGATGCACTGATAGGTTGTGGCAGCTGGCACCTGGTTGCACAGCAGCAGGAGCAGAGCTTTTCTGTCGTGCGCTGAAGGGCCCTTGTGGGCAGGGAAGCCTTGCTCAGTGAACCCTCAAAAGCAGCATGACCCCTGCCTTCCACATCTGTGCTTGCTGGCTGCTACTTTATGAGGTGCAAATAGTTCACTACAAAATGCACGGTGGGTTTTCCTTTAAAATGCCTGAGTATGTTGATTTGTTAAATGGAAAGAGCTTCCATTTCTTGGTGTTTGAAAGTGAGAAAATCCACAGGATATATACCATTATCTGATTTGGTATGTGCATATCTTGCTTGGTTGCTATTCCTAAAAGGTGGGATATGTATAGGGTTTGCTAGCATTATGTTGGCAAATGCCAGCCAATTTGGAGAGCTGTGCCTTGTGGACTTTGAGTAGAATGTGGTAGCATTTCAGAGTGACACTCTAAAAATTTTCTCTGTCTCTCGATGATAAAGACCATAGAGGCATGGGGAAATTCCTAGAGCGTCATTATGGAGGCCACCTTTTCCCTCCCACACCTCAATTTCCTGTGGGTGGGAGATTCAGACTGAGAATAGGGGTTTACCTACCATGGGCAGGCAAATGGCAAGCCTAGATTTAGTGTGTGAGCTGGGAAGTCCCTTGTTCAAATATTGCCTCAGCCATGAATCACTAAGTCAGTGGTCTTCAGTCCTTACAGATCAGTCACCCACCTTGAACCCCTAGCTGGCAGTGTTGGTATCATTAAAAGGTGCTAGTATGTGATATCACAAATTATGTATTTATTGGCTATTCTTTCAGCTGAATATAGAGGGGGTTGTATTTTCAGCTATTGAGCATAACCAATCCCAGATAATCCTGAAAAAGTTAAATGGCATTTAAAGAGAATGTGCTCCCTTTAAATGCCCTTCTGGGTGAAGCTGCAGCTTCACAAACACATTTCAAGGGACCACAACACCGCTGGCTCCATTATAGCCCAATGATCCCCATGGGCTATAATGGGGAATCTATCCATGGGCATGCGGGGATCTGGGAGGGGGCTGTTTTTTGAGGCAGATGCACCAAATTTTCAGTGGAGCTTCTGGTGCCTCTACTCAAAAGACTCCCAAGTTTAAAAAGCTTGGACTAGGGGGTCCAATTCTATGGGCCCCCAAAGAAGGTGCCCCCATCCTCCATTATTTCCAGTGAAGGGGGGAAAACAGCAAATATGCAGGGACTGATGTCAAATCAGGGAGTCTCTGCAGTAGAAACTGAAGGGGGAGGGCATTTTTGCAGAATCAGTGCCACTGTGGCAATGCCAGCTCAAAAAATCCGGGGGGGGGGTTGCAATCCTAGCACAGCCAGTGCATGTACAGAGTGCCCAGCAGAACCAGTTGCCACTATGGCAGTGCCAGCTCAACAAATCAAAGCAAGGGGGGAAAGTTGCAATCCTAGCATAGTCAGTGCATGTGCAGAGTGCCCAACAGAATCAGTACTACTCTGGCTATGCCAGCTCAACAAATCCAAGCAGGGGGGGAGTTTGCAATGCTAGCACAGCCAGTACATGTACAGAGTGCCCAGCAAAACAATGCCATTGCAGCAATGCCAGCTCAACAAATGCCATTGCAGCAATGCCAGCATAGTCAGCGCATGTACAGAGTGTGAAGCAGTACCAGTGCAATGTACTAGCACCTAGCAAAACCCAGTGCCTTCCCTTAAATACTTTCTTCCCTTAAATGCACCTTCTTTGAGCTCTCTGTACATGCACTGGCTGTGCTGTGCTTGCACCCCCCTCCCACTTGGATCTGTTGAACTGGCATTGCCACACTGGCACTGGTTTTTCTGGGCACTCTCTGCATGCTGTCAGCTAAGCCTCTAACTGCCATGGAGTGGAGGGGGGCCTCTGGAATTTTAAGTTTCTTTTCTCTGTGTCTTTAGTGTTTCTTTATCTCTGTAACATGAGCGTTTGGCCTTGGTGTCTAGCACCAGCTTTCTCTTAGGAAAATAGACCCATTAGCTTAGCGAGCTTTTACCTATTCTTTGATTGGTTTCTGGCCATCAGGGGACCCCCTTGAATTGTGTATATCTGCTCGCTTCGTGCCTTTATTGCCAGTTCTAACACGAGAGATTGTAAAGATAATCTGCATACGTCAATGTCTCAATAAACTTCACTTCTTTGCAAGAAAGTTGTTGGAAACTGATTGCTGCTGGTTCTGCAGGGCATGGAAAAATCCTCTGCCAACTTTAGTTTCTACTGCAGAGACTCTCTTGTTTGACATTAGTCTTTTTTCCTCTGTTTTTTCCCACCACTGGAAACAATGGAGGATGGAGGCACTTTGAGGGCTCATTGAATTGGGCCCCCAGTCCAGTCCTTTTGAAACTTTGGGGGGGGGTCTTCTGACTAGAGGCACCAGATGCTATGCTGAAAATTTGGTGCCTCTACCTCAAAAAACAGCCCCCCCCCCGACCCCTGGATATCACAAGATAGATTCCTCATTGAATTGTCCCATAGAGTATAATGGACCCGAAAAAATCAGGATTAAAAAAAAAAATCCAAATACCACACTGGAATTTGGGGGTTTGGGGAGGAATCCCAAAGTTTTTAGGATTCAATATATCCAAATCTGAAAAATCCCAATTTTTTGTGTTTGTGTGCACACCCTTAAAGCCTTGCTGTTATTTCCACATTCCAAGTTTTCCTTAACCAGATTTCACAGCTGAAGCACGCTGAAAGGTAAGAATTTGCACAGTTGGGATTCTGCCAGTGTGCCCATCACTTTGGACTGGGGGTTCTCGAGTCAATCCACAGAATGATTAATTGGATATTTAAGTAATTGCTGAAAATAATGAGGATGAAGGTAGAAAAGGTGTGATGGAAGTTTAATATGAAATTTGCCTTTTTGACCAGAAATACACTAAGAATTCTTGACATGTTTTGAAAGGCTTTCTCTGGGGATAATACAAAATGGTATAAATACCAGAAATTTATATTTGAGGGAAGTACTATGAGTGAATAATGGACTCTTAAAAGAAGAATAAAGTTCGTTCCTATTATGAAAAAATCGAACTCAGTAAATAACTCATCTAAAACTTTTTGTATACGTTTTTATGGTAAACTGTGTTCTTAGGTGACACTGCTTTAATATTTCCCTTAAATGTGACTGATATTTGCGACGGTCAATGTGAAGTGTTAAACTAGGATCCAGGAGACGCAGGTGTTAATCCCCACTTGGCTACAGAAGCTCACATGGGCCAGTAACACCCCCACCCTAAGCTCCGTCACAGGGTGGTTGAGAGAATAAAACTGAAAAGGAGAGAATAGTATAAGATGCTTTGGCTCCCCATTGGGAAGAAAAATGGGATATTATTGAAGTAAATACTAATGTATTCTGGTATTTCCCTGAGGAAGATCTTTGAAACACTTCAAAGATTTTTACTGTGCTTCTGACAAATAGAGAATTTCATATTAATTCTTTGCCCTTGTGGTTGTCTCCTCTGGTGTTGTGTAGCCTCTCAACCCCCCCCCCCCCGTCCTTTGCTAACTGGCTCCAGTTTCTCTTCCCTCCTCCTTCCTGTGAAGCACGGGACTGGCCGACGTGTGTCTGTTCTTTTGTGATATCGTGATGGTTTGGATTTGCTGCGTAGCTGAAGCGTGTCCTAAAGAGCGTAATACATCGAGGGCCCTCAGGTTCGCTGTACTTAACTCAGGTCTTGCTTCATTGTCGGTTTCAGGGAAAACAATGCCTTCCGTCAACAGTTGGAACAGATGCTCCAAAAGTTGTCACCTTTAGAAAAGTGTAAAGAGCAGCTGGGGACTGTCAAAGCAGAGCTGGAGGAGAAGAAGGTAATTCTTTATTCCTTGCTTGTGGACACAGAGGCAGGCCGGGAGAGGTCTGGGCTGCCTTTCCTCTTTGTGTGGCACATGACTGGTGCCAAGTTTGCCTAGTTGGCGACTTCAGCCGTAGAAAAGTTCCCTGTTGCATTCTTCCTCAAGGTATAACCCCAGGAGTAACCAGGAAACCCATTTTGTCTTCATACTGAGTAAAAAAGGGGTGGGGGGAAAGAATGTATTACGATTGCCTTGGTTTTGGAGGTGGTTCCTTTTTTCTTGTTTCTCTTTTCCTTTTAACGGTTCCTGGCAATTAAAGGATGCCAGGAAATGCATTCAGATTGCTTCTGTATTGTGTATGCTGATAATGGCCCATTTCTTTAACCAGAGTTCACTCAAAATGTATCAGGAGACTCATCTGGAATACGTTTGTGTGAAAGAGGAAATGGGCAAAAGTGAGGCTATGTGAGTAGTTAATTTTATATGCTTATTTTTTCCTTTCTCTGCTTAACTGAAAGACACAGCCGTATGTCCAGGTTGCTGTTGTACTCTTAATTTTGTTCCTTGTGACATTTTTCTCTAACCCTAGTAGTCTAGATCCAGGTGGGTCACCATGTTGGTCTGAAGCAGCAGAACAAAGTTTGAGTCCAGTCGGGCACCTTTAAGGCCAACCAAGTTTTATTCAAGGCGGGAGCTTTTGTGTGCACGCCCACTCCTTCAAATACATTGAAACAGAAGTCACCAAACATTGCATATATAGGTAGACGGTGAGGAGGGTGTTGCCAGGAAGGGCCAATTAAAGTCAAGATGCATAAGTAAAAGGTAAAGGTTCCCTTGCTCGAAAGCCATAAGTAACTGAGCACTAAATACAGCTAAGACTGGACAAAGGCAATTGGTAGGACCTGTGAATAGCAGCAAATTAGCATATGCCATAATAAAGAAGAACAATTCAGCCTTCCAGGTCATTCAATATAGGATCTCAGAGTAGCTGTTATATTGCAAAGAAACGTCAGAAACAGACTAGAATGAGTGATTGCTGAAGTACAAGTTAAAACAACACTCTGGACAATGGAACCCTCAGGGCTTAACAGAGGTATTGGGATTTTATCTCACTACACATGCTAACATCATTTAGTTCTCATGTCTGTTTGTAAACTCCTTTTATGGTGTATGCTAATTTGCTGCTATTCACATGACTTACTAATCCCTTTCATCCAGTCTTAGCTATATTTACTGCTTAGTTTGTTATTGTCAGACCCTTGAGTTAATCCACTCTCAATCTAATGGTCTTTTACGAAAGCTTTATTAGAAACAGAGATTTAGATGTGCACAAGAGAGATCTCTTGTTCAGACTAAAGAACGGATCAAGGATTAGGTATTGTATAGGCAATAGGTCAGTATCCCACAATGCAGTGGTCATGCACACTCTCCCACAATGCAGTGGGCATTCACTCTCTCCCCTCTTTCACTCCCCCCTTCATACTACCCAGCACTACAAAAGTTTATTATCCAGCAGCTGATGTTTCTCCAAGGATGAGGGGGCTCCCGATGGCCAAACATCTTGGGGCCGTTCTCATGGGAAAGTTGTTACAAGCAAAGCTAACCTAACAGATATATGGCATTCACACCTACTCCTCCCATCCCACGGAATTTATGGCAGAGAGAGCTAGAAAGGGATGAGACCAAATGGTCGTAATGACCTAAAAGTGAAAGTACACAACAAAGACGGAAACAAATGAAACAAATGGAAACATTAGTCAACATGACAGTCAGCAGAGCCCGATTCTGACATTTATGCATCTTGACTCTAATTGGCCCTTCCTGGCAACACCCTCCTCACCCGCTACCTATATGTAATGGCTGGTGACTTCTGTTTCAGTGTATCTGAAGAAGTGTGCATGCACAAAAAAGCTTATACCTAGTATTATAAGCTGGTAACACACTGATCCTTTCCTGCTATAGACTTCTACTGAGCCACGATTCTGGCAGATGGATGTAGGCACTTAGAAGTCCTGTTCACTTCTGTGGTAGAGACTGAAGAACTTGCCAGACTCTCACATTGGAATAAATGGGCTGCACCCCACAGATCTGTTCTGGGAGGAGGGGTCTTTTCCTCTAACACCAGGATTCTTCCCCTGATGCTCTTGCTGGATCCGCCTGGTGGGGCTTTGATGTGCTTAACTTTGGCTGGATCACATCCACTCTGTTTATTCAATATCAAAAGAATAATTGCACCTTTTAATCAGAACAAGTTCTTCAGAGTGCTTCACGGTATTGAGGGAATAATTAGTGCATTTGGTATATTCAGTTGTAGCTTTTTACAACATTAAACATTTGTGTTCACTGTTGTACTGTATGTACTGTTACATACATTGGGTCAAATAATGCAGCCTGTGCTCCTTCTAAGCTGTGGAGTCTTGTAAGCAAAAATTCTACTTTCTGAGCTACTAGCAGTAAAGTTATGAGCAAGTGATTTGGCTGCTGCATCAATTAGTTTGCTCTGGAGCCATCTTTCCTGAGCTAAGACAAAAATCTGTGAGCCAGAGGTTAAAAAGCTGTGAGCTAGCTCACACTAACTTGGCTTAGAGGGAACTAGTTCTGTAAAATTTTGTTTTGTTTTATCAATACAAGCAATGTTGGAAATAATTGATAGGGAAAATGTTAATCTGTTGTTGAAGGCTTTCACAGCCGGAGTTCATTAGCTGTTGTAGATTTTCTGGGTTGTCTGGCCGTGGTCTTAGCATTGTAGGACCTGACGTTTCACCAGTAGCTGTGACTGGCATCCTCAGAGGTATAGCACAGAAAGATGGAGTACTCTCCGTGTCAAGACCACAGCCAGGCAAACCGGAAAATCTGCAACAGCTAAAATGTTAATCCTTAACTGTAATAAGTGGGGTTTTTTAACAATGTACATTTTTAATTGATTGTTGCCAGTGTCTCCCCGGTTGTGCATAAATTCAGAGTATTGGGTATGGATCCGAAGCTTGAGGATGTGGTCTTTCAGGTTGCTTTCGATTTCATTTTTCTGCCTTAACCATGCCAAGAAGTGTTTGGTGTAAAAAAGTAAAAATGTAAGAAGAGCACTGCAAAAAGGGGGCAGAGATTATTGCATGTGATGAAGCACAGCTTCCTGTGCATTTTGGTGTCAAATGCTTTTGTTCCAATTAATTTGCAATTTAACCACATTGCCTGGACTAGTATGTGTGGCTGTTTACTTACCTCCCATTCAGAGTGGCCTGTGGCCAAATTTAGTTACCAGCAGGGGCAGTGCAGTGTTTGTCCTTGTCTCAAATGGCCCACCCACTTTCCCCCCTTGATAACATGACATTTTATGGGTAATCCTCATAGTTTGTGATAAGAACTTTGGGTATTGGGTACCTGATAGAGCTGGCCCTGGATTTAGGGTCTTATTCCAGAACTAAGCTTGCATCAGACTCCTTCTGGTCTTGTATAGCACAGTACTCTTGCATTCTGTGGCTTGGATCCAGTGAACCATCCATAGAAGGCGCTGGTGGGTGTCTCATTTCTGCCTCATCCTCTTTCTTCCAAGCAGACGTCTGAAGAGGAGGCAGAGGCAGTTTTGCCCCTTTACCCCTCCTCCCTGTAGCCTTTTAATGCACGTGGCTGACTGTGTGGCTCCTTGTAACCCCAGGAATCGACTTTGTGGGCTCCAAAGGAGGGGAAAGAGCCAGAAGCCCCTCTAGGCCAGGGCCTTCTGCTGACATGTTGTCAAATCCAAACAGTATTCAAGTTACTCAGGGGGCAAAAAAATAGCACGTTCCTCATGTCTTTTTTATGTTTTCAGGAAGAAGAAACTGGAAGCCAAAGTGAAGAAGCTTGAAAGTAATTTAATTTTCTGCCTGTTTTTCCCTTTCCACTTTGAACAGTGAAATCAGTAACATTGCCAAGACAATTGCATAGAGAAGCTGTTAACTCAGGCATGTTTGCACCCCATCCTCCTCAGTCGCTGAGCTCATCCCTGTGATACTGAAATGTTAGCGCGCCTCCTTAATGTGGCAATTTCATGTGTTAATGTCACTTAGCAGCTGGGAGTAAGCCAGTCCCGTTCCCTGTGCCTAGGCAGTTATTTGCGATCCACCTCCAAGTCCATCCCAGATGCTCCTTCAGGGTGAGAATCTTTTGCTTCATGTCCTGTAGTTTTTTTTTTCTTTCCTAAGTGATTTTACTGCAAGCTAATTCTGTCAGCCGGCCTGTTTTTTCCAAGACAAGAAAATAGGCATTTGTTTTGCATGTTCGGTGATGGTGATAAGAACTTTGGCCTCTTATACATAAAAAAATATGGAAGTGTAGATTAAAATCTATTAGAATCTGTGCTCAGTTTAAAAAAAGGCAATTTCCAGTCTTGACTGTACCACAGGAACAACATTTGTGAATGGACACAACTCGGGGATGAAAGGTGATCCAAAGCTGTTTGTGAAAATGGCCAGCAGATTGTAGGACTGCAGGAACTCTGCTGATTTATGTAGGCTTTTGGGAAGGGGGGCTAAAGAAGTACTTTCTACATAGCTGGGGGACCTTCTGTACCAGGGGTGTTGAACTCATTTGTGGGGTCAGGCCATGCATGTCATAAAATGCAGTGCCAGGTAGCAGAGAGATAAACTTTATAAAAGATATAAACACAACTAAAGATACTGGGTTTTTTTTACTTAAAATACAAGTATGCTTAAAACTCTCGTGATATTTTTATTTAACAGTCTTTAATAACTGACACCTCCCAAACCTCCCCCCACCCTTAAAGATGCCTGCCTAAAATTGAAAGGTGGGTGAATAGAGGAGTTTGGCAATGCAGTTTTTAAAACAAAACATCAAGAAAAAGCACAAAGATCACAGCAGAAACTAAAAATATAAACTAAAAATATAAAATGCTCTAAGACTAGGAACATAAAATGGCTGGGCATTGCAAGCTTCTCCCCCCTCCCCCCCCGGTCTACTCAGAGTGTCAGTGGGCTCTCCAGGGTAATGTCCCCCTTGGGCTGCAGGCTCCCAGGTTAGAGTACTCCCTCAGGCAGCCATTCTCAGGTCCATTCAGCACAGACAAGCTGGCTCAAAACATCAACCCTGTATTTGCGAGGAGACAACTCCAGCAGGCAACAGCTTCAACTATAAAAACACTGGAAAGTGAAGCTAGTTGAGCTCCACTCCACTGAAATACATTGCATCACAGACAAAGTTGCAAAGAAAATGCAGAATGGATTTCCCGTTAAGATCTCTTATAGTAGAATGATGGTCCCTAGTAATAGAATCTGTGTTCTGGGACTAGAATGACAGCCACTAGAGTGAAATGATAGTCCCTGGGAGTAGCAGAAGCATCCTGGGATTGGAATGAGGATCCCCAGAGTGGAATTCTATTCCCAGAATGCTGCTGCTACTCCCAGGGGCTGTCATTCCATTCTACGCCCTGTCATTCCAGTCCCAGAATACAGATTCTATTGCTAGGGGCCATCATTCTACTCGGGGGGCTATCATTCCAGTCCTAGAGCACTCTTTCTATTGCTGAAAACAGTCCCAGAATAGTCTGTCTGGGTGCAGAGACCTTAATGGAAAAACCCGTTCCATATTTTCTTTGTAACTTTGAAAGCCCAGAAGAGAATCATAGAATGTTAGAGTTGGAAGGGACCTTGCAGGTCATCAAGTCCAACCCCCTGCATTCTGCAGGAGCATAGCCAAAAGATAGCCCTACATACCTACAATATACCCGAAAGATGGTCGTCCTGGGGTGCAGAGCCAAGCAGGAAGCAGGGAGCTGGTCTGTGCTGAGCTGCTGCCTTCAAGCTGCCTGCCCGCCGGCGGCAGGGAAGAGTAGAGGCGAGTGGCAGGGAGGATGCGAATAAAAGAGGCTGGAGACGTGGGAAATGGCCACAAGCCTCTGGTACCGCTGCTCCCCCACTCTTGTGCCCAAGCCAAATGAGGAAGATGGATTGCTTGACCCCCCCCCCCCGAGTGGCCCTGGCCGAAGGAATTTTGTACCCCCTAGTCCCCCGGTTGGCCCTGGTTTCTCCATGCATTTTCTTTTCTTTTTTTAATACCCGCAGTTGCTTTGCTTTATTTCTGTTTCCATTTCTCTATGTAACTGTGGAATTACTCAATTTTTCCAGGATTAAAAAAACAACACAAAGATCTTCTCAGTAAATCTTCCACACGTGTAGAAACCTTGCTGGGCACTGTGAGAAAGTTACAGTTAGAAGCAAATGTGATTGTTTTGCAACAAGTTTAACTCCGGTTGTTCTGTTAACTTGCTTAAATACTAAACCCGATGGTGGAAGTCTTCTTGTTGTTTGGCGTCTGGTTCCTGCTTTTAAGATAGCCTGATGGAACTTTGGGAGGCCGGGGGGGGGGGGGCGCGGGGCGGAGGGAGCCACTTGGGCTCAAGGCCTGGATCCGGTGCTTCAGCTGTTGTGGTTCTAGCTAAGCTAAGGAGCTCTTGTGTCAGCCTTGAGGTATGGCTATTAGTTGCAAATCCAAGAGGGGAAGTAAAAAAAATTACAATGAAAGCATTGTACTATTAGGAGAAATCACATTTTTGCCATGGGGAAGATGGGGAAATAGTGCGGCAGACTGGTTAGAAGGCTGGCTTAGGATCTGGGAGGCCATGAAGCTCACAGGTGAGCCTTGGGCCAGTCCCTCCCTTCCAGGCTAACCTGCCTCATGTCCTGGCAGCTGTTGGGGGGGAGGGCATAGGGAGGGGGAATGTCTCTTGACAGCACCCTGCTGGGCACGCTCTAGGAATTCCGTTCCAATCTCGATGGTAATTGGGTGAATTCTTGGAGCGTCACAATGTAGAATGACACTATCTCCACCCCGGTTTTGCTCTTGCTGCTGCACTGAACGTCAGCAGTGGGTTCCTGGTAAGCCTGGGTTTCTGTATGGATAAAATGGAGGAGTGGCGTGGAGAACATAGTATTCCGCTTTGGATGAAGGGCATGATAGAAGTGCACGAAAATAAACTGCAGTAGGGGAGAATGTTCAAAAGTTAAGAGAGAGAACTTCCCAAGGCCGTTTGGTTCATAGTATTTTGGAGCAGAAGTAGCTGCATAATTGAATGCTCTCTTCTCCCCACACCCAGCCATGTGGGGTTTTTTGAAAGCCCTATGTAGGGAAATTTATCCTGCCAACCTAACGGTTTGAAATCAAGAAACTGCAAGTAGATAAATAGGTACCGCTTTGGTGGGAAGGTAACAGCATCCCGTGCACTTTGGCATTTAGTCATACCGGCCCCATGACCACGGGAGAAGTCTTCGGACAGTGCTGGTACTTCAGTTTGGACATGGAGATGAGGACCGCCCCCTAGAGTTGGATTCGACTAGCTTTCGAGCAAGGGAAACCTTTACCTTTACTAGGGAAATCTAAGGTGTTAGTTTTCTGCAAGCAGGGAGTTTCTCTGTGAGTGGCAGATGCCAACATTTGCATGTCTGAGGTTTGTCCATTTACAAGAAATCCAATTAAAATGTTCTGGAAAGACCCCTTGACTGTGGTCTTCCCAAGACCCGTTTATATCAAGTTCTGTTTAAAAAAGACACACACACACTGCGGTGGCACATCTTAAAAGAAAGCTGTTGAAGGGAGAAAAGATATGTTGTGTTGTGGAAACCACTTGTTCTTACAGTGTTAAGAATCAAACAAACAACAACAAATTTATTAAAACAGTCATAAGACCAGCGTGTTAAGAATCATACTTTCATTAGGCAGGCTCCTCAGGTATACAATGTCAGGTCCCCTGCGAAGTCACTCTCCACAAATACTATTGGCAGTGAAATGTTTATTAGAGATATGCTTGCAATAGGTTCAAGAACTTTTGCTAGGACTGAAGAAAACCATGGGAAAATGCAAGTTATAGGTAAAAGACATAGCATTCCACATTCACCCACATCACACCTTCCCCCAGTGTTTCAGTGGCAACATGGACAGACATATGGTGCCCTGTCTAAGCTAGGCAATGCAGGGAGATTCTCCAGGGTCAGTCTCACAGGAACTAACACTTGGGGCACAGATTCAGGAAAGTTATGGCCTCTACTCCCATGCACTCCAACAACACCCCCCCCCCCCAGGAATTCAACATGACCAGCGAAGGTGAAGGAAAACAGGACTTAAAGAAATTTTGACATACAGCTGAGCTTGACATACAGCCTTTGAACTAGAAATATGAAAGCCCAGAAAAAATTGGGGGTTGAGGGACAGGGTTTCCTCCAATGACTCTTCTCTATTTTTTTTCCCAGTAGAAATGGAGCAGTAGGGAGGAAATGTCCATGGATACTTTTGCCCCCACTTATGAGTGAGAAAAACCTCTTCCTAAAAACATTTCACTCATTCCAAAAGTATAGTGTGTAGGAGACAGAGGGCATTCTCTATTTTTCCTGTGGAAAAACTGGAAGATTTGGGGGAGCATTGGAAACAATTCCTGTGACTTTTTCTCCCTTTAGCAATAAGTAAAATGAAAGAAGTTTTACTCAAAATGTGTCCTCTGGACATTTTTATGTTAGGCTACAGTGTTAGGTGACAATATTCCTATGTATACAGTAGACAACATTTTCAAGAATATTATTTGTTTCAGTGTAAATTTTGGGAACAACAATTTGCTACGTGTTCAATCAATGTTAATACATTATTAAAGAGTCGAGTATTATAAAGATTAATTTAAAATGCAAACATGCGGGTAGTCCTATTTTGACTGAATAAGAATTTTTTCAGTACAAATAAATACTTTGCTTATTGCAGTCTTTGGTTTTTTTCCCTTCCTCTCATGTGGCAAAAAATTGTAGACACGTTTGCCGTGGTAGGGGAGGGTGCAGCAGTTTGCAGTTCCTTCTGTAGCACTGGCTGTAGCTGCAGTTTTTCTTATATAGATTAATATGTATTTTTAAATACCATAAATATGCCAAGTAGTACAGTTTTTTAGGCTACCCAGGCTGTGCATGAATGAGAGCCTCTGTTGTGTAGCAGTTGGAGTGTCTGTCGAGCTAGGACTAGGGCGACCCAGGTTCGAATCCCCCCTCGTACCATGGAGGCTTGCTGAGTGACCCTGGGCCAGTTACACACTCAGCCTAACCTACCTTACAGGGTTGTTGAGTGTAACCTACTTTACTGGGTTGTTGTGAGGATGAAGCAGAAGAGAAGAGAATGATGTAAACTGCATTGGGGTAAATGATGCATTGTATTTTGTTAAACATGTAAAAGAAGTTTAGGTTTGATAGGAAAATAAATATTGCATATATTTCTTCTGAAAAAGGGGGAATGGGGGTCCCCCCCCCACGGGCTCAAAATTTCTGGACATTTACCTGCTGTGGAACTGAGGCGTGTACAGTTAGCAGTTGAATGTCCTTCTGGAAGCTGCACCCAGTGTGATGAAATCGTAATGAAATACGTGACAGTGCAGAGCTGAGCACTTGGAAGCTTGAATACTCTGTCAGAGTTCCACAGGCCGGGAGTGGATGGGGCTGCTGAACCAAGTGCCTGTTCTGCCCTCACGATAGGCTTGCTGTGATTTTGCAGTTTAGTTTAGGGCTATTTTTTAATGCTTTTTAAATTCTTTTTTCCCCCCCTTAAACAAAGAAGCGACAGAAAAACACAACCAGGACTTCAAACAATTAAAAGCAGAGAAGAAAGGACTTGAAAAGGAATTGAAGAAAGCACAGGTAGAAGGTTTTGGTCCTTTCCACCCCAGTGAGATTAAAATGTGGGTTGTTGGAGCATCTTGGTTCTGTACACTGTAGCTGTCAGTATTACTAACTGTTGGTTACTCAGCCTTGCCGTCTCTCTTAATGCTCTTTTGCTCTGCATGATGCAAAGTCTTCCTTCATAAATCCAAGTCAGGCAAAAATCGTGTGCCGTTTCCTCCTCCAGCTTTTCTGTAGATTGCTGTTACAGGACGGATTGGGGGGGGGGGTGCCCTCGCTTTTCCAGCCTCTTCTTTGCTTGTATCGTGTTAGGAGGTTTCTTGGCATGGGATTCTGGCTGCCTGCTGGTTCTCAGCCAGGCTTGGCTGCTGGTGGGCCCCCACGAGTGTGACGGTGCAGATGCCCCCTGCGGGCCGGTCCCTCGACTGAAGTCCAGGGGCAGCCATCCTTTTGCACAGTTCCAGTTTTGTGCAGGGGCTTCAGTTCAACATGACCTAAAGTGCTGGTCTCTCTTTCACGTGCATTTGAAATCTCGACAGGATGACAGTCCAGGAAGTGGAGGTGTTACGATATCAGACTGGGGCACCAGAGGTGCAAGGCCAGTGTCACGGTCTGTGGAGGAAGAGCTTCAGTCAAGCCCAGGAGCACCTCCGAAACCAAAAAGAGTTCGAAAGTCAAAGCTCACGTTGTCAGCCGCGGCTCCTGGCAGAGGGGCCTGTGGCGCTCAGGAGCTGACATGCCCCGAAAATGCCGTTGGTCTCTAAGGTGCCCGTGGACTCTAGCAGAGCTCCTCTCCCGCAGCCCAGCACGGCTCCCCTCTGGAGTGGTCTGTGGGGAGAGTAGGAGAAGCAAACGCACAAAGGGCTGAATCGGGAACTCGCACATCTGTACACATTTGTCACTCACTGACAGGGGGTGTGGGCTGCCTGCTGAAACCTCTGGCTGCAGTGTTAGATTGTGTCTGCAGAGCATTTGCGAGGTGGTCAGGTGCAGCAAGAGAAATCCCTTTCCATGGACAGTGCAACCAATGATGAGTGTTACATTTAAGTAATGGCCATCTCCTCCCCCCCCCATTAATTCCAACAGGAAAAGATTGAAAGCTTTCCTACTGGAAATAAGAAGAAAGGTAAGTACCCGCTTGAGTAACTGATTGACTGGCTTTCCTGCATTAAGGTTTGGTATGACTCTCCCTACCTGTTTTTCCCCAGTGGTGAAGCACGTGGAGACCCAGAGCGAGAGAGAGTGGCCCATAACAGACCTAGACAAAGGTGGGTATGCATCAGTCTCTTGACCCTCTGACAGACCTGTGCCTGGAACACGGTTCTTCGCGTGGCCGTCCGGCCCCTCCACAGGAAAGGGGAGTGTCAGCTGACCCAGGAGTCTCTCAGTGGTCAGCAATAAGCAGCATGAGAAAAATATGGTTTAGATCCTCTGTAAAGTTTCCACGGACCGCATGGATTTCAGTGAACACCATGTGATTCTCCCCTCCCCTCTGCAGTTCAAAACCTCACCAGAGGTGCTGCTCCTGGAGACATGGGGACCCCTAGGAACATCTGGAGCAGAGGTCCATCAGTGACTATTAGCCACAAGGCATGGGTAGGAACTCTTGGTCTGGGGCAAGTGATGCTCTGTATCCTTGGTTCTTGGGGGAGGGGCAACAGTCTCCTGGCCCCACTGCTGGACCTCCTGAGGGCACCTGGTATTTTTGGCCACTGTGTGACACAGAGTGTTGGACTGGATGGGCCTTTGGCCTGATCCAGCATTGGCTTCTCTTATGTTCTTATGGGGTGGAGTCAAAAGTCTGCCTTGGGAAGGAGGAATAGGTGAAAATCGCCTCCCATCCCCTCTTTACATGTCTGGAATTTTTTTGGTGGATCTGAGCCAATAACCCGAATCCCATTTGAGCTTGTGCTAAAGTTTCCAAAATTCATTAAGGAAGGGTCAGGAGGGTTGTGTGGAGAGGGGCATGGGAGACTTCCTGTAGGCTTTAAAAAAGAGATCTCTCCCCCCACACCCCCGGTGCTGGCTTGTTTCCAGTATTGCTGGTGGATGAAAGTGGAGAAACAAGTGTTGTAAAATCTCAAGTGCTTGTCACCGTCTAGGGCAGGGCTCTCCCAACCTTAAGGTTTCGATGCTGATTTCCTGAGCCCTTCGGGGTCTACTGTGCAGCCTACTGTACGCTTATCAGAGTATGTACAAAGTGTTGGATTTTCTTCAGAACATTATCAGGCAGTGTGGCTGGCTCAGCGGTGGCGGGAAAGGCACATCTTTGCATCAGTCTCCCTTTGAAAGTAGAAGAAGGGGGGAGCAGAGGGTGGCGTTTGCAGCTTTCCCAGTTATAGAGGACAGGCAGGAGGAATAGATCAGCGGGGACAGATAGGTCAGCTGGGACTGGCAGTGTTCCCTCTAAGCTGAGTGAGTGTGAGCTAGCTCACAGTTCTTTAGCCTCCGGTTCATGCATTTTTGTCTTAGCTCAGGAAGGATGGCTCCAGAGCAAACTAATTTATGCAGCAGGCAAATCGCTCACTCACAACTTTAATGCCAGTAGCTCACAAAGTAGAATTTTTGCTCACAAGACGCCACAGCTTAGAGGGAGCACTGGTTGGAAGCTGCAAGGGTTGCTCACACTGCGAGGGGAAAGGAGGCAGTTGTGGGGACTTCTGTACGGTTTGGAACAGAGATGCTGAGATGGGCTGAGAGGTACGTTTGGAAATTGGGACTCTTGGTCGGGGTGGGGGGGACACCCCATTGCCTTTGAAATGGGTCAAATTTTTAGGCTTCTGGAGTTACAAAACGTGACTTGTCTCTTTCAAACAAAGCCACAAACAGTACTAGCTCATCTGCCCAACATCCCCATATTACTCTTTTGGCATTGATAGTCTGAGAAGAGAAAAGAAAACTAACATTTTCTTCAGCATAATAGCTGCTTTCTTGCCTGGTCACCTGGAAGCAGTTGCTGCCCATTGGGGGGGGGTGGGGGGAACCAGGTGGGCCACTGGCTGTTTGCAAGTCTTGCTCCACAGAGCTCTAAATGATGGGCAGAGAAGGGCAGACGCAAGCAGAGTAATTTCTTTCATTTGGCCCCAGTTTTTGAGTCTGCAGTTTAAATAACAAGCAGAAGGAAGAAGGCAAATGATGCAATTTAGATTGACGTGGTTGGGCTGCTTGCAATTGTTTATCATGTCAATAGGCCGAATTCTCCAAAGAGGCTCGAAGCTCCAGAGAGTCATTAGTCACCTCGAGAAAAAAAAGAGCACATTGGGATGATGCTCGTGTGTTAATGCTTTGCACAAAGCCAGAACATGTGTTGAATATTTATGAGGGATCTGCTTCTTGCGCAAACTAAGTTTGGAGATTTTTAATACCTGTTTGGGGGGTGGGGTTCTGTCAGTCCCCTGTGAATTGTTGTCAGTATACACAAGTTTGATACATGTTGATTGTTCTGTTCTGACACCTGCTTTTTGTAGAAGGAGCATGTCATGCGTATGTGTATATGAATGCACACATGTGTGCAGAAGTCCATCTGCGGGTGTCAAGCCATGTGCAAGGGGGTGTAACAAAACTCTTATCCCGATAATGGGTGGGAGCCGAAGGTTCTTCTCTGTCCGCAGGAGGGGAGGGGGGCTTCCTGCCAGTTCTCTCCCCATTGCAGACACCCAGTCCACTCCCTCCTGCTTTTCCCGAGGGGGTCTCTATCTCCCAGGAGCAACATTTGGGGAGTGGGGAGTGGAGGAGGGCTGGGTGGCTGGCTGGAGGGGAGGAAATTTCCCTCCTGCTTTCAGAAGTGCCTTCCATCCGTGGAAGGCAGCCTTTGGATCGCAGTCCATCTGTGCTTTTGTTGGAGTGCAAGTCCCGTGGTGGTCACACAAATAGTCCACAGCTAACTGGGGTTGTCTTGAACTAATGGAGGAGAGGAGAACACTGTAAGCAGTTTTGGGAAGAAAGGTGGGGCGTAAGTGAAGTAGACAGACTGTGTGAACGCATGCCCCGTGTCTTTCTAGGCTTCTGGGTACCCTTCTGGCTCTGCGTTTGAGGGAGAGGAATATAATGTATCAGCTAAAACACCCCCTTCCCATTAATGGTGGCATGGGGGACTGTGTGGGTACCAAATTCCAAATTTCTAGCTATTTCCTAAACGCTACTGTTTTGTTTTTGGTTTTGGCAGAAAAAATCAAACTGCTGCTGGAGGAGCTTTGGCTGTGTATCGACAGTTCCACGGGGAAAGGTCCCATCAGCAGAAGTGAGTGGTCTTCCGCTGGGCTCAGGCGTCGCATGCCAGAGTTCCCAGGAAGCGGGCCCTTCCTTGTCTGCTGCTTGTTTTCCTCAGAGAAAATGAAAATGACACTAAACATTTTTTTCCCTTCCGTGACAGCTGGTTTTCACAATAATTCAGGACCCCGTGGGAAGACAAGTAAGTACCTTGAGAGCGATGCATTTCATTATACTTTTAATATGAATACAGTTCAAATGCAAGAAACAAAATACATTCGTATCCACTAGGTGTGGGGAGTGTCACGGGACTGATAAGGGAATTTCCTCTTCCAGCCTGACTCCCTCACAAAACGAAGGGAAGGCTCTTTCGGTTGCTGTTCCCGTTCTCGCCACTAGAGTTCAGAAGGGTGCTGCTGCTGCCGCTGCCTGTTTGAGAGGGCTTCTGGCGCAATCCCGTGAAATCGGCGAGCTTAGGCTGGGGCGGCTCTGCAGAGGAGCGCACCGTTAATCTCTCCCGTCCTTCGTGCTTTTGAGGGGTAGCAAAGGGTCTCTCGTTCCTTGTTAGCATGGTCCAAGGGAGAGCTTTGCATAAGGTGCAGGCAAAACACTCTGATATGTAAAAAGAAAGAATTGCTTTTACTAAGCAGGTAAAAGTTACTTGGTACAAAATGAGGATGATACTGAACAAGCCAGTGTTTATGCATAGACTAAATTCATCCTCTTGCCCTAAATGTGAACTTCCCCCTGTTGAGAAGATCAGAAGTGGGCGTCAAAACTTGGCTACAGCTGTTCTTTCAGCTCATCATGCCTCTTAGCAGGCGGAGGAAGCCCTTCTCTTTCTCATGGTCCCTAGCTTTCCTCCGTCTCTCCATCCTCCTTAAATTATTGTCTGAAGGAAGGGTTCTCCTTCCCCATCTTAAAACTCCTGCCCTATCCCTGGTGGGATTTTCTGGGCTATTCTGCTTGCTCCTAAAATCCATTGTGAACCACAATCCACTTGGCTGTTGCTTGCAGGGCGGTCTGTGAACCGATTGATGCATTTCCTGCCAGAGCAGCTCAGTATCCCATTGCTGTCTAACCTGGGGAAACTAGCTGTGCTGGGGAGGCCGTTTCAGGTTAACTTTTGAGCATCAGCACTGTGGATTTAAGCATTTTTTCTGTAGTGCTGTGGGTTTCACTACCACAAGATTGCTGAACAGGTCACTGGGTGCTGGCAGTCTTTGTGGGCCCTTCTTCTGCCTTCTTCTGCTGGGATTTTCTGAGGAATTGCTCAGACACTAGACCTTCTTGGTGGTAGTTTTCCGCTTGGCTAGAGGAGTAGTTCTGGGGTTTACGTAGGTCCTCTTGGCATTTTGGCCAAGAGTAATAATCCATTTTGACAAGCCTGGGCTTTTTGTTACCCTCAGTTTTCAGGTGGGAGAAAAACTCAGAATTAAACTAAACTGTGGGTAACCTTTCTGTCCCATAGAAGCGGTGCAGAACCCTCCAAAACCCAAGAGAGCTCGAGGAAAGAGGCCTCCTCACTGTTCTTCTCCAGAAACCTGCACAACACAAACTTCTTTGACGTCCTTGCAGATGAAGTTGGACAGCAGGCCTGCCAGGCATGTTGGCCCGATGGGAAATGAGGCCATGGAAACGTCCAAGGCCTGCATTGACGACGGCGCGGCTTCTCAAGGCCAGTCTCCAGGTTTCGACATACGGACAGAGCCATCAGCAAGTAGCCTCGATCTTTTCAGCAAGGAGCCAGAAAAAGCTGGTGAAGATCTGACAGAGATTTTGAAGTGGGTTAGGCCTCTTCCCCGTCTGCTGTCTCCCATACAGTTTTCACCTGCCACTATCCCAGTAAGTTCCAACAAAGCAATGGTGTAATGTTGTAAGAGAGGTGGTTCTTATAAACTGCAGCAAGCCTGCTGCGACTGGGAGATGGCGAAGGTATTCCTGCATCTAGTGAGTTTCTAAGCAAAACTTTAAGTACTCGAATTAAGTATAGGATCCATTGGAGACACCCATAAATGGTGGTAACTCACAGTGCAGTTCAAAACAGAGTTACACCCTTGTATGTACATTGACTTCAATAGAGTGCAACTTTGCTTAGGATTGTGCTGTTGATAACCCTAGTTATGTTAAGCTAGTTGCTTTTCTGTTAAGCTAGAGGGTGAGAAAGGTGTCATTTGACCTTTCAATTGATGCAGTCAGATATGTTAATGAGTTCCAGTTCAGACATTCTCATTGGGATCTCACTTTGAGCTTCCCCGGAAGAATTGCGACTCTCAGGAGGTTGGCCGCAGGGAGTCTAGTAGATTCCAAAGTTTTCCCGCTGATTTCTGAATGTTGTCGTTTTTATGTCGGATATTGGCCCAATCTGCATCTAGCATTTGCTCCACACACTGGAACAGAAAAAAGATGTGGCTCAAACCCACATTCATATACCCCAGGCCAACGCTGTACTGACTGCAGAGTCACCCCTGAATGGCCATAAAACGGCCATAAGTCTATGCAGATGGCTACCATAAAACCGAGAGATTAAATGAAAGCAGCTTGCAGTCTGGACACTGCCATAAAATCTAATAATCAGAGTGAAAGTGTCACGCAATGTCGTCGTACTGAGCATTCACAGGTTTCCCATAGAATCGTTGTGGACTGTCACTTTTGGATCTTGTGGTGTTTTAACTCACATTTTCACATTTTCTCTGTAAGATATCCACTGACAGGTTTATTTTCATGTTTCTGATGAAAAGGTCTCTAGGCTGCAAAAGGTTATGCAACAATAAATTGGCTCACTGGACCACCAGACTCCTTTTTTCCTTCTTCCAAACTGTGCTTGAGGAAGAAAACTGGGAAGTTTTAGTCCTGCCTACACTAAGCAAGACCTGAGGCCTGTGCACAAGAGGAGTTTGCCAGACTGATTCAGTGTGTCTGGGGAGCAAAATTTTCCCTTGCACTTCAGAAAACACTTCTGTGAAATGTCCCTTGCCCTTTCTGGGTTACTTTTGATTGGAAGCCTGAGAGCAGCAGGGTTTTCATCTTAACTTCAGTACAGCAGCCAGATACTTTCGGTGCTTTATAACTGACATAGATTGGGTTTCTATAATGTGCTCCACAAAAGGGCAGCCTTTGAGTGGCTTATCTGGAAATTCCAGTTAGCTTAGAATGCAGCAGCTGGCTGGCTTGCTTGCTTGTTGAGAATCAGTTAGAGGAGGTGTGTGTAAAATCTCTTGAAAAATCTCGATTTGACTCTCGAGCATAGTGCTCCTTCCCTTATCGGTCTCCCCCAGGGCACTTAGGCCATCAGGCAGACCCTTCTGCGAGGGCCAGCACTATCTAAGGCCTCGTCCTTGTTGGTGGCACCCGCGTCAGGGACCTCGTCTGTGGAAAGGTTCAGCAGGCCTGCTTGACTTAGTTTTTTCCAAGTACAGAAAGTTATGCAGCCCTACGGGTCCAGGCAGAATCCAAAAACAGGGTCAAAATGTGGTTTCTGCCGCTTTGTGCCAGGACCGACCAAACTGACACCAGAAAAGAGCAAGAGTCCCGTGGCGCCTTGAAGATTAACAAAGCTTGTGGCAGGTGTGAGCTTTCGTGAGTGGCTGCTCCCTTCTTCAGATAAGAAGTCGACATGAAACACTGTGCTGGCATTCTGCAGGGAAAAAAACCCCTTTCCACCATTCTGGCCTTTCTAAATTTTGCAGCACCCAGCCTGACCAGGAGTTCTGGTAACTCAGACCTTGTGCAGTGTCCCAGTAGGAGGTGTTCCATTGCCTGGATGCTTGTTTGGGGAACCAAGACCACCCTGAGCTGGCTTGCACTTGAGGAAAAGGGGACTGTCTCCCAAGCATCTGGTGTTCTATTGGCCTGCATCTTAGCACCTCACTCAGCCCAGTTCAAAGCCCTCCTCGGGTGACTCTTCCAGCCCCCTCTTACTGGAGGGGGGAACCTTAGGCTGGGGCAGGCGTTCCGCCCTGGCCAAGCAGAGCTGCAGCCTGCAGTCCCCTGGAACCTGCAGGTCGTGTGGATTTGGTAATCATGGGATGCTGCCTTTACTTCTAATTCCCTTGTCTTGATTGGATAACGTGGGTTTTATTTGTGTGGAGCCACTTCTGTGTTATTTGTGTGGAATGTGTTGGGGTATAAATCAGAAGCCGTCACTGTGGTGGTGGAGAGAGCAGCACTTCGTAGGTTTTTTCTGCTTCCCACAATTCCTGAGGTCTCTGTCTCGTGGAGCATGTTCCCCTGAGAAAGGTACAAAAAAAGGACGACAAACGTCAAAAAACATAGACAAGCAGGTGCAAAAGTACCACATATCTCAAAACTGAGAAATGGGTTTATTGCCAAAATCCAAAATGAGCCACACCTTAACCCATGCAACACTGGGACAGGTACGCATTTAAGTTTTATAACTCCAAAGAGAATTAGACCTGAGTTGTGGTTTCAGTGCATATTCACTTACAGATTTCTTTTTCAATAACCATGACTTGTAGTTGATAATACAGTCATTACAGTAATTTGTCTATATACTGTGTAAATGTATATCACCTTACAAACTATTCCCTTTTATCTCTTTAAGGGCATGTTATTTGGAGAACTAACAGATTCCAGTGATGAAGAAATGGACCAGGATGCTCAAAAAGTTGAAAACATTTTAGAAAACCATGATCGGATTGTGCCAGATGCTTACGCGGTGTCCAGAAAGAACCCAGCAGAACCACTGAGCGAATATGACTCTGCTGTTGTAAATAATGAATGCAGTGACCCTTGTGAGTTACCTGGAAGACCAGCAGTCTTAGAGCATAAGAAGCCAGTGCTACATTCTCACCCCCTGGCAAAATCAGGACTGCTTAGTAGGGCAGGGGCCAGATCCAAGGAGGGAGAGAAGCATCTACAAGAAAACTGTGAATTTATGGAAAGGAACCCAGAAATAGCATTTCACAGAGCAGAAAATGTTGCCAAAAGTACGGCCGATGAGACAGAAACAGAAAACAAGACTTTGGTGTGTGACTTGATGTCTGTTGAGTGCCTTCAGGAACAAGAGAAAATAGTTGAGCCAAGACCTTTGCAGGAAGTGGTTACAAGTAGCTTTGAACAAGCACTAAATGAGTCTAGTGACATAATAAAAAAAGGAAAGAAGGGAGACCTCACAGGAACAGTAGAAGCATCCGTGTCTCCTCTTATAGAAGGCGATCAGCCTGCAACTCAAAAAGGCAGCAACCCACAGGAAACTGAAGCACCTGTCTTAGCTACTGAAAATGTGCCAGTAGCTCCTGACAAAGATGGCTCCAGTAATGTGACCAGAGCGGCAGTGGCGAGAGAGGGCTCCGAGGACATCCAGGCAGAATCTGATTTGGGAAGAGCGGGACCTCTTACCGAGCATACAGCATCTGAGCAGAACAGAACAGAAGAACTGTGTGCACGGCATAATGGTGAACCAGAGTCCACAGACAGAGGAGTGAATCTTGGCAGTTTTAGACTTCATTCTGAAACAGATGGTCACATCGATCAGGCCCAGCACGAACATGCTGATGCTGCACTCATGCAGGCTGTGGAAAAAGATGTTTGTGCCTCTGGTGTGTCCCTCAAGATGCACTGGGCAGAAGAAAATTGCATCAACAAAGATAGATGCCACAAAGATAATGAGCATGACACAAATGAAGAGGCTGAACTGAACAGTGCTGATGCTTTGAGACCAAAGCAGAATATTACACAGGCAGCTAATGGATGGGAGAATTCACTGTGTGGTTCCAGTGAAGTGGTCCAGACCAGGAATGAATGCAGCACTGCATCTTCTGCTTCTAACAATGAAGAGGGCGATAAGCTAAAAATTGAAGTTGAAAGTATTGTAAGCAAAGATGAAATGGCCGGAAGCATCTTAGAGGAAGCTCTATCACTGGTCCTAACAAAAGGTTGCCTCCATCAGAAAGACCACGTTGACAGAAAAGATTCTAGTCAATCGTTACAAGAGGAGCCAGGCAATACGAATGTTCCTGTGTTACCAACCCAAGTGTCTGTTGTCAAAGACTGTTTGTCACAACCTGAGGAACCTGTGCGAACTAACCAGGCAGCCCCTGAATTGGAGCACGTCACTAGAAATGCGCCAGAACTGGAGCCGTTTGACAATCCATATGATAAATCGGAGTGTATGCCTGTAATACATAACATTTCAAAAAGCATTCAGTCTTTTGGGGTTATAATGAAGGATAAATGTTTGACATCAGAAGGACTTGGGGAGGTTGGTGGTGAACCTTTGAAAATCACCACAGTGGGGACTACGGGGCTGGTCACAGCAATGGAATGTGAAAAGGGAACCTCTTCAGGGATTGCTCTTGAGAGACCTGTGCGGTCCTCTTTGATAGCTGGGAATTCACCAGCTGGTGCACCGTCTCCAGAGATGACCATACAGAATGACAGGTGCATCTCACCTAAGCCAAGGAAGAGCTCTGTGGAAGACACGGAGATGATTGAGTGCTGTGTAACAAATGAGGCTGTACTGGAAGTGGATCCTAATGGAAGTTCAGCCCCGTTGATGCAAGATGCACCACAGGTGGAAAATGCATATCCCAAAGCAGTCAGCCCTGTCGTGCCTGCAGTTAGTTCAGAGCCTTCTACAGCATTGTTTTTTGGCGGAAATGGCCCAGGCCGTGATGTGGCTGCAGATGGACGATCTTCTGACCCTTCATTTATGGCTCCTTCGACCAGAGCTGATCACACTGATCACTGTAATGACAGAGAACACTTAGTAGGTAAAGAAGTGGATGCTGAACATTCAGAGGAAAGCCAGCACAATCATCAAGGTGAGGCAGAAGTTAAAAGAGCTGAAGAACGGTCAGCCAGCTGCGAAACCCGGGCACTGGTTGATGTCATAGGATGTTGCGATGTAAAAAGCAGGAGAGAACTTCTTGAAGCACCCCATCCTAACAGTGCTAGCGCAGTGCACACTTCTTCAGCAAACCCAGACATTGTGGGCAATGACAAGGGGCTCGTTACTACTTCCGATGGGGAACTAGGGAGTCCCTCAGAAAACTGTACTTTAGGACAGCCTCTTAATGAAGCCGTGTCTGAAGAAATGGATAAAACGTTGAGCAGGGAGGTGAGTTCTGGAGAGGCGGACGAGGCTAAGACCCCAGACAATGCTGTCACCGTGCTGGATGTCTCTGCCTCCAGTTCGTCAGAAGAAGAATATCCTCTCAGAAAAGTGAATCCCATGAAGAAGCATTCAAGGCTTCTGGCATCCAGAGAGGAAGTGGGTACTGTCCAGAACGGCCAGGCAGATGTACCAGACAATGTGATTGTGTCTTCTGGCATGCACGAGCTGTCACATCTTGCAGAAGATGCCTCTCCAAAGGATGAGCAGGCACACAATGGTGACTCCTGGGCTGAAGGAGCCGCCGCAGAGACCGTGGAGCACTCGTATGCAGCACCGTGGAGCCGTGAAACAGGCTCCTCGGCATTGGAAGCCTCTGCATCAGACGAGAAGGAAGCAGGTAGAAGTGTGGCTCTGACAAACAGGGCGGAGGTGGATAACAGGCAACCTGCCTCTGGGAAATTGTCCGCCAATGATCTGGAGGCGAATGGCAGCATCCTTTCGTCTGAGACAGAGCCCAGCGATACCAGTACGGAGCCCTCATCAGCAGGCTCGACTTTGGGTGCCAAGCAAGAGAGGAACTCTGCTGCTTTGGGGTGGAGCTCAAAGACAGCACAAAACCATTTAACATCCCGCCATTTTGATGGCAGCACTGGTACATCCCTTAAGAAAGAATACCATGCTAAAAAGGATGGGGAAATTCTTATTGCTGTGACCAGCGAGAATTCCATACCAGTTGACTCAAAAAATCCCGGCACTGAAAAGCAGGAAGTCATATCTCAAAAATCTGAGTTGCTTGTTGAATCTTCCAAACAAAATGGAGCTGAGCAAGTACATAAACCATCAGATTTCATAAACGTTTCAGCAAAGGCGGGAGCAGAAGGTGGCTGTGGCAGGCTTCTCCTGAGAATACCCAGCCGTGCAGGGAGAAAGAAAAGTCAGCAGGACTCACTAGCTGAGACTGTTGTAGCAAATGCAGATACTTCCACACCAGTGAAACTCTTTCCTAAGACCCTAAGGAAAATTAGGCAGGAGATGGGGCCCCCTTACCTCCCTTGCTCCCACCTTTGATAGCTACACCTCCAAGAGCTGTTCAGCCTGTTTCCCCGATAATGTCCTCCTCTAGCCAGTTTTCTTTGCCGTCCTCACTGAATGAACTGATTTCTCCTCTCTGCGAAACTCCCCTCCCTCCTCTGATGTCGCCCCTGTCGGATAAACTGAAACAAAAGCGGCCTGTTCCGCCTACAACTCCATCTCCCTCTGAGGTGTTGATTGGTGAGAGAACTTTGTCTTCCCCTCTTCAGTTCTGTGCCGCCACTCCTAAACATGCCCTTCCGGTCCCGGGCAGGTTTCCCCCTTCTGCAGCTGGTGGTGCCACTCAAGCCGTGCCCCAGGAGAACTCAGTGAAGATTTTGGACAGCATGTATCCCAAGCTGTCTGCCCGAGCATTAACCCTTAACATCCTCAAAGGCAATATTCAGCTCAGTCGGCCGTCTTCTTTAGAGGGCAAAAATGTCCCCCTGCCCATCCCTCAGATCAGTGGCTTTAAGGAAATTGCTTCTTCTTCCACTGCTTTTGTTAAAACCGGGACCACTTCATTTTCAGAGCCACCGTCTTCCAGCGTGGGTGAGGCTGGGAAAAGGATGCTGGCATCCCCAGCTATGCCAAAAAGTGCCAAAAGACTACGGCTAGATAGTGAATTGTCGAAATCAGACCCCAGCGAGGAAGAACTTTCCGTTAGAGAGGCAGATCCTGGCGCCCAGGGCCCTGTGGGTGAAATGGCCTGTCTCAGCAATAGGGATGCCATTCTGCCAGTGGGCGATTCCAGCCGGCTTTTGCCAGTGGAAGAAATTGATCCTGATGACAGGGCTGTGACTGTTGCACTGGAGAAAATGTCCGAGTCCTGTTTTGACCTATTCCCTGTTATACATAGCCGTGTCCATGTGGGCGGTACATTAAGCATCCCAATAATGACAGATGAAGAGAAAGAAGTTGTGTATGAATTTGCCATTGCAAAGAAGGTCAGTGATGTGGTGTCGTCGTCCCCCGCACCAACTTCTCAGCCTGTTCTGTGACCAGTGTAGAAAGAAATAGTGCAAAGTGTATTAGAGCTTTCTGGACTCATTGTTGGGACCATAGCAGTGTCAGAGGAGGCGCATATTGGAGGCCTTCTGCCTACAAAGCTAGAGTGCAGCAGCCTTTGACGTGCTTTTTGTAATATAGCTTTCGCTCTTGTCTCTTCTGAATTACATATTTGGATTTGCACAGCCTCCCCCATCCCCTGGCCTTACTTAGTCTTTCAATCCTAGGCATCACTGTAGTGTTTAACCTAAAGGGCCTCATATTTCTTGAATTCAGGCTCACCTTTAAACATGCCGTGCTTTCTGCTCCCCTTCTCAATCCCAGCAACGGATCATCTGTTCCACAGGTCAGTGGTTACAGGGATCTTTGTTCACACTTACGTGAATTCATTTGCTTGGGAGAATCTATGCATTAAGGTCCTAATCCCAGCACTGGCATTAGAAGGGGGACAGAATGGGATGTCGTGTACCTTCACAGAGGCAGAGCAACAGCTCTTCTTGAGGTGATGATTCACTTGCAAGGGTACAGTCAGTTGCACAAATCCAGTTATCAGTCAAGGATGGGCTGACATGGGCAAGGGGGACTCAGTCTGCCCAAGTGTTGGTTTCTGCAGAATGTAGCCGTCATCTGTTCAAGGGTCTTCCCTAGAATTGTCTCCAGGTCTCCCACAAACCTTCATGGGAGGGAGAAACTGTCCCACAATTTGAGAACTGCTCGTTTAAGCCCATGTTGGAGCCTGCAGATTTCTTTTGTTAGCATCTTGCATTCATGAGACGGCACCTTCCACCAGGGAAGGCAAAATGGATGGAAGTTTTGATTTGCAGAAGCTTCTGAAAATAGGTTGGCCTATGATCAAGGAACACTGAACCATTCTTAAATCAGGTGTTTGGAGATTAGTGGAGATTCACACCCTATGCGTGTTCTAAAAGTTTGTTTTTATTAGGCTAGTAGTTACGTGTTTCTCTTTTGTGTGGATCGCTTTTATTTATGTGTTCAAACTGTTGTAAACCACTTTGAACAACAGTTGGAAGGGACAAAAAATATTAATGACAGGTTGGGCACTTGCTAGGTTGATGGAGGAGGGGAATCTCGTCTGCCCTCCTGGCCGCTTTCTTGGCCTTTGAACCCTCCCGCCGGCCAGTCCTCCCGTCAGCTGGGCACCAGTGTGGTGTGATTTCATCAGCATTTTTCATTGGAGGTTTTGGGGGCTAAAGAACAGCTTTTAACACCCCCCCCCGATTTTTCTGTATATCTAGGAGTTCTGGGATTGCAGAAAAATCCACCTTCTCTATACGTGGCCCTGTTATATGGATTTTTTCATCCGCATTCTAGTGCCCTGTTCTGAATTAAATATATTGATAAATCCCAGGCTTAGTTTGATGTTTGCAATCTCTTAGAAGAGATTGCAGCAAAATGTGAGCCAGTGGCCGTAGCTGTGTGGGCCAGACAGGAGCTCACTTCTTTGTGGAGCTGTGAATTTCCTTCCCTCAGGAGGCCTTCTGGCCCACCCCGAGGTCTCCTCACTGCATAACTTTTCACGGCTCATAAAATTGTTTTTGTTCACGGAAGATGCCTGGCTCTTGCCGTTGCTATCAGCTGTGGTGTTTTCATTTGCTGCTGCTGTTTTATGTAGTCACTGATCCTCAGCTTTAAGCTTCGTAATATATCTTATTTGCATGCTGCGTTTCACTTGTGGAAAGGGGAGTTGAGGGGTATACTTAATAATGCTGTCAGTGTGCTTGCTTGCCCTGACCTGTCCTTCTGTAATTTAATAATGGTCTCTTTAAAAAATAGCTTGCTCTTAAAAATCCTCGTAAGGTCTTTTTACGGGTAATGTCTTAAGTAGCAAGGGCTAAAAATATAATTTTACCGGTTACAGTGCTTAGCTGAGCCAGTCCTGCACGCTATCCGGAAGAAGCTGAAGCATCAAAAGGCATCCTTGGAACCCTGTTACATTCAGTCTCTGTGCAGGGTGTATGTTGGGATATGTCGGCAGCTGAGGGACCTGGAAAGAGCACGCCTGTTTTGCTACAGTCTGCTCAAGGAAGGTATGGTGTGGCTTAGTTGTCAGAACGTTAAAACATGCATATTCCGCATTTCATTTTCCGATTTGTTATCTGATGAGCCAGTTTGGTGTAGTGGTTAAGTGCACGGACTCTGGGAGAACCAGGTGTGATTCTCCACTCCTCCACTTGCAGCTGCTGAATGACCTTGGCCAAGCCATAGTTCTGGCACAGCTGTTCTCTCAAGAGCAGTCCTTGAATGAGCTCTCTCAGCCCCACCTACCTCACAGGGTGTCTGTTGTAGGGAGAGGAAGGGAAAGGAGTTTGTAAGCCGCTCTGAGACTCTAAGTGAAGGGCGGGGTCCAAATCCAATCTCCGCCTCCTCCTCAGCAGATTGGATCTTGCAGATCCATTCCACTAGCACAGGCAAGTGCTTCCTCTGGTGAAACGAATCCATGAAGTCCAACACAGTCTGTTGCTTCGGGCAGAGGTCTGGTTCAGAGAACTGCCAACCACCTGAAGGATTCACAACCCCAGTGAGGATGTTCCGCCTGGGAAATGACTGGACTCGTTATGGTGGAGCACAAGTTCTTTACCTCCACTATGCAAACCGGGCCTCCATATGAGTGGCTTTGTTGTACACGGGGGCTGGTCTGTGCAATTTCCCCACCCTCTTTGGAGTTGAGGAGGAGTTGCTTGCCTGGACCTCCCGATCTGCAGATATTAAGTTCTGTGTAAAATTCCAAATAAGATGAAGAATCAGAAGATGTCCTTTGGCCATAATTATAGTTCCTCCATGGGATGATCACTGGGATGTGGTAGGAAACAGTATAAAGTGAAGATTAGATTAGATTATTCCCTTTTTTCACTCTATGAAAAGGCTTTTATGGGTTTTATTATTTTTGAGGACTAGGGAAAGACTTTAATGCCAAGTTCACATTTTTTAGCTTATGACACTTTTGCTGTGCAGGCCTTATTCCCCACCCCAAGTTGGTGGGCTGAAGAATCTTTTTGTAGCCTCCTGACTGACATGTGTTACAGGGCCTGGTTACTTGTGTTACAGGGCCTACACATTTGGGCCAAACTGGAATTTTGCATTGTGTCTATTTTTATTTAGTAAGATGATAATCAACTGGCGCTCAGCCCATTGTTTGAGGCCCACGGGTCTTGGAATGAGAATCAGGCCCGCTGAGGAGCCTGTGAAAGCCCTTGACAGCCTGGCAGGCATTTCTTTTTGCAGCCCCCACTCCTTCATGCGCATACCCCCTGGCAGGGATTTTACACATACATGGTAGATAAATATCCATTTTGGGGGGGGGGGAGTCTTGGACTTTTTGCATCTCAGAATCACGCTTCTTTATTCTGATCTCTTGTCTTCCTCGCCAGACTTTCCCCAACCTGGCAAGTTAATTTTGTTTATGGGAAACATGTGGAGTGAGATATTCACTTCCGAAGGTGTGATCAACAAAGCTGTCCAGTTGGTCGCCAGAAAGTGTGCAAGAGGGCAAGTGCTGAAGTGCCTGAAGACGGTTCTGAATTGGGAAGAGGTAAGGGGGGGCAGGATGCTCCTTCTGGTTATTCTGCACGCGTGCAGGACGGAGATTAATTCTCGGATAGATTCAGGTGGGAGTGGCCGTGTTGCTCTGAAGCAGCAGAACAAAGTTTGAGACTAGCGGCACCTTTAAGACCAACAACGTTTTGTTCTGGACATCAGCTTTTGTGTGCGTGCACGAAATCAAACTTTGTTGGTCTTAAAGGTGCTGCTGGACTTAACATTTGTTGTAATTCTCAGATGTGAGAGAGAGGGACACTGGATATTTCTCCAGAACACACGTTACTTTCTGCTTAACATAAATTTTGAAATCCTTATTTCCCATGCTCAGTTTAAAAAGCAAGGCTTGCCATTTCCCAGGGCAGTAGAGCAGAGGTTGCTGAGCAGGAAATGAACCGGAGTAAGCGGCTGCTGGGGCACGTCTTCCCCCCCCCCCGTGGTATTTCATGTTTTCCTTAAGCTCCCCTCCCTCACTATGAACTTGGACCAGTGTAACTCTCCTGATCCATTTCCTTTTAGTTAAAGGAACAGGTCACAAGATCACACATGTCTTCTGGTTTGTTCTCCTCCCACCCTGCAGTATTTTATTGGACGGTTCAATGGCTGCTTGAGCTCCTGTTCTTATAATGCTGCTTTTTATATGCAGACTCTTTAAACTGAGAGAACAACCCTTTCATGACTTTTCTGCCCTCCTGCTTGTGCTATAAAGCTGTGAGGCCATAGCTTGGGTCCCAGATACATGCACCTTGCCACCTCCTGCAGAGTTGGCTGGGCTCTGCGAAGGAGCAGGAGGAGAGCTCCCGGAGTGCTGAAAGTGATGATGAATGCTCATGGACCATTTCCAGTCACCTGCGGGGAGTGTGCCATGTTTGTCTTCCTCCCTGAGGGCAAGGCAGACTACACTTGTCAGAAGTGTATCTTGAAAGGACAATTAGAGGAGAAGGTTCAAAGCCTGGAGGAAAGGATTGCTACTCTCCATGAGATCAGGGAACAGGAGGCGTTCGTGAACAGAGGCCTTGATGTCCTGCATAGGGAAGGAGAGACCAGTCAGAGCAACAACAGTGTGGCTGACTGCCCTAAGAAGACTCCTCAGAGCGCTACAGCTGGACCCAAAAGGCATCAAGCGAGATGGTACTCCGTGCCATGAGAACTGAGGAATCGATCCCAAGCCCTTGCGGTGGAAGAAGAGATGGAAGCACTGCCAGTGGAAGTATCACAGACACAAGGGAGACAGAGGGAGGTGGTCAGGGAGATACAAAAGAATGGCCTGGGAAGGAAGAGGAAGGTGTCGGTCACGGGTGACTCCCTGCTGAGGGGTCTGGAACGTCATGTGTCCAGGCCTGACCCCCTGGCCCAAGAGGTGCTTTGCTTGCCAGGGGCGAAAATTAAAGATATTACAGACAGGATCCAAAAACTCATCAAGCCTACAGAGCATTCCCTATTTGTGAAGTTCTCTTGCCTTTATGGGTTTGGGAAAGGCTCCATGTGGGGAGGCAGGGAAGGCCTACATTCATGATAGACTCTTACAGGAGTGGGGATGGCCTAAAAGTTTAATGAGTCTTTCTCAAAAGAAGAAAGCAATTAGAAAAAGCATTTCCATTGCATGTAGTTTAGACAAAGTTTGTTCTTCATTTGGGTCATCGCAGGGCAATTTTGCTAGCAAAAATATAAGCTTTTCTCTTTTTTTTAACTTTAATTTTTTTTTATTTCTTAAAAAAAACAATAGAAGAACAGAAGGGACACAAAACTCAAATTCCAGCAACTAATTTAGACAAAGAAGGTATATAAGTGTATAGAAACAAAAAAATATTACAGCCGTGGCTTATCTACACACAAGTTTCTATAAAAGATTTCTGAATACATGCAGAGAAGAATGTCTGCAATAGGGTGATGCGGCGGCACCCCCCCCCCCCAAGCCAGTTCGATTGGTTTTGCATCACCAGGGTCAACATTCTCCTCAAGAGCTTCCACTGAATTCTTCCAGCGTGCAAATGTGTCAGGGGTGAAGCTGACTCTGCGTTTTTTGTCCCCCTAGAGCAGGCCAGTGGATGTCGGCATGATGATCTCCAGCTTGCTCATGGCAATCAAGCTGTGTCCACAAATGGAATTCCAGGCGAGTGAACAACACGGAGAAGACCTGAAGGAGAGCATGTGGGAATACGTGTTTGCCATTGACCTGCTGTGCTCCCATCAAAAGTGGGCTTGGACCCACGATCACATTATAAGGTATCAGTAGCTTTCCTCCTCAGTATGTTTTGTCCCCTAGACGACGACTTCTGGTGCTCCCAATCACTGCAGTTCTGATGATGATACTCAAGATGTCTGTGAGCACATCTGTGGAGTCCCGTTGCAACTCGAAGCATTTCACCGGTCCAGGGCATCCTTTATTTATTTGTTGGTTGGTTTGATTTACATACCGCCTTCCCTGCAAGCGGGCTCAAAGCGGTTTACATCAGTATCCTAAACAAGCATTTAAATAACAAATTAAAACAATGTAAAATCACCAATCTAAAAATATCAACTACCATGTAAAATAACCTGTTCGGGTGTCAGTCACGTCTGAATATAGCAATGGTGCCTCGATGTCAAATTAGAACCAGGCCACTGGTGATGAGTTGGCCAGGAAAAGGGAGGGACGCCCACTACTTTAACGGAAAGCCAGTGGAAGAGCTCTGTATTGCAGGCCCTGTGGAACTGTAATAGATCCCACAGGGCCCTGATCTCATTCCACCAGGCAGGGGCCAGGGCTAGACGGACGTCCCTGGGACTGGGGACCACCAGAAGATGTTGATTTGTGGACCTCAATGGACCTGGACAATTGTCGAAGGGTAGGAAGGCACCGGGGCACCAACAGATGTTTGTTGGCCTCCTGAGTGGTGTCTCCCAGCCCCCCTCCACTCAGGCCACCCCACCTGCCTTCCCCTGGGAGGGAGGGAGGGGTGAAGATCAAGCAGCAACCAGCTCCACCCCACTCCCCTCGCTCCCTCTGGCTTCACGGTGGGCTGGGTGGCTGGGGGTGAGACGAGGCAGCTCTCCCAGCTGGTCTTTCCCCACCTGCATGAATGAGGGAGGAAGAGCAGACGGCTGCCAGGTCTGCTGTGCTTCCCTCCCTCTGGTTTTGGGGCTTTGAGTGCACCTTGGTCATGGCAGGTATGCGCCCATGCCAGGGCTGGCGTGGTGCTACCGGCTGGCCCCGGGCTCCAAAAGCCCTTGGCCTGGGCCTGTCACTGGTACAGCTGGGAGAGCTGCCCATCACATTTTTATCCCGCCCTTCCCCCAAGGAACTCAGAGTTTGTCCTTTTATCCTTGCACAACAGCCCTGTGAGTTAGGATAGACCCAAGGATTCATGGGAATGGCCCAGGGCTGCCCTGTGGGCTTCATGACAGGTTGGGGACTTGAATCCTGGTTCTTAATCCGTTGGCTCTCAGACTGTAGTTTGGACTGAAAAGGAGTTTCAGCTTCTTTTACAGGTAGGTATGAGACGAGAGGGAGAAGGCAGAACTGGGTGGAGAGGAAGGCTCTGGGGTCCCTTAATGGGGGCAAACCTGCGTTTGCCTCTGTGTGTTGCGTGCAGCAACCGTGAATGACAGCCTGTTTTTCATTCTCTGTTGGGGAGCTGGAGAGTAGCACCGAATTACTTCGCAAACTTGGCAAACAGTCACGAAAAACGTAAGAACATAAGAGAAGCCAATGCTGGATCAGGCCAATGGCCCATCTAGTCCAACACTGTCACACAGCGGCCAAAAATAACAGGAGCCATCAGGAGGTCCAGCATATAGTAAGTGTAGACGTCGGTCCCATTTCAAAACAATGCAAGAATTACAGTCCCAGTTCAGTGCCCTGACGACACTCTCAGTTGGCCCCTGACACCATTTTGGATGGCACAAAGACTGAAGGGGGTCATCAGGATGGAAGGCGTCGCTCTTCCAGCTGAGAAGCTGCCACAAAGCCCCTTGGCTGCTGCTCCTGGTGGCCCTTTCCGTGCTGGAAGAGCAGCGTGGCCTCCATCGAGCTCTCGCTTGAGGGTGTCGCACAGGCATTCACTCCGGGTCACAAAGCACTTGAACCCACTCCTTTCCAGTGTGCACGGCAATTGAGAGTTCGGTCAAATGTTTTCTTGAAACACCTGAAGTTTCTCACTTCAGGTTGCCCGGGCTGTGTCTTTACCTATAGGCAAAAGTTGCAAGAGGAGGGGAAACAAAGACTCTTTTGCCTGCCTCTGTGTTGGTTCCACGAGATGCATTATATGAGGATGGGATTGTTCCTGGGATTGGGACCGAGGCTGGTCAGGTGGAAATTGACCAGGGGCAGGTCTTGAATTCTTGGAGGGCCAGTTGCCCGTCCCTGGCAGGTGGGATAACCGAACCATTCATGATCAGAAGGATATGGCCTGTGCATTCCTATGCCCTTAAATATGGATAGGTTGTTTCCATTGTTGTGGGTGCTTTTGTAAGTCAGGCATTTCTTTAACAACTATAATGGCTGCAGGGTGTTCAGCAGGGTGGGGGTGTTTGTTTTGTGTTTGAAATGAGTGTGGTTGGTGGGAGCCTGGCAAATCATGCTAGTTTCAAGAGGGAGAGGGTTGTCAGGGGTCCGTGCACATGCATATATGTCCACACACACTTGGATTCATTGCCCATTTCCTTCCGCAGTAAGGATCTCTGGCCTATCATGGATAAGTGGATAAAGAACAGACAGGGCGGTGGAAATGCTTCCTCCCCTTCTGATGTCATCGTAGCAACGGTGCTCAGGCTGATTGGTGAGTATGTGGCGCTGAAGACCCTCCTCTGCAGGTACCGGGTGGCTGAGAATCCTGCCTCGGTTTGTCTACCGGGAAGGTGATGTTCTCCCTTGGCTTTTGCTGTGTAGCCATGTGCTTGTGATCCACACGCTGCGTCTGTTTGCACAAACAGCAAGAGTGGTTAACCTGAGCCAGTGCTGTCTGTTTACATCCTGGTTGTAGTTTCCCAGAGTAAAGAGGGCTGGACGCATGGGGGTTCCTCTGCTTCTCCCCTCCAAAACCAAACACGGACTGGAACCTGCAGGAGATGCGGCTGAACATAAAATCTCCTGCACCTTCTCTCCCGCGGCACACACACTTTAGTGAGGAGGCAACACGGTCCTCGGAGTTGGAAAGCAGAATGTAGATGTGGCATTGGAGAGCTCTTCCCTCTGTCTCCTCCCCACAGCCTCCCTAGTTATACGCCACACCTTAGCTGCCCTGTCATTGGTCCCCGGGAGGGAGGCTGGGATCCGATTGGCCTCCCAGTCTTTGAATCGTGCTAATGTATTGCTTGCAGATTACTGAGAGATCATCATCATGTTTCTTCCAACAGGACAGTCAAGGGGAGAAGGCTCAAGTTTCTTCATCCAATGCCCCACTCCCTAGTCCGGTGGGGAAGTATTGTAACTTAACCCTAGTAACATTCACGTAATTTGTTTTTACTCCTCTCCCCCAGTCCTGCTGACTCTGTATTTTATTAGTACTAATAGCAAGTTAGCTCTGCTTGCAGGGGGATGGGTCTGATTTCAAGGGAGAAGAGTTTGCTCCCTTCCCCGTGCAGCTCCCTTCACTGCCCGCAGATAGCGGGGGGGGGCTTCAAGAATGGAGTGGGGGTCATGCCGCCCATGTGACTGCAGAGAGACAGGGGATTGGGAGAAAGAGCCACGGCCTGCTCTTTTGCAAGTTCTTCTTTGGCAAGTTCTCCACCAGTTCTCACAGGGGCCACCTCCTATGGATGGGGCCACGGGACTCTTCGGGAGGATGCAATGGAAATGGGGAAATTCAGTTGTCGAAAACTCAGTCCATTTGCAGTGAGTGGATCCAGACCCAGCAGCACGAATGATTTTGGGGAACCCCTGAGAGCAGCCCGGTGCAACTCTGAGCTTCTCTTAGATGGAAGAGAGAGAGGCGGGAGGAGGAGGAATGGTCTCCGCTCTGTCTCGGCCTTCAAAGAGTAAAGAACGGAAGGGGGTGGACATCAGAGAGGTGCGTGAGGAAGAGAATTCTGCATCCCTCATGGGGCGGGGGCAGCATGGAGGGTTCTGGACAGGCAGCAGCCTTGGAGCGAGGCCGGCCCGCCTGCCTGCCATGTGCCACTTTCAAAAGCACTGCAACAACATCGCCTAGACTTGCATGAGACTCCTTTCCTTGCAAAAGCTTGGCCACTAGTTTAGTTCCACTGGCAACAGGCAACCAAGGACGAGGGAGCAGAAAGGTCCACATAGTTTGCCGTGCCATGTGATGCAAGGAGGTGCAGCAGGGGCGGGGTGTGTGTCTGAGACAGCACCGTGCAATGAACCAGCACTCTTCCCTCACGCCCTCCTCGTGTCTGTCCTTGTTCCTCCCAGCCCAAAATACCGGGACGCAGATCAGCCACTGCAAGGAAGGAGGAGCTCGGCCCTCCTCATATCAGAGCGGCCCCCGATGGAAGGTGTGGCTGTCTGGGGCCCGGAAGGAGAGGGGGGCCCCGGGGTTCCCTGAGGCCGTCACCTCCTGTGTGGTGCTCAGATTGCCTTTATACTGTCCCGTAGCTGAGGTGCTCAAGGTGGTGTACAGAATAAGATGCCCTATAAATGCAGCAAGAGCCGTAAAAAGACAACAGCAGCACAAGCCGAACGAATAAAAGCACACGACTGACTGCTCCTTCGGGCCTGTAACAGAAGCCCGGCAGGGCCAGGGAAAGGCAAGACTGGAACCCCTCCCCCTTGACATCTCCTGTTTTGCATTTGGGGGGGGGAGGACTTTCCTACAAAGGAGGATGAAGTTCTACTGACTCACCCACAGTTTGAAGTGGGACGACCGAGGCATGGGTTTGCCACCTTGGGGAGAACAGGCCTTAACCCTCCATCTCTTTCTTTGCTTTCTTAAAGGTCGCCTCAGCCAAATCGGACTGAAAGAAGGCTTTTCTTCTGCTGTAAAAAATATCAGTTCGGTTATCGGAGCTTTTTTGCAACATGCCAAAGAGAAAGGTAATGGTTTTCCTGTTTCTGTATTTTAGTGTGCCGGGGATGGCAGCATGCCTGACAGCCATTGTTCTGGGTTGGAGGGGGATCGTGGAATGCTCACGGATCTGGTGCCAAGGCAGCGAGGCTCCGAGCGATGCGCTTTCACACCGATCGGCTTCTGTGAGGGGAAGCGAAAGCTAAGTTGGCCTTCAGAAACCAAGGCTCTCGAGGGTCAGATGCTGGAGGAGATTAGTGGCTGTGCTTACTCGTTAATGTATTGGCTGGCTGCAGGTCCGCGACTTCCCTGATTTTTTGGCTTGGTGTCATTTGCAGATGTGCCCTGGGGTGTCCAGTTGGCAGCAGCGTATGCACTCTGTGAGCTGGGCCCGAGCAATCCGTCGGAAATATTAGATGCCATCAGAGCTTGGGAAGCAGCGAGCGGAAACAGCCTTCCTCCAGCCATCATCAGTGGCATAACCGAAGTTAGTGGCCTGCTAGAGCGATAGGCCGATCATCGGCATCCTTTGCATCTTTTCTTCCCCACCGCAGAGGACAGCTGGTCAGAAAGAAACTTGCTTGCAGTGGCATAAAGCAGTACAGGAACAAAAGCTCCCTGCCCCTCTTCTCGAAGTCCAGAAAGAAGCAGAGATGTTCATTCATTGCTCTGAGGCCAAAACAGCAATTGAGCAGCGCTGTGTCTTCTAGCAAGAATAAAAAGAGATGCATTGTCTTATGAACATGGTTTATACCAGGAAAAAAACCAGTGCTCAGCTATGCAAATAAGAACTGTCTTGGAATTGGTCTTCCAGGGTTGGATCCAGTGCAAGGATCATCCTGCCCCCCCCCTCCAGTTCCATCTAAGGTAAAGTTTATTCCTTGGGTTGCAGGACCTGCAGCGTGGAGTAGCTACTTGGGCGGGCAATCTGCAGAAAGCCCCTCCCATTTTTCCCCTCTTCCATCAAGAGAGGAAAAGGCAAGAGGGGCGATTTCACCCCCTTCCTCCTCCCCACTGCAGCCTCCCAACCCACGTGGCTGTTAGACGGGAGCAGCAGCTGAGGGAGGAGAGGGAGTAGGGAAGGTCGCCACTGCCCACCCAGCGATCCCTGGATCGAGCCCTGTGATTTCCGGGCCCCTGAGATGAATTGGTCTCCCGGTGACCCTGCCAGGTGCCCTCCACATGGAACTTGCACCAAACGTATTCTCAAACCTTAACTTTCTATTTTTTAAACGCGTCCATCTTGCCTGCTTGTTCACAATCTATGTTGAAATACACGCTGGCTTCCTCAGAGAGAGATCTTGGTTGGGTTGGCAGAGGGGCTGCTGCTTGGAATACATTCTCATCCCGATCTCAGCTGGGGGAAGCCAGTTTTATACGGGTTTTTTTGTATCAAAAGAAACCTCCTTGACCCGAAATAACAGTACAGCAGAAAACATTTGCACACCAGGGGAAGTGACGCACCTCTCAGACTGCTTTCGCCTTCCTCAAACTATTTTCTGTTGAGGGCCTAAACTCATTAATGTGTGTCTCTATAATCTCCAGCAGAAAGCACAGAATTTTGACCAAATCACGTCCCTCTTTATTTCGTCTGTTAGCCCCCTTGGATGGTGTAATGCAAGCATGACTTGATTTGTCACTTTGCATGTACAGATTCAGAGATTTCCTTCTCTGTGAGAATGTGTATTATAGATGGCGTATGGCTATAATGTGTTTCACATTTCATGTTGTTCCACTTGGGGAATTTTACTTGTACATAGAGACTGATATGAAAATAGACACCTCAAATGTAGCTTTACTCGTATTTTGACTTTTTATATGCCTTGCAAATATTTTTTTCGAAGTAAAATGGGTTTGTGCATTAAATCTGCATATTTCACAATCTAGCTGCTGCAAACTGTCCTTTCCAAAATTTAATAATGCCTTCAGAGTTTCTCTCTCCCTTCACACTGACCAGGAAGATGCCTCCCTTCTTAATTGGTATGTCAACAGCACGTCTTAATTTGTATATCAATAAGGGCGTAGAATAGTTCTTTAGGGAAGTCGTAAAGCACCGGTGGTGGTATGCTGATCAAAACTCAAGGCATAAATACTATAAATAAGGTGTAGAATCATTCTCTGGAAAAGTCTGTGTTTCATAAAGCACTGGCAGTGGTATGCAGATCAAAGCTCAAATCGTGAATACTGTAAATTGTTTTAAAAGAAAAGCAAACAACTCAGCAACCGTAAGAGTCGCATCCATCAAGCCCAACTCTAAAACTGTGATACTCAATGACTTACGAGCACTGTTCCCTGATGTGGCACCTGCCCCATGTCTCAGGTAAGTGGGCAGGCCCTTGCCTGGTGGCACTCGTGGCTAACAGGTGATCCTCACCTTGAAACAACCACAGGCAGAGGAATGGGTCAGCCTTGAGCCTCACTGGGGTGGAGGTCAGGCCAGGCGTGGAAGTAAAAGTGGCTCCTTGGGTGATGGTAACTGTGACCGTGGCTCTCTGCAAATGGGATCTATATTGCAAACAGCAGCAGTGGTTGCAGATGGCTTTCTAAATAAAAACTTCTTGCCATGACGGTAAGAAGCAAGAATGAGAAGCTTGCCAGCTCTTCCATAGCTTGGCATTTCTCAGTGGAGTACCACTGCTGGGAAGGACTGGTCTGAAGCAGATCAAAACTGAGTCAGCCTGGGAAGCAAAGCGAGGCGTCACCAGCTACCCCAAGTGAGCGAGGGAGTGGACATAAGGAGGAACCGGTTTGATTCAAGGGGCAAGCAACTCCAAGCTGTAAATCCTAGCCCCAGTGGTTTGGGTCCAGTGAGTCGCAGGTGGAAACGTCAACAGACACAGCGCAGTTCCACTTGCATAAGAGCTTATAATATACCTGTAGCACTTTCCTCCCTGTGCCAGACTTTGGGTGCACAATGACTCACATGAGCAGAAACAGGAGTGGGGATGCAATAAGTTTGACTTGGCGCCAATGCTCCCTCTAAGCTGTGGAGCCTTGTGAACAAAAATTCTACTTATGTGGGCTACTGGCATTAAAAGTTGTGAGTGAGCAATTTGGCCACTGCATAAATTAGTTTGCTCTGGAGCCCTCCTTCCTGAGCTAAGACAAAATGTGTGAACTGGAGGCTAAAAAACTGAGCTAGCTCACACTAACCCAGAGGGAACACTGCTTGGCGCAAGTGGCTACTGTGATCTCCTGCATTCAAGTCATAAGAGCATAAGAGAAGCCAATGTTGGATCAGGCCAGTAGTCCGTCCAATCCAACACTCCGTCACATGGTGGACAAAAATACCAGGTGCCCTCAGGAGGTCCAGCAGTGGGGCCAGGACACTAGGAGCCCTCCCATTGTTGCTCCCCCCCCCCCCGCCAAGCACCAAGAATACAGAGCATCACTTGCCCCAGACTGAGAGTTCCTATCTATACCTTGTGGCTAAGAACCACTGATGGACCTCTGCTCTCATGGTCTTCATGCATTTCCGCTTGCCCAAGAGCCCGAGTGCTAGCAGAAATTTTGTGTTGGATCCAGTTTGGTGTCCGCCTGGCAGAGCATCACAATTCCTTAGCAACTGTAATTGTAAGCATGTGACTACTGTACGCTAGTCATAGTGTTTTTTTAAAAAAATTGCCTAGCAGTTTCGGGGCATGCTATAAAGCAGTGTTCCTTATAAATTATGCATACCTTGCTGTTCACACTGAACAGTAAAGCAAAATAGAAATGCTGAGGCAGGCTGTAACCTGCCCCCATAAGCCCCATGTGTGTCCTACCAAATGGCATTTGAGCAACCTCAGTGTCTAACCAGAGCTTATTAGACATTATTGGAATATCCTCCCTTTAAAAAAACATCTGTAAAAGGGCCCAGGGGTGCTAGAAGAAGAGAAATATGGTTCAGTTTCAGTCTTACTACCTGAGGAGATCCCGGGTTAACTATTTTTGAACAGTTTACAGATCTAAGGCAGGTGTTTTCCTCTGGGGAAGAAGCCTTCTACTGACAGAAGGGGCTCTGAGGACCTTTCTAAATAAAATGGATGACCGGGCAGTCTTGCGGGAACTGAAAGGGCCAGGCTGAATTTGCTTCTGAGGACAGAGCACTCATGGTACCAACACTAGACATCTGTTTTCAAATGTACACATTGAGCAGTGAGGTGCTTAACCCTGCCAACCTGCAAAGCAGCATGGGCCTCCAAAAGGTGGCAAGTTCTGTGCAGTTTCCGTCATTACTGTGGCCACTGAGCCAGCCTGGGAAGCAAAGCAAGGCGTCACCAGCTAACCCAAGTGAGCGAGGGAGTAGATATAAGGAGGAACTGGATCGATTCAAAGGACGACCAGCCCCAAGCTGTACATGGTAGGTGAATTTAAGGGACATCTCAAGCCGAAGTCAAACATGGACTTTGGAAGTAATTTTGCTATGCGGACTAGAGGACGGCTCCTTCAGTGAGCAAGTCCGAGAGCTCCAATGAACCAGCCAGGTCTGTTACGTAGAATCAGTAAGGGGAGAGTCAAAAGGAACCATTTTCTATAAATAACTGACCGTCTCATATTTAAAAAGGTTTCCTAACGTGAATGCAGCTGTTCCCGTTGGCTGTGACTGCTTCTTACCAGGAGAGGGCAGGTCCATAATGCAGTTGATGTTGCCATGATATTGCAGAAAAGAAATCTGTGCAAATGCAGAAAAGTTTCATCCCTGGAAAAAGAAGAAAAAAAGTCACAGCTTGAAACATTTACATCCTGGGACAGGGGAGGAGAAAGCAAAGGGAAAAAAGAGCCCCCGCTGCCAGTACGAGCGCTGGCACTGGGCAAGCCCGGCACTCTGTGGTGGAAGAGGGATGAAGAGGGAGGATTGTGTGAAGGTGACGATTCACAGGAAACTCTTGAAGGGAGGGAGAGACGGCATCGCTTAGGTGTTTTTAGGTATAAGGGGCTGCGGGTACAGTCATTTTAAATGATTGGAAGAGAAGGCAATTGGCAGAGAAATAAAAGCAGAAAGGTGGGGGGGATATATGGGTAAGATACCATCCACAAATGGGGGTTACTTTGCATTCTTATATTAAAAAAAACAAACCGAGGAATTCTAAATGATGGAAATGAGGAGGCCTGTCCGTTTGTCATTCAAGTCAACCAGTGAAAGTTCAGACTAAAACAGCATTTCCCTGGGGTGTTGAGCAGAAAAAAAGCAGACACGGGTATTTTTAATAACTACCATCACCCCATTGCTTGGATGACAGTGAGAGCAAGAAACAATCTTATAATTTATCAGTTTTCAAGCTTCTCTTTATTCCTTTTTTTACCATCGAGTCACAACCAACTAGGAGCTGCGGTGGCTCAAGTGGTTAAGACGCTGAACTGCAGGCTGTGGAAGGTCAGTAGTTCAGCAGTTCGAGACCCGGGTGCCGCATGACGGGGTGAGCTCCTGTCTCTAGTTCCAGCTCCTGCCAACCTAGCAGTTCGAAAGCAAGAAATTGCAAGTAGATAAATAGGGACCACTTCGGTGGGAAGGGAACAGCGTTCCGTGCGCCTTGGTGTTTAGTCATGCTGGCCACATGACCACGGAAACGTCTTCGGACAGCGCTGGCTCTTCGGCTTTGAAACGGAGATGAGCGCCGCAACCCTAGAGTCGGATTCGACTGGCTTTCGAGCAAGGGAACCTTTACCTTTACCTTTTACACAACCAACTTATGGTGACCACGTGGGATCTTCAAGGCCAGAGGTGTTCAGAGCTGGCCGGCCATTGCCTGCCTCTGTGTCGTGGCCCCGATAGTCCTTGGCGGTCTCCCATCTAGATACTGACCAGGGCCAATCCTGCTTCGCTTCCAAGGTCTGACGCGAATGAGCTATCCTGGGCTATCCGGATTAGGGTGAAACAAAACGGAAATGCTACAAGGGGCAAACTAGGTGTTCAGTCCCATGAAGGATGGGCCACACAGTAGGTACATTACCAGCAGGTAACTTTATTTTAACCACAACGATGCATAAGGAAGGAATCTTCGCCTGAACCTGCAGCTGACAAGACCCACTGAACTGCTCCTGCTCTCACCCTCCAGCCTGGTTTTTACCACTGGACAGAATCTTGAGGCTGAAAGGGCCCCGATGCTGCACCCCTCCCCACTGGCTCACGCAGCACTGAAGATCCCAAGGGCGGGCGCCAGTGTGAGGTGGCCAGCCTAGGGCGTGCATTGGGACTGACGGATGGACCAGTGGTGCCTTGGCAAGCTCTGGCTCTCTGGGGTCCGTTATCAGGCCCCACATCAGTGTGTGCTGGGCAACACACCCTGTGGCTGGAGCATCACCAGGGCTTGTGGAGGGAGGTGGTGACGCAAGTATACCGTGTGGTCGTAGTGCAGGGCCATCTGGTGTCTCGGTACAGCAGGATAGTGGCCCTGTAGCTGGAGTCCCAGGATCTGTGCTGAGCGGGATCCACGTTCCTGAAACAAACATGACGGGGCCTTTGGACTCTGCCTATCAGCATTCTGTGGCCAGTCCCCAGTCTGACCACAATGCCTACAGTCTACTTCAGCTGTCAGCCCCTATTCATTAACAGCTCCACAGGGCTCCTGCCTGTAGTAGTTCCTGGCATGATCTGTTGTGTCAGAAGGGAACTTGCAAGATCTCAGTTGCCCTCAGCAATCTGTTCTACTCCATCATTCGGTGTTCTGATAATTCCCTCCACAGTAGGACCTTAGACCAGGTACCAGAAACGCACACTGAAACCCTCGTTTCTGCTTTTCCTCTCCTCTTTTAACTGCAAATTGGGCTGTTTTTTCAGTAAACCAGAACAGTTGGTAGAGGCTTTGTTTAAAGTGCTCGTTAAAATAATGTCCTGTGCCAAGTCACCATTGGGTTTTGCCCCTTTGGGGAGAGTATTGGAAGGAAATTGCATCAATCACGTCTGTTGGGGGGGGGGAATGTTTACAGTTTACTTGAGAACAGCCCTGTAGCCAGGATTTTGTGGCTTGTGGGGCAAAAAAAAAATTCTGGTGGGGCTGCCATTGTCTTCCCCACCGTAGCCAGCTTGGACCTGATATGTAACAGTGAAATTTTTGAAAAACCTTTGGCCACATTTGTTTGTATTTAGAATTCTGAGTTGTCCCAACTTACAAGGCAGCCAATTATTGTTAGTATCAGAATCCAGATTACTAAATACGGCAACTGAAGAGTCCTACTAAGTGACTTTAAACCTGACGTTGGGGAACGGGTATCAGTTCAGCAAGCCCATCCATCATATTAAGAATTTACCGAACACTGAAGCAGTGGCCAGGCTGTTGGTGGGTCTTCCTAGATGGGAGCACATCCGGCCTGTGCTGAAAGCGCTGCACCAGCTGCCAATAGAGTACCGGGTTCACTTCAAAGTGCTGGTTCTTCCCTTTGAAGCCCTATATGGCCAGGGTCTGACATACCTGAGGGACCGCCTTTCCCCATATGTACCCCAGAGAGCACTACGGTCCAGGGTACAACATCGCTTAGTGGTCCCAGGCCCCAGGGAGGCTCAGCTTGCTGCAACCAGGGCCAGGGCCTACTCAGTGGAGGCTCCTACCTGGTGGAATGAGCTCCCAGAGGAGCTCAGGGCCCTGCAGGACCTTGTACAGACAGAGCTCTTCCGCCAGGCTTTTGACTAGGAGCCACCACTGCCACCACCACCAATGGAGCGGCCTTATGACGATCACACTCCAGTGGTGTGGTGGATCGGTACCGTGGTACGGGGATGGAGGCAACATCTATTGGACACCATCTTGTTTTAATTTAAGAGTAACAGCATCGAGCACTTTATGTAATTTTTGGTATGTACTCTGTTTTATTTTGTTTTGTCTGGTTTTTATGCATTGGCACATGGTGCCCTTGTCTGTTAGCCACCCTGAGCCCGTTCGTGGGGAGGGTGGGGTAGAAGTCTAAATAAATAAATAAATAAATAAATTATGGAACCACTGTCCTAGACTGTATGGTCCTTACCATGGAAACTAATGGAAATTCCTAGGGCATCACTGTGCAGTGGCCATTTTTTCTCAATTCCTGAATGGGGGGAAATTGCAGTTGGTAATTCTCCACCCCAGGAGGGTAAGTGGGGAGGTCTAGATGTACTGAGATGATTATCCTGCATTCTACTGAAGGTCTAAACCACTCGTTTTGTGAGAATTATTCTCACCCACCGAGTGGTTTTCAGAGACTTCAAAAGGATTCAGATAAAACCCAGTAAAGGGACAATTTATCTGCAATAGTGCAGTTTTTGTATGTGAGTTCTGTGTTTATCCTTGCACCAGCAAACCACAGAAACTTTCTATGGTTAATGATCTTTGTTGAGAAAAATCCAACTCTCTTTTTTAGGTCAGATGATAAGGCATACATGCAGGTACAGTTTAACCTTATGAGTACGGAATGATAGTATGCGGTGACAATCAACTCTCCTAACATTCCTTAAGTGTAATTGATTATATAAGCTTTAAAGTAAATTTCAAATAACTATCTCAGAATGCTTTAAAAAGCCTTAGAAAAAGCCCAATGCACACAAACACAGAAGTCTCACCTAAGTCCTTTGGCACTCGGTTCACAGAAAATTTGAAAAACTCTTCTATATGACACCTTTAAGGGGCAAAGGGATATCCACTATCTTAGAAGAAAATCATTATAATTTTATCATGTGATGATTCTACAAATTAAGTAATTGGTTCTCAATATGATCCTATGAAATCATATGTAGCTGTGCTGAGATTATATCTGAAATTGCTCATTAAGACCTCGAGACAGATTCAAAAGGCTATATTTAGCATGCTACTGTTAATTAAAAGGCAGTGGTTCTATTTTTTCCCTTTCAACATTAACTAGCTGTCAAAGATTAAAAACTCCTATACTTATCCTGACCAACTTTCCTGGACTCTGTGATGGTTATGAAAGCATATAAGAACATGTTTGGCGTGTATATCACAACATAGCCAAACACCCAGGAGGAACTCCTATGCTGCTGGTGGCTAGGAGAGAGCTGAGCCCCTGACAGCCCCTCAGTGGGGGGTTCCCTTCCCAGAACTTCTGCTGCTCCCTGATCCAAGCAGCAGCAGCAATAGAAAAATTTTAAAACCCAGCAGTGGTGCCAGCATGACATCACTTCTGAGGTAAACCTGGTTTTACCACAGAGTTTCTGACAATCCCTTGAGCTACCCACTGCCACTTTTGGATTTTACCTGGGAAAGGTGTCATTATGCCAGTGAAGAAGAAGAGATTGGATTTATAACCCGCCCTTCACTTGGAGTCAGTCAGTTCAGTTAAGAAACCTTTAATGGTATAAAATAAGCTAAAATACAAAATATTTGATAAACAAGAGCAGGTGCCAACAATAGTATCCAGTCAAACATTGTGATACAATAAAATGTTTTAAAAGTTAAAAAAATATTGTCATCTGCCTCAAGAGGTGGTGGATGCTCTTTCACTGGACGTTTTCAAGCAAAGGCTGGATGACCATCTTTCGGGTACGTTGTAGGACTATCTTTTGGCTATGCTCCTGCAGAGTGCAGGGGGTTGGACTAGATGATCTGCAAGGTCCCTTCCAACTCTAACATTCTATGATTCTATGATCTCAAAATGATCTCAATCAGGAATTCCCTGACTTTGATTTAAGTGGGGTAATTACCTGCAATACATTAGCTAAATACTCTGCCACCAATTCTGTCACTTTTTATTTATCAGCCAATAAATATTGAGTAGTTCCCTCAAAAGACCCAGGATAATTACGGATAACTGGGTCAAGAAATTGTTTACAAAGTTTGTAGAACTTCGGGCAATAGATTAAAATATGAGAAACTGAATCAGGTTCTAATGAGCAGTGATTACATAGTCTATTCTCAAAAGGGATTTTCAGATACCTGCCCAAAAGAAGGTAAATATTCAATCTGGCTAACATAAAAGCCCGGTGGTATAGGGGGTTAGTAAGCAATTGTATATGGGAGGTTCCTTGACCCAGGATAGTCTGCAGACTGAAGTAACAAGGGGAACATATCAGATTAATTCTTGCTTCAGTAGTCTGGCTTTCAATATCCCATATTCTTTGATGGATAATATGAAATAATTGAGCTTCACTATAATTAGCTAAGAATTCGAAATTGTTACCAGAAGAGACCATTTTAAGTCTAATATGTTGGTGCCATTTAGAAATATATGAATCCCTTAATAGATCATAAAGCAAGGAATTAGGACAGGTTCAAAAATGAAGACGCAGCCAATCTTTGACAGTAACCGTCCAGGTGATAGTAGACAGCAAATGAAGGCCTAGTTCACTGGTAAGAGTGGAAAGTCTAATCTTATTTGGTAAACTGAAAATATGGCATATAAAAAGGGCTGCGATGTTGTCAACTTCAAGATTAACTACTTGGATCCAAATTGGAATCCCATAAAGAAGCAGGTTAATGATCTTCATCTGGAAAATCTGTAGGGCAGCTGGCACAAATTGGTTCCCACTATGGTAATGGAATTGAGAAACCGCTAATAGCTGATTCCTTGCCACAGTGATAACTGCCTTCCAATGAGGGATCCAGTTTAATTGATAATGGAAGGGAAGACCCAAGTATCTGAAAGATTTAACTTGTTCCACCAGATTACTGTCAATCTTCCAAGAACTGCATTTCCAGGACCTAGAGAATACCAAAATCTTGTTTTTTTTCAACATTGATAGGCAAGTCATTCTGTGAGCAAAAACTAGAAAAAGCAGAAAGCAGATGTAGAAGACCAACCCTGGTGATAGACAACAGGACAGTGTCATCCACATACGTCAGAAGAGGCACTGAAAGTGAGTTCATCTTTGATGAGTGATCCTCAGATTTAGCTAGATGGGCTGGCAGATCCATCATAACTAAATTAAAAAGAGCAGGTGCAAGGAGGCAACCCGGTTTTACCCCTTTGGTGACTGGGAACTTTTCGGTCAAAAGGTCATTGTGATTTAGGTGCACTTGGCAACTACTGGATTAATAGAGTTTACGAATCAAAAATAGTAGATGGGGATCCATTCCCAAATTGGTTAGTTTATTCCATAAAAGAGATCTATTAATGGAATCAAACGCTCCCCGTAAATCTATAAAGGCTGCATATAATTTGCCTTTTAGTTGTAAATGGGTCATTTTGTAGAAAAAGAAGTGCAGGAGCTCATTAGCATAACTTATTTGCATATGCTGCACTCCCGGACATCACCGGAAGTGTGTCAGAAGGCAACACCCACCACTCAGGCTCCACCTCTAGGGACTGTCTTTCCACTCTGGGGGTTGTCATTCCAGTCCCAAAGTAGCCTATCTGGGCCCAAGAGGAATGCTATACGGGCTGCTTCATGCTCCTGATGGGAGCTGGAGGCGGGGTTTGCCGCCACCTGTGCTTCTAACTGCCGGAGCTCTGCTCCTGCGCACTCCTGCTCCAAATGACCCCTGGTTGTAAAGAATACTTCTCAGCTAAGAAAGCAAGTGTCATCAAGTGGTCAAGAGTTGAATGTCTGGTGCAAAAACTCACTTGGTCTTTCCCCGGAAGGTTTTCATTAGCCATCCAGGTGAAAAGACGATTCAGGAGATGTTTTGAATACAATTTCCCTAATGTGGATGGCAAACTTATCGGTCAGTAGTTGCTGGGAAAATTTGGGTTACCTTTTTAAAAAATTGGTACGATAACAGAAGTTAGCCAAGAATCAGGAAATATCCTGAAGTTATCAACTAAGGTGAATAAATGAGCTAATGGTTCTGACCACCAATCCGGTTTACTTTTTAGAAGGTCAGCAGAGATGCCATCAGGACCTGGGGCCTTACCTGTTTTCAATGAAATTATAAGATCAAGCATCTCTTGTTTAGAAACTGGAGGCCAGGCCAGGCTCCCTGTTGGAATTTACAAATGTTCAGAAGGATCAAGCATTGCCAGATTTGAAAGTATGTTGGCATAATAAGCTATCCAGTCAAAAGTGGGAATCAGAGGAATATGAGGAGTGTGGGTGTGCTAGATAAAAAATTTGCCCATGAAACCACCGCCCAGAAGTCTTTCATATTCTTTGTATGGGAAGCATGCAATAATCGTGACCAATTCCTCAGGGCATGGGCATTTTCCCCCCCCCCTCCAAGAGGCAAAATCGAGGGCAACTAGCTCAGGTGAAAAGCAAAAACATAATAAATGAAAAAGATGGCGGAGCTTTCTCTTAGAATCCCATAGAATTAAGAGTCAAACCAAGGAGGAGCTCCACAAAAGTTCTTTGGAGAGTGTGTTAAACCAGGTAATTTGATTATGGAGTTAATAATGGTCTGGTAAGCCTCAATGGCATTTGTTGGAGAGTTAGCTTGAGAAATAGTTAGTCTGAGTTTCATAGCTTCAGATGAGCTGGCCCATTGATTAAATGAGTCTCTATGGTCATTGGACCATTTCACTCTCTGATGAATTAAGAGGGGTGGTTCCAACAATGGTTCCACTGGTAAAGGTGATTCCAGCCCTACGGGCAACAAAATTGGGAAATGGTCACTTTAGGAGTAGGTACAAATCCTGAAATCTGCTACTCTCAAGAGTAGGTCAGGAGAGACTAAGATGTAATCCACCATGCTTGATCCTCTAGGGGAAAGTAAAGTAAAGTCAACATAGCTATCACCTGAAACAGAGCCATTTAAGATCCTGACATTGTATCTACCACAGAGATCAATCAAGTAAGGAGCTGCCTGATTAATCACTTGGAGGAGGAGGAGGAGATTGGATTTATACCTCACCCTTCACTTGGAGTCTCAGAGCGGCTTACAAACGCCTTTCCCTTCCCCTCCTCACAACAGACACCCTGTGAGGTAGGCGGGGCTGAGAGAGCTCTTTTGAGGACCGCTCTTGAGAGAACTATGGCTTGCTCAAGGTCATTCATCAGCTGAAGGTGGAGGAGTGGGCAATTAAACCCGGTTCTCCCAGATTAGAGTCCGTGCACTTGACCACTACACCAAACTGGCTCTGAGACCAAACTGGCCATAGCTCCCCACTATGTCTCCGCGACGCATCCTCCCAACAGTTGCCAGGCATGTCAAAGAACTTAGGTGAGATTTCTGTGTTTGTGTGCATTGGGCTCCTCAAGTTTGGCCTAGCAACCCTAACCCTTGAGGTTCATCAGTTTTCTCCTCGTTGTGCTACCCATATAGTCTTCCAGGTGACTTAGCTGGAGAACTGGCCTCACTCTCCGTTATTAAACATAGAATTAGTAGGCACAGAGATTTAAAAAAAGCTATTGAGGCACACTCAGCACGGATTCTGTAAGGGAAGTTCTTGTCTCACTAGCCTTTTAGAGTTCTTAGAGGGGGTGAACAAACATGTGGACAAGGGTGACCCAGTAGATGCTGCTTGACAAGACTTCCAGAAAGCTTTTGATAGTTCCTCATCAAAGTACACTCAGTAGTCATGTGATGAGAGGACAAGTTCTCTTATGAATTAAAAACTGATTAGTTAACAGGAAACAGTGAGTATAAATGGGCAGTTTTCACAGTGGAATGGGGGTTTTCACAGTGGAAGAGTACTGCAGGGTCCAGTACTAGATTCAGTACTTTTTAACTTGTTCATTATTGATTTGGAGTTGGGAGTAAACAGTGAAGTAGCTAAGTCTGCAGATGACACTAAGTCATCAGAAGTTTGCAGATGACACTAAGAGCCAGTTTGGTGTAGTGATTAGGACTGTGGACTCTAATCTGGGAGAACCAGGTTTGATTCCCCACTCCTCCACATACAGCTGCTGGTGTGACTTTGGGTCAGTTACAAGTTCATTCAGATCTGTTTTCTCACAAACAGTTCTCTCAGAGGTCTCTGCCCCACCTTCCTCACAGGGTGTCTGTTGTGGGGAGGGGAAGGGAAAGGAGTTTGTAAGCTGCTCTGAGACTCCCTTGGGTAGTGAAGGGCGGGGTATAAATCCAATCTCCTCCTCCTTCTTCTTTGTGGGAATCACGGATGACTGTGAGGAGCTACAAAGGGAGCTGTCGAGGCTGGACGAGTCAACATGGCAAATGAGGTTCAACGTGGGCAAGTGCGAAGTAATGCACATTGGAGCCAAAAATCCTCATTATACATATATGTTGATGGGATATGAACTGGTGGTAGCTGACCAGGAGATAGATCTTGGAGTAACAGTAGATAACTCATGAAAGATGTCACCTCAGTTTGTGACCGCAACAAAAAAGACAAATGCTATACTGGGAATTATTAGGAAGGGTATTGAAAACAAACCAGCCAATCTCATAACGCCCCTGTATAAATCGATGGTGCGGCATCACTCGGAATAGTGTGTACAGTTCTGGTCACTGCACCTCAAAAAAGATAGCATTGGAAAAGGCGCAGAAAAGGGCAACTAAGGTGATTAAGGGGATGGGACATCTTCCCTATGAAGAAAGGTTAAAGAGATTAGGGCTCTGTAGCTTGGAGAAACCATGACGGAGGGGTGACATGAGAAAGGTTTACAAAATTATGCATGGGATGGAGAAGGTAGAGAAAGAAGTACTTCCCTCCTTGTCTCACAATACAAGAACTCTGCCATGGGTACGGGTCTGGCTGGGGCTGACTCCTCCTCAGATGACAAAGAGGCAGGGAACAACCCAGCCTCCTCTGGAGTCAGCCCAGAAGAAGAACTCCCAACAGTACCTGAGGAGGAAGAGTCCCCAGCAGCAGCGGCAGCAGCTCTGCGTAACCAGACCTGCTTCTGAGAGTGCAGCAGCTGCTCCTGACCTTTGGAAACCTGCAATCTTGAAACGACTCCCCGACTATCTGAACTTTGGCTTTGTTACTGACCTTGATTTCGGCTCGTGTCTCAGTCTCGGTGGTCACCAGCCAAGACAGCACAATGAAATTAATGAGCAGTAGGCTTAGAACAGATCAAGGGAAGTACTTCTTCACCCAAAGAGTAATTAACACGTGGAATTCACTGTTGCAGGAAGTGGTGACGGCTACAAGCATAGACAGCTTCAAGAGGGGGTTGTCTAAACATGGAGCAGAGACCATCAGTGGCTATTAGCCACCAGGTATAGATGGAACCCTCTGTCTGGGGCAGGGATGCGCTATATTCTTGGGAGGGGGGAACAATGGGAGGGCTTCTGGAGTTCTGGCCTTGCTGCTGGACCTTCTGACAGCACCTGGTATTTTTGCCCACTGTGTGACACACAGAGTGTTGGACTGGATGGGCCATTGGCCTGATCCAACATGGCTTCTCTCATGTTTTGGTCCATCACCCTCAGGGCTGGATCGCCCATTGGGCGAACTAGGCGCTCGCCTAGGGGGCACCCCACTCCCCCCCAAAAGCGCCCCCCCCCGCCGCCCGCAGACCTCTGCCCCCTTCCCGGCTTTCCTGGGGGCCCTGCAGCTGTGGAGGCCCCGGGAAAGCCGGCTTTGGGAGGGAGGAGGCGGCAGCGGCTAGACCCCACCCCACCCCTTCCCGCTTTCCCAGGGACCCTGCAGACGTGGAGGCCCTGGGAAAGCCGGCTCCGGGAGGGAGGGGGCAGTGGCGGCGGCTAGACCCCCCCGCCCCCTTCCCGCTTTCCCAGGGACCCCGCAGCCGCGGAGGCCCCGGGAAAGCCGGCTCCGGGAGGGAGTGGACGGCGGCTAGACCCCCCCCGCCCCCTTCCCCGCTTTCCCGGGAACCCCGCAGATGTGGAGGCCCCAGGAAAGCCGGCTCCGGGAGGGAGGGAGGGGGCGGCGGCGGCTAGACCCCCCACCCCCTTCCCGCTTTCCCGGGGACCCCGCAAACGCGGAGGCCCCGGGAAAGCCAGCGCTCCGCCCCTGGTCTCCAAGTGCCACCGGGAGGTTGGCCTCCCCAGTGGGGGGCGCCCCAGGCTGTCCTGCCTAGGACGCCCAGACACCTGGAGCCGGCCCTGCTCACCCTGAGACTTTACTCCTTCTGTTAGGTATGGACAACTTAACAACGAAGTGATTTCAGCAAGTGATTCAGCTTTATTGGTAACAGCAACTCCAACTCAGAACACACCAGCAAACACCCACAAAACAGTGGAGCACAGCTCCTTCTTTTAAACTCTCCGGGGCTGTCAAAGCCACACCCATTGTCAGATAATAACCAATAACAATGCAGGGATAAAGGCCAATCAGGACTGTTCCCTCTCTGATACATTCTCACATAGTGATTGGGTATTTACAAAGGTTTCGCAGAAACCGACCAATAGCAATGCGACATCTGAAGAGCCAGATTCTGACTCAAGCTTAACATGTGAATAGATAGCAGCAATTCACATTCAGTACATAACACCTTCCATGAGAAATCCTAAGAATAAATCCCTGGAAATTCAGGATCAACTCGAGCAACTCATCTCCAGGACTAATGTGATGGGAAGAAACTGCAGCTACTGCTGTTGTTGGGTAGGAGTGGTGGTGGACAGTGCCGTCAAGGTGCATCTGACTTATGGCGACTCTTCATGGGGTTTTCAAGGCAAGAGATGTTCACTGGCAGTTTGCCCTTGCCTGCCTCTGCATAGCAACTTTGGGCTTCCTTGGTGGTCTCCCACCCAGACACTGTCCGGGGCTGACCCTGCTTAGCTCCTGAGATCTCGTGAGGTCAGGCTAGCCTGGGCCATCCAGGTGATGCTTAACTGATGGGTCAGAAAGTAGAGCTGCCAGTGGAAGGAGGTTTGTGTCCTTGAATACAGTAACCAGCATGAAGATTTCCACTTGGGAGGGCTTTCACTTTCATTCATCTACTGTGCATTCTAATTTTGAGCTGCCAAACACCAGGTGATTAACAAACACACAAAAATGGAAATACAGCAAATGCAGTTATGCAGACAAATAAACAGAATAATTTGTCATGCTGTACAAATCACACTAGAGGCTAGTGTCTTCTTATTACAATTCTACTTACCGACAAAATTGATACGCATAACAAACAGTTTTGCCACCGTGCATGAGTGACAACTGCAACGGTCTCCTAGCTACTTGGAACACGCTGGCAGACTTTGTGTCATTTTGAATCTTGCCAGAGCTGGGTTGAGCCCCGTCACTAAAGAAAAGCGGCCTGATGAAGCCCTAAGAAATGGCAAAGCCACCTTTGGTTCGCACTACAGCTGGTCTTCTTGAGCTCCTGCCGTCTACTGCATGCTTTCTTCTGGAAACTCTCCTCTGCACGAAAGGTGACTGCATCAATCTGAAGAGAGACTTGTACTTTCAAGGACTATTAGGTCACTATTCAACTGGTGCAGTGGTCATTGATGCATGGTGGCAAAACTATTTGTTATGTGTATCAGTTTTGGTTGTATGTAGAACTGTATAAGAAGACAGTCTCCAGTGTGATTTGTACAGCATGATTATTCTGTTTATTTGTTTGTAAACCTCCAGGTGGTACCTGAAGTTCAGAGCATGGAGATCAGTTCCACTGGAGAAAATGGCTGCCGGGGAGGGTGGGCTCCAGGGCACGGTGTCCTGCTGAGATCCCTCCCCTCCCCTCCCTCCCCTCCCCAAACCCCACACTTCCCAAGCTGCACCTCCAAAATCTCCTGGAATTTCCCAGTCCAGAGTTGGCAATATAAATATCTATTAATCAGGCTGGCCTTTCTGCAAGGCCTGAAATAATGGGGATGCTTCATGCATAAAGCAGTGGGTATACAACAGCGCTTTAAATGATTGTTCTTTGAGGCAGGCGTCTAAACTGCCTGAGTCCCGCTGCACTGAGATAGATCAGCAGTGATAATAATACGCTGCTTGTTTTTGCTGATCTTTAAACTCTGAGGATCTTTAGCGATAAATTCCCGTTCCTAGTTGTCAGCGCGCAGCTCTGTGGTTGCCAAGGACAGGCCTACGCTGTCAATAGAAAAATGTGTTCAGGGACACGGATGCTCTTGATTTTTCTACATGTAGATTGTTGTGGGAGGAGGGGTGGGGATTTTCCTGCATCTTGTTGCCTTTTTCTATTGCTCAGGGCTACGTCCTGGAAACAGAAAGAAAGCCAAGGACAGCATCTCTAAAGCTTTGTCTGCTGGCACATCTCTGTAGCAATTGTCCCTATCCAGGCTTCGAATCTTACTGAATCTGAGACTTCTGATAGAATCTCTTTGCTCACGCCACTAAAATTTTAAACTGGACCTTGTGTGTCACTCCAAATATGCTGCCCTTCCACTGTGATGGCTTCTCAACACCAGCAGCTTCTGCATTTGGGAGAGGTGCCCATCAAAAGATGCACCCTACCCACTGTTTGGGGCAGCACCTGTCTTAAACCTGGGGTCCATCAGCACCTGCTCCCCAGCCTTTCTTATGGCAGCTGCAATTCTCTGCCAGCATAGCTGGAATTGAGGAGGGAAGAAGAGCTGTTAGTATACCCCGCTTTTCTCTGCCCTAAGCAATGCTCCCTCTAAGCTGTGGAGTCTTGTGAGCAAAAATTCTACTTTGTGAGCTACTGGATTTAAGTCGTGAGCCAGTGATTTGGTTCCTGCATAAATTAAGCCAGACACACGGTAAGCGAGCTGAACTCCAGAGGCACTGCCAGCACCCAAGGGGAGCACCTTGATCCCTTGGATGGACAATTGGACCTGCTGGGTGAACAAAAACATCTGATGCGCTGATGGTCAGCAAGCCACCCAGTAAGGTTGGCAGCCTCCAGGTGGGGCTTGAAAGATCTCCTGAAATTGTAACTGAAATCTGCAGGCCACAGCGATCAGTTCCCTTGAAGAAAATGTCAGGTTCAGAGGCTGGACTTCAAGGCTCTGGACCCTGCTGAGGTCCCTCCCCTCTCAAAACCCCAGTTCTCCCCAGGCTCCACCCCAAAACCTCCGTGAATTTACCAACCTGGAGTTAGCAACTCTAGTGCAGAGGTTTCCTTAGGGTTCCAGCATCGGGTTGAGATATACCTGGAGATTTTGGGGGGTGCAGCCAGGGGACAGCAGGGTTTGGGGAGAGGCTGGACCTCAGCAGGTTGCAATGCCCTCGAGTCCACTCTTCAAAGCAGCCACTTTCTCCAGGGGAATTAATCGCCATTGTCTAGAAATCAGTTGTGATACCAGGTGAACAAGCTTGTAGACAATGGTGACCCAGCAGACATTATATACTTGGACTTTCAAAAGGCTCTTGGAAGGTACCTCACAAAAGATTCCTGAGTAAATTCAGCAGTCATGGAATAAGAGGACGTGGCCTCTTACGGACAGGATGCAAAGAGCAGGAATCAAGGGACAGTTCTCACGAGGGGGGGAAGTGAGCAGAGGGATCCCACAAGGATCGGTACTCGGGCCAGTACTATTTAATTTATTCATGAATGACCTGGAACTAGGAGTGAGCAGTGTCCTGGTCATATTTACAGATAACACAAAATTATTCAGGATGGTGAAAACCAAGAATGACTGTGAAGAGCTCCAAGAGGACCTCCACAAACTGGGCGAGGAGGCGACCATCTGGCAAATGAAGTTCGATGTTGGTAAGTGAAAGGTGATGCACATTGGGACAAAAAAAAATAATAATCCCAACTTCAAGTCTAGGCTAATGGGGGTCTGAACCTGCTGAGACTGAGAGGGGGAAAGACAGGCCCGTAGCCAGGATTTTTTAAGTCAGGGGGCATTTAAATTTTTTAGGGGGCACTGGCTAATCAGATTAATCCAGGGGAGAAGGCCCTGATGCCCTGGGCTGGATGGGAAGTCAGGGGGCCTTGCCAGCAAGTCAGGGGGCCTAGCCCCCAGATGCCCCGCTGTAGCTACGTGCCTGGGGAAAGATTTTGGGGTCGTAATGGATAGCTCAGTGGAAGTGTCAACCCAATATGCTGCAGCAGTGAAAAAGGCAAACTCTTTAGGAAATGGATTGACAATAAAACAGCCGATACTGTAATGCCCCTGTATAGATCTATGGTGCAGCCTCATTTTGAATACTGTGTGCAGTTTTGGTATCTCAAAAGGACATTGCAGAGCTGGAAAGAGAACAGAGGAGGGCGACCAAGATGGTTCGGGGGTTGGCGCCCCTTCCCTGGGAGGAAAGGCTGGAGAGTCTCTGGGACTTTTGATGAAAGAGATGACTAAGGCGGGACATGATAGAAGTTCATAAAATTATGCATGTGGTGGAGAGAGTTGACAGAGATAAATGTTTCTCCCTCTCCCAAAATACTAGAATATGAAGGTATCCAATGAAGCTGATGTGCAGTAGGTTCAGGCTGGACAAAAGGAAATACTACTTTACACAGAGAGTTATTAAAATGTGGACTTCACTGCCAGAGGATGTAGTGATCCTCACGGGAATCAACAGCTTTAGAAGGGGATTAGATAGATTCATGGAGGAGAAGTCTATCAATGGCTACTAGCCATGGTGACTGAAGTGAACATCCACATTCTGAGGCACCAATCCTTTAAATCCCAGAGCCAGGAGGCAACATCAGGGCAAGGTTTGTCAAATTATGCATGGGGCAGATAAAATTGACAAAGAGAAAATTTTCTCCCTCCCCCAAAATGCTAGAATTTGAGGACATACTACTTCACTCAGAAAGTGATTAAAATGTGGAATTTGCTGTCAGAGGATGTAGTGATGGCCACAGGAATAAACAACTTTAAAAGGGGATTAGATAGATTCATGGAGGATAAGTCTTATCAATGGCTACTAGCCCTGAACTAAACTAAATCCCAGAGCAAGAAGATAACATGAGGAGAAGGCCTTGGACCCTATGCCCTGTTGTTGGCCCTCCAGAGGAACTGCTTAGCCACTGCATGAAGCAGGATGCTGGGCTAAATGGACCACTGGTCTGAGCCAGCAGGGCTTTTCTTATGTTCTGATGAAGGCCTTGGACTCTCTGCCCTGTTGCTGGCCCTCCAAAGGAACTGCTTGGCCACTGTGTGAGGCAGGATGCTGGACTAGGTGGCCCACTGGTCTGAGCCAGCAGGGCTCTTCTTATGTTCTAACTAGCCTGATACCCACACTGGAGCAGGCAACATAGAACTGTCCATTTAAGAAGCAGTCGTCTGTTAAGTCAACTCCTGCCACCTTCCACGAAAGTGATGGCCTCTCTACTTCTGTTCCTGGATTGTTTTGCTCATATGGAGACTGGTACTTGGCCTGTGCAGCTCAGTGCTCTGCAGGAGTACTATGTGCAAATGTCTTTGCCACATTCCTAAGTTGCCTCCTCCTTGTAGTGTTGGTGTATCTGGCTTGATATTTGCCAGGAGCTTTCTTGGGGCAGTAAGAGGTGAGAGGTTTGAGGGGGAGTTGGTGTGAGGGAGTGGTGATGTGGTGGACATTTCTTCATGAGGGAGGCACGCATCAAAAAGGCTCTTAGAAATGTCCTTTACTATCTCCCCATAAACGTTCATTAACTCAATTGCCATGCTGGCTTTTTTGAAAAATGTCTATTCAGGAGTCTTGAATCGCTGATTTCTGTAACTGTCCTCCACTGTCTGCAGTCTCTTCTAACTGTGTTTTTACCTCAGAGCATTAAGTTCCACAGCTGAGCAAATAGAGGGAGGTGGGTACAAGTAGGCAGATTTTACCTCAAACTCTGAACTACACAATTGACCAATCGGGGGAGGGGGCGGGCAAGGAGGCAGCAGCCTGCCAGGCACATGGAAAATAATTGGTGGAACACACTTTGCCCCTTTTTTTACTCGCTTAGGGGGTCATGTTTCTCAGAAATCACTTCATGGGGGGTTGATGTCATGTTAGAAATGCACTCCCCTTATTTTGGGCTTCTTGGTGCAGGGGTTTGGCCTGGGAATTGAATTTGGGGGGGAGGGCATACCCCCCCTTTCCCCCCAAAAAATGCTTCTCATTTAAGTTACATTTTAGAACTAGGACATAACTATATATTCAAAACACCATCCGACCAATCAGATATTAAGCAAGTTCATATGAACTAATTTTCTAGAACCCACATTGTGAGAAGTTAAGTAACCTAATAAAGGAAACCAGTTTTCTACAAATTTGGGGTATATTTCCATTGTGGGTGGGAGTGTGGCTAAGCTGGGTCAGCAGCACCGCTAAGGTGATCCTGCTGGGGTGGCATCCCTGATGGATTAAAGTACCCTGATCCTACTCCCATACCTGACAGATGCCTGCCTGTCTGGTGTTGGGGGGGATTATGTGTAAAGGCATCAGGGAGGCTGGGTCAGCAGCAGGGCTAAGGAAATCTGGCTGAGCAAACCTCCCTGGTGGCTGTAAGCATCCCACCTCCTCTCCTACACCTGACAGGCAGCTGCCTGTCCAATGTAGGAGGGGGAGGGGGAGGGGAGGAGAAGTATTAGAAGCCACTGTGGAGGTGGGGCCGGCAGGATCACTAAGGTGTTACTACTGGGGCGGGCTCCCTCATGGCTTTAAGCACCCTGCATCTGCTGCTGCACCTGATAGACAACCACCTGTTAGGTGTAGGAGGTGGGGGAAGTGTATTGGAAGCCATCAGAGAGGCTGGGCCAGCAGCATCGCTAACGTGATCCTGCTGGGGCGGCATCCCCGATGGATTAAAGTACCCTGGCCATGCTCCTACACCTGACAGACACCCCCCTGTCTGGTGTTCAGGGGGATTGTATTTAAAGGCACCGGGGAGGCTGGGCCAGCAGCAAGGCTAAGGCAATCCTGCTGAGCATACCTTCCCAGAGACAGTAAGCATCCCACTTCCTCTCCTACATCTGACAGGCAGCTGCCTGTCCAGTGTAGGAGGGGGAGAGGGAGAAGTCACTGTAGAGGTGGTGCTGGGAGGATCACTAAGGTGTTACTGCTGGGGCAGACTCCCTTGTGGCTTTAAGCACCCTGCGACTGCTGCTGCACCTAACAGACTGTAACCGCCTGTTAGGTGTAGGAGGTGGAGGGAGTGTGTTGGAAGCCATCAGAGAGGCTGGACCAGCAGCATCGCTAAGGTGATCCTGCTGGGGCAGCTTCCCTGATGGATTAAAGTACCCCGGCCATGCTCCTACACCTGACAGCCACTGGTGTTGGGGGGAATTGTATTTAAAGGCATCAGGGAGGCTGGGCCAGCAGTAAGGCTAAGGCAATCCTGCTGAGCAAACCCCCTGGCAACTGTAAGCATCCCACTTCCTCTCCTACACCTGACAGGCATAGTTTGTTGGAAGCCATCAGAGAGGCTGGGTCAGCAGCATTACGCATCTCACAGGTGGTTGTTGGCCATTCCTAATTTCCTCGACAGTCCTTAGCTCTGTGCAGTCTCCTGTAATTGTTGTTGTTTACCTCAGAACACTTTGCTCTGCAGCTGACCAATCAGAGAGTGGGGGGTGCAAGGGGCAGCAGCCTGGCAGCCACATAGAAATCAATGCGGAGAGCACATTTTACCCCTTTTGACCCACTTGGGGTCGAATTTCTAAAAATTGCTACTTAGTGAGCATCTACGCCATGGTAGGAGCACTCTCCCCGAATTTCATGTTTCTAGGTCCAAGGGCTTGGCTTGGGCATTGATTTTACAGTGAGGGGACTTTCTTTTATATATATAGGTGAAGGCCTTTGTTAGCCCCGACGCCATTATGGGGCTTTGCTATGGACTGCTTACTGTTGCCACATGGCCTGTGTGCTTGTTAGACTGTAAAATGGATGCCAAGGGAGAAGCCCACAAAGAAGGAAAAAGCTGTCTTTTTACTCGGAGGGTCTCCATTGCATACCTGCTGCATGTCACATACACAGCTTAAGGGCCATACAGCAGACAAAGGACTTTCCATCTGCCAGTCGTTTACATGATGGGATTAAGTACCTTCCCCACTCCAGACATACACATGAGTCATACACACACAACAATAGAGGACCCATCAGCTACCTGAAGAGATTATCTGTCTACCAGCCAGCCTCCTCTGCCCAGCCCTCAGGTATCCAACGGATGATGTAGCCAATAAGATTTGAAATTGTCACTGACATAGCCAGCTGGGAGGGTCAGTAGGTGTATACCGCCTGGTCTTCTCCGCCCAGCGCCCAAGACGCTATAAAAACCCGATCTCTGGGTTGCCCCTCGCTGCTGCTCTCCTACCCCCTCCTTGTTGCTGCTGAAACCACGACCTCTGTCTGTCTGCTTTATCCTCTTACGCCCCCATCCTGTACCCGAACCCTTGCCTCGCTTCGTTCCAGTCGGCCGCTGGAATTATACACGTGCTGCTAGCCGGTCTAGACCGCGTGTCCCTTCTTCCATTCTTCCTACCCTACCTTACCCCACTCGCTGGAAGACTTTAGGAGCCGCGCCTTGGAGGTAAATATTGCCCTCAACGAAACCAACGATAACCTGCTCATGCAACTGTGCTTTATCTATCTTTTATTCTTAGACCTTGAATGTATGTGTGTGTGAACTGTATTTGTTGAGTGAAACTGCTATTGAGTAAACAATACATTATTCTGAAGCCTTGTTTCTCGCTTCTTTACTGGGAAGTTCCCGTGGCAGCCCATTCCCCGTAAACATAGACCGAAAGATCCCAAAATAATTATACCTGTGGCGAAGTGCTTCACCCCTAGAGAGCATTTCGCCCAACACCTTGGCCTCTCTGCCCTGTTGTTGGGCCTCCAGAGGAACTGGTTGGCCACTGCATGAGGCAGGATGCTGGACTAGGTGGCCTACTGGTCTGAGCCAGCAGTTCTCTTCTTGTGTTCTAATGAAGGCCTTGGCCTCTCTGCCCTGTTATTGGCCCTCCAAAGGAACTGGTTGGAAACTGTGTGAGACAGGATGATGGACTAGATGGCCCACTGGTCTGATTCATCAGGGCTCTTCTTAGGTTCTTATGAGGTCTACAGGCCCTATCTACCTGCCTCTAGTCTAGATTATCTGCTCACTTCTACAGTTTTTAGCTGGCTAAAAATCAGTCCTAGGGCTTTCCCCTGACGTTCTATTTTTTTCCTGTGCACAAGGAGTTCTTGTTCATTTTGTGAGAGAGCATTCAAATCAGCCCCCGCTGGTCCCTGACCCTTCCCACCTGGAGCAAAACATGGTACAATCCAGGAGAAGCCCTACCACTTGGTTGTGCGGCACGTTTAAACTTGCCTTTACTTATTTGTTTCTGCCGAAGCACACGCCAGGCAGAATTTCCTCCTGTTGTGTACTGCAACTGCCAAGATCTCATGGGCATTGCAAAGAGTGGCGCATATCCATGGCAACAGCAACTTTCCATTCTGCTCTCTGCAATCAGCTGTTCTGTTGTTCTTCAGCTATTCAATTAATCTCTTGCAAGGTTTACTTTCAGGGGGCATTTTTCATATTTGTCTCATATGAATAGAACCCCTGTAAAATGAAAGTCATTGGCTTGAAAATCACCATAGCTGAAGCACAAAGGTTTACCTACTCTGGAACCTACGGTTTTACTGCACGCTATCTTTCGAAGATAAAATTTTCTTTGATAATCTCCTTTTGTTTTCATGGTTGCAGTCTCCCTTTTGGTCGATGAGGGAATCAAGGAATAGAAAATCTTTAACAATTTCAGTGTTGTCAATCTTAAAATTGTGTAATTCCTCAGTAGTCATTACTTTTGTCTTCTTAAAGTTCAGCTATTATTCTGCTTTGGCACTTTGTGCTTTAACCTTCATCATATGTGTCCTGCATAGAGACGAAAGAGATAATAAGATAAAACCCGTTTCCAAATGGAAACCGTTCTGCTTCTCCATATTCTGTCCTAAAAGTCATGTCTTGTCCAAATCACATCAAAACCATCAAATGTTGTGTCACACCCATTTCTTTTGAAACTAACCCCTCTTGGATGCACACCTTAATGCGGTGAGTGGATTTGTGTGTGCCAGCAAAGCTGAGAGCAATACTGTAAGAGGTCTAAATTCCTAGCAGAGTCACTCAGGGTGGAATAGTCACAGCTAAGATGTTACCAGCAATGGCCTGCCTTGTTGTTTGGGGAATTAGCTAGGCAGCCGGCAAAGCCAGAGGGATACAAGGGACCTGAACCCCTTTTTATACAAGGTCCAGCACAGCAGGAAGACTCCAGATTTGAAGGGTAAATTAAATAGTTTTTATTAAAGTATTCCCCTAATTACAAGCATACTAAACATTCTAAAGAGCAAGCAATACAGAACTAAGAAAGCAGAGGTGATTGATAGCGAATAGAGGGGTCAGTTACTGGGTAATATTACCTGTCCAGACATGCAGAAGTCCTTGAAGAGAATAGTGCCAACAGCCAGCGTTATGTGCTATGAGGGGGCAGGGAAAAAGAAAAGAGTGTGTGTATATGTGTGTGGTCAGATATAGACTTTGGAAAACAATGCTGACCAATAGGAGATCTTGAGGGGCTTGTCTCAGGTAAAGACAAAAAATTACCTGGGCCGATCCTGGGTCCCAGGGGGTGCGGCATCAGGAGGAGCCAGACCTAGATGCAACCAATGAAGTTACAGAGGGGCAGAGTCAGGCTTAACAATGGCCTTGATTAAATCAGCCGGGTGCTGGGTAGCTAGTTGAATGGGTTTTCTAACCACTAATGGTCCAGTCAAGATAGTCTGAAGGAAGACAGAACACTTGGGTCAGATGGCACTCAATCAGCTACTGAGGAAGAGCTGAGGACAACTACAAATAGCACTATTCTTAATCACACAACTGGACTAAAACCAAAAGGACATTCAGTTGTTGACATGAATGGATGCAAAAGAAAGTCCAAAGCTGTTCAATGCATATAATAGGAATGTGGAACATGAGAAGTATGAATCAAGGTAAGCCCAAACTCATAAAATGAGAAATGGAGCATCTAAACACAGCAATCCTGGGAATTAGCAAACTAAAGTGGACTGGATTAGGTCCTTATCAGTCAGAAAATTACAAAGTGTTTTACTTGGGGAGTGACCAACACAGAAGGAACAGAGTTGCTCTAACAGTGAGGTGAGATATCGCATAGGCAGTCAGGGGCTATAATGCAAAGTCTGACTGAATAATATCAGTTGGACTGCATGGAAAGCCGATCAATATAACCATTATTCAAATTTATGCCCCAATTACAGATAGTGAAGAAATCAAAAGTTTTTATGCAAGCATCCTGGACGGGTCCGTAGGCAGGATTTTTTTTAACTTGGGGGGCATTTACATTTCTTAGGGGGCAGCCCTGCTCCCATCCTGAGCTGCTCTGCAGTCTCCCCCACCCGGGCCTATACCAAGCTGCCTCCTCCTCGCAGTGGCCCTTTGCTCCACCATAGCCGACCCCTCGCACCAGACAGTGCAGCGCGACCTGCCAGCAACAAGTACTTTCTGGGGGAAATAGACTTCCTGGGGGAAATGGAGAGGTGCTGCCTGGCTCTTCGTGGCCACCATAGCAGGCCCTTCGCACCAGACAGCTTCGCAGAAATACTGGGCTCCTTCCCTGCACCCTCCGCCAGTTGGTGGCCCAGGGCTGGATGGGAAGTTGGGGGGCCTTGCAAATGACTAAGGGGCCTAGCCCCAAGATGCCCCACTGTAGCTATGGGCCTGATCCAGAAAGAAACTGATCACACACCTGAACAAGATGTGCTGAGGATCAGAGTTGACTGGAATGCAACAGTAGGGAACAAAGCAGATTCAAATATTGTTGGAAGACTTGGGCTAGGAGCACAAGATGAAGCAGGAGAGTGAACCATAGAATTCTGTGAAGACAACGATTTGTTAATTGCAAAGACATGTTTCAGGCAACCAAACCGACGATTGTATACATGGGTATCACCAGGCAGCCAATATAGAAATAAAATAGATTACATAATTGGAAGGAGAAGATGGAGAAGCTCTATTCCATCTGTTAAAACAAGACCAGGAGCTGTGGTACCTATCATGAATTGTTAATATTGAAAATTAGAATAAAGCTGAAGAAAAACACCAAAATAGTCATAGTGCCAAAATACAATCAAAGTGACATTCCTGAAGAGTCTAAACACCATGTAAAGAACAGATTTGCAGTAGTACGTTCAAGTGAACATGAACCAGAAGAACTATTAGCTGAAACCAGATATATTATCAAAGAAAAATATGCAAAGATTTTCTGTAACCAAAAGAAAAGTAAAAGCCTCAGTGGATGACTGATGAAACTTTTAAAATTGCTAAAGACAGGTGAGAAGCAGAAGTAAAAGGTGACAAAAAAAAATCAGACATCTAAATGCAGCATTACAGTAACTTGCACATACAGACAAAATTATTATAGTAACCGGAGTAAAGAAATAGAACAACAAATAGGGAAGAACAAGAGATCTGTTCTGCAACATCCAAGAAATCAAAGGGAAATTTAAACCACAGTTAGGCATGCAGAAAGATCATCATGGAGATACATTAACTGAACAGGACAAAATAAAGAAAATATGGGAACGATACACTGAAGAGCTTTACAAAAAAGATGAAAGGATGGCAGATTTCTTCCTTGAAGAATCTTTTGAAGAAGAATCTACGATTCTAGAAATGAAGTGAAACTGCACAGAAAGCAATTGGGAGAAACAAATCACTAGAAGTAGATGCAGTAGCAGTAGAGGTCTTCCAAGCCACAGAAATGGAGATCATCAAAATCTTAACAAAATACAATAAAGAAAACAATGGCCCACAGATTTTAAACAGTCAATTTTCATTCCAGTTCTGAAAAAAGGAGATGTCAAAGGCTGCAGTCAGATGAGCTGTTTGAACCAATGTTGTTGCTTCTCCCCTCTGGATCTAAAACACTCATTCAGACAGCAACATCTGTATCCCGTTCCCCAGTGGTCGGTGCCCCATTCTTACCCCCAACTTTTCCAACACTGAAGAAAGTCCAATTTTTACGGACTGAACTGGACTCACCATGCATTTCCTGATGTCTGAACTCTCTCTTGTGAACTCAAGCTATTTAGGAAGCCAGATCACACACTTCTGTCTTTGTGCCATTTTTCAATTAACTTAGCAATGCACACATAAGCGGATCTTCGCTCCAGTGTTGTTGTCAGGTAATCCTGTCATGTTGATGGAATGTGGGAGGAAGACGGCTGCCTCTTCTCCCCCTCCTAACTGTAGTTTCATTCTCATCTACTTATCAGGTCTCTGACCTTGGCTCTCCAGCTGTGGGAGCCCATTGCTGGGAACTCTAACTGTTCCTAGGCTTTTTTGCTAAGCTTGTCTGCCTAAGCCTGCTGCGCGTGCGAAATGTAATCATTGGCTTCTGCTGTTGGGGGTGGGCGTTCAAATGTAGTATAACCTAGTATGCTTTGCTGTATCTGGTCATTACTGACAGAGTGTGTACACGTGTCTTTGGTACTGTTTCATTAAACACTGTCTTCTGTAAGAAGCCCTGTGTTATATGACTGACTGAAGAACCTGACAGTTGTGAATCACTGCTTGCACGTTTCTGCACCCAAACATTCTGTCAGGATTGTTGAGCCCCTGGGGGTGTTGTTTTTGAGCAACAAATCCCCCCCAAAAAAACACCCCCTCTCCTGTTTTTTGGGCTTGGAAAGCTGTGGAAATAGTCCCTAGTTAGGCTCCCATGTTGGCAGGGAACCTGGGGAGGCTGGCATCCCTAATTCAAGGAGACTTGGGTAAAGCTGGAAGAATTCAATAATCCAGGCAGCCTTGCTTCCGAGCAAACTTGGGCTGAATATCTGCCCCAAAAGAGTGTGCAGGGCTTCCTGGGCCTGGAACTTGGCTAAAGTAGGGGGTGGGTGTTAACCAGACTACAGAAGTCAGTTCCCCTGGAGAAAATGGATGCTTTGGAAGGTGGACTGTATGGCCTTGTACCCCCATGGAGGTCCCTGTCCTCCCCAGGCCCCACCCTCAAATCTCCAGGAGTTTCCCTGCCTGAAGCTGGCAACCCTACTCCCCATTCCACTTCCCCCCATGCAAACTGTGTTAATAGGAAAAGGGTTTTTTTGCTTCAGAGTGTCAAACTTTGTCTCTAGTTTGCTTTGCTGTTTGGATAAGGGATTCATATATTCACAGGTAGGGGGTGTAGGAAGCATGAAACCTAGGCGGGAGGTTTGCAGAGTGTGATTGGATGTACTTGGAGGGAGGGCCTTGTTTGAAATGTTTATATCTTTGGATTGTCCCACCAGAACCCCAGTCCTGACACAGGACTGGTCTCAATAAACACATCACTGCTAGAGAGTGTTGTTGAGAATAACTTTGTCAAGGAGTCTGACATAGAGAGCATCCCATGATTGACACAAGAGTAAATGTACTGAAGTCAATGTGACTACTCTCATGTAAATCTTCATGTAAAGATGTTCACGCTTTCCCCATGCATTCCAAGTGTTGTGTATTAACTGGAATAAGATGGCCACCACGGGGTGGCCTGACCATGTGGTCCAATAAACCTCAGAGCTTCACTCCATAGACAATAGCCACTTTGGATCCAAAAGTGCACCTATGGGCTCACCCAGATCCGAAAGTAGCCCTATTGAATTGTAGATGTGTAAATAAGGCCAATCACGGGTGATGGATGTGGGTGTGGGTGTGGTGTGGGGCACACATATAAGCCGGGCACTTACTTGCCCATTTATCTTTCATTCCTGATGTAACCTAATAAACAAGAGCGCTATGCTGAGTCTCTGGTCTCAGTACTTTTCACTGGCGACGAGGATGGGATCCCGTGAGCAAGCCTGACTCCACCGCGCGCGGAGCTATGACTGGTGGCTGGGTTTGGATGGGGAGATAGAGGATCTAGTCAAACACTGCCAGACTTGCCAGGAGACATGGCCAGCCCCCCCCCCAGCACCCTGGTGCGCGCATGGGAGTCCTCCAGCAAGCCATGGGCTCACCTGCACCTGGACTTCGCTGGCCCGTTCCAGGGGCAAATCTTTATTTTAGTAGATGCCTTCTCCAAATGGTTCAAAGTCATTCCAGTCTCCTCCAAGTCATCCCAGGCCACAATCAAGTCCCTGTGGAAGGTGTTTAGTACCCATGGCATCCCTGACACGCTGGTCTCCAACAACGGAGCAGCCTTCATGTTGGCCAAGTTTGGGGACTTCGTGAGCTACTACGGGATTCAGCACATCCACTCTGTCCCCCCAGCACATCCAGGTGGAGTGGATGGTGAAAACTACAAAAGAGGCGCTGCAGTGGATCATCCACAGGGACTGGGACTACAGGTTAGCCACTTTTCTGTTTGGCCAGAGGACAACCGCTGCACCCTCACCGGCCACTCTCCCACAGAAATGCTCATGGACAGGTGCTTGATGACCCAGCTGAATTGCTTACACCCGGACCGGGCATTGGACCACACCCCAGGAGTAGAAGTACAGACTGTCCCATGGGGGTTCTTCCTGGAGGACCCCGTGTATGCTCGCAATTATGCATGTGGGCCACCCTGGATCCCCACGCAAGCGTTACGAGTGATGGGACCTCTATCTTATGAGGCCTCCATGGAAGATGGACAGCTACTGCAGAAACACGTGGACCAGCTCTGCCCCCGGCTGCTGCCCTTAGATGAACCCGGGGACATGGAGGCTGAGCTGGAAGCCAATGTGCCAAGCAGCGAACCATCGGACGCCCCTCCCACCGGGGCACCTTCCGTGCCCGGACACACCAACAACGCTTTGCCTGAGGCAGCCCCCAAGCCACCAATTCCACCAGAGCTGGCCCAGCACAGCCCTGACCGTCCTCTTCCGGAACTGCATAGGTCGACTCGGGGGCAATGGCGGGAATTTGTGGGAATGCCTGAACTATGAGGGGAGGGGTGTTGTGTATTTCTCATTCCATAAATGGTAACAGTCTTTGTTTTAAGATTTTGACTTCACTTGTGCGAGAATTAATGCAATGGTCCGATAGTTGCTGCAGTCAGACAACAGGCTTGATGTGATCTGGCCATGCCTCTATTTTATCCAATGTTATTTGTTCTGGAGAGGTGAGTCTCCAGTCTCAGTACTTTTCACCAAGGAAGAGAGGCAAAGTGGAGGAGACTGAGAGGGGCTGGAGTACTTGGTGGAGGGATGACAGAGCTGTCAAAATGGAGTGGTGCTTCATAAGAGCACTTCTGCACATGTCTGAAAGACATTTTTTTAAAAAAAGGACGCTGTCCAACCAACGGCTCTGCAGTTACCACACAGCAGTAATCTGAACGGTCAACCATGGAGTGAGCACACAGAGAGGGGGGTTAAGGGTGGACATAGACTGTCATAAACTGAAGCAGCTAAATTCTAAAATATTTATCTTTTGGTTTTGTCATGAGCTGGGATGCGGGGCCAGGCGAGCATGGGGTGGTCAGAACACAGTCCGAGGTCAAAGCCAGGGACAGTCCAGAGTTCAGGAGCTGAGCAAGTCAAGAAACCGGGGGAGCCAAGTCCAAATCACCAACCATTAGCATTGTCAGGGAGGTTCCAGAGCCGAGGGTCAAGAGGTCCAGAGATGAGGGTCCAGGGTGTAGAGTAGCGAGGTCAAGACGAGCCGAGGTCAAGAAGCCGAGAGTCACAAACCAGGAACAAGGAGTCAGGAACTCGAGCAGCATGGTGCAGAGCATAGTCGATGTGACTAGTTGCTGGCATGAGTTGGTAGTTTGCCAGCACAGGCTAAATAGGAATCCAAGCAGCTGGTAATTAGCACGCCTCAAACATGTCCTGGCTCCCGCTAATACTCAGGGCTCCACGAGCGCTGGGTGCACATGTGTGCTTCATGCCACCAGGCTGCCAAGTCCCGCCGGCGCTGCTCTCGTAAACGAGACACCGGTGAGGGCAAGTCAGGGGGCATCTCACTGGAGCAGCGGTCTTCGCCAGCTGTTGCTGGACCGGCCTCGGAGCTTGCAGGGGGGTTCCTGGCGTGGAGCGCTCATCCCTGTCGGCACTTGGCTCTTCCACAGGCGCCAAGGACTCGGGCTTAGGAGGGGCCATGACAGGTTTGTTCATTTTAATCTTATCCTTTGTCCAAGTAGTTCAGGATGGCAAACATGATCGTCTCCCCTATTTTCTCCTCATAACAACTCTGTGAGGTTGGTCTGGCTGAAATAAAGTGACTTTCTCAAAATAACTTCAGCAGAATGAAAATATGAACTGGTTCTCATTTTACATAATCTATTATGTGGGTTCAGATTGTAATACATGTCAAACATCAGATTCTGTCAGTTACCAAATACTATTTCATGCCTTGCATTAACCATCCATGAGCATCAACTGTTTACTGCTGTGAAACAATAATTGCTATTGCATGCTAGCTATCAAACACTATTAGATACAAAAATACTGTTATATGTTAAGTACCACATTCTGGAATCATATTACATAGGATGTCAATACTATGCTTTCCCAGAGAGCTGTTTATTTAAAGGCCAGCTTGGTAGCATCTCCGCATCCCTTGCTTGCAGTGACTCTTCTTCAACACTAGGGGTGTTGTGGTTCCAGCACTCGCTGCCTCACAGAACGGAAGGGAGATTCAGAGCACCAGTCACTAGGTCTGGATGTTGCTCGAGGCATCTTCCGGCAGTGCACATCCTTCTGTTCCACCCAGAAGCTTAGCCCCAGGTTAGTTGTAGAGGCAGGACAGGCACAGCAGCCAACCCAAGAAGTAAGGTCTGTGGTCACTGTATAAATTTGGATACAGAGACCATTTTGAAACAATATATGTCTAATGAAACCTTGTAGACATGCAGAAAAGGGGAATGGACAGAGACAGTTATGCAATAATTTGTGTGCAAATGGGAGGGGGGCAGACTAGCAGTGTTCCCTCTAAGCTGAGTTAATGTGAGCTAGCTCACAGTTTCTTAGCCTCTGGCTCACACATTTTTGCCTTCGCTCAGGAAGGAGGGCTCGGAAGCAAACTAATTTATGCAGTGGCCAAATTGCTCGCTCCCAACTTTGATGCCAGTTGCTCACATAAGTAGAATTTTTGCTCACAAGACTTCGTAGCTTAGAGGGAGCACTGGTGCAGGGCCAGGGGCCCCAAGGGGTGTGGTGCTGGGAGACCCCTAGGGACAGCCGTCGTTTCTGTCTAGCCTGGAATTGCCAGTCCCGGGGGAGGCATGACGTCACCTCCAGGGGAAAGCCACAAGTGACATCATGCTGTTGTGGTGGAGTTTAATTGGTGGTGGTGGTGGAGTGTCATCAGGCAAGGCCGGTGGCAGGAGGAGATCTCTTCTCCCTCGTGGGCCCACGGCAACCCCAGCTATGCCACCACTTGTGGGAGCCCCCATCTTCTTAGTCTCAGCATTCCAGAGGGCTGTCGTGACAAAAGTGTATCTATCCTGTTGATCGCTACGCTTATGAGATGCGTGTGGTTGCCAAGCACTAGCATTTCCATCACAGCAGCCAACGTGAATCGATATTCACATGGAAGAGAAATTACACCCAGCAAATGATTTTTTTGTATGTGTGCTTGAAAGGAGACACCATGAATTTCTCTCTCTCTCTCTGCAAACGCCCACTCACCGTAGTTCATAAAAAAACTCCTTTTAAGGAAGGAGCGCTGAAGTGCCAGGCAAACTACTCTTTATGCTGTGTATAAACCAGGCCCCCATCCTTTGCAATCCCCAAGCCCAACAAAGCTCCCCACCCACGTACTAAGGACCATAAGTGCTTCACAGCCGTGGTTTAGGGAGGGGAGAAATATCAGTGGAGTGTAATCCCATAAAGTCTGCGCTCCCAAGCAGCCATTTGCTCCAGGCGGAGTTGCTAGACTCCAGGTGGTGGCTGGAGTTCTCCTGGGATTACGACTGATCACCAGGAGATTGAGATCAGTTCACCTGTAGAAAATGGCCGCTTTGGAAGGCGGACTCTGTGGCATCAATGCCCCCCGCTGAGGTCCTTCCCCAAACCCTCCCCCTCCTCGGGCTCCACCCTCACAATCTCCAGGTATTTCCCAACCCGGAGCTGGCGACCCTATCTTGAGGGGAAATGATCTTTGTACTCTGGAGATCAGTTGTAATTCTGGAATACCTCTGGGCCCCTCCTAGATGTCGGCAGCCCTAATCCTGGGGGAGGCAGGGGGTGGTTTCCACTGATACCTCCCTTCCACTATGGGCCTCCCTTTCGCCACCGCCATGTGGTTCCTTGGGGTCCTCTGACCTACCTGTCCACCCCTAGCAGTCCTTGGGGGTGGCACGGTGGCTGCGTCAGGACACAGGAGGCAGGGATGACCCACTCTGTTCCACTTGCTGTTAGGTAAATAACTGATGGATGTACCCAGAATAACATATCTCTGCACTTCAGACCATTTCTTAAAATATGGATTATTAGTAAACAAATTGAGATTTTCAGAGTGTTGCCCAAACATTGTGATTTAAAAAAAAAACACACACACCAAAATCTAAAATGATCTGGCTGGCAGGAGTGACATGCACTTTGTTAAAGGGCTGCAATTTTTCCAGCATATAATTAACGAACTTTTTTTAAAAAAAAGATAATTTCCATGAATTATCTTGATAATAAGCTGTTTGTGTGATCCTCTCCGGGGTTTAAACGATGCAGCTTATTAAAACTGCACTGACAAATATATCCCAATGGTTTTTAAGTATTAGATGACATACAGTAATTAGGGACTTTGTTTTCTCTCTGTCTTAAGATGCTAGTAATTTGGGGGAAAGGACAGCTTTACGAGGAGAAAACTCCAACTGTTTACTCTGCAGTTATCACCTTGGCTTCGATGGAACTTTTGTGAAGTAAATGTTTCACCGAACTGCGGGCGTATGGATTTAATGGTGTAAAATATTAAATACTATGCATTTTCTGCAAAATAAAAGTAACATAAACAGCTGGAAAGTGACTAGTGAAGCATTAAATTAAAGGATGTGGGGGGGAGGGAGGAGCTGTAATTTCTAAAATCCATTTCTGCCTGAGATATGCTTTTCAAGAATCCCTGCTGCCTGTGTATATGCGAACTGGTGCCCCAAAGAGAATTTCACACTGAAATGTTGGCAGTAAGCAAAGAGATTATTAATATTCAAAAGACCTTTCAGAAACTGCTGTTTTGGATGTAGTCAGAAAAAGACAAATAGCTTGAATTGTTCGCTCGGTGACAGAAAATGGTGCTCGGAAGCTGCAAAGGGCGCTTTAGGGGAAACTGAAGTTGTTTTACAGCTGGCAAAGCTTTTCCATGTGCCTCATTCCTTCCCCGATAATAACGGAAAGACCATGGGCTGGATCCTGACCCAAGGGGTCTTCCCTGGATGCAACTTGTACCCTCTTCAGTCTCCAGTACTTTCTCCTCATAAAGAAACTGACCCTGTGGACAGTTGCCACCAGGAACCACCTGTCACTTGGGTCAGGGACAGACTGGGAAGCAAAAACAGCTGTGAAAAATGCCACACCCTGACAAAGGGAGAAAGGGAAGGAATAGCCTTGTCGTGGCTCCTGCCTGGCTCACACTCATATGTGTGTCAGGTTCAAAAGCAAGTAGTTCCAAGCATTCTTAGGAGTAAGAAGGGCTTTATTGGAATACAGTGCTAAAACGCACAGTGTAGAGGTTATTGTCAGGAATGGCGATACAAGTGGCTCAAGCATGGTTATAGTATGATGCAAAATTGCGACTAGCAAATTATCTGCAAGCGCGCGCGCGGGAAACTCCCGGTGGGAGAATTACATAATGGGCGGGAGACGGCTCCCTCCTCCCCTCGTCTTCACAGGACTGGAAAATTCTCATACAAAGAAGAATAGCCCAAAGCCTGCACTCAAGGCCACCGTGATAAGACCGAGCGGCAGGGAAGAAGCTCCCACGTTACTGCTAGCATACCTACGCAAGCGCAGAAGCAGGGACGAGATAGGGAACACAGCACAATGGACACAGTGTGAAACAATACAGAACCATTACTGACACTCTGCCTTCCCCAAAACAACCCCCACCCACCTAGGAAAGGGAAAGCGGAGGGCTGCTGGGTTTGCCCGGGAATCGGGTGTGACAGTCTTGGATTAAGCCCGGTGCTCGTATGTCAGTGACTTTCACCCATTCACGATGTTGGGGCCCAAATTGGACCCATTCGACCAAATAGTACAATTGGCCACGGAGTATTTTAGAGTCCAGAATGTCAGCCAGTTCAAAGTGTTCCTCGCCATCAACCATCAAGGGGGGCGCAACAGCAGGTTCCGGGCGCCACTTATTCGGAGGATGCGCCAGTTTGAGAAGGCTGAAATGGAAGATGGGATGAATTTTTTTAAGCGATTTAGGCAAGTCAAGTTGTACAGTGACATTATTTACACAACGTAGGATCTTGAAAGGACCGATGTATTTCCATGTGAGTTTTTTCGAAGTTTGGGGGAGGCACAGGTTTTTTGTGGATAGGTACACATAGTCATCAAGCTGAAGGTCCCAATCCACCACCCGTTTTTTATCAGCCTGTTTCTTGTACTGGGCTTTGGCAGCATCTAAAGCCGCAGAAATCATCGGCCAAGAGTCGCGAAAAGATTTACACCAATCCATGGCTTTTCCCTCTGTAGTCTCATTCATCAGGAACGGTAGAGGGGGGCTATCATAGCCCAGGGCTGCTTTGAATGGAGACATTCCGGTTGAAGCGTGCCAAGAGTTATTGTACGCAAACTCGGCTAAGGGAAGCAATTCCACCCAATTGTCCTGTTGATAGTTAGTGAAACAACGCAAGTATTGCTCTAGGGTCTGATTAACCCTCTCCGTCTGGCCGTCAGTCTCTGGATGGTAGGCACTGCTTAAAGCTCGTTCTATACCCATAAGAGCCATTAACACAGTCCATAATTTGGAAACGAACTGAGCCCCGGGATTGGAAATTATTTTGATTGGCAAAGCATGGAGTCTAACGATGTGGTGCAGGAAGGCTTTTGCCAATCCCTTGGCGGTTGGTAAGCCAGGGAAAGGGATGAAGTGGGCTTGCTTCAAAAACAGGTCAACCACTACCCACACAACCGTCATGTTTTTGCTGGGGGGTAGGTCTGTGATAAAGTCCATAGAAATGACTTCCCAGGGACGACCAGGGGTCAGTAGAGGCTGTAAGAGACCCGGGGGCTTCCCCGCCCTGGTCTTACACCTGCTACAAACCGGGGAACCTGTTTGAGGGCTCACAGATTGGACCCCATGGTCCAATGTTCTTGAAACGTGGTGGGTATCTTGTGGAGAGGCTCTATAAGCTACCCGGTGAGTTTGGAGCCTCGCCCTCAAACCCCTCACTCCAGCCCCAGAATATGTCCTATGTTTTCACCATTGACTTCAATGGCCCATAGGATATGATTGGGCTAATATTGCTAACTGAATTACTTTCATTCCCTCCATTTCCTTCTCTCCTTTATCCTCTATCACTCCTTAGCTTCTCTGCTCTCATGTCTTTCTGTTCTTTCTTTCTTTCTTTCCCACCTTCTTCTCTGTCTCTGTGATGCCTCCTTGTCCCTGTTTCCCTCCTTCTTCCCTCTCTTTCTGTGCCCTCACCTTTCCTTCTCTTTCTAGTTCCCTACTTTCCTTCCGTTCTTTCCGTTCTCGTGACTCTATCTCTTTCCTTCCCTCTAGTTCCTCGCTTGCTGTGTCCCAAGTCTCATGAGAAAGGAGTTTAAACTTTAAGCCCTTCTCTCTTAGCTCCCCTACCCAGACCAGCTGGTGCAGAGTGAACGGGAGGCTTTAGAAGATGACCTCCGCCCTTTTGCTTCCCTTATTACATCACTTCCGGTGATGTCAGGGGGCGTGGCATATGCTAATAGCCTAATAGCTCATTAGCATACCATATGCTAATGAGCTCCTGCAGCTGTTTTTCTACGAAAAGACCCCTGTTCAAGCCAATGATGCCACGTAGCTAGTGCTAATTGGATGGAGGCTGCCTCCTTGTCCCAAATGGGTCAGAACCTTTCAGTCTCGTTAAACTTCCGAGATACATAGGCCAGTGGATGGAGGTGCCCTTGTGCATCCTCTTGGAGGATCGCTCCCCCCATCGCATTGTCTGATGCATCAACTTGGACAATAAATTTCTTCATCTCATCAGGGTGCGCAAGCACCGGTTCAGTTGTGAACAATTGCTTGAGTTGGTCAAAGGCTTGTTGACAAAGAGGGGTCCAATCTAGGCGAGCCCCTGGTTGGGAAGCCTTAGCCCCCCTCCCCTTAGTCTTTAGAAGGTCCGTGAGTGGGAGTGCAACCTGGGCAAAGTGGGGTAGGAATTGGCGGTAGAAATTAGTGAAGCCTAGGAAACTTTGGAGCTGTTGTCTGGTTTTGGGGGGTTCCCACTTTAATACATCATGGACCTTCTTGGAATCCATCTCTAGCCCATCCGGGGAGATGCGGTAGCCCAGGAAATCAATGCGTGTCTGGTGAAACTCACACATTGAGAGCTTTACAAATAGTTTGTGCTTTAACAACAGAGTTAGGACCTCTTGGAGCAATGCAGTGTGAGTTTCCAGGTCTGGGGAGTACACCAAGATATCATCCAAGTAAACAACCACCCCCTTGAACAACAAGGGGTGCAGAACCTCATTTATCAAGTTCATAAATACCCCTGGGGCCCCCTGTAATCCAAAGGGCATAACACGGTAGTCAAATTGTCCCAGTGAGGTATTGAAAGCCATCTTATGCTCATCGCCCTGCTTTATGCGCACTCTGAAATAGGCATCCCACAAATCCAACTTGGAAAAGATCTTTCCTTTGGCCACTTCCGCAAGCAAGTCTTTGATGAGTGGCATAGGGTATGCATTGGTCGCGGAGACCGCATTAAGGCCTCAATAATCTGTGCAAAGTCTTAGTCCCCCATCCTTCTTTTTGCAAAACAGCACTGGGGCTGCGAAAGGGGACGAGGCTGGTCGGATAAAACCTCGGGCCAGGTTTTTATCAATGAATCTACGTAATTCCTCCTTCTCCATGGGGCTCATAGCATATATCTTTCCCCTAGGTAGTTTCTTCCCAGGAAGGATCTCTATAGTACAGTCCGAGTTGCAGTGGGGGGGCAGCTCATCCACCTCCTCCTCCTCGAAAACCCGGGCCAAGTCCCTGTACTCGGATGGGATGCGATTAATTTCTTCCGCTGCCAAGCAGGCCCGTGGGGGTTCATTATCGGGAGGGGTTCCCCAGTCCGGATCCCATTTGTGTTCGGTACACTTTGGGGAGATGAAGCGTACTACCCCATCCTCCCATAAAATGTATGGATCGTGTCCATGTAACCAGGGGCTTCCCAGGACCAACGGGAACTTGGCTTGTGGGGCTATGACAAACGAGCGAAGCTCCCAGTGCTCCCCCGCCCCCACGCATAAGGGCACAGTCTCGAACCGACAGGGCTCCTTCATTGGTGACCCATCCATCTGGGTAAACGTAATGGGCTCTTTCAATCTGGTAACCACTGCTTCTAGTCCCGTAACTAAAGAGGGGTTTATCAAGTCCCTCCCGCACCCAGAGTCAATGAGGCCTCGGACCCGGATGTGGGTCATCATGGCCGGGTTCATTATGATCACAGTCACAAAGAAGAGAGAGGGATAATTGCTCACCATTTTTGGCGCTTCGGGGGTTGGGTCCTGTTGAGCTGCGCCACTTACAACAGGACCGGCTCGTTTCCCTGCATCTCAGTCTCGTCCTCTTCCAGACATGGTGGATCCGTGGGCTCTTGGTTGGTGAAGAAAGCCCTGGGATTACGCGGTTTGGCGGTACCTCTTCTCGGTGGGGGCACCGGGCGCCGCCTCTCATCCTCTCGTGGTGGGACTCGGTTGAGGTTCTCCTTAGGGCAGGAGGCGGTGAAGTGCCCTTTCTCCCCACATCTGAGGCACAGCCCTTGTCTCATGCGTTGGTCTCGGATCCCACTCTGGGTGGTGGTTGGTTTACCCTTTATCTGGGTCATGGCAGTGGACAGGTGGTTATTCCCTAGGGACACATCCAGTTTCATGATACAAAGTCGGCTTTCAGCCCGCTCCACTTCTTCCATCCAGCCTTGAAGGTTACATGGCTCCTTTGAGCTGAGGACATTATTGCGAACGTCCACTGCCAATCCCATCCGATACTGCTGGGCCAAGACAGGGTCTGTCAAATCTCTGATCTTCGCAGCATGTTTTTGGAACTCTCTGGAATACTCCCTCACGGCAAGCCTCCCTTGCTTGAAGGTGCGAAGAAAGGCTTCCGCCTTCAGGGCAGCTGCCAGATCTTCAAAGCGGTTTCTCAAGGCCCACATGAAGTCATCTACATTCCCTAGCTCCACCGCCTCCAGGTCGTGCAAGGCTACATACCAGCTGGTTGCAATACCCAGGAACCGAGATGCAATAAATTCCACCTGTTGTTCTTCATCAGGGAAGAAGTGGACCCACCGCTGCACAAACTTCCTGACTTGCAGGATGAAGAAGGAGACGCTCTCGGGATCCCCGTCGAACATGATCTCCAGCATATCTCTGGGGCGAATCATTGGCGGGATGGGCACCATCCCCGGTCCCGGAGCTGGTGCAGGAGCCGGCAGTGGCTGGGGTGCTGGTGCCGGGACTGGAGGCAGGGGAACCGGCGGAGGCTGACCAGGAACCGGCTGCCCAGGGATTGGTCCCCCTGGAAGAGGTCCGCCCGGAACCGGCTGTCCGGGAATGGGTTGACCAGGGGGTGGTTGCCCCGGAATGGGTCCTCCTGGTACTGGTTGCCCAGGAATCGGCTGACCAGGAGGAGGGCGTCCGGGCAGCGGCGGTTGGCCAGGACCTGGGGCAGGTCCAGGCTGGGTCAGCAAATGCGTACGAATTGCCTGGTCCATCATCCCCGGCAGGGATTGCATCAGCTTGCCCATGTCCCGCATCAACCTTCTGGTATCATCCTCAATAGTACCCATCCGTGTATCCACATCCTTACTAGGGCTGGGCCTCACTGGCCCATGTGGAGTACGGCCCTGGGGTAGACCAAAGCTTCTGCAGGGATCCATCAGGCTTTCCTGGCTCTGGCTTCCCGGTAGGGACCAGGTTGTCTGGGTAAGGTAAAGGTAAAGGTTCCCTTGCTCGAAAGCCAGTCGAATCCGACTCTAGGGTTGCGGTGCTCATCTCCATTTCAAAGCCGAAGAGCCAGCGCTGTCCGAAGACGTTTCCGTGGTCATGTGGCCAGCATGACTAAACACCAAGGTGCACAGAACGCTGTTACCTTCCCACCGAAGTGGTACCTATTTATCTACTTGCAATTTCTTGCTTTCAAATTGCTAGGTTGGCAGGAGCTGGAACTAGAGACAGGAGCTCACCCTGTCATGCAGCACCTGGGTCTCGAACTGCTGAACTACTGACCTTCCACAGCCTGCAGTCCAATAAATTCCTAGTCCATTCTCAGGGCTTCCGTTGAGTGACCCACTTGTCCCACGGGATTGGGCCCAGCTGGTAATAGGTTCGGGGTATCACCCCTCCATGGCTTGGGATCGGTCCCGCCGAACTGTAGATTGGGAGGGTGTATGATGATCCCAGCGTACTGGTCACTGGTGGGGTAACTGGTCCCGCCAAACAGTACGGGACCAATGCTGTAGTCACTGAAACCGTCGTTACTGGTACAATCGTCACCGGCACGGTGGTCACAGGAGCCATAGTCACTGGAACAGTAGTCACTGGAACTGTAGTCACTGGTGTGGTGGTCACCGGGACCGTCACTGGCACTCCTCCGGGGCCGCTCATCCTGGCTAGGAGATGCGTAGGCCGGATGGAACACGATAGTGGATTCCTGACAATTTCTGTCAGGTTCAAAAGCAAGTAGATCCAAGCATTCTTAGGAGTAAGAAGGGCTTTATTGGAATACAGTGCTAAAAGCCACAGTGTAGAGGTTATTGCCAGGAATGGCGATACAAGCAGCTCAAGCATGGTTATAGTATGATGCAAAATTGCGACTAGCAAATGACCTGCAAGCGCGCGCGTGGGAAACTCCCGGCGGGAGAATTACTTAATGGGCGGGAGACGGCTCCCTCCTCCCCTCGTCTTCACAGGACTGGAAAATTCTCATACAAAGAAGAATAGCCCAAAGCCTGCACTCAAGGCCACCGTGATAAGACCGAGCGGCAGGGAAGAAGCTCCCACGTTACTGCTAGCATACCTACACAAGCGCAGAAGCAGGGACGAGATAGGGAACACAGCACAATGGACACAGTGTGAAACAATACAGAACCATTACTGACAATGTGCCTGCCTCGTCTCCCATCCACTTCACAACAGCAGTGGGTCCCACGCATGGGGCTTTGGCAGTGACCCCCGGATCCAGAGAGGTGGAGGCCACCCATGGGGGCGGGAACTGAGGTGAGAGCCATCAGCTAGTAGCAGTGATGACTCCCATTCACCTTGTCCTGGGCTGCCGTGGGCTTGGGGTAAAGAGTTCAGGGAGTTGGCTTGATCCTATGCTTTCCATGGTCAAACCGGTGTCCAAGGTGGCTAGAATGGTGTCTTCCCATCTTTGTCAGGCTCAACAACTTTCCCCATACCTATCTCAATTCAACCTTGCCATGAGGATCCATGTGACTGTGACCTCTTGTTTAGACTACTGCAACTCACTTTACATAGGGCTACCCCTAAAGTTGCTTCAGAAACTCCAGGTAGAACCAAATGCGGCTGCTAGGTTGCTATCCAATTCATTGTGGTCAGTTCATACAACACCAATGCTATTTTTATGTCTATCTTAACTGATGGAATCATACGTTGCTGTAAACCGCTTTGAGCACTTAACTGAAGAGAAGCAGTATAAAAACTTAAATAAATAAATACATAAATAATGGGGTGGCCCCCAATGTGGGGAGGCCACCAACTTTCCCGAGGGGCCTTAATGGCAGATCCACCCTGAACCTGGGGTAGTTCAGCACATGGAACAGCATGTTGCTCGTATCCGTTTGGGCTGGCTGTGTGCAAGTGGAGGGGAGGCTGCCTTAGGATAAAGGCTACATGAGGCTTATTGCTTTAAGAGTGAGAGAGGTGGCTTCATAGCTATTAGAACAAATGTACATCTTGTTGCATATGTACCCCAGAAAGCACTGTGATCAGGAACCCAGAACCGGCTGGCCCTCTCAAGCATCAAGGAGACCAGGTTAGTAACAACCAGGGCCAGGGCGTTTTCAGTGGTGGCTCCACTCAGGTGGAATGAGCTCCCACCGGGCCTTTGGAGCTGCCACCACTACTAACACTTGACAGCCTACGGTGGGAGAGCCCTGACTTCCTGGATCCCTTAATTACTGCCTGAGCTAATCGCCCAGGACAACTGAAGAAGATTAAGGAGCTGACTGCAAGATGAGGAAACAAAGTTACTAGCACTTTATTATGTCTACTAGGAATAACGCCCATTGTGGAAATAAATACAACAAGCTCTAGAAAGAGGCTCTGGGAGAGTGGCATGGCCTTGGGCACTCAGCGTCAATGTGCTATGGTGACCTCAGCAGGGTATAATGACCATTTTCTCCAGAGGAACTGATCTCTGTTATCTGAAGAGCAGTTGCAATTTTGAGTGATCTCCAGACTTCACCTGGAGATTGTCAACAATTGTTACCCAGGAGGGAATGGCTGGTTGGGAGGGTGGAATGTATGGCATTGTACCTGTCTGAGGTCCCACCCCTCCTCAAACCTTGACCCTCTCCAGTCTCCGCCCCTGATATCTCCATTAATTTCCCAACCTGGAGTTGGCAATCCGATCTCCTTCCCAGCCAATCATCAACCTACCTTTATTTCCCCCTCACTCTTCAGCTTTCCATTTCTACACACACACAGCCCTGCAGCCTCTTCTGTGCTCTGAAGCCCTGAGTGCCACAGAGTCCACCAGTTTCTCCAGGGGAAATGATCTCTGCCATCTGGAGAGCAGTTGTAATTCTGAGTGATCTCCAGCCCTCACCTGGAGATTGACAACAGTAGTTTCCCAGGAGGAAAAGTAGTCTTTCTCCACAATGGGGATCAAAACAGCTTACATCATTCTCCTCTCCCCCTTTTGACTTGCAGAACCCTGTGAGCTAGGTAAGGCTGAAAGTCTGTGACTGGTCCCAAATCACCTACTCAGCTTCTACAGCAAGAACCTGGGTCTAGCAGACCCTGCTCTGAAGCACTGACTGCCACACCTAGGGCAGCCAACCTCCAGGTGGAGCCTGAAGATCACCAGGCACCAGAACTGAACTCCAGAGAACAGATTCCCCCCCCCCAAGAATAAGTGCTTTGGAAGGTGGGAGCATTTCCAGCATACAATTTAGCGTTTTTTAAACACAGCTAGCTCCGTAATAAACAGGCAGCAGATTCCCAATGGTTGCTAAAAATCGTTAGATGAAGCCAGAATGAGAATTGTGAATGGCCACTCCCCTGCATCAGGAGGAAGTGGCAACATACATAGCTGTTGTTCAGTTACCTGTAATTCTCTTCTACATTTCCAAAGGGTTTCCTTGCATACAAACACCCGCTGCCACCTCCACTTACCCAATTATCTGCAAAGAGAGAGTTGGAAAAGTGTGTTTGTGTGGGTGGGCTGGGAAAGAAGTGCCCATCTCGAAGCCTGTCTAGAAACAGACCTTGGTGCATTTAACCCCTTGAACTCCCAGATGCAGCAGGGAGAGGGGAAATGACTGCATCTGAGTTTAATTGCCAGAAACACTGTGCTCTGGCTTCCAGTTTTGGCATCTGCTATGGCGGTGGCATCCTGATCTCCTGGGAGCCGTGTGCCAGCGCCTGTGGCTGGGAGGGGGTGCAATTGTCCGCACCACCCCCGGAGCCCTTGTGTTGGGCTCCCAGCCATGGGGCACTAGGAGAGCTCTTCCTTCAGCAATTAGCTGGTGAAGGGGGGCTCTTCCATGCCCCGAAGGTCCCACTGCGGAGCGTCCATAAAAAGAACTAAAAACGCACACCTAAACAAGTGTTTGGTGGCTGAGCATATGAACTAAAAGAGGACGAAAGTGGCTACGTCATTGAAATGTGAGTCTAAGTGAAAGCAAGAAACACCAAAGATCTAGCCGAAAACCTTCCCTGAAAAAGTGAGGGGGGAGGGAACTCTCCCCCGATAAGAAGAAAACAAACGTATTTTCAACCACGGACTTAAGGGGGGGGGCTATAGAAGCAAGATAGACTAAAATAAAGAACTTATAAGAATTTACCAGGCTTTGTAAAGAGTTCTAGAGACTGTGATAACTTTTGCAAAAAGTAAACAATTTCTGACCATGGCACCTCCACGGAGGGACGAGAAAGAGAAACAAATGAAACCTAAGCTACTGGCCGTAAACCCCAGCCCAGTGAGTTCTGTCCCTAGACAGGACTCAACAACAGAGTTTCAAATGGATGCTGACTGAAGCATTGCGACCCCTGCTGGAACAAGTCACGGCATTACAACATAAGTTTGATGCACAGCAAACTCAATTGAACGAGACAGTTAAAAAAAACAGAAAAAAATGGAGCAAGAGCTTAAAGAGGTGGGTGCCAATACTAAGAAGCTTCAAAAACAACTGCAGATGACAGAGAAAAAGAGACAAACCAATGAAACCCATTTGTTACAGCTGCAAATGGAAAGGGCAAGCTATGTCCTAAGATTTCAAGGTATCCCAGAAGAGAAGGGAGAGGATCTGAAGCAGATTATGTGTAATGCTTTGGGTCCGATTGCAGATGTTAAAATAGATATATTACAAAGTGAAATTGATACGATCTTTAGGTCATATTCAGAATTCTTAAGAAAAAATAATCTGCCCAGGGAAGTTACGGTGAGATTCTCCAGAAGACAAGTGAGGGATCCTTGAAAATCAAGGACAAAGAAATAAAAGTGTTGAAGGATATTCCATTTGAAATAAGAAGGAAAAGAAGGAAATATAGGGACTTGGTTCTATTTTTACAGAAAAACAATGTCACCTTGTATGGAAGCAGCACGTGCTTCTGTTTTTATTTCTAGATGATTAATTTGAAACAAGACTTCCTAAGTTGTTTCAGCCCCAGCCCTGGGAACCGTTGTAGCTGAAGATCCTGGAGCCTATTCCTTTTTGAGGGCTCCACAGCTGCAAATAATAATTAGCTACCTGGCCTTGAGTGGGGAGCAAGCAGTAACAGGGGAGGAGACTTATTTTAGCGGCTCTGCAGGCCGAAACCGGAGGAAGTTTTTGTGAATGCTGATATGCCTTTTTTTTGTAATCATCTTCAATAAACTTTGTCAAGCTTTCTGAGACCCAGAGTGAGGAGCAGCGTCGTTAATGGGTGCCTTCCTCCCTTTCCCCAGAGTCGAACCGAAGACCGAAGAGGTGAGCCTCCTTTTTTTAGCACAGAGCACCTTGAGTGGTGATAAAGTAAATCAACTTGCTCTGTGCCAGTTCGAGGCCCGAGTTCTAATAGACTCTGGCAGAAGAACTGAGAGTGAAACTCCCGGTTCACACATGGTGGCAGCGAAGTAGGAGTCTCTGGGTGCGGTTAGAGTACAGAACGCTGTCTCCAGCTTGGAAGCTTGACAGGAGAAGGACTTTGACGTTTTATCTTTATTTTTTCTTGTTGCTTGCTGTGTCTGTTGGAAACAAAGCCAGCATGAGTGCAGACCGAAAAGTTTCCTTATCAGACAATTTGCCTGATCAAATGATTTATGGCACAGAGCCTGCTGCACCATCTAGCTGGACTAGAAATTTTTTTTCTGAATTATCAGTGCAGCCGCATTTTTGTGTTGAAGATGATTTGCGGAGCTCTAGAATGAGCCCAGGGGATGAACCAGTCAGCGTTCTTCAGAAACGTGGCCTGCAGTTAGATACAGACCCATATTTGGGGCAAGACATACTACAAAGCAGACCAAGAAGAAATCATGCTGACATTTCACCTCAGCAATTACAGCCCCCAAATACTGCACAGTCAGGCAATAATAGAAGGAATCCCTTTGACAATGTCCAGCTGACTGCACCAACACACTCTGCAGTCCCTCAAAGCCAGCAATCAGTGGCAGCAGAGCCACCTGGGGGAACAGGGGACCAGCTATGCAGTCTAATAACTCAGTTACTTGGGCAAAATGGACAACAGATGGACATGCTTCAGAACCATCTCATTCAAAACCAGGGTGATAGATGGTCTCGGATAAAGTTCCCAGAGCTGAAGCCAGGCAAGGACATCACTGCCTTCTTTGCTTTATTTGAATCAACGGCAAATGATTATCATCTTCCAGAGGAAGAATATATGGGGGCAATCAGACGCTGCGTGCATGGAGAAGCTGCGGAGCTACTGTCTCAACTAGCCCCAGAGCAAGTGAGAGACTATCAATATTTTAAACGGCTAGCCCTCCAGCAATTTGGACTCTCCACGGAACAGCTGAGAAGGCGCTTTCGTGCAGCTAATCTGAAACCAGAAAACAGTGCATTTGCAAGCAGGGTTCAGAGACTTTGCATGAAATGGGCAGGTAGTGCTCAAGTATATACCTTTCAAGACTTCTTGGAGTTAATAGTGAGAGAACAAATTCTCCATGTCATCCCTCCAGAACATGCAGCTTTAGCCCGTGCTCAAAGACCAAGGAATACATGTGCACTTGCAGAGGTGTTGGACGAAATCGCTGCTGCAAATTATCCACCACAGCCGCAGTGCCCTACATTTGTCAAGCTGAGGGAAGATCATCCATCTCCACCCTTACGATGGCCAAGGACTGAACATCAGCAAAGACCACCAATTCCAACTCCCAGACAACGTACTTCAGCTCAAGCAGAAGCCCCTGCTCGGGACCAGAAAGGACATACCAGCTTTAGGCCAGCAGTGCCAGCCTGTTATCATTGTAAACAACGGGGGCACATTCGGGCTCGATGCCCCTTGTTAATAGAAAAGGGGGTACCACAACAGCCGAATATCCATCTTATTGCAAGTCAGCTGCTGACACTGTCAGCAGCTCAAGATCAGCAGGAGAGGCAGTCTCAAAGGGTCTGTCAGACCCATCTACCTCACAGGGTGTCTGTTGTGGGGAGGGGGAGGGAAAGGGGATTGTAAGCTGCTCTGAGACATATGAGGCCTGCTGGGTGACCGTGGGCCAGTCCCAGTTCTCTCAGAGCTGTTCTCTCAAGGGCAGTTCTTGAAAGAGCTCTCTCTGCCCCATCTACCTCACAGGGTGTCTGTTGTGGGGAGGGGGAGGGAAAGGGGATTGTAAGCTGCTCTGAGACATATGAGGCCTGCTGGGTGACCGTGGGCCAGTCCCAGTTCTCTCAGAGCTGTTCTCTCAAGGGCAGTTCTTGAAAGAGCTCTCTCAGCCCCATCTACCTCACAAGGTGTCTGTTGTGGGGAGGGGGAGGAAAAGGGGATTGTAAGCTGCTCTGAGACATATGAGGCCTGCTGGGTGACCTTGGGCCAGTCTCAGTTCTCTCAGAGCTGTTCTCTCAAGGGCAGTTCTTGAAAGAGCTCTCTCAGCCCCATCTACCTCACAGGGTGTCTGTTGTGGGGAGGGGGAGGGAAAGGGGATTGTAAGCTGCTCTGAGACATATGAGGCCTGCTGGGTGACCTTGGAGCGCAGTCCCAGTTCTCTCAAGCAGCTCTCTCTGCCCCATCTACCTCACAGGGTGTCTGTTGTGGGGAGGGGGAGGGAAAGGGGATTGTAAGCTGCTCTGAGACATATGAGGCCTGCTGGGTGACCTTGGGCCAGTCCCAGTTCTCTCAGACCTGTTCTCTCAAGGGCAGTTCTTGAAAGAGCTCTCTCTGCCCCATCTACCTCACAGGGTGTCTGTTGTGGGGAGGGGGAGGGAAAGGGGATTGTAAGCTGCTCTGAGACATATGAGGCCTGCTGGGTGACCTTGGGCCAGTCCCAGTTCTCTCAGAGCTGTTCTCTCAAGGGCAGTTCTTGAAAGAGCTCTCTCAGCCCCATCTACCTCACAAGGTGTCTGTTGTGGGGAGGGGGAGGAAAAGGGGATTGTAAGCTGCTCTGAGACATATGAGGCCTGCTGGGTGACCTTGGGCCAGTCCCAGTTCTCTCAGAGCTGTTCTCTCAAGAGCTTCCGGTCGGAGTAAAATGGCGAATTGACACACTTTGCGAGTTGTGCAGAGTGTACTGCGGTATCTGACGACAGTCTGGGCTTCATCTGGCCCAGCGCAGCACTCCCCAGGCGGGGGGTGGCAAGCAAGCAGCCAAGCCTGAGGGGAGTTGAGATCGGTGTGGATAAGCTTCGGAGGAAGCTTGTTTACACTTTGATCTCCTTCCGTGAAGAGGGCAGTTGCAAATCAGCACTACAGATACCAGCTGGGCTGAGAATTCAGCATAAATTCGTCATCTACCGATCTCTTTAACATCAAGTTTAACATCGATTACAGAAGAAACACCGCGAAACCCCGAGATTACAAGCAAGGTAACAAATGAATAAGCGCTTACCGGTTTAAAGAAGAATGCGAAATTGAAACGTGCGGATAAGCGTAGAAGCCTTTAATGAACTATTCCGCTTGATTTAAAAGTAAAACGAAAGTTTTCCTTTAGAGAAAACGGCTGAAAAGTGACTTTGTTTTGCATTCCTGTGGTTAGTCAAGTCTAAACTTTACGTAGCAGAAACGAAACTAACTGTGACTCTATGATACAGGAAGTAGGCTAGAGTGGACGTTTTAGAGGTTGCTGTGCCGGAAACAGACGGACGTTTGAATGTGTGACACCACCTTTACCGAAAGTTGGATTACAGAGACGGACAGATAAACAGGAAGTCTGGAAGGAGCCTACTCTAGCCGGAAAATCATAGAGAAATTGCGCCCGACATTTTGAGGAGGACTAAATTTTAAAAAGTTATTTTTAAGCCGAAAAAGCGCTGAAACAAGTTATAAAGGTGGCGATTTGGCTTGAAGATTGCTAATATAAAGATTGATTAGCACTGAAGTCGCTTCCAAGACGGATTTGAGGTCAAGACCTAGAGCTGCTTCATCACCTAGTCCAAGAATGACTGCAAAGGAAAAAAAGAGTGGCAAGCGGCTATGGAAGCGATGGAAAAACGGATGACCGAAGTGGTGCAGAATTTTGGAAAACAAATAGAATCACAGCTGCAACAACAATTGCAACAACAGCTGCAAATACAACTGGAGCAAATAGAACAAGTGCAAGTCCAAGTACAGAAAAAAAATATGGAAGAACTGAAAGAACTGGTACTAACAGAAGTGTCAGGGATTAAAAAAGATACAGAAGAAGTTAAGAAAGAGGTCAAAAGTCTGGTGACAAAATCTGAAGAAATGGAACAGAAGGTTAAAAAAACCCTGTTAGAAAATACAAGACTGGAGTCCATGATGGAATATAGGGCTACTCAGAATCATCTGAGATTGAGAGGGATAGAAGAGGAGGAAGATCAGGATCTACGGGCTCTAGTAATCAACACATTGACAACTTATGTAGGGGAAGATGTTGGAGATTTGGATTCAGACTTTGACTTGATTTACAGAGTAAACTCAGCTTATGCCAAGAGAAAGCAATTACCCAGAGATGTGATTGTTCAATTCGTGACAACAAAAATGAAGGAAGATGTTTTCAAGAAACAATTCACACAACCGTTGGAAATTAATGGAAAAAAAATAATAATTCTGAGAGAAATTCCGAGATCGATCTTACAAGACAGAAAGAAATTCAAGAAATTGACAGACAGACTAAAAGAAATGAACATTAGGTTCAGATGGGAGATTCCATATGGACTTTCATTTGTGTACAATTCGGTGAGATCTACTCTTAAATCTGAAGGAGATTTATACAGATTTAAAGAGAACAATTTTGATGATTTTAAAGATATTTAACTCAACATAATTATGGATTACAAATTTTTATCTTGGAACGTAAACGGATTAAATTCACCAAGTAAAAGAAGATTAGTGAATCATTGGCTGGAGAAACAAAAATGTAACATAATTTGTTTACAAGAAACACATATCAGAAAACAAGATAATAAATATTTGATTAATAAAAAATTGGGAGAAGAATTTCATTCCTCAGCAACTAATAAGAAAAAAGGAACAGTGATTTATGTTTCAAAAGAATTGGATCCTAAACAAATCTTCTCAGATAAAGAAGGAAGATATGTTGGCGTGGAAATATTGATGAACAGAAAAAAGACATTGCTCGTAAATATATATGCACCCAATGGTGCAAAAGAGACTTTCTTCAATGACTTGACTAAAGAGTTGGATTGTTTAAATTATGATCAAATAGTCCTTGCTGGAGACTTTAATGGTACAGTGAATAACATATTGGACAGAAAATCCAAAGCAAGTGGAGAGACAATTGGAAAGCTACCAAAAAATTTCTTTCAATTGATGAAGCAAGAGAAACTGGAAGACGTTTGGAGGAAGTGGAACCCCAAGACTAAGGATTACACGTTTTATTCTAATAGACATAACTCCTTTTCTCGAATTGACATGATTTGGATGTCAGAGGAGATGGCGCAAAAAACTTATAAAATACAAATTTTACCCAAAACTAATTCTGATCATAATCCCTTACTCTGGATATCTAAAGAAAAAACTAAACAACTATATTGGAGAATTAATGAGGACTTATTGGATCAAAAATTAATCAATGAAACTTTAAAAAAAGAAACGAAAAGTTTTTTTGAATTGAATTTAAATAAAGGTACGGATATACAAGTTGTATGGGATGCGTACAAAGCAGTAATGAGAGGTATGCTTATCTCTCTGAACTCCAAGGACAAAAAGCAAAAGATGCAACAACAGAAAGACCTTTATGAAAAAATTCGACAAAAAGAAAAGGAATTAAAGAAAAGACCAGGGAAGAAAAGATTATTAAAGAGATCCACTTTCTGCAAGATCAACTGAATGTTTTATTAAACAGAGAATTATATTGGAATCTGAAGAAATTACAGCAAAAAGCATTTGAGGGTGCAAACAAGCCAGGAAAGTTTTTAGCGTGGCAATTGAAAAATAGAAAAGAAAGGAATTTTATATCTAAGATTATTGAAGATGGAAAGGATGTTATGAATTTGAATGGTATAAAAAGAGCTTTCTTCAAATATTACGCCAAATTATTTAAAAAGAAAGGAATTGATCAACAGAGAATTAAGAAATATTTGGAGACTATTGAAGTTCCAGAGCTGGGAAAACAAATTAAGGAATCACTAAATGGTTTAGTAACGAAAGAAGAAGTGACAATGGCGATAGAAGATGCAAAGTTGGGCAAAGCTCCAGGACCAGATGGCTTCACAGCAAAGTTCTACAAGAAATTTAAAGAGGAGCTAACCCCCATTTTAGTACTTCTGTCGAATGAGATAAGAAAGACTAAACGGATCCCAGATTCATGGAAAGAAGCAAATATTTCATTGATACCTAAAGAAGGTTTGGATTTAACTCAAGTAAAGAATTACAGACCAATATCGCTATTAAATAATGATTACAAATTATTTGCAAAAATAATTTCGGAGAGATTGAAAAAATATCTGAAAGATACTATAGCGGAAGAACAAGCCGGATTTTTACCAAATAGACAAATTAGAGACAATTTAAGAGTGGTGATAGACGCAATTGAATACTATGACAAACATCCAGAAAAAGAAGTTGGATTCCTCTTCCTAGATGCGGAAAAAGCTTTTGACAATTTAAATTGGGAGTTTATGCTGCAAGTTATTGAAAAAATGGACATTGGACAGTTCTTTTTAAACATGATTGTGGCAATATATTCAGAACAAAAAGCGGCTTTGAATATAAACAAAGAAAGGACGGATTTTTTCCAAGTTCAAAAGGGAACACGTCAAGGCTGCCCGTTGTCCCCGTTGCTGTTTATTTGGATGTTGGAAATATTATTGACAGCGATAAGAAAAGATAATAGTATTGAAGGACTTTCAGTGAAAGGATTCGTATATAAATACAGGGCATTTGCAGATGATGTGATGTTTATGATTCAGGATCCTATTGAGAAAATACCACATCTGATGGAGAAAATTGAAGAATTCGGCTCAGTTGCGGGTTTTTACGTTAATAAAAACAAAACTAAGGTGATGTGTAAAAATATGACGAAGCAAAGACAAATAGAACTTCAAGAGAAAATTCAATGTGAAGTAGTTACAAAGACTAAATATCTAGGAATTGAATTAACCATGAAAAATATTGATCTGTTTAAAAATAATTATGAAAAGGTGTGGCATAGGATTCAGCAAGATATGAAGAAATGGGACACTTTGAATTTATCATTGATGGGAAGAATCGCAACCGTAAAAATGAATATCTTACCGCGTTTGATGTTTTTATTTCAGACCATTCCAATACTAAAACAAAGGAAAGTACTGGATTCGTGGCAGAAAGAATTATCCAAATTTGTATGGGCAGGAAGAAAACCAAGGATTAAAATGAAAATTTTATGTGATGCAAGAGAGAGAGGAGGTCTACAACTACCAAATTTAAGACTGTATTATGATGCCGTCTGTTTAACATGGTTGGAACAGTGGATTAATCTTGAGAATAAGAAGTTATTGGCTTTAGAAGGGCATGATAACAAATTCGGATGGCATGCATATTTATGGTATGGAAAAGTAAAAATGGATAAATTTTTTAAACACCACTTTTTAAGACAATCACTGTTCGAGACATGGATGAGATACAGAAAATTCTTCTCAGAAGAAAGACCACTTTGGATAGTACCAGCTGAAGTGATTAACCCACATTCAAGAAATCAAGGGTTAGATTGGCTACCTTACAAAAATCTTTTAAAATTAGAAGGGAAAAACTTTGTGTTAAAAGATAGATTTGATGTCGAATTTGAATATGATTGGTTGAAATACAGACAGATTTATGACTTATTTAAGACCGATAAAAGAGAACATGGTTTCAGAGAAAAGAACATTGAAATTGAAACTGTATGGCTTGAGAAAGGTAAAAAAATGATTTCTAAACTGTACAAGGTTTTATTGAAATGGTACACTGAGGATGAAACTGTAAAAGAGCAAATGATAAAATGGGCTGTAAATATTAATAATGAGATATTAATGACATCCTGGGAATATTTGTGGAAAAAGTCAATGAAAATTTCAACTTGTGTAAATGTTAAAGAGAATTGTTATAAAATGATGTACAGATGGTATATGACGCCTAAAAAAATTGCTATTATAAATGAAAGTATGTCTAACAAATGTTGGAAATGCAAGAAACATGAAGGGTCTTTTTACCATATGTGGTGGACATGTGATAAAGCAGTAAAGTATTGGACTGAGATCCACAATGAGATACAAAAAATTTTGAAATGTACTTTTAAGAAAGACCCACAGATGTTATTGTTAGGTCTTAAAATGGAAGAAATAAATGTAGCCAAGAGAACACTACTATGGTACTTGACTACAGCAGCTAGACTGATTTTTGCTCAATGTTGGAAACAAGATAAAGTACCTGAAACATGGGAATGGATTAAAAAGACGTTGTTTTTGGCAGAAATGGACAAATTAACAAGAAAGTTAAACAACGAAGAAGATGAAACTTTCTTTGGAGACTGGAAAGACTTTCAAAAATACTTGTTGAAAAATTGGGACATTAAACGTGGTTTGATTTGCTTTGATAGTTATTAAGAAGAAAATGAAAGAGAATTAGATTTTTGAATTGTTACCGTTTGTAAGAGAAAAGAAGTTTAGAAGTAATTGTAACAGAATAAGAGAGACATTAATGGGGTTGGAGCAGTGCGGGAAGCCTTGTTTGGGGGGGAGAAGGGAAATAAGAAAAATGGATATGTAGGTAGGTTTAATTTGTATGAACATGTGATATATCCAATAATAAACTGTATTTACCAATAGAGCTGTTCTCTCAAGGGCAGTTCTTGAAAGAGCTCTCTCAGCCCCATCTACCTCACAGGGTGTCTGTTGTGGGGAGGGGGAGGGAAAGGGGATTGTAAGCTGCTCTGAGACATATGAGGCCTGCTGCGTGACCTTGGGCCAGTCCCAGTTCTCTCAGAGCTGTTCTCTCAAGGGCAGTTCTTGAAAGAGCTCTCTCTGCCCCATCTACCTCACAGGGTGTCTGTTGTGGGGAGGGGGAGGGAAAGGGGATTGTAAGCTGCTCTGAGACATATGAGGCCTGCTGGGTGACCTTGGGCCAGTCCCAGTTCTCTCAGAGCTGTTCTCTCAAGGGCAGTTCTTGAAAGAGCTCTCTCAGCCCCATCTACCTCAAAGGGTGTCTGTTGTGGGGAGGGGGAGGGAAAGGGGATTGTAAGCTGCTCTGAGACATATGAGGCCTGCTGGGTGACCTTGGGCCAGTCTCAGATCTCTCAGAGCTGTTCTCTCAAGGGCAGTTCTTGAAAGAGCTCTCTCTGCCCCATCTACCTCACAGGGTGTCTCTTGTGGGGAGGGGGAGGGAAAGGGGATTGTAAGCTGCTCTGAGACATATGAGGCCTGCTGGGTGACCGTGGGCCAGTCCCAGTTCTCTCAGAGCTGTTCTCTCAAGGGCAGTTCTTGAAAGAGCTCTCTCTGCCCCATCTACCTCACAGGGTGTCTGTTGTGGGGAGGGGGAGGAAAAGGGGATTGTAAGCTGCTCTGAGACATATGAGGCCTGCTGGGTGACCTTGGGCCAGTCCCAGTTCTCTCAGACCTGTTCTCTCAACGGCAGTTCTTGAAAGAGCTCTCTCAGCCCCATCTACCTCACAGGGTGTCTGTTGCGGGGAGGGGGAGGAAAAGGGGATGGTAAGCTGCTCTGAGACATATGAGGCCTGCTGGGTGACCTTGGGCCATTCTCAGTTCTCTCAGAGCTGTTTTCTCAAGGGCAGTTCTTGAAAGAGCTCTTTCAGCCCCATCTACCTCACAGGGTGTCTGTTGTGGGGAGGGGGAGGGAAAGGGGATTGTAAGCTGCTCTGAGACATATGAGGCCTGCTGGGTGACCTTGGGCCAGTCCCAGTTCTCTCAGACCTGTTCTCTCAAGGGCAGTTCTTGAAAGAGCTCTCTCAGCCCCATCTACCTCACAAGGTGTCTGTTGCGGGGAGGGGGAGGAAAAGGGGATGGTAAGCTGCTCTGAGACATATGAGGCCTGCTGGGTGACCTTGGGCCATTCTCAGTTCTCTCAGAGCTGTTTTCTCAAGGGCAGTTCTTGAAAGAGCTCTTTCAGCCCCATCTACCTCACAGGGTGTCTGTTGTGGGGAGGGGGAGGGAAAGGGGATTGTAAGCTGCTCTGAGACATATGAGGCCTGCTGGGTGACCTTGGGCCAGTCCCAGTTCTCTCAGAGCTCTCTCTGCCCCATCTACCTCACAGGGCGTCTGATGTGTGGAGGGGGAGGGAAAGGGGATTGTAAGCTGCTCTGAGACATATGAGGCCTGCTGGGTGACCTTGGGCCAGTCCCAGTTCTCTCAGAGCTGTTCTCTCAAGGGCAGTTCTTGAAAGAGCTCTCTCTGCCCCATCTACCTCACAGGGTGTCTGTTGTGGGGAGGGGGAGGGAAAGGGGATTGTAAGCTGCTCTGAGACATATGAGGCCTGCTGGGTGACTTTGGGCCAGTCCCAGTTCTCTCAGAGCTGTTCTCTCAAGGGCAGTTCTTGAAAGAGCTCTCTCAGCCCCATCTACCTCAAAGGGTGTCTGTTGTGGGGAGGGGGAGGGAAAGGGGATTGTAAGCTGCTCTGAGACATATGAGGCCTCCTGGGTGACCTTGGGCCAGTCTCAGATCTCTCAGAGCTCTTCTCTCAAGGGCAGTTCTTGAAAGAGCTCTCTCTGCCCCATCTACCTCACAGGGTGTCTGTTGTGGGGAGGGGAGGGAAAGGGGATTGTAAGCTGCTCTGAGACATATGAGGCCTGCTGGGTGACCGTGGGCCAGTCCCAGTTCTCTCAGAGCTGTTCTCTCAAGGGCAGTTCTTGAAAGAGCTCTCTCTGCCCCATCTACCTCACAGGGTGTCTGTTGTGGGGAGGGGGAGGGAAAGGGGATTGTAAGCTGCTCTGAGACATATGAGGCCTGCTGGGTGACCTTGGGCCAGTCCCAGTTCTCTCAGAGCTGTTCTCTCAAGGGCAGTTCTTGAAAGAGCTCTCTCAGCCCCATCTACCTCACAAGGTGTCTGTTGTGGGGAGTGGGAGGAAAAGGGGATTGTAAGCTGCTCTGAGACATATGATGCCTGCTGGGTGACCTTGGGCCAGTCTCAGTTCTCTCAGAGCTGTTCTCTCAAGGGCAGTTCTTGAAAGAGCTCTCTCAGCCCCATCTACCTCAAAGGGTGTCTGTTGTGGGGAGGGGGAGGAAAGGGGATTGTAAGCTGCTCTGAGACATATGAGGCCTGCTGGGTGACCTTGGGCCAGTCCCAGTTCTCTCAGAGCTGTTCTCTAGGGCAGTTCTTGAAGAGCTCTCTGCCCCATCTACCTCACAGGGTGTCTGATGTTGGGAGGGGGAGGGAATGGGGATTGTAAGCTGCTCTGAGACATATGAGGCCTGCTGGGTGACCTTCGGCCAGTCCCAGTTCTCTCACAGCTGTTCTCTCAAGAGAATTTCTGGTCAGAAATTCGAACCTACGACGCTCAGCCCAAAGAGCAACCTGTTACCTATGCCAAAGTTACTGTAGGAGACTGGACTGATACCATTCCATTGTTAATACATCAAGGAGATGACCCAGTTTTTCTGCTTGGGATGGATGTCTATTTCAAAATGCAAAAAGCAAAGGGCTGTATTAATCAGTTTCCAGTAATTACCAGGAGCAGAGCTAGAGATACTGACAAGCAACCACTAGCCCAGTATGAAGGAAATCCCCCACAGGGTATCCAGCAGGAAGAAGGGGGAGAGCAGAGAGCAGGTGAGGGAATTTCACAGTCTTTAGCTCAAGACGATCAGTCTGCTCTTGCGACTGAAAGCATTGAGTTGCCTGTGAAATGTGACCCAAAAGTCTTTAGAGACTTAGTAAAGACATCTCCAGATTTACAATCATGTCGGGAAGCCGCTGGAAAAGGTAACCTGTCACGGGATAAACCTGGAAGTAGCAATATCTACTGGCAGAATGATCTTCTTTATAGGGAGTTTCTACCTAAGGGTAAGGGGTTCATGTCGCAACCACAGAAGCAACTGGTGGTTCCTGAACCCTTTAGAAAAGAAGTTCTAAGATTTGCCCATGACTTGCCATTGTCTGGGCATCTTGGATTCAAGAGAACGCTCGCTAAAATCACTGCAGCATTCTACTGGCCTGGAGTAAGTAAGGACACCAAAGGATATGTTAACTCATGTGAATTATGTCAAAGGGTAGGACATTCCTCTGATCATGTTAAGGTGCCACTGGGAAGAATTCCAATAGTACAAACACCATTTTCAGAAATACAGATTGATGTTCAGGGACCCTTTCCCCCTACCAAGTCCGGGAAGAGATTCATCCTTGTTATTATAGATTGGGCAACATGTTTCCCAGCAGCCGTTCCTTTAAGGACCGTTACTGCAACAAGTGTCTAGGACATTGTTAGAGTTTTTTTGCTAACTTTGGTTTTCCAAGAGTTATTATTAGCGATAGATCATCGGTATTCGTAAGTAATTTAATGCAAAAACTCTATGAACTGGCTGGGGTGACTCAACAGCTTAGTACAGCATACCACCCACAATCCCACAGACAGGTAGAAAAGTGGGGAGGAACCCTAACACGCATGCTAAAGGCCTTTTGCCAGGAACATCATAGCAATTGGGATGAGGCAGTTCCGCTATTGGTTAGTGCATACCGAGATGCCGTCCACCCGTCCTTGGGAGGCCTTACACCTAATGAAATGGTGTTTGGTAGGAAACTAACAGGAGTTTTAGAGTTACTGAAAGCTAGTTGGGAAGGAGCCTGGGCCCCTGAACTATCACAGTCTGTGTCGGGATATTTTGCCAATCTACAACAGACTCTACACAAAATACAGCAGGTTGCCCATCAAGCCCTCATAGAAGCCAGGGAAAAACAAAAGGTGTCTTTTGATAAGACTGCTAAGCCCAGAGTCCTGCAGATCGGAGACTGGGCTCTGCTCTTGAGTCCCGAAAGTGTAGGAAAGTTAGATCTGCATTGGACTGGACCTTTTGAGGTCACCCAGAATCTTGGAGACGGGAATTATGAGATCAGAGATCCTGAGAGAGGTCCTCTTGTGGTCCACATTAATCGCCTGAAAAGGTTTAACCGTCAAGTACAACAAATGTCAATTGAAGTGTGGCCAGAAGAAGACTTTGAGATTCCAGATTTGCTTTCAGAGGCTGAAAGATCGACCGGGATATTTGAAATCCCTGTCAATGAAACTTTGTCACATCAGCAGCAAAAACAATTAATGATCTTGTTGCAGAAATTTAAAGATCTTTTTACTAACCGTCCTGGGATAACTAACTTGGTAGTTCACGATATTGACACAGGAGATCACTTACCAGTGAAATCTAATCCGTATCCTATGCGTGGACCAATGAGGGAAATAGTTAGAACAGAAATTGAAAAGATGTTAGAAATGGGCGTGATAGAGCCATGTGTGTGAGAATGGTCCAGCAACCTTGTTATCGTGACTAAGAAGAAGTTAAATGAAGGAGATCCAATCCAGTATCGTCTGTGTGTAGATTACAGAAAACTGAACAAGCTAAGCCAAATGGACCAATACCCCTCACCTCATATTGAGGAAGTGATAGAGAGATTGGCAGGGGCAAAATACATCACTACACTTGATCTTACATCAGGGTATTGGCAGGTGCCACTCACAGAGAGAGCCAAGGAGAAAACAGCCTTCTCCTGCTTCATGGGGCAGTATCGTTTTAATGTGCTCCCATTTGGTGTGAAATCAGCCAGTAAAGCCTTTCAGAGGTTAATGGATAAAGTACTTCAGGGATTGGAGTATGCAGTGGCATACCAAGATGACATAGCAGTGGTTAGCTCAAGTTGGCATGAACACTTACAGCATCTGGAGACTGTGCTTCATAGAATCCAGGATGCCGAGTTAACCATCAAGCCATCTAAATGCCAGGTAGCTAACTCCACTGTGGTATATTTGGGTCATCAGATTGGGGGTGAGAAAATCTCACCACACGCAGTAAAAGTTGAGGCAATTGTCAACTGGCCCACCCCCATGACGAAAAAACAGATCCTGAGCTTTCTGGGAGCTTGCGGGTTCTACCGAAGGTTCATCCCCAATTTCAGTGGCCTGGTATTGGTTTTAACCGATTTATGTAAAAAAAAGTCCCAGCCAGGGTACCATGGTCAGTGGAGTGCCAAAGGGCTTTCGATCTTCTCAAACAGAAACTTGCCCAAGCCCCAATTCTCAAACCACCTGACTATACTAAACCGTTTCTTGTTAGAACTGACGCGAGCAGGACGGGCATAGAGGGTTCTAACGGCTGTCTCCATCCAGTGGTGCATTTGAGCCGCAAACTACTCCCTAGGGAGCAGAAGTATAGCGTTATAGAACAAGAAGCATTGGGGGTGGTTTGGGGGCTAAATAAGTTGAAAACTTACCTCAGGGGGACACACTTTTATCTGGAGACGGATCACAGTCCTATAACATTCATTCACAGAATGAAAGAGACAAACTCCAGAATCCTGAGGTGGGCATTGTCACTACAAGATCTGTCCTTTGAAATTACGCACATCCGAGGAAGAGATAACATCTTGGCCGACTCTCTTTCAAGGTGTCATACAGAATTCTAAGAAGCGGATGACTGTTGTCATGAAAATTGGTCTTGCTTGAAGTTTTGTAATGTGGTATTTTAGTAGACTGTATAATACTTGAGGTATGTTGTGCAAGGGTATACATCTTAAGAAATATTGTTTTTTTAAATCGCAGGAAGGCGACTGACTGTGTCACTTGCCTTCTGCGTGGGGGGGTGTATGGAAGCAGCACGTGCTTCTGTTTTTATTTCTAGATGATTAATTTGAAACAAGACTTCCTAAGTTGTTTCAGCCCCAGCCCTGGGAACCGTTGTAGCTGAAGATCCTGGAGCCTATTCCTTTTTGAGGGCTCCACAGCTGCAAATAATAATTAGCTACCTGGCCTTGAGTGGGGAGCAAGCAGTAACAGGGGAGGGGACTTATTTTAGCGGCTCTGCAGGCCGAAGCCGGAGGAAGTTTTTGTGAATGCTGATATGCCTTTTTTTTGTAATCATCTTCAATAAACTTTGTCAAGCTTTCTGAGACCCGGAGTGAGGAGCAGCGTCGTTAATGGGTGCCTTCCTCCCTTTCCCCAGAGTCGAACCAAAGACCGAAGAGGTGAGCCTCCTTTTTTTAGCACAGAGCACCTTGAGTGGTGATAAAGTAAATCAACTTGCTCTGTGCCAGTTCGAGGCCCGAGTTCTAATAGACTCTGGCAGAAGAACTGAGAGTGAAACTCCCGGTTCACACACACCTATAGATGGACCATCCCCAAAGGCATAATCTTCAAATTTATGGACAAAAAAGAAAAAATTGACACTGTTGAAAAAGCATATGAGTTTTTGCATCTTCATAGTTATCCAGCAAAAGGAGAAGAAGAGGAGGAAGACAACAGCACCAAAGAAAGTGACGAAGAGGGAGCAGTGGCATCTTCTGATGAGAACTCAGACTCAGCATTGGGGGCAGCAACTCCAAAAACATGCTATCATTTGAGAAAGAAAAAGGACAAAAAATGAGTAGTTATTGCACTCTGGAACGTCTTAAAGTTTTTTTATTTTATAACTATTTCTTATTTTGCTCTTTATGAAGGCAGATATGGGGGAGTTTTCAATTTTTGTATTTTTCAGTTTAAATAGACTATTAGATGAACATATTCAATGAACTTTAACTGTAACTTTGAGCTAATAAGCTGATTCTATAAGCATTATGTACGACCACCATCTCTTGGGTTTTTATTGGGTTTTCTTTACTTTCACCATTAGTTTGTAGTTCCCTCCCCTTTTTTTCATTGTAGTTTATAGAAAAAGCAATTAAAAAATCCCCTTCGGGGGGCAAAAAAACACACACTGTGCTCCGTGCCTTTCTCTGGGTCAGGATGAGAAAACTGTCTTAATCATCACCATGGGCGTTGCTTTCTCGCTGATGGGAGAAGCTGCCCAGCTGGATCTCTGCGTGCTGTTATGTGGAAGGGAAGGGAGACCTGATGTATTAATTCTAAGTTTTAAACAGCTGTTGGGGGGCTGTCCTTTTTATCAAATCAGCCTTGAAGAGGGGGACTTAACCCTTCTCTTGCCATCTCTCACAGTATCTGCGAGCCCTGATAGCAGCAGTGGGGCCAGGGACTTGCTCCCCCCGCCATCTCTCCCGCACAAACACACACACACACACGGTCCCTGACAAGGGCAAAGCTCTGGCACCCCAGGGGCCAGGGAGAAAGATGCACAGCATCCTCCCCCACTCTCTCCCCCCCCACACACACACACAAATACACATGCCCCCTGAGCTCCACAGTGCTCTCTCTCACACACACACACACATACACACACTCTCACACACACTAGTCCCTAACAGGGACAACAATGCTCTCTCCAGTTGAGGCAGCCAAGGGGTCAGGGAGAAGCAGGCGCGACCTCCCCTCCCCAGCTCTCACTCACACATGAGCGTGCACATTCCTCCCGGAGCCCAACAGCAGCCAAGGGGCCAGGGAGAAGGAGGAGGATGGCATGCTCATTGTGGCCTGCCAGGGCAGAATGAAAGAAGGGTGTGTGCTGAGAAGCTCAGCTCTTGACAGAGGAGTTTGTGAAAGTGGCCACCCAGGGAGGGAGTCTGTCAGAGATGGGATGGAGGCGGTCTCTTCCTCATGGGGTTGGCAGGGAGGGGGGGGCAGCTGCTGGCCACTGCCCTCCCTCAGGGACAAAGGAACTGTGGAAGTGTGAGGGGTGATGAAGCCCACAGCCCAGGATCAGCCCTTCGCATGTGACGCTATTTCTGGCGAGGGCAGGAGGCATTTTGGAGGGAAAGCAAATGGGAGCACCACCCTATGTGCCCTGCGAGCTGAGCTGCCACTGCCTCATGGCTCAAGCTTACTTGTTGTGGAATGGGACAACTCAGTAGTCCTCTAGAGGTGCTGCGACAGCAGTATCCTGTCAGGCAGGGGGCTAAGGCAGGTTATTCGTGTCCATGCTATCTCTGGAGAGGGCAGGAAATATTTTGGAGGGAAAGCAAATGGGTCACTGGGCATTCTGAATAAATGGGTGGGACTCAGGCCATGGACTCAGTGGATAGGGTAGGCCTGGGGAAGTGTGTAGAACATTCAGAAAAGAATCACACCAAAACAGCTTTATTATATAGGAGAGATGGTTTTAGCCAGTGTTCCCTCTAAGCTGAGTTAGTGTGAGCTAGCTCACAGTTTTTTAGCCTCCGGCTCACACATTTTTTACTTAGCTCAGGAAGGATGGCTCCAGAGCAAACTAATTTATGCAGTAGCCAAATTGCTTACTCAGAACTTTAAATGCCAGGAGCTCACAAAGTAGAATTTCTGCTCACAAGACTCCACAGCTTAGAGGGAACATTGGTTTTAGCTTTGTTATTTGTATTAAGTGATGTTTGATAATTTTATATTATACCATTGGAAATTTTATTCTGTTGTTATGTTAGCTGCCCTGAGCCAGCCTTGGCCGGGAGGGCGGGGTAAAAATCTAATAAATCAAATCAAATCAAACTTGGGGGGGATAGGTTTTCAAAATAGAGTTGTCAGGCCTCCCTGCTATAGTGGGAGATTTCCTGCTGGCAACCCATGCTTCTTGCTGCCGCCACTTCAAGCAGTGGGAGAAAAATTTTAAAAATCATAGTTGTCATGTGTGATGTGATGTCACTTCCAAGAAAACACTAGGGGTGTGTAAAAAATCAATATTTTTCAGGTTCAGGTTTATTGAACCCCCCAAAATGTTATTTTACGATATTCCCAAATCCCAATACCAGTATCTACGAATTTCTTGGACTACAAGATGGTAAAGAATGTATCATATAGACTGATAACTTTATTAAGATCTTAAAATCACTGACCTCTTGTTTGGCACAAATTATCTCTAAGTGCACAGACAGCAATCACATTGGTTTTACTCCTAAATAGACAGGAAGTCTGTACTTTAATATGCAATTAATAAAAAGTTTAAAGCAGTCTTTATATTCCTCAGTGTAGAGAAGGCATTTGATTGCATAGAACCTAAATTCTTTATAAATGATTTTTTATTATTTCCTCTTAACAGGGTGAAATACAGAAGAAAAAAAGGGATAGGGAAGAAATATCGATTCATCAGATTTGTAAAGTATTATGAATTGTTATGTACAACAAGTAAAATCTGATATATTACCAAATGTATTACGTATTTCAAATATAAGAGCAAACAATAATACTTGGTGAACAAGAACCTAAATTCTTATTGGCTGTTCTTAAAGCCTTTGGTTTTGGTGATGGTTTTATTAATTGAGTGGAAATTATTTACTCAGATTCCTTGGCAAGATTAGCAACATTTGGTTTTCTATCAATCCCAATGAAAATTTGAGATGTAGTAAGCAGGGTGTCCTCTCTCAGCTCTACTTTTTTGTAATAACTTGCTGTGAGTCAGCCAAGCTCAGCAGGGCAAAGAGACACAGAGGACTCCTCTGAGGAAGGAGGAGCTCAGAGCCAGTGGCAGACATAGTGCAGGAGGAGGCAGTCTCGGAGGGGCCAGATATAGATTCTCAGCCAGGAACCAGTACACTGGCCCCTCAGCTCCCTAACCCTGGGTCGGCAACAGAGAGCCAGTTGCCAGTCAGTTCACACACACACCCTCATCACCAGAGCCTCAGGAATGCCGTCGGAAGAAGATTAGGAGAGGCCTTCAAGCTAGAAGGCTCAGTGCCCATCAAGCAGCACAGTACCAGGGTCAGTGTCAGAGTCCTTAACTTAGTCAGCAAAATACCAGGCCTTGTTCATTGAAGCAAGAATAGTATTTATTTTTTAAAGCTGCAATAGAAGGTTACTGGCACAGAAGCATTGTTAAGAATACCTTGGTTACAAGCAGTTATACCAGAAGGGGGGAGAACGGGGACCCCCCCCTCCACAAATAGAAGCAAAGCGCGCGCGCGGGAACTGGAGACAGTAATAATTAATGTAGTTCCCACCGCCCCCCTTTTCCCAGTCGAGCTGTTGCTTTTGAAAGCGATAGGAAGCTAACAGCCAGTCTCCTCCAAGGTCATTGTGTTAAGTCTGAAGAAGATACGGCCTGCACGGCCTGGCAGTCGAGGCAGCTCCCCGCATTCCATTCGAACACTCCAGGTGCATAAATCAACACCCCACGATCCCATCCACCCTCCCTTCACAAAACAAAAGCCCATCCTCCCTCCCTTCTCCATCCATCATGGCAGGGCTACCTGACATGCTGCCCTCCTGATAACAAATCTATCCCTTTGGCTTGTGGGGATACAATTTATGAAAAGCACGGACCATCCTGGGGGCCAGAACATGTTCCGCCCGCACCCACTCCCTCTGTTCAGGCCCAAAGTCCGTCCATTCGACCAAATAAAACAAACGGTTGCGAGAGATTTTAGAGTCCAAGATCTGCGAAACTTCATAGTGTGGTTCCCCCCCCCACCAGCAGCGGAGGTGGGGTGGGTTGTCGCGGTCTCCATTTGTTCTCCTCAGGCACACGGCGTAGGAGCCTTACATGAAAGACAGGATGAACAGACTTTAGTGATTTAGGCAACGCAAGTTCCACAGTCACATTGTTAATCACTCGCACAATCTCAAAAGGTCCAACAAATTTCCAGCCGAGTTTACGGCTAGGTTGTATTCCACGCAAGTTTTGAGTGGAAAGGTAGGCAAACTCCCCGCATTTTGGGACCCAGGAAAGGTTGCGTTTTTTGTCAGCCTGGGTCTTATAAGCCTCCTTCGCATCATCAAGAGTTTTAGCTAATAGCGGCCAAGCCGCTTGCAACTTTTTGCACCAGTCACCAGCATCTCCCGCCGGGAGGTCGGGAGAAGTCAAAAACGGTAAAGGCGGGGCTTCATATCCATGGACCGCCTTGAACGGGGAGATGCCCGTAGAAGAGTGCTGAGTGTTATTGTAACAAAACTCAGCCAAAGGCAAAAGAGAATGCCAATTGTCCTGTTGAAAGTTCGTAAAACACCTTAAATATTGTTCAAGGGTTTGATTGACCCGTTCGGTTTGTCCATCAGTCTCCGGATGGTACGCACTGCCAACCCCCCGCTCCACCCCAAGCAGTGACATAAGTTCAGTCCAGAAATGAGAAACGAATTGCACCCCCCTGTCTGAGATCACTTTCGCCGGTAAAGTGTGGAGCCTCACCACGTGTTGGAGAAAGGCCGAGGCTAACTTCTTGGCCGAGGGGATTGATGCAAACGGAACAAAGTGGGCTTGTTTAGTGAAAAGATCCACTATGACCCAAATAACAGTATTCCCCCCACTAGGGGGTAGATCTGTAATGAAGTCCATTGAGATCACTTCCCATGGTCGAGTTGGCGTGGGGAGGGGTTGCAGTGCTCCAGGGGTTTTCCTGGTCTGGGTTTACTCATTAAACACGTTTGGCAAGCAGAAGTGAACAAAGAAATGTCTTTGCATAGCCCAGGCCACCAGAATTGTCTTTGCAATAGTTGGAGCGATTTAACAAACCCCGTGTGCCCCGCCAGTTTTGATCCGTGTGCCCAACTCATCACCTCCCCCCGAAGGGAGCGGGGAACAAACATTTTGCCGTTTTCCAGCCAGCAGCCCTGTGCATCTTGAGTAACTCCGTCCTCCCCCCCCAACTCCTCCCTGTCGGCGTTGGACATAGCCGTAGAGAATTTCGCGGCCCAGTCATCAGCGGGAGGGGTAGGGGAAGGGGGAGAAAGCGTCACTTGCTTACGGGTGGTTACCGCCCCTCCCAACTGGGAAGGTGTGAAAACAGAGTCACGAATCTCCTCCCTCCTACTGTCGTGTTGTGGGAGGCGTGAAAGTACGTCAGCTAGCGAGTTAGATTTGCCGGGGAAATGGTGCAGAGTGAAGTTGAACTTAGAGAAAAAATCAGCCCAGCGGAGCTGTTTGGCATTTAAGGAGCGAGGGGAGCGGAGGAGCTCAAGGTTTTTATGATCAGTCCAAACCTCGAACGGGACTCGCGCCCCCTCAAGCCAATGGCGCCAGGTTGCCAGTGCTAAGCGGATCGATCCTGCTTCTTTCTCCCACACCAACCAATTTCGCTCAGTATCATTAAATTTTCTGGAAACATAGGCGAGGGGGTGTAGTTTACCATCGTCCCCCTCTTGGAGGATCGCCCCTCCCATCGCAACATCCGATGCGTCGACTTGTACGATGACTTTTATAAGTTCATTCGGGTGCGCCAGAACAGGCTCCGACGTAAAAAGAGCTTTTAACCGGTCAAAGGCGCGTTGACATTCCGGGGACCAGTCTAATTTTGCCCCGGGACGGGTGCAGTCAGGAGGCTTCCCTTTCGTTTTAAGTAAGTCAGTTAGGGGAAGAGCCACCTGAGCAAAATTTGACAGAAATGATCTGTAAAAGTTCGCGAAACCGAGGAAACCCTGGAGTTGCCTCCGAGTCTTAGGGGTTTCCCACCCCACCACATCTTTTACTTTGTCAGGATCCATCTCAATTCCCTTCTGCGATATGCGGTAGCCCAGGAAGGGGATCTCTGACTTGTGAAATTCGCATTTGGACAGCTTAGCAAAGAGTTTGTGCTTGTGCAACGTTTGGAGAACTTCTCTCACCAGTTTGACGTGTGATTTCAGGTCGGGGGAGTACAAAAGTATGTCATCAAGGTAAACAAGGACCCCTTTAAATAAATATTTGTGGAGCACCTCATTAATCAAATTCATGAAAACTCCCGGCGCTCCCTGGAGTCCGAACGGCATTACTAAATACTCAAATTGACCCAGCGGGGTATTGAAAGCCGTTTTGAACTCGTCCCCCTCCCTTATCCGCACCCTGAAGTAGGCATCCCTTAAGTCCAACTTTGAGAATACCTTCCCCCCTGCCACCGCGGCCAACAGATCTTTGATCAGGGGCATAGGGTAAGCGTTCATGTTAGAAACTGCATTCAGCCCTCGATAGTCTGTGCACAGTCGCAACCCCCCGTCCTTTTTTTTCCGGAACAGAACAGGAGCAGCGAACGGGGAAGATGCGGGTCGTATAAACCCCCTCTCTAAGTTTTTGTCAATAAACTTTCTCAACTCCACTTTCTCCGAGGGGCTCATGGAGTAGAGTTTCCCCTTGGGTAACTTTTGGTTAGGTAAAATTTCGATAGCACAGTCAGAGTTTCTGTGGGGGGGGGGCAGTTCATCCGCTTCCTCTTCCCCAAACACAGCGGCTAGGTCACGATATTCTTGGGGAATCGCCTCCAGTTCCGTTTCAGCCACCCCCGCCATTATGAGGTCCCCACCCGCCATCGGGGTACCCCAGTCCCGTTTCCACAGATGTGGTTGGCATTTCTCAGAGATGAAATTCACTTTCCCCTCTCCCCATAGGACGTGTGGATCATGGTCAAAGAACCACGCGCTGCCCAACACTAGAGGAAATCGAGCAGAGGGGGTGACAACGAAGGGCCTTTCCTCCCAGTGGTTCCCGATCCCCACCCGGAAGGGTACAGTTTCATATTTGCATGGCTCTTTCATTGTAGAGCCGTCCATCTGCGTGAAAATCAGGGGATCAGTCAATTTTACCACTTTCGCCCCCAATCCCGTCACTAGTGTGAGGTTAATGAGGTCTTTCCCACACCCAGAGTCAATGAGAGCTCGTACTCTCACATGGGTCAGTAGACCCGGGTCCATTAAAGTCACTGTGAGGAAGAAAAGAGAGGGGGGTCGGCTCACCGGGATTTGCGCTTGGGAGTCCGGGACCTGCTGTTCAGCGCTATTTACAGCAGGTCCGTCTCGTTTCCTGGCTGCGCGGTCTCGCCATCCGATGAGTCCGACGCCTCGCTGAGGGGTTTGGCTTGCAGGGCCCTCGCCCCTCTCGGTTTCGCCACCGGCTTCGGGGTGGAGGTGTCAAACTTCTTTTTGGCCCCTTTCGGGGCCCCAGTTGGCACGGGGGAGCCTGGGTATGTCGCCGCAAAGTGGCCTCCCTCCCCGCACTTCAGGCAGAGTCCTTGCTTCATCCGGAGCTCCCTCGTGCCATCTTTGGGTTTCGGGTTTGGTGGTTGATTCTTCCCTCGCGGAGCGGGTGTAGGACCCGATTGGCCCCCTTTACTCATTGCCGCGGCATCGTCCAGTCGGATGGTTTTCAGGCGGTTTTCCATGGTGACAGCCACTTGTATCCAGCCCGTCAATGTGTCCGGATCCTGGGTTCTCATGACGGAACGGCGGATCTCTGCGTTGAGCCCCAACTTGTAGTGGTCTGCCAGGACCCCGTCTTGCCAGCCTCGTGTCTTGGCGGTGCACCTGCAGAATTCTGCGGTGTATTCTCTCACCGACTTGGAGCCTTGCTTGAGGGCACGTATAGCCGCTCTGGCCATCTTGTTGGCGTTGACATCTTCAAAGTGTTCCTTCATAGCCCACATGAATGCATCGATCTCTCTTAGCTCTCGCCCGTCAGCCTGGTGCAGTGCTACATACCAGTCGGCCGCTGCATCTTTCAGGTGTGAGGCTATCGCATCCACCATCCGATCCTCTCTCTGGAACAAGTGGCCCCAGTTCTCAATGAATTTCTCTGTTCTCACCAAGAAAAAGGGGAACTTCTCCGGGGTCCCGTCGAAATCTGCATCGAGTAGCTCGGCAGGTTTCGGTGGTAGGAAACCCCAGGGTCGTTGGGGTTGCTGTACCGGCGGTCCCTGCGGCCCCGGCCCCGCTGGTTGGTCGAGGGGTTGGGCAGGCACGTTCTGCTGGTCTGGAACCGGCACATTTTGCTGGTCCTGATGTTGCTGGTCAGGGGGCGCCTCCCGCCGTTCTCGTTCCCTCTCCTCTCGGATGCCGTCCGCGATCATCTTGGGGATGCGGGCGAGGGATTCATCTAGGAGGCGGAACAGGCGGTCTTGGCTCGGGTCGCCACTCCACCTCCGGCTCACCACGGCCCCTTCTAGGTCACCGGAGTCTCGGTAGGTGTCTTCCAACCCTTCTGCGGTGATCAGTCGGCGGACTGACCTCTCGGTGTGACTCACTCGCACCGAGGCTCGCGGAGTCGTGAACCACGTCTCATGGGTTTCGGCCAGGGGTTTCACCCAATCTCGTCTTTGCTTAGTTCGGGTGGTCACCCCTCCGTAGGCCGCTCCATAAGGGTCCCCGTAGGGCCCCCCAAAGTCGTACTCCTGCCCCCAGGTCACCGGCACATATGTGCCAGGGGCTTCCGTGGGTACCGTCGTCACTGGAGGTTTCTTGTCCTCCTTCTTCTCTTCGTCTTTGATCGGGAGAGTGTCTTCTTCACCACCACTCGTGTTGGAGTCGCGGGTTTCTGACCAGTCCCGAAAATGAAGATTCTTAACAAACTGTCAGAGTCCTTAACTTAGTCAGCAAAATACCAGGCCTTGTTCATTGAAGCAAGAATAGTATTTATTTTTTAAAGCTGCAATAGAAGGTTACTGGCACAGAAGCATTGTTAAGAATACCTTGGTTACATGAAGCAAGCAGTTATACCAGAAGGGGGAGAACGGACCCCCCCCCCAATAGAAGCAAAGCGCGCACGCAGGAACTGGAGACAGTAATAATTAATGTAGTTCCCACCGCCCCCCTTTTCCCAGCCGAGCTGTTGCTTTTGAAAGTGATAGGAAGCTAACAGCCTGTCTCCTCCAAGGTCATTGTGTTAAGTCTGAAGAAGATACGGCCTGCACGGCCTGGCAGTCGAGGCAGCTCCCCGCATTCCATTCGAACACTCCAGGTGCATAAATCAACACCCCACGATCCCATCCACCCTCCCTTCACAAAACAAAAGCCCATCCTCCCTCCCTTCTCCATCCATCATGGCAGGGCTACCTGACAGTCAGCACCCATAGTGAGGACAAGTGCTTGCAGGAGCAGGATGGAGGCAGCCAGCAGGTGCATGATGTAATACAGCCATGTAGCAGCATGGGGCTTAAAGCAACAGAGAAGGTAGTAGATGCGTGCAAGCATCTACTACGTTCTCTGCTGCTTTTAAGCCCCATGCTGCTACATGGCTGTATTACATCATGCACCTGCTGGCTGCCTCCATCCTGCTCCTGCAAGCAGGAATACAGGCCATACCTTGTGGCCTGTATTCCAAATAGATTTCCTCATCTCTGACCTTGGTCCATATCACAGAAACCTTGTTCTTGGATTCTCATTTGGACTGGAAGACATGAGTGCTGCCTCACCAGTGCCTGAACCACAGAGCTGTATTTTGACCAGACCTGAAGCAACTAACTCTGTGTGCTTACTGTGTGTCAGCAGCCATGACATAACTGTTGAGCCATTAGCAATCTCTATATATGATTCGTTTGATATTCCAGGGATTAAAATTCAAAATCATGGTATAAATGGTGTCTTTACACTGATGATTTGGCTTTCTTAATGCTGGAGATTGATGTCTAGTGAGAAATTTTAAAAAAATTATAGATGAGAAACTTAAGAACATTATAAATGAGTATACATTAATATTGGAATATAAATTAAATATTTCTAAAACTTTATTATTATTGTTCAATACAACAAAGGAAAATTCAGCAATAATTAGGTAATCTCAGCAGTAATTAAGTATTTATATAACTGTTATATTAAATTTGCTTTATAATTCAACTTACAACCAATTCTCAGAGAACTTAAACTTAAACTAGAACATTTGACTTCCTTATAGTTCATGTTGTTCGATAAAATAATTGTTATCAAAACGCTTGTTCTTCCAAACTTAGCCTTCTTGTTTCAAAACATTGATTGGAAATCAAAGTTAACACTGTAGAAAACAGATTGGCTAAGTAAAGTAATTATTAAAAATTAACCTCATAGCAAAAATTGCAAGAGAGCAAGAATTACAAGAATTTGGAACCCATTAATATTGAAAGCTGAAATAAGTTCTTACATTGTTTGGGTAGTTAATTATATTAGCTTAGCTACTTAGCTAGTAAATTATGGTCTATGGAGTTGCTTATTAATCATGATATTGATTTTATTGTTTATTGTGCTGAATTGTATTTGTACCTTTTGCAATTTGATTTTTGATGCAATAAGTTAAAAAAAGGAAGAATCAACCATTTTGAGCCAAGATCTATTAAAAAAGAAGACAAACTGCCAAGTTATGCAATTGACTGTATACAGAATCTAAGGTTACTGGATTGTCCACCACTGGAATCTCCTGGCACTGCTCTTTGTTCCAGAAGGAGGAAAAATTGAGAGTGGGAAGTGCAATCATGTGATATCACTTCCAGTTGTACTCAGAAGAGAAGTCACAACCCTCTATGAATTCCCCAAATCTCCATGGTTTTTAACAATAGAGTTTGGGGAAATCCCTCAAGCATCGTAACATCACTTCTGTGTACAAACAAAAGTGACATCACACACCTTTGCTCCACCCCATTTTTGTTCTTGCTGGAGTGAAGAGGACATCGGGCAACTATAAGTGGATCCTATAATTATGACATCTAGTACTTGGATGGGTTGAGGTTTTTTAAAACCCATTCCAGAGTCCAAGTGAAATGAGGGCCTCAAAAGTATCAAAGTGTTTCTATCCATTCCCCACACAGGTCAATTACTCTGTATATTAACCTTGAATGTATAAGCTTGCTAGGAGGGACAATCACCCATTCTTAGCCTAATGTACATCACAGGGTTGTTGTGAGGATAAAATGGAGAAGAGAAGAATGTCGCGAGTCCTGCTGGGTCCGCAGGGGAAGGGCAAAGTGGGGTTTCGGTGGCATAAATAAACGTTGCCCGGCAGTGGGTGTTTCGCAGGTCTGGAACACATAGAGTTGGGGCTGTGAAGTTGTCAGTTTTCAAGGGGGTGAGACTGAGGAATGGGTATGTTTCTTGGAAGCCCCCCCCCCCAGACTGGCGGGCTGCATAAAAGACAGGGGTGACATGGTTTTGCTCTTGGAGGAGCAGGCTTTCGCCTTGATTAAGCAAAGACGTTGATCTTGAGATACAAGAATTGAAAAGCCTGGCTTCTGGATGTTGTTCCCCGGTGCGTTGGGAGCTTTTATCTGCCCCTTCCCTTCCTGAATAACTTTCTTGTTTGTGTGACCCTCATCTTTGTAGGGCATTGATGGTAGCCTGTTTTAATGTTCTCCCATCTATGGTGTTATATGGGAGATTTAAGAAAATTCCATAGAAGAAGGAGGAGGAGGAGGAGATTGGATTTATATCCCACCCTTCACTACCCAAGGGAGTCTCAGAGCGGCTTACAAACTCCTCCCGCTCCCCACAACAGACAGACACCCTGTGAGGTAGGTGGAACTGAGAGAGCTTTTTCAAGAACAGCTCTGCCAGAACTATGGCTTGCCCAAGGTCATCCAGCAGCTGCAAGTGGAGGAGTGGGGAATCAAACCTGGTTCTCCCAGATTAGAGTCTGCACACTACACCATAGGTTGCATCCACACAGGATGAGTGAGATTGAAGATAACAATCATGTTATTTTGCACTGTTAATCTTACAATGACCTTCGTGCTGTATTTTTAAAGCCTTTCCTGCTACCTCTGGAGGGTCAATCCAAGGATCGTAAGACCTTTATACTTTTATTCTAGTGTATTTTATTTTGTGCTGTTATGCCAATAAAGAGGTATGTGTGTGTGTGTGAGAGAGAGAGAGAGAGAGACAGACAGACAGACAGACAGACAGAGACAAAGACAGAGACAGGGGTTGGACCCTGCATGCTCATTCTGCTAACAGCAAGGCTTTTCTCGGACACAAGAATCTGGATTGGTTGCTGTCCACCAGTTGGCCGTCCCTGATCCAGCTGACTTCTGGAGCGGACTTGCTGGGCGTCCTTCACTTCCTAACTTTTCTGTGTGAGGAATAAGAGAGGTCTTATTTCAGTTCACGGTGGGAAGTAAGACAATGGAGGCTGTGTGGGAAGAAGGTGACGCCTTCCAAAGTAAGGTTCACTAATTTCTGTCTGTTCTGCAGAATAAATGTCTGAAGTGCTTATTTTTGTACTTACTATGATGGGCCTTCAGCCAGAACAAGTCACCAGCCTGTGTAATAGGAGTCGAAACATAAAACATGTAATTACTTGCTGCTTTCAAGCCTTCCTGTGTCTTTTCTTTCAGTTTATGTAACTACTAACAAATAGAAGCCATTTCTTGCTTACAATAGTCTGGTTATATGAGCAGGAGAAATTGAGGGGTCTATTTTTATAGGAAAATGCTGGTGTGAGCAAGGAGGTCTTTCTAACATGTAAAACTCATGTAATATCTTTTGTTTAGTAAAGCAAATGACCATTATTTGGCCGGCTGCCTACCATGGATTTTAGAAATACAGAGAAAGAACTAAGGAAAATACAATAAATAGGAGTTAAGAGTAGAATAGTTCTCCTTCTAATACACTGACTTCACGCAGTGCTACAAATTGCAATAGGAGCAGAACTATATTGAAGGTTTTGTTATTCCCTTCAAATAACTTTATCTCCCACTGAGTCATCTGCTTCCTTATGATTTCACGCCTTAGCTGAATTCTAGTTTCAAGGGATCTATGAACCTGCCCCTTTGACCAGGTGTTTGTTTTTGTATGTTGGTGGCATCATGAACCTTCTTTATTCCACTGATTTTCAGTGCTGGTGTTCCTGGTTCATTCTTTTCTATAGGGCTGCCAGCTCCAGGTTGGGAAATAGGTGGAGATTTTGGGGGTGGAGCCTGAGTAGAGCAGGATTTGGAGAGGGGAGGGGAGGGTCTTCAGCGGGGTCTAAGGCCATAAAGTCCACCCTCCTAAGTGGCCATTTTCTCCAGGGGGAAACTGATCTCTGTCACTCGGAGATCAGTTGAAAGCCCAGGAGATCTCCAGCCACCATCTGGACTCTGGCAACCCTGCAGTTCTACCATTTTGACACCATACCCTATTTATATGCCACTTACACATGGTGCCGCGGTGGCTCAGAGGTTAAGACATTGAGCTGCAGACCGCAAGGTCTGTAGTTCAGCAGTTCAAGACCCGAGTGCCACGTGGCAAAGTGAGCTCCCGTCTCTGGCCCCAGCTCCTGCCAACCTAGCAGTTCGAAATAAATACGTACCCGCTTCAGTGGGAAGGTAACAGCATTCTATGCATCTCGGTGTTTAGTCATGCCGGCCACATGACCACGGAAATGTCTTTGGATAGCGCTGGCTCTTCGGCTTGTAATCAGAGATGAGCACCGCCCCCTAGAGTCAGATCTGACTGGCTTTCGAGCAAGGGAAACTTTTACCTTTACACACTTCTATACACCACTGGTTGAAAATTGACAGCAATGCCACGTTCTTCCACCAACCCTAGTTGAAGAGAGAAATTATGGGACCGGGTTTGGTTCATGACAGGGGCTGATGGGAAAGGGGAAAGGGGGGATGCCTCCAGCCCAGTAGCTTCCTCCTCTCCTAACAAGAGAGAAACTCCCAGTAGGCAAATGAAGGAAAAGTACCATTCTAAAATAAACCCTCAGAGCCCCTAGTAAATTTTGACCCTTCATAAATAAAACTCAAAATATAAACTTGGCTTATTTAACAAGGGTCGTGGGTGACAAATCAAGGTAGGAGAAATACGTGTCAAACCTCAAAATTTACCAACACAATTAGAGCTAAAAAGGTGGCAGCAGAGGCTTCTCTGTCCCACACACCTTCCAAAAGGTTTCCTTCTTGAAGTCTTTCTTGCAGGTTGACTAACTTTCTGTGAGGGTTGATGGGGTGCCGCAAATCTCTGAGGATTCCTCTCTGTTATGTAACTTCCAAGGCTTGGCTGTTTTCAGCACAGAAAATTTCCCTCAAATATTTTTCTTATCCCTTTTCCCTTAGAACTCCCTTTGCACTCCTCAGGGACAAAATCCCTTTCCATCACAATATCCACTGGTCCAGGTGGGTAGCCATGTTGGTCTGAAGCAACAGAACAAAGTTTCAGTCCAGGGGCACCTTTAAGACCAACCAAGTTTTATTTTGGGTATAAGCTTTTGTATGCATGCACATGAAAGGTTATACCCAGATGTGTAGAAATGCATTTTTTTTTCTTTGGAGGTCTGAAATGAGCAAAAACTTCACTCAGAGTTTTTTACCCCCTCTCTGGGCAGAGAATGGAAGTCAGTTCAACTGCTTTCCAGACTTACCTCAGCCCACCTTCATACAAATGCTAATAGATCTAGACAATGGGATGGTCAAGCCCCCCCCCCCCAACAGGGAACAAGAATTAAATACTACAGAGCCTTCATGAAGGAAAATTCTGGAGACTTCAGGAAAGGCTTCTCTGACCTAACCTGACCTGGAAAAGAGAGGTAGTAAAACTCAGGGGAGCAAGGAGGAAAGTCTCTTTGGTGCGGAGTCCATCAGAGCAGGCAGAACTCTTAACTGAGGTCTGGAGGAGGCAGCCATTTAACCGTGTGCTGTCCAGAAGAGCTAGGTGAAACTGCAAGGTAATGGAACTCTGAAGATCTGTAACTTCCTCAGTTAAGGAGCCTGTCCTATATTTTAACAACTGATAGGGCATGTATAAAGAGAGGGACAGAGGAACTGTGTTTTACCCATTTCTTCTGAATCCCTTGCTCAGTCTGGTGCTGTGCTAAAAGCATGCTTATGAACATTTTCTATTTAATAAGTAGTTTATAACTTTTGATGCTGGTAGTGGTTCTCTGTACCACATAGATCTCCATCGTCTTGGACACACTATTCTAAAAGGAGCACTGGGGGAAGGCAGTCAGTAGGCAAATGGCTATTCTTCCAGGGGCACACAAGGCCATAAATGGTCCCTGTAGTGACCGGGCATTGGGCAGCAGGAGACACAGAGGCAAGGCCTCAGAATTTGGAAGGGGAGCTGGGAGTCCTGACCCTCTCAGTGGGTAATTCCTACAAAAGTCTGGTGGTGGTGGCAGGTTACCGGAGAGAGAAAAGCCTCTCCAGGTGTTGGAAAAACTTTGGAGGGCAGGGTGGAACAGAGTCTGCAGGCCAGAGCAGGTCCATTACACCACACCAGAATTAAACTTTATTGGTCTTAAAAGTGCCACTGGACTCAATATCCATCAGTGTGTGGGGGGAGGATCCATAAGATTAATATGATGTGGAAAATGCAGTCATCTTGAAAGGAAAAATAGGCACAGGGAGACAGAAAATGATTCACAGACCCATAGGTTTGCTCCTAGGACTGGGGGGACCAATGCAGGGATTTTTAAGTAGGGGTGTGCATTCAGATACAACCAAGCTGAAAATATATCTGGAATATTCACCTCCCCAAATATATCCAGGAAATTTTTCAGCAAACTGAAAAAAATGGTCCTGAAAAATCCCACAAATATCCAGGATTTACTGGGAAGATTGGGAGCCAACATCCACAGGCTCCTGGGGACTGATCTTCTTTTCTTCCCCCTCTCCCTTTGTTTCTATGTTTGGGATAGGAGGGGGTTCTACAGGCTTCCCAGGCTGCTTATGTCCCCTTAGTGGTTTTTCTGCAGTGCTTGCCAAATTTCCGCCCCTCCTGGGCTTGGATTTTTTGTGAATCGATGATTTGACATCAGTCCTGTTGAGCTGGTACACAGTGGCACTGCTGGGCATTCTGTACATTGCAATTGGTTCTTCTGGGCTTGCAAAATCCCCCCCCCCAATTTGTTATGATTCTGTTGTCTGACATCAATCCTGTTTAGCTTGCACTGCCTCAGAGGCATTAGGTTCTTCTGGGCTTCTACACTTTGTCATTGGTTCTGTTGGGCTTGCAAAACCACCACCACCACCCCGAATTTCCACTGTAGAGATCCTCTGGTTTGATTTTGGTTCTGTTTGGCTTGGAGCATTGGCTTGTGGTTCTGCTGGGCTTAGTGGGTTCTGCAATGGTTCTGTTGGACTTGCTGTTGGTTCTCAGTGATTGGTGTAGTGGTGTAGTGGTTAAGTGCATGGACTTTAATCTGGGAGAACTGGGTTTGATTCCCCACTCCTCCACTTGCAGCTGCTGGATGACCTTGGGCAAGCCATAGTTCTGTCAGAGCTGTCCTTGAAACAGCAGTTTCTGTCAGAGCTCTCTCAGCCCCACCTACTTCACAGGGTGTCTGTCTGTTGTGGGGAGGGGAAGGGAAACAAGTTTGTAAGCCACTGTGAGATTCCATGTGAAGGGTGGGGGATAAATCCAATCTTTTCTCTTTGTCTTCTGCTACTTGCAGGGGTTTCTTCCCTCCATAGGAAAAAATGGAGAATGACTGAGGGCACCCTGTTCAGGGGTCCATAAAATTGGACCCCTTGGTCCAATCAACTTGAGACTGGGGGGTTATTTAAAGGACAGACACCAGCAGTTCTGCTGCAATTTTCATGCCTGTACCTTTAACAACAATCCCTCCCAGCCACCCAGAAAGATTCCCCACAGGGAATAATGGACCCAACAAAATTGGAAACCCCCAAAACCCAAATTCTTTTTTTAAAAAAGTTTTTTTATTTTGTAACAGACAAACAAACAAACAAGCATAATTACATACAATTCTGGGACTTCATATACATCTTTGTTATATCTCTTACGTTACCTCATACATTAGCTGCTTGAAATATTTTTATCACCATGTATTTTGCATAAACATTTAGTTAAAATACATTTTATAATTTCTTCTTATCTCTCCTATATAATAATTCCATTTTGGAGTAGTAAGATTCGATGAGCACCAAAATCAGTTGGCTGCCTGAACTGCCACTCAGAAGGCACTGGCTGCGTTGGCTGCCTGGGTTGCAGAGCCCTGCCCACAGAAGCGGCAGCCACCATCTCCAGCTCAGTGTGCTTGGCGCCAACAGAAGGGACGGACAGGACTCTCCACAGGGCTGGGGATGGCTGGGGCCTACTTCCCTCCAGCTCACATGCAGCATCAGGGGTGGGGAGTGGGGAGGGGGTTCTCATTTTGGTCCTCTCCCACAGCCCCCTCCATCCCTCGTGCGGCCCATACATGGAGCGAAGACCCAGCACGCAGTGGCTGGTTCCCCCCTCATGCCACTGCCACCCCAGCAGCTCACCTCTCTGTTGTATAGTGGGTTAGACGCATAAAGAAACCACAGACAGCGATGTAGTGATCAGCATGGTTCGCTATTATACAACACGAGAGGCTGGTAACTGGCCCGGAGGCCAACTATATACAATTGGGGAGGGGCCGCCCCCCGGTACCATTGGCGGGTTTGAATTCCCGCCGCCGTTCCCATTGGTCCCCCTATGCGGGAGCCAGGAACCTCAGTCCCATTGTTCTCAGGTACTCAAGCTCTGGTTCTTCGTTGATGGCACGATGTTGTCTGCATACACAACACCCCTCCCCCATAGTCCCGATCCTGTCTAGGTGACATAGTCCTTCAGGTATGCGGGGGCTCTGCGTTCCCTGGTGGACCGTCGTGGTGCAGGCGTTGGGGTTTCTCCGCAGCCAAGTCTTGGTGGTGTGGCGGGGCCTGCCCCCTCCCCTCCTTCGGCTGGGGAAGGGTGCGCCGTCTGGCCCTCGGCTGATGAGGGCCCGGGCATACTGAGCTGCCCGTCGCTGGGGTCCGCCTCTCTTCGGTCTCGTTCCACCTCGGGCTCTCCCTCAGCTTCACGTGGGGCCTGCTCCACCTCCCCTTGGTTACCCCGGTCTCCTACCGTTGGAAGTAGGCGCCGCCTCAGCTGGTCCACGTGGCGCCGCAGGACCTGCCCGTCATTTGTCGACACCTCATAAGAAACCGGGCCGGTGGGGCGGATTACTTTTCCTGCTATCCACTCCGGGCCTCGGCCGTAGTTCCTTGCGAACACCGGGTCCTCTGGGAAGAAGCCCCGTGGTGCCTCCCGGTCCTCGACCCAGTTCCGTCCTGTTGGAGCCCTGTCGGGGTGCAGGCGGTCCAGGAGGATGGCGGGTCGCCGGCCCATGAGAAGCTCCGCGGGGCAGTGGCCACTGACCGGGTTGGGTGTTGTCCGGTTCGCCAGCAAGAACCGGGCTATGCGTGACTCCCAGTCTCCCTCGGTCAGGCGGCTTAAAGCTTCCTTAGCCGTGCGGACCATGCGTTCCGCTTGGCCGTTCGTGGCAGGGTGGAAGGGCGCTGACCTTATATGCCGGATCAAGTTGTCCCGCAGGAACCGCTGGAATTCCTCGGATGTGAACGCCGGGCCGTTGTCGGAGACGATGGTGTCCGGCAAGCCATGCGTGGCAAATATCTTCCGGAGGGCTCGGATGGTGGCGCTCGCGGAGGTGGAGGAGACTGGACTCACCTCCAGCCACTTGGAGTACGCGTCCACGGTGACCAGGAATGTTAACCCGTGGAAGGGCCCGGCGAAGTCGATGTGGAGCCGGGACCACGGGGTCCTTGTTGATTCCCATGCCTGGGTGGGTGCACTTGGTTTCTCTGAAAGTCCATGAGCGTCACGGGTGATGGCCGCAAGCGGGGGCCCCCTTTGGGCAAATCTGTCTTAATGTGGCCTCCGAAATGATGGAACAGGCGGAGCCCGAATCGAGTTCCATTTGTAAGGGGGCCCCCTCTACTTTGATCCGTACGTATATTTTTGGGGTAGAGGCCTGACTGGGGAGTTTCAGTACCTGTGTTCGGGCGGCCGGCGCGTTGGTCAATTGGTATAGGTCTGCCTCCGGGGCCGCGCAGTCCTCGAAATGCGCCTCAGACCTGCGAGCGGGGCGGTTTTGTGCTGCGCGTGATGGCTTGGACCGGCAAACCCTTGCGATGTGGCCCGTGCGGCCGCAGTCCCGACATGTGGCGTCCCGGAACCGGCACGATCTCCTCTCATGCTGCCCTCCGCAGCTGGCACACTCCTGCGCCGCCGAGCCGGGTTGCTTGCGTGCGGAGCTAGCGGACGGTGCTGGCGGGCGATGCTGGGCTAGTGTGCGGTGTACCTCGGGGTCGTCGATGTCGCTGTTTCCGGGGGAGGCCACACGATGCGTCGCGGTGGTGGTGGTCAGGTGTGACCTCTCCCATGCAGTGGCGGTGGCTAACGCTGAGGTGATGGTCACCTTCTCGCCCTCCATTATTCGGCGCTGGAGTTTCTCCTCCCTGAGGCCAGCGACGAAACGGTCGCGGAGAGCCATCTCCAAGTGCTCTCCGAAAGCGCAGTCGGCCGCCAGGCGGCGGAGCTCTCCGAGGAACTCCGCGGCGGTTTCTTTGCCCTGCTGGTTCCTATGCTGGAAAACCACGTGGCAGGTCATCTCCGACGGCTTTGGGGAGTAGTAGTTCTGCACGGCCTTCACAATCTCGTCGACCGTGCACTCCTCCACCTTCTTGGGAGAGAGAAGGTATTGGGCCAGATCCACGATCACGGGGCCGCAAGAGCAGAGCAGCAGTCCTCTCTTACGGTCTTCGTCCGTGATCTGGTAGAACACGAAGGCTTGCCGCAAACCCGTGACCCAGGCTCCCCATCGTCGGGGCTGGGAAGCGTCGAACGGCGGTATCAGCCCGGATCCTGGAGCGATGGCCATTGTGCTAGTCGGCGGCAACGACGCGGCTCTGGATTCACCCTCGGAGGCGCTCATGGAGGATGCCCGTGGAGTGGTGGAGCGAGTCTTCGGTAGCGTTGTCCGACAGCCCGGCTGGAGCGCTCAACAGGATCCCATCCTCGTCGCCATTGTTGTATAGTGGGTTAGACGCATAAAGAAACCACAGACAGCGATGTAGTGATCAGCATGGTTCGCTATTATACAACACGAGAGGCTGGTAACTGGCCCGGAGGCCAACTATATACAATTGGGGAGGGGCCGCCCCCCGGTACCATTGGCGGGTTTGAATTCCCGCCGCCGTTCCCATTGGTCCCCCTATGCGGGAGCCAGGAACCTCAGTCCCATTGTTCTCAGGTACTCAAGCTCTGGTTCTTCGTTGATGGCACGATGTTGTCTGCATACACAACACTCTCCTCCCTAGCTCCAGCTGCTTGAACTGACTCCGCCTCACATGCCAGATGTGTTGCCTGCTTCGCACTGTTTAAATGGCTGCAAGGCACAGTGGGGCAAGGGGAGAGGAGAATGGAAAATCAGTGCAGCCAGAATCAGGGTGGGGGGGCACTGAGGTGAAGGACAGGGCTACCCACGGCAGCGGTGGTCTGGCCATGGCACTCGGAAGGGAGAGGGGGGCCAATGCAGGCCAGAGCATTCTCACGAGCCCTCTTTCTAGAGCTCACTGCATTTCTTTCTGCAACGGGCCTTACTAGTATAAGTATTATGTCAATATTGTTCATTTATTATGATCTTTCAACCACTTATAAAATCTTGCCCATGTATTTTCAAAAGTTGCTTCATCATGTCCTCTGAGAATTAAAGTTAATTTATCCATCTCTGCAGTCTCAAGCATTTTATTTATCATTTTTTCTTTTGAGGGCACTTCTTTCTTCCTCCAATATTTAGCATATAATATTCTTGCAGTAGTTACTCCTTGTATGACAAGATAAAAATCCTGGTTTTTTTACAATTTTCTGGCATTATATTCAGAAGGAACAGTTCAGGTATAAAAGGTATGGTACATTCCAACATTTTTTTTGTAACATTTCATGAATCCATGCCTAAATTTTTTTACTTCTATCACAGGTCCACCACATATGAAAAAATGAACCAACATTCTTTTGACATTTCCAACAATCACTTGGTAAATCAGTGTAAAACATTACTAATTTATCCAGTATTCAGAATTCAGGAATACCAATATTTTGGGGTCCAATATATCCAAGCCCCACAAGAAAGTTTTTTTTCCCCACACCCCTATTTTTAAGCACCACATTGGACTACAAATGAAAAGAAAGAAAACTAACATGTCATGGAGCACTGTGGTTGTTTTCTCCATTACATAGCTGTTTTCTATGTAAAGAGAACTCTCATAAATGTTCCTGTTAGTTGCCACTTAGTGAACAAGGGGCAGATACTTTTTTTGCTGAGCATTCAGGCTAGGCATGCTTCTGAGGAAAGGGAGTTAGGGTTGCCAGCTCCAGGTTGGTAAATTCCTGGATATTTGCGGGTGGAACCTGGAGATGGCAGAATTTAGGGAGGGGCAGGACATCAGCTGAGTATAATGCCATAAAGCCCACCCTTTGAAGCTGCCATTTTCTCCTGGAGGACTAGTCTCTGTTATCTTGAGATCAGTTGTAATGCCAGGAGATTTCCAGGCCTCACCTGGAGTTGACAACCCTTGCTTGGTTGAAGCCTGGTTCCAAGATGGATGCCTGGCTGGAGCTTTGTGTGCTGCAGGTAAGGTGGCCAGCTTCTGAGTGGCGCCCGGAGATCTCCTATTACCATTGATCTCCAGCCAACCAAAATCAGTTCCCCTGGAGAAAATGGCTGCTTGGGAGGGTGGACTCTGTGGCATGATGCCCCTCCCCATACCCCACCCTCTGCAGGCTCCACTCCCAAAACCTCAAGGTATTTCTCAACCCCAATCTGGCAACCCCGGCTGCACTTTGAATAACACAGACTGACCTGCTGGTGCAGAATCTGAACTTCACAAGAACCTTTATGCATAAGGAGAAGGACCTAACCATGTTGGCCGCCCACTTGCTGTCTGACGTGGCACAGGCATGCCTCGACCACTTCAGTGGGAACCAGGCCTGCCACATGACGATTTGGTATCACTCAAAAGCCAAATTCTGTACAGTTTTGCAATTCAGTGTTGTGTTTGGAATCTGATACCATCCCTCCTATTTTGAAGCAGGAGCTGTTTCGTAATACAGTAGCAGCTGTTCCACCAGAGTGCAGGTACACACTAGAATTTTCATCTCTCCTGTTTTCATCAGATTTAATATTACTTTCATCTCTCCTGTTTTCATCAGATTTAATATCCTTTCACTTCTGTTTGGCATGCCTGACCATATTACCATGAAGCAGCTATTGTTGTGTATCTCCTGCTTAAGACAGGATATGAAATGGTAATGGCATGAATTCGCCATCTGTAGAAGCTTAATCTATATTTCTCTCATTATAGTGTTAGAAAGCTACATACACAAGCTGACCCTTTTCAAAGATTTTGAACAGCTCGATCACAGGAGGTGGCAATTTAGTGGCCTGTTACAGGGTTGACCATTGGAGGTGCCTGTGATGTTTAGATGAGGCCAAAGGAGAGAGGTCTTCAGAAGTGCTCACAAGGAAACAAAAACAGGACCTCAGTCAGGACCAGTGTTCCCTCTAAGCTGAGATAGTGTGTGCTAACTCACAGTTTTTTAGCCTCTGGCTCACCCATTTTTGTCTTAGCTCAGGAAGGATGGCTCTAGAGCAAACTAATTCATGCAGTAGCCAAATTGCTCACTTATAGCTTTAATGCCAGTAGCTCACAAAGTAGAACTTTTGCTCACAAGACGCCTCAGCTTAAAGGGAGCATTGGCCAGGACTATATGAGAAATCTGTAAGGGCTAGGCTTGCTAACTCTGAAACTATACCTGGATGTAGGGCTGCCAATTTCCTGGAATTACAACTAACCTCTAGGTGACAGAGATTAGTTCACCTGGAGAAAATAGCCACTTTGGAAGGTGGACAATATAGCATTATACCTCATTGAAGGCCCTCCCCTCCCCCAAGCTCCACCCTCCTCAGGCTCCACCCCCAAAATTTCCAGGTGTTTCCCAACCCAGAGCTGCCAACCCTACCTGTATGGCTCCCTGCAAAATACATGATGAGGATAAACAATGTGGAAACATGTACAACACCCTAAGCTCTCTAGAGGAAGGAGAGGACTAACATATAATAAATAAATAATAACCCACAGCTGACAAATATATGTATGCGCAAATATAAACTGAGGATAACAGTTCATCCACAGTGGAATAATTGACATTCCTAGTACTTTCTGACAAGATAATAAGAAGCTGATTAATCTTTCTCCCATATTTACCTTTGAATGAGTTTCTAATGGCATGTGATCACCCTACGTGACGAGGAAGACACTGTTTCAGTTTACTACCTGCATATCATGTTCTATCAAGCGCACTTAAAGGCCTGAATTAATGCCACTAGGAAACAGAGCTCTTGGGAAAGCATCTGTAGTCTGCTAACTACAGAAACACTAACGATCACTTTGATCTGGCTTAGCAAGCTGATCAATGTTATGTGTAATCATCATCGTAAAAGTTAGCATTTACGCAGCACTTTGGTCAAAATGCTTCTTGGATATTGACCTGGTGGCCTACTGTTCTATTTAGCCAAGTTTGAAGACTTCCTCCAGTCTCCTAGTTGGTGGAAGTTTTCAAATGTGGCTGAGCAGAGTGGGAAGATACAGGCCACTATCTTGTAATTCTTACAATCACTTTGTAAGGGAGGTCAGTATCATGGTCAAACAAGATGAGATATTGTGCCCCCCCCAGGGGGCAGCGGGACATCATTCTTGACTTCCATGGTCAGCAGAGACTCACCAGCAAGCTGGCATTCCTGACCTCCCTCATCTCTTCTGAGATGGCCCTTTTTACCCCTGGGGCTCCACCTGTGCTGGCCAAGCCCAGCTGAACACCCCTCTCTTCTCAGAGCTGTGTTGCTCTCTTGCCTTTCCCAGTTCCAGCTGCATTTGCATAAGTCTGCTATAGCCTTCTTGTGAGGTGCCCTGCCTGAAGCATCTGCTACCTTTTGCCCAGTAAGTGGAGCCTCCTCTGGCCTCTGCTGCTGCCACCTTGGTGCCACATAATACCCCACACAAAGAAAGGGAAAGAGGGGAGGTGATGCTGCCCTCACCCAACAGGGGCCATCCTTCCTGGTGTGAAAGAAAATCTGCATCAGCACACTGCATCCCGTTTCTGTGGATTACTGTGAAGGCATAGGGTTGCAGGGCCAGGTACCACTAAATCAACCTAGTGTTGGTGTATTTTCTGTGTTGCAGCCACTGCAGGGGGGATGGTCAGTTACTGATGTAAATGGTGCCCCCCAGATGCCCTTAACCGCCAATGCTTCCCACTGAGTATGCCCATTTATGTGGCAAAAGTTTCCTGCTTAAGGAAAGCACAGGATGTTCCTCATCTTCCCACTCCTGGGCTAATACAGCCCACAATCCAGCACTGGTTACATCAGTCTGAACTATGAATGGCCTTTCAAAGTCAGGCATGCATAACACTGGTTGCTGGAATGCCTATTGCTGGAATGCCTATTGCGCTGCTTCCGACCATACTACTAACTGTGGGCTTGACTTTTTGATCAGCTCCATCTGCTGGTACGCGTGCTGAGGAGAAGTGAGGAATGAAGCATTGATAATAACTGGCTAACCCCAAGAACTGTTGCACCCCTCTTTCTGTCTGCGGTAGGGCCCAGGCCTCTAGGGGGGCAACCTTGCAGTAAACTGGGCCAACCTCACCAGTCTATGAGCCACCTGAAAGCCCAAATACTGAACCTCTTGGCACTCTACATACCATTTCTTGCCCCCAGGACCCATTGCAGATGTTCCAAATGGTGCTGCCAAGAGTTACTATACAGAATGCTATCATTAATACAAGCGGCCGGAAATTCATCCATTCCTGACAACACACCATCCATTCACTGCTGGCAGGGAGCAGCCACCTTATGCAACCCAAATGGCATGTGGACAAAGTGGTACGGGCTGTTGGGAGAAGGGAAAGCAGTTTTTCCCAGTCCTCTGGGGCCAGGGGAGTCTGCCAGTATCCTTTGGTAAGATCAAGGGTAGACAACAGACTCCCAACAACAGTCATTCAAAAGAATAAAAGTTTATTGAGACATTGATAGTATTCAAGCATCTTAACTTTATCATGTTAGAACTAAGGGGAAAGCACACGAAGCAGATAGATATACTGAATTTGAGGCAGACCCTGATGGCCCATGGCCAATCAAGCTACAGGTAAAAGCCCACCGAAATAACGGGCCATTATTCCCAGAAGAAAGAAAACAGCAGGCATTCAAGGTTACATGGTCAGGCTTACATAGATAACAAGGGTACCAAAAAACAGCAGAAACCAAAGTATACATTCCTCACTTCCCCCCACATCTCCATGACAGCCAAGACCAGTCAGAGGCCATTCTGACAGGCACAGCCCAGGCATTCTATAAGGGCATCCACCCTAGACATAGGATATGCATCAATTTTAAATAAAGCATTCACTTTTCTGAAATCGATGCAAATGTGCACTGAGCCATCTGGTTTGTGAACTAGCACCAGTGGGCCTCCACTGACTGTGGGATTCTTCAATTACACTTAAACACAACATTTCTCATACCTCTTCCATTATTACTTCCTCCACCCATTTGAGCCTGTGCCCAGCACCTTCTGGTATATTGATATGATATATGGCTAAGTGGGTATATCTGAACTGAGGGGACAATACATCAGCATATTGCCATTCTAGGTCCTTCACCTGTTGTACCTGCTCCTCAGGGAGTCATCCAGCAGCAAGGGTATGGCTACAGCACTCAGCCAAGCCTCTGGACCCAGCTGTGTGCCCTCCACCAGATCCTCAGCTATGCACACCTCATTCTCTCCATGCCGTCAATAAATTGACATGGAATACATGTAAGGTCTTGCACTGGTCAGGACACCGGATCTCATAATCAACAGCGCCAACCTTTCTTACCACCTCATATGCACCTTAAAGGTAAAGGTAAAGGTTCCCTTGCTCGAAAGCCAGTCGAATCCGACTCTAGGGTTGCGGTGCTCATCTCCGTTTCAAAGCCGAAGAGCCAGCGCTGTCCGAAGACGTTTCCGTGGTCATGTGGCCGGCATGACTAAACACCAAGGCGCACGGAACGCTGTTATATGCACCTTACCAACTGGCAAATAGTTTTGCTGCTAAGGAAGGTAAGAGGACCAAAACTCACTGCCTGGGCTGGAATTCCTGGGGTCTCGCCTTTTGATCAAATAATTGTTTCTGATGAGCCTGTTCTTTGTCTAGACTACCTCAGGCCCAGATGGCCAGGTGTGCCAACTTGTCCCTCAGGTCCAAGACATGGCTGAGTTGCTCTGCTGTTCCCAGTGCTCCCTTACCAGATCTAAAATGCCTTTAGGGTGCTGTCCATACACAGCTCAAATGGGGAGAAGTCTAGGGAGGCCTGTGGGACCTCCCAGACAGCAAACAACAATGGGGCTACAAGTCGTGGCTCTGAAGAAACAAACTTATGAAACATATGTTTTAAGGTCTTGTTAAAATGTTCTACGATACCATTAGCCTGGTGGTGGTAAACTGATGTCTTTAGGGGTTGGACAAAGATTTTCTACAGCTCCTGCAACACCTTGCTCATGAAGTTGGTACCCTCATCATTTAGGATGGCCTTGGGAAAGCCTACCCTTGAGATATAGTAAGCAACTCATTAGCGTTTGTGATGGACCCTGTACTTTTCAGAGCCACAGCCTCAGGATATCTGATGGCATAATCACTTACCACTAATATGTGGATATGCCCCTCGGCTAACTTCTCCAGCAGTCCTACCAGGTCCACGGCCACCCTTTCAAAGGGGGCGCTAATGACTGACATGGGGATTAGGGCCCCTCCAAGCCCAGCCTTTGGTTGTGTGAGCTGACACTCTGAGCACAAAGCAAAGTACCTTCAGACCAGGCCCACAGGCAGGAAATTTTTTTGCTCAGGGGACTTTTTTTTTTTCTTATGGGGCACTAATAATAAAGACAAGTCATGCAGCGTCACTAAAAACGTTTCAGTTTCATTTCTGGTTTATTACAAAGATGCTGACTGTTACAGAACTTGGCTGCCATTCCCCCTTCCCCCTTCAGGATCTGCCATGTTACTGAGCACTGTCAGCACTTCTGTGACGCTGTCACTTATGGCTCTTGCGGCGGCCAAGCGCCCAGCCTGCCCATGTTCTAAGGGTCTCTTTAGCTGATAACCTGAGTACAAGTGGTTCACTCAATGCTTCCTGGTGAGGTTGTACAAACTATTACATGCATCAAAAAACTGCCTTACAGATACTATTTTTGAGCAGGCATTTACAATCACAAGATTCAATTGGTGATTGGGGCAGAGTATGTATGGTATAGTTTGGCCAAGTTTCTCTTGAATTTTTTTTGTACTCCACCTGACCTACCAGACATTACACTTGCTGCCCCATCATAGCCCTGTGCTATGAGAGCTTCAGGATTAAACCCAGAATCAGTAAGAACTTGAAGCAGTAGTTCAGATATATACTCTGCCGTTAACTGTGTTAGTTCATGCAAACCCAAAAGATGTTCTGCTGGTCTGTCATCTTTTACAAATCTAACGACGACAGATAAATTTTCAACACCACTTGTGTCAGAAGTCTCATCAGCTTTTACACAGAAGAAATCAACTTCACTGGTTTTGTGAATGGAAGCTATTTGCTCTATTACCATTGATCCCAGGACAGAGCTTACTTCATTCTGAATCCCTAGTGATGTATAAGAATCATTTGCAGGTACACTATGAATGATTGCTTTGAGTTTTGGATCTTTCTTTATGCTATAAAGAAAGAGTGCCGTGAACAATCGATCTTGTCTCCTTCTGTTCTACCTTCTTACTTATTGAACCATGCCCCCTCACTACCATGGAAAGACAGTTCATTAACAGCAAGGAATTGGATAGTTTCTGCAATGCTCTTGATGTGATACCTATTCTTCATTATCTGTTCTGGCCCCAACATAGCATGAATCTCTTTTCCTTGTCCTGACTGAGCCTTCTGTTCTTCCCACAGGGACATTGCCATCTTGTGGGTTTTAGATGAGCAATGTCTACCAAATACCTTCTTGGCCTCTGAAGCTGTCTTCCAGTTACTGAAACCTGAAACGGTAAATGCAGCATCCCCTTTGCTTACTTTTGCAAATTTTCTTCAAGGAAAGCAGAAAGCTCTATCATTCTTGACAGAATACTCAAGCCATGGATGGCCAGAGTACCATCTGCCGTTCAAACTCCAATCGATGGTACCAAATATGAAATGCCAGCTGAATTCTTATGTCTCCAAGTCCACCCGTCTCTCTGCACGTGAAGCTAATGGTAAAACTACTTTTGGTTGTGATGGCTGTGAATTGCACTTTACACAGTGCATTAAAAGCAAACATTCTTAATGGGAGACTTTTTCTTTGGTACAGACAGTTTTTTAATCAGCTGATGTTTCCATGCTCCTACTCCTTTCCCCACTCCTCCCAAGAACTAAGCAAACTTTACGGTCTGTTTGCACACACACACACACACACACACACACAGACACTGAAGGGGCTCCCCCCTTCCCCCTGCCTCCCGAAGAGCTGTTGATGCCATCCAAGCCATAGAGCAAAAAACAAGTAGCCCCTTCTGCACAAGTCGCTGGTCCCAAAAACTGAAGCTGCAAAAAAAAAAGGTACCTGCAAGTACCGGGAGCAGCCACAGTGGAACTGTGCAGCAGAGTCACTTAAGACCACGGGATAACTCAGACTGTGGGAAACATGAGGGGGAAGGCAGAGCTCTGCCTTAGCCATGATCGGTGCAGGCTAATTGGGAAATGTGCTGATGACCAGGAACATTTCTGGAAGGAAGGAGGACAACTCGGGTGGATTGGTTGGGAAATCAGGAAGCAGGAGGCGCACAACGGTAGGAACACACTGTGAGCCACTGCGGCATGGCGTGGCTGACAAAATTAAGTCTCTAGCATGCTGTGGAGGAGCCAGACAAAATGGAGATGGTCAGGGCAGATTCAGGGAGGGCTGGGTAGATTTGGAAGGGGGCACCACCCCCAGGACCACCCCCCCATGGTACGGGCCAGCTTCGGTCCTACTCTCAGATGCCCAGCCAGTAAAACTTTTGGGTGAGTCTGGCAAAAGTCTTTTCAAAGGCCAAATGTCCCACGGCTGGGATATGATAACAAAGCATGATAACATGGTAGCAGGAGGCCTGGCATGATAACAAGAGGCACTGTGGCTGAGGAGCAAGGGGTGAAGTCCTCTTCTCGCCAGTCTGCACTTGATACTGCAGCCCCTGCTCTGGGGTTGCCAGGTCACACCTGGCATCCGGTGGGGGATGGGTGAACCTTTTCTGGGAGTCTTTTTGCTGCACGCACAAAGTGTGTGTGGTGCAATGATGTCACCAGGAAGTCATCATGCCACTGACATCATGCGGTGACACTCTAGGTGTTATGTCCGTGGATCGCCACTAGGCGCCAGCGGCAGGCAAACTGAGCTTGGTTCCAAAGACAATAGGGCCAAGGATCCAAACCCTCCAAGGAGGCCCCTATAGGAACTGTGGCGGGAAGTTTAAACCCTCCAATGGGAACTGTGGGTGGGTATCGAGGACTGTATATAGTTGGCCGTTTCGGCCAGTTGTTTGTTATGTGTTGTCTACCAATAAACCATGAGCTGTTAATTATGTAGCATCCATCTTCTCCATGCGTCGAACCCAGTATGCAACAATGGCAATGAAGATGGGATCCCGCTGAGCTGGCCGGGCTACTGGGCATTCGAGGAAGACCAGGAACCGCCACTGCTTCAACCGATGAGCACCGAAGGCATGCAATCCACTTCCCTGCAACAACCCCGCAGCACGATGGCAGTCGCTCCGGGAGCGGGAGCGGTCCCTCTGTTTGATCCTACCCGGCCGCATCACTGGGAAGCCTGGGTTGAGGGACTCAAGTCCATCCTGATAGTCTACGAAGTCACCAACGGGGACAGGAAGAAGGGCCTCCTTATGGGCTCATGTGGCCCAGCCACTGTGGAGCTGGCTCGCAACTTGCTCTCCCCAACAAAGCGAGCCGAGGCCACGTTCGAGCAGATCATCAAGGCGCTCCAGGACCACTTCGTTCCCTGGCCATCAAAGATCTCGCGCCACGTGGCATTCCATTCCCGGCATGAGCAACCATGAGAATCTGTCACAGTGTACCTGGCTGAGCTCCACAAGCTCGCCTCCGAGTGCACCTTTGGGCCCCAACTGGAGACGACCCTCCACAACAGACTGGTTTGTGGGATCAGCAATGAGAAGCTCAGGCAGCGGATCCTGGAGGATGAAAAGTGTACCCTCGCATCTGCCCTCTCCACAGCCACAGCTCGGGAGAGGATCCATCCGGCCACAACGACCACCGCACACCGGGCAAGCGTTGACCCCATTGACTCCAAAGGAGACAAGGTCGACCAGACCCAACATCCAGCACAGGGGTGAGATCAAAGGCCGGCGCCACACTCCATTCCCATCAAGGAGTCCGGGCATCAAGAGTGTGCCAGCTGTGGAGACAGGCATGACCAGAAAACCTGCTGCTTCAGGGATGCCACATGCCAGAGCTGCGGCCGCTCAGGACACATTGCACGGGCCTGCCGTTCCCAGGGTCCAGAGCCCCACCATCACAATCACAGCACAGCCACCAGTCTGCTGCATATTACGAGGATGACATGTCCCAAGAAGAGCTTTATCTCCTCACAAGCGAATCATCAGAACAGGTACTGTGGCTTCAAAGCCAGACCTCAGCCCCAAAAATTCAGGTCTGGGTCAAAATAGAGGGGTCCCCATGTTCCATGGAGCTGGATTCCAGCTCCATGGTCTCCATCATTTCAGTGGAGACCCCGCCTATGCCCATCTCCTGTGACCCTGATGGACTTCCAGAGGAACCACATTCCTATCTGGGGTGTGGGGAGCTTCCGGGTCCAGTACTGGGGGGTTGATGACTACTTGGACTTGATTGTAGTTGAGGACAACCTGGTCAGTCTCTTGGGCCACATGCAGTTTGCCCCTTTGGGAATCACAATTGAGGGAATACAGCTCTACGCCCCACAGGACTTCAGCAAGGCCTGCAGGGAGTTTGTGGCCATCTTCAACGGGGCTCTGAGTTGCTATACGGGTCCCCCCATGTCACTACAGTTCGACCCACATGTGGCTGTCATCCAAATGCATTCCAGGAAGGTCCCGTTCATGCTGCAGCTAAAAATTGGCATGGAACTGGACCATCTGGTAGAGCAAGGAGTCCTGGAGTCGGTCTTCAATGTGGTGTGGGAGACCCCCATCGTCACCCCCGAGAAACCGAATGGGGACATCTGTATCTGCACGGACTACAAGTGCACGATAAATAAGGCTCTTCAGGACCATGCATACCCTGTCCCGGTAGTGAACCACATGCTAGCCACTTTGGCAGGGGCGAAGATCTTTGGCAAACTCGATCTTGCCCAGGCTTAGCAACAGCTCCCAGTTGACGAGGCAACTGCTGCTGTGCAAACCATCGTTATGCATTGGGGGGCTTTTAAAGGAAAGAGACTGCAGTTTGGGGTGAGCATGCCCTGAGGTTCTTTAAACATCTGATGGACTCTCTCTTGAAAGGGAACCTGGGCGGCACTCCATTCTTCAGTGATGTGCTGATCGCCATGGCAATGCTGGATGAGTTCGCCTCCAGACTGCATGCTGTCCTCTGCCATTTCCACGAGGCTGGGTTGAAAGTGAAGCGGGAGAAGTGCCTTCTAGGGGTTCCATCCATCGATTTCCTGGGCTTCACAGTTGACTCGGATGGCCTCCATCTGGCAAGGGACAAGGTGAAGGCCATTGTTGAGGCTCCCCCGCCCAAATCCAAGGCAGAACTCCACGCATTCCTAGGGCTCTTGAACTTCTACTGTGCCTTCCTCCCCCACAAGGAGGCAATAGCAGAGCACTTGCACTGCCTCCTGGATAAGCAAGCCCCCTGGTCTTGGGGCCCCTGGCAGGGCACCTTCAAGGGGGTCAAGGCGCTGTTGATCTCGAACAAAGTCCTGGTGCATTTTGATGAATCCTTGCTGGTCGTTCTAGCCTGTGACACTTCCCCCTACGGCGTGGGTGCAGTGTTGGCCCACCAACTTCTGGATGGATGGAAGGTGTCCATTGCATACTACTCTTGGACGCTGTCAGAGGTAGAGCAGAATTACGCCCAGATTGACCACGAGGACCTGGTGATCGTGGCCAGCATCAAGAAGTTCCACGATTTCGTCTACGGCTGGCCCTTCACCATTGCCACAGACCATCGCCATCTTCTCGGCATCTTTGCCGTGGACTGGCAGACGCTGCAGGTCGTCTCCCCGTGGGTCCTCTGGTGGTCCATTTTTCTGTCTGGCTACAACTACACCCTTGAGCACCACCCCAGAAAGGCTATGGGTCATGCCAACACCCTTAGCCGCCTACCCCTGCCATCCGTCTAGGCCGACCTGGCTCCTACCCACCACATCCTCCAGGTGGAGGACCTCCCCGACTCTCCCCTCCAGGCCGGGGGCATCGCCTGCCACCTGTCATCTCTCAGGTTCTGGGCTGGGTGTTGAGGGGGTGGCCCGCGGCCACAGCAGGCCCTGAGTTCACAGCCTTCACAGCTCGCCGTGACAAGTTGTCCACACACAAGGGGTGCCTACTGTGGGGGGACTGGGTGGTAGTCCCCAGCGTCCTACATCACCAAGTCCTGAAGGCCCTACATGAAGCCCATCCCAGGATTATCCACATGAAGGCCCTGGCCAGGAGCTATGTATGGTGGCCAGGGATTGACACGGAGGTGGAGGCTTGGGTGAAGCACTGTCAAACATGCCAAGCCATCTGGCCTAATCCACCAAGTGCACCCACCCAAGCCTGGGAATCCACCTAGGTCCCACACCTGTTGTGGCTGCACATAGATTTCGCTGGGCTGTTTCACAGACTGCTATTTCTAGTCACAGTGGACTCCTACTCGAGGTGGCTGGAGATAAGCCCCGTCTCCGCCACATCTGCCAGGGACACCATCCAGGCACTTTGCAAGATCTTTGCGACCCACAGGTTGCCAGATACCATCGTCTCTGACAACAGGACAGCATTCACATCGGAGGGATTCCAGGAGTTCCTGCACAGCAACCTGATCAGGCACATGAGAGCTGCACTGTTCCACCCCACCACCAATGGCCAGGTGGAGTGGATAGTGCACACCTTCTCTCTCTTTCTTCCCCTCCTTCTTCTCTTCTCTCTTTCCCTCCTTTCATTCTCTCATTTTCCCCTTTCCGTTCTTCTTTCCTTCTTTTTCTTTCCCTCTTTCCTTCTCTCTTTTTACCCCTTTCCTTCTCTTTCTTTCCATCTTTCCTTCCTTCTTTCCTTCTCTCTACTCTCTCTATCTTACCTTCCCTCTTTCCTACTTCTGTGGCCCAACTCTAGTGAGAAGGGGTTTTAACTTTAAACCCCTTCTCTCTTCGCTTCCCTCCCCCTGCAGGCTGGCTGGGTAAGGGAAGGGGATGCTTTTGAAGATGCCTTCCCCCCCTTTTGCTTCCCCTTCTGACATCACTTCTGGTGATGTCAGGGGAAGTGGCATATGCTAATGAGTTATTATGCTAATAGCCTAGTAGCTCATTAGCATACCTTATGCTAATGAGCTCCTGCAGCTCTTTTTCTACAAATGACCCCTGGTTCTGGGTAAAACTGAATTATAGCATAGAACCCAATTTTACCATAGAAGTTTGCCCAAAATCTAGAGTGTCATCTGGGTGATGTCATCACATTGTACTTGGGGGCATTTGCGGGCAGGGTGGAATCCTCCTGTTGCTGTACCCCCCCCCCAGGCTCTGGATATGTTAAGGCCTAGAGTGGTCTCCTCACTTGCTACCCCCACTAGTCCCTCAGTACCATTCTGTGTCTGGATCAACTCAGTCAATCCTGGCCAGTCTTGCCCTAAGAAAAGTGCATGACTCAGGCCTGTCAACAGTGGGCCCCAAGTCCATAACATCCTAGTGACATCTGCCACTGAAATTTAAACCAGTTGTATCCCATAGCTCTGCACATCCCCATGGATACACCAGACGTTTATCACTTTCCCCTGGGGATCTGCTTTCCCATGACTACCAAGGTTTGAGTGCACCCTAGATCTAAGAGGGCCCACACTGGCTTCCCATCTACTGTGGCCTATACCACTAGCATATATCAGGTTGGGGGCAACTGCTTACCCGAGGTGCTGTCAATGCATCGGCCACAGAGCAGTCCACATATGGGCAGACTCAGCAGATGTGCCCCACCTGTCCACAGGCTTAACAGACCACCAGGTCTGATCTCTTCCAACTGACTGGGAATGTTTCTGGACAAGGTCCTGTCCAGCCCACAGGTGCTGGATTTCTGATTCCTCAGGTCTGAGGCAAGTTGATAACACCGGATGGTGTCCTGCTGGGTTCCGGTGGCCTGGGTCCAATTTGTAGGCCTCTCTCCGTGGTGTCCAGACCACGAGGATCAGCCAGGCAATGATTGGGTCCTTTCACTCAGGTCACTGCTGGCTTTGAATGTGGATATGAGGCAGTGTCAGCAGTGGAATCTCTGGGGTATTGCAAAGCACCCAATTATGTGCTGCTGCTTGCAAGGTTGCAGCAAAACTATTCAACATAACTTTCCCTGCCACTTCGGTGACAAAGTGTATGGCAGGCTTAAGACATCTTAAGCAGTTGGCCCTAATCTCCTGTCCCACGGCACAAGGACTGGACCCTACTACATAAGCCAGGCTGCATAACCATTGCAAGTTTCTTCGCCCACAGTGAGTGTACTCAGAACTGCAGGCTTTACTTTGGCATAAACTCCAGCCTCCTGTGGGGAGAGGGTATCCACTGCCTCCTGAGCTTAGGCCTCTTAGGCAAGGGGTCAAGAGCAGAGCCCACTGATCTTTGGCCACCCTGCCATTGTGGCAATCCTCTCAAATGTGTTGAGGAATGCCTCAGGACCATCAGATGGGTTCATCCTGGAAATCCATACTGGCCCTCATTCACAGCATTTGACACTTATGGTCCCTTGCTCAGGGCCAGCTCCCTCACTAGGCGAACTAGGCATTTGCCTAGGGCGGGCTGGCCCTTAGGGTGCCAAATTGCACCTGGCCCCCCCGCCAAAAGCCCCCATGCCTCCACCAAAAGCCCTGCATCTCCCTGACCTAGCCAGGGACAGGCAGCCCGAGCAGCAGGGCAGGGGAGTCTGGTGTGTGGCCCAGCCACCACCTCTTTCTTCATCCCTATCACCACCACACATCCTCCTGCCAGTGCCGCCCACAGCCTGCCAGACCCACCCCTGACTGCCCTCCCTCCCTCCTTCTGCCGGGCGTGATCCTGCCCCTTGGAGGCTCCAGTCAGAGCAGAGGAGCAGACTGCATGTGTTCACAGAGGCGCCCTGCTGGCCCATCAGCAGCCGGCTTCCAGTGAGAGAGGTGCCTGGTGCAGAAGAGCTCCTGGTGAGGGAGGCACGCTGCTGCTGGCTGCCGGGTGCTAGAGTGTGGCCTTGATCCACAGGCTCTCCCCAGGGCTGTCTGCAGCCTCTCCCCCATCCGCCAGAGGCGCGGTTCCCTCTTTTGTGCTGGGTGCCACACTCGGCTCTGCACCACGGGGCACGCTGGCCCCCTCCCTCCCTGGCTGCTGCCACCCACCGGGAACCGAGGAGGGCTGGGCCACCACACCTCCAGCCCCCAGCCCCACCGCCCACCCGGTTAAGACTTGCGGTTCCCAAAGGGACCCCAGCCCCCACTCCTGAGCCATGGAGAACCTTCAAGAGCCCCCTCCCCCAGGAGGAGCCCCTGGAGTCGGGAGGGCCCGCAGGCAGAAGCCCCCAAGGCTGAGGGGCAGAGTTCGTGGGAGGGAGGGAGGCGTAGCGCAGGGAGACCAGGCCGGGGACCATGGCTCTCCCTCCTGGGCGGCCCTCTCTGGTCTCAGGGCTCCTCCCACCTTGGCTGCTGCCTGGTTGCTCCCTGCCAAAGGGGGGGCAGGGAAGGCTTTGCTCTCCCCCTGGGGCCTCAAGGCCCTCCAGCTGGCCTGGCTCCACCAACAGAAACACACCAGCCCCCCCCCCGGGCTTGAAGCGCCTCTCTCTTCGAGACCCCCAGCATGCAAAGAAAACCCCAGGCAAGCTCATCCGGACAGGCGCCTCCATGGATCCCAGGGGGGCTGGTGCTCCTGGCTCCTCTGCCCTCCTCCCCAGCACCAAAGTGAGCCCTTGCCCCCCACACTTTAAAGGGCCAAGGTCCCGGTCTCGGCGGCTCCTCCGGGTCCCAGGCAACCTTGCGGGGGGGGGAGGCGCCACAAATTAGCCTCACCTAGTGCGCCAAATAACCTGGGGCCAGCCCTGCTCTTGCTCCTCCTCAGGACTAGACCCTGCAGGTGAGGGCTGCAGAGTCCTGAGAAGGCGGTCTCATAGGCTCACAGAGGACTATTGCTGGCTCTGTAGCATCTGTTCAAACAGCTGAGCCTGTTGGGTGGCTACCTGCTGCCACAATCATTGCTACTCCTGTTCCTGAGCACGCTGCTGCTCCCTGAGCCACACCCACCGGGCCTGGAGGTTTATCTCAGGTCCTCCTTGTGCTTCAGAAGGAGCTATCAGGGCCACATTCTCTACTACTGTGGCCCCTCCCCAGGGGGCAGCAGGATATCATAACCGACTTCCATGGTCAGCACTGCCTCTTTATTGGAGGCAGCTGAGTCCACAGAGGCCTCCTCACAAGAACAGTTCCCTTCACCTGCCCATTTCTGCCCTTCAAACCTCAGGGGGTGAGCTGTGCCTCTGCCGTAGAGCATTCCCATCAGGCCTGTCCCAGTTTGGTAGCCTTAACTTGCTCTAGCTCTTCTTTTAAGTTCCTTTTTTCTCCTTCTTCGGACCTCCTCAGCTTTGCTCAGCCAGCTTGCATTTCTGATTTCCCTCATCTCTTCTGACATGGCCCTTTTTATCCCTGCGTCTCCACCCCTCTCTTCTCAGAACCTTGCTGCTCTCTTAACCACTTCCTTGCCTTTCCTCACTCCAGCTGGGTTTGCCCCCTCTAAAGCGTCCATTTTCTTCATGAAAATTGATCTCTGGTGTCTGGAGATGAATTGTAATTCTGGGGGTCCCCAAGTTCCACCTGGAGGCTGGTATCTCTACCCCCAGTAGAGAAACCCCCTGCATCTCCTATTTGACAATACCATTTTTAACATGAAAATGTTTGGCAGAAAACATGCCACGGTCATTCATAACTTGACAATTTGTAAGAATGCCTATTAGAAGGCAAAACTTTCAAACTTTTGAGTTCATCTTTCACAGTCAAAAAGTGAAAGCAAATTTTATTTTGGACTTTCTCATTCAACCATTTGAATGCAAGAAATTCTGCACGTTTCAATGATTTGTGAAATAACCAGTTCTACTCTACTTAAATCTATTTGTGCTAAATATTTTGCCCCTTGATCTACAAGAATTAGTTGAATTTCTACCTGCTCCACCAGAATAAAACTGATACACTTTAAGGCCCTTCAAATCTGAATTGCATGGTACTTTAGTGGCCAGTAAGTGGCATAACCAAGGCAATTTCACTGTAATATGTGCTATAATCTACTTTTAGGATTCTCATGTAGATGTCTGCGTTTGGTAAGGAGAGAACCAAATACCAGGGATCTGTAAAGATTCCAAAAATTGCCAGGACAGGTTGGAGGGCTGAGAAGCCAGGCAGTCTACCAGCCTCTTTTTGCCTTCATGAAAGAGCAAGGAATGATGCTTGTTGGTCCAAGATATCAGTTTAAATTCCTACACTTCAGAGACACCTAAGTTCCTTTCTAGGAACAGCAAATCACCCACTTCAGTGTTTTGCTTGGGTTGGAATAATAGCAGACGCTGTCCTGTAGCAAGCGATAGATCAAGATGGGCCACTATGTTAATCTATCTGCAGCAGTAGAAAAGAGCAAGAGTCCAGGAGCTTCCAGAAGGAGAAGGAGAAGAGGAAGAGGAAGAAGAGGAAGAGGAGGAGATGGTGGAGGAGGAGGAGAGGAAGAAGAAGAAGAAGATATTGGATTTATACTCCGCCCTCCACTCAGTGTCTCAGAGCAGCTTACAAACTCCTTTCCCTTCCCTTCCCCACAACAGACACCCTGTGAGGTAGGCAGGGCTGAGAGTGCTCTGACAGAAACTGCTCTTTTTCAAGAACAGCTCTTATCAGAACTATGGCTTGCCCAAGGTCATCCAGCAGGTGCAAGTGGAGGGGTGGGGAATCAAACCCGGTTCTCCCAGATCAGAGTCTGCGCACTTCACCACCACAGCAAGCTTCCTCAGTGACTCATAAAAGCTCATATCTGGCCTCCAGTTTTGTTAGCCTTTAGGTGCTGCTGGCATCTTGCTCTTTTCTACTGTAGCAGGCGTGTGTGCCAACACTTGCCTGACCTTGTGGGTCAATTTGCAACCCCTGTCGCACTTTTTTGGGTCCAATACCTAAAGACGTTGCTCCACAACATCATCCCCTGCACATCAGTAAACAATGCCCCCCAAGTACAGCCACTTCATGTTCTCTTTCTGAACAAAAAGGCACCTGGAGTATAAAACATCCCCAGGAATCTACTGATTTTGCAATTTGGTGTGTGTGTTTTTTTCCCCAGGCCGGAAATTGTATTTTAGGTTTTAAAGAGTCTCATGATCCCCTTCCCCCCCCCAAAAAAAAGCTGCTTCAGGGAAGTGTTTTTAACTGCTCTGCCCTCCTGATAACCTGGGAGACATCAGCCTCATAATGGAGACATGTGTTCTTGAGGCATAAAAATACCCTGAATACAAACCAAATGCGTAGTTATGAATGCTCTTATGAATGCAGTTATTTTCCACGTTATGTAAAAATGTGTTTTCAGGCCCTCTGTGAGTTTTCAGGCTCTCTCTGTTACTTCTGCCATGGAAAACAAAAAGCAGGGGAGGGGGGACAAAACCCCAAGGTACGCTGGAATCTGGCTTGGGGTATGACTGTACCCCAGGATACAATGCAGGTTTCTTCAGGGCCGGCTCCAGGTGTCTGGGCGCCCTAGGCAGGACAGCCTGGGGCGCCCCCCACTGGGGATGCCAACCTCCTGGTGGGTCCTGGAGACCGGGGCGGCGGCGGGGCACTGGCTTTCCTGGAGGCTCCGCAGCTGCAGGGGCCCCAGGAAATCCAGGAAAGGGGGTGGGGTCTAGCCTCTGCCCCCTCCCTTCCGGTGCCAGCTTTTCTGGGGGCTCCGCAGCTGCAGGGCCCCCAGGAAAGCCAGGAAGGGGGTGGGGGGTCCAGCCTCCGCCCCCTCCCTCCCGGCGCCGGCTTTTCTGGGGGCTCCGCGGCTGTGGGACCTCCAGGGAAGCCAGGAAGGGGGCGAGGGTCTAGCTTCCGCCCCCTCCCTCCCGGAGCTGGCTTTTCTGGGGGCTCCGTGGCTGCGGGGGCCCCAGGGAAGTTGGGAAGGGGGCAAGGGGTCTAACCTCCGCCCCCTCCCTCCCGGTGCCGGCTTTTCTGGGGGCTCCGCGGCTGCGGGACCCCCAGGGAAGCGGGGAAGCGGGCGGGGGTCTGGCATCAGTGGAGGTGGCGGGAGCCCGGTTAGGGCAGTGGGGGGCGCTTTTCGGGGGGGAGGGGCGCCATTTGATGCCCCTGAGGCCAGCGCACCCTAGGTGGGCGCCTAGTTCGCCCTATGGGCAATCCGGCCCTGGGTTTCTTTCACAGGTTGCCAGAATAGAGTTGCCAACAGCTTGGGGGGGAATGCTCTACCCCTTTAAGAGAGGCTTAATTGGCATTTATACCTTGACACAGGGCCATGAGATCTCCGCCAGTCAGCTGAAGCCCTTTAAATCAGGCAGGAGGGAGGGAGAGGGGTGGCCGGGTGGGTGGCTGTGCTTGGGGGTGGGGCTTGAGGCGGGGCTTGGGGCATCCTTGCCCGCCCCTGGAACACCCACCAAATTTCCCCACTGGAGCGAGGAGGGGACCTGGCAACCCCAGGCCCCACCTGGAGGCTGGCAACCCCATTCTCTATCTCGCTGGTTTGCAGTGCTGAAAGATATCAAATAGGGACAAGTAAGCCCTACTGAGTTCAGTGGGCCTGTTTTACTTTTCTGTGTGTCCACCCTCTTGTATCTCTCCTTCCCTTCTTTCTTTATTTATTTTTTTGGTATTTCAAATTATCCAACAGTTTAATCATTAACACAACACTGTTGCCAATTATGAGCATTAATATTACAATACAATGTTCTGAATTAAGGTGCAAACAGCTCAAGTCTTCAGACTTCAGGTATTATCACTGCATTCAAACACAGAGGTAAGGTGACCCTTCCCTGTTTACATGTGTGATGGGGGGCAGAGGAAATCTTTCTCGAGATCCTCAGCTGCCCCGGCTTTAGCTATACCCCAGCTTTGGCTGGGAGGGCAGGGTATAAATCATAAATAAATCTGATTGATAAATAAATAAATAAATAAAGTGTGTTTCAGCCTGCCTTGGGCTTAGACTGTGAGGGAATACGTACATCTCTTTTCCAACAGCTAATACCTACTAATATGCCTTGCCTGCTTTGGTATGAGCTGAAAGACAATTTGGGAGTCTGAATGGAGCAGAGGAGTAAAGAAAGGATTCTTGGCTTTTCCCAGAGTAATTGGCAAAAAGGTGTCTGGGTAGGCTCCAAGGGCAGGCTGTTTGCTTTTGGGGAAACAGATGTTCCATTTCTGGCCTGCACTGTCTTATTTGAGCATCTTTCTGCTTCTCTCTGTTGAACATGTACATTTGCAAATGAACAGATATTGCAAAAACATCACAAGATACCCTGTTCAAACAAAACATTTTTCTCTCTCCCTGTTTTCATAACTCTTCCTGTATGGTTAATCTGTGAGCAGTTTTTCCCACCCCATTATCAGGATCGTCTTCTATAGGAGCTGTTTGCATAGGGAGCAGTTCATTCAGAGAACACGGCCCTCCCGCCCATTAACGTTTTCTAGAATCAAGCAATAACAGCTGAGATCAAATGCCTTTTTGTGGCGTCAAAGCAGCAAGGCCATTTATAGCGGAGTGAGGGTAATGGATGGGATCTGACGCTGTCAATTCTGTGCAGACGATGTGTGATATCTAGGAGGTCTTTTTGGCAGGTGACCTTCTTAAGAAAATCTTTGTAAAAAATGATTGCAAAACCTCTAGCAAAACACTTTAAAGCAACCATAACTGCAAAACACTTTCTAAAGGAGAGCTCCAAATGCAGGAATTATTTTGTACCTTGCTACTTACCTCTTATTATCACTATCCGTAAGGAGTAAACTAGGGTAGTTCTGTTCATGCCATTGTGACAGCCACCAAATGGAACCGCTCACAGAGAAGCCGGGAGTTTCTGTACACTGGGGAGACTCCTGGAGTATGCAAAAAAGGCTGTGCAAATTAACCCAAAGAACCCCACCACTGCCACCACTGCCACCGTGGGCTGCTGAGAACTAAATGTGTTCCAGGAGGCAGAGGACATTATGAGTCATCGCTTAAAAGGCAGAAAGACCACCCACAGAAGGTTCTGCACACAGGGGAGTATGCAGGGGGAAATATACTGCTTTTGTAAATTTAAGAAATGGCGTCATGTCAGACTAGGACCCTGAACAACCCAGGTTCCAATCCCCACTTCTCCTTTGGAAGCTCCCTGGGTGACTCGGAGTTTGTCACAAACTCTCAGCCTGGCCTACCTCACAGGGTTGTTGTGAGAAAAAGGAGGAGGGGACAATGTTCTAAGCCTTTTTTAGTCCCAACTGGGGAGAAAAGCAAGGTATAAATAAGGAAAAAGAGCGCTCTGCCTGTCTCCCCCCTCCACCCCAGACCTGCTGAGGACTGAGCATCCTCATTGTTCTTTAAATGTCAAGAGCACATGAAAGTTAAAAGGGGGATGCAAACACATAAAGGAGAAGATGAGAAAATTGGGAGCTGGAGACCCTCTGGAATCTGGGGGGGGAGATTTGGGTCGGGGGGTCATTTCTCAATCATTTATATCCCGCTTGCTGCCCAGGGTTTGTCACGGGACTCTCACTTGTCTGTCTAGAATGGCTTCCAACGTGCTGTCTGCTGGCCACCCTCTAGCATCATGCTCAGCATGCTGAAGGAAAAGGAATCTGTTGGAGATATGCAAACATGATTCTATGCAGCTGCTACTTATTTATTCTGTTTACAAAACTTCTACTTTCCCTTTCTGCCCTCATGAGAACCATCAAGGCAGCTTAGAAATTAAAACACACATAATAAAATCTCCTTTTAAAGCCATTAAAACCAACCAGCACATACATCATTAAAACAATTAATAATCAGAGCAAAGTGCAATACAAAACACAGAGACAAGAAGTAAAACCTTGGGGAGGGGGAGGGATCACTGAGGGAGAACCAACACAAAATGAAGTCCTCATCTGCTGGCGGAAGTGGGCAACAGAGGAGGACAGGTGAGGTCTCCCCAAGGAGAGAGAGCCAGAGTTTTGGAATTAGATTCTCTGGGGCTGTGTTCAGACGGGCACTTCAACCTGCTGTTGCCCCACCTCTAATTGAGCCAGATTATTTTGTGACAGAGAATTCTGATCAGACTCACCCCTTTTACTGCTCTTCAAAGCACTTTAACATGATCAGACAGCAGCAGGCAGGAAGTCAGCCTGTCGGCCATTTTTTTTAAAAAAAATTGTCCTTGGAGCATGCCCACAAGCACTGATCAGCCTGCTGGGATATGAAGTTCATGGGGCCATCCGCCATTTTTTTTAAAAAAAAAAGTTTGCCCTCTGAGCATGCACACAAGTGCTTGCTGAGACTGCTGGGATATGGACTTCACTGTCATCCTCCCTCTAATCTTTTCAATTTACCCCTTCCCCAAAGGACAGAAAAAAACTGTCTTTCTTTGAGAGTTTTTAAAAAGAAAATAAAGTTTTGAGCAGCCCCTGGGGGGGTGAGAGTGAGAGAGGTTCGTATATGCAGTTATGCACTCCTCGCTCAGTAGTAAAACAAAATGGCAGCTGGAAAACAAGCGACCAGTCAGACCTGCCTGATGGCTTGGTTGCACAACAGAGTGATCAGACAACAGGATATCCATTTTGGAACCAGCTCAGATCAACAGGACTGGACTTTCTCAGGTATCAAAGAAACATGCAGCAAAGGGGGGCGGGAACGGGACTCAGACGACTCAGGCACGACAGACAGATGTTGCTGTCTGATCATGTATTTAAATCCATAAGGGAACAGCAATGGCAACAGATGAAACTGCCCATCTGAATGCAGCCCCAGATGAAGTAACCAAGTTGTGAGCTAGGACACAGCTGAAAGGGGGCTAAACTTGGCTGTGTAGCCCGGGCTTAACCTTCCCAGCACAAATCATCAACTTCTGAAACAAGCCGCTGGTGACTGAGCCTGGGGCACCATCAGAGTGAGGACAAAGACTCTGAGACAGGCCAGGAACAGGCATCTCACGAAGATGCCACATCAGAATCTCTGGGAAGTGCTCCTCTCAGCTGTTTTTCTTGGAGACTTCCAGAAATGCTATTAAATGTTTTTATCCAACTTGGATTTGGGCACTAAAGGTAGGGGGCAGTAAAGTAAGAAGTAGCTTTTCCATTGCCATTGGGTTTTTCCTGTTAACAAATTGATAACTACTTCAGTCCTTGGTATGGGGAAGGCTACATGTCCAAAAGATCAGATCGTTTTGGATACGCAGATTTATTTCTCTCACACTCCCTTTTCTTGAATTGTCTCAGAATCACAGGCAAGCAGAACAGTTGTGTCCCAAGCGATGGAGAAAGCTGCAGTAGGTGATAATAAAAGCTGTTAATGTGATAGCCAGACGGAAAAATTACCAGCACAATTTAATATTCCCCAAATGCTGTGCTCCGTGCCAAAGGGGGAACACCATAAATGGAGCAGAGACACCTGCCAGATGGTGTCAGAATGAGACATAATGATAAAGGACAGTCAATGACAGAACTGGTGGCGTTTCTGCCTCTGCTCCATTTTTTCAGCTGCCCCCAAACCAGCTGAAGCCACACAGCAGACTTCAGAATTGCAGAGCTCAGAGCAATTATGGTTCGGTAGCCTTTTGACATATAGTAGGGGAAATTATTTCATGTTGGGATAAAGAACTGTTAAACTCCTGCTTTATTGGTATGGAGGGGGAGTATTATTGTAATTTTAATATGCTGATAGGTCACTTACAGTTGGGGTTGCCAGCTCCTCTGGGTTGGGAAATAACTGGAGATGTTGGGGGTGGAGCCTGGGGGCAGGGTTTGGGGAGGGGCAGGACCTCAGCAGGGTGTAATGCCTTAGAGCCCACCCTCCAAAGCAGCCATTTTCTCCAGGGAAACTAATCTTGGTCGTCTGGAAATCAACTGGAATAGCAGGAGACTTCGAGGTGCCACCTGGTGCCTGGCAACTTCCTTATGGCAAATACTACAAAGGTAAATTCAGGTGGGTAGCCATGTTGGTTTGAAGCAGCAGAACAAAGTTTGAGCCCAGTGGCACCTTTAAGACCAACGAAGTTTAGTTCTGGGTGTAGTGCATGGACACGAAAGCTTATACCCAGAACTAAACTTAGTTGGTCTTAAAGGTGCCACTGGGCTCAAACTTTGATCTCCCACAGAGGTAACTTAGGGTCAAAGCCTGGAGAGTCAGAGTGGTATAGTGATTAAGAGTGGCAAAGAGGTTCTCCAGGTTTGATTCCCCGCTCCTCCTCCACATGAAGCCTGTTGGGTGACCTTGGGCGAGTCGCAGTTGTCTCTGAACTCTCTCTGCCCCACCTGCCTCACAAGGTGCCTGTTGTGGAGAGAAGAAGGGAAAGCTATTATAAGCCACTTTGAGACTCCTTACAGTGGAGAAAAACCTTCCCGTCTTCTTCCCCACTGTACAGTCTACATCCTCACTCTAAGATGTGGGGAAGGATCTCCCAAGGGCTTTTTATTAGTACCTGGCAAAGTGAAAAAGCCAATTGGTAATAAAAATAACGATTAGTAGTAATTGGTAAATTACAGTTATTAGTAATTGGCAAATTAGTAATTGGCAAACTGTAAAAAGTAGAGTCAGATCGAAGCCAGTTGGGTTAACCCCCCTGCCCCCCTCTGCATGCTGGTTTCCCAACCTAATCCGGCCTCCCGGGGTTGCTATTTGCCTTCCTGGGGCAAGCGTATGTGTTGCCTATGCATTTCCTATGATGGGGCAAATAGGAGATGTGGGAGAATTTATGGCAGAGTGAGAACTTTTCGAAATGGAAAGTTCAGTAAGCAGACTGGATATTCTGTAAGGCAGCTGCTGAGAGAACACTTCTCAGAAGAGTCTCTGTCTCTGATGTGGGCAGCAGATCAGCTGCCTCGTGCCTCTGCACATTTGAAGGTAAAGTAAATATTACACACTGTCATCATCTGTTCCTCTTGTGGTGGAAACAAGCCCCCCGGGTATGTGCCAGCCCCTGGAATGTGGGGTGCAACTGACATATTCCAAACTGTAGCCCTGTTCTCTCTGCTTGGGGAAACAGGGTGAGCCTAACAATATTCTCCTAAGGAAATCTGATGTTCCAACTTGTGCAACGACATTGTAGACATTTTCTGCAACATCCTTCTACAAAATATCCTTCCCTGTTAGTTAAGGTTCTGGGTTGGATCCAAAGGCACCCTCGTGATAGCCAAAGCGGGACTGGGGAGGGGATATCCCACAATTTCCCATAGATTTTCTGCCTGAGATGTAGCTCCCCCCCCCCACGGCTTACACCACACTGTTCCCCGGCACTCAGGAGCATCTTTTGGGGCAGCAAGCGAGGATGCCAAAAAACAAAGGAAGGTGGGAAGATCCATTCCGTGAGCTGAGCTCCAATGGGAAGACACATTCCACTGCGTCAACCTAGCCCTGAATGCGATGCCCCGTACTTTGGCCAGCCTCTCCTATTATTCTTTATATGAGGGTTTGTCCTTCCGTAACATACAAGGGAGGTTTTTCTTGATCTCTGTATCTCTGTATCTATTTCAACCATTACCAGGATGGGGTGAGAGATGGGGGTCTGTGGTTCACTGGTGGAGAAATATTGCTAGACCCTGTCACTGTGATGAAGAATGTATTACTGCACATGCATTAATCTGTGTAAGAACCCCCCTCCCCTGAATTTTGCTCAAAGGCCAATAGAAATACATAGATCCACTTTGTCCCTGGCATCAAAACCTGGTTTCTTCCACACACACCCCAGTGTTATATGAGGGTATCTGGGCTCGCATTAGAGCATATCCTCATAAGTATGAAGGTCACGCCACCATCAGTGAGACTTTAATCATGGTCGTGTCAAAATGAGAGTTTGCAGAGAGTCTGTAACACTTTCTGCTTCCTTTCACAGAACCACAAAAATTACAGGTTTGATGATACGGCCTCAGAGCAGGAGACTTAAGGAAGCTATGAATCTGCCAGATCCCCAATTAAGGCACTCTCCACAACACTATTGGCAGTGAGACTTTGTTAGAGATATGCTTACAACAGGAACTGGTTCTTTGTCAGAACTAAAGAAAGCGCGCACAATTCAGGGGCTATAGGTAAGATTCAATGCACCCCCACACCCCATGCAATACGTCAGCAATCCGCCCCCAGCGCTGCTATGACAACCCTGACAGATATACGGTGTCTTATCTATTCTAGCCTGGCAAAAGAGTCTCCAAGGCCAAATCCCATGAGAACAGGCCGAGGGCTGCAACTTGAGAAATGGTTATGGCTGCTACATGCAAGCGCTCAACCCACACACCCTCCCCTCCAGAATTCCCTCCCCCTAATACATGGCAACGTAAGCAGTGAAGCAGAATGAAGAGAAGCAAAACTGAAACTCTGACAGAATCTTGAACTGAACCTTGTCTCTCTGGGCTCCCCTCAATATGTTTCACGATGCCCAGTGTGTTCTGGGTAACCAGGGGGAGCCAAAATTACACCAAATATTCTCCTCTGTGGGTTTTTTTTCTAGTGTAGGTACCACGTGCCAGCATACCTGGAACTGTCTGTACCTTATAGCTGCTGTATAAAATTCAAACAGGAAAATCCATACTGCCTGTAAAGGCCATGTACATAAAACAAGCATGATCTAATGGTTGTGTGGGTCTAGAACAGGGGGACCTGGGTTCAAATCCTCAGTAGTGTTACTACCCTCATGGTGGGGCAGTTTGCCTGGAGGGAATGGCAGCATAGACTCAACAGTATACCACAAAGTCTAAGAGAAATGGAACCTTAGCGTGGATGCTGAGGGTGGATCCTCTGGGACAGGGGTGTCAGACATAAGGCCCAGGGGCCAGAAGCGGCCTGTCTATGGCTCTTACCCATCCCGCAAGCAACTGCTGTGTATAGAAATGTAAGGTACTCTTCCTTTTGTGGTATCCCTTGGAAAAAACCTTAGTCTTGTATATGATTAAATACGTTTATTGAGGCTCTTGTGGGTTCCCCAGTAAATCAGTTGCTTTCACTGCTAGGAATCAATTGCTTTTGTTTGTATTCTGAGTAAAAAAAAATAGTATTGTTAATTGATTTTGCCTGTGTCCTTCCTAAAGTTTATGCCTCCAGTACCCGAGATTACACGGCCCAGCCCGACAAAGTGACAATTGTGTCAGATCTGGCCCTTGTAACAAATGAGTTTGACACCTCTGCTCTAGGGCGGCTGCTTCTGTTGTGGTGCGCCATGTTGCTGAGAGAGGAAGAAAAGATTGATGGTTGCCTGTAAAAACATTAAATGGAAGAGGCTGCTTGTAGATTGAGAGATGGCTGGGGCTGCTTTGGGGGACATTCTTTTATGAGTCTTCTGTGTTGATTTTTCTGCAAAAAGAAAAGAAAAAGCGGAAGATGACGACTGGTGCACGTGACAGCCCCAAATGTTCGCTGAGCCATGGGGCGGGTGAGCAAGAGTGAGTTCAATGGCCCCGCCCCTTGCCTCCATGCGGTCCCCTGGTCATCTGCACGGGTGCCTGCACAGAGGTGGGGGGGCAGGGCACTCCCACTCTCCCTCCCCCGCGCATCCAGTGAGTGCAGGGAGGCCAAGAGCCATTATGGGGCCCCAGATAAATGTTTCATCTGGGCCCCCCATGACTCTGATTCAAAACAAATATCAAAACAAATCACTTTCCTTTCTGTTACTATTAACAGAATAATAATTGTTACCTGGATTGAGCCCCATTGAACTAAACCTCCTTCTGTGGAGGTTTTCAGACAGAGGCCAGATGGCTATCTGACAGCAATACGGATTTTGTGAACTCAGGCAGATCATGAGAGGGAGGGAAGGAAGGGTTGCCTCAGTGCTTAGTTCTTGTGGCCCTTTCTTACATGCCCAGAGAAATGCTGATGGCCACTTCGGGGTCAGGAAGCAATCCTGGAGGTTTTTTGTCATCTTCTGGGCGTGGAACAGCAGTCACCGTGGGTGTGGAGGGGGAAGTATGTGTGAATTTCCTGTATTGTGCAGGGGGGTGGACTAGATGACCCTGGAGGTCCCTCCCAACTCTATGATTCTAAATGAGACATCAGTCTCTTTCAAACAGTACTGAACTGCAAGAATGCTTTTAAAATATTTCTACTAATCTGAAACAAACAAAAAAGCAGACTCTCAGGCTGCTTAATGGGGGAAGGAAAGCTGGTGAGGTGTGAAACGTTGGCATCATCTTCCAGGGAGAGGAGGCAGGTGAGCCCAATCTACAGATGATGCAGCTCCACTAACTTTAGAAAGTGATTTTAGTTGCTGAATGCTAAAAACCCAACTAGTTCCAGCTCTCTCTCCTCATTCCATTCCATTCTGTCCCCTCCTCTCCTGCTGCTGCCTCCATAGAGAGGAAAAAAGAAGGCTAAAGAACCAAGTGTCAGAAAATTTGGGAAACCAACACATGGCCAAGGGACTGGAAACAGGTTGTGGTCACATGCGCCAGAAAAAAAGGGGGGGAAGTGAGGCTATTTCCTTAAGAGGAATTTGACCCGCAGTTGCACAGTCACGCCTCCCTTTGAAGCTCTGGATGCAGTCTGCCCGTGCATGATCAGATGCAACTGTGGGTGAGTCGGGTTTTTGTGCCATTTTTTCCCCATGCACTTAACTGAGGAATTGATGAATCACACCTCTGCACCAGGGGCTCCCTATGGAGTTTGCGATGATGCGCATACTGAGAAGGGAGGAAAAAACAATGGCACGGAGTCAGGATGGCCTGATCAGATCATCCCGATGCTATGAGAGCAAGCTGGAGCAATCAGACATGGGAAAGTCCATCCGTGGCCCGTCGTTTACTACCAGATTTTCCCTGGTGTCATTTAACTCTGCTTCTGCAGTGGAGCAGAATGGGTTGGTGATGGCTTCAGGGTGCTTCCCAGATGTTGTTGTCTGATCACGCCCTTTAAATACACCCAACATTTGCACCTATGTCAGGTCTAATTGTGCATCTGATCACAGCCTCAGTATTCATTCCACTACCAAAAAAAAGGAGACCACAAAGACTGCTCCAATTATCACACAATTGCTCCCATCCCTCATATTAGCAAAATTCTGCTCAAAATTATACAACATCTGGCACCAACCATTGAAAGGGAATTACCAGATGTCCAAGCCAGCTTCCAGGGGGGCTTGGCACTTGTGACCATATAGCAAATCTGCGATGGGTCATGGAGAAATCTCATGAATATCAAAAGATTATCTACTTATGCTTCATCAATTACAAGAAAGCCTTTGACTGCATTGATTATGACAAACTGTGGAGAGACCTACAAGACCTGGGGGTGCCAACACATATGGTCAAGTTGATGCAATCATTGTACACAAGCCAGTACACAGAGATACTGATTTGTTCAAGATAGTGAAGGGAGTACGACAAGGTTGCATTCTTTCACCTTTCCTATTCAACATGCATGCTGAAACAATCAAGAGGAAGTTAGAGCTGTAAGAATCAAAAATCAAGGTAAAGATTGAAGGAAGGAATATCAACAGTCTTTGATATGCTGACGACAAAACCCTCCTCTCGGAAACTAAAGGAGGCCTGGAATACCTGATCAAGGCTGCGGTCACACGGAAGGGAGAAGATGCAGGCAGGAAGCAAGGCTGTTTGCCCCGCCTGCAATGACGTGCGTTTGCGCGATCATACTTCCAGCTGCGCGCCCGCATTTCCCAATAATAGTGAATCTTCAGCAGTAGCTTTTTACCACGCTACTGTGGCGCAAAACGATGCCCCGCCGATGACTCCGGGATGCCAGACAGATGTGTCTGTCTGATTGCATCCCTTTAATCTGCGGGGGAATTGCATGTCTGCCACGGCTTCCAGTAAGTATGATCTCACCCCAAGAAAATTAAAGAAGAAAGTGAGAAGTTTGTCCTCTTCCTAAACATCAAAAAGACCAAGTTCATGACCACCAAGAAGAATAGAAACATCAAAATAACAATTGACAATGAATGTGTAAAGAATTCACTTTCTTAGGATCACAGATCAACCAAAATGGTGAATGCAGCCCAGAAATAAAACTTTGAATCACACAGGGTCGCACAGCAATGATGAGCATGAATCAAATATGGAAAAGCAAGTACATCAGCCTAGCAACCAAATGCAGATCAGTCTGTGTTATGGCTGCAAAACTTGACCCATGAAGAAGCAAGACAGGAGGAAAATCAACTCATTTGAGCTGTGGTGCTGGAGAAGGGTCCTGTGCATTCCTTGGACAGCAAAGGTCACAAACAAGCAAGTACTGGAGCACATGAAACCAGATATGTCATTGGAAAGAAAAATCACTAAACTGCAACTGACTTATTTCAGCCATGTCATGCAGAAGAACCCACTAGAAAAAGCAATTATGCTTGGATTGGTTAGCGGCAAGAGGAAACCTGGCTGCCAAAGAACATGGTGGCTAGACACCATAGTAGTTGACACCAGCCTGAGCATGGAACAACTCAAAGAAACAGCACAAGATCGGAAAACATGGCCCATAGAATAGCCAAGAATTGGACATGACTAAATGGCTAACAACAACATGCTTAAAGATGCAGAGAATGAATAATATTTTTAAAACTGCTAGCCCCAGATGAGAGTTAGAACAAAAGAGCAACTTCGTAAGCCTCCACCACTGGGGCATCTTCTCATCTATTGATTACCCAACTGGAGAATCCCAGACCTAATAAATTATGCATTTTAACACCTTGCTCTGGCGGCAACTACATTGGGTCTCTAACTAAATAGCTAGGATATCAGCATGTATAATCAAAACATGTAAATTCTTCCATGACATCAGGGAGAGAACCTGCAAAACTCTGACAAAAATCATGTGTAAAAATGGTAGAATAACTGAATGCTCTGTACCTTTCATAAGAATAAAATAAGAGACTTGTTAGATCACACCAGAGGCTTCTCTACTTCAGTGTCTTCTATCCCATACTAGCTGGGCAGCCAGATGCTTCTTGGAATCCCATCATCAGGTAACAAAGGCAACAGACACCCCAAAAAGTTACCTCCTTTAAACTACTGTCCAAGTGTATACTGGCCCTGAAAATGGAGGTTCTATTTAGTCATCATAGCTAATGGCAACTCATGGACCTTTCCACCTGTCAGAAGTCCTAACCTAGTCAGCAAAACACCATGCCTTGCGGTTCAAGCAAGAATAGCATTTATTATAGAGCTGCAATAGAAAGGTCACTGTAGCAGGTACATTGTTCAGAATGACTTGGTTACAGAAAGCAAGTGGTTATACCGAGAAGGGGGTGAATGGGGACCCCCCCTTCTACCAATCAGGGAATAACATGCGACTGGGAATCGAAAGTTACTATGCTAATGAAGTTCCCAACGCCCCCATTATTCTCAGGAAAGCCGGAGCTTTGAAAGCGATAGTAAAGCTCGCAGCTTGACTCCTCAAGGTCAGAACGTTCAGTCTGCGAGAGATAGGGGTTACCAGATGCACATTCCACTCTCACACCCTAGACATAAATCAACACCCTCTGGATTCCAACCTCCCGCCTGTCACGCCACTATGGCGCCCAGTGCCATCCTCCCCTCCCCTCCATCCATCATGGCAGGGCTACCTGACATGCAGCCCCCTCGAAAATAACTCTACCCCTTTGGCTTATGGGGGTACAACTTGTGAAACGCCCGGATAAGCCGGGGGGCCAGAACATGTTCCGCCCGCACCCACTCCCTCTGCTCCGGCCCAAAGTCAATCCATTCAACAAGATAAAACAAGCGATTGCGAGAGATCTTAGAGTCCAAGATTTGCGATACTTCGTAGTGAGGTTCCCCCCACCAACAGCGGAGGCGGGGTTGGCCGTCGTGGTCTCCATTTGTTCTCCTCAGATGCCCGGCGAAGAAGCCTTACATGAAAAACAGGATGAACAGACTTTAGAGATTTGGGCAACGCCAATTCGACAGTCACATTGTTAATCACTCTCACAATCTCAAATGGTCCAACAAATTTCCAACCAAGTTTACGACTCGGTTGAATGTGACGCAAGTGCTGTGTGGACAAATAAACAAACTCCCCACACTTTGGAATCCAGGCAAGGTTGCGTTTCTTGTCTGCTTGGACTTTATAAGCAGTCTTAGCGTCCTCTAGAGTCCTGGCTAACGATGACCACGCCATCTGCAATTGTTTGCACCAATCCCCAGCATCTCCCGCCGGGAGGTCGGGAGAAGTCAGAAATGGCAGAGGCGGGGCGTCATATCCATGAACTGCCTTAAATGGGGACATCCCCGTCGACGAGTGCTGAGTATTGTTGTAACAGAACTCAGCCAAAGGCAGAAGAGAGTGCCAATTGTCCTGCTGAAAGTTGGAAAAACACCGCAAATACTGTTCCAGAGTCTGATTCACACGTTCAGTTTGCCCATCAGATTCCGGATGATACGCACTGCTGACCCCCCGCTCCACCCCAAGCAGTGCCATTAATTCGCTCCAGAACCGTGAAACGAATTGCACCCCCCTGTCCGAGATCACCTTCGCAGGCAAAGTATGGAGCCTCACTACGTGTTGCAGGAACGCAGAGGCAAGTTTCTTGGCAGAGGGGATAGAGGCAAACGGAACGAAATGAGCCTGCTTCGTAAATAGGTCCACTATCACCCATATGACAGTCTTACCCCCGCTAGGGGGTAGGTCAGTAATAAAGTCCATAGAGATTACTTCCCATGGCCGAGCCGGCGTGGGGAGGGGTTGCAGAGCCCCCGGGGGTTTACCGGGTCGAGGTTTACTCATCAAGCACGTTTGGCAAGCCGACGTGAACAGGGAAATGTCTTTTCTAAGCCCTGGCCACCAAAATTGTCTTTGCAGGAGCTGGAGGGACTTCACAAACCCCGTGTGTCCAGCCAATTTCGACCCGTGAGCCCAGCTCATCACCTCCCCCCGTAGAGAACGTGGGACAAAGAGCTTGTCATTTTTAGTCCAGCAGCCATGCGCATCTTGGGAGGCGCCTTCTTCCCCCCCCACCTCCTCCCTATCAGCGTCTGACATAGCTGTAGAGAATTTCGTCACCCAGTCATTGGTAGGAGGGTTTGGGGAGGGGGGGTATGTCTGGCCCGCCCCCGAGTGGTTACTGCCCCTCCCAACTGGGAGGGCGTGAAGACCGAGTCATGAATCTCCTCCCTTTTGCTGTCGTGTTGAGGGAGGCGTGACAGTGCATCGGCCAGTGAGTTAGACGTTCCCGGGAAGTGGTGTAGTGTGAAATTGAACTTGGAGAAGAAATCAGCCCAACGCAGCTGTTTGGCGTTCAAGGAATGGGGGGAGCGGAGAAGCTCGAGGTTTTTGTGATCAGTCCAGACCTCGAACGGAACTCGCGCCCCCTCAAGCCAATGTCGCCAGGTAGCCAACGCTAAGCGGATCGATCCCGCTTCTTTTTCCCACACCGACCAATTCCGTTCAGTATCGTTAAATTTTCTGGAAACATATGCAAGGGGGTGTAATTTACCATCCTCCCCCTCTTGGAGGATCGCCCCCCCATAGCAACATCGGAAGCGTCGACTTGGACAATGAATTTTTTAAGTTCATTCGGGTGGGCTAACACAGGTTCCGACGTAAAAGGGCTTTCAATTTGTCAAATGCCCTCTGGCACTGTGGCGACCAGTCTAGTTTGGCCCCTGGTCGAGTGCATTCGGGTGGCTTCCCTTTTGTTTTCAATAAGTCAGTTAGGGGAAGGGCCACCTGGGCAAAGTTCGATAGGAACGATCTATAAAAGTTCGCGAATCCGAGGAACCCCTGGAGTTGCCTCCGTGTTTTAGGGGCTTCCCACCCTATCACATCTTTGATTTTATCAGGGTCCATTTCAATCCCCTTTTGGGATATGCGGTAGCCCAAAAAGGGATCTCTGTTTTGTGAAATTCACACTTGGACAGTTTTGCAAACAGTTTGTGCTTGTGCAACGTTTGTAACACTTCCCTCACCAGTTTCACATGGGACTTCATGTCGGGGGAATATAAAAGAATGTCATCAAGGTAAACAAGGACTCCCTTAAACAAATACTTGTGGAGCACCTCATTAATCAAGTTCATGAAGACTCCCGGGGCTCCCTGAAGCCCGAACGGCATGACTAGGTACTCAAATTGGCCCAGAGGGGTGTTAAACGCTGTTTTAAATTCGTCCCCCTCCCGAATTCGGACCCTGAAGTAGGCATCACGGAGATCTAGCTTCGAGAAGACCTTCCCCCCAGCCACCGCAGCCAACAAGTCTTTTATCAGAGGCATGGGGTAGGCGTTTGTGTTAGAGACTGCATTCAAGCCACGATAGTCGGTGCACAGCCGCAACCCCCCATCCTTTTTCTTCCGGAAAAGCACAGGAGCCGCAAACGGGGAGGATGCTGGCCGTATAAAACCCCTACTCAGATTTTTGTCAATGAATTTCCTCAGCTCCACTTTTTCTGAGGGGCTCATGGAATACAACTTCCCTTTCGGTAGTTTCTGGTTAGGCAAAATTTCAATCGCACAGTCTGAGTTTCTATGGGGTGGCAACTCGTCGGCTTCCTCCTCCCCAAAGACAGGGGCCAGGTCGTGATACTCAGGGGGAATGCCTTCCAGTTCGGCTTCCGCCACCCCCACCGTCACTAGGAGTTGCCCCCCCGTCATGGGTCCCCACTCATTCTTCCACACGTGTGGTTGGCATTTGTCGGAGATGAAATTCACTTTCCCCTCCCCCCATAGGACGTGTGGATCGTGATCAAAGAACCACGCGCTTCCGAGCACAAGGGGGAAGTGGGCAGCTGGGGTAACAACGAAAGGCCTTTCTTCCCAATGTTGCCCAATTCCCACCCTCAAGGGTACAGTCTCGTATTTACAGGGTTCTTTCATGGTGGAGCCGTCCATCTGAGTAAATATCAAGGGGTCGTTTAGTTTAATAACTTTCGCCCCCAGTCCCGTCACTAGTGTGGGATTGATGAGGTCTCTCCCACACCCAGAGTCAATGAGAGCCCGTACTCTCACATGGGTCAATAGACCCGGGTCCATTAAAGTCACGGTAAGAAAGAAAAGAGAGGGGGGTTTGCTCACCGGGGTTTGCGCCTGGGAGTCCGGGACCTGCTGTTCAGCGCTGTTCACAGCAGGTCCGTCTCGTTTCCCTGCAGCGCCGCTTCGCCATCGGATGAATCAGATGCTTCGCTGAGCGGTTTGGCTTGCAGGGCTTTCGCCCCCCTCGGCTTCGCCACCGGTTTCGGTGTGGAGGTGTCGAACTTCTTCTTGGCTCCCTTGGACGCTCCTGACGATGCTGATGCGGTCGGGCAGCTCGCGGCGAAGTGGCCCCCTTCTCCGCATTTGAGGCAAAGACCTTGCTTCATTCGGAGTTCCCTCGTGCCGTCCCTCGGTTTTGGATTCGGGGTAGGGGGTTTCCCCCTTGCTGCCGGCGCAGGGCCGCTGTTGGCCATCGCTGCGGCATCATCTAGTTTGATGGTTTTCAGCCGGTTCTCCATCGTGATGGCGGCTTGTATCCATCCCGAGAGGGTGTCTGGGTCTTGGGTTTTGGTGACTTCTCGTCGGATCTCCGCGTTGAGTCCCAACTTGTAGTAGTCCACGAAAGTCCCATCTTGCACCCCTCGGATTTTGGCCGCACACCTACGGAACTCCGCCGTGTAGTCTCTCACCGATCTCGTGCGTTGCTTGAGGGCTCGGATCGCTGCCTTTGCCGCTTTGTTAGAGTTCGCGTCCTCGAATTGCTCTTTCATGGCCCACATAAAAGAATCGATTTCTCTCAGCTCACGCCCATCAGCCTGGTGAAGTCCCACATACCAGTCAGCGGCCGCTCCCTTCAGGTGGGCTGCTATGACATCGACCATACGCTCTTCGCGCTGGAATAGATGGCCCCAAGTCTCGATAAACCTCTCGGCTCTCACGAGAAAAAACGGAAACTTCTCGGGGTCTCCATCGAAATCTGCATCCAGCAGTTCCGCAGGTTTCGGTGGCAAAAACCCCCAAGGTCGAGGGGGTGGTTGCCCCGGCGGCCCCTGCGGTCCTGGCCCCGCAGGTTGATCCGGAGGGCCGGCCGGTACGTTCTGCTGGCCTTGATCTGGCGCCGGCCGTTGGTCCTGGGGAACTTGGCCTGGCGGCTCCTCTCGCCTTTGTCGCTCACGCTCCTCTCAGATGCCCTCCGCGATCATCTGTGGGATGCGGGCGAGGGATTCATCTAGGTAGCGCATCAGGCGGTCTTGGCTCGGCTCCCCACTCCACCTCCGTCTCACCACGGCACCTTCCAGGCTCTCAGAGTCTCGGCCGGTTTCCTCCAAGGCTCCCGCCGTAATCAGTCTGCGGACCGATCTTTCGGGGTGGCCTCCCCCACCGACGCTCGCGGGGTCCCAAACCATGCCTCGTGGGTTTCAGCCAGGGGTTTCACCCAGTCTCGTCTACGTCCGACTCGGTGGGTCACCCCTCCATAGGCCGCCCCATACGGATCCCCATAGGGCCCTCCGAAGTCGTACTCCGGACCCCATTGTCCCGGCACATGTGTGTCAGGGGTCTCTCTGGGTACGTCCTTCCCGGGAGGTTTCTTCTCCTGTTTCTTTTCTTCTTCAATCGGGAGAGTGTCTTCTTCACCGCTACTCATTTTGGAGTTGCGGGTTTCTGACCAGTCCCGAAGTTGATAATGATTCTGAACAAACTGTCAGAAGTCCTAACCTAGTCAGCAAAACACCATGCCTTGCGGTTCAAGCAAGAATAGCATTTATTATAGAGCTGCAATAGAAAGGTCACTGTAGCAGGTACATTGTTCAGAATGACTTGGTTACAGAAAGCAAGTGGTTATACCGAGAAGGGGGTGAATGGGGACCCCCCCTTCTACCAATCAGGGAATAACATGCGACTGGGAATCGAAAGTTACTACGCTAATGAAGTTCCCAACGCCCCCATTATTCTCAGGAAAGCCGGAGCTTTGAAAGCGATAGTAAAGCTCGCAGCTTGACTCCTCAAGGTCAGAACGTTCAGTCTGCGAGAGATAGGGGTTACCAGATGCACATTCCACTCTCACACCCTAGACATAAATCAACACCCTCTGGATTCCAACCTCCCGCCTGTCACGCCACTATGGCGCCCAGTGCCATCCTCCCCTCCCCTCCATCCATCATGGCAGGGCTACCTGACACCACCTCTGTCTAATCCCTTCTAAACCAGCTGATGTCACCTCATAGTAGCTTATTCAATGAATTAATTATGCAGCATGTGATATAAACTAAAACTAAGGAATTCACACAAGGCATCCACTATTTCACACTTATAACCTCTATTCTAATACAGGTTAATACAGAACACAATGCGTATAAAGCATAAAGATGTAAAAATCACCAATTATACTACTTTGATAGATCCTTAGGGAATATTAACTTGACACAGAAGTTTTCTGTTCTACTTCTAAGCATGTTTTAACTCCCCAGCCAGGATAGATATAAGAAGAAATGAGGCAGGAAAGGAGGGAGGACAAACAGCGAAAAATTAGATGGTGGGGGAAGAGAAAAAGGAAGGCATACCAGGTTGGTTGATGATTTTATGAAAAACTCATTATAGGAAAATATTTTCATTAGCCTCATGGTTTAAAAAAGTTTGAGGCCTTGGAAAGCTTTCTTTAAAAATCGCTGCTAAAAAGGGAAGGCAAACCAGCACCAGCCAAAAAGTCACAGCTTCTGTCTGCTTTGCTTTGCTCTGTCTTGTCTGTACCCCAGTTGTTTCAGTGGAGAACTGCACTGAAAGTTTTAAAAAATGCAGGATGATTCTAGCTTCACTGGGCCCTCAAACTGACTTGGACCCAAGAATTTTGTACCCCCATGGGCCACACTGCATTAATGCATGAGGCAGTCGTAAAGTACTGGGTTCGCCACATGGAGGACTTGGACAATGACATGCAGTGTGACACGTTTATTGGTACTTCACAACAAGACTGCAAAACAGCCCTGCAAGGCCACCTATATACACCCACCACCGGCACACCTCCAGTCTCATTGGGGGGTTCGAATTTCCTGCCAAAGTAGCTATTGGTGAATGCTGGGGGGAACTAGGATCCTAAGTTCTATTGTTCAGAGGAGCGAAGCTCCACACTGTAGCCTCAGACCCCTAATGGCAGCCCGCATACATAACAGCAGTCATGTGCACTGGGCTTGACTGTACATGAGTTCACTTAACTCATGTACAGAGCTCTAAATGCATATACCCATGTGGTAGCATCACTCCTTGGATGAGGGCCTTCTTGTCATTCCTGCTGCAAGCAGGTTAGAACAACTATTGCCCCCACATGGTGAAATGGTCACATTAGTAAGACTCCGATTTCACTGAGCTTTCAGAAATTATGTAAGGCTGAATTGTTCTGTACAGCTTTTTTTCACTGAGGTCTAGTCTTTTCTGAAAAGGCAGGTGTCTAGAGTTGGTATATTTTGATGTTTTGTGTTTATTTTAATATTTTATGTCTAATCTTCAGCATGATGTAGTGGTTAAGAGTGGCGGACTCTAACCTGGAGAGCCGAGTTTGATTCCCCACTCCTCCTTCACATGAAGCCAGCTGGGTGACCTTGGGCCAGTCCCAGTTCTCTCAGGACTCTCTCAGCCCCACCTGCCTCACAAGGTGCCTGTTCTGGGGAGAGGAAGGAAAAGGCGATTGCAAGCTGCTTGGAGACTCCTTAAGGTAGAGAAAAGTGGAGTATAAAAATCTTCTTCTACTACTACTACTACTACTACTACTATTATCATTATTATTTTCTGAGATGAGCTTACTTGTACTATTGAAAGCCACCTTGTGTCCATCACGGGGAAAAGTCCAGTTATAAATACTGCAAATAAAAAGAATTAAAAATATGGGACACCTTACACTGAGTCAGACAGATCTTTCTCCAGGCAGTCCGGGTAGTCTGGTGGCAACCACACTGACTGGTGGCAGCTCGTGGGTGTTCCAGGCAGGTTCTTTCCCAGCAGCTGCTTCCTGAAAATAATTTTCATAGCTAATCACGATGCCAGATAGGAAGTCTGGGGCCTTCTAAAGATACAAGGTGTGTTTCATTACTGATTCATGGCCTCTCCCCCTTATCAACCTACATCAAAATAAGCCCCACTTTCTCTGCTGAAGTAAAAGTCAGCCATGGGCTTGTTTTATAATATACATTTGTGGATCATGAATGAGTCACAAGTTACAAGGATAAGTCATTGATCAGAATAAGGTTCTAGTTTTTACATTCTCCTCCCACTCCTCAGCATGCCACAGATGTTGGAATTCACACCTCATAAATTCTTGGCAGATTTTGTCAAAAATTATCACAGGTGGTTTGGCACTTGCCAGTGTTTTCAGGCAAACCAGGACGTGGCCAGACACACTCTTGCTGGAGAAAATGAAAAAAACGTACAATTGGAAGGTTGCCTTTCCAAGAGACAGTGACTGTTTGAGATAAAGGAAATGTTTTACAGATACCATTGCTTCAAGCTTGCTTGTGATTAAAAAGATATCTTGCTACTTCCGTTTACATTTCATTCATGTTTCAAGGTTGTCTTAGTATTCATAGGATTGGGAGGGGAGAGAGAGAAGATTTTTATAAGCTACTTAATAACATAACCCACATGAATGCATGACAGTTTTAAAAAAACAAAACAAAACACAGGATTAATCTCAGGAAAAGATGGAGGAGTAGATGAGAGGAGGGATTAACCTTTTCCCTGCTGTTGTTTTCCCACCTAACATCTCCTTCCTTGTGCTGCTCCCCCCCCCGCCCCCGTGGGTGTTTACAGTGCTCACAGCACACGCACCTGTCATGTCTGTGCTGAAAACTGCGGCTCCTAAGAATGCTTTCCTTTAATATTGCAGCCTCCCAAGGCTATGTTCATTTTTTAAAGAAACTCTTCATGGCTTCTTACACGCCAGTCTTCACCCTGTAGGCAGTGATGCAGAAGAAAACAATTATCTGAGCATAAACTTTATTGGTTATACTGATAGTTTTGTGAGGGAATTTTTCTAACTATAAGCCAGGAAAACAAAATACAAGAAACTGAAGGCAGGGATTAATTTTAGAGGAAACAATTGCAGCCAGTGTGCAATATATTTCCCATAATCCCTTGTAATGTTGTAGGGGATGCCAGAGCACAGTTCTCCGTGCTCATCATTCATTCTCATAGGAGTTCTGTCCTAGTATTTTCTGAAGGGGGGGCAGCTTATAAAGCTCTGCTAACTCACAACCAATCCATGCCATAGTGCCTATTATATTAGATGGCCCCACCTGACAGCAATGCTAATTCTGTGAATTTAGGCAGATCATGAGAAAGGAGGGCAGGAAGGGTTGCTCAGTGCTTAGTTCTTGTGGCCCTTTCTTACACGCCCAGGGAAATGCTGATTGCCCCTTTGGGGTCAGGAAGCAATTCTTCTCCGGGCCAGTTTGCCCAGGGATCCTGGAGGTTTTTTTGTCATCTTCTGGGCATGGAGCAGGGGGCACTGGGGGTGGGGGGATAGTTAGTTGTGAATTCCCTGCATTGTGCAGGGGGTTGGATTAGATGACCCTGGACATGGCTTCCAGTTCTATGATTCTATTCAAAAGAGCCAGTATTTAATAGACCCTCACAGGCATCATACTGAATATATTAACAATGTACAGTTATACACGCAAAAATATACTTTGGTTGAATTTGCAGGTAAGTCTCCATTTTGTGCACTTCTTCAGAAGCTATCCAGTAACAATGTTTGAAATTCAAAACATTCAAACATATTGAAGACTTTTTACATCTCTGGCAACACATATGAACATCTTTAATTGAGAAAATAACTTTTATTGAAAAATATCTGGCCAGTTTTGAATAGATAAAGATAATGCCTGTTTTGATTAAAGATAAATCCACATTTAAGACTTACTTACATAAACAATGTCCTCTTATATAAGAGGACGAGACTCAGTTGAAAAGATGATGGTGCCTGGGAAAGTTAAAGCCGCAGGAGAAGAGGAAGGCCCAACATGAGATGGGTGGGCTACATAAAGGAAGCCGCGGCCCTCAGTTTGCAAGACCTGAGCCAGACTATTAATGGTGGGACATTTGGGACATTCTGAAGGAGATTAGTTCGTAGGTTCACCATAAATTGGAAGCATCTTGATGGCTTCTCTCTCTCTCTCTCCCTCTCCCTCTCCCTCCCTCCCTCCCTCTCTCTCTCTCTCTCTCTCTCTCTCACACACACACACACACACACACAGATGAATTCAGGATTTGTGGATTCAATGTTCTGTCCCTTTTTTATACATCAGTAGATCATCAGGTTTTACCTTTGCTCATTATCATGGGGCACTTTTCACGCTGCGTGCTGGCTATGGATTATGAAGAGCATTCACTGTTCCGCCTAACTCAAACAGAGATCATGCTGTGGTGTAACCAGTGACTCTTCTGCAGATGAAAAGAGAAGCAAATGGAGAGCAGTGAAGGCTCCGGGAGCACATTGCCTCTCTTTTAATTTTTGTCAGCTTGCCATTGGACTGCATTAATCATATACAGAGACCCAAGAAACAAAAGAAGTGTTTTGCTAGGACAACAGAATGCATATGGCACTTGAGTGCGCACCGATTCTTATGCCTACAAGCTATTACATTATGGGGCACCCCACAATGGGAAGGCTGTGATGTGTGCACATTGGAAACATTTTCACACATCTGTGGCTTCAAAGTGAATCATGAAACTCTTCTGACGTGTTAGCAAATTGGGCTCTCTCTGTTTGTATGGAGCATGAAATACAAAAGGTAGGAAGGAACAAGCCATAAAGATACCAAATCTCAGAGGGGATAAAGCCCTTGGAGCAGATGGCAACCCATCTTAGATACTACAGGGAATGGGGAGGAAAGCAATTAGGTGAAGATTTGATTACTAATAATGCTTCATACAGCTGTGGAAATCCTTTAGCTTGGGGAAGCAACAACAGCCCATTTCGGCTGCTTGCAAGGCTTGCAGTAATGACAGTTTTATTTATTTATTTTTATTTATTAGTTCAATTTATACCCCACCCTCCCCACCAAGGCAGGTTCAGGATGGTTTACATAAAAATGCATATATGAATGCAGTTAAAAACATACATAAGACAACCAAAACAGTTCTAACAGTTCTATTTTATCCAGTAGTGTTTCCATTGGGTGGAGTAGAGTGGAGATTTTTTCTAGAACTCCTAGAGAGTGTAAGTGGCTGGTCCGTGAGCAGGGCTCCTGAGTGCTGGTTGTTGTTGAGGGCGTCCATCACGTTGGCTAGTCCCTTTCTGACGCCTCTGAACAATTGCATTCCTTGATCGACTTGAAAAAGGTGTGAGTTAGTCAAGAGCGTTGATTTTGTGGTTGGTTTTCTGCTCCCCAATTCTTTTCCATGCTTCAAATGCCGTTTGTGTCTAATTTCCTGTGGTTAGAAGATGCCAGGGCTGAAGAGGGGAGAGGAGCTCCGAAATGAAGCATCAGCCATCTTTTGCAGTGACCCCCCCCCAGTGTTCCCTCTAAGCTGAGTTAGTGTGAGCTAGCTCACCATTTTTTAGCTTCCAGTTCACACATTTTTGTCTCAGCTCAAGAAGGAGGGCTCCAGAGCAAACTAATTTATGCAGTAGCCAAATCGCTCACTCACAACTTTAATGCCGGTAGCTCACCAAGTAGAATTTTTGCTCACAAGACTCCACAGCTTAGAGGGAACATTGCCCCCCCCCGCGCCTTACATCACATTAGAATGACAAGTTGTTGAGAACCAACATGGGCATATGGGTATCTGACAGACAGCACTTATAGTAAGTGGATAACCATTTTAAAGCATTATTAATTAACACTGGGTTCCGTCCCCCCCATTGGGAAGGAATTGATTGTATTCAGGTTGGTGTAATTTGTATTATGTAAAGCAGAATCCAATGTTTTTAAAATATTCTACTTTTTAAAGAATGTGTAAGGATTGTGACTGCACAGGGAAGCAAATGTATCTCTCTAATGGTATTGAGATCTCCCATCTGATCTCAAAGCTTTCTTTGATAGCATGTTCCATTTATTTGCAGTTGAATCTCTGGAAGTAGCAGCTTGGAAGGACTTCTTTATCTCTGTAAACGAGGCAACCAGAGATCCATGCAGATTTATTCACTTTGGCAGCAGTTAAAATGAAGCTAGCTTGTCAACATTTTGAAGAGCAGGATGTAAGTTTTGTTAGCCACCTTAAAAAAAACAGGAATGATAAGTCAAACATGATATTGTACACGAGTAACATGAAAATAATACTACAGCACAGAAACACAGAAACACAGCCAGCTTGGTGTAGTGGTTAAGTGCACGGACTCTAATCTGGGAGAGCCGGGTTTGATTCCCCACTTCTCCACTCACAGCTGCTGGATGACCCTGGGCTGTTCTCAGAGCTGTTCTCTCAAGGACATATCTGGAAAGAGCTCTCTCAGCCCCACCTCCTTCACAGGGTGTCTGTTGTGGGGAGGGGAAGGGAAAGGAGATTGTAAGCCGCTCTGAGACTACTTCAAGTAGTGAAGGGCAGGGGGTATAAATCCAATCTCCTCCTCCTTTTCTTCTTCTAAAAGAACAGATCGAAAAAGAGGATGATTGAGAGTTCTGGATTACAGCACTGCAAGGCAGACAGAGCCGGGACTTGCTCCCAGGCACCGCCGGCTTCTCATTATCTTTAGAGAAGACTCGGGGGCTCTCGAGTTCTGCTGCACTCCCTGGAGGAGGGTGTAGTGCAAGGGATGCAATCCAGGGCCCCCGACTATGGCGACAGCTGAGTGGAAGCCCGTGGATTGTCTCTAGTAAGAAAGGAAGAAAAGCAGTCATGGCAGCCATGAGTGCCTAGCTGTTGCTTCCCACTAAGAGGGGCTTAAAAGTTTGCACCTCATCCACAACATCGATAAAGCACATCTTTACCTGAAATTCTACTATAGAACGTCAGCCCTTTTAAAGTTTAAAAAGACTGGAAGGGAGGGGTGAAGATCTTTTTTCCGCCACCCCCCTTACCGCTACCGCAGTTAAGAAAAAGATCTAAAATTAACTATATAAATAATCTACTGGGCGAAGAAAACAAGAGAGCACCCTGTCTTCAAGAATTATCATCTTTTCTACGACTCTGAACTTTAGTGAAAGCCTAATAAATCTTCTTGTCCTTTTTATGAAGGCTTTGAAATAAATACTGAACTTCAGGATCTGTTATAATTTAATACTTGAGTAATAAAGGGTTATATTTTAATGGATCTTATTCTGAACTTTTGATGTATTTAGTTCCCATAACAATGTATGTTTATCTCTATTGAAACTCTAAAACTCCACTTTCTTCAGACTATATTGCTTAGGAATGTAAACAACTGATAGGCTTTTCATGCTTAGGAATGTAAACAACTGATAGGCTTTTCACCCTATGTTAGTTTTGTCTAGACCACAATAGTTGCAGACATACACTCTCTAAAATTGTTATCTCTGTAAAACTTGGCATGGGGAAAAAATCTATAGAGACCCTTTGGTGTTAACACAATTTTGGAAAAACGATTTGTAATGATAAATTGCAAAAGACCCCAGTGGCTTTTTTGTTAGCTACAACAGACTTTATGGACAATAAACCTACTCAGGCTTCCTTGAAAGACTTTTTGAATATGTTTCAAAATACGCTCGCTATGGTCATAAAAAAAGCAGCTGAAGAAGCCTTTCATTCAGTACAGACAGAAATCCAAATATTGACACAACAACTCAAAACTAAGAGGGAAACAGCCCAGATAGAGTGGAAAGAGGAGCAAAAAAGACCTGACTGCCTTGAAAACACAGAGGAAGCCTACAAGCAAGATGACAGGACTTATAAAAAAAAATCTATGCCTACAAAGAGAAATACAAACTTTACAAAAATGTACCAGAGACTCTATAAAAGAATTATGGCTGATGAAATTCCCAAATTAGTGACTTCCTAACCATCTCAGAGACAACAAAAAAAAAATTCATGGAATTATAAGCTGCTACTATTAAGAGGGAACATAGATGGCAGTTTCCAGAAGACAATTTTTACACTTATAAAGGAAAAAGACACAGAATCAAGACTTTAAAATTTAAGAGGAGGAACCAGAAAATCAAGAAAAAGCTGATACCTATAAAAATTCTGTGGAGAGTATGAGGGAATTCCCTCTATCTTAGGACTCCATCATTTATATGTTGAGGGAACCCCAGATACTTTTGATGAAATAAGATCCTAATATACCTGTATTCAGAATAAAGAGTCACACGCTTTACAGTATAATTCAAAAATTTAATAGCATGCTTAGGGAAAGTTTATTCTAGTAGAAAATAAAAAACTGTGTATTCATATATTTGCAAACTCTATATAATCAATTTATGGTGGAAAAAAGAGACAGATTTAACTACTGTATGAGGTACTGTAATAGAGAAAAGATCAGTATGAACTACTGTATCCCCAATTATATGTTTGTTTGTTTGTTTTGGAAAATAAAAAAAATATTATATTAAAAAAATACAGTCAACAGGACAGGATGTCCAATAAACAATGTAAAAGTGGGGAAATAGAAAAGAAAAAGAGGATGATTTGTAAGGATTTGGCTCCTGTTCATTCTAATTTTTTCCCTTGCAAGTTTTCAGGAATTTTTTTTTAAGTCCATGTACATTTACTATAAATTGGAACTTGCCTTTCCCATAAGGGGTTCAGACTGGCTTACCTGAGACCCCATAGGGGCCTCCCATCTTGACCAACATCACTTCGCTTTCCCAGTGTTGCATCATCAGGTGCTGCCAACACATTTACAAAGCCAGAAACTGGGCTGCCATCTTTGGGCTGGAAAACTCCCAGGAATATGTGGAGAGGGGCCTGGGGAGGGCTGGGGTTTTGGAGGGGAAGGGACCTCACCAGGATAGAATGTCATAGAATCCACCCTCCAAAGCAGCCATTTCCTCCACGGGAACAATTCTCTGTCATCTGGAAATCAGTTCTAATTCTGGGAGAACTCCAGCCCTCCCCCAGCCCCCAGAGGTTGGCAACTCTAGCCAGGAATCAGAGTACCTTAGTTCATTCATATCAACCTTTCCATACCTGGGACTTGCTTCGAAAGGTCAGGTGGTCGCATGGAACCCACCGAGCAGGAAGCATGATAAGAAGTCATGAAGTCATATGATGGGAATAGGAGGAGCCTGCGTTTGACCCCCCCTGGTGGAAGGAGGCTCCTTGCTGCAGGTGTGTGTGGTGAACCAGAGACCTTACTAGTGGGGATCCGGAGTGGCTGGGCCAGGCTGTGGAGGGTAGGCAAGGACAAATTTTTGCAAGGGAAAGTGGGGGTAGTCTCTGAACTTTCCTGGGCTAAAAAGGAATCCTCTCTATCTCACTGTCCTGCTTCTCCTCTCAGTGTCCAGGCAAAGAGAAGCAGGAAATGTAGCTTCCAGGCACACTAGCAGCATGTTCTTCCAAACAAAGCCACCAAAGGATCCCACCAGGGGGATCCTAACACGTAGATTGAAAGTAGAGAATCTACTCCTTGGTCTGGGAGCATGGGGGGTGGAGGGTGGGCAGGGGTGCAGTGATGTCAATTCCAGGTTAATAACCAAAACTCATATCACAGCATTGTGTGGCACTCTAGGACTTCTCGTAAATCTCTATGGTTTTTACCATAAATATTTGGGGAAGTCCTGGAGTAGGGGTCTCCAGCCTGTGGCCCATGGACCGCATGTGGCACCTGAGTTCTTTCTGTGCAGCCCTCCAACCAGCTTATCTGCTGCTGTAACCCTCAAGGCATTTTCTTTCAGACCCACACTGTTCTTCCTGCCTCAAAAGTCACCATCTGCTGAAGTTCTTCCTGTCCCGTTCTTGCAAAAAACCCAATAGCAACATCGTTTCTTCTGATCTCCATAGTTCGTTTTGTCAGCCCCCTCTTGGTCTTATCCTCCAACCCATACTAGCATTTTGGTCATTCTGGAGTGCTTTGCTAGCCAGCAAAGCTCTGGTACCCATACCACTTAGCTTTTTAACTCCCCCTCTCCATGCATTACCACGTTGAATGCTATATATGTGTGTAAAGAAGATAAAACAGCTGTGTGAATGGATACAGGAGATGTCTGGCCTGCTTTTGCAAAGAAGACAGGAAAAGGGCAGGAAAAGGGCTGGTATTTTTGTAAAAAAGGGGATACAAATTGTTTTGCACACTGAACATTTCTAGGAGCTCCACCCATCAAGGCTCGTCCAAGTGGCTTCCAAGGTTACTGGTGAGGTTGCTGCTGCAGGTGTCAAATCCTGGACTCAATCACTCTCACAACACTCTTGTAGCAGCAAGATCTGTTTATTGGGAGGTAATGGGATTTCAAGCATAGACCGATTCTGTGTCAGAACTGGCCACCAGTTGCCAGGTCTGACCTTATACAAAAAGCAGGACAACATCCCTATGCAAACCACCCATTCAATGTTCACAGTCAGCCCGCCAAAGCTCTAGGCCAGGGGTGGCAAACTCATTTGTTATAAGGGCCGGATCTGACATAAATGAGGCCTTGTTTGGCCGGGCCATGTGCGTCATAAAATGTAATGCCAGGTAGCAGAGATATGAACTTTATAAAGGACACGAACTTTTTTTTTTACTTAAAATAAAATCATGCTTAAAACAGCACTCTTGCAATATTTTGTTTATTTAACAGTGTCTGATAACTGACACCTCTTGCTCTGAATTATTGCATCAAAATGTCTATGCTGTTGCAATCTTGAGTATGCTGTTCAGGAGTGTATCTGTAAGCTCTAAACCTACGATGACATGGCAGCAGCAGAACTGGAAGAAGAAGCAGAAGACAGCCAGTTCCATTGCAGTTCTGATAGAAGCTCTTTGGGGGCCTCATCCGGCCCCTGGGCCGCATGTTGGACACCCTTACTCTAGGCCTACCCTCAGGGCCATCCCAACACCTGCAAACTAATGGTCACATTCCAAGGTCAAGTGAGAAACTGAGATCATGTCCTTCCCAAGGTCTTGCTCGCACTACATAAGCTCAAGCAGACATTCACACCAGCATCCACTCCCCCCCCCCCAGGCCCGTAGCTAACAACTTTTTGCTCAGGGGGCCCATGTTTTTCTCAGGGGGCCCACCACCAATGTTCCCTCTAAGCTGTGGAGTTTTGTGAGCAAAACTTCTACTTTGTGAGCTACTGCCATTAAAGTTGTGAGAGAGCAATTTGGCTGCCGCATAAATTAGTTTTCTCTGGAGCCATCCTTCCTGAGCTAAGACAAAAATCTGCAAGCTGGAAGCTAAAAAAGTGTAAGCTAGCTCACACTAACTCAGCTTAGAGGGAACACTGCCCCCCCCCTCCATTGGGGAACCATGATTGCAAGGGGAAAAATATAGACCAAATTCAATCTTGTCAGACAAATTCAGTACAATTGAAAGAGAGATTTGATTTTATGTTTTTAAAACCGGACAGCACAATCACAGCAGTATTAATCTTTGTGTAACAGAACTAAGTTTTCAAAAAGTTTTCATTGAGACCTGATACTGAAAGTCATGCAAAGCAGCAACAGAAAAAAGGAAAAATATTTTATTAGAGAGCAGAGAAGACTATTAAGCCAAAACCAGAAATAGCTTTCCCCCCCTAGAATTCAGTTTCATTTTACAATAAAAAAATACTGAACTTCCTGCAAGGGGCTGCTACTTTGATTTGAACTTGTGGGCATTTTTTGGAATTTTAAGAAAGGGCAGTGGTCACAATCACAAAACTGATACCTTGGGAAGCAGGACCAATCACAAAATGGCTGCTAAAATATTGGGAGGTTTCAAGCAGAGCATCCACCTGTGATCAGGACAACTGTCTCCAAATGTGCACGCTCTGTAAGACCAAAAGTAATTTCCCTTGGGGTCTTCAAAAACACCTCCTGCTTTACTGAGGTGAAAGATAGTCAGAACTGGCTGTTTGCTTTGGTGAAAAAGTGCTGGGTAAGAAGTAAGTAGCCACCAGCAAACACATTGTTGGGCACCACATTGGAGTTTACCACTCTAGTCACTACGTATATATATATACATATATATATATATTCCTACTCTTAAAATATAGGAACATTCTTAAAAAGAAGAGAAATGTTGATTGAAAGCCTTCCCATTTAACAATGGGAACCACAATTAAGACCTTATCGGAAGCAGGGGTCTTTTCGTAGAAAAACAGCTGCAGGAGCTCATTAGAATATGGTATGCTAATGAGCTATTAGGCTATTAGCATATGCCACACCCCCTGACATCACCGGAAGTGATGTCAGAAGGGGAAGCAAAAGGGGGAGGCATCTTCAAAAGCCTCCCCTTCCCTAGCTGGCCTGGGTGGGGGAGCTAAGAGAGAAGGGGTTTAAAGTTTAAACTCCTTCTCACTAGAGTTGGGCCACAGAAGGAGGAAAGAGGGAAGGAAAGAGAGAGAGTAGAAAGAAGGAAAGAGGGAAAGAAAGAGATGGAAAGGGGAGGGAAAGAAAGAGAGGGAAGATGGAGGGAAACAGGGAAAGGAGGAAAAAAGAGAAGAGAAAAAGGTGGGAAAGAAAGAAAGAGAGAAGAGAAGAAGGAGGGAAAGAGGAAAAAGAGAGAAGGAAAGGAGGGAATGAAAGAAATTCAGCAGCAATTCGGCCCCATTATATCCTATGGGCCATTGAAGTCAATGGTGAAAACATAGGGTATATTCTGGGGGCTGGAGGGAGAGGGTTTGAGGGAGACACTCCAAACTCACAGGGTAGCTGGTAGAGCCTCTCTCCAAGATACCCACGAAGTTTCAAGAACATTGGACCAGGGGGTCCAATTCTATGGGCCCCCAAACAGGTTGCCCCTATTCCCTCCATTGTTCTCTATGGTGGGAAAAAAGTTACTTTTTTCCCACCATAGAGAACAATGGAGGGAATAGGGGCAACCTGTTTGAGGGCCCATAGAATGGATCCCCTGGTCCAATGTTCTTGAAACTTCGTGGGTATCTTGGGGAGAGGCTCTATAAGCTACCCTGTGAGTTTGGAGCCTCTCCCTCAAACCCCTTCCCCTCCAGCCCCCAGAATATACCCTATGTTTTCACCATTGACTTCAATGGCCCATAGGATATAATGGAGCTGAAATTGACATGCGGCTGCCTGAAAGACTCCCTGGGATGCCGGCTGGGGGCGGGGCTTGGCTCCTGAACTCCCAGAGCGGGCTCCCCCCCCCAAAAAGACCCCTGATCAGAAGGAACTGGAAATGCAGCTCCAGGACAACTTTTCTGTCAGGAAAAAGGGGGAGGGGTGAAGAAGCCTCCACTCCGTGCCACACAACCCTCCCACTGGACAGGGACCATCCCCTCCTGCCCTCCCGCTGCGCTCGCCCTCCTCCCCCCTCCCCCGCAGCTGACACACCCTCCATGCCATATTGGGGGAGAAGGTGCCGCCCCGCTGCCTCCAGAGCCGCAGGGGGAGCCAGCCGGCCCATCTCCTTTCCCCTTCCCGAGGGCCCCAGCTGGCCTTGGTGACCATAGGGAGAGGGGCGAGGGCCGGGGGGAGGGGGCCGGAGGGAGTAGGGTGGAGCAGAGGCTCGGGGGGAGGGGCCCCACAAAACCCATGGGGGGCCGGGCCCCCAGGGCCCCACGCAGGCTACGGGCCAGTCCCCCCACACCCTGGCAGAGAAGATAAGCAGCATGGGAGATAAAAACAGTGGAAAAAGCACGTCTAAGAAAGTGGTTAGCTCCTAACACAACAGACCAGGAGTTTGGCTGGACAGCATTCTATGGCAAGCGAGGCCTGAGTTTGACAGCAGGCTAAGTCCTAGTAAGATCTTTGCACAAGAGCTGGTTGCTCTGACTTCTTGATGTGCTTGCTCTGCCTCTCCTCCCCCTCCCCCTCCAGCTAGGAGTCTTCTCGTGTATCTGTGATTGCAAGAGCCGGAATGGCACCTTGGGTTGAGAGGGAAGGAGTACTCTCTTAACAGGGAAGCTTATGGGATTCCCCTTCCCACATCTTCCTCCAGCCAAGTTCCCCTCTCCCCAACTGCCATTTTGCTTCTCATGATTGAGGCTTAGCTGGTAAGCAGTGATGTGTAGGTGCACCCTGCATATAATTTGAAGCCAACTCAATGGCATATCTTCTACCCCAGGTGGGAGGCTGCCCTTTTATTCACTCTTTCTCTCTACCTGCTCTTTATTGGAGGGCCCTTGATTTTTAAAAGTATTAGCATATGTAGATTTAAACCTCAAGGTAGTGTGTTTATTAAGGTATTTAGGATTGCAATTCTACCATCTGGTAGGTCAGATTCATCACCCATTTTTAAAAAAATAAAAAAACACCTCCCTAACCTGTGCATATGGTCCAATACTCCTGAGAATTGTAGTGGATAGGTAGGCAAGGATCTCTTCTCTTCTTTGCCATGGTCAAAATGAAAATCCCCAGCTAACAACAGCTAGAGTGGGGTGGATTTGATGGGAAAGGGCAGAGTTAGATCCCTAAACCTATACTTCTCATATTTTTATTTATTCAAGGATTATATTGAAACTCTGCAACTGCTGTTCTGCTAAAAATTCTGTAAGAAGATGTCTGCAATACAAAGTGCTCTTTCAAAGAAATGAAAAATTGCAGATGAGCACCATGTCTTTAATAATAAATGGACTACTGAGTACTTCCTTCTGTTAAACAAGGATAAAGTAGTTTGCCTGATACATCTTGAAACTGTCTCAGTATTAAAGGAACGCAGTGTTAAAAGGCACTTTGAATCTTGTCATAAGGGCTACTCAGGTCCTGATCACATGCACAATTAGCCACACCATAGGTGCAAATGCTGGGTGGATTTAAAGGGTGTGATCAGATGTGAACATCTGGCCAGCGCCCCATACCCATCGGCAACCCGTTTTACTCCTCTGCAGGAGCGGAGTTAAAAGACACTAGGGAAAGTCCACTATCAAACAGGTTGCTACAGGCCACAGATGGATTTTCCCCTGTGTGATCATAGACAGCCCAAGTGGCAGTGTGGCACAATTTTTTAAACAAAATTCCTTGCACATGTGCATATGTGCATATGCGCATATGCAAATGCATATGCATGTGCACAATGGTGAAAGTCGCAAAAACAAACCTACTGGAAGAAGGATGTCCAGATGACCTAATCACAATCATTGTGAGAGATGGCTGTCCAGATAGGCAAAATCGTGGATTCAGAGCACAAACACCTGGAAAGTACTTGATTTTCCCACTGTGGGAAAACTCGCTAGGAAACTGGGACTGTGTGATCGCACAAATGCGGGTCAAATTGCTATGGAGCAAATAGCCTCGCTCCCCCCCCCCATTATCTCGCTTGTGTGACCGCAGCCTCAATATATCAAGGATAGGTGTGAGTGAACAAGATAAAGTCTCTTAAAATTAATGTTTCTGCAGCAAAATAGTTTTAGAAAGCACATTGAGGAGAACCTGTCTACTGTGGGGGCCAGCTATCATGTTTTTAAATGTAATGCTGAGAGTGGTAGACCATTCACTGATTGTGAATTTGTTAAAAAGTACATGGTTAAAGTAAAGGAGGAAACATGTCCTGATAAGGTATCTTGTGTTAGCTGTTTCAGTTTATCTGCATCTACAATCACTCATATGATAATTATTAGTTATTATTATCACCAGATGTGTTGAAGAACTATGAGAAGAGGTGTGTATGTCATTGATTGTCAAGGCAAAAAGGTTTGATTTTTCCCCCTTTTAGCATTAGATGACAGCAATGACATTATAAACATTGCCCAACTACTAATTTTTATCAGAAAGATAGATTCCAACTTCAGAATTTCAGAAGAGTTGTGTGCACTGCTGAGTTTGAAAGGCACTACAACTACAGAAAACATATTCTTGAAGGTATGTGAGTCAGTAGAAAATTTTGGTCTGAGTTGGGATAAATTGAAAAGCATCACAACTGATGTTGCAAGAAATATGGTGGGAAAGAAAATCAATGAAGAGGTATTGAAATTAAAAAGTACACTTCCCATGTAATTTCACTGCATCGTCCATCAGCAAGCCTTGTGTAGTAAGATTCTTCAGTGGGAAGTATGATGCCTATTGTTGTATCCAGCATTAATTGCATCAGGCATCATGGCCTTACTCATCATCAGTTTCAAAATTTTCTCTCAGAGATAGATGCAGAATGTGGAGATATATTGTACCATACAGAAGTAAGGTAGCTTAGCAGATGCAAAGTCATCAAATATTTTTTTGGTCTTCATCATGAAATTGATGTCTTTTACAAGGAGAAAGGAAAAGGTCAAGAGGTAATTTCTGACCCTGGATGGATTTTTGATTTGGCTTTCTTAACTGATATCACAGAACATCTGAATACATTGAATCTAGGGTTGCAGAGGAAAGGAAAGTTTGTGTGTGACATGTATTCTGAATTGAATGCTTTTGAAGCAAAACTAAACATTTTTGTGAAGCAATTTAGTGAAGGTAACTTTTCAAACTTCTCATGCTGCAATGGACTAAAATTTGATAAGGACGGGAATTTACAATTCAGTGTGGAATTCCAGGACAAATTCACTGATTGTCATAAGCATGGAAAGGAAATAAGAATGTTTCAGAATCCATTTGAAGTAGCACCAGAAGAAGCAAGTAACTTTTTTTCAGACAGAACTAATTGATTTGCAAGCCAGAAATCACTTCAAAGACATTAACAAAGAAAACAGTCTGCTAGATTTCTATTCTGGTCTACCTGATATATTTATCAACCTAAAGAAATTCGTTGCAAGTATGTTCACAGTCTTTGACACCACATACATCTGTGAACAAACTTTTTCATGATGAATATTATGAGATCCAAGTGCAGGTCAAGATTTACAGGTGAATATTTACACAACATTTTAAGGGTGTGTGTCAGAAGAAAAAGGAGGAGGAGGAGGAGGAGATTGGATTTATACCCCACCCTTCACTCAGAGTCTCAGAGCAGCTTACAAAATCCTTTCCCTTCCCCTCCCCCCTCCCCTGTGTGGTAGGTGGGGCTGAGAGAGCTCTTTTGAGAACTGCCTTTGAGAGAACAGCTCTGACAGAACTATGGCTTGCCCAAGGTCATCCAGCAGCTGCAGGTGGAGGAGTGGGGAATCAAGCCTGGTTCTCCCAGATTAGAGTCCATGTACTAAACCACTACATAAACCTTAACTTGGACATTAATGCCTTTGCTAACAGAAAACAGCCACAAAAATCACACTGACTAAGTATGTATGTGTAGCTAGATAAAAGGATTCCACAGTAAAATATTGTTCCAAAATGTATTGTGTTCAAGTCAACATAAGATGTGACCCTCTTCAGGCATTGGACACTCCAATGCAGCCCCCCTGTGCCAGAAGGTTGGGGGGCCCTGTCCTAGAGCATTGTGCGGTGAAATATCTTCTGGGTACAAACCTGGAAGTCATGTCAAGGCGTAGTATGATGCTGGCCTGCCCATTTTGCTCCCATCAAGCTTCCCCTGAAGTCTGGAAGCCGGGGGCAGGAGGCGGCAGCCTGGCAACCTTAGCTGAACACGGCTGCCTGAAAGAATCTGGATCTGTACTACTTCAAATGCTGTTAAATATGCTCCTTTGGGATAAGTAAGGCCAAGCTATAATAATTCTTCACATTTGTAGACCATTTCCCCAGCGTTCAAAGCACTTCACATTTCTGCAGTTACCCTGACACCAGTCCTGTAAAAATATATTGATTACGATTCCCATATTACAGACAGGGGCTAAAGCAGAGAGATATCGGCTCAGCCTTCTGGTAGCATGGGGTGGGGAGGGGTGCTGGGGAAATGGTCACTGTGGTCCAGCTTGTGCCCAGTGGGCCTCTGGGCTGGGACAACCAGAACCTCTTCCTTCCTTTTGGTTCGCTGGCATGCCCCCCAACATCATCACAGGCAGAGGCCGCTTCTTTTTTCCCAACCCTTTTGTCCCAAAAGGCTGCCAAATTCTGTCCTACAGCCAAGACCCTGATGGGAAAATTCTATCTTTTACTGTCATTGGCAAAGTTTCCTAAAACTGAGTTGGGAATGAAACGTCATATAACCAGTGCCTTCTCCCCCTAGACCAGAGTGCAACTCCAAAGCACCTCTCATGCAAATCTAACAATTTATAGCAGTCGATTTGCTATAGTACAAGTACTGCTACACCAAGAACCTCACCATAAAAAATCAGGAGTTTAAAAGGGGTGGATTAATCCCTTGAGAAGTGATGATTCATAGTTATAATCAATTCAGCAGAATGGATCTGGGCAAGAGTCATCAAAGGAGCCCTCAGGATTCGGCATTAATGACATTAAGGCTGCACTGCCAAATGAAAAAGTAGTTGGTGTCACAGTGACACAGTATATTACTGTTACATCTCTGTCAATATATTAATTGGTTGAACTAGGTCACAGAGATAACCCAGCGCAATTACAATCCTTAAATCTTCTGTGGGGTGCCTGCATTTCTTTTATATGAAGGTTCCAAGAACAGGATCTCTCCTACCAACTCTGAAGAAGATTTTAGTCACTTTTAGGACACAGGCACAGACAGCCAGGGCCTGCTGACGAATTTGTGGTTCCCCCGTCCCATACCTGTTCCATTCATTACAGAGAAAATTGCCTTTATTTAGTTGGCATTCAAAATGAATAATGTAAAAATACACATAGGCATTCACTTCCATCTAATTTGGCACTCCGAAAACATGGTGCCATAGGTGACTGCCTAGCTATACGGTCGGGCCAGCCTGGCAGAGACACATAACCCATAATTTGGGCAGCCAGTCTAAAAGATAACAAGTCTGGGGGAGGTATAATTGCTAGCCACCTGCACTCAAAAGTACAGTTCTTCATCCCATTCCTGCGGCATGCCAGGGAAATCATTTTCCAGCACTCCTTAGGACATCAATTCCTGAGGAGGGGGCTATGCATTAAACTTTGGGCTCTGAGATTAAAAATTGTCCACCAGTTTACAAATATAAAGTTAAGGGATGTTTAGCAACCTGAAAATGGAAAAGGCACCAGGCCCTGTTCGGGAACTGGTTGAGAACCACACTCAATGGCATTTCAGTTGAATGGAGGGAGGTGTCCAGTGGGGTGCCGCAGGGCTCAGTTCTGGGCCCAGTGCTTTTCAATATTTTTATAAATGATCTAGATGAGGGTATAGAGGGGCTACTCATTAACTTTGCAGATGACACTAAATTGGGAAGAGTAGCAAACAGAAGATAGAGATAGAATTCAATGAGATCGGAACATGCTAGAAAAGTGGGCAGATGTGAACAAGATGCAGTTTAACAAGGATAAGTGCCGAGTGTCAGGTGACCCTGCCATAAGATGTGAGGGAGGGAAGGAGGGTGAGATGGTCTGTAACTTCTCATGCTTGGAATGTGGGAGGTGGGTACGTTGCCTAGGATACAGAGTGATTCCCAGCCTGGGCTATCTCCTATCTGAACCAACGGTTTCGGTTTCTCCGGTGTGGACAGCTGGGCCCCTTTATGGCTTAAACAACTTTCGCACCTAGTTCCCGCACACGGGCTAGGTAGTCATTGGTAGATGCTAAGGGGGGGCTAGCTCTGTGGGGTATATCCGTAGATGTTCCTGTGTGTACATTATTCCTGACAATGGAATGTTAGTGTGCCTTTAGAATTGCTGTTTAATAAACGTTATCTTCTTATGAAGCCTGGTGTTTGACTGACTATTCTGGAGTGCCTGACACCGAGTTCTACATCTGGGTAACAAAAATGAGGAACATGACTACTGGATGGGGGATAAACTTCTGAGTAGCAGTGTGTGTGAACCAGATCTTGGGGTAAGGGTGGACCAAAAGTTAAATATGAGCAGCCAGTGTGATGCGGCAACAAAAAAGGCTAACACAATCTTGGGGTGTATCAACAGAGACATAATTTCCAAATCACAAGATGCCACAGCCCTGCTGTACACTGCATTGGTCTGCACCTGGCTGCACCTGGAGTCTTGTGTGCAGTTCTGGGGGCCTCACTTCAAAAGGGATGTGGACAGAATGGAGCGGGTGCGGAGGAGAGTGATGAGGATGAACAGGGGCCTGGAGACCAAGAAGCCCTCTGAGGAAAGGCTGAGGGACTTCTTGGGAATGTTCAGTCTGGAGAAGAGGAGGCGGAGGGGGGGACAGGATGGCTCTTTTTTGAAATATTGGAAGGGCTGTGTCACTTAGAGGAGGGTAGGGGGCTGTTCCTGTTGGCAGCAGAGGAGAGGACTCACAATAATGGGTTTAAATTAAGGGTGGGAAAGTACCAGCTGAATATTAGGAAAAACTTTTTTACAGGAAGAGTTGACTTTTAAGTTCCGTTAAGAGCAACAGTTCTACATTTAACTGAAACAGGCTACTGGAAGATAAGCTGATATGTCTAAATGTTACTGCTGATGTGTTGAACACACTAGGGAGTCAGGACTCATACTGCCTGATCAAAAGGCATATGAAAGTGTTAGATTATAACAGTCCTGTTATGAGATCTCATAGGGTTTGGTCAACTCTTGATATATGCCGCCCACTGAAGATCCCAGAGTATTCTTGGACTTTGACTGTACCAAGATTCCGAAAGGCTTTTATTCTGGCCCATCTGAATGCCTTTCCTTCAGCAGTTATGGCAGGAAGGTACTTTGGTATATTGTCCTCTGATAGATTATGTGCCCCTGGATTAGAGAAAATTGATACTATTGATCATATTCTTCTTGAATACCCTTGGTTTTTAGATGTTAGAGATGAGATGGTGTTTCCTTTGGCTGGAAAGTGTTCTGTTTCTCCAGAGACCGACGTTTCGTAATCGTGGAGTGACAAAGAACAACAAATGACTTTGCAGGTCACAAAATACTTGACAGTCCTGACAGCTCGTCAGAACTCTAAACCCGTCAGTATTTTTGTTGTACTTCTTGTTTGTAATGTTGGTTGACTAAACAGTAACACAAGCAGTAGTATTAGTAGTTATATAACCCACAAAAATTGTGTCCTTTTTGAAATGCCAACATTTGGGCACTTAATGAGACCACAGCCCCTACTCTCGTCCATGGAAAGGCCTCAGAGCTGTGTGCAGTTTGGGTGTAGAGAGCCGGCTTGGTGCAGTGGTTAAGTGCATGGACTCTCATCTGGGAGAACCGGGTTTGATTCCCCACTCCTCCACTCACAGCTGCTGGATGACATTGGGCAAGCCATAGTTCTGTCAGAGCTGTTCTCTCAAGGACAGTTCTGGAAAGAGCTCTCTCAGCCCCGCCTACCTCACAGGGTGTCTGTTGTAGGGAGGGGAAGGGGAAGGAGTTTGTAAGCCGCTCTGAGACTCCCACGTGAAGAGCAGGGGATAAATCCAGTCTCTTCTCTTCTCCTTCTTCTTGGTTGGGTAGGGGGAGGCACCACTTTATTGAGTCCTTTGTTGCCTCCCACCCTTCAGGCTCTCAGCCATACATATGGTATACCAAGAAGGCTGCTAGGGGAGATCTCCCTCTGCCAGCCCATGTTGCCTGCCACAACCCCACAGAGCAGCAAGATGGAATGGGGGGGGGGGGGATATATGCCATTCCAACATTGCAATGTCGTCCGGTTGGTGCAACACTCCAGGACTCTATGGTAAAAAGTGATGTCACAGCATCAGAATGACTCATATTTGCATATCCCCACCTCTCTACAGCTCTCACCAGCTGCCAGCACTTGGCCAGTGGCCGCCCTGGATACCAAGCTCACTGCCAGATGCCTGGCTGCTGTCTGAAATGTGAGGCCTACCTGTGCTTTGCAGAGAAGCATGCAGTGGCCTTGCCCCAGGATCTCAGTTCATGAGCTACTCAAGCTCCTTGTGGACAATGCCAGAGTCCAAGGAGAATGACATACCTACATGCGAAGAGCAGAGGCCCTCCACTCAGCATGCAACTAGTGTTCCCTCTAAGCTGAGTTAGTGTGAGCTAGCTCACAGTTTTTTAGCCTCTGGCTCACACATTTTCATCTTAGCTCAGGAAGGAGGGCTCCAGAGCAAACTAATTTATGCAGCAGCCAAATTGCTCACTCACAACTTTAATGCCAGCAGCTCACAAAGTAGAATTTTTGCTCACAAGACTCCACAGCTCAGAGGGACCATTGCTGATGAAATGTGCTCACACCTACAGCCCATTCCAACTCTAAGCAATGTGAAGTTTCTCCACAACCTCTTCTTCATTCAGTTCTCCGACTGACTCCCACAGTCTTCTCTTCATTTTCCCCTTCTCTTCCTGAGGAAAAGGTTATACATGGGATAGAGCAGGTCGAGAAAGAAGTCCTTTTCTCCCTCCCTCCCAATGCAAGAACTCATGGGCACCCGATTAAATTGCTGAGCAGTTGGGTTAGAATGGATGAAATTCTTCATCCAAAGAGTGATTAACACATGAAATTCACTACCACAGGAGGGGGTGGCAGCTACAAGCATGGATGGCTTCAAGAGGGAATTGGATAAACGTATGGAGCAGAGGTCCATCAGTGGATATTAGACACAAGGCATAGATAGGAACTCTCGGTCTGGGTGATGCTCTGTATTCTTGGTGCTTGGGGGGAGGGGGCAACAGTGGGAGGGCTTGTAGTGTCCTGGCCCCACTGGTGGACCTCCTGATGGCACCTGGTATTTTTGGCCACTGTGTGACAGAGTGTTGAACTGGATGGGCCATTGGCCTGATCCAACATTGGTTTCTCTTATATTCTTATGTTCTAAAATAGCTGCCCGTATTGTGCCTGGTCTTTCATCTTGACATTTCCCTCCTTTGCTTGGAGACCCTATGGAAGAAAGAAAACATGTGTCAAACTCAGATACTCAGCAATCTTCCACAGAGATAAGGTTGTTGCACTAGGTACTGTTGTCAGAATGACTATGTCTCCTTAGGGTTCACCTTGTCCCAGCCATATGCCCTATCTCTGCACTTGGCTTAATATTTTTTTGACATTTAATTCATTTTTAGTAAACAACACTCTGCTAAAGCATCCTTTTTTGTTGCTGTTTTGTTTCCTAGGAATGTTGCAAGACAGACTCCGGCCTCTGACAGACATAATGTTGCCTTGGACAGCAACAGGGATTCAATTTTTGTTCCACTTTAGCCAGGGATCCTGCAGGTTTTTTGTCACCTTCTGGGCATGGTGTGGAGTGTGCTGGGAGTGTGGAGGGGGAGGTATTTGTGAATTTTATGCATTGTGCAGGGGGTTAGACTAGATTACTCTGGAGGTCCCTTCCAGCTCTGATTCTATGACCCAGTTGCCACAATCCACTTGTCACAATCTGCATATACATGTGATGAAGAAAAACCAAAAAGAGATCACGAGATAAGTGAGTAGAAAATAGTCAATGACAACTGTGATATACTCATGAAGGAAATGTCACTCTTTTCTTTAGATTTCCAAAAATAGATAAATATTAATACATTTCTGTACATTCACACAAGAATAAACATTTAAAAAATGGTTCCATAATATGGACATGCACAGTCCAATAATCTAAAGTTCTTCTCTGTTGCAGGAGTCTGCCGGGGCCTCTTCACTTCAAGCGTCACCCAATGCAAATAAAGTGCAACAAACAATAAATCTTCTTTGTGTCTTTCTTGTACTAGTATTAGATTGTAGACAAATAGCATAAAGGTCATGGATCTGCAGACAGGCTTGCTCCAACACCTGTTTCAATAGGTTTCCTCAGAGGAGAATACATGTAGATTGAGTGAGCCCTTTCTTGCTCAGCATTCATCTCTGCATGTTGTCTCCCTACATAATGCTCACACTTGTTCTCTTGTTCACCTTTCTCTCTGTATACTTTATCTCAAAGACTATTTTTGAAAAGCTAAAAAAAAAGAGTGATATTTCCTTCATAGATATATCACGGTTGTCACTGACTATTTTCTATACATGTGAACAAGCAGACACTTATGTGTCTTTCACAAATGAGGGAGTAAGATTTTTCAACATCATTTTATATGTGAAATGTCCTCAGAAATGCTTTTTAAAGGTTAAATATACATATTACAATACAACATATGCTCAAAAAGCATCAGTGAACCAGTTTACAAGCTGTAGTATGAGCACCAGAAGAATTCTGGGCCTCAGAAGGATGTGGCGCCTTGCCAAAGCAAAATGAGCTCCTCGTGGTTTCCTCTCTCTCTCCCTTCCTCTCTCTCTCTCCCTCCCTCTCTCTTGCCACAAGCAAGTAAACATTCTCATCTTTATTGATTAAACCAGTCAGTAACAGACAAAAACTTACTCCTTACATCCTAAGTAATGGAGCGATGGAACAGCTCTTCAACCACCCATCTCCTGCCACAGTGATAGAGATTGACAGGAATACTATTATAATGTTTATCTGAAACAGCTTGTCATATTTACCGGATCTTTAGTAAAGTGAACATTTTCCTCCAAAGATTTATTAGAAAGGTCTTTTTAAAAGAAGATTCAAAGCTATGGTTGGATTTTATCCTCTGCTGGGGCGGGCTCATGCTTGGACACAAACAACATGTCACAACACGCACAGTTGTTCCACACTAATCAGAAATGCTTTTTGTGTATCAAGGTTCATTCCCAGAGAACGATCTCCTGAGAATCCCTAATCTTGTACCATTTGGGGGTTGTTCTACCCACCCCAAAACAGGTTTTCTTCCTTCAGAGAAATGCTCAGGTTTAAACCAATAATTAAACATCTTCTGTACAGGCAAAACCCCAGCCTCATCTTCTGACGGACTCTTGGAAGTACCCTTTGGGATTCCACCAGGAGTCCTCTAAAATTCTAAAAACATTCCTTACCAGGTATAACATTAAAGTGACTATATTTCTGAATAATAACAAATGGGTGAGTACAGATTACATTCTAAAGTACTGAGGATTGACAGAACTTGCATGTAAAAATCACCATATCCCAGCCGTGGATTGCTGGTTGAACTGAGATGACTGTTTCAAGTACAGGACTTGGTTAAGACATCTTTCTCATTCCCGTCAAAGCAGAGTCAAAGCAGAGTAAATGAACAAACCAAGACGGGGAGCCGTGTCAGTCTGTTTGTAGCAGTAGAAAAGAGCCAAAGTAGAAAAGAGCAAAAACTTGTGGCAGGTGATTCCTGGAAGCTCCTCCCCGGCCACAAATTTTGTTAGCCTGTGAGATGCAGCTGGACTCTGGCTCTTTGCTGTGGAATGAACCAATGATCTGATGACGCTGGATACTGGCTCATTGCCGCTGTATTCAAGGGAACTGGATCATCATTCTAAGCTTTCGATTGGATTGCCAACATGTATCCTGATTCCTTATCAGACGTGAGCCAGCAGGCAGCTAAATTAAAATACATTAAAACAGAAAGCATTCCGTCACACTAACACAAGGCTTAAAGAATCAGTAAGAAGAAGGTAAGAAGAGACCGACTGGACCAGACCACTGGTTCCTCTATTCCAGCGTCCCGTTTCACACCGCAGCCAGTGTTCCCTCTAAGCTGAGTTAGTGTGAGCTAGCTCACAGTTTTTTAGCCTCTGGCTCACATGTTTTTGTCTTAGTTCAGGAGGGATGGCTCCAGAGCAAACTAATTTATGCAGGAGCCAAATCTCTTGCTCACAGCTTTAATGTCAGTAGCTCACAAAGTAGAATTTTTGCTCACAAGACTCCACAGCTTAGAGGGAGCATTGACCGCAGCCAAGTAGTTGCCCTGGGGGGCCAGAAACAGGGCATAGAGGCCAAGGCCTTTCTCCAGTGCTGCCTCCTGGGACTGGAAAGTTGCAGCTGTTTACAAAACCTGGACAGCAACAGGGTGTTACAACCTTCCCCTGGGAGCAGCAAAAGAAAAAGAGCAACAGCGTGCCAGGGAGGACTGAGCCTGGCGGTGTGACAAAATGATAAGCTTCGTAAATGCATACAGAATAAATACACACATCAAATGCATGAAGGAAAAATACACAAATCAAGTAAGCTGGTCTCTAGTGCTCATCGAGTTTGGCTGGAACAGATCTGTCAGTCTTTAAGCTCCCCCAAGACTTTTATTTTCTTTTATTAATTTGTTTGCTTGCTGTTGTTGTTTGGACTTTCTAGCTGCACATCTCTCTGGGATTATTAGTTCATCAATTGCTCCCCGCTGGACCGTCAAAGCAGCATCTGCGGCCAGACTTTGTATCTAGCAGGAAATGAATCACTGAGAAATGTCGCTGTACTGTCAGGGGTGGGTTAATAAGAGAAAAAGGATTGTATCTCAGTAAATGTAGGACTAGGAACACAAACAAAAGTAGATAAGCAGTGAATTGGCCCGTGATTCACCTTCAACCTGTAAAACATTCAGAAAAGACAAAAGCCCTTTCTCTGATGTTTTTATGGGGATAGAACAGAACCAGAAGAGGAATCGTGTTAGTGTGTTGCTGCAGAAGTAACCTGGAGTCCTGTGGCACCGTAAAGAATAACAAGATTTTATTCTAGTAGAGGACTAGAGCGTTCAGAAGTTTATGGCAGAATAAAATCATGTTAGTCTTGAAGTTGCCGCAAGCTTCTCAGGAAAAGTACTAGTAAGAATTAGCTGGCAAAAACAGAAAAGAAAAAGCTCCCACCCGCAAGTGAAGATATTCCTCAACACACTGCCGGGCCTACAGAATGAGCCCCCCCGTCCAGCCCTGGCCCAGCAAGGCAGGAATATTTTGCACAGAGCCAGGAGCGCAGATGGGGGGTTACCTCTATGTGAAGCTCAACCTGGAAGGAGATCCATGCTGTGAAACCGCCCAGGGTGAGTTTATGGAACTCACTATCACAAGATGCAGTAAAAGCCATTAGCTTAGTCGGCTGAAGAAGAAAAAATGGATTAGACAAATTCTTGCACTAGCTTTTAGTCAGAATAACTAAATGGAAAATCTTTTTTAAAAAATGCGCCTTCCTGAATCCCAGGTGCTTTTGTTGTTGTTGTTGTTGTTGTTCAGTCACACAGTCAGATCTAACTCTTCGCGACCCCCTGGACCACATCACGCCAGGCCCTCCTGTCCTCCGTCGTCCCCCGGAGTTTGCTCAACTTCATGTTTGTTGCATCGATAACACTGTCTGAACACCTCATCCTTTGCCGTCCCCTTCTTCTGTTACCTTCAGTCTTTCCCAGCATCAGAGTCTTCTCCAGTGAGTGCTCTCTCCCTTCTCATTTGATGGCCAAAGTATTTGAGCTTCAGCTTCAGTCTCTGGCCTTCCAGGGAACAGTCAGGGTGCAGTCAGGGCACAGTCACAGGTGCTAGAGGCAGATAACAGGGAAAGGGTCACCATCCTCATGACCAGTCTCTGTTTCAATTCGGAACTAAATGAACCTTTGGTCTGATCCAACAAGTTTGCCAAGTGTTCAGTTATCCACTAACCATCAGGAGCAGGAGAGCCACACCGTGCCATGATCCTACTCAAATGACAGCTCCAGTCACATCTGATGACCTGCCAGTTCAGCTCACATCCTGCTTGCCTGTTGTGAACAGGGAACCAACTTCTGTGCAAGCTGTTCACATGAGTCTGTGTGAATTCAGAAGCATCCAGTGTGTAACATGATGCTGCACTTGATTGGATTGCTTTCTTCCAGAAGCCACCACCACCCTGTCTGTTGCCTCCTACAATTTTTAAAAGGCATGTAGTAAAGGGGGGGGGGGTGGGTAAGAATCCAGGTTTTTTTATTTGAGACTTACTACTCAGTCATTCCTGTGTCCAGTCAGTGCCTGCCATGGATCTGCCATGGACCCAGTTAACCTTGCAAACTGCTCTTGTTATCAGCTTATGAGTAGATGCTGCTGACTATGCAAGTACAAAAATCACACAATGCCATCAATTTGATGTTGGTCACTTTGAAGTAGGCTTTTGACAGCATCGACATGAAGAAGAAATAAACTGCCGGGCAGTGTCACCCTCCAGGGCCTGGTGCAGCCCACTTGTCCTCAAGGAAAGGCCCCGCCTTCTTCTGAGCTGTGCGGCTCCGATTTAAGGGCAGCCCGACCTGCAGAACCCTAAATAGACTGAGAATATAGATTAAGCACAAGGGGGGAACTTCACGGTGCTTTCCATTTGTCAGGCTGCTGTTAAATTCAAAGAAGCATGACCTGGGGGTGGGGAGGTGGAGAACAGAGAAACGCCGCTATAGCCAGGAGGGGAAAGCAAGGCAGAGTGCGCGGGAGGGGGGTGCTGAACCTAATCAGGACAAACAGACACAACACGTCCTGAGCTGAATGAAGACAAGCCATGAACTCCCCCCCCCACCCCCGGTTTCATTCAGAGCCTTGTCGACTTTCACAAAAAGGTAGGCCACGATAAGAATATAGAGAAATTGGCAATTAAAATGATAAAAGAGGTTCGATGTTCCATAAACAGTCAGGCATCAGATGGTACAGATCCATTTGTAGGAGGAACTCAGCCATGTTAATTGGAAACAAAAAGAATGAGTCTTTTCCCGCTGATGGAGAGGAAAATAATGAGAAGTGGCCTACACTTTAAAAAAAAAAGCAAAATCACAAAATGTATCATGGGTCAGAAATAATAGGCAATTAAACTGTTGTTGTTGGGGGGGGGGCACCATTAATCAGAACCAGAAGAGATGGTCAAAAGCAAGCTAGTTAACAGCATTAATTACCAGCTCATGCACCAGAACTGCCACATGCAAGGAATCAAGCAATTAGGCCGAAGCAACCATGAGGCTGCCCACTATGCCTTTGAGTGACGTATTGCTGTGGGACCACCTCCCATGGCATCAGTTGCCATGGATAATCTCTGCTGCATCTCTGAATCAAGTGTGATGGGATCCTTCACGCAGCAGGAGGGCTGCCAACCTCCAGGTGGAGCCTGGAGAGTTCCTGGAATCACAGCTGGTCTCCAGACTACAGAGATCACTTCCCCTGGAGGAAATGGCAGCTTTGGAGGGCAGGGATTTTACCCTGCTGAGGTACCTCCCTTCTCCATAACCAACTTCTCCAGGCTCTACCCCTGAATCTCCAGGAATTTCCCAACCCAGAGTTGGTAACTATGAGCCCTATGGGGAAAGGCTGAGGGACTTGAGAATGTTTAGCCTGAAGAAGAGGAGGTTGAGGGGGAACATGATGGCTCTCTTCAAGTATCTGAAGGGCTGTCACTTGGAGGAGGGCAGGGAGCTGTTCCTGTGGGCAGCAGAGGAGAGGACTCACAATAATGGGTTTAAATTAAGGGCAGGAAGGTACCAGCTGGATGTTAGGAAAAACATTTTACAGTCAGAGTTGTGCCACAGTGGAATCAGCTGCCCAGGGAGGTGGTGAGCTGGCAGTCTTGAAACAGTGGCTGGAGGAACACTTGGGTGGGATGCTCTAGGCTGATCCTGCACTGAGCAGGGGGGGTTGGACTAGATGGCCTGGGTGGCCCCTTCCAGCTCTGTGATTCTGTGATTCTATGATTCGAACCCTCCGCAGCACATGGGAAGCAAAATTACCTGTTTTCAGTGGAGAGGTGTCTATTGCATCTCTGTGTGATTCACTGCTTCCTTCCAATCAGGAAGCCTTCTTTGCAGGCAGTTAGATTTTTTTTAATTCTTACACAGACTAAAAGCAAATTTTTCTGGATGTAAGATCTTCCAATGACAGTTTTTGAAAAAAGTGTATCTCAGAAACCAAAGGTTTGGGAAACAACAATTTACAGCAGTGGTATTCACACTGTGCATACGCACTAAAGCTTATTATACCCAGAATAAAACTTTGTTGGTCTTAAAGATGAAACTGGACTCAAACTTTGTTTTGCTGCTTCAGACCAACAAACCTACCGGCCTGAATATGACCTTCTGTGGCTTTCTTTTATGTTTAATAGTATTGTAGGAGATGGGACTTTAGTTACTAATCTCCATTTATGGTTATTTTGAAAGCTACGTGCTCCTGTCTTCCCTTCAGTTCTGCTTCAGTGTTTAACAGCAGGTACTACAAAGACAAAAGGTAAAGGTAAAAGGGGCTGCGGTGGCTCAGAGGTTAAGACGCTGTAGGTAGGTCGGCAGTTCGAGACCCGAGTGCCACGTGACGGAGTGAGCTCCCGTCTCTGGCCCCAGCTCCTGCCAGCCTAGCAGTTCGAAAGCAAGACATTACAAGTAGATAAATAGGCACCGCTTCGGTGGGAATGTAACAGCGTTCTGTGCACCTCGGCAATTAGTCATGCCGGCCACATGACCATGGAAACATCTTCGGACAGTGCTGGCTCTTTGGCTTGGAAACAGAGATGAGCACCACCCCCTAGAGTCAGATTCAACTGGCTTTTGAACAAGGGAAACATTTACCTTTACTACAGAGACAAAGGCACCATAAATCTCCAGAGCTCTCCCATCGAGAGGAAATCAAGCCCTGGAGCACTGCATCCTTGTGTCATTTGGAGCTGCCGTCCTCTTAGTGAGACCTGCGGCGCTCCCAGAATTACAACTGATCTCCAGATCGTGGAGGATAAGTCTATCAGTGGGTACTGGCTGTAGGGATGCCATTTCCCAGTTCCAAGCAGGGGATCCCTCGGGTTTTGGGCCAGTGGGGGAAACTTCAGCGTGAATTTATTTATTGATTTATTTATTAAATAAATATTTACTAGGCCCCCCTTCCCTACAAGTAGGGCTCAGGGCGGCTTACGCCAATTAGTATACAATCTCATACAACAACGTTTAAAACAATCCAATAAAAAGCAATAGGTAAAAACAATATATGTACCGTATATAAGATGGTGGAAGGATCCTAAACTCCCCAGCCTCCTTGGGGGGAGGGGCCTTGCAGGATGGGGAGTTATATAAGAGTGCCAGAAGAAGGGGAACCTCCACATTCAGAGGCACTAATCCTCTGAACTCCAGAGCCAGGAGGCAACATCAGGGGAAGGCCTCGGCCTCTCTGCCCTGTTGCTGGCCATCCAGAGGAACTGGTTGGCCACTGTGTGAGACAGGATGCTGGACTGGATGGACTATTAGTCTGATCCAGCAGGGCTCTTCTTATGTTGTTAGAAGGCCTCAGCCTCTATGCCAGGGGTGGCCAAATTGCAGCTTGGGAACCACATGCTGCTCTTTCACACAAGTTATGTGGCTCCCGGCAGGGTGGCTGGGGAAGCAAAGGGGAGGCACCCCTCCTCACTCAGTCTTCCCTTCCCCAGTCAATGTTCCTCTCTCTGGGTAGGTTTGAGGTGGAGGAAAGCAGAGAAAGAAAGCACCTTTAACTTTAAATGCATTCTCAAAGCTCCCCCTCTCCGGCCAGCCAGCTTGGAGAAGGCATTTGTCTCTTTCAGTCCCTTCTTCAAGCCAAGCCAGCTGGGGTGGGGGGGCTTGGAGGATGCATTGAAAGTTAAAGTTGCTTTCTTTCCACCTCTCCTTCCCTCCTTCCTTCCCTCCCTCTCTCCCCCATCTTCCTTCCTTCCTTCCTTCCTTCCTTCCTTCCTTCCTTCCTTTCTTTCTTCCTTCCTTCCTTCCTTCCTTCCTTCCTTCCTTCCTTCCTTCCTTCCTTCCTTCCTTCTCTCTCTCTCTCTCTCTCTCTCTCTCTCCCTCCCTCCCCATATAAAGTTATATGTGTTCTCCAAGCCCAGCCCCACCACCTCACTGACTGGCTGGCTTGGCTCAGAGAAGGCATTTGTCTCTTTAGATCCCTTCTCCAAGTCAAGTTGGCTGGCATGGGAGCGTGCAGGGGTGTTGGAGTTAAAATTACTTTCTTTCTATCTCTCCCATCCTTCCTCCCTCCCTTCCTCTCCATTTATTTGCTTTCTTTCCACACACACCCTCTTTTCCCCTTCCTTCCTCCCTCCCCATCTATTTGCTTTCTTTCCACCTCTTTCTTTCTTTCCTTCCACCTTTCTCTATTTCTTTCTCCCTTCCTTCTTTCCTCCCCCTCACCTATTTGCTTTCTTTCTTTCTCTCTCTGCCTCTCTTCCTTCCTTCCCTTCTGTCCCTCCCTCCATCTATTTGCTTTCTTTGTTTCTGTTTCTCTCTCCCCCTTTCTTTCTTTCTCTTTCTTTCTTTCTTTCTTTCTTTCTTTCTTTCTTTCTTTCTTTCTTTCTTTCTTTCTCCCTCCCTCCCTCCCTCCCTCCCTCCCTCCCTCCCATCCTCCCTCCCTCCCATCCTCCCTCCCATCCTCCTTCCCCATCTATTTGCTTTCTTTCTCTCTCTCTCCCCCTTTCCCGCCATCCCTCCCACATCTATTTGCTTTCTTTGTTTTCTCTCTCTCTCTTCCCCTTCCTTCTTCTTTCTCCCATCTATTTGTTTTCTTTCCACTTTTCTCTCTCTCCCCCTCCCTCCCTTCCTTTCTTCCCCATCTATTGCTTTCTTTCTTTCTCTCTCTCTCTTTACCTCTTTCATTCTTTCTTTCCATCTCTCCCTCTATTTCTCTCTCTCCTAGACAAATAAATATCATTAGCAAACTAATAAATATAATTGGACAAATAAATATCATATCAATATCTGTTTTACCCCTTTTTGTTTTATTTTTGGCACATTTAATATTAACAAAAAGCCAATTTGCATATTTTCCAATAAAATGTGTAATGTTTGTTCATATCTTGTGGCTTTAAAATATCTGATGTTTTTCTGTGTGGCTCTTACGTTAAGCAAGTTTGGCCACCCCTGCTTTCTGCCCTGTTGTTGGCCCTCCAGAGGAACTGCTTGGCTACTGTGTGAGACAGGATGCTGAACTAAATGGACCACTGGCCTGATCCAGCAGGGCTCTTCTTATGTTCTGATGACTACAGAGCTCAGTTCCCCTGGAGAAAATGGCTGCTTTGAAGGGTGAACCCTGCTGCGATTCCTCCCCTCCCCAAACTCCACCTTCCCAGGCTCTACTCCCAAATCTTCAGGAATTTCCCATCCCAGAGTTGGCAGACTTACTTTGAGCACCCAAATGTGTAATTAAAAGGCTCCTGCTAGATCTCTAAAATTGTTACATCATTTCCAGTCCAAGGCCTGCCGTCTTCTAGCAGAGGAATGACATCAACCATTACATTTTTGTTTCAGGAATATACACAGATGTGTATGGACAACTCAGAACCAGAACACCACCAGAGGGTTGTGCATTTCCCTGTACAGCTTCAGGCTCTTTGCTCTGCATCATTGTGCAAGGTGATTAATACAGATCACGGAAGACACAAATTGCAATTGCTTTTTAATGACCAGGGTTTTTTCCTTTTTTAAGAAATGCCATTCTGATTTGCTCAAAAGAGCACTTGAGCGCTTAACAACCACGCTGTCTGTGGCAGGTTACCTTTTCACTCTGGTTTGTTTGGCTAGCCTAATGAGGGCCTTGGCCTCTGATGGCAAAGAATAGGGATCGCACAAAAGCCGAGCGGACGCGGCTGGCATCTGGTGGCACTGACAGATGCAGACCCCGATCTCCATAGCTGTATGGGGAGCATTGCTGGCCCCAGCAAAGAACGGGGGGGGGCCTTCAGGATTAATGAGCCTGGGGGCTCTTTCTCCAGGGACTCCCCAGCCTTCTTGCTTGATGTAATTTATTAAGGACGTATGGGGGTCACAGCGATCATGCTGAAAGGGGAGGATCCAATAACAGCCCCAAAACAAATGAAATGGAAATGGGGGGAATGTGTGGGGGAGAGCATGAAAAGAGCATAAGAACCATTTGTCGTTGATGTCTGCGCGAGCCTTTTGGGCAGCATGTCAAGGAGGCCTTTTCCATCACAAATGAGCTTACAGATGGATTCCCTGAGGGATTCTCGAGTGCTTTGAAAGGGTTAACAATGGGGTTGCCAATGTCCAGGCGGACACAAAAAAAATTCAACTGTGCGTGGCGTCAATACCAATTTCAAAAATCAATAATTATTAATAATAAACTATACTAAACAAATAATTCATTTATAGACAAATAAACCATTTATACAATTTCCAAATCCTAAACAAAATTACTCATACAATAACAATTCATAATCAGGTTATATAATGATATAACAAAAGTCCTGTCTGTGGCTCATGAAGGCCAAACCACTCCAAAGTGCTCAGCCCCTCTTAATGAGCAAGATGCTTCACAGTGTAAAGAGGGGGGAAGAGCGAGCTTCCAGAAGACATATGCTCCAACAGTTCCAAAAGAGGAACACTCTAGTTCCGCTCTATTCTGCTATGGTCAGGTCTCACCTGGAGTACTGTGTCCAGTTTTGGGCACCACGCTTTAGGAAGGATGTTGACAAGCTCGAGCGTGTCCAGAAGAGGGCAACCAGGATGGTGAGAGGGTTGGAATCCAAGTCTTATGAGGAAAGGCTGAAAGAGTTGGGTATGTTTAGCCTGGGAAAGAGAAGACTTAGAGGGGACATGATTGCAGGCTGTCATGTAAAAGATGGAGCAGATCTATACTCTCTTGCTCCAGCTTGCAAGACTAAATCTAATGGGTGGAAATTACGAGGGAGATATCAGGAGAAACTTCCTAACTGGTTGAGCAGTGGAACAGTCTGCCTCGGGAGGTAGTGGATGCTCCTTCCCTGGACGTTTTCAAGCGGAGGCTGGATGACCATCTTTTGGGTATTTTGTAGGTATGTAGGGCTATCTTTTGGCTATGCTCCTGCAGAGTGCAGGGGGTTGGACTAGATGACCTGCAAGATCCCTTCCAACTAACATTCTATGATTCTATGAACACTTGAATGGCTCCAAAAGAAGAACTATGGGATTGCTGGCTTCCTCAGTGTGCTCCACATTTCACCAATATGGCTTTATCAAGTTGGAACCAATAACTTGAAGGATATCTCTGAAAAACAGTCTCAGTGTATTCAACTCAAAAAGCCATTTCCAAAGTGGGCGGTGCCTCCACCAGACTCAGTGTCCTCGTGGCGACCTTGCCCTCCCCAGGCCACACCCCCAAATCTCCAGGGCTTCTGGGACCCGGAGTTTACAAAGCAGAAGGGATATGGACACCCTTCATGAGCAGCCTTCTGGTCCCCCTTCCTTAACAAAGCAAAGTGGCTCATTTCACTGCACATTTTACGTTTTTTAAAAAATCAAGCTCTTCTGAGCAAGGCATTTATAAACTGTACCTCAAATGCGATCTCATTGTTAAAAAAAACACTTTTAGGCTCTTGGCCACAATCCAAAAAACACATCATGAGATAAATAAGGATTTACTTCTGAGATGGACTGCCAACTCATTAAAAACATTTTAAAAAAAACCAAAACTCCAATTTAAAATTTATCTGGTTTATACAAAAAGGGCTTTTCAAGATATCGATGAAAGTGTAAGAAAATAAATAAGAAACAAAACATATAACATTGTTAAAAGGAAAAGTCTAATTTAAAGCTTTGGGCTCTGTTTGCGATTTGGGAATTAGCCATCATAGAAATTTTGCTTCCTCACAGGTCCAGTACACAAAGCTGATACAAAAGTTGATACAAAAAAAGAACGTGCCACTGAAAGGAAGGGTTGTCAGTCTCCAGATGGGGCCTGAAGTTCCCCCAGAATTACAGCCGATCTCTAGGCTACCAGGCCCCTTGAGAAAATGGCTGCTTCAAGGGGTGGACACTATGACATCACATCCCTGCCGAGCTCCCTCCCTGGCCAGGATCCTCCCTCAAAGCGCCAGGGATTCCCCAACCTGGAGTTGGCAACCCTAGAACAAGACTATCTGCCCAGTCTGCCCTCAACTCTCAGCTTCACCAAATAAACCTTACTGAGAAAATGTGCTTCCCTCATCCCTAATGTTTTTGACTGGGATGGGCATGAACCAGCTAAAGTTCGTCATGAATTTTGGCCAGTTCATGGTTCGTGAAGTGCTGTTCATGAACCGAGGAACTGCCATGAACTTCTAAGAACTTCCAGGAAATTTTGAAATTTCCAAGAAGTTCAGATCATTCGTTGTGTCCAGTGTTCCCTCTAAGCTGAGTTAGTGTCAGCTAGCTCACAGTTTTTTAGCCTCTGGCTGACACATTTTTGTCTCAGCTCAGGAAGGATGGGTCCAGAGCAAACTAAGTTATGCAGCAGCCCAATCGCTCGCTCACAACTTTATGCCAGTAGCTCACAAAGTAGAATTTTTGCTCACAAGACTCCACAGCTTAGAGGGAGCATTGGTCCATCTGGTTATAATAAGCTGCCTTGCACAGCCAGCAAAGTCCGATCAGGCCTTGGTCTGGACTCCCATCCAAACCTTGAGAAGATGTGTTCCAGTGATCAAGGATGGCCAGATCAGATTCTTGCTTTGACCAAAATTCACTGAGCTGTTTTGACTGCTGATTCAACTTTCCCACTAATCTGCTGATAGGTGGGGACTGGGGAGAATGTCTGGTTATCAAATTCCCACTGAGCCTGGAAGGCTCTGAATTCTGCTGACACAAACTGAGTTCTATTATCTGAGAAGACAGTGTCAGCTATCCCAGAGCAAGCAAAATTATTCTTAAACTTCCTAATCTGTCTGAGATCTGCTATATGGCAATGGATCAATCTCCCCAAAATTTGACTGGCAATGGATCAATCTCCCCAAAATTTGACTCGTAGTCTACTGTTATGAGATAATCCTTCTCTTGAAGAGCCAGTTTGGTGTAGTGGTTAAGTACACAGACTCTAATCTGGGAGAACCAGGTTTGATTCCCCACTCATCCTCTTGTAGCTGCTGGATGACCTTGGGCAAGCCATAGTTCTGCCAGAGCTGTTCTTGAAAAGAGCAGTTCTCAAGAGAGCTCTCTCAGCCCCACCTACCTCACAGGGTGTCTGTTGTGGGGAGGGGGAGGGAAAGGGAGTTTGTAAATCACTCTGAGACTCTGAGTGAAGGGCAGTTGTTTGAAGCTGTTTGGGGTATAAATCCAATCTCTTCTTCTTCTTCTCTCTTCTCTCCTGAGTCCTCTTCACTAGGCTTAGTGAGGTAAGCTCTGCATAAGGTTTCTGCCTTGACCAGATATTTCCCTGGGTGGTTCTGAAAATTCACATCATAGTTCTGTAGTCGCAGCAACTTCTGCTGGAGCCACTTTGGGGCACTTGATAATGATTTCTGCATAATGATTTCTAGTGGCTTTTGGTCCAATTGGACATGCACAGTCTGGCCAAACGTGAACTGATGGAAGAGTTCCATTCCAAACAGTACAGCCAACCATTCTGTTTCCATCTGTTCATGTCCTCATTCAGCCTCTGAGAATGCTCTACTGGCAAATGCAACTGGTTCTGATTTTTTAACAGCGCAGCTCCTAGTTCTGTCTCAGATGCTTCACACTGTAGCGCTAGCTACTCACCTGGACTGTAGTACTTAAGTACAAGGCTGTTTGCTATTGTGTCCCTGATTTTCTCAAAGGTCTCTTGATGACTTTGTGACAATCCCACTCCACATCTTTGTGTGTCAGCTGCCGGAGCAGTTCATGGTCATCTGCTAGCCCTTTGGAAAACTTTGCCAGGTAGCTGACCATTCCAAAGAATCTTTGGACACCCTTCACATCCACTGGTCCTGGCATCTCTTTAATTTGTTTGACTTTCCCAGGCCTTCTGCTGTCGTGTCCTTGTATTAGGCACCTCCCTTAGTCCTGACTTGACTTTATCAGCATTTGGTTCTGTACTCTGCATCATTCCAAGAAGAGGCACAACTTTTGATCTCATGTTGTTCCTGTTTCTGCATCACCTTCTTCCCCTATTAGAATATTACGTGCAATTATTTTTATGCCTGGAATATTCTCCAGTTCTTGATTCAGCCTGGGATGGAACACTTCTGGTCAAATGGCTTGACTCAGTGTCCAGAATCCAGCCTTTACATCAAACAAATTTTAGCATAGGATAGGTCACATATCATATCATCTGGTGGTTAGCAATGGGTAACAGTTATGTTTCAATGCTTCCTTCAAAGTTTAGGATCAGTACAAATGTGCAGCCTTCATGATGGTTTTCACACTACAACTAGACTGCTGATCCATTCTGGGAGCAATTATGCCTCTGGCTGGTAGACTGGCTAGCTCCTGCTTCAGTAGCCCTGCCAGTGCAATAGGTACCCACCTTTGAAGAGTTCTTACTGGCTGCACACTGGTGTCTGCCTCAGTTTGCATAATTTTTCCTGCCAAATCTCCTCCTTGAAAAAGATAGAAATCCTAGAATCACAGAATTGGAAGGGGCTATACAGGCCATCTAGTCCGACCCCCTGGCTCAGTGCAGGATCAGCCAAGAGCATCCATGACAAGTGTTTGTCCAGCCTCTGCTTAAAGACTGCCAGTGAAGGGCAACTCACCATCTCCCTAGGCAGCTGATTCCACTGTTGCACAACTCAGACTGTCAAAAAGTTTTTCCTAATATCCAACCAATACCTTCCCGCCATTAAATTAAACCCGTTATTGTGCAGCCTCTCCTCTGCTGCCAACAGGAACTGCTCCCTGCCCTCCTCTAAATGACACAGCCCTTCAGATACTTGAGGAGGGCCATCCTGTCTTCAAATTCTTTGAGTGTCATTATTGGCATCTCCACAGCAAGCTGGCTTTGATCACTGGTGTGCACTTAGGGTTTCCAGCTCTGAGTTGGGGAATTCTTGGAGGTTTGGGGGTGGAATGTGGGAAGGGCAGGGTTTGAGGAAGGGTGGCTCTCAGAGGGGTATAATGCCATAGGGGCCACCCCTCCAATGCAGCCATTTTGTTTCCAGGAGGTTGACCACCCTATGTGCACTGCATGCAAAATATTTTGATGCTATACCTGAATCAGATGCATGGCTTGAAGCACTCTGCTCTCCAGCAGTGGCCTATGGGTCTCATCCTGCATGACAACAAATCCAAAGTGACAAAGCCTACTGTTATTTGGATTGTGAATCTTAGGTCTGCACTTGCCCATTGGTTTCAGGGGACTCTTGTTGTACATGATGATCACATGATTCAATGTGTGCCTTTCCCTTAAAGAGGGCCAGCGGCAGCAAATGACAGATAGCCCCACAATCCAGTTGAAAGGAAAAGGAAGAAGTGGAAGAGGAAGGAGGAGGAGGAGGAGATTGGGTTTACACCCCGCCCTTCACTCAGAGTCTTAGAGCAGCTTACAAACTCCTTTCCCTTTCCAGAACTGTCCTTGAGATAACAGCTCTGACAGAACTATGGCTTTCCTAAGGTCATCCAGCAGCTGCAAATGGAGGAATGGGGAATCAAACCTGGTTCTCTCAGATTAGAGTCTGTGCACTTAACCACCACAACTGGCTCTCAGGACTGTTCAGTAACATCATGGCAAACAGAACAACATTTGAGTCCAGTGGGGGCACCTGTAAGACCAACAAAGTTTTATTCAAGGTATAAGCTTTCATGGGCATGCATAAAAATAATTGTTGGTCTTAAAGGTGCCCCTGGACTCAAATCTTGTTCTGTTGCTTCAGACCAACAGGGCTTCCCGCCTGAATCCATCATAATGGCAAACAGTGCAGTAGGGTACATATCAGACTTCCTAGTATCTCCCACTATATACACATCACAATTTGGAAATCCTAGAGTCAGGCTTAGGATCTTCTCATAACCTTCAGAGTCATCAATGGCTCCTTCCACACTCTCCTTTTAATCCATGATCACTGCGGTGTCCTCCAAGCAATTCTGCACTCAAATCGAATTCAACCTTCTTTTTAATCTAGGTCCCCCCACCCCATTCTGCACTAAAGCCTTCTTTTTATTCTGGGCTTTCCCCCCATTCTGCATTACATTACCTCCTGCATTGTGCAGGGGGTCTCTTCCAACTCGATGACTCTGTGATTAAGGTCAAATCTACATTTGCATTTTTAAATCAGTTTTGTGCTGCTGTGATGGTGTCTTTCTCCATGCTTGATCGCATCACAGCAGCACAAAACTGATTTTAAAATGCAAATGCAGATTCGACCTAGATGGTCAGCCCAGTTTCAGCCTGCTGTTGCCCTGGGTTATTTGGATGCTGTTTTGCCATGGACTTAAATTGCCTCGACTCAAATCTGAAGTGGCAGGCAAATGCGGAAAGGACCTACGTCTTCCTGCTCTGTTCTCACTGTCAGTCTCTGAGGTTCCCTTTTGCTCCTGCATTGATTTTGGAAATAATTCTGTTTGCCACACCAGGGCATTGCTGTCCCTATGCTGGGCACTTGTCTTTTCTTCTTTCATGTTTTTCCCCACAATTCCCAGCACGGCATCCTGGGTGGCCCTTCACTAGGTTGCTTTGGCTGCTTAAGATGCAGCCCTCACTGTCACTGCACAGCCTGCCCTTGCATCTTTCATCGGCCTGTTGACATTCTGTGACCCTCTCTGTAGATAACTTCTGGCAATCTGCTTCTCCCAACAGTCATTCACAGAGCTTCTGATCTCATGTCCCACGCACAAGCCTATTTTTGATAAGAGAGTCTGTGATCACTCAAAAATTACAGGTTGCCGCTGGAGTCCTTAACATGGTTACATAAGTATCCAGCCCCTCTTCAGCACCCTGCCGCCTGACAGAGAAATTATAGCATCCCACAGTTTCATTCTGTTTGAGTGTACAGGATTCACCAAGTGACCTGAGTAGTTTCTCCACAACCCAACAGGGTCATGGCCAAAAAGACTAGCATAGATCTCTTCCCTTCTCTCCTCCAAGGCAAGATTCACCTTTCATTTTTCCTCCTCTCCCTCCAAGGCGAGATCCAGATACCGTTCAAACTTTGACACCTGGGCGAGATTGCAATAAAGTACAGTGGCGCTGGGAGCTTCAGCCCTTGCTCCAGGTTGCAAAACTCTTTGCTGCTTTAGTTCTTCTGCTAAATCACTGCCAAATGGTTGCCAGGTCCACCCTGGCCAGAAGCAGGGGACGGGGGCGGATAAGGTTGCTAGATACAAGTTGGGAGACTCATGGAGATTGGGGGATGGAGTTTTGGGGAGGGCAGGAACCTCAGTGGGGTACAATGCCTCAGAGCCCGCCCTTCAAAGCAGCCATTTTCTCCAGCGGAATTGATCTATGTAGTCTGGAGAGCAGTTGTAATTATGGGGGATCCCCAGGTCCCACCTGGAGGCTGGCATCCCTACTCTACCACCATGTTTCAAGTGGGTAGATATTGAGACTCAGGCTAGGGTTGCCATTCCTCAGTTCCGAGCCGGGGATCCCCCTTTTGGGGGGCTTCTGCCTGCCACTGGCCAACTGGTTGGTGGAGGGAAACCTACCCCCAAAAAGTGACATCACCGTGCGACATCCCCAACATGCTGATGTCATGCAGAAGTGATGTCACTGCATTGAGGACTTTGCATGGCAATGTTCTGATTTTGGGGCAAAACTCTATGGTTTGATGCCAATTTTACCATAGAGTTTTGCCATGTGACATTCCCAATGCAATGACATCACTTCCATTTGACATCAGCACATTGCATTACTCTGCCCCACTCCTGGGAAAGTTCCCTCCCACCCCCACCAACGCAGACTTTGGACCCGGCAACCCTAACTTAGGCAGAAGTAATAAGGAAAATCTTTATTAAAAAGGTATCATTTGGGCCAAGATTTTTTTCAGTCTTGAAGCTAATATAGAGGCAAATATTTTATAATCAACATTTAGCAAAGAGATCAGTCTATAATTTTTGATTTCTTTTTTATCTGATCCATGTTTATGGATGAGAGTTATTATGGCCTCATTCCAGGAGTCAGGTATCTCACCTTTATCCATTATGTTGTTACATACTTCTTTTAAGGGAATTAATAATTGATCTTCAAAGGTAAAATAAAATTCTGCTGGTAAACTGTCTGGCCCAGGTGATTTCATTATTTTTTTTTTACTCTTTAGCACCTCCACCAGTTCTGCCATTGCAATTGATTGGTTTAAGCTTTTCCTTTGCTCTTCTATAAAACCCTTCGGTTTGTGATTCTCAAGATATTTCCTTACATGATCTGGATTGGAGTCTATTTTTTTCGTAGAGGTCTCTATAAAAGTCTTCCACAATATGCTTCATATCTTGTAACTTGTTTGTCTCTTCTCCATTTCCTTTCTTTAAAACTTTTATATAGGATTTCTCCTTTTCCTTTCATATTTTGTATGCCAGCTGTCTTGTAGGTTTATTAGCATTTTCAAACTAGTTTTGTTTAGCAAACTGTAATTTTTTTGCTAATTCTTATACAATTACTTATATAAGTAAACAATTCATTTGGTGTTGTAAAAGTCTGAGCTTGCTTTTCTTATTTTCAGACTTTGGCTCAACCATCAATTTTTCTTTTTGAATTTTGACAGCTTTTTTCAAAGTTTTATATTCTTCTTTCTTCTGTTTGTTGACTCTGGCTGACTCTCTTATCATCCGTCCCCTGGAATAGGCTTTAAATGCTTTCCAGAATGTATTAACAGATATATCTGATTGTATGTTTTCAACAAAGAAATATTAAACTCTTTCTTCATCTCCTTTACAAACTTTTCATTTTTCAGAAGTGATGTGTTTAATGTTCATCTGTTTCTTGGACTTGCCTCCTGTAGTTCCAAAGTAATCGGTCTATGATCTGCATACGTTCCCGGTTCAATCTCTGTTTCTATTATGTCCTTGACTGCCGTTGCTGAAATCCACCACATATCTATTCTAGACCAAGAACTGTGCCTAGCAGAATAATAAGTATAATCATTTTTGTCAGAATTCTTTACCCTCCAAGCATCCACTACTTTTAATTCATCCAGTAAGTGATATAATACTAATGGGAATTCATTGCCTCCTTTCTTTTTCCTTCTTATGGGTATGCACACTTGTTTTTCTGTCCTCCTTTTTGTCAAAAACTGCATTGAAGTCCCCAATAACACAAATTTCTTGCGTATCTTGTTTAATAATTAAATTTTGGAGCCTTTTGTAAAAATTTTCTTGATCTTAATTTAGGGCATAGATAATGATTATTAACATATTTTTCACTTGTCTTTGTATTGCAACCATTAAGATTCTCCCATCTTGTGAGGCATAAACCAATTCAGGTTGAAGATAGTCCTTTACATACACCGCTACTCCTCTCTTCTTCTTATCTTTATCAGATGCTAAAAAAGTTTTGCCGAAACCTTTAATTTGTATGTTTCTCATCAGATTTTCTAATATGCGTTTCTTGAAGACATATAATATCAGAATTCTTTTTTCTAAGTTGGTGGAAGATTCTCCTTCTTTTCTGAGGGCCATTTAATCCATTTACATTTACTGAGATAATATTAATTTTGCCTTCAATCATCTTGTTTCTGTTCTTCCTCTTTTTCCCTTGTTTGTTGTTTTGTTGCAACCGCGGTTGTCCTTATCAAGCCTCGTTTTCTTGGATTTCTGCTGAGTTTTCCTGTTGGAGCAGCCGCTCCATGTAGTTCTTCTTCTTCCTCCTCTTCTTGTCCCTCTTCTCTTTCTTCTTGTTCTGCTATCAGTTCATCTCCATAAGTTTTCAAGAAGTCTTCTACCTTGAAGATTGATGTAATCCTGTGTCTCTTACTTTTGTAGGTAAAAATTAAACCTTCTGGTAATATCTGTCTGTAATTTAGTCTGTTGTTTCTCAGGAGTAAGCTCCATGTATTCTCTTCTTTTTTCCCTGACCCTCCAAGGGATTTATTTTAAGACATTTATTTCAGTATTTTCTAGCATCAAGGGTAAACTGTTTACTTTTCTCAGTAACTTGTCTCTTACAGCCCTTTTATGGAATCTCACATGGACCTCTCTTGGTACTTGGTGTCTTCTTGCATACGAGGAATTCATCCTGAAAGCAATGTCAATCTTCTGTCTAATCTTGTTTGTATCCTCCATGTTCAAATGTTTAGCTAGGATCTTGGCCATTTTTGCTGGTAAATTTCATTATGTTCTTTGGGAAGACTTTGAAATCTCAACACAAAAGCAGCTCTCTCAACTTGAAGCCTCATAACGTCCTGTTCCAAAATAGACTGTCTGGCATCTGTATCTTTCATGTTAATTTCAATTTCCTTTGTCTTGTTTTCCATTTTTCCTGTTGTAATGTTCAGATCAGCAATTTTTTGGGTAGTGGCTGTTATTTGTTTCTATAGTGCTTCCATCTTGAGTAGTAATTGTTGAGTTATCTCTTTCATCACAACTTTGATGGGATCCACCACCTGTGCAATTGAACTTTGGATCGTGCTTTGCACAAGTGCTTGCATTTCTTTATTGGCAGGGGCTAGTAACTTCGATGCAACTGAACCTGACATAGCCAGTGAAGTGCCAGGTGCTCTAGGCTGCTTGACTTGGCTTGCTTGACCTGTTTTTTCTGTCATCCTTCCAATATGAATTTGGCTTACTGTTTTAAAAATTGTTCTCAGTGTTTTTTCTTTTCTCCAAAGTATTGTTTGGGGACACCAAGCTTCAAGGTCAAACCTTTAGAGTTATGTCTTCCCCCCTGTGAACAGAGAGAAGCCCTCCCAACAGCTAATACGATGTCACCAAACTGGGGGAGCAAGAGCAAACTATCAAGAAAATGTCAGCAGTTCCAATTTTTCAAATTATAGCAAGTCAAAGCATCTTCACCCCTTGTCAAGCCAAGCACTTTTTAAAAGTTGTCAGATCCAAGCACAATACTGCTGCAATTGAGTACTAGCCTTCCCAGTGTTGCTCTCAAGACCCATAGAGAATTTATAAAGGGTGCCCTGATGGTCCACACCCTACCCCAAATGTGGCAAAAATTGGGATTGTTGAAAAAGGGTCTTTACAATTAATGTCATGACACAGTACATTGAATGTTATTAAGACTGGATTTTCCAAAGCACTGCCCAGTTTTTAAAAGTGAAAGTGACTTTCAAGAGTCTCTCCTTTTGCTAGCCACTTAATTTGGGGTGTAAAACCTCCTGCCTGTGCTTCTCAGAGTTGTTCTTCTAGGGCAATTAACTTTTATAGTCCCGATCCTTTTAAGTGCCCAGCAATAAAAGTGTTACTCACTTTACACTTGAACGCTTCTTCGGCTGGTTTTTTCACACACACCCCTTCGCAGGAAGCGACAGCTTGTGTCCATGTAATGGACTTCTCTTCAAGGTCCACAACAGAGGTGATCAAAAGAGTCTCTCCATGAGTAGCCACAACATGGGAGCCCTGATCAAGCCTCAGCACCTACCCCCCCCTTCCCTGGAGGGGTAGCAAGGCTCTGAACAGATGGAGACCCCTTAGAAACCAGGAAGTGATCAGAGAGCTCCACATAGCTTCCACTTCACCACACTGCAGCCTGCTTCTCTGGGCGTATACCACCTTTCCATGTCCCTGAATTATTCCCCCTGTCTACTTTCCTAACTCATTCAGTTGCACATACACTGATACAAAATCCATCCAAACAGTCTGTATCAGAGGTAGGGCTGCCAGCCCTCCCACTATATGGCTTTAAAGTAAATTTCAAAATTATAAACAAGTGATCGCCTTCATTATACATTTCATGGTTGTATTCTGTTTTATCTTATCAGCCCACCCACTAAGGAAGGAGACCTCCCACTGGCAGACCTTGCTTTCCACCACCGCTCCAAGTGGCAGCAGGAGAAATTTTTAAAAATGGCCTCCTGTGTGCAGTGACATCACTTCTGTGAGAAACCTGGAAGTGATACTGGGTAACTCTAGGAATTGCAAAACCACAGAGTTTCCAGCTATTCCTAGAGCTACCTGATGGCACTGCAAGGTTTTCCCTAGAAGTGACATTGTGGTATACGGGACACTGAGGAGCTGACAACCCTGCCTCCCCCTCCCCCCAACACAATGGAATTCTGTTCCACAGCCACCGACAGATCAAAGCTTAGAGGTGTGATGGCTTAGTCATCTGTACCTAAATTATCTCTCTTTTCTTTTTTGCCTTCTAAAGAACTCTTCAAATTATATGCTGGATGGTTATTCTAAATCACATGTGGAGCTTATTCTTGCCAACTCCAGTTTGGGAAATTCCTGGAGATTGGGGGGCAGTATGGGAGGGTGGCGTTAGAGGAAGGAGCTCAGCGGGGAAGCGATACCGTGCCTGTCACTTCCAAAGCTGCTGTTGCCTCTGGAGCAAAACACAACTGATCTTGATCACTCAGAGTTCAGTTGTAATTCTGGGAGAACTGCAGGCTTCCCCTAGAGGGTGGGTCGTCCTATGCAAGGGAACTGTGACACCCCCCCTCGTTAGGGTAAATCAGACTGAGACAGGCCTCTCCCTTCCTTGTAGAGCTGCCAACCCCCGTCTAGGAAATTCCTGGAGATTTAAGGATGAACCCTGGGAGGGGGGGGGACCTCAGTGGGGTACAATGGCATAGAGCAGGGCTCCCCAGACTTGTGCCTGTAGGTGCCACTCTGCCCACCAACATCTTTTCTGGCCCCTGTGAAATGTTTTTGGAAAGTGGGCAGGGCCAGATGGGGCTTTTGACTAGCAGGGCTTCTGACTAGGGTTGCCAGTCTCCAGGTGGGGCCTGGAGATCTCCCACTTTTATAACTGATCTCCAGCTGACAGATCGGCTCCCCTGGAGAAACTGGCTGCTTTGAAGGGTGAACTCTGTGGGATTGTACTATGATGGGGCCCCCTTTGTTCAAATGCTACTGTTACATTTTGATTACATAATCTATCAGAAGTATTTGTTGTGATTGTTTATTCTATTGTTGTTGTAGGAAGGTCCAGATGGAGATGGAGAGAGGCCCTCGGCTACTCCACTTGTGAGGCCCCTCCCAATCCCCCACCCCCATGAGTAGAAGAAAATGGAAGAGTGTTATAAACAATACTGAGTGAAGCCAAGGACGATGATGGGTATTTAAAATTCTGCAATTCACAATTTCTCCTCTAAAGGACATAAGATGTTATTGTTAAATACCATAATGATTGAAAAAATGCATAAATGTTAAAATTAACACTGAAAAACTTTTGCAGTAACTGAACTTTGTAAACCTTTTGTGAAATAAGCATTAATTTTTAGGAAAATGAAGTTGTAATGTTATTCTTAAAAAACAACAACCTTGAGTTTACAAATTACAAATTATATTGCCTGGGAAGTATAAATAATATGATCATGATTACCTGACAGTGTGGCACTTTTAGAATCTACTTTATGTTGTCATTAAACAGTCAGTTTTAAAATACATATTAAGAAGTAAACTACAACCAACAAATACAGTAAGACTAAAAATGTTTTTTTTCCTAGCCTTCCTCATAGCAAAACTTCATCAAAATTTGCTTCCAATTGGGCCCCACTGGCTGGCCCTGAGTCTCATAGTTGCTGGGCCCGAGTTGCCCTGCCCTCGCATGAAGTCTTGGGTTTGCAATCTTGGGAGGGGCAGGGCTAGGGAGGCCCCCTAGATTTAGAGGCCCTAGGCTTCAGCATACTTAGCCTATACACAAATCTGGCACTGGTTATAGTGTTATTGTGACCACAGGGTATACTGTTGTTACTTTGTTATTACCTTCCAGCACAGCCATTTTTTCCAGGGCAGCTGATCTCTGAGATCAGTTGTACTTCCGAGAGCTCTCCAAGCCCTGCTCTCCAAGAGCTCTCCAAGCCCTGCTCTCCAAGCAAAGAGCTGATTCGTGTAATTAGCTGACATTCAATTAGGGTTCCCCATCTCCAAGCCCTGCTCTCCAAGCAAAGAGCTGATTCATGTAATTAGCTGACATTCAATTAGGGTTCCCCATCTCCAAGTCCTGCTCTCCAAGCAAAGAGCTGATTCATGTAATTAGCTGACATTCAATTAGGGTTCCCCATCTCCAAGCCCTGCTTGGAGATGGGGAACCCTAATTGAATGTCAGCTAATTACACGAATCAGCTCTTTGCACGCTAAATAGATATCCCTGTATTGCAGGAGAATGAAGAAAATGCAAAAATGCATGTGTCCATTTTTTCGTAAAACACATCTATCACTACAGTTCAGTGCACTTTAATATAAAATAGGAAATGTCAGTAAGATACAGAAGAGCGATTTCCATCTGAAGCTCGGTCCCTCTCCAGGTTGAACAAAAGAAAGGCTTCACACTCTGTTCTGTTGGAAGAATGTAGCTCAGACACTGTCCAGCGCACAGGCCCAAAGACACTCCTGGATTTCTTTTGCAGCCACTGACTGAAGGTATCAAGAACAGCACATTTCCTCTTGAATGTATTTGTGGAGAGCCTGCTTGAATAACAGACATAAGGCAGAGGGGTCATGAGTTTTCGCTAAAGTTCTGAATACACTTTGAAGGCTTGTTTTTGTCTTGTGCAAGTATACACAACACTGTGTGGATGCCCTGATTCTGTAGCATCACAGAAAAAAAGAGAGGGCAGTCATCACTCTTAGTCCGGGATTAGAGTTGCCGACCCCAGCTTCGGAAATTCCTGGAGTTTTGGAGGCAGTGCCTGGGGAGTAGAGATGCCAGCCTCCTGGTGGGACCTGGGGATCCCCCGGGATTACAGCTCATCTCCAGACTACAGAGATCAGTTCCCCTGGAGAAAATGGATGCTTTCGAAGGTGGACTCTGTGGCCTTGTGCCCCACTGTTCTCCCCAGGCTCCACCCCCAAATCTCCATGAGTTTCCCAACCTGGATCAGGCAATTCTACACCCTCATCCCCACAGATGGGGCCCTGGCAACCCAACTGGGGAGGGTGGAGTTTGGGGAGAGGAGAGAGCTCAGTGGAGTGGAGAAGCCACAGAGTCCAGCTTTTGGTTTGTTGTTTGTTTTTTTATAAAGTTTATTTATGCATTTTTACAACCTATATATTACATTGTCAGGTATCATATCTCCTAGATTTGAGTCTACTGTACAAAATTTTCCATCCATTTGTATACTCTTGTCCATCTTTTTTTATATACATTATCATCTTTCCCTTGTAATAACATAGTTAATCTATCCATTTCCACAATTTCCATTAATTTATACACTATTTCCTCTCTTGTGGGTACTTTTTCCATTTTCCAGTATTTGGCCAACAATATTCTCACAGATGTTATAATATATATCAATATTATACATCATGATATTGGTACCCTTCTGGGATTATATTAAGCAAGTACATTTCTGGTATTAATGTTACATTTATATTCAAAACTTCTAAAATTATTTCATGAATCATCTGCCAATACATTTGGATTTTTTTTACACCTCCACCACATATGATAGAAGGTTCCTACATTTGCTTTACATTTCCAGCATATGCTAGAGGCGTTTGAATGGCATCTAGCTATTTTGTCTGGAGACCAGTACCATCTGTGGAACATTTTATACATATTCTCCTTGTATGATACAGCTCTCATATATTTTAGCTTTTTCCAATTTTTGGACCATTCCTCAATCTCTGTATTATGATCTATATCTTGCATCCACAAAATCATTGATGTTTTAACTATTTTGTCCTGCATACAGTCTTCTAATAAAAATCTATACAATTCTGGATCATTTTGTCATTTGAGGATAGACAAATCGTGTCTAACTCATTTTTATTCTCATAAAAACCATGGGTTACATCTTTGTTATACCTGGATCTTAATTGTGCACTTTCCCACAATGATAACTTAATATTGTGATAAGCAAGGAGGTTCTCATCTGATTTCAATGTGTTGCTTTTATCTAGTAGTGCCTCGTAACTTACTCTGTTTTCTTTTGTAACAGGGTTTTATAAATGCCTCTAATGGGGATACCCATTTTGGTATTTTTTTTATAAAAACACTCTTTCATATTATTCCATATTTTAATTAACGATCCCCTTAATGTATGGCACTGATCATTTGTATGGGTTTTGTCCTTCCCATACCATATATAAGCATGCCATCCCATACATAGATCGTGACCCTCTAAATTTAAGCATCTTATATTTTCCAATGTTAGCCATTCTTTTATCCAACATAGGGGTGCCACTTGGTAATATGTTCTCCAGTTGGGTAATCCCAGTCCACCCCTTTCTTTTTTAACTTGTATCTTGTAACTTTTTAAATCTTTTTTATCTTGTTTTGACATATAGAGGAGAAGACTGGGTGCAATATAAAGATATGCTGAAATCAGTGGAAAAAACGTTTGAAATGAAAATGGAAAAAGATTTGGCTTTTAAGTATGGTTGGTTACAATATAGACAGATTTATGATTTGTTTAAAAAAGATAAAAAAAGCTTTCAGGTTTAGGGAAAAATATAATGAGATTGAAATGATATGGTTTGAGGGAGGTAAGAAATTGATTTCTAAAATGTATAAGATATTGTTAAAACGATATACTGAAGAGACAGTTAAAGAGCAAATGATAAAATGGGTGATTAATATGAACGAAGAAATATCTATGTCTTCTTGGGAATTTTTATGGGAAAATGCAATGAAAATATCAACATGTAATAATTTAAAAGAAAATTGTTATAAGATGATGTATAGATGGTATATGACACCGAAAAAAGTTGCAAATATGAATAGCAATATGTCAAACAAATGTTGGAAGTGCAAAAAAGTGGAGGGCTGGTTTTACCATATGTGGTGGACATGCGAAAAAGCAAAAATGTTTTGGGCTGAGATCCATGCAGAAATGGAAAAAATTGTGAAATGTAGTTTTAAGAAAGAACTGGAAATACTACTTTTGGGGCTTAAACTGGAAGAAGTAAATATGACAAAAAGAAAATTGATGTGGTATATGACCACAACTGCCAGAATGATATATGCTCAATATTGGAAACAAGACAAGGGCCGAGGACAGACTGGCAATTTGCCCCGGGAAGGGACCCAGGCCGACAACGACTCAATACCGGAGTAAATGGAATGTTCACACAGGCACATCTGCCTGGTGTCCCCCACCCGTAGCCTCTCGGTGCTCTCGCACTTCACTGCCGGTTTAAAAAAACACCTGATAAAAGCCGTCGCAAATCCGAAAGCTCGTGTTCGTCGCGCGTTTCTCCACTTCCGGGGAGTCTGAACGCGCAGGCAAAAAGCCGGGCGGAAGCCGCGTTGGGCACGAGGCAGCAGCGGTGTGATTGGCTGCGCTCCGCTCCACTGCCCAATGCGGTGCCGGCATTGCAGGGCCAAAAAAAAAAATCGGCAAAATGCACTTATGCGCATGAGCGCTCATGCGCACATACACCCATACACCCACAGCCGAATTAATGGGGAAATGGCGAATATAGCACGCCTCCGGCGCGGCAGTCTGAACGCTCCCGCGCGCCTCCGCCCCGTATCTTCCAGCAGCGGCCCCCGCTGTGTGGACGGGAAAACCCGGTATAGTTTAATCCGGGTTTTTTTTGCTGCGACTGGCTACCGGGGCAAACTGCCAGTCTGTCCTCGGCCTCAGTCCCTGAAATTGAGGAATGGATAAAGAAATTACTTTTTATGTTTGAAATGGATAAAATAACAAGGAAACTTAAAAACTTGGAAGCAGAAGAATTTTCTGCAGACTGGAAAGATTTCAAAGACTATTTAGAGAAATACTGGGATGTAAAGGACAATTTGCTTTGCTTTGATAACTACTGAAAATTAAGAAAAGTAGAAAAGGGAGATAAATGTATAAGAATAACAGTTGAAAGATATGTTACCTGTAGAAATAACTAATGAGAAAAGGAGGGAGGAAGAAGAGATAAATTTTGGGCTGGAGGTTGGAGGACTGTGGGAAGCCATTAAGGGGGGGTGAAAGGAGGAAAAGAGGTATAATAACTTAGGTTTCAATGTATGTGTGAACTTTTAATATATCTTAATAAATTGTTTTTCAAAAAAAAATCTTTTTTATCTTGTAACTTTATTCTGGATTTTTTGGGGTACCAAATAAATTGTCTGGTTATTCTACCAACTTGTCAAAATATTTCACTCTCTTTAACATTGGTATGTTTTGTGCTAAGAACAGAAAACGTGGCAATATGTTCATTTTTATGGTTGCTATTTTACCCATCAGTGATAGATGCATGTCTTTCCACTTGGTGAGATCTTTTTTAATTTCTTCTAGCAATTTAATATAATTATCTTCTACTAAAGTGCTGCTTTTGTTAGATATTATACCTAGATAATTAACTTTTTTCACGATTTCCTTAGTAGTTATTCCTTGAATTTCCTGAATCATATCCAGTGAGCAATTTTTGATAAGCAGTTTAGGGGGGTTTTAAATATTGATTTTAAGACCTGCCACCTGTCCATAATCTTTAATTACCTCTATCAAATGAATAATTGAGAATTGTGGATTTTCTAATATAACCAGGAGATTGTCAGCAAACGCTTGTAGTTTAAATTCTTCTCCTTTTACTTTAAGACCCTCTATCTGCTCATTTTCCCTCACTAATTCATTCAAAGTTTCTAGAGCTAAGATAAACAATAAAAGAGATGACGGGCAGCCTTGTCTTGCTCCTTTCTGTATCTCTGTTTTGGGTAATATCACCATTTATTGCGATCTTGGCATACTGTTTTTTATAAATTGCTCTAATCATGTCCAAGAACTGTGATCCACAATCCCACACTACCAGGATAGATTATCGAAGGCTTTCTCTGCATCCAAACACATTAGCGCCATCTGTTTCTCTGGATCTTGTTCATAGCGTTCTAAAACATTAATCACTGTATGTAGATTAGCTTTCATTTGTCTTTTTGGCAGAAAACCTGCTTGGTCTTGATGAATCATTTGAGATAACACCTTTTTCAATCTAGTTGCTAAGATGTTTGCAAATATTTTGTAGTCTGCATTGAATAATAATATAGGTCTATAATTTTTGACTTCATTTCCATCTATATTTGGTTTATGTATTAATGTTATAATTGCATGATTCCATGACTCCAGTAGTTTTCCTAATTTCCTTATCTGTTGAATCAATTCTTTAAGTGGTAGGATTATCTGTCCTTCAAAAAGTTGGTAAATTTCTGCTGGTAGACCATCAGGTCCTGGGGTTTTCTTTCTTTTTCTTTCTTTTGCTTCTTAATTGCTTCTACAATCTCACAAATTGTGATTGGTTCATTCAGGATACTTTTTTGTTTATCATTAAATTTCCTTTTTATATATATATGTTAAATATTCCACTATTTGCTGGACGTTTTGTGTTTCTTGCTGATATAGAGTTTCCACTATATTATTTAATTAAATCTTTTAATATATATTTTTCTTCACCGCTTTCATTTCTTAACCTTACTATTGTTTGTTTTTCTCCTTCTTTCTTAAGCTTGTACGATAACCGTCTTGACGGTTTATTTGCATTCTTGAAATATTATTGTTTAGTGTACTCTATTTTTTTTTTTGCTATTTCTTGTGTTAAAAGTAAATTCATTCTATGCTGTAGCAACTTTATAGTTTAATTTTTATTTCATCTAGTTCTTTATGTTTTTCATTTTGTCTTCTTCCAATTTAAAATGTTTACTTAATTGCCCATATTTCTTCTTTCTCTGTTTGTTTTTCCAGGCTTCCTGGTTAATAAATCACCCTCTTATAAATGCTTTAAATGCATCCCCTACTGTTCCAATTGGAATGTCTGGTTGCATATTCCTTTTTAAAAGTCTGCAATCTCTTCTTTGGTTTTTTTTAGCAAAATCTCGATCTCTCAGTAGCCCAGTGTTCAGCCTCCATCCGCATTTCTTTATTACTTCTTTAAATGCTATTATTAAAGGGCTGTGATCTACAAATGTTTTTGGTAAGATTTCAGTCTCAATTCATTTAACATTCTCATTGTTATCCACACCATGTCAGTCCTTGACCATTAATTTGTCATGGGCTGGGATATGGGTGAGGCTGGGATGCAGGCAGGGGGAGAGGGAGAGAGTTCAAGTCCAGTCCGAAGTCAGAGCCAAGGGGTAGCAAAACAGGAGCCGAGTATCAGGAGTCCAAAACAAGAACCAAGAGTGTAGTCATTCCAAGCCAGGGTCGAGAAGCCAGGGATTCAGAGCATGGATCAGGAATTGGGAGTACAGGCAAGGTAGGTGTGGAGCATCGTCAAGTTGACTACTTGCTGGCACATGGATGGGGAGCTAAATACCCCGTAGGTGCCGCTGTTAATTAGCACTCAGCGTGTGCATCCCGGCTCCTGCTAGAACTCAGGGCTGAGGGACCGCCTGCTGCACAGGCATGCCTCCCTTCACCGGGATGCTACATCCTGGCAGAGCCAGCTCAGTAAGCGTGCCACCTGTGGAGGCGAATCAGGGGGGCTGTCTGCCGGGCATTTTTCTTCCTCAGCTGTTGCTGAGACGGGCAGCAAGGATACACTGACAGGCTCTGGGGCTTCATCCAGATCAGGTGTGGGCTCTGCTGGGGCCAGGAGCTCATCCTCAGCAGCACTCACAACAGAATTATGTCTTATTGAACAATATGTGTAATCTTTCTTTTTTTTAGGTTTCTTGTTCTCCAGGCGTCTATCAGATTATATTCTTCCACTATTTGTAGGAATGTTTTGAGGAGAGTTGTTCCTAATTTTTAGCTTTCCTCTGATTTTTCCTATCCATTTCTGGTTCAAATACTGCATTACAATTGCCTATAATGCACATGTTTTCACATTCTTTTAGCATTAATATTTTCTGCAGTTCCTTTAAAAAGCTGTCATTGTTTTGATTCGGTGCGTATATATTCACAGTCAGTGTTTCTTTTCCATTTCTTGTTATTACAATTGTGATAATCCTTCTGTGTTCTGAGGCATAAAACAGATCAGGCTGCAAAAAATGTTTTGCGTAAATCACAACACCTCTTTTCTTCTTTACATCTGCCACTATAAAAGCATTCCCTAGTTTTTTTAGATAGTAAATATTTGGTATCATTTTTCATTATATGTGTCTCTTGGAGGCAAACTACATCTGCTTGTAATTTGGATATTTGATGATATATCTTTCTTCTCTTTTGTGGGCTATTAAGCCTGTTTACATTTTTAGATAGAATTTTAAATTGTTTAGTTTGAGTCATGCTTATTTTTATTCTCTTTTGATCTACTTCTATATTGGAATCTGGTTAACATTTGAAATGGGATCACCCCAGGTCTTCTCCTTTCCCTTTTTGCAGCTACCTTTTTATTTTTATCTATTTCTTGTCCTATATTTCCTTCCTCTGCTTCAGCCTCGTCTTCTTTCTCTTCATCTTCTTCCCTTTGCCATCCTAGATCTTCTCCTATCTCTCTAAGAAGTTTTCTATTTTAAATACTGAATCTATCCTCTGTCTTTTGCTATCATAACTAAATAGCACCCCTTCCGGTATTAACCATCTGTACATGATTCCATTAGTTTTCAGGAGATTAGTCAAGATTTGATAACTTTGCCTTTTTTCCTTTACTCTCCAAGGTATTTCTTTCAGAAATCTAATCTCTGCTCCTTGAATTGTAATTTTTTTTTCATTTGTAGTTCTGAGAATTTTGTCTTTCATTTCTTTTTTATAAAACTTTATGTGAACTTCTCTTGGCACCTTGTGTCTTTTTGTGTATGATGAATTTCATCTATAAATTGCCTCAATTTCTTGTTTGGATCCTATTTCTAATTGATCCACTAGGTTCTGTTACTACTTCTTTCAAATCTTTTTCTATATTTTCCAGTATATTTTGGCATCTAATGATCGATGCTGCTTTATCCATTTCTAGATTAATTAACATCTATTTGATCGTTTTTGATCTTTAGCTCTTTTATTTCATAATCTAGAGCTTGTACTTTTTCCTTTATTTTATCATTATTAGGTGTAATTTTTAATATTCTTTGTTTATTTTCTGTTATTTGCTTTTTGATTTCCACCATTTCTACCTTAATCTGCTCTGTTATTTCAGCCATTTTGGATTGGATGGGTTCTATTTCCTTCCTGATAAGTGTTGGTAAGATTTTTCTACTGTCGATTTTACTGTTTGGGCTACACTCTCCTGGATCATTGTTTTTAGGTCTTTCATAGTCATCTGTGAGATACTCATTGTATTTGTTTTTAGCTGGCTAGGACCTCCTACTTGCCCTGGTGACATTAGGGATGCTTTTCTACTACCACTAGAACCAGTAGCTGTGAATTATATTTCCTTCTATTTCTATGTTGTTTTTACTAATTTACTATAGTCACAATACTTTCCTGTATTTTTGTTTGGTGCTGAACCTTAAGTCATTAAATTGTGGATAATCTAGTTTTGTTGTTTTTAATATCTCAATCTAATCTAATTAGGTCTCCCAATTATAATTTTAGGCAGTTCTCCAATTCTTTATTAAGTTAATTTGATCGAGTTCTAAACAGTTCTCTTCTCTCTCTTTGCTTCCTGATGTGTCACCACTCCTCTGCTTATCTGTTTCCTCCATCCTCCATCTTCTCCCTTTCTGGCTTCCTGGTGTGGCGCATCACTGAGCTTCGCACTCCATGCTCTGCTCACATGCTTGTCTCCATCTCCACATCTCCATCTCCATGTCACCACGACTCCTTCTGCCCGTCTCCTCCACTTGTCCAAATTCTCCGTCATCACCCTTTTCCTCCATCACCTCATCACCCCACTATCATGTCACCACTTCACTACACCAACATGTCTCCATGCCTCCTCTTATTCCTAAGTTCCTCTTACTTCATCATCAAAATGGAGTCCACACAGCGTTTAAAGAGATATGCAGATAGAAAAGAAACAAAAAAATAGATCTTTTTGCAGCTTAAAGTACCTGCAATTACCCTGGCCCCCCAATCCCTTTGGACCTATGCTCTTTCTTTCCAGTTATTTTCTGTTTTCTTCTCTGTAGCCACTTTTGGGAAAGTTCTGCCTCCCTCCTTAGTATTCGGGGCATTCTCTATTCCTGGCACGAACCCTACATCTACTACTACCCACTCCCGAGAGACCCACTATGGTAAATTTGTAGCGGATTTAATTTTACTTAGCTTTTGTTAATGTTCCTTTAAGTTGAGTAGTTATCTTCAGACTCTGTTGGTTCTACTGGACCCCTCTTGTGCTTGGCATGACTGCATCATATCAGGGCTCCTGAAAACTTTCTGCATCAGGACATGCCAACCTAAAGCCAGGGGGTTGCCACCCCACTTGGCTTAAGTGGAAAAAGTCCCTTGCCAAGTCTCTCCTTATGGGAGAGTACCTTGAGGCAATAGAAATAGCCTTTCAAAAGTTTGAGGAGTAGCTTGTGTGAGGAGCGAGCTAACCACACACTCTCTATCGCTGAGCCCAGAACTGGACAGAGTCCAGCTTTTGAAGGGAGGACAAGTTTTTATCCCTGATGGCTGCAAAGATATACTTGGAATTCTGAAACTGTAGAAGCTAAAGAAGTGACAAAAAGAGATTTCCACACAGAGGAGGGGGACTCCAGCTCCTTATCTCTGTGTGGCCAGGAGAAGCAGATGCAATTCAAAATAAGGTTTCCCTTGCTTGAAAGTCAGTCAAATCTGACTCTAGGGGGTGGTGCTCATCTCCATTTCCAAGCCAAAGAGCCAGTGCTGTCCAAAGACTTCTCTGTGGTCATGTGGCCAGTGTGACTAAATGCCAAGGTGCACAGAATGCTGTTACCTTCCCACCTAAGCTGTACCTATTTATCTACTTGCAATGTCTTGCTTTTGAACTGCTAGTTTGGCAGGAGCTGAGGCCAGAGACAGGAGCACACTCGGTCATGCAGCACTAGGGTCTTGAACTCCCGAGCTACAGACCTTCCGGTCTGCAACTCAGTGTATTAATCTCTGAGTCACCGCAGCCCCATGCAATTCAGAATAAATTATACCAAATAAAAGAGAATAATTAAAGTTTCCTTTGGTTCCATAATTTATACAGAGAGCTTTTTGGATTGCTTGGCTGTGAAAATTTTCTTTTAGCAGTTCACATAGCCATTGAGAGAGTCCTTTCTGCAAACACCTCCTGTGCTTGTGATCTGTTGGATCCAGCCCATTTTAATCACAAGAAAAGCAAAGAGAAAATTCACTCCAAGGTGAGGCTGCAGAGATGGGGAATCGAGGTCCTGGCAACAGAGAGGTTCACGGGATTAAGTCCAAGAAATATAGTCCCTGGCTTGCATCCTACCACTCTGCTCAGCCAAGTTCAAAGCCTTCCTCTAGCCTCAGGAGCTTTCCAACAAGTAAGGAACTAAGTAAGTAAGTAAATAATAAACTGAGAGAGGGATTTCCCAGTGGCAACCACAACAACCAATGCTCATGCTATCTCCAAACTGAGCTGGCGCTCTCTTTAAAAAGCAGATGCAAATACTGATGTTTACAATCCATAATCCTCCCAAGAGAAGGTGGAAACCAAAGATATCTTGTAGTTCATTATTCTCAAGACTGTTTCCCAACAGATACGTTAGCAAATTGACTCTCTTCAATATCTTGAGCCTCCTTTTGAGCCGTATGTTGTCTGATAATTTCCCTCCCAGAGCAAAACATAGTTATCATTGTAATATCAAGGCAAGGAAATTATCTCTACTTTTAGAAATGAACAAATCTTATGAGACCCTCCTCCAGTGGCTGCTGGGTAGCACTTTTCATATTATATACCTGAATGACTAAATGTATTTTTTTAATGATTTCACATTTTTTAAAAAAATCAGCATCAGCTGTAATGCAACACGGAGATGCCAGCATAGGCATATCTCTGCACTTGCTTTCGAATTGATGAGTGGTGTCATCCCTGAGGTCCCTACCTAGGGTTGCCAACCTCCAGGTGAGGCCTGGAGATCTCCAGGAATTATGCCTGATCTCCAAAAGACAGAGAACGGTTCCCCTGGAGAAAATGGCTGCTTTGGAGGGTGGACTCCATGGCATTGTGCTCCGCTGAGGACCATCCCCTCCCCAAAACCCGCCCTCCCCAGCCTCCACCAGCAAATCTCCAGGAATTTCCCAATTAAGAGCTAGCGTCCCCATGCCCACCCCTTCAGTGCCTAGCATGCAGGTGGTGTTCCTTGCTAAAAAATGATAACCCAAAGCAACTGCCGGAAGGATGGACTATACTGGATTCATTAAAGGCACATTATAGAATCCGACTCTGAGCAGTCTTTTACGATCCCTGCCGAGTATGCAAATAACAATTTGGTCATATCAAAATAGTGGTATGAAATGAACCAGGTTCAGGCCCAGTTGGGACAGGGCTGCCAGCTCCAGCTTGGGAAACACCGGAATGTTTTTTGGGGGTGGAGCCTGAGGAGGGCAGGGCCTGGGGGTGGGAGGGACCTCAATGAAGTACAATGCCATAGAGTTCACCTTCCAAAAGGGCCCTTTTTTGCCAGATATTATTTATTTATCATATGGCAGAATTACACACAGGAAGTATATAATATAAAATATGCAACCAAGTTGATACATGTGGACCGATTGGGTAAGCCCTCTAAATACTAATATCTGGATTGTCAGTCTACTCAGTCACAGCTGGGGAGAGTTCAGAGAGCTCTGTCCCATCTCCCCGGAAAGCATAAGGCTCACATTCCTGTGACAGATGGAAAATAGTTTGGCAGGCTGCACCACCATCACATTCGGGTCCTGGTATTTTGCCCCATTTACACAACACAGGTCTGCACAACTGCCAAAGCCTGTCCGTATCCTATTAGCCATCTCTTCCATACTTTACACGGCAAGTCAAGTCCTGTGGGCCTCTCGTTGGTATTTAACTATTTGTCAGGTTATGGATATCAGGTGGAACTGACCTCTGTCGCCTGGAGATCAGTTGTAACCCCAGGAGATCTCCAGCTACCGCCGGGAGGCTGGTGACCCTAACTCAGAACCCAGAGCATAAGAACTCAGGATGACTTGCAGGATACCTAATTGCCCGTACAATCTGTACACAAAGAGATTCTGCTCACACAATCTAATATGGTTGCCAACTCTAACATGGTCAGGAAGTTCCTGGACATTGGGGGGCAGGGCCTGGGGTGGATAGTGTCCAGAAACTGGCCTTGTCTAGTCATTTGGGTTCAGGCTTTTGGGCCTGGTTAAATTACTGAAGGCTCCTTTCTGGAAAATTAACATCACAATGACTTGTGGTTACTGTTGCCAGGCCCCTTACCTTTTTCAGCAGGGGGGAGTTGGTCCCAGTCCAGGACATCATGCTAGGCATGTCGCCAGGGGGATGCTCTAGCATTCAGCTTGCAAAATCTATGAACTCTGATAAAACCAGGGATGAGATCCGAGTGCGGAAAGGACCGAGAGAGCCATCCTGTCCCCCTCCACCTCCTCTTCTCCAGACTGAACCTTCCCAAGTCCCTCAGCCTTTCCTCGTAGGGCTTCTTGGTCTCCAGGCCCCCGATCATCCTCCTCACTCTCCTCCGCACCCACTCCATTCTGTCCACATCCTTTTTGAAGTGAGGCATCCAGAACGGCACACAATTCTCTAGGTGTGGCCTGACCAATTCAGTGTACAGTGGGACTATGATGACAACTTGCGATCTGGATGTTATTCATGCAATTATACAAGGGGTCACTGACCACACAAAACACCTGCAAAGTGAGATTTGCCACAACAGGTGGATAGCAGAACCCAAATGGCTGCCCATTCTTTTGTAACCTCCAGGCATGTCGGGCCCCACCTGGAGGGGGGGCTGAAACCCCTTCTCTACACATGCTGCGGTCAGGATCAGAATATGGCTCTTGCACTTGGAAAACACAGAACTCCCACTGCACATGGGAATTAACAGCTCATCTCTAGGCTGTAGAGATCAGTTCCGTTGGAAGAAATGGCTGCTTTGGAGGGTGAGCTCTGTGGCATTATACCATGCTGAGGTCCCTCCCCTTCTCAAACTGTGCCTGGCCCAGGCTCCATACCTCCATTTCCAGGTATTTCCCCACCCATGTGATGCAGAGTCCTTGGACAGCCATGAGGACTCTGAAGCAGCCCTTAGCTGAAAGCCTAATTCATATGTAGTGTTCTCATGTATCAAATTACAATTTCCACCTGTGGCTTCCCACAAATCATGGAAGGGGCAGCAAGAGAGAGAGTGCCTTCTTGTAAGGCCACCCAAGGAGTGTGTTTTTACCCATGGTAGCAATTACATACCAGGTGCTATTCAGATTTTCAGTCTATTGTATGGAATTGGAGTCTGGATAAAGGCAGTGGATGAATAATTCTGTTACGGTTTATCTGCAGGATTTGCTGTGTGCCAAACTGTATTTCAGGTATTGCGCTCAGAGCTGAATTGGCCCCGCTTCATTGGAAGCTCATGCATGGAACCTGGCATTTAAATTAAAGCAAAAAAATCTCCAATGCAAGGAACGAGATGTTGAATCTTAATGAGAAAGACCCTTATATGGGGACATGGAAAGTTAAGATTTCAGTGGCTGGATTTGAGGATAAATATAAGGTACTGAATTTGGACAGAACAAGTACTTTATGGAGGGCATGTTGTGTGTGTTCACTTGCGTTCTTTGGAGTCCTCCCCCCTTGTGTTGTTCTGAGCTATTTAAAAAGACCTAACAATCCCTCATTAGAGAAGAGTATTCACGCTCGCTTGGTTAAATTCTTTTCCCTTGGCTATATTGAAAGGCCAATTTGCAAGCACAGTGTATCTGGACAGAGTTTGTAAATGTGGATCTGGTCAGCTTGAGTCCTTTGAACATATTTTATAGGAATATAACATTCAATCTGATCTGAGAGAAAGGTATATTTCCCTCCCTCTTAATTGGTTATGTGTATTTATCATCTCAAAAAAATGCCCAGTTTTTCTTGTAGAAGAGGATCGGAAAACCACCTTAGCAGTTGCTAAATATTTAGCTGTGATGATTACCTCTAAGAGGGTTGGGTTTTTATCTTTTCAAGACCTTTGAGTCAGAAAAACAGTAGGAGAAGGAAGTGTTACCCCAAGCAAGCAATGAGAGTGGTACTCTGCACATCCCCAGAGGCAACCTACTAAATTATGGCAGAATAAATGCACCAGTGACTTTTGATACATTACCACTTGAAAAACTGCTTTAAAAAGTAGAATAATAAATAATTACATTGCAACAGAATTTGGAGAATGTCACTAAAACCCACAGGCTAAATAAACTCTAAGTGTTTTAAGAAAATTGGTTTGTATTACATGTATGATGTATAACACAGCCATATTCTCTACAAACACATTAATCCATTCTTTATAGGAATTAGGACAAGCACTCTATTTTCATATTAATCATTCCACTCCTTAACCTTTATATGTCTTTTTTTGCTGTTGGCAAGCTATAAAAAATGAATTTTCACAATCCCCTGGAATAATTGCTTTTATATAAGTGCAATAATAAAATCAATATAGTGAATTGATTAGTTCCCCTCCTCCCTTGAACTAATACAAATGAATGTGTTATTTGCTGCCAAAGAATGAGATGTTTTCTGAAACTGGTCACGTGGCCTTCCTGTTTGTTTGTGTGGGGTGGATTAAATTAACTGAGGGAGTGCTAGATATTGTTATAAGGGGTCTTAAGGCTTAGGTTAGGTTGGGGTTGATATATTTTAGATAGGATATTGTGAATTATTGTATGTAGTGCTATAGCTAGATAAGTGGTGTTGATAAGATGGGGAGGGCTAACAAAGGCTGCAGTCACACACACTAAATAATTCACTTTCAATCCACTTTCGGTGCACTTTCCAACTGGATTTTGCCAGTTCACACAGTAAAAATCCAGTTGGAAAGTGCGCTGAAAATGGATTGAAAGTGGATTATTTAGCGTGTGTGACTGCAGCCATGGAGTCAGGGATCCCAGGAATTGGGGGATGTGGGAGGTATCGTGGTGGGACAAGATTTCATAATGGAAGGAGGCAGAGATACAGCTATGCTCAGTCCCCTTCCAGTCTTCGCCCCATCCTGAAACATGCTGCTTGTGGGCCTTGGGAGTTTTACCCTTCTCTAGCACTGATGTCGCGCAATGCCAGCTCCGTTAATAATAAGACCATGACCTTGCAATATTATACTGCAGCTCAGAAGGTGGACTTGGCATGTGTGACCGAGACCTGGGTGTGGGAGGGTGAGACCGTGGCTCTGTCACAACTCGCCCCCCCCCCCAGGTGTCTTGGTCTTTCATCAGTCCCAGACAAATGGGTGGGGGGAGGGGTAGCAATACTTCCTCGAGAGTCCTTCTCCTTCAGGACACTCCCCGCACCAAAAATCTCCAGCACTGATTGTCTGGGCCTGGCCTGGGAGGCTGAAGGGAGATTAGTTATCTAGCTAGTGTACCAACTGCCTAATGCTCCAATAGATATCCTGCCAAGCCTGCTGGAGGCGGTATTGGGCTGGGCCTTGGAGTTCCCCAGACTCTTAGTTCTGGGGGACTTTAATGTCCATGGTGATGATGCTGCATCCTTGCAAGCTACGGGCCTCGTGTCATCCAGAAACTCCAGCTGGTTCAAAATATAGCTGTGCATGTCCTTACTGGGACCTCAGGACAAGCACATATACAGCCTGTGCTCCATCAGCTGCATTGGTTCTGGCATTAACCTTTAAAGCCCTGTGCGGTCTGGGACCATCATATCTGCAGGACTATTTCTCTCGGTATTTCCCCCGAAGAGCTCTGCATTCTTCAGGTCTGTTGTACTGATCTACTGGTGATCCCTGGCCCAAGAGATGTCTGCTTAGCCTTGGCCAGAGCCAGAACCTTCTCAGCTCTGGCTCTGGCCTGGTGGAACAGCCTCCCAGCTGAGATCAGGGATCTCAGGGTGGGATTTACAACCATTCCGCAGGGCCTGTAAAACAGAGCAGAATCAAACCCTTGAGCAGTACCTCCGCTGTTTCACTAACTTTCAACAAGACCATTGGGAAGAACTCCTCCCCCTGGCAGAGTTCTGCTACAACAATGCGTGCCATTCCTCCACGGGGGTCTCCCCATTTATGGCAGCTTATGGTTACCTCTCCCGTTCCTGTCTGATGCAGCTCTCCCAGAAGGGGAGGTGGGAGACTGGTGTAACAATTGCAGGCAGCCTGGCCGCTTCTGTGCAAAACCTTGGATGCAGCTAAACAGGCTTACAAGCTTCAGGCTGACAAAAAACGTGCTGTTGGCTGGGACATCCAGCCTGGTGACTCTGTTTATGTGTCTACCAAGAACATCAAGGGACTGCAGCCTAACAGAAAGCTGGGCTGGAAATATGTGGGCCCTTTCCCTGTGAAACGGAAAATAAATGAAGTGACTGTGGAACTTGACTTGCCAAAGACTTTGAGACATTTGACCCCTGTTTCCATTTCAGATTACTCCGCCAGGACCCTGGGCCTAATGCTTGGTGACCTCAGCATGCACAGCCACCCCCTCTGATGGTACAAGGCGAAGTGCACTATGAAGCTGCTGACATTTTAGACTCTAAGCTTAAATGAAACAAGTTATTCTACTCGGTTGAATGGGTGGACTTTGGGCCTCAACGCAGGGAGTAGGTGGAGGGGAATCACATCAGGGTCCCCTGTCTTCTTCGTCATTTCCATCATCACTACCCTGACAAACCAAGGGGGAGGCGCTTGGGGGGCAGGATGTCAGGGAGCCCCATCATGGGGATGGAATGTGGAGGGAGTACTCTCAGTCTACCAGCATCTGACCATTACTGTTTCTACTGTCCGTATGTTATCATTTGTATGACCAGCTGCAGAACTCCTAGGCTAGGAAATAACGGCTTTTAGATTGTTTGCTAGCTTCTCCCACTTGCTTAGCCCACGCGCACGAACTATACTCATTGGCTTCAGCTTATTCAGGGGGTGTTTGATTGTAGTATAATTTAGGTGGCCGTGCTGTTCCTGGGCATTCCTGACACAAGCTGTACACGTGTCTTTAGTTCTGATTCATCAATAAACAGTTTTCTTCTGAAGAAGCCCTGTGTTGTGTGACCTGACCAAGGAGCCTGACACTGTGCCATTTTCCCAATCTGAAACAATCCAGGGAGTGGAGAGACTGTTTGGAGACACCCGGTGTTCCTTAGCTACAAGTAGTTTCCCTAGTAGTGTTCCCAATAGTGTTTTGGGCTCTGGAAAAGTGGAGCCAGGAAGGCTGAAGTCCCTCCTGCACATTCACCATAGTCCTGATCTTGATTGGGACAGGAATCAAAGAGAACCCACAACTCACCTGAGGTTGTCTTCTGTCTGACATGGGGTGTGGACCTCAGGCCCACTCTGCATGCCCCATAATGTGTAAGGATTCCATCAGAGCCCCTTACCAATCCCTGTGAGGACAGAAACCAAATGTAAGTCTCAAGATGAAAACAATGTCCTGTTAACTGTGAAGGTGGGAAGACACAAATGCACACATCCCAGTTTCTGGATGAGTGCCATTACCAACCTGCTCACCGCTTGCCAATTTGAGAGAGGCCTACCTTGGCTTTGGAAAGGCTTGCCAGGGTTCTTAAGCAACCCTAGAGCTCCAAATGCATTGCCTACAGTCTCATATAGTTCTATATCGCAATTAGAAAATTGCCTCTATATTTAGAATGAGATGAGTCTATAACCTCAGCGAGATTTCCATAAAACATGCCAGCAACCAGCATTCTTAATTGCCTGGTACAATTTGCTAATTGACTCCAAGGGGTTAATTAGGAATGCTTGCTTGTACTTTCTTGCTTAGAGTGTTGATTCTCCATTCTTAGTTGCCTCAGTATAGAAGTGGTTAGGTACCACAGATTTTTGGCACCCCAGGGAAAACCCATCAGTGGGATCTCCCTTACTACCCCACCTTACCTTTGTGAGTATACAACCTGTTTTACATTATTTCAGAATGGTGTCCATATTGAACTGCACACCCATCTTCTCTTTCCTCCCCCTCACTCCTGTCCTCATGAGATGTCAATTAAATTACTAATACTACTCATGTATTGAATACTTCCACCATTAGGCATCTGTACTGGTTAATGCAAAGGAAAACTGCAGTTAGGAAAAACCTGCTTTTATTGATGCTTATTCGTATTAATATTCAATTTGTGCTAGAAGAAGAAACAGTAGCCTAATCTAAGTAATACTTAAAGCTGGCAGGTGTGGGGACGCATTAGCAGTGGGGGAAGCCTACACCAGTGTCTCAGTGTTGTTACCGGCAACATGGTGACATCAACTCCAGCATACCATGATGTCATCACATTTCTAGTGATGCAGGAACATTCTGGTATTTGTTCAAAAACTCTATAATAACAATGGCTTCTACCATAGATTTTTTGCCCAAATATCAAAGTGTCCCTGGGTCGCCTGCAATGTGATGATGTCACTCCAAGTGCAAACCAGAAGTGGCCACTTGCCAGCAACGACCCTGAGACAGTAACATAGCCCTCCCCTGCTCCTAATAAATCTATCCCCCCTCCCCAGTGTGCACATATGAGATCACAGGTGTGCCCCTGGTTTGCTTGCACAGGAGAGATTTGCAAGACCAGGAAATCTCTTGCAAGACCAGGAAGAGAGAAAACGAAGGCACAGTGAGAGAGGAAAGAGTCAGAGAGAAGCTTGTAGTTTGGAGAAAGAAAGGCACTGTAAGCAGGCAGGCCCCCTCTCTTTGTTAAGAGGCAATATAGAGGAGAACAGCCCCATTTTACAGCACCCCAGGAGTTTATATGCCAGGCAGACTTGGCCTAAGTATAAACAAGATGGATTCTAGACAGGCAGGCCTCATAGTTATGCCCGGGCAGCAGCCCTGGAAAGTGTGACATCTTGGTCTGACCCAGCTGCAGCCTCTGCCTCTGCCCTGACATCTGCATACATCAAACAATGGACTTGCCTCACCCCAGAGCAAGGAGGTATTTGTGAATTTCCTGCACTGTGCCAACGGTTGGACTAGATGAAATATTTTTAATTTTCTATTATAAGATATATAATAGTCCTCTCTCTTAGGTATTTTTGTTATATTAACTATTTTCCAAAAGTAATAGTGAGTACATACAAATGGCAAAAATATACAATTTCTGTCAGGCTCAATAGCAAGTAGATCCAGGCATTCTTCAGATAAAAAGAAGCTTTATTGGAATACAATGCTGTTACCCACAGTAATACTGATATTGTCAGGAATGGAGGCATGACCTGGACAAGCATTGATATAGTGTGATGCAAAGCCAAACTAGCAAATGAACTTTTAGGGCACGTGCGGGAAACTCCCGGCGGGAGGATTACTTAATAGGCAGGAGTATCACCCCACCACCACCACCCAGTCACGTAGGACTGGAAAATTCCCCCAACTGAGGAACGCTCCAAAGCCTATACTCCAAGGCCACCATGATAAGACTAGGCGGTAGGAAAGTATGCTCCCACATTGCAGCTGGCATCTTCTACGCAAGCGCCAAAGCTGAAGGCAAGCAAGCAAGCAACACATAGCAATGAACACAGTGTAAATGATAATACCGAGCCTCTGACATTATGCAGCCATGGTGAAATTAATAATTCAGTTGAAAAACAGATTAGTTATGAAATCTGAAATGTAAAATGTTGAATATAGATGTATCCCAACAGAGGTAAGTTTCATAGTATTTTATAAACAGTGACCTTTTGATGTAATGAAGGAGGTGTTGGGGAGAAACCTTTTCCATTTCATATATTTTGTTATATACAATCACCTACGTATAATCATGATATGTAATCATTTTTTCTTATGTTTTTTTCTTTTTATTATCTCTTTGTTTTTCAAAAATAAATTTAAAAAAACAAAACATATTACATAAACTCACATCCTTCTAAATCCAGTGACGTCAACAGGATTGGAAGGGCAGGAGACTCCCTCTAAGATCAGAGGGCAATCCTTGAAATGTAGACTCAGAAGGAAATCCCAGTGAGTTCAATGGGGCTCCCTACAAAGACCATTCACTGCCTCACTCCAGCCTGGGGTCTCTTCAGAACTGAACCCCCTGAATAACTGAGAAGGGAACGTTCTCCATTTCCTAGAAGCAATATTCCTTTTCTATTTGGCTAGACTGATAGTTTCAACTCACTAACCAATCTATTCTGCCAAGCTCAATCCTCAGTTCTTTTTTTTAAAAAAAACAACTTTTATTATTTCCAATAACAATAACAATGTATAACATCAACAGTGAAAAATTGTGTAATATAACAATCAGAATGACAACAATAGTTCCAAATCTCCCAGGTGGCACAACAAATCAGGTAAAGTCCAAAAAAGTATTGAAAATTGAATGTCTGACCATTTATACTACAATCTCATGAATTCATAACTATCATGTGATTTAAAAGACATCCTACGAACAGGGTTACAATCCAGACATTATAACACAGGCCACCATTTGCTAATAAAATCTTGGTATGCCAAGTGGGGGGTCCAATTGTGTGATATTAGAGATTTGATCCATTATGAAGTAGTCCCACACTCTGGCATACCATTGGTCAATTAGTGGGGGCCCTGCATCTCTCCAGTTATGTGCTATTTTTTTATACTAATTTTTATTTGATTTTCTACATACAACCTACAATACCACACACTGACTAAAATTACAGCTATACAAAGACCTTATATGCTAATATTTACTATCTTAAGTCAAGGCTTTTCTCTTATTCAAATTAAGACTTAAGAATAAAAATTCTACTCTATTATTTCATAATGCAAAAAAAATTAAAGTAGTTAACAATGCGAGCTCATATAATATAGTAAAGATGTTTCTTCCAAAGTTTAAGTTATTTTCTGCCTTTCTTTCCTGTCTTCTTGCTTTTTCTCGTCTCAGGGTGGCTTGGGTGCTGCGGTAGCAGTGGCAGCGGCAGCGGGGAGATTTCCAGTTATGTGCTATTGTCGTTTTAGCAGCTGATGTGATTAAAGGAATCAGTGCTTTCCTAGAAGGTGGTATATTGACACCCTGCCAATAATTCAACAATATTACCTCTGACACTGTGAATAAAGAGTTTTCAGCTTTGCTGACTCTTAAAGTTTCTAATTTTGAGCTTTTCCTCAGATTCTGGTAGTCTATTGTAAGGGTAAGGAGTTGTGTCCCTTCGCTTCCCAAGTGACTTTGTCTTATTCCCTCTGACAGACACATCGACTCCAACCGTCTGGCTTCTGACATACTAGAGATGACAAAGGGCTGAAGAAAGACCCTTTCCCCTCAGTAGTCAGCTGCTCTTAAAGTTCTCCTCAGCTGGCACTGACCAATCAGAGAGAAGGGGAGGGGTGCATGCACGCAGCAGCCTGTCAATCAAACTGTGCTTCACTGTGAGGCATTAACTCTTAATTCTCCCAGCTCTCTGAATTTGATGCACTAAGCATCCTAATTTTGTAAAATCACTTTGTCACAGATGACTTCTGAGGCTTGCTCTTCCCCAGAAGCGCCTTGGTTGTCCTGGCACCATCAGGTCCTGGTGTCTTCAGCCCATTCTGGGGCCCAGGAGGGAGGTGGTGAGGGCTGTGTCCTGTTGCTGCAGCTGCTTGCTGCTCAGGGCCCCACCCCGGGTATTCTGGAGGCAGGAGTGTCCTGCTTGGCTCCTGCAATGTTGGGGAAATCCTCGACTCTGCTGCCATTGCCTTGGCCAAGAACAGGACAGGTGCTGGCCCCAGGTGGGCTGCTTAATTAACAGGAGGGGGATTAAGGGAGGCATGACAGCTGTCTCCAAAATTGTGTGTGGTACAGAGAAAGTGAATAAAGAGAATTTGTGCTTCCTCCCCTATAAGGGGGGGGAGAGAGGTCACTGTAATGATTGGAAGTAGACTCAGGAGAGAATGAAGGAAGGACTTTGCACAGAACAGAAGCACGTGGAATTTGCTATCAGAAGATGTGAGGTGGTCATTCACTTAGATGGCCTTAAAGATAGATCAGGTACAGTCATGGAAGATAGTTCACCAAGGGTTTGTAGACATGTGGACCTGAGTATTCAGAAGCAGCATCGTAGATGGTTTGGCTGTACTTGGAAACAAGGTACTGATCTATTTATCTGCTTATGCAAAGCTCTTCAGATATCTTTAGGTCCTAAATGTTGGATCACTCTCAAAATGCTCTTATTATTCCAACTTCTTGAAGTGGAAATCTAGGAAACATGACATTATCATGTTCCCTGCAAAAGTAAAATAAAATTAAACCTCTGTTCAAAGCATCTGCGATACGTGCCTGGAATGGCCCTAAATGGAAACTTTTGTAGCAGGCAATCTGGCATCTCACTCAGCCCTTGCTGGCTGGCACCAACATTAACATTCAAAATAGCTTCACAGAATTGGAAATAACCCTCTGTTCATGTTTATTCCATTAACCATCTACACCCTCGCTAAGAATTTCAATCTGTTGCTATCTATATTAGAAGAGAGATAATCTTCAAGTCTGCAGTTAAAAAGGAATTTAGATTTCCAGGCAAAAGGGCATGTCTATTACTCTAGCCTCACACAGTTTTTTTAGATCCAGAAGGCAGCAAGTGCAGGCTTGATTATTCCCTTTCTTAAAATGTAAGATGCAGAAGGCTGATGACTTTAAAACTTGGCTATCGGAAAGAAAAGAGTAACAGGAAACCAAAAATCCCCCCAGCTTGGTATTCACCTTACCGAGAAAAAGACGGATGACTGTGGAATCCAAGTATTTATTTTTATTCACTTTATTATGTGCCCTCCTGAACAATTCTGTTTTAAACATTCTGTGGAATGAAAGCAGCATGAAACAAGCTGCTGTTGTTTGTGCCCATTTGCAAAGTGGCATCTTCAGAAACCTTTGCTCAGATGAGGGCAGTGCCCGTGGCGATGGCAAATTATAGCAGGAGAGAGGGTCTTGGAGGTAGATAGGTGGGTCCTGGGCCATGAAGAGCTTTGTAGGGGAGAATTAGTTTAGCTGGTTTAATTGAACTCTCTGATAGGTAACCAATGGAGTGATTGCAGAATAGGTCCATCAAGGTCAGCGGCACCTCTCCGGGCTCTCAGGCAGAGGGGTGGGGTTATCCCCTACTACCTGATCCATCTAACTAAGAGATCCTGGGAATCACATCCAGGACCTTCTGCATGCCAAGCAGATGCTCAGCCTGCTGAGCTACAGCCCCTCTCACCCAACACTTGTTCCCTCTGTCTGCAGAGGGCTCAGGCAACAGAAGCGCAGGGACCTCAGTGGATACAATTTCAGCAATAGAAAACTACTACAGTGTGCCAAAGAATTAAATAAATAACAATAATAATCATCAAAATATATACTGTATTATTTTAAAATAAAGTGCCAACAACACAAATGTAATGACATTTTTGGTAAACAATAATTTCAATAAAGTATTTATACAAAATACTGTGACCTCATAGTCATTCTTTCCCCACATAAATATCCATGTAATATCAAAAAGTCCAACTCTATTAAATCCAATGTCCTCATAAATTCAACATAAATATATTTTTTTTCAATTGGAGAGGACGTGAGTATTAAATACTTCCACAATTCACCATCTACGGAAGTCCTGGTAACATCCATTTCAAAAAGTTTCTTTTCCAAGAACTGATGGTCTTAATCTTTGAGTTGACTCAGATTTCCTGTTACAAAAGAGTATTCAAATGGAATGCAGCAACCTCTCAATCCTTCATTACCAATTCATATGTAAACATGAGTCAAGTAAATTGTTTTATCGAGCTTCTGGTCCCAGTGATTTGATCTTTTTGATATAATATTCTCCAGGGGATCTGATCTCTGTGGGCTGGAGATCAGTTGCAAATCTGACAGCCTGCTGCATTTAAAGACTGCACAGAGGAGGCCACAGGAGGGTAGTCTCTGAGGCAGGGAAGCCTTGAGGAGACACAGGAGGGAGGCAAGAGGGGCTGAGGAGGTCCAATCTGCATTGGTCTTTCCTGCTGCTGTGCTGGCGGTCCCAAATCGTCTCACAAATCTCTGTCTGCATTGCTTGCTGCAGCCATTCCCATATTGTATCGTCTCAGCATTGGCTGTCTGCATCATTTTATTGCCCCGTAGTGGTAACTCTGAGGTCACTACAGCGTCTCACCAGGTTATGTGGATCTGGTTTTCAGCAGGAGCAATTGCTGCTCCCCATCCCTGAGCCACTGTGAGTGATAAGCAGATAACTGGAACCAAATCCTCGCCCCCCCCAGGTTTTCTCCAATTATGTTTCTTTGCTGGTGGGTTAGAAGAATGCCCACCCCTGAACCATGTTATTTCCTGGGGCAGTCCCCAGAACACCTTGCCTGGCAACCGCTGGGTGTTCTGTGTTTTTTACCCAGCTCATTCACTTTCCAGCCCCCTCCGCCTCCGCCTCCCCCAGGTCACCCCCCATTTACTTTCTGTGGGGGGGTTATGAGTGCCATTTCCTTCCCATAGCACAGTGCCCTACTGGCGCCCTGGGAAGCCACTTCCCCACCCATCTCTCAAACGCTCTCCTTCCCATGCACCCCCCATGGTCGCCATGGTGAGGTCTGATGCAGACAGCAAGCTTTTATCCTGAGCCAGAATGGGAGGGAAAGGGGAATGACAGCACCACAACAGACCAGGACCACTTTACACAGCAGATGCAGATTCAGCCTGAGACAAAGCCAGCGAGGGTCAGCAGGAACAGAAGAGGAAGGAAGCACCAGGGCTGAGAGAGGCAGAGGAAGTGAGCCCCGGAGCAGTCCAAGCAGCAAGCCCTACCAGCCCAGGAGGAAACAGGCAGGGATGAGCATACAGAAAGCGGGGGCGGGGGCAGGAATGCAGCTGGCTGGTGGGCACTGAGGTCCAAGAGGAATACAGGTGAAAAGACAACTAGGGGAGTGGAGCACTGGAGGGAAGGCAAGGAGGAGCCCCAGGGGCCGGTCAAAGGGCCCAGTGCCTGGTCTGAGGCCATGGGCAAAAGCCATACATATAAATCCAGAGCTAACCAGAGGAGCAGCAAACAGAGCAAGGAAGCCAATGGAAGCATCACAGAAGAGGGAGCTGATCCAGTCACTGGGAGAGGGATTACAATGGAAAGGGAGGATCCTGTTTCCTCTTTCACAACAATTTGCCCCTTGCATGTAACTCCCTATTGCTGGGTGCCCACCCCAGGCTGGGAAATTCTTCAAGATTTAAAGGTGGAGCTTGGGGGTGGGGCAATCCAGGAAGCCTTCTGCTGCCTCACGTAGGTCAGCGAGAGCCTGGGGCCTGGGGCCATGTGGCGGCACAAAGATAACATTGTGAAGGTGGAAAGTGGGCCTTGTATTCTTAGAGAAATGTACAAGGAAGGTTTGAAAGAGAAAGGAACACAAAAAGATGAAAGGAGAGTTTGAGCAGAAGAAGGGATTGGAACGGTTTGCAGGATGGGAGAGTTCTTCTGTTGGAAGCTAAATGCTAGGGCAAGAACAGAGAAATGTATGAAATGAAATGTATGAAATGAAACATACCTCTCCAAAAGTTGGGGATAATAGGATAGAATTATGGGATAAACAGTGTCAAAAGTAGGGCAGAATCCATTTACTTCTGTTTGATGTTAAGAAAACATTAGCTTCAATTGTTTGACATTTTTGTATCTAAATAGAAAAGGTCTGTCCTGGTTTACTGTTAACAATGAAAGATTAAACACCAAGTGCATTTGAATTTAACAACTGAGTAGAGATTCATTTTGCACAACCCCCATACCTAACGCCATGCCTCTCTACCAAAGATTCTCTTTAAGAAGGCTGTGGGAGATTGCAGAAAGGAGGGGAACCAGACCTTTTACTAAATAAGAGACCAAAAGCCTGGGAGTGGAAGCAACAAAACTGCTACTCAGACAAAGTGGCAGCAGGAGCAGAGCAAATGCATATTAGGCCAAACCGGCAGTCCTGTAGGCTGAGAATACACAGGAGGGAGGGCAGCATGGTACAGTGCAATCTTGTCAACCTTGGAAGCTAATCAGGGTCAGTACTGGGATGAGAGGTCACCGAGGAAGATTTTGCAGTGGCAAACTACCTGTGCTTCTCCCTTGCCGTGAAAGCCCCTTCCTGGCATCACCATTAGTTGCTTGCAGCCAATGCTCCCTCTAAGCTGTGGAGTCTTGTGAGCAAAAGTTCTGCTTTGTGAGCTACTGGCATTAAAGTTGTGAATGAGTATGCAGTAGCCAAATCACCTGGAGACTTTGGGGATGGATCTGGGAGAGGGTGGGGTTTGGGGAGGGGAGGGCACTGCCACAGAGTCCACCCTCCAAAGCAGCCATTTTTTTCCAGGGGAGCCAATCCTGTCAGCTGGAGATGAAAGCAGGAGATCTCCAGGCCCCACCTGGAGGCTGGCAAGCCTCCTGCAACAAACCAAGATGCCAACTTTGCTCTCATATAAATCCTTGCAACACCATCACTGGACCCAGCAACATCAGCCAGACCATCTCAGGTTCCCACTCCGTCTCATCCTCTGATGTGATTTATACCGTCATGTGTCAACAAGGCCCTTCCACCCTCTACACTGAACAAACAGGCCAGTCCCTTCAACAAAGAATTAATGGACATAAGTCTGACATCAGAAACTACAACATTCAAAAACCAGCGGGGAACATTTAACCTTCCAGGACATTCAGTTGCTGACCTAAAAGTAGCAGTTACCTTACAAAGGAATGTCAAAGGCAGATTAGAAAGTGAGACTGCTGAATTTCAACTGATAACGAGGCTCAAGACAATGCATCCACCTGGACTGAATCGAGACATAGGCTTCCTGTCTCTTTACCAATGCTGATTTCTCCACGCCTGCTGCCTGCTACCTCTCTGCATATCAGACCTAATCCAATCACATCTGCTATTGTCGTTTGCCTGCTAATGTCATTCGGTACCAGAAATCAAGTGACTTTCCAATATATAGGACAGATGGACTCCCATTCTAGCTGTATCTGAAGAAGTGAGCTGTGGCTCATGAAAGCTCCAACCCTGCCACAGATCTTGTCAGTCTTCAAGGTGCTCCTGGATTCTTGCTCTTTTCTACCACTACAGACAGACTGACATGGCCACCTATCTTCATCTATCTCCGAAGGATGCTTTAGGTCAGGGGGGGCCAAACTGTGGCTCAAGAAACACATGCGACTCTTTCACACACATTGTGTGACTCCCGGCAGGGCAGCTGGGGAAGCGAAGGGGAGTCATGCCTCCCCGATTGGTCTTCCCTTCCCCAGCCAGTGTTCCCCTCCCTGGGTAGGCTAGAGATTGGGGGGAGCAGACAAAAAAAGCAACTAAAGGCATTCTCAAAGCGTTCTCTCTCTCTCCCTTTCTCTTAGACAAATAAATATCATTAGCAGGCAAATCATTGGACAAATAAACATCATTATCAATATCTGTTTTTACCCCTTTTGTTTTAATTTTGGGCAATCTCATCTAATGTTAATAGAATGCAAATCTGCATATTTTTCAATAGAAATGTGTGTGCGATGCTTGTTCAGATCTTGTGGCTCTCAGACGTCTGACGTTTATTCTGTGTGGCTCTCATGTTAAGCAAGTCTGGCCACCCCTGATCTAGGTCATCCTGCTTGGCGAAGGGGCCCGACTTGATGGTCTTTAGGCCCCCTCCAACTTTTAATTCTATGGTTCTTTGTTTTTTCTCTCCCCCCTCCCCACCCCAGTCTTTTCAAAGCCAGGTCACCTACTCCTCTGTTGCTAGGCAACACCTCACAGAGCCTGTCCACAAAAAACAAACAAAACCTTAATCTTCCCCCTGCCTGCAGTGGCATTCTTAGACCTATCCGTTCTTACAGGAGGGTTTCACTAAAATGATTCAAAATGACTTTTCCATTTGTATACAGGCTCCACTTAATCTTGGGTTTGTGGACCACAGCCTGTTCACATTGCCATTCTGGTAGGGCACACTGGATGGATCCACAGATGTGGGCTCTTTCTGCAAAGAGGTTACCCCCGTTCACATTTTACAGTGAACACACATAACATCCTGTGGTGTGTACACAGACGTGTTTGTAAGAAAGAGCCACCACACGTTCGCTTTACAAGTGAAACTGGGGACTGGTGCTGGGATAAATGTGGGTTTGGTATCACACATTCAGCTGTACATGGGTTGGCTATGACATGAGAATTATGCAATGCACACGTCTTCAAGCGACAAAATGATACAAAAGTTCTATAAGTTTTTGCTAGAAGACTATATGAGCGATGAAGAGGTGACCCCTACAATGGTATCATGGATGCAGGATCTGGGTAAGAGCATAGATATGGGGAAGTGGGCAGATATATGGAAAACTTTAAAATACATGAGAGCTACAAGTTATAAGGAGAATATTTATAAAGTGTTTCATCGTTGTTATTGGTCTCCTGACCGTCTAGCTAAATGCTCTCCCTCACTTTCTAGGAATTGTTGGAAGTGTAGAACAAATGTGGGTACTTTTTTTCACGTCTGGTGGCAGTGTGAAAGGGTTTATGCTTATTGGAAAATGATCCAAAAGATAATACTAGAAATTACCAATATCAACCTTACCCTCTCCCCAGAAATATTTTTATTGAACATGTTTCCCGACCACTATAAGCAAAAAGACAAATATATATTAGTTTATATTATTACAACCGCTAGAATTTTGTTAGCTAGATATTGGAAACAGGATGGTTTACCCACAAAAGAGGAGATAGCAATTAGACTACTTGAGATAGCAGAAATGGATAAGTTAAGTTTGATGCTTCAGGAGAAAGATGAAAATATTTTTATGGAACGATGGGCGTGTTTGTATAAATGGATAAGGATGGTTTGGAAACATTAGACTCAAAATTATGTATAAGACGTGTATACAAGATGTAAAATTTGGTGGAAGATATGACAAATAAATTTATTAAAAAAAAAAAAGAATTATGCAATGCACACGCAAAGAACAATCAAGTGTACACCGCACACAGGTTGTATGTGAGTCCACTGTGATTTGTGAAAAGGGCTGTTGTAATAAAGCATTCTAGTGACTGGGATGGCTAAATGGTGGCAGCGTGCAACGAGTATTGGAGGCCCGGAACCCTGTCCATCAAAGGCCGAATCTGCATCTAGCATTCGCTTCGCTGTTTTACCAAACCCACGTTGGAACAGAAATTTCCCTCTGCATTGCATGCCGCTTTCACTTTGATTAGTTGTCGGACTGCGTGTCCGGATGGCATGTCACTTTCACTTCCTTTGATCTCTCGGTTTTATGGTACCGTCTGCATAGATCTATGGCCATTTTATGGCTGTTCAGGGGTGACTCTGCAGTCAGTACGGTGTTGGCCGGAGTATTCGAATGTGGTTTTGAGCCACATCTTTTTCTGTTCCAGCGTGGGTTTGGTAAAACGGCGGAGCAAATGCTAGATGCAGATTGGGCCTCTAAAGACACACATGGCAGGGGGAGACAGAGATTAAGAAAACATCCAGCATGCTCCTGGGTCCTCAACAATGACTTTTTCTGACTGGGAATGCATTGGGCTAGGTTGAGAAGCTGCACAGTGGGCTTCACAGAATGAAGCTATGCAAAAGGCCAAAAGAGATCATTGGAATGGGATGATATTCTGCATACTTATCCACAAACCTCATAATAAAGGTATACTAAGGCATATCCTGCTTCTGAGTAGCCATGCAAATGCCCTCTGACCTGCAAGCCAGGACTCAGTGGTAGAACCACATAGGAGGGGGTGTTGCTCAATGGTAGAGCTTCTTCGTATGCAGAAGTTCCCAGGTTCAACCTCCAACATCTTCAGTGAAAGGATCAGGTGGCAGTTGGTGTGAAAGACCTGCGCATGAGACACCAGGAGAGCTGCTGCCAGTCAGAGTAGGTAATGCTGACCCTGATGGACCAATGGCCTGATTCAGTATAAGGTAACTTCGTGTCTTTAAGCCCCAAACAAATTTGTGCTCCAGTAAACCAAACGCAATGCTGCTGGTGTTCACCACCTGGACTGCTGGCGCTCATCCTCTTTCCGGATTCATGGGGGTTCCTCCCCCTGTGCGTATAGGCTCACCTCTGAAACTTGTGCTGCTGCTGCTGCTGTACTCTCTAGGGCTGTCAGCTCTGGGGTGGGAGATTCCTGGAGATCTTTAGCTGGAGGCTATGGGGGGGTGGAATTTGGAGAGGGGGGACCCCAGTGGGGTACAGTGCCAGAGAGTCCACTCTCCAAAGAAATCATTTCCTCCAGAAGAATTGATCTCTGCCATATGGGGCTCTGAAGAACTGGATCTCTCTATGCACCAGCTGATACCTACTTCCATTAGTGCTGCTGAATTTACAGTTTAGAAACGTCCCCTTATATTTTACAGTGTGAAAGAATTATTAATTTGTAGAGCCAGCCCAAAATCACATGGCCTTAATTTGTTCTAGAGCAGGGCTTGTCAAACTGGACTCTCATTTGCTATGATTATTGCTGTTCTTTGGTGCTGTGGGCCTGTTGTTTTCTGTCATTCTGGTCCGGGGGGGGGAGTCCAGGAGCATGTGAGCGTGTGGATGTGAAAGCTGCTTTGTTTGCACGTGAGTTTACAACAGCATTAAGCGGGTACTCTCTTCTCTGGGAAGAATGCATGCTTGACCTTGGACAGCAGACACTGCTAGATACTAAGCTTGCAGGTGTTGAGTGAGGGCTAACCGTGCATAGTAGATTTAAGCGGGCTGGATGGATGGTGTGATTGGACTGATCATCAGAGGGGCTGTTTGAATTTTGTATAATACCAGAACTTGCACCAAGAGGATCAGTTCTGACACGAATAGTCTTAGCCTGACACATTCTCATCTCTCAATAAGTAAATCACTGCCAAGAGAGTGTTGTTGGGAGTAAGTTTGTTCAAGAGTCTGACAGGGCTGAGCGGCTATTCTCCCAGGTGTTCAGTTACCTTCAGCTATTCCTCATTCTGACTCACCCTGTGAACGCACACACATCCTGCCTGCCTGGCAAGTACATCTCTCTGTAAGGAAGGAAGAGCCAGTGGGCATTCAGTTAATGAATGAAACCAGGGACCAGTACCTGGATAAATGTGGGGTTTGTGTCACATGACCCACTGTACATTCATTGACTGTAACATGAGAATTGCTCAACACATACATACACAAAGACAAATCAAGTCTACAGGGCTGGCTCACCCACTAGGTGAGCTAGGTGCTTGCCTAGGGTTTACTGGCTACCTCCTGCCCCCTCCTGCGAAAAGCCCCGCCACCGCCACCTCCCCGCTACCACCGCCAGCGAAGAGCGCCCCGGCAGGGCTCATGAGGCAGTGGCGGAGCTTGCCCAACCTCCCCCTCAGGGGGGAGAGGAGGCAGGGGCAGCGGCCAGCACCGCCAGTGAAGAGCACCCCAGAGGGTGCTCAAAGGAAAGCCAGCACTGAAAGGGAAGAGGCTGGGGTTTAAACGTCTGTTCTTCCCTGGCTTGCTGGCACCGTCCCCCCGTCTCCAGGCCCCACTGGGAGGTTGGTATCACCAGGGGGCGCGGGTGCCACAAGCTGGCCTGCCTAGGGCGCTCAGACGCCTCGGGCTGGCCCTGCAAGTGTACAGTGTACATAAAAACAGAATCATAAAGCTGGAAGGGATCTCAGGAAACCTAGTCCAATCCCCTGCACAATGCAGGAAATTCACAACTACCTCCCCCTCCCCAACTCCCTTAGTGACCCCTTGCTCTATGCCCAGAGGAAGGAAAAAACCTCTAGGATCCCTGGTCTAAACTGGCTTGGAGGAAAATTCTTTCCCGATCCCAAAGTGGTGATCAGCATTACATGGATTTATTTATTTATTTATTCATATTTACAGCCCTCCTCCTTCCTGCAAGCAGGCTCAGAGCAGGTAAATCATCTGATACCTCTGAAAGACTGGTAACTATGAATACCTCTATTGTGTAGCTAGAGCTGATTATGCTATGGGCATTATTTGTTTTTGCTTACCTTTTGCTAGTCTCATTATATAAGCATGCTTTTGCACTGAATAAAAGATAGTATATATAACCAATATTATCTGGATTTGTTTTCCTCTGTTGCAACTTGATCTCTAAGATTAAATCTTGTGCCTAAGCCGTTCGCCTAAGAAGGCTACCACTGTGTGTTAATTAATTGTTTGCAGCCCTGGTACAGAGCTGATAAGTTGTTAATTCCCAGAGACTAGACAGGAGTTGGGACCTTTGCTCCTGAGCACTGGTGGGAAAACCTTTTGTGTCAAGGGGTCCTGGTGGCAGTACTACGGATACCCTAGAGCGTGTGCAGACATACACTTGGGGGCTTGTTTAATTCTTACTGAAGTCATGGGGTTTTCTTCTAACTCCCATCCCTGGACTGGGTTGGGAGAGAAGAAAACCAAGACACAGGCACCCGATCGGGGTGGAGGCAGTCGAGTCTCATTGTGGGGTACCGGTCCATGAGTAGCTCAGCTGAGCTGCAGCTGGTTGTGGTGTGCAGTGTCATTTGCTGGCCAAAGAGAAAGGCAGCCAGCTGGTAGTTCCCGTCTCCCAGGCCCAAATGTTGCAAGGATTCCTTGGTCGTTTGGACCATGTGCTCAGCCTGGCCATTGGTTGCGGGGTGGAATGGGGCAGAGGGGATGTGCCTAATCCCGTAATAGCACACAAACTCCTGGAACTCTGCCGAGGTAAATGCTGTCCCATTGTCAGTCACGAGGGAGTCCAGGATACCATGTGTCCTGAAGATCTGCCACATTGCCCAAATGGCAGATCTCAACAAGGTGGATGGGACTGGCACCACCTCCAGCCACTTGGTATATGCGTCTACCAGTATAAAGAATATTTGTCCCCACAAAGTCCAAGTGGAGCCTCACCCACGGCTTGTGGGATGACTCCCACAGCTGCATTGGGACCTGAGGTGGCTCTGGTCTAGCCTCCTGGCAAGTCTGGCATCTCTTCACCCAGTCCTCAGTGTCCCCGTCCATTCTGGGCCATCATATGTAACTCTGGGCCAGTGCTTTCACATGCACAATCCCGGGGTGTGTTTGTCTATTTGAGCGTAATTATGCTTGGCTAGAGAGAGTCTAGGAATAATATGTAATAGGAACCTCCCAGCCGTCTGCAAGCCAGTGGCCCAGGACCACCCCCACCCCATACATTGAGGCATCACATGCCAGGACTATGGGAAGGGACTCGTCAAAATGGGCGAGAACTGCATTGGAGGTCAGAAGATCCTTTACCACTCAGAAAGCTGCAGCATGCCTGGGACCCCAGACCCATGGAGCATTTTTGTCCAACAGGTGGTGCAGGGGCTCCACAACAGCGGCTTTGTGGAGCAAGAAGGAATGGTAAAAGTTTTAAAGTCCTAGAAACGCCTGTAGTTCAGCCTTCGAGGAGGGGACGGGCGCTTGTACGATGGTGCGGATCTCGTCCTCCATGGGGTGGATGCCCTGTGTATTGATGGCAAACCCCAAAAACTCCACTCTTGGTACACCCAGCAGGCATTTCTCGTGCTTTACATTGAAGTGTTGCAGGACAACCCTCAGTTGGGCCGCAAAGGTCACAGCATTGGGGACTACTATTAAAACATCATTGAAAAATGGCTGGACCCTGGGGATACCTTTGAGCAAACAGTCCATTAAATTCTGGGATATCCCCCGGGCTACACTGACCCTGAATTGCAGCCGCTGGACCAGGAACGCCCCCCTGTGGATAATTATAGTTTGTGCCTCAGCGGTGACTTTGTCCACCGGCAGCTGCTGATATGCCTGAGCCAAATCTAATTTTCCAAAGACCTTTGTGCCGGCCAGGGATGCTGGGACATGGCTAACAATGGGGACTGGATATGTGTAATCCTGTAGCACTTTATTAATCGTGCATTTGTAGTCTGCGTATATCTGGACATCCCTGTTGGGCTTAACCGAGGTGACAATCGGTGTTTCCCACCGGGTGTGTAGTACCAGTTCGAGGACCACCTGTTCCACCAGGCGGTCGAGTTCAATGTCTATTTTAAGCCGTAGGGCGAAGGGGGCCTGTCTGGACTGTACTGTGAGCTGTACTGTGGGGTCAAGGTTGAGGGAGACCGGAGGCCCATGTAGCACCCAAACGCCCCATCAGATACAGCCGGGAACTCCTTGCATACTACGTCAAAGTCCTAGGGCTGTACATGGTTTACCCCGGTCACCCTGAACCCCAAGGGCCCAAACCACGACAGGCCAAGTAGGCTGGTGAGTTGGCCTTCCATGACCAGCAAGTCCAGTAGTCCGTTAAACTCCTTATACTGGACTCTGAATTTGCCCCACCCCTTTATGACAAGTACAAAAGGCATTTGCCTGTATTTTGGACTTATGGAAATGCCAGTAGAGAAGGCCAGACAACAAAGACATCCAGTACACCCACTTTGTGACTTGGGCAGCAAATAAAAGATCCTTGGTCAAGGTTCCTGGGGAATGTATGTTTCTTTAGTGGATTGCATAGTTCCTTTGGGATTCCTCAGGTGGGGACCAAGACAGAAGCCTGAGGACGCGATCAGTCAGTCTGTCTAGAGTGAGACGGTGTTAATTTGGAATCCTCAGGGGCACATCCCTGCGCTTCTGGGTCACAGAGATGAGAAAAAAGCCACACCACTTAAAATGAAAACATATGAGAAGCCCTTCTGGAGTGTATCTCATCCAGCATCCTATTTCCTCCAGTTGTCAACCAGGTGCTTGTGGGAAAGTACACAAACAGAGTATTAAGAATCAGGCCTGCCCCATTGCTTGCCCCCCCCCCCACGAGCCTCTGGTAGCATCACACAGGGCCAGTTTGGTGTAGCAGTTAGGAGCACAGACTCTAATCTGGGAGAACTGAGTTTGATTCCCCACTCCTCCACATGCATCTGCTGGCGTGACCCTGGGCCAGTCATAAGTTCCTTCCAAGCTGTTCTCTCAAGAGCAGTTCTCTCAAGAGCTCTCCCAGCCCCACCTACCTCACAGGGGAGGGGGAGGGGACCCCGCCATTCCTCTTTAACAACGGCTTGTATCCTCCCACTCTGTTCGGCCAAGTTTGAAACCGTCATCCAGCCGAAGGGTTCTTCCTCCAAGGGAAGCAGTGCCCCCACCAGCAGCATAAATTGGAGGGTGACATCTTAAGACAGAAAAAGCCTTCCAGCCTGGGAGGAAAGAGTGGGAAGATAGAAGCTGATGGAAATGCACTGGAGAGCCATTCAAAGATCTTCCAGGGTCTGCTCTGCTCTACTCACACTTTACAAGGACATCCTGTGGGCGCTGCAGAGTCACCTTGTCTTACTAAAAGGGGAGGGGGATCCTTTTTTGTTTTGCAAAAAAGGAGCCAGCAAACAGTCTATTTCATGCAAAGACCCCAGGTCACACCATCCTATTAATCTGGGCTTTAAGTAGATTCAACAGTAACAAAGAGACGTCCATCCATCTTGTGGGGCTCAGCGCTCTTAAATGGTGCGCAAGACGAGATGCATCCCCCCCCCCAATGGATTGATCTATCTTGGCTTGCATCAGTGAAGCTGCCCTGATATTTGCTAATGCAGGATGTCACCAGTTAATTTCCAGAATACATGGCAGAAGGGTTAGGTCAGTTCCTTCCTATCTGTGAATGTTACTATAATATTTGTAAAGCAGGGGGGGAGAGAAATCTCCTCCTTACCTTTTAAAGCTGACCATGAATAATTAAGCCTCTCGACAGCCCTGCATCGAACCTCTCAGACCCATCGTCATGAATATTTATTGTTGGGCCCCTCTCCCCCACCCCCACCCCTCCTCCCACAATATAAAATCCATTGTTTGAAAGCACCTCTATGGCAACAGAGAGCTCCAGGCAGGAAAAGGGCTGACGCTTGTGTTATGGAGAGCCGGCAAGACTTCCAGGTTAATTAAGCAGCTTTCTGCTGAGCTGGGGGGTCACCTTGCAAATGAGATGCATCAGTCAAGGAAGGAAATTAAAATGCCACCCTGGGTTGATTCGACCCTTCCTCTCCCATAAAGACCACGCTGTTATTTTACAATGGCAAGTGCACTCAAGACATGCATCGAAATGGTTTTGTTGGGTCATATTAATGAATAGATGGGATCAGTGTTCCCTCTAAGCTGAGTTAGTGTGAGCTAGCTCACAGTTTTTTAGCCTCCGGCTCACACATTTTTGTCTTCGCTCAGGAAGGATGGCTCCAGAGCAAACTCATTTATGCCACAGCCAAATTGCTCGCTCACAACTTTATGCCAGTAGCTCACAAAGTGGAATTTTTGCTCACAAGACTCCACAGCTTAGAGGGAGCATTGGATGGGATTAGGGTTTCTCCCCGAATTACATCTGATGGCCAAACCACAGAGGTCAGTTCCCCTGGAGGAAACGGCAGCCACTTCGGAGAGCAGACTCCGTGGCATCATGTCTGTCAGGTAGTCCTGCCATGATGGATGGAGGGGAGGGGAGGATGGCTATGGGCGCCATGGTGGCGTGAAGGGCGGGAGGTTGGGATCGTAGGGGTGTAGATTTATGCCCGGTGTGTGAGAATGGAATGTGACTCTGGCAGCCTCTATCTTTGGTAGACTGAACATTCTGACCTTGGAGGAGACAGGCTGCGAGCTTTCCTATCGCTTTCAAGGCTGCAGCTTTGCTGAGATTAATGGGGGCGGTGGGAACTTCATTAGCGTAGTAACTTTCGATTCCCATTCGCATGTTATTCCCTGATTGGTAGAGAGGGGGGGTCCCCATTCACCCCCTTTCCTGTATAACTGCCTGCTTTGTGTAACCAAGTCATTCTGAACAATGTATCTGCTCCAGTAACCTTTCTATTGCAGCTTACCAATAAATGCTATTCTTGTTTGAACCACAAGACATGGTGTTTGGCTGACTGAGTTAGGGCTTCTGACAGTTTGTTCAGAATCATCATCAAATTCCGGGACTGGTCGGAAACCCGCGGCTCCAAAATGAGCAGCGGTGAAGATGACACTCTCCCGAGCGAAGATGAAAAGAAAGAGGATAAGAAACCTCCTGGGAAGACTGTACCCAAAGAGACCCCTGACACGTATGTGCCGGGAACACGGGGTCAGGAGTACAACTTCGGAGGGCCCTACGGGGATCCATATGGGGCCGCTTATGGAGGGGTGACCACCCGAGTCGGACGCAGACGAGACTGGGTGAAACCCCTGGCAGAAACCCATGAAACGTGGTTTGGAACCCCTCGGGCATCGGTGGGGGGGAGCCACCCCGAAAGATCGGTCCGCAGACTGATTACGGACGGGGCCCTGGAAGACACCGGCCGAGACTCCGAGGACCTGGAAGGTGCCGTGGCGAGGCGAAGGTGGAGTGGGGAACCGAGCCAGGACCGCCTGATGCGCTTCTTGGATGAATCCCTCGCCCGCATCCCACAGATGATAGCAGAGGGCATCCGGGAAAAGCGAGAGCGGCAACGGCGGGAGGCACCACCAGACCAACCTCCCCAGGACCAACGTCCGGTGCCGGGTCCAGACCAGCAGAACGTACCAGCTCCACCTCCGGCGCAACCAGCGGGACCAGGACCGCAGGGGCCACCGGGGCAGCCACCCCCTCGTCCATGGGGGTTCTTGCCACCGAAGCCTGCGGAACTCCTGGACGCAGACTTTGATGGAGACCCAGAAAAGTTCCCGTTCTTCCTCGTGAGGGCCGAAAGATTTATCGAAACCTGGGGCCACCTATTTCAACGCGAAGACCGCATGGTAGATGTCATAGCATCCCACCTGAAAGGGGCGGCAGCTGACTGGTATGTCGGGCTTCATCAGGCTGACGGACGAGAACTGAGAGAAATCAATTCTTTCATGTGGGCCATGAAAGAGCAATTCGAGGACGTGAACGCCAATAAAGCGGCTAAGGCGACAATCCGGGCCATCAAGCAAGGTACGAGATCGGTAAGGGATTATACAGCGGAGTTCCGTAGGTGTGCGGCCAAAATCCGAGGGGTGCAAGATGGGACCCTCGTGGAGTACTACAAGTTGGGGCTCAACACGGAGATTCGTCGGGAAGTCACCAAGACACAAGACCCAGACACATTAACAGGTTGGATTCAAGCCGCCATCACTATGGAGAACCGCTTGAAAACCATTAAATTGGATGATGCAGCAGCGATGATTAACCGGGGCCCTACACCGGCCGTGCGGGGAAGAAATCCCACACCGAACCTAAAACCGAAGGATGGCACGGGAGAACTCCGGATGAAGCAAGGTCTATGCCTCAAGTGCGGAGAAGGGGGCCACTTCGCCGCGAGCTGCCCAAGCTCCCCTGCATCGACTGGGGTGCCCAAGGGAGTCAAGAAAAAGTTCGACACGTCCACACCAAAGCCGGTGGCAAAGCCAAGAGGGGCAAAAGCCCTGCAAGCCAAGCCGCTCAGCGAGGCATCGGACTCATCGGATGGCGAGACCGTGCCGCCGGGAAACGAGACGGACCTGCTGTGAACAGCGCTGAACAGCAGGTCCCAGACTCCCAGGCGCAAATCCCAGTGAGCAAACCCCCCTCTCTTTTCTTTCTCACGGTGACTTTGGTAGACCCGGGTCTATTGACCCATGTGAGAGTACGGGCTCTCATTGACTCTGGATGTGGGAGAGACCTCATCAACCCCACACTAGTGACAGGACTGGGGGCAAAAGTAATTAAACTAAACGACCCCCTGATTTTTACGCAGATGGACGGCTCCACCATGAAAGAACCTTGTAAATATGAGACTGTTCCCTTGAGGGTGGGGATTGGGCATCACTGGGAGGAGAGACCCTTCGTTGTTACCCCGTCTGCCCGCTTCCCCCTAGTACTCGGGAGCGCGTGGTTCTTCGATCACGATCCACACGTTTTATGGGGGGAGGGGAAAGTGAATTTCATCTCCGAGAAATGCCAGTCCCACCTGTGGAAGCAAGAGTGGGGACCCACGACGGGGGGAGCCCCTAGTGACGGTGGGGGTGGCAGAAGTGGAACTAGAGGGGATCCCTCCAGAGTATCGCGACTTAGCTTCTGTCTTTGGAGAGGAGGAAGCCGATGAACTGCCCCCCATAGAAACTCAGACTGTGCAATTGAGATTTTGCCTAACCAGAAACTGCCCAAAGGGAAGTTATACTCTATGAGCCCCTCGGAGAAGGTGGAGCTGAGGAAATTTATTGACAAAAACCTGAGCAGGGGGTTTATACGGCCAGCATCCTCCCCGTTTGCAGCTCCCGTGCTTTTCCGGAAAAAGAAGGACGGGGGGTTGCGGTTGTGCACCGACTATCGCGGCTTGAATGCAGTCTCCAACACGAACGCTTACCCCATGCCCCTAATCAAAGACTTGTTGGCTGCGGTGGCTGGGGGGAAAATTTTCTCGAAGCTAGATCTCAGAGATGCCTACTTCAGGGTCCAAATACGGGAGGGGGATGAATTCAAAACGGCGTTCAATACCCCCCTGGGTCAATTTGAATACTTAGTCATGCCGTTCGGGCTTCAGGGAGCGCCGGGGGTCTTCATGAATTTGATTAATGAGGTGCTCCACAAGTATTTATTCAAGGGGGTCCTTGTTTACCTTGATGACATACTTTTGTATTCCCCTGACCTCAAATCTCACGTGAAACTGGTGCGGGAAGTTTTACAAACGTTGCACAAGCATAAACTCTTTGCTAAGCTGTCCAAATGTGAATTTCACAAGTCGGAGATCCCTTTCTTGGGCTACCGCATATCCCAAAAGGGAATTGAGATGGACCCTGACAAAATAAAAGATGTGGTGGGGTGGGAGCCACCCAAGACCCGGAGGCAACTCCAAGGGTTCCTCGGATTCGCGAACTTTTACAGATCATTCCTCTCGAACTTTGCTCAAGTGGCTCTCCCCTTAACTGATTTGCTTAAAACGAAAGGGAAGTCACCCGACTGCACTCGACCCGGGGCCAAACTAGAGTGGTCTCCGGAGTGCCAACGGGCATTTGACAAATTGAAAGCCCTTTTTACGTCGGAGCCTGTGTTAGCTCACCCGAATGAACTTAAGAAATTCATTGTGCAAGTAGACGCTTCTGACGTTGCTATGGGAGGGGCGATCCTCCAAGAGGGGGAGGATGGTAAATTGCACCCCCTTGCCTATGTTTCTAGAAAATTTAACGATACTGAACGGAATTGGTCGGTGTGGGAAAAAGAAGCGGGATCGATCCGCTTAGCGTTGGCAACCTGGCGGCATTGGCTAGAGGGAGCGCGGGTTCCTTTCGAGGTATGGACTGATCACAAAAACCTCGAGCTTCTCCGCTCCCCCCGTTCCTTGAACGCCAAACAGCTGCGTTGGGCTGATTTCTTCTCCAAGTTCAATTTTACACTGCACCACTTCCCTGGGTCATCTAACTCGCTTGCCGATGCACTGTCACGCCTCCCACAACACGACAGTAAGAGGGAGGAGATTCGTGACTCGGTTTTCACGCCTTCCCAGTTGGGAGGGGCAGTAACCACCCGGAAGCAAGCCAAACGTCCCCCTCCGTCCCCAACCCCTCCCACCAATGACTGGATGACGAAATTCTCTACAGCTATGTCTGACGCTGATAGGGAGGAGGTGAGGGGGGAGGAAGGAGTCTCTCAAAATGCACATGGCTGCTGGACTAAGAATCACAAACTGTTTGTTCCCCGTTCCCTTAGGGGGGAGGTGATGGGCTGGGCGCACGGCTCGAAACTGGCTGGGCACACGGGGTTTGTAAAATCTCTCCAGCTCCTACAGAGACAATTTTGGTGGCCTGGGCTACGACGGGACATTTCGTTATTTACGTCGGCTTGCCAAACGTGCTTGATGAGTAAGCCCAGACCCGGTAAACCCCCAGGAGCACTACAACCCCTCCCCACGCCGGCTCGCCCATGGGAAGTGATCTCTATGGACTTTATTACTGACTTACCCCCTAGCGGGGGGAATACTGTCATCTGGGTGATAGTGGATCTGTTTACTAAGCAGGCTCACTTCGTTCCGTTTGCCTCCGTCCCCTCTGCCAAGAAACTGGCCTCAGCATTCTTGCAACACGTTGTGCGGCTCCACACTTTACCTGCTAAAGTGATCTCGGATAGGGGGGTTCAATTTGTTTCGCATTTCTGGAGTGAATTAATGTCACTGCTTGGGGTGGAGAGGGGGGTCAGCAGTGCATACCACCCGGAAACCGATGGGCAGACTGAACGTGTGAACCAAACTCTTGAACAATATTTACGGTGTTTTACAAACTTTCAGCAGGACAATTGGCACTCTCTTTTGCCTTTGGCTGAGTTCTGTTACAATAATACTCAGCACTCGTCGACGGGGATGTCCCCATTCAAGGCGGTCCATGGATATGACGCCCCGCCTTTGCCATTTTTGAATTCTCCCGACCTCCCGGCGGGAGATGCTGGAGACTGGTGCAAACAGTTGCAAACGGCATGGTCATCTTTGGCCAAGACTCTGGAGGAGGCTAAGAACGCCTATAAAACCCAGGCAGACAAAAAACGCAGTCTATCCTGGGTTCCTAAGTGTGGGGAGTTTGTTTATTTGTCCACACAAAATTTACGTGGCATTCAACCGAGTCGCAAGCTCGGGTGGAAATTTGTTGGACCTTTTGAGATTGTGAGAGTTATTAACAATGTGACCGTGGAACTTGCCTTGCCTAAATCTCTAAAGTCTGTTCATCCTGTCTTTCATGTAAGGCTTCTACGCCGGGCACCCGAGGAGAACAAATGGAGACCGAAGCAACCCGCCCCGCCTCCGCTGTTGGTGGGGGGGGAACCTCACTACGAAGTTTCGCAAATCTTGGACTCTAAGATCTCTCGCAATCGCTTGTTTTATCTGGTGGAATGGGTTGATTTCGGGCCTGAACAGAGGGAGTGGGTACGGGCGGAAAATGTTCTGGCCCCCCGGATGATCCGGGCTTTTCACAAACTGTACCCCCACAAACCAAAGGGGTAGATTTGTTTTCGAGAGGGCTGCATGTCAGGTAGTCCTGCCATGATGGATGGAGGGGAGGGGAGGATGGCTATGGGCGCCATGGTGGCGTGAAGGGCGGGAGGTTGGGATCGTAGGGGTGTAGATTTATGCCCGGTGTGTGAGAATGGAATGTGACTCTGGCAGCCTCTATCTTTGGTAGACTGAACATTCTGACCTTGGAGGAGACAGGCTGCGAGCTTTCCTATCGCTTTCAAAGCTGCAGCTTTGCTGAGATTAATGGGGGCGGTGGGAACTTCATTAGCGTAGTAACTTTCGATTCCCATTCGCATGTTATTCCCTGATTGGTAGAGAGGGGGGGTCCCCATTTACCCCCTTTCCTGTATAACTGCCTGCTTTGTGTAACCAAGTCATTCTGAACAATGTATCTGCTCCAGTAACCTTTCTATTGCAGCTTACCAATAAATGCTATTCTTGTTTGAACCACAAGACATGGTGTTTGGCTGACTGAGTTAGGGCTTCTGACAATGTCATAGAATCATAGAATGTTAGAGTTGGAAGGGACCTTGCAGGTCATCTAGTCCAACCCCTGCACTCTGCAGGAGCATAGCCAAAAGATAGCCCTACATACCTACAACATACCCAAAAGATGGTCATCCAGCCTCCACTTGAAAATGTCCAGGGAAAGAGCATCCACCACCTCCTGAGGCAGACTATTCCACTGCTCAACCAGTCTTACAGTTAGGAAGGTTCTCCTGATATTTAGCTGGTAACGACTCCCTCGTAATTTCCACCCATTAGATCTAGTCTTGCAATCCAGAGCAAAAGAGAATAGATGTGCTCCATCTTTTACATGACAGCCCTTCAAATACTTGAAGACTGCAATCATGTCCCCTCTAAGTCTTCTTTTTCCCAGGCTAAACATACCCAACTCTTTCAGCCTTTCCTCATAAGACTTGGATTCCAACTCTCTCACTATCCTGGTCACCCTCTTCTGGACACGGTCGAGCTTGTCAACGTCCTTCCTAAAATGTGGTGCCCAAAACTGGACACAGTATTCCAGGTGAGGCCTGACCACAGCAGAATAGAGCGGAACTACCACCTCCCGTGATCTGGACACAAGGCTTCTGTTCATGCATCCTAAGATTGCATTAGCTTTCTTCACAGCCACATATATGTCCAATGCTCCCTCTAAGCTGTGGAGTCTTGTGAGCAAAAATTCTACTTTGTGAGCCACTGGCATTAAAGTTGTGAGCGAGCAATTTGGCTACTGCATAAATTAGTTTGCTGCTCTGGTGCCATCCTTCCTACGCTAAGACAAAATGTGTGAGCCGGAGGCTAAGATACTGGGAGCTAGCTCACACTAACTCAGCTTAGAGGGAACACTGATCACATCCCCTCCCCAAATATTGCCCTCTCCAAGCAGACATGACCCCTAAATCTCTGGGCTGTCAGCCTGGATACTCTGCGACAGCAGGGGTGGCACCTCTTCTGGGCCCGGCAGATCAGGTGGCGCCACGGCCTTTGGGGCCTCAATCAGGGTAGGTGGACTTTTGCTTACTCTTGCTTCTGGGGTATAGCTCCCAGGTCCCATGAGCTGCATTGGGGCCTCTTCCTCTGCCGGGAGCTGTCGCCACCATAGCTGAACACATGCCTCTTGAGGAGCTGGCCATCATCTGTGGACAATTCATAGGAGATGGGGCCTGTTGGCCTAACTACCTGGCCCACCAGCCACGGGGGTCCCTTCTCAAAGTTCCGGAAGAAGATGGGGCTTTTCTGGGAAGAATCCTGGGGGAGCCTCCCTTTGTTCAACCAGCCTTCATGACTCCGGTGCCCAGTCTGGATGCAGTCGATCCAGCAGAATGGTGGGGCAGTGACCCATCAGGAGCTCAGCGGGGCAATGGCCGTTGACAGGGTTTGGTGTGGTCCTCTGGGTTAGAAGGAAATGGGCTAGTTGGAACTCCCAGTCCCCCCACCCTGCGATCCTGCTGAGGGCTTCCTTTGCTGTTTGCACCATCTGCTCACTTGTCCATTTGTAGCAGGGTGGAAGGGTGTGGACCTCATGTGCTGGATTAAGTTCCTCTGGAGGAACTCCTGGAACTCCTCTGAAGTAAACGCCACTCTGTTGTTGGAGACTATTGTATCTGGCGGCCAATGGGTCACAAAGATCTGGCGCAGCACATGGATGACTGCCTTCAAGGATGGGGTGGTGACGAGCTAATCTCCAACCATTTGGAGTATGAGTCCATGGTGACTAAGAAGAGCAGTCCTTGAAATGGCCCAGGAAAATCTATGTGAAGCCGGGACCATGGCTTGTGGGTGGACTCCCAGGACTGAGTGGGTGCACTTGGCGGATTTGGCCAGACCACCTGGCATGTCTGACACCTTTGCACCCAGGACTCAATCTCTGCATCGATCCCTGGCCCCCAGACACAGCTCTTGGTGGCGGTCCGCAGACACAACACTCAGTATGAGCTTAGGCTAGCAAGAGATGCTAAAAAAAAAGTTCTTTTGTTATGTTCGGAGTTAGAAAAAGAGCAAGGACATAGTAGGCCTAGTGCAGGGACAGGAAAGCGAAATTGTAACAGGTGATGAACAGAGGGCAGAACTGCTCAATGCCTACTTTTCCTCAGTCTTCTCTTCTGAGGGAAATGGTGCTCAACATGGCAAAAACAGAACACATGATGAGGGAAGGGAGCTGCATGGGGCATGGGGGTGGTAAATACACACCTAGTTTCTTTAAATGAAACTAAGTCCTCAGGGCCAGATGAATTGCATCCAAGGGTGCTAAAAGAACTTCTGAGCCTCTGTCCATTATTTTAAGAATTCTTGGGGAACAGGTGAGGTGCCAGAAGACTGGAGGCGGGCAAATCTTCAAGAAGGGGAAAAAGGAAGATCCAGGTAACTACTGACCTGTCAGCTTGACGTCTATACCTGGAAAGGTTTTAGAACAAATCTGCAAGAAGGGGGGAAAGGAGGATCTGGGTAACTAAAGACCTGGCAGCTTGACATCTATACCAGTTTTTAATCCTGAAGAGAGCCCATCCTCTCATCCCATGACTGCTAAGGTGACTCTGGAGTCTTTGCTGAGGTGCCTTGTCAAAAAGCCTTTTGAAAGCCCAAATATATAATGTCTCCCAGGTGCTTGAAGACTACATAAATACTAAGTGGATGTTATGTAGTGTTACGTAGTGTTCACCTCTTCAGTCTAGGTGCAGTTCATTTAATTAATTAATTAATTTCTACCCCGCCCTCCCCGCCATAGCAGGCTCAGGGTGGCTTACATAAGATGTAATACAGCTAAAACAAATTTAAATAAAATTATAAACAATACACATGTGCTAGTGCTAAGGTGATTCATGTGCGATGGCGGACATTGGCAGCACCCATCAGTTACATATAGGTTTTTATAGATCTGTATAGTAATTATAAGCAGAGAAAACCTGTAATGGAAACCATTTGGAGACCAAGCCAAACCAGAAGAAGGCTGAGGAGCAAAAATATCAGTAAAAATGAAGTTATCTCAGCCAATACAACCTAAACACGTTAAACAAGTGGGGGCCTACAAAACTCATAGGGGGGATCCCATCCCCCCTCTGTTTCTGAGCCTTTGTGAGCCTAACCACCCACCTTGAAGCTCGGAGGCGGCTGTGTCTGGGACCCGCTCTGAGCCCGGAGAAGCTCCCAGGATCTGCCACCATGGCAGGCCCAGAGCGGGTCCCGGAGTCCACCACAGCAGGGCCCTGAATGGCTCCTGGTGTCTGCCACTATGTTGGTAGGGCCCGGAAGAGCTCCCGAACAGCCCATCATGGCTCCCAGGTACCGGGCTCCACTGCTGCCATGTAAGAAAGAAAGCACATCTTTTGGGGGGGTGATAAAAAAAACATGTTGTTGTTTTTTTAATTTCCAAATTTTTCTGCAAACCTGGGGAGTGCCTCAACTTTATGGAAAGATCTGTCTAGTCCAGAGGTTCCCAAACTTATTTGGCCTACTGCCCCCTTTTCAGAAAAAAAATTATTCAGTGCCCCCCTGGAAATCTACCTTCAAGAAGTGGACAAAAAGATGCAGTGACAAATTTGCACATAGTAAAGGAAGGTGTTGTTGTAAATAAGACACTTTGAAGCTCAAAATCGTAAAAGTATTTTATAAAATCAACCATAGTAATATTTGCATACACATAGAAAATTAAAATAATGAAGGCTGGTGATTGGCTGTGGGGATCCCTCTCCACCTCCACCCCCTCCCTGACCCCCAGGAAGACCAGAAGAAGGCAGGAAAAGGCGGCTCTAGACAGGTCCTGGACTCTTCTTTCTTGATGCTTCCACCACCCCCTTATTCTTATTCAATGCCCCCCAATTGCACCCAAGGCTCCTCCTGCCCACCTGGATCATTCCAGCGCCCCCAACTGCACCCAAGGCTCCTCCTGCCCACCTGGATCATTCCAGTGCCCCCCAATTGCACCCAAGGCTCCTACTGCTCACCTGGATTGTTCCAGCACCCCCCAGGGTATTGCCCACTTTGGGAACCAGTGGTCTAGCCTGTGTGTGGCCCCAATCCATGGACTTAGATATCTGCAGATGGTGGCCACAGGTGGCTCATAGTATGTAGATATCCTTCAGTAAATAAGTAAAAAGTAAAGGTTTCCCTTTCTCGAAAGCCATGGAATCCAACTCTAGGGGGCAGTGTTCATCTCCGTTTCCAAGCTGAATAGCCAGCGCTGTCCAAAGACTTTTCCGTGGTCATATGGCTGGCATGACTAAACACCAAGGTGCACAGAACGCTGTTACCTTCCCACCAAAGCGGTACCTATTTATTTACTTGCAATTTCTTGTGTTCAAACTGCTAGGTTGGCAGGAGCTGAGAGATGGGAGCTCACTCTGTCCAACCACTCAGGTCTCGAACTGCCGAACTACAGACCTTCCAGTCTGTGACTCAGCATCTTAACCTCTGGGCCACTGCAGCCCTAGTATATAGATATACTTCAGTAAATAAACGTATCTATAATTTGGGGGAAGTTCCTACAGTAAACCATGGGTTTACAGTTTCAAAGAGCAGACTTGATTTTCATTGGTATCTTTGCTCCTCAACCCTTTTCTGGTTTGTCTTACATAAGAACATAAGAGAAGCCAATGTTGAATCAGGCCAATGGCCCATCCAGTCCAACACTCTGTCACACAGCGGTCAAAAATACCAGGTGCCATCAGGAGGTCCAGCAGTGGGGCCAGGACACCAGAAGCCCTCCCACTGCCGACCTCCCCCCCCCAGCACTAAGAATAGAGTGTTTGTGAGTTGGCTGCAGGCTTACGTAGCTCTTCTTTTCTTTTTATTTTTTTGTATATACCTTTGAACAGCCAGGCAACCTTCACGGTTCAAGGAAAAGCTTGCTGTTAGAAAAGGAACACTGGAAGAAAAGGTGCCATGCTGAAACACAGGTGCCCGGAGGACACTCTGTCACTCTCAGTCTCTCCCGATGCATCTCTGTCTTGGCAGAAATGGCCCATATGCAAGAGGAGGACATCTGTAATACACAGACGTCATTGCTTTGTTGGAAGAGAAAACAGAACAGCCTCTCTCCCATTTATCATATGGGGCAGATGACAAATTACACTTAAAGGCCACCCTCCTTATCTATGTCGTTCCAGTGAGATCTTGACCTAGATCCTTATTGTTAGATTCTTCTTAGACTCTGATGTTTTGCTACCTAGTGCATAAAGAAGTGTGCATTACATTTCACAGTTTTTCTTGGTTATATTAGTATTATACTAATATTATATTCATTATATCTTATATTCTAATAGCCACCTGTGGCCTCCATCTGCAGATAGTTAAATCCATAGACTGGGACCATATGGAAGCTAAAGAGATTTTTCTGCACATTTGGGAAACTCCCTAGGTGTACAGAAAAATCTTAAATCAACAAAAAAAAAATACAAGGGGAGATTGAAAACCCCCCCCAAAAAAAAAAATACAATTGGGCAAAATATAAAAGTGCAGAAAACACTCCTAGCCGGTCAGAACAGAGCCCAGTCCGGTGACAGATGCTGGCAGATGCTTTGGGTCCAGCCTCCGTATCACAGGGTGGCGGTGGAGAAGACGGCCAGAAGCTGTGCCCGGGCCAACTGTGGTGGAGGAAGCTGGGAGCCATGCTGGGCTCGGCTGTGGTGGAGGAGAATGCCTGCAGCTGTGCTGGGCTGCAATGGAGGAGGACGCTGGCAGCCCCATCAGGCCTGTCCGCAGCAACCACCGGCAGCCACACTGAGCCTGGCCATGACAGATGCTGGCAACCACGCCTGGCTGCAGTGAAGGAGGACACCGGCAGACATGCAGGGCTGGCTGCAGTAGAGGATACAGCAGCTGTGCCAGGCTCAGCTGTGGCAGAGAAGGATGCCAGGCTCAATAGTTGTGGGAGCTGGAGCTGTGCCAGGCTTGACAATGGGGAGGGATATGCAATTCCCCTCCACCTGAGTCTCCTCTCCCCCCCCCCACTGTAAGAAAGGAATCAAGTTTGGGTAAACAGCAGTAATGGAGGGATTTCCCCCCCCCACGCGAGTATCGCAGGTCCCAACTTGTTAATACTATAACAGCTATAATGACATGAAGGGCCAGACAAGACCAGATCGTCAATGCATTTTCCCTTTTAAAACATATATTTACTTCACTTATACTTCACCTTCCTCCCTAATAGGAACCCAAGATGGTGTACATCATTCCCCTCTCCTCCATTTTATCCTCACAACAACCCTGTGAGGTAGGAAAGGCTGAGAAGGTCGGTAAGGCTGAGAGAGCTCACCGAACAAGCTTCGATGGCAGGGTAGGGATTTGAACCTGGGCCTCCCAGACCCTGGTTTGATGACTACACCACACTAGCAGCTGCGAGAGACACTGAGGTGGGCGAGGGCCAGGGCCAGTTCACTTCCCAAGTTGGCAGGGGAGGCCAGGTGGGATGAGGCAAGAGGTGCGGCTTGTGGCGGCCATCATTTCCTAGGCAGGCCTGTCCACAGCCCAGACCTGAAGAAGGACTGGCAGAGAAGTGTGCTCCCTCATCACTCCTGCAGGCTGCAGAGCATCTCTGCAATGCGTTGGGATCCGGGGCAGTGCAAGCCAGTGAAGATCATGGGCCTCCCCCTCTGCTCTTTCCACCTGGTTCTAGTGGACTGAGGGAGGGTCCATTGGTGGAGGCATGCCACCTGCCCCCACTGTTGCTGCCTGGGCCCAGGCTGCCTTGGAGCTGGAGCCAGGCGGTGGTAGAAGCAGGAGACTTGAGGGTAGTCCCTGGGGCAGGAGCTCAGCAGGGATGCGACACCTGAGTCCACCCTCAGAAAGGGTATTATAGCTTTGGGAAAAGGGCAGAAAAGGGCAACGAGAATGATAAAAGGGTTGAAGCACTTCCCTGTGAAGAAAGGTTAAAGCACTTGGGGCTCTTTAGTTTGGAGAAACAACAGCTGAGGGGTGACATGATCGAGGTTTACAAGATTATGCATGGAATAGGGCAGGTCGAGAAAGAAGCACTTTTCTCCCTTTCTCACAATACAAGAACTCATGGGCACTCAATGAAATTGCGGAGCAGTCAGGTTAGAACAGATAAAAGGAAGTCCTTCTTCACCCAAAGAGTGATTAACATGTGGAATTCACTGCCACAGGAGGTGGTGGCAGCTGCAAGCATGGATGGCTTCAGGAGGGAACTGGATAAACATATAGAGCAGAGGTCCATCAGTGGCTATTAGCCACAAGGGATAGACAGGAGCTCTCAGTCTGGGGCCAGTGATGCTCTGTATTCTTGGTGCTGGAGGGGGGGCAACAGTGGGAGGGCTTCTAGTGTCCTGGCCCCACTGCTGGGCCTTCTGACAGCACCTGGTATTTTTGGCCACTGTGTGACAGAGTGTTGGACTGGGTGAGCCACTGGCCTGATCCAACATTGCCTTCTCTTATATTCTTATGTTCTCTCAAGCTGCCATTTCCTCCATAGTCTGGCGAGAGGTTCCCTTGTCTAAGGGAAACCGCCGCTAGCATTTCAGGCCCACGAGACGAAGGACCTCCACTTCGTAGGCCATTGACATTCTCACTCACCAGGGAGGCCCAGGAATGAACCTGACAACCCCAGCACCGCAGGGCAGGTGGATCTGGTGGCTGCAAACCTCAGAGCAGGCAGGCAGGCACAGGCGGAGAGGGAGGGGGGGTTCGGCATGCACTGCCTGGGAGAGGAGCACTACAGATTCAGGACCAAGGACAGCGCTTAGCATTTGAGAGCCTTAAGGCAAACGTGTTCTGCTGCAGCAGAAGGCAGAGGCCAGCTGCTGTTCTCAGGGTGTCTTTTGCTTGTGGTCGAATGCTTGTTGCAAAACCGAAAGGAGGAGGAGGAGGAGGAGGAGGAGTTTGGATTTAGACCCCACCCTTCACTCAGAGTCTCAGAGCGGCTTACAAACTCCTTACCTTTCCTCCTCCCCACAACAGACACCCTGTGAGGTAGGTGAGCTTGAGAGAGCTCTTTCTAGGACTGCCCTTTCAAGGACAGCTCTTGTCAGAACTATGGCTTGCCCAAGGTCATCCAACACCTGCAAGTGGAGGAATGGGGAATCAAACCCGGTTCTCCCAGATTAGAGTCTGTGCACTTAACTACTACACCAAACTATGTACAGGACAATAAGAGACATGCTCAGAGAGCCAGGCACGCTATTTATTGATAACAGTGATATGTGTGCATACTCCAGTCAGGCACTGTGTGATGAGCATGTTGCATTATTCACAGTGCATCTGAACTGCACACACTGCAAATAATCAAGTAATGCAATACAAACTAGTAGTAGGAGCAGTGAGGACTGGCAGGGGAGAACCTCACCATCAGTCCGGCTGATATCTCTCTCTCTCTCTCTCTCTCTCTCTCTCTCTCTCTCTCTCTCTCTCTCTCTCTCTCTCTCTCTCTCTCTCTCTCTCTCTCTCTCTCACACACACACACACACACACACACACACACACATACATAAGCATGTGAGCAATCAATCACACACAACTCAGTCACTTGCGGTAAACAAAGCAAGCTCCTCTCCCTTTACTAAGTGAATATACAGTGTGTATAAAACAAGGGTATGAGGAGGAGGAGGGGAATCGTAGTGCCTCTTCAGCTTATGCAGAGTCAGCGAACTTTCAAAGCCCCCCCCCAGCTGCTGATACGGTTACTGGTGGAAAGTGGAAATGTTGATGGGACCCTTATGTCCCAGTGCTGAGCTGTTATCTTTCCTCACTGCCCAAAACCTGCCTCCCACTGCCAGGGAACTGAAAGCAAAGAGTGTGGTGCCATAATTCACCACAGGACTGGAGAGTTGCAAGCTGTTCTCAAACATCAAAAATAATTCCAATTTGGAATAGGGTCATGGTTTATGGTGGATCTTTATATTTCAGCTAGTGCAGAATTCCCTCCTTCTGAGGAATTTGCCATATGCATCGGAGCCCCCAAATACATACCTACGTAGCCAGATCAAGATTTATGATTCTGGCTTCCGGTCGGAGTAAAATGGCGAATTGACACACTTTGCGAGTTGTGCAGAGTGTACTGCGGTATCTGACGACAGTCTGGGCTTTATCTGGCCCAGCGCAGCACTCCCCAGGCAGGGGGGTGGCAAGCAAGCAGCCAAGCCTGAGGGGGAGTTGAGATCGGTGTGGATAAGCTTCGGAGGAAGCTTGTTTACACTTTGATCTCCTTCCGTGAAGAGGGCAGTTGCAAATCAGCACTACAGATACCAGCTGGGCTGAGAATTCAGCATAAATTCGTCATCTACCGACCTCTTTAACATCAAGTTTAACATCGATTACAGAAGAAGCACCGCGAAACCCCGAGATTACAAGCAAGGTAACAAATGAATAAGCGCTTACCGGTTTAAAGAAGAACGCGAAATTGAAACGTGCGGATAAGCGTAGAAGCCTTTAATGAACTATTCCGCTTGATTTAAAAGTAAAATGAAAGCTTTCCTTTAGAGAAAACGGCTGAAAAGTGACTTTGTTTTGCATTCCTGTGGTCAATCAAGTCTAAACTTTACGTAGCAGAAACGAAACTAACTGTGACTCTATGATACAGGAAGTAGGCTAGAGTGGACGTTTTAGAGGTTGCTGTGCCGGAAACAGATGGACGTTTGATTGTGTGACACCACTTTTACCGGAAGTTGGATTACAGAGACGGACAGATAAACAGGAAGTTTGGAAGGAGCCTACTCTAGCCGGAAAACCATAGAGAAATTGCACCCGACATTTTGAGGAGGACTAAATTTTAAAAAGTTATTTTTAAGCAGAAAAAGCGCTGATATAAGTTATAAAGGTGGCGATTTGGCTTGAAGATTGCTAATATAAAGATTGATTAGTACTGAAGTCGCTTCCAAAACGGATTTGAGGTCAAGACCTAGAGCTGCGTCATCACCTAGTCCAAGAATGACTGCAAAGGAAAAAAAGAGTGGCAAGCGGCTATGGAAGCAATGGAAAAACGGATGACCGAAGTGGTGCAGAATCTTGGAAAACAAATAGAATCACAGCTGCAACAACAATTGCAACAACAGCTGCAAATACAACTGGAGCAAATAGAACAAGTGCAAGTCCAAGTACAGAAAAAAAATATGGAAGAACTGAAAGAACTGGTACTAACAGAAGTGTCAGGGATTAAAAAAGATACAGAAGAAGTCAAGAAAGAGGTCAAAAGTCTGGTGACAAAATCTGAAGAAATGGATCAGAAGGTTAAAAAAACCCTGTTAGAAAATACAAGGCTGGAGTCTATGATGGAATATAGAGCTACTCAGAATCATCTGAGATTGAGAGGGATAGAAGAGGAGGAAGATCAGGACTTACGAGCTCTAGTAATCAATACATTGACAACTTATATAGGGGAAGATGTTGGAGATTTGGATCCAGACTTTGACTTGATTTATAGAGTAAACTCAGCTTATGCCAAGAGAAAGCAATTACCCAGAGATGTGATTGTTCAGTTCGTGACAACAAAAATGAAGGAAGATGTTTTCAAGAAACAATTCACACAACCGTTGGAAATTAATGGGAAAAAAATAATAATTCTGAGAGAAATTCCGAGATCGATCTTACAAGACAGAAAGAAATTCAAGAAGTTGACAGACAGACTAAAAGAAATGAACATTAGGTTCAGATGGGAGATTCCATATGGACTTTCATTCGTGTACAATTCGGTGAGATCTACTCTTAAATCTGAAGGAGACTTATACAGATTCAAAGAGAACAATTTTGATGATTTTAAAGATATTTAATTCAACACAATTATGGATTACAAATTTTTATCTTGGAACGTAAACGGACTAAATTCACCGAGTAAAAGAAGATTAGTGAATCATTGGCTGGAGAAACAAAAATGTAACATAATTTGTTTACAAGAAACACATATAAGAAAACAAGATAATAAATACCTGATTAATAAAAAATTGGGAGAAGAATTTCATTCCTCAGCAACTAATAAGAAAAAAGGAACAGTGATTTATGTTTCAAAAGAATTGGACCCTAAAAAAATCTTCTCAGATAAAGAAGGAAGATATGTTGGCGTGGAAATATTGATGAACAGAAAAAAGACATTGCTTGTAAATATATATGCGCCCAATGGTGCAAAAGAGACTTTCTTCAATGATTTGACTAAAGAGTTGGACTGTTTAAATTATGATCAAATAGTCCTAGCTGGAGACTTTAATGGTACAGTGAATAACATATCGGACAGAAAATCCAAAGCAAGTGGAGAGACAATTGGAAAGTTACCAAAAAAATTTTTTCAATTGATGAAGCAAGAGAAACTGGAAGACGTTTGGAGGAAGTGGAATCCCAAGACTAAGGACTACACTTTTTACTCTAATAGACATAATTCCTTCTCCCGAATTGACATGATTTGGATGTCAGAGGAGATGGAGCAAAAAACTTATAAAATACAAATTTTACCGAAAATTAATTCTGATCATAATCCCTTACTCTGGATATCTAAAGAAAAAACTAAACAACTATATTGGAGAATTAATGAGGACTTATTAGATCAAAAATTAATTAATGAAACCTTAAAAAAGAAACGAAAAATTTTTTTGAATTGAATTTAAATAAAGGTACGGATATACAAGTTGTATGGGATGCGTACAAAGCGGTAATGAGAGGTATGCTTATCTCTCTGAACTCCAAGGACAAAAAGCAAAAGATCCAACAACAGAAAGATCTTCATGAAAAAATTCGACAAAAAGAAAAGGAATTAAAGAAAAGACCAGGGAAGAAGAAGATTATTAAAGAGATCCACTTTCTGCAAGATCAACTGAATGTTTTACTGAACAGAGAATTATATTGGAATTTGAAGAAATTACAGCAAAAAACATTTGAGGGTGCAAACAAACCAGGAAAGTTTTTAGCGTGGCAATTGAAAAATAGAAAAGAAAGGAACTTTATATCCAAGATTATTGAAGATGGAAAGGATGTTATGAATTTGAATGGTATAAAAAGAGCTTTCTTCAAATATTACGCCAAATTATTCAAAAAGAAAGGAATTGATCAACAGAGAATTAAGAAATATTTGGAGACTATTGAAGTTCCAGAGCTGGGAAAACAAATTAAGGAATCATTAAATGGTTTAGTAATGAAAGAAGAAGTGACAATGGCGATAGAAGATGCAAAGTTGGGCAAAGCTCCAGGACCAGATGGCTTCACAACAAAGTTCTACAAGAAATTTAAAGAGGAGCTAACCCCCATTTTAGTACTTCTGTCAAATGAGATAAGAAAGACCAAATGGATCCCAGATTCATGGAAAGAAGCAAATATTTCATTGATACCTAAAGAAGGTTTGGATTTGACTCAAGTAAAGAATTATAGACCAATATCGCTATTAAATAATGATTACAAATTATTTGCAAAAATAATTTCGGAGAGATTGAAAAAATATCTGAAAGATACTATAGCGGAAGAACAAGCTGGATTTTTACCAAACAGACAAATCAGAGACAATTTAAGAGTGGTGATAGACGCAATTGAATACTATGACAAGCATCCTGAAAAAGAAGTTGGATTCCTCTTCCTAGATGCGGAAAAAGCTTTTGACAACTTAAATTGGGAGTTTATGCTGCAAGTTATCGAAAAATTGGACATTGGACAGTTCTTTTTAAACATGATTGTGGCAATATACTCAGAACAAAAAGCGGCTTTGAATATAAACAAAGAAAGGACGGATTTTTTCCAAGTTCAAAAGGGAACACGTCAAGGCTGCCCGTTGTCCCTGTTGCTGTTTATTTGGATGTTGGAAATATTATTGACAGCAATAAGAAAAGATAATAGTATTGAAGGACTTTCAGTGAAAGGATTCATATACAAATATAGGGCATTTGCAGATGATGTGATGTTTATGATTCAGGATCCTATAGAGAAAATACCACATCTGATGGAGAAAATTGAAGAATTTGGCTCAGTTGCGGGTTTTTACGTTAATAAAAACAAAACTAAGGTGATGTGTAAAAATATGACGAAGCAAAGACAAATAGAACTTCAAGAGAAAATTCAATGTGATGTAGTTACAAAGACTAAATATCTTGGAATTGAATTAACCATGAAAAATATTGACCTGTTTAAAAACAATTATGAAAAGGTGTGGCACAGAATTCAGCAAGATATGAAGAAATGGGACACTTTGAATTTATCATTGATGGGAAGAATCGCAACTGTAAAAATGAATATTTTACCGCGTTTGATGTTTTTATTTCAGACCATTCCAATACTAAAACAAAGGAAAGTATTGGATTCGTGGCAGAAAGAATTATCCAAATTCGTATGGGCAGGAAGAAAGCCAAGGATTAAAATGAAAATTTTATGCGACGCAAGAGAGAGAGGAGGCCTACAATTACCAAATTTAAGACTGTATTATGATGCCGTCTGTCTAACATGGTTGGAACAGTGGATTAATCTTGAGAATAAGAAGTTATTAGCTTTAGAAGGGCATGATAACAAATTTGGATGGCATGCATATTTACGGTATGGAAAAGTAAAAATGGACAAATTTTTTAAACACCACTTTGTAAGGCAATCACTGTTCGAGACATGGATGAGATATAGAAAATTCTTCTCAGAAGAAAGACCACTTTGGATAGTACCAGCTGAAGTGATTAACCCACATTCAAGAAATCAAGGGTTAGATTGGCTACCTTACAAAAATCTTTTAAAATTAGAAGGGAAAAATTTTGTGTTACAAGATAGATTTGATCTTGAATTTGAATATGTTTGGTTGAAATACAGACAGATTTATGATTTATTTAAGACCGATAATAGAGAACATGGTTTCAGAGAAAAGAACATTGAAATTGAAACTGTATGGCTTGAGAAAGGTAAAAAAATGATTTCTAAACTGTACAAGGTTTTATTGAAATGGTACACTGAGGATGAAACTGTAAAAGAGCAAATGATAAAATGGGCTGTAAATGTTAATAATGAGATATTAATGACATCTTGGGAATATTTGTGGAAAAAGTCAATGAAAATTTCAACTTGTGTAAATGTTAAAGAGAATTGTTATAAAATGATGTACAGATGGTATATGACGCCTAAAAAAATTGCTATTATAAATGAAAGTATGTCTAACAAATGTTGGAAATGTAAAAAACATGAAGGGTCTTTTTACCATATGTGGTGGACATGTGATAAAGCAGTAAAGTATTGGACTGAGATCCACAATGAGATACAAAAAATTTTGAAATGTACTTTTAAGAAAGACCCACAGATGCTATTGTTAGGTCTTAAAATGGAAGAAATAAATGTAGCCAAGAGAACACTACTATGGTACTTGATTACAGCAGCCAGACTGACTTTTGCTCAATGTTGGAAACAAGATAAAGTACCTGAAACATGGGAATGGATTAAAAAGACGTTGTTTTTGGCAGAAATGGACAAACTAACAAGAAAGTTAAACAACGAAGAAGATGGAACTTTCTTTGAAGACTGGAAAGACTTTCAAAAATACTTGTTGAAAAATTGGGACATTAAACGTGGTTTGATTTGCTTTGATAGTTATTAAGAAGAAAATGAAATAGAATTAGATTTTTGAATTGTTACCATTTGTAAGAGAAAACAAGTTTAGAAGTAATTGTAACAGAATAAGAGAGACATTAATGGGGTTGGAGCAGTGCGGGAAGCCTTGTTTGGGGGGGGAGAAGGGAAATTAGAAAAATGGATATGTAGGTAGGTTTAAATTGTATGAACATGTGAAATATCCAATAATAAACTGTATTTACTAAAAAAAAGATTTATGATTCTAACTTGGTTTTGCAGCATGCGATATTTTGCTACCTTTTTTAAAAAAACCCTTTAACTATTCATTTCATTGTTGTGAATTCATGCTGCAGTCCTTTCCCCGGTACAAATGCTCTTGAGAGTGTGTGATTAATGTCATTTCTCTGAGAACAATCCCCACTGTTGCTGTTCCATTGGCATAATGAATACAATACTCTATAATGTATAAATGATGGTCTAGAACTCTAGGAAATGTAGCATGAAATTAGTGACATGGAAAACTGACATGGCTCACTCTGTGTGTGTGTGTGTGTGTGTGTGTGTGTGTGTGTGTGTGTGTGTGGTGTGTGTGTGTGTGTAAGCATGTATCCATCCTTTTTAAAATATATATTTTATTAAGTTTTCAGAGTACACAAAGATAGGGAAGGGAAGAGGGGAAGGGGCAGGGGAAGGAATAATAATAATAATAATAATAATAATAATAATAATAATAATAATAATAATAATAATAATAATAATAATAATAATAATAATAATAATAATAATAATAATGACTGCTGCATATAACTTCCCTCTGCTTATCATTTCATATTACATGAGGTTTTAAAAGTTCATCAAAGCTTCTTGATATTCAGATATTAGGAAGTTCATATCTTTACATTTCTCCGCATGTGACCATCTTTGAGCAGCTGCAGATATTGCCAGTGGTGCTGCACAGCCATTGTGGCATGGCTGCTTCTGCACCAGGCCTAGCAATGCTCAAAGAAAGCCAGCAATGTCAGTCTGGCAAAGGAGTTACCTGCCCTGCCCGCATCCCCCCTCCCTGGGGGGCCTGTCATGCAGACGTGGGACTAACGTGTTGCTTGCCCTGTCTGTGCGATCCATTTCCTTCTGATGTCACTGGCTGGAGTGTGGGAGCAGACACTGTCCGGCAGGGGTCCACAGTGTAGTGTACAAGGGTGCCTCGGTGCCTGCCAACACTTTTTTCTGACATCTGCCAAATGTTTTTAGGAAGTGGGTGGAGGCAGGTAGGGCTTTTGCTTCTGATTGGCCATTGGAGATTTGATTGACTGTGCGGATTTTTTAATATGTTGCTTTAGCAGCAGTGGCCACCACAGCACAAAGATACTCACTGTGTGACTGAAGATAAGCCAAGGCAGCCATTTTGTGGCTGGCTCTGCCTCCTGTGGTGGCCATTTTGTTGTTGCCCCCCCCCCAAGCTGTGTCACAGTTCCAAATGTTCCTGCGGACTCAAAAAGGTCGGGGACCCCTGTTGTTGGGGATATGTTGCTCGGACCACATATGTGGAGAAAGTGCAGGTTCATTATACTGCATTTTTGTGCTTTCCTCCCTGGTTTGAAAATGGGTGAGGCAGGGTTCAAGTTGGCATTGGAACATACAGTATAGAACTGTGCCCTGAACAATTCTACCAAATCTCATTACAGTATGTCAGTGTTCATCGGAATTAACATCTGGCAAATGAACACAATGGGCAAATGAAACACTGGCCAATCAGTGTGGAATGTCTCTGAACTGCCTCTGGATGCTTCACACAGTTAAGAGTGGTGTGGTCCATTGGTGCTGCAGGGTGTGCCATGTCGACATACATCACATCCCATTCCTGTCAGCAGGACCCGCCTTGCGCAGTGGAACACAGAATGATACAACCCATTGTTGCTGAAAATATTACAACATGAAATCATTTCTCATTTCCTATTGCTCTTTTTCTGTTGAAACTTTCATCATCACTTGATCAAAATTGGATGGGCTGCTGGGAGCCAAAGATGACCAAGTACACCCAACCAAATGGCTCACCCTGCTTTGGACAATTGCCCACCCATTCAAGCTCCACATTCTGTTGCTGGAAGTACAGGAGATGACACAATCAACAATTGCTCATTTACACACCCCCACAGGAGAATTTAATATCTTTGATCTGGAAATAAATCATTGTTGTTCAGCACAGCTGACTCATGGGACAGAATACTGAGAACAGGTTGTTTAGAGTATTTTTTCACTTATTAACTCTAATGTGTCAGCCATTTATTCCATTAACTAAATAAATATGGTACCTCAGTTCCAATGGTATCTGGTAGGTAATTAGTGATACCTGCTTCTCTGAAATAATTGCTAAAATCATCTCTGATGCGTCCTCAGAGTAAGCAGCCATACAAATAATTGAGGACATTGTGATTGGCATAGAAAGAATCCTTTTTGAAGGGACAGTGCTGATTAAAATTCCCATTTGAAATCCATGATTTATTCATTAATCAGTCTATCAATTATGCTAATTCGCACTGCCAGCCCAAATGAGTCACGAAACAGGCAATTACATTTGGTTCTCTAAAAGAGTAGCATATTTTGAAAAATGCAGCCTCTGCCACCGTGATCAATGGCGCTTCCACAAGCAGGTGTGAAACACAAGTGATTTTTTTTAAAAAAAACAGCTAATCTGGAGAAAAGATGTGAACCATGTAAGTCGCACAAGGTGCGTTTTATTCTGATTTGCCAAGGGCATGATGCAAGATATTTTTTGACAGAAAGGTTACATTACCTCACTGAAGAGGGGCTCATCTGGAATCTTTTGCCCTGATTCCCCTATGATGGATGACGGTGAAATCCGCCGCAGAATGTGCCGGTTCAGGGCACCCCCTAATACAATCTCTTATTTTAGGCATTCTCATTTTAGATGACTCTGTTCCTGAATGGCAAGTTAGGGGAGAGGATGGAGGAGGGGAGGAGGAATGGCCCAGTTATGGTCACCACCTCCAGTTCAGAAAATTACTGGAGATGGGAGGGGGGGCAGGAGGGACTTCAGTGGGGCACCCTGCCATACGGTCCAGGGCAGCCATTTTCTTCAGGGGAACTGATCTCGGTCATCTGGAGATCAGTTGTGATTTGGGGAGGTCTCCAGGCCCCACCTGGAGGCTGGCAACCCTAGACCCAACCTTCTCCCTGCCCCTGTGCCACCAGCCTGCCCACACACAGACTCTGCCCCCTGCTGTTTATGCAAGAAGAAAGGATCACTTCCCGCCTCCTCTCCACCCCCCCCGGCTCTCTGGGAACCTCACTTCCTGGCCAGCTCTTGTCTAGGAGGCAGCGGTGGAGGAGAAAGCAACCGACGTCTGCAGGGAGCCAATCCAGGGACAAAGCATCAGCAAGCTCAGGGGGCGTCGCACTAATGCCTCGTTACAACGGGGGGAACATGTGCAAGAGCAAAATATTTGCAGTGTTCCCGCTTAACTGAGTTAGTGTGAGCCAGCTCACAGTTTTTTAGCCTCCAGCTCACACATTTTTGTCTTAGCTCAGGAAGGAGGGCTCCAGAGCAAACTAATGTATGCCATAGCCAAATCACTCACTCAACAACTTTAATGCCAGTAGCTTACAAAGTAGAATTTTTGCTCACAGGACTCCACAGCTTAGAGGGAGCTTTGTTTGCAGCCCCATTTGTGACTTCCTTAGGAATATTATTTACAGAAATCAACCAGCACAGAGGATTTTTTTTTAATGGGAAGAGGAGAAATGAACATATCAGCTTAAAATAATAAAAGTCTCCCTCCTACCTAAGTCTGATGAGTACTAAATACGCAGTCTAGACTCCTGGGAGAAATTAGACCTGACAAAACGGAATGAAAAATTGGTTTGGGCTGCATGACTAACAGACAGCTCAGCAGTTTGTTTTATGGTCGCCAGCAGCATGGCTCTGGTCCACTGATGTCCCTTCCTTATTAAAACCAGGCAATGGCAGATCTCCAGATGTTCCAGAATGAAGTAGTTGTGTTGATTCCAGGAAAGCCCTTCTCTCCTCGATCGCACACCAACTCTGCTGTCCAACATGCTGTCACCAATAAGATGAACATTCAGCACTGATATTTTTTGAAACTGTGCCAAGGAAACTTCATCATCAGCCAAACTCAAATGAAATCAGACTGGAGTACATGCTGTTCAAAAATGAGAATTCGTTCCCAAATGAGACCATTGTCATTTGCAGGTGGTCCCCTGTGAGCCTTTAAAGGCCACTCTGGCCATTTCATCTGGGAAAGGTCCCTAACTCTGAGCAGCTGCCAACTGGCTTTGCTCCGCCTTGGTGTCCTATGAAAGCTCCGTGTACTTAGAGACAGGCCCAGCATTCCTGAGCTGAACCTGGAAACAAGCACAGTCCGCTACAATCCATTGTAAGTACGAGCATCTTTTTGCATCTATCCCAAACCACTTGGAAACTTGGATTAAAAGGAGCTGAGTTGGGATGAAGACCTCTTCTCTACTGGCTTTCTCTGTCATTACTATAACTCACTTTGCCTCTTCTTTTTCTTATCGTTAGCTGCCTCAGAAATCTTGTTGGGCAGAAAGGCAGTCTATCCGGGGTTTTTTAAGTAATTCCAAACGTTGAACGTTATTTCAACAATAACAATAGGTAATAAACAGATTTTATTAAATAATGGATATATAGAGTCTTCGGAGGGGGCCACAGTGGCTCAGAGGTTAAGGCACTGAGCTGCAGACCGGAAGGTCTGTAGCTCGGCAGTTCGAGACCCTAGTGCTGTGTGATGGAGTGAGCTCCCGTCTCTGGCCCCAGCTCCTGCCAACCTAGCAGTTTGAAAGCAAGAAATTGCAAGTAGATAAATAGGCACCGCTTCGGTGAGAAGGAAACAGCATTCCATGAGCCTCAGCGTTTAGTCATGCCGGCCGCTTCAGAGAGTGCTGGCTCTTCGGCTTGGAAAAGGAGATGAGCACCACCCCCTAGAGTAGGATTCCACTGGCTTTCGAGCAAGGGAAACCTTTTACTTTTCTAGAGCCTTTGGACTACTTAGAAAAAATGCTGTGTGAATACAATGGATGTCATCTATCCCTTCTGCAGGACTAAACATGTAGGGGGAGGGACTCCTCAGAGGACATTCCAGAGACCCCACCCCAGCCAGCCTGCTGTAGTGGTTCACCCAGTTTTGAATCCCCACTCTGCCATGGAAGCTGGCTGGGTGACCTTGAGCCACTAACACACTGTGAGCCTAACCTACCCCACAGGGATGTTGTGAAGTTAAAATGGAGGCAAGATGAATGATGTCAGCTGCTTTGGGTCCCCACTGAGGAGAAAGGCAGGGCAGAAATGGAAGCCAAGTAAATAAATAAATCTGACATGGAGGGATCCACAGCAGCCTAGATTTTCCAAGAGAGGAAAGGGGTGGGATGCCTTAGAGGCAACTGGATACAAAGCAGTAGCTTTGAAGAAACAGGAAGAGGCGGGGGATATGCAAAGTGGGTTGGGATGCCACCTTCCAGGTGGGAACTGAGGATCCCCTAGAATTACAGCTCATCTCCAGACTACAGTTGCCCTGGAGAAAATGGATGCTTTGGAGAATGTGGCATGGGTCCCGCGTCCTCCCCAGGCTCCACCTCCAAGTCTCCAGGAGTTTCCCAAGATGGATCTGGGCAACCCCAATGGCCGGGGGGGGAAACCTGGCAACCAAAAATTGGGGAACCTGCTCTAAACCTTCAGGTTGGGCTGCCACTTTTTACTTCATTTGAAAACACAATATGAACATTTCCACACAGAAACATTTGTCACTCTACTTATTTACTACTGTAGCAGAAGACAGGAGGGCCTGGCGTGATCTGGTCCATGGGGTCGCGAAGAGTTGGACTCGACTGTGCGACTGAACAACAAAAAAGGAAAAGCCACAGCGAAAGAGCTGCAAACCCACTCCAAAATAAAGGGGAGGTAGATTTGTCACATTCCAAGCACGGCCAATCCATTCTGTGCAATACCAGCTTCTGCTAAAAACTAGCAGACTCCATTTCCTCTCAACTCAGCCTTGGGCCTGGAAGTGCCCATCCATATACAACGTGGTGCCCTGACCTGGGTGGCCCAGGCTGGCCCAGTCTCATCAGATTCCAGAAGCTAAGTAGGGTTCACCCTGGTCAGTATTTGGAAGGGAAACCACCATCAAGAAACACCAGGGCCATGATGCAGAGCAGGCAACAACAAACCACCTCTCAGTGCCTCTTGCCTTGAAAACTCCATGGGGTCGCCATAAGTCATAAGAACATAAGAGAAGCCAATGTTGGATCAGGCCAATGGTCCATCCAGTCCAACACTCTGGGTCACACAGTGGCCAAAAATACCAGGCGCCATCAGGAGGTCCACCAGGAGGTCCACCAGGACACGAGAAGCCCTCCCACTGTTGCTCCCCAAGCACCAAGAATACATCGTCAGCTGTGACAATGGCAAAAACCAAACAAATCATGGGAGATGTGCTTCCAAATGGGGTTGACCACACAAGCAGTGTATCTCTGTGTGTATATTTAAACATAACACTTCAGGAAAATATGTTTCATCATATTTCATGGTAGTGCTCCATGCTTACAGATTTTCAGCTGAATCCCAGGGACCTAACCCAGTAATGATAGTGCTTTTCTCTGGCATAAGGGGTTCCTTACATTGGAAGAAAGTGTGGCTGTTTGCAGAAGGGATCCAGTGGGATCCAGCCCATTATCACTCTGGGAGTCTGTACGTTTGTTTCCTATTGATTTTGATACACACAGTCACAGCTGCTGGCAAAACATCAGGTCCTACAGTGCCAAGACCACGGCCACACAATCCGGAAAATCTAAAGCAACTAATGAACTCTGGCCATGAAAGCCTTCGACAACATAATTTTGTTATAGGTTTCTGGGAAAGGGCTTCATTTTCCCTTATTTGTTTGTTCTGAGGAACTGACACAACTTGGCCTTGTTGAAAGAGTCATTGGCCAAAAGGGAATTATAGAATGAATGTATCCTTCTCTGATGGCTTGTCTCTTTTGTGGTGGCTGTTACAAGGCTGCTGGGATTTGGGATCGCCTGTGGCTGGTGGCTGCAGCCAGATTCTATTTGGAAGGCCACCTGGACAGTCTTGCATCTCCTGTGGTCATCAGTGGCCTCACAGAAGCTGTGGCCATTATTCACCTACTCCATGAAGTGGTCTATGCTGTCTTCAGCAGTAACCTTGGCCACTGCAAATGCATAACACCTGTCAGGAGAAGGCAGAAAACAGAACCTACCAGATAGCAAATTAGACAGGGGAAAAGGCAAGGAGAGGAGGTCCCCTTTATTTCTCTGTCCTGCCCTATCCGGCAACAATGTACGCATTTGAGCACATGTGCATAGAGAGTACATAGAGAGGATAATGACTGATCCATTGGAAACTCAAGATTCAATCTCTCGGACTGTATTGCTGTTGTTATTATGGTTTCTAGGTACTACTTTTCTGATTTTGTACATCCTTACATCATATTTTATGGCATTTAATATCTTATTTAGAGTGTGTATTAATTGTGGTTTTCATGTAGCTATATTTAAGTTGAATGTGCTGGTTTTGACAAGTCAACTATACAGATGTATATATGAATAAATACATGTAAATCCTATGGACAAGCCCAGAATTTTGAAGTAGAAGCAAACTAGGTGACTTTATTAAGACACTGGAACATTCTTCCCAGACTTCCTTCTCCTACCCTCACTGGGAGCTTCCCCTCCTCTTTACATCCCTGTCTTATTTTTAGAATCAGTCTAAGCAGTCAGAAGGACCATCTGCCCAAACTGATGAGGAGAATGTCCCTCTTCCATCTTGACATTAACATAAACTCTCATGAGATATGGACATCACACTACCTATTCCATGGAGATAACTCAAAAGTAATTAATTGAGGAAGTCTTGATAATGAGTGGCTTGGGCACAGTTTCCGGATGCTGCTTCTTTTGTGCAGTTTCCTCACTATAAAGAGAAGGGGGTGGGTGATATACCATAACTGTTCATAAACAATGTCAATAAAATATCAGTCATCATCATCAATAGAAAGGTAAGCTCAACTGCCAGGCCACACAAACCACAGTGAAGAGCACTATGGAAATACTTCAAAGGCATGCAATTAGCCAGTGAAGTATGCCCTATGGTGAATTTAAGTATTTCTGTCCTAAGTTGTTTCTCCACCTCAGATCCTGAGTAGGGGTATGCATTTGTTAAAGCCGAACTGAAAACCCCCCGAAAAATGCCTTTACAGCATTTTTCAGATATTCAGATATTCAGCAAGCTGAATCAGAATTCTGATCTGATTGCTGAATTCTGATCTGATTCAGCTGCCGAATACAGAATGCTAAATAAAAGCCAAAACTTGGCTTTTATTCGGCATTATTTGGCATTGCCAAATACAGGCTCTGGGAGGTTAAACTTTAAAAGGCTGCACTTACCTTCTCTTTCCTGCCGTTTCTGTCTCTTTCCCACCCTTTGCTTTGCTTTCCAGGAGGGAGGGGAAAGAGGGGCCTTGCATACAGCCAGTGACTGCAATTCATTTGAAAATGCCATCACAGCTTGCAAGGCTGTTGTTGCTGCTGGCTTCAAACTTGAAGCCCAACTACTAGCTTGCTTTCTGAGGGACAGCAGCAGGGAGAAACACTGGCTAATAGGATTACAGGTAAGGGTGGGCACACAACTCTTTGGCCAATAACAGAAACATGTTCTTTTTTGAAAATCTTTTGTGTATGGCCAGAAAACATAAATGCAGGGGTCTCTGGCTGACTGACTCCATTCCTGCTGAGAGAGTTTTGGTTGGAGATTGCGTGGCTTGATTCTGCTTCAGCTACTGCTCTGAGCCTGACTTTTCTGCTGCTGAGAGACTAACTTGGACTACTTCAAATGTAGAGTGCAGATCCAGCCTACTGGAGAAGACTGAAGACATCCACTGGTTTGACTGATTAAAGCCAGTTTTTAAAAACTTTTCTCATTTTATTGTGGGCTGTTGGGTTGGAGTCTGGGGGTAGTTCTGGTGGGCACATTGTACTGGTTCTGCTGCTTGGCTTGCAAACATGCCCCCTCACACCACACCACAACTCACTTAGTTTCTACTGCAGATATTCCCTGGGAGAAACTGCTGGACCATTGTTTTATCTGCCTGCCTTTCCCCCACCATTGGAAACAATGGAGGATGGTGGCACACTCTTTGGATGCCCCTAGAATTTGACCCCCTGGCCCAATCTTTTCCAAACTTGGGGATTCTTTTGAGGAGAGGCTCCAGCAGCTACACTACAAATTTCATGCCTCTACCTCAAATCCCTTCCCCCCAGTCCACTGAATACTCCTTAGAAGATTTTGCCATTGACTACAATGGACCCATAGGATATAATGAAGCTGAATTTTTTTGGTATTCCCGAATATTTCCAGATACCAATACATTACCGGTATGGGCATTTGGATATATTTGGGAATACTGAAAAAATTCAGCTTCACTATACCCAAATCCAACAAAAAAAGCCGATTCCCCCCTCCCACCCCATCACACATGTAATGAGGTTCTGGTATCAAGTCCCAGTGGCTCCTGGTAGCACTTGATCTTGCAACTTGGCTGACCAAGAGATTTTCTGCGCAAGGTTTTTGTTCCAACTTGGCTTCTTAATTGCATTATCCCCCTTACTTCCTTACAGCATCACTTACCGTTCAAGAGGTTTCAGTAAAGCCAGTGGGTCCTCATATTTCTACAACTGAATCTCAGCATTTCTGCATGCCTGTGTGCTCTAACTGCCATCACATACCTGCACAGACATGATCGGGTAAATATTTAAATAACTGTAAATGTGAGTGTGGGTGTTTCCATAGTGACACCCTTAGCCCAAATCACCTTTGTTTATAGGAAAAGATATGTTCACATCTCACCATGATTGTAAGCTTAACTACATGAAACTAAATTTCCCCCAGTTACTGGATCCAAGGTTGCCTTAGACTATGCAAGGACCAGACAGACACACAGGGGTGATCTGAAAATGGAACACTTGTATGTCTCTTGAATGTACACCTAAAATGCTAAATCTTACACCTAGACAAGTGAGAAAACAGAAATTTGATACACCTGTAGTTTAAGACACCTAGATTCCTGGAAAAGTCTGGCATCATGTTACTGATATATCTTTCCTCAAATCAGGTGCCTTTATTTATTTATTTTATTCTATTTATACTCCACCCTCCCCACAAGCAGGCTCAGGTGGCTTTACCCCAAAACACCTGGGCACACCTAAAGCTGCCTTATGCTGAAGCTACCCTTAGTCCCTCAAGGTCTGTACAGTCTACTCAGACTCAAGATGGAAGCTCTTCAGGGCCTCAAGCAGAGCATCTTTTTCATCACCTCCTACCTAATACTTTTCAGCTGGAGATGCTGGGGATTGAACCTGGGGCCTTCTGCATGCCAAGCAGATGTTCTGTTACAGAGCCACGACCCCTCCCTTGAAATGTTGAGATTCTTCAACTGTATTTGGCTAGGGCCAAGTCACACATTACAAAATCCCCACATGTCCTGTCAACAGATGCAATGTGACAGGTCTGTGATTGGAATTTAATTCCTAGGAGCAGGGGGAATTGATTGGGACTGGGAATGCAGCATACAGGGGCTTAAGTGTCCCCTTCCCTGATTCCCAACCTGAAACAGCCCTGGGGAGTTGCTATTTCCCCTGCACGTATAGGCTACACATTATAGTGGCTTTTCATGTTAGAAAACAGCATGAGGAGTTATAAGGCCCTCCTTGGATGTTGCAGTGCTGCTGATCCAAACCAAGCTGATGTAACCTGGAAATTAAGTTTCAAGCAGGAAACTTCCAGCATACATTAGAACATAAGAAGAGTCCTGCTGGATTAGACCAGTGGCCCATCTAGTTCAGCATCCTGTCTCACACACTGGCAAAACAGTTCCTCTGAAGTGCCAACAACAGAACAGAGAGGCCAAGGCCTTCTCCTGATGCTGCCTCCTGGCCCCTGAATATGTAGGTTTGCTTTAGTCACCATGGCTAGTGGCCACTGATAGACCTATCCTCCATGAATCTGTCTAATACCCACTTAAAGCTGACTATGCCTGTGGCCATCACAACATCACAATTCCACATTCTAATCACTCACTGTATTTCCTTTTGTCCATCCTGAATCTACTGCCCATCAGCATCATTGGATGCCCTTGAGTTCTAGTACTCTGGAAGAGGGAGCAAAAGTTCTTTGCCAGCTCTTTCCACCCCATGCATATGCCCCCCCAGTTGTCTCTTTTCTGAACTGATAAGTTCCAGACTCTTCAGCCTTTCCTAATAGAAATGTGCTCCAACCCCCGAATCATCTTGGTTGCCGCCCTCTGTACTTTTTCAATTCCAAAATTTCCTTTTTGAGATTGACCAGAACTGTACACAGTATTCCAAATAAGGCCACACCATAGATCTATATAGGGGCTGTAGGATGCAGGCTTTGGTTCTCTGCCAGAACACCCAGCATCCACCTTGACAAATCAGGCAAAAGTATTTTTATTGTCAAAAAACAGAAAGGGCAACCTTGATTAACAATAATTAGAGGAACAAAGGAAAATTCAATGTCCTTCAACAATTGCCAAAATACAAATAATGATTAAAATCATTTGCAACTTACACAAACTCCAAAAGGTAGGAAAAATCCTGGCCAAAAGACATGCACTCCTCCCCCCACACACCTTTTGGCTTTTATCTTTGGAAGGACCTGTTAAGATGCTGCCCCCTCCATCCAGTCCAGCCATTAATTAAGATATCTCAGCTGTGCGGCTCTTGCAAAGCTGAGAGCCGGGCAGTTCCTGCAATGACTTGCAAGGTCGATCCTCCCCCTCCTGCCATCCTTCAGTTTTACAGTGTTGCTGTTTTACACCCAAGTAGATCTCTTCCTTACACCCCCCCAATGCAGAAAGAGAGTGCACATCCATCTCACTTTCTGCAAGAGAAAACAAAAAAGACATAAGTTCAAACCAATTCATGTTATTCCCCACCTTATCTACTGGGCGTTGTCTTATCATTATTCTGCTTCAGTAAAACACCTTGAGAGGGAGTCAGCTAATACATTTTCTTTTCCCTTAATATGTTTAACATCAAATGAGAAATCTTCTAGGGATAACACCCCATCTCAGAATCCTGGCATTAGTCTCTTTCATCTTGTGGATAAAGACCAATGGACTGTGATACGTCTCCAGCTGAAAGTGTACCCCCCTGAGATATGTCTTGAGCTTATTTAACTCCCATACCACTCCCAAGGCTTCCTGCTCACTAACGCTGTATTTCTGCTCCCTGGACAATAGCTTGCAACTCAGGCGTACTACCGGATGGAGGCAATCATCTTGCCCTTTCTGCAATAGAACCACCCCCAAGCCATACCAGCTGGCATCAGTGTGCACAATGAACTCTTGGGAATAGTCTGGCGGTTTGAGGATTGGGTCTTCCACAAGCCTCCTCTTCAACATATCGAAGGCTCTTTGACACTCAGGTGTCTAGACCACTCTCCCAGATATCCTTTTCTTACATAAATTAGTGAATCCACACGCCCCTAGGAAACTCAGCACCTGCTTCTTGGTAGTTGGAATCGGCCAATTAACAATCGCCTCTACTTTTGCCACACGTGGCGCTATCTTCCCTCTCCCTATTCGATGGTCCAAGTACATAACTGAGCTATTGGCTATTTGGCATTTTGAAGGCTTAATGGTTAATCCTGCCTCTTGAATTCAATGCAATACAACTCTTAGGTGGTCTAAGTGCTGTGACAAGGATGAACTGGTCACTGCAATATCATCCTGGTAGCTTCCTGCAAAATCTAATCCCTGCAGCATCTTGTCCATTAATCTCTGGAACATCTTGCTGGCAGAGTTGATCCCAAAAAGAAGCACGTTGAACTGAAATTGCCCCATAAAACATGAAAAAGCTGTTCTATCCTTAGCGCTTTCTGTTAGCGGTAACTGCCAAAACCCAGATGTGAGGTCCAAGGACCTCCTCTATATTTGGTGCTGGGTATTGATCGGTTTTACACAATTGATTTAGTCTTCTATAATCTATGCACAATCAGTATTCTGGGGGATCTCCTTCATGCAGCTTCTTTTTGGGAACTATTACAAGATTACTGCTCCACTCAGAAGAGCTAGGTTCTATGACTCCCATCTCGAGCATTTTCTGTATCTCCTGCCTCACTACCTCCCTCATTGGCCCTCTGATGGGATATGGATTGCACTTGATTGGTGGATGTTCCCCTGTATCTAAATCATGACTGATCAAATCCATTCTCCCTGGGCAATTTGTGAACAGGGTTGCAAGGTCTTGTAACACCTCCTTCAATTGCCTTTGCTGTTCTGCTGTCACAGTGTCTCATTAATAGGAATTTCTCCCAGTCCCTCTCTCTTTCCACTCTCTGCCACTAAATCGGGGATGTCAAAATCTTCCTCAGTCCAACTTTCCACTGACAATTGCTGTACCTCACACCTGACAATTTTTTTAGCCGATTAATGTGAACCAACAAGGTCCCTCTTTCTGGATCCTCCATTTGATTATTTCCATCACCACAGCTCTTCACTACCTAGAATGGCCCACTCCAACTCAGATCTAATTTCCCCACCCCTTCTGGTTTCAGCAACAAAGCCAGGTCTCCCTCCTGTAGCTGCCTGAACCTGGCTGATTTATCAAAGTACTGTTTTTGTTTTTGCCTGGCTTCCACCATTGCCTCATGAGCTGTTTGTCTTACAGTCTGCAAGACCCTTTGTAGATCCACAAAATACTCTACAGCAGGCTGGGATATCTCTGAGGTCCAAGCCCAGTTCACTCTCAACAGCTCCAGAACTCCAGGCAGTTTTCTCCCAAATACCATTTCATTGGGAGAATACCCTCCCAACGAGGGATGTACCGCTTCCCTGTATGTACTTACCAAGAATGGTAGGAACTCATCCCAGTTCCTTTGATGTTCTGCACAAAAAGCCTTTAACATACGGGTAAGAGTCCCTCTCCATTTTTCAACCTGCCCATGTGACTGGGGATGATGAGCTACACTTAATTTTTGTGTCACTCCCGCTAGATCATACAGCTTCTGCATCACTTTACTCACAAACACGATGCCCTGATCTGACATCACCACTCTAGGAAACGCATAGGCAGCACACAATTCCAACACCACTTTGGCAACGCTCAATGCATCAGCTGTTCAATAGGTATGGCTACCGGGAAGCAAGTTGCCCTATCAATGATCACTAAAATAAGTTTCTTTCTGGACTTAGAGGGTATAAATGGCCCCTGTATGTCAATCTGAATTTCAGAAAAGGGGGTTTGAACTATTGAAGTTTCTCCTAGGGGAACCTTTATGTGATCAGAAGCATGGCCGACCTTCTGACAGACTTCACACCCAGCGACATACCTTTTCACATCCCTATGTATGCCAGGCCAATAAAAAACTAAACTGATTTTAGCCAGTGTCCTCTTAAACCCAAGGTGGCCTGTCAATGGTAAACACACCCAACTCTTAAGATTTCCTCTCTAAATTTTTCTGGGACTACTAGCTGTCTTCCAGGCCCAAAATTAGAGCTGCTTTTCTTAGGCATATATTCCCTATATAGTAATCCATTTACCCAAACAAACCTGGTATCTCCAGGCTTCTCCAGTTCGGGCTTATTCTACCCCACTGCTTCTCTACACTCTTTGAGGGACTGGCATTCCTTTAACTCCTGTCTGTAAACTACTGGGTCTGTGCTTACAAGAAAAGTCTCATCCCTTCGAACTAACTGCTCGTCTTCGCTCTCCCTCCTCTCTTTTTTCTTTCCTCCTAGCTGTTCCAACAAACTTGCTGCCAGAGGCTACTTAAGGTGGGGTTCATTTGCCTTTGCTTGTCTTCTTGTCATTACCAGAAGTTGAGACACTGTCTGTTTTGCTCTCAGTACTCTATAATGAATATCCATACCTACAAGAAACTGTGGATCCTGTCCCTTATGCACCAGAAGGGGAATGATATCACTCCAATCCCCCAACCCTACTTTCATAGATGTAACAGGTTGTTCTTTGGGTTTGGAGTCATAAGATTGTATTTCTATTTTTCCCTCTGCCTGGAGCCCTAGCCCATGATAAATAGCCTCAGATACACTCGACATGTCTGCCCCGCTATCCCACACTGCCTGAATGTCAACGCAGTCTTGCAACTTCACTTGCATGGCCCTTTTTTGAGCACACCAGTGTGCTTGTTCTGGGCTAATATAACAGGAGATGGATTTCTTTGGCAAGGTAGCTACTCAATGTAATTCATCTCTGAACATTCCCCCAGTTGTTGCTTAAGGCGTTGGGGGCTTCCTTGCTTTTGTTCATTTCTTATCCCTGTTTTTTCAATCCACCCTCTTGAGTCCCGGGGATCTAATTTACCCCCCCCCCAATCTGCCTGCACTCTTTCACTTATATCACCAGTTGCTAATTGGTCTTGAAGGTCCATTTTCCAATCTTCAGGCTGCTGTTCCACCCCAGCATTTAGCTGGGCTTGAGACCAACTTGAGACTACTTGCACTTTTGGTTGATGTCTGTCACCCCTAGCCACCAATTTAGGGCATTGAGCTTTAATGTGTCCTTGTTTTCTGCAGTAATGACAGATCACCTGGGCTGGACTTAAATTTCCTAGCCCCTTTCCTTCTTTAACTGGGATCTTGGCCACAAGCTGAGCTTGCTGTCTGGGAACTGCCCTAAAATCAGTTTGTTGTTCTTGTCTGTACTGCATGGGGAGAGGCATAAGTTTTCCTCCTGGCATCTTTCCCTCTCCTTGCCACTTTGAAGCTGAATAGTCCGCTGCAGCTATTTCTTCCAAAACTATTGCCAGCTGCTGGGTAGTGGCAGCCCTCTGGGCACATGCTAGTGCTGCATGGTCTCCTGGAATGGCTTGATAGATGTGCTCCTGGACTATCAATTCTAATAGGTTATAAAATGTCTGCGCCTGCGCCGACTCAGCCCAGCAAAGATACATTCTTTGTACCCTGCTGACGAATGAGCTGTAAAATTCCTTCAGCTTAGGAGCTGCCTGACAAAAATGTTGCCAAAGTTGCTCTGTTGAAAGTCCAAACTGCCGCAGAGCTAGCTGCTTAAAATATGAATAGTCCCCTGCTTGCTGGGGGCAAGCTGTGCAAGTAACTCTGCAACCTCCCCATGCAAGCACCTGCGCAGAGATGCCATATATTCACTGTCTGGCAAGTGGTAATCCTGTGCTGAGGCTTCAAATAAAGCAAAAAAGGTTGCCACAACATCTCCAGGTCTTAATTCAAGAAACTTTAACTTTGTGCATCTGTCTCCTTGATTGCCTATTAGATGTTGCTGCATCATATTCATCTGCTGCCCATTTTGCCCAAGGAGTTGGGTCATCAGAGTACATAACTGCTGCACTGGGTCAACTAGTTGCCCTCCCACTGGAGCTGCATCTGCTTTCACTGCTGTATCTGCTCCCTTATCATTCTGTACTTCTGTTTGTCAAACTTTCTCATCTGTTTTTGTTGTGGCCCCCCTCCTCCTCAAGGCAGCTTCATTCTCATTACGCTCCTCTAGGATTAGTCTTGTATCAAATACCTTCGCAGAGGAGTATCTTCTAAAGGGCTCTTCCTGGTAAAATGATCCTTCTAATCCTGCTGAGGCTAGAACTGGATCCATGTAACATAATGTCCCCTCCGAATAATCCATGGATCAGTGGTCCTCCTTGGTAGCCTTCTCTCACCTTATTGCCTGTTTGTACTTTAAGCTTAGAGCTGATCCCACCACTGCCACCATGTAGGATGCAGGCTTTGGGTTCTCTGCCAGAACACCCAGCTTCAGGCTCTGCACTCCAGCTCAACAAGTCAGGCAAAAGTACTTTTATTACCAAAAGACAGAAGGGGCAACTTTTTTTTTTTTTAAACAAAATTTTATTGGATTACTTTCAACATTGTTAAACATCGTTACCAATACAATTTCACAAAATTTTTACCCTATCCCCCCACCCCCCTAATAGGCTTCCAACACTGCTATTAACAAAAAAAAGAGAATTAAAAGGTAATCAAGTTTAGACTTATAACAATCGACAAACCCGGTAACCTAATTTCAAATATATAAAGGCCTGACTTTTACAAACATAATTTCCAACCAAGGGACAGTACAATCAAATATTCATTTCATTTCTCATTCACTCTCAATACAAATCAAGATTGTACATTTTCCCTTTCATTTAATATTCAGTTTCCATATACAATTTCAGGCCCTCCCAGTCTTTTAAATACAGTTCTGCCATTTGTCCATTTAGTTTTTTTGTCATTTTGTCCGTTTCGGCTAAAAACAGCAGTTTTCTTAACCAATCATATATATCTGGCACCTTCTCCGTTTTCCATTGTTGAGCAAAAGCCATTCTTGCCGATGTAATCATATACCATAATAGTGTCCTTTTTTCTTGTGGAATCTTTTCCATCGTCAAACCTAAGAGAAGAAGTTCTGGACTTTTCCTAATAGGAATTTTTACTATTTTCTGCATCTCACAATGTACATTTGACCAGTATACCTTAACTTTATCACATGACCACCACATATGGTAAAAAGAACCCTCTGTTTTTTTACATTTCCAACACTTATTACTCAAGTTCTTATCCATGCTAATGTTAGCAATCTTTTTTGGTGTCATATACCACCTGTACATCATCTTATAACAATTTTCTTTTACATTAACACAGGTTGACATTTTAAAGGCTTTTTCCCATAAAAATTCCCATGTTTCCATAGAAATTTCTTTGTTCATATTTATGGCCCATTTTATCATTTGTTCTTTAACAGTTTCATCCAACGTATAGACTGTCAACAAAGTTTTATACATCTTTGATATTATTTTTCGCCATATATCTTCAAGCTCATCGTTCTTAGCTCTAAAACCAACCTCTTTACAATCTTTCTTATAAATATCCCGTATTTGACAATATTGTAACCATCCATACTCAAACTCTAGTTCATTATTTGGTTTTAAAACATATTCTTTCCCTTCCTTTTGGAGCAACTCTTGGTATTTCAGCCAATCATTACCTTTATATTCCGAAAAAGGATGAATAACTGCAACAGGAACAATCCACAAAGGCCTTTCATCAGGAATTGTGCTCTTGTATCTGGTCCATGCCTCAAAGAGTGTTCTTCTTACATAGGGATGCTTAAACATTGAATCTACTTTATTTTTCCCATACCAAAGATAGGCGTGTCAGCCAAATCTGCAATCGTGGCCCTCAAGGGCCAAAAGCTTTCTATTTTCTAAATTAACCCAGTCAGTTAACCAAGACATACATACAGCTTCATGATACAAACGCAAATTCGGGACTTGGAAGCCACCTCTGTCTTTAACATCATACATTATTTTCATTTTAATTCTCGGCTTCTTTCCTGCCCAGATAAATTTAAAAATTTCTCTTTGCCATTTTACCAGCACTTTCACGTCTTTTACAATTGGTATTGTCTGAAACAAAAACATCAATCTGGGCAATATGTTCATTTTGACAACGACAGTTCTTCCAAGAAGAGATAATCTAAATTTTTCCCATTTTTCTAAATCACTCTTTATCAAAACCCACAGTTTTTCATAATTATTCTTAAACAAGTCAATATTTTTCATTGTAATTTCAACTCCCAAATACTTAACCTTTTTAACCACTTCACATTCTATCAAGTTTTGTAAAATTTGTTGTTTTGTAGCTGTCATATTTTTACACAATATTTTTGATTTATTCTTATTTACATAGAACCCTGCGAGGTCACCAAACTCTTTTACTTTTTCAAATACCAAAGGAATATTATTAACAGGATCTTCAACAATAAACATGATATCATCAGCAAATGCTCTTAATTTATATGAAAAACCTCTAATACTCAAACCTTTTATATTATCATCATCTCTAACCATTTGCAGCAATATCTCCAAAATCCAGATGAATAGCAATGGCGACAAGGGACAACCCTGTCTGGTTCCTTTTCTGACCCGGAATGCTTCTGTTGATTCTGCATTCACAATCACCGTAGCTTTTTGTTCTTTATATATTGATTTAATCATTCTTATAAATTCTGCGCCCATCTGCAATTTCTCAATCACTTTAAACATAAATTCCCAATTCAAATTATCAAATGCCTTTTCTGCGTCCAAAAATAAAAAGCCAACTTCTTTTTCCGGGTGCTTATCATAGTACTCTATTGCGTCTAAAACAACCCTCATATTGTCTTTTATTTGTCTACCTGGCAAAAACCCAGCCTGATCTTCGGCAATAGTGTCTTTCAAAAACCCTTTAAGGCGTTCTGCTAAAATTTTTGCATAAATTTTATAATCATTGTTCAAAAGTGAGATTGGTCGATAATTTTTAACATTAGTTAAATCTTGAGTTTCTTTCGGTATTAAGGTGATTGCAGCTTCATTCCAAGAATCTGGGATCTTCCCATTTTGTCTAATTTCATTTAAAAGAATCTCTAGAACCGGTACCAGGTCTTCTTGAAATTTTTTGTAAAATTTAGCTGAGAAACCGTCTGGTCCTGGAACTTTGGAGATCTTTGCCTCTCCTATTGCTTTACTGATTTCTTCTTTAGTTATCACAGCATTTAACATTGCTTTTATTTCTGGGCTTGGTTGTGTCAAATTAACTTTAGATAAATAGTCTTGAATTTTTTGCTGGTCCACTTGTTTTGCTTGAAAAAGAGTTGCATAATATTTATAAAATTCCCTCCGGATCCCTCCTGGGTCTATGATTTCTCTGTTCCCATCTTTCAATTTAGTTATTATTTTATTCTCTCTTCTTTTCTTCAATTGTCATGCCAAATATTTCCCTGGTTTATTTGCCCCTTCAAAGGACTTCTGTTGCAATTTTTTCAAATTCCAATATACTTCTTTATTTAACCTCGCATCGTATTGTTCCCTTAGAATCCTCAGCTCCCTCAAAAATTTCTTTTTGCCAGGTCTTTTCTTGAGCTCTGCTTCTTTTTTTTTAATATTTTCCATAATCTCTTTGTCTATTTTCAATTGTTGTTTTCTTTCATTGTTGTTAATTGCAATTAGATGTCCTCTCATCACAGCTTTGTACGCTTCCCATACCGTTTGCGTCTCTACATCCTTATTTAAGTTCAGTTGAAAATACGTTTTGGTTTCCGTCCTTATTTTGTCTACAATATTTTGTTTGTCCAGTAAATCCTCATTGAGTCTCCATCGAAATTTCTTTCTTTTAACATATGTTGACCACTTTACTGGGCTGTGGTCAGAAAGAATTCTAGGTAATATTTCAATTTTATGTGTTTGCAAGATCAGATTCTCGGTCATCCACATCCTTGATTAACAGTAATTAGAGGAACAAAGGAAAATTCAACATCCTTGTCAGGTAACCCTGCCATAAGGGTGAAGGGAGGGGTGGAAGTGCCAGAGGGTCTGCCTGTGTATTGTCTGGTATGTACCGGAGGTACCGGAGTTGCCTGGGCAACGCAGAGATTCACAGCCCGGGTTATCTCCAGATGGGCCAAATGGCCTTGAAGTGCCAGGCTGTTTCCTTCTTCTCTTTTCTTGTGGGAACAGCTAGGCCATGGAAATTTACAGCTTTTAGAAACGTAGCACCTTTCGCTTTCCTGCGCGCAGGCTTCTTAGCTATTGGTAGAATGTAGGGGGGGCTTTACTTCAGGAGGGTATATCCAGAGATGTTTCTTTGAATGGGTCATTCCTGACAAGAGAATGTTACCGTGCCTTTAGAACTGCAGTATAATAAACACTATCTTCTCATGAGGCCTGGTGTTTGACTGACTTTCTGAAGCACCTGACAATCCTTCAACAATTGCCCAAATACAAATAATGATTAAAATCATTTGCAACTTACACAAACTCCAAAAGGTAGGGAAAATCCTGCACAAAAGATGTGCACTCCTCCCTCCAAACACAACTTTTGGCTTTTATCTTTGGAAGGACCTGTTAAGGTGCTGCCCCCCTCTATCTAGTCCAGTCATTAATTAAGATGTCTCAGCTGTGCAGCTCTTGCAAAGCTGAGAGCTGAGCAGTTCCTGCAATGACTTGCAAGGTCGATCCTCCCCCTCCTGCTGTACTTCAGTTTTACAGTGTTGCTGTTTTACATCCAAGTCAGTCTCTTCCTTACAGGGGCATCAAAATATCAGTCATTTTATTCTCAATCCCTTTCCTAATAATCCCTAACAGAGAATTTGCCTTCTCATTGCTGCAGCTCACTGGGTTGACACTTCCATTGAACCATCTCAGTCTCAGCAAGTTCAGACCCCATTAGCCTATATTTGAAGTGGGGATTTTTTGTTCCAATGTGCATCACCTTGCACTTACCAACATTGAACTTCATTTGCCACATTGTCACCCACTCATCCAATTTGCGGAGATTCTCCTGGAGCTCTTCACAGTCATTCTTGGTTTTCACCATCCTAAACAATTTTGTGTCATCTGCAAACTTGGCCACTACACTACTCACTCCTAGTTCCAGATCATTTATGAACAAATAGAGTCAGATTCGACTAGCTTTCAAGCAAGGGAAACCTTTACCTTTACCAGTGCTTACTTCCCTCCATTATGAGAACACTTTGCTTCCTGTCATTTAACTGATTTTTAATCCATAAGAGAACTTGTCCTCTTATCCCATGACTGCTAAGGTTACTTAGGAGTCCTAGGCAAGGTACCTTGTCAAAAGCATTTTGAAAGTCCAAGTATGTAATTTTTATTGGGTCACCATTGTCTACATGCTTATTCACTTTCTCTAAGAACTCCAAAATGTTGGTAAGGTGGGATTTCCCTTTGCAGTAGGCATGCTGATTTTCCCTTAGCAGGCTTTGTTCCTATATGTGCCTAATAATTCGATCTTTGATTACAGTTTCTCCTAATTTGCCTGGGACAGACATCTCATTTCTACAGTATAACCAGTCAATGTGAGGGTAGTTAAAATTGCCCAGTATCATAACATTGTAGAGAAACCCCCCCCATTCTGAGTTTTTAAAGTGTTCCTGGTTTTTTTCCTCTTCTCTCTGGAAGGGCAGGAAGCTAAGGCAATTACCTGCCATAGTTATGTAAATGGATTGACTTGCAAAGGAACTGAGGGATTTGGTGTTAGGAATCTCCAGGTGACTCCTGGAGATCTCCCAGAAGGCCTGCAAGAAGGGCTCCCAGGATGCACCTGGATGTCCCAGGGTCCACTTGGGTGACCTGGGTGGACCAGGTAAAAGGGGGTGGAGAGTGATATAGAATGGGTGGAGTCAGAGGTTTAATAAAAGTGCTTGCTCTTGGGGGGGGGCTCTTGTCTCTTGATGCTGATCTTTGGGAGAGGACAGATGGCTGAGTTCTGATCTACAGGTCAGGAGCCATTGGCCATGTGGCCTGGCCTGCTGGCTGCAGAGAGCCAAGTAATGAAACCTCTTAACTTTCTAAGCTTGAAATTGCCTACTCTATTTCAACATCTATTAGAGTAAGTTTAGAACCAGGGAAAGAAGGATGTGATTATGACCAACTTTTATTTGCCCTTCTGGCTGCTGATCTGGTGCTGTGCTAAGAGTATGCTTGTAACCTTTTTCTCTTTGTAATCAATATTTTACTTTTTGAAGCTGGTAGTGTTCTCTGGACCACATAGTCCCCCAATTGCCTTAAACCATGCTACTGTAAGAGGGGAGTCCCAGTAAAGGGGAAGGCAAGCAGTCAAGGCACCCACTGCTAATCCTCCAGGGGATTCCTGAAGAAGGAATTTGGTCCCTGGGTTAAGCAGGAGCTGGGTAGCAGGAGACCAAAGGGAGAGCCTCAGTTTGAGAAGGAGTGTCAGGAGTCCGTCCCTCCTGGCAGGAAGACCCCAAAAAGGACAGTGGTGGCAGCAGTACCCTAGTGGGAAGAAGTGGAATAGCACCCTCCAGGAATTGCCATAAGCCAAGGAGGGGGCTGGCAGAACAGGGTCTGTAAGTCAGAACGGGCCTGTTCTGCCACAAACATTATCTGCTTCTATTGACTGGATATATAGGGGGATAGGAGGATTTTGTAATTTGTGATTTAACCCTCTGAGAAAGCTGAAATCTGATCCACATTTACTTTGCTGTTGTGGTAATGAGCCTTGGGAGTATCTGAGGTCAAACCTTCTCCCTTTGTCTGTGGCTTGAGAATTGAAGATTTCTGTTTCCGGTTATATTTTGGCCAGTACAATGCAGTTCATTCTTTTACTTACAGAGCAGGATTCCAACCCAGGATTAAATCATGGTCTGAAATCCTGGTCTATAGGCAAGAAAACAAACCATCATCTGCCATTTTGTCTAATCCATATGAGGCAACAAACTATAGCTTGTGGAGAAGGTAGAAATTTTCAGTTCCTGAACTTTTGTGCAAACAGGAAAGGGGGAGAGCATGTGAGCTCAAGGTCTTCCAAGGCCTGTTCCCATAATGATAAAGGACAACTTCTCATTATGTTTGAACGCAGACGTGGTGAGTCCTCTGAGCAGGGCTGCTAAGGGGAGGTACAGGATCCAGATCACCCAGAGTGTTCCAGGCTTGATGGGATGTTATTTACTCATGCTATGAAAAGCTTCAATTGCCAATTTCCACACATTAAGCTATTATTAGAGGGGTAGGAAGCTTCTTCTCCAGGCTGCTGGCAACCTCAATCTTGTATTTCTGAAAGGGGGGGGTGCACAGAGAATCCTTATCTGGGGGCCTACAGTGGCTTCCATTTGCTGAGAGTTTACAGATAAGTTAGCAGGCTTGGGCAACTGTTAATAAGGCACAGTGAAGCCCTCTGCCTTCTCCACTGAAAAGTCTCAGTCCTTAGCTTCCAGGGGACACCTGGGCATCAAATCCTCTTCCTACGGATCCCCTACAAAGAGCTCTTCCTCAAACTGAGCCCCAGGCCAGGTGAAGGTCTCTGAGACCCTTGGGGTAGATTCCTGCTGTCCCACATCTGTCGAGGCCCCCTCTGGGACAAAGTCATGAGACGTGTGTGTGTGTGCGCGCATTAAATGCTGTCAAGTCACTTCCAAGGTATGGCAACCCTATAAATTAATGTCCTCCAAAACGTCCTGTTGCTAACAACCTTGCTCTGGTCAGACAGAACTTAAGTTAAGATGTTGAGCAAAGAAACTAGGCTTGGGTTCTTCTGGACATTTACTCAGCATCTCTGAGCTGAAGTAACACAAACAGCAAACCTGGGAGACGCATCACTCCTTGCAGGCTATTTCACAGGCAGGAAAACCAGCCCCGTCAAGACAAACGAGCATCTAGCCTTGAGCACTCTGCAGCCAATATCCAGGTGATGTCAGCCAATAAGGTTGGAAGCCACAGATTTCATTATTGCAGAGCATTAAAGCCAATTGGAAAATCTAATTTGCTTCTGCATCAGTGAATCGGTGCTATAATCAAATGAAGAAGGGGGAAGGGAATTAACAGAGGGGAGGACACATTAAAATGGAAGTGTGAGCTATCAAAAACCAGCTCTTGTTCAGCTGAATACCTCCATTCCTTTTCCAGTACTGGCTTTTACATTTCTTTTACATTTTTTTATATGCTGCTTTTGTTAGACTTGGAAATAGTGATTCGCTCAAGGCACTAACTGCACAAACCTAAGAACACCTTCCTGGAAATAAGCCCCATGGAGACCTGAGTAGGATTCTGAGCACACTGAGCCAGTTTGGTGCAGTAGGCAGACCCTAATCTGCAGAGCCAGGTTTGATTCCCCACTCCTCCTCCTCCTCCTCCTCTTCCTCCTCCACATGAAGCCTGCTGCTGGGTGACCTTGGGCCAACCACAGTTCTCGCTGAACTCCCTCAGCCCCACCTTCCTCACAAGGTACCTCTTGCGGGGACAGGAAGGGAATGGTGACTGTAAGCCACTTTGAGACTCCTTAAGGTAGAGAAAAGCAGGTTTTAAAAACCAACTTGGTGTAGTGGTTAAGTGCATGGACTCTAATCTGGGAGAACCAGGTTTGATTCCCCACTCCTCCACTTGCAGCTGCTGGATGACCTTGGGCAAGCCATAGTTCTGTCAGAGCTGTTCTCTCAAGGACAGTTCTGGAAAGAGCTCTCTCAGACCCGCCTACCTCACAGGGTGCCTGTTATGGGGAGGGGAAGGGAAAGGAGTTTGTAAGCCGCTCTGAGACTCCAAGTGAAGGGCAGGGTATAAATCCAATCTCCTCCTCCTCTTCCTCTTCTTCTTCTACCTGCTTAGGGCTGCTCTGTAAATAGACTCACATAAACCATTATGAAAACATAGGACTGTGCTGCAAAATAGCAGCCCTGCATGTAGAATCCCTGCCCAGGACTGGCAGCATTAGGAAAGGAGCATTGCCAATCAAGGGGAGGAATGAGACACAATCGGCAGGAGCCTGAAGGTGGGGACACAGTGTGAGGCAGTGTCAGCCAGCCAGCATGATGACATCACTTCCAGGGAAAACCCAGAAGTGACAAGCAAAGCTCTAGGAATTGCTGAAAAAACCTATGGCTTTTAAGTTTCTTCCTCAGGAGTTCAGGTCTGAGGATTCCTTGCCCCACTGGGGACTTGGCAGCCCTAGCATAGGCTCAGACACTTTCTCTGCAATCATGTGCTGGGGGCAGTGTTCCTTCTGAGTGAGGGTGAGCTAGCTCACAGTTTTTTAGCCTCCAGCTCATGGATTTTTGTCTTAGGTCAGGAAAGATGGCTCCAGAACAAACTAATTGATGCAGTAGCTCACAACTTTAATGCCAGGAGCTCACAAAGTGAAATTTTTGCTCACAAGACTCCAGAGCTTAGAGGGAGCATTGGCGGGGTGGGGGGCTAGCACATTTGTGCCTACTGTCCCTTCCTGTGCAGTCAGTCAGAAGGAAACGTTTTGCAGCCCTATTCCAGAGAGCCCTTAATTGAATTCTGAGGCAGAGTTGCCTACCTTCAGGTGAGTCCTGGAATAACAATACAGAGATTGGGGCCCCCAAGAGGAGGTGGGCGCTTCAGTGGGGCTAAGAGGGGCTACCCTGGGGGGATCCTCCAGAACCCCTATTTCAGAAGTGGAAGAAGCTTCCCTCTGAGCTCTCCCTCTTCCCCTCCACCACACCCCCAACTCCTGGAATTTCCAAAGGCAGAGTCAGGCTCTTTTTATCTGATAACATTTGCAGAGGTTTCTTTTAGTGAGTCATTATTTACTTCACTTGTACCCCACTTTTGCCCCAATGGGGACCCAAAGCAGCTCACAGCAAGTCCCTGGCTCCTCTTCCTCTTCTTCTTCTACCTGCTTAGGGCTGCTAACCCTAAGTTAAGTGTGCGGACTCTAATCTGGGAGAACCGGGTTTGATTCCCCACTCCTCCACTTGCAGTTGCTGGTGTGACCTTGGGCAAGCCATAGTTCTTTCAAGAGCTGTTCTTGAAAGAGCAGTCCTCGAAAGAGCTCTCTCAGCCCCACCTACCTCACAGGGTGTCTGTTGTGGGGAGGGGAAGGGAAAGGAGATTGTAAGCCGCTCTGGGACGCCTTTGGGTAATGAAGGGTGGGATATAAATCCAATCTCTTTTTCTTCTTCTTCTTCTTCTTCATGCAAGTGGCCAAATCGCTCACTCACCACTTTAATGCTAGTAGCTCACAACGTACAGTTTTTGCTCACAAGACGCCACAGCTTAGAGGGAGCATTGTGGGGGGGGGGACCTGGCAACCCGAGGCTCCTTTCTATTTGAGAGTACTGGAGACTTGCAGGCCTGCCTGCAACCACATTGTGAAGATGTAATGAAGCCCGGCCATTCTTCAGCACTTCTGGTGACTCCTGCCACGGCCGCCATCCCCCACCGCCACTACAGACCCCCAACTTGCTTTGCGTGTGGCTCCTGAAGGTTCACTGACTCACAGGAACAAAATTTCACAAGTTCAGTGAACTGCAGCAAAAGAGGAGAACGGGCAGAAATCTCCGCCACCCTCATTGCTGGGTACAGCCACTGTTCCTTTGTAATGGGCTGCATCCCACGGATCCTTTTTGCTAACAGTGGTGCTTCCTTCCAGAGCCAGCGTCCTAGCAAGAGATTCAAAGGTCACTTCTGCACTGTCATTTTTGTCACTTGTTTGTCACTATTGCTTCAGGGTTCCCCCCCCCAATTTATTTTACTCTCTGTAGTCAGGGTCATTTCCTAAAAAAAGAGGTGCAGGAGCTCATTTGCATATGCCACACCCCCTGACAAAGGGCAGGCATGTTTAAAATGAGTTAAGGCATATGCAAATGAGTTTAAATTCCCCCCTTCCCTGATTCTTTCTGCAAAAGTAGAGAGGCTCAAGAGAAAGCTGGATCCAAGCTGGCATGGTGTAAGAGCCCCAAGTTCAGAGTCTCCCTCTGCCATGGAAGCTTGCTGGGTGACCTTGGGCCAGTCACATGCTCTCAGCCTAACCCACCTCACAGGGTCATTGTGAGGATAAATGGAGGAGAGGAGAAAGATGTGTACTGCTTTGGGTTCCTACTGGGGAGAAAGATGGGATATATAAATGAAGTAAATAAATATTTCCTTTATTTAAAGATACACAAGCCAAGTATAAAGTGAGCACACACCTTTATCACCGTGAACAACCTCTTCAGAATTGTTGTTTGGTTTCCAAGAAGATCCTCTCCACTCTCACCCTACTCCCAAACAGCAAAGAAGATTTTTTTTTACAAGCAGAGTCTTTGTTTCAGACACCGTCCCTGCAGGTGAATCGCTCATTCAGGAAAACCGTTAAGAAACCTCAGTGTTCTTTTGCCAGGTCCCTGGCTGCTCATTTAGGGAGATAACACACAGCAATGTCTGTTTGGCTTGGTGTGTAATTAATTCAGCCCAAAGGCAGCTTTCCCATAGTTCTGCGGGGCCTGCTGAATTCCTACAGCAACCTCCAGGGTTCGGGAAAGTCAGCCATTCTGGCCAGGTTTGGAGAGAACTTCACAGCCCTCTGCCTCCCCTGTTCAGCTCCAAACCCACCAGCAGATGTCAGCCCAGAAAAAACAAATCCATCCCATTGGGATTGGTTCTTATTCCAGGATTTAAAAAGAGATCACCATCAGACAGATGCAAATTTTACAATAAATAAAAATCAGTCACAAAAGAAGGGACTAAAAAATTTTTTCAAGAAGGAATTAAAGTTTGTATCCCACAACTTGTTTTGGTTTTGGTTTTTTTACAACAGAGTGCCATGTGTGCTGGGGGGGGGGGGCTGAGTTCCACTGACTCCCCACTGCAGATCTCTCTACTGCCCCTGCCGACAAAAGTGAGCTGCCCTGTGAGCTGCAACAGGAGAGAGAAGCAGGGAAGTCTCCCTCCACGAGGTCACTCCAAGAGCCAGTCTGGTTGGATACAAGCCAAAATTTTGAAAAGTGGCTTCATTTGCACACTCAAGAATGAAAAATGCAACAAGGGGTTTTCAAAAGAAGAAGAAGCAAAAACAGCCTGTATTTTTAAACACTGTCTCAAAATTCAAGTTCCCATACACATGTTGATTGTAAGGCCAGAAATTTCCACCTCAAGGGCACCTCTTGAAATTCTTTAATCAGGCACAAAAGTGGTGCAGTCTTTTAAATTTAGGCTGCAAGGTGTAGTTGATTAATCAGTTAGATGACTTCATCCTACACTGGAGTTGATGCCTTTTCCTGCTCTGCTGTGGTTGGATCGACGTGTCTCACACATCCAAAAGGTCAGTGATTCCCAATCTGGGAGCCAGGGAGGGGCCAGGGGGGACTGCAGAGTTACTGCAAGGAGTCCAAAATCCATAAGCGCACTAACCACTGTCATTTTGATCTCTTTAGCATTATGTATTTTCTCAATCAACAATACTAATAGTAGAATTACTATCATGTGGGGCGTCTGGAATTTTTTAGTGCCAAAAAAGGGTTCTCGTGCTCAAAAAGGTTGGGAACCACTGCTCTAGGTGAACCAAATTCTCTTTTGATTGGATCTTAGATCAAAATGAGTCACCATGTTAGTCTGTCTGTAGTAGTCAAAAAGAGCACGAGTTCAGTAGCACCTTAAAGACTAATAAAAGAATAGTTCCAGTTCTGGGCTCAACGATGGTGTGTGTGTGTGTTGAGAGCTCTGCACACACTAGCTATACCTATAACTCTCTAGGCTATTCTTTCGCCTCTGGGTGCTCTCTTGTAGAGAGAGACTTGGCAAGGAACTTTTCGCCTAAAGCCGGGTGTGGGTGGCGACCCCCTGGTTGGCTCAGTTTGTTCCAAAGCAGGGAGTTACAAGGAGCCCCGATGAGACATCATCCCACTGAGCACCAGATGAGCCCAGCAGAATCACTAGAGTCTGACTAACTAGAACAAAAAGAAACCCAAATGAAGCTAAGTAAAAAATTAAAGTCCAGTCTAACTCACCTTATTTGGGTCCTTGGAGGGAGGGGAAAAAGTGGCTGCACAAAATAAGAGGGAACGCCCTTAACATTTAAGGAGATGCAGTGTTAACTTCCCTTAAGGCGGCTATACAAATAAATAGTTTGAATAACAGTGGGGAGGCGAGGAGATAGGTCCAAAAGGATGGGGGAGCCTTAAAAGCAGGTACTTTAAGCTGGGGAAAAAAATTGTCTTTATTTTCATTCCTTGCATGTCTCTTTAAACGTACCACTGTCTCCATTTTGGTGATGGTGCAACTCTGATACCATGGCAGCTGAGACAGGGTGTAGTGACACAGAGGTCTGGAGATGGAGGAGAAGGGTGGCGTTGGAAGAGACTGACAGAGACCTGGAGGAGACTGATAGAGACGTGGAGAAGCAGCAAAGCAACATGGCATGACACGAGGAGTGAGAAAGTAGAAACAACAAAGAATGTTTGGTTTTGTTCCAACAATTACGAGAGAGGTGTATTGTCACATCACTTGACTCGAGACAAGGCAGATTAAAGGAAAATAAATTCAAGTGAACCAAAGGGAATCAAGATAAAGAAACAGAACTGATTCGTACATGGACACTATAATAACAGAAACTTTTTATAAGAATAATAATAATTGAATAAAACAGAGAGGAAATAGGGGTAAAAGCAATCCCGCTTAACTTTAGTATTAGATTTGAATAAGGAATATAAGTGTAAGATGCTACCAGATTGAAATAAGTAAGACTTCACACAACTTAACAATATAAGAAACTTATCCAAAAAAGGTGAGAAAAATAGGAGAATAATAGAGATCTACCAAAGCATAGTAAAGAACTAAACAAAAAGGAAAAAACAGTACTCAATAAAAAGGCAAACAAATTACAATCTATGGCCTCAGGTTCTAGTGGTAGTAGGAAAATGTCCTTAACTTCGTCTGGTCAACTAAGAGGTGCTAGCCAACTGAAATTAACCACAATTAATATTACTCAAATGACCATGAAAGACCTGAAAACAATGCTCCAAGAGAGTGTGGCGGAGGCAGTCAAGTTAACAGTAGAAAACCTACCAGCATTAATTAAGAAGGAAACAGAACCCATGCAATCAAAAATGGAAGAAATTAAGAAGGAAATTGAATCCATTAAATCAAAAACGGAAGAAATACAAACCAGATCAAGACAGAAACAGAGGAAATTAAAAAACAGATAATAGAAAATAAGCAGGAAATACTAAAAATTATAACTAGTAACGTCAAAACAAATAAGAAAGTGCAGGAGCTGGACTATGAGATACAAGAACTAAAAATAAAAAGTGATAAAATAGAAGAAACTTTAATTAATCTGGAAATAGATAGGGCAGTACTAATATTAAGGTGTTAAAACATACTTAAAAACGTAGGAAAAAAATTGAAAGAAGTGACTCAAAATATAGCAGAACAACTAGAAATAGGGACAAAAGAAGAAATGAAAGCCAAAATACTTAAGAGCGTCAAACAAAAATAAAGTTACCATACAAGGTGCTGAGGTTCAATTTTTGAAAAAAATCCCTTGGAGAGTAAGGGAGAACAGGCAAAACTATTTAATTTTGACTGATCTTTTGAAAGCAAAGGGAATCATGTACAGGTGGCTATTACCAGAAGGAGTACTATTTGAATATAGAGGTAGAAGACAGAGATTAGATTCAATATTTAAAATTTAAAACTTCCTTGAAAGATATGGAGACAATCTAGGGTGGCAGAAAGAGGAGGAAGAAGAAAGAGAGGAAGATCAAGGTACAGAAGAAGAAGATTTAGGACAAGAAGTAGAAAAAATCAAAAAGGTCACCACAAAAAAGGATAGGAGAAGGCCAGGTTTGATTCCTTCTCAAATTCCAACCAGATTTCAATGTAGAAGTAGGGGAAAAGACAACAAAAATTAAAATTGAGTGAACAAAAAAAATTAAAATTCTCTCTATAAACATAAATGGGCTCAATAGTCCACAAAAAAGAAGAAGGATATACAATCAAATTTCTAAATTATATACAGATATAGTATGCCTACAAGAAGCACGTATTTAAAAAGTTGATACAAAATATTTGCTTGCTAAAAAACTGGGAAATGCCTTTATAGCTTCTGATATTTAAAAAAAGGTGTAGTGATATATGCTAAAGATTATTTACATCCTGAATTATTTTATAAAACCTTCACTTATTACTAGATATAACAAAGAAAGCTATGAGGTATTATTAGACAAAACTAATAAATTAAAAACAGAGGGGAATCTGCTTTTACATTGCAATATTAAACTTCCTTGGTGGGAAAATGTACAGCTAAAATCTATATATAATAAAGATGTGGTAAATGGTTTTTACAATACCAAAAATAAGCTGGACAAGATTTGGCTATCATCAAATGATAAAATGATTCAGAAACTGTACACGTTCCTATTAGAAGACTATATGCAGGATGAAATAGTTAAAACTATGATGATTTCCTGGATGTGGGATATAGGTCACAATATAAAGATAGATAAGTGGTCGAAAATATGGAAAACTACTAAATATATGAGGGCCATATCTTATAAGGAAAATATTTTCAAAATGTTTCATAGATGGTATTGGTCTCCAGATAAAATAGCAAGATGTCATATAAACGCCTCCAATAAATGTTGGAAATGTAAAGCAAATGTAGGAACATTTTACCACACGTGGTGGCGATGTCCCAAAGTCCAGACATACTGGCAGAAGATACAAAAGATAATCTTAGGAATCTTAAATGTAGATTTAACATTAACACCAGAAACCTACTTACTAAATATAATCCCTGAAGGTTATGAAAATAAAGATGTATATCTTTTTGGTTTATATATTATCATGTGCTAGAATATTGTTGGCTAAATTCTGGGAATTAGAAAAAACACCCTCCAAAGAGGAGATAATATACAAATTATTGGATGTAGTGGAAATAGATAGACTGAATATGTTAATACTAGGAAAAGATGAAGGATAGATAGATAGATAGATAGATAGATAGATAGATAGATAGATAGATGATAGATGATAGATAGATAGATAGATAGATAGATAGATAGATAGATAGATAGATAGATACATATAGATAAAGAATCAGACAGACAGACTCAAAATGTAAGATATTCGATTTTATGATACCATGTATTTTGTAAAATTTATAAATAAAAATGGGGGAGGGGAATAACAAAATATGTGGCAGGGCATGTGCTTTCATGAAGAAGTGAGCACTGATTCATGAAAGCTCATCCCCTGCCACATATTTTGTTAGTCTTTAAGGTGCTACTGGACTCTTGCTCTTTTCTATTGATTGGATCTTGTTTTACACCAGCCTCTCTTTTTACGCCCCCATCCCACACACTTGGTATTTAACCAATGCTATAACTGTATACTTCTATGCATTGAAGAAAGTGAGCTCTGACTCACAAAAGCTCATGCTGAAATAAATATTAGAACAAAGTTTGAGTCCAGTGGCACCTTTAAGACCAACAAAGTTTAATTCTGGGTAAAAGCTTTCAGGTGGATGCAGAATTAAACTTTGTTGGTCTTAAAGGTGCCAGCGAACTCAAACTGTGCTCTGTTGCTTCAGACCAACACAGCTACCTACCTAAAACAAATGCTTGCTTTCAGACTTCTGGAGGTCTCCTTCCTAAAGTGATGAAAGGATAGCTGCGTTCAGTGCCAGCTTAACGACATTGGCTTCCTCAGAGCCTGGGGGTGTTCATGGACCCTGCCTTGCTCTTTGGAAAGCAGGCTGGTGTGGTGTCCAGGAGCACTGGCTATCAGCTGCACCTGCTCTGCCAATTCACTTGTTCCCTGGACTCAGCTGATCTGGCCATGCTGGTCCAGGCGTCTGTCACCTCCAGTGTTCCTGGAGATTTTCTGGTAGAATCTATGGAAGCCAGGGTTTGGGGAGGGGAGAGCCCTCAGCTGAACAGAATACCATAAAGCCCACCTTCCAAAGCAGTTATTTTCTCCAGACGGGGGGGAAGATCTTTTGTCTGGAGTTCAGTTGTGATACCTGGTGAACATCAGGCTCCACCTGGAGGTTTGCTACCCTAGGCGTAGTAGTCAGTGCTTCAGCGCAGGGTCTTCTAGATCCAGGTTCTTGCTGTAGAAGCTGAGTGGGTGATTTTGGACCAGTTACAGACTTTCAGCCTAACCTACTCACAAATCACAGCCTAACCTACCTCACAAATCAAAAGGGGGAGAGGAGAATGATGTAACCTGCTTTGGTCCCCATTGCAGAGAAAAACTAATTTCCCTCCTGGGAAACCATTGTTGCCAATCTCCAGATGAGGGCTGGAAATCACTCATAATTACAACTGCTCTCCAGATGGCAGAGATCAGTTCCCCTGGAGAAAATGGTGGGCTCTGTGTCTTTATATCCTGCTGAGATGCCCCCACCATGACAGCCAATGTGACGTGGCAGTCAGGGCTTCAGAGTACAGTGGAGGCTGCAGGTGAAGGGAAAATGGAAAGCTGAAGAGTGAGGGGGAAATAAAGATAGGTTGATGATTGGCTGGGAAGGAGATAGGTTTGCCAACTCCAGGTGGGAAATTCCTGGAGATTTGAGGGATGGAACCTGGAGAGGGTGAGGTGTGAGGAGGGATGGGACCTTAGACAGGTACAATGCCATAGACTCCACCATCACAACCAGCCATTCCCTCCTGGGAAACCACTGTTGCCAATCTACAGGTGAGGGCTGGATATCACTCAGAATTACAGCTGATCTCCAGGAGAGAGGGGGGAGGAGATGGAAAGCTGAAATCAGAGGGGCAGATAATGGCAGGCAGATGCTTGGCTGGGAAGGAGATAGAGTTGCCAACTCCAGGCTGGGAAATTCCTGGAGATTTGATGGGTGGAGCCTGGACAGGGTGAGGATTGAGGAGGGGTGGGTCCTCAGACAGGTACAATGCCATAGGCTCCACCCTCCAAACCAGCCTTTCCCTCCTGGGGAACCATTGTTGCCAATCTCCAGGGGAGGGGTAGAGTTCACTCAGAATTACAACTGATCTCCAGGAGGGAGGGCGGGAAGAAGTCAGCTGCAGTCAGAGAGGCAGATAACGGTACGTTGATGGTTAGCTGAGAAGCAGAATTTTTGCTCACAAGATTCCACAGCTTAGAGGGAGCAATTGAGGGTGCCCAATTGTAGAAATGACTCCACGGAGACCTGTGTGCTGCATTTTCTGGCCCACATTGTGTGACCTTGGACACCAGGTATTGTATAACATAAGGTATGTGAGACTTTACTTCCATATTTGTGCCTTTCTATTACATACATACATATGTACTTAACCTGCTTCCAGCCTATGCATTCATTACACATCACATTTTTCTAGAGCTCGTTGTATTGCCTTCACAATGGGCTTTACTGCTAGTGAAGGAAATAACTATATAGTTCAAGTAATCTGTGCTGGGCAGCTTGTGCTTTTATGCTTCTGGTTGCCTGGCAATAAGTCAGCTTTAATTGTTCAAATTACTGTTGTAAATTGTGAATGTACCTGATATAGTTTAATTTTGTATTTTAAAATAGTATGTTTTGTGATAGTCAATCATGCAGGACTTTCCCAACCTGAATCTGGCCACACGCACCCCAATCCCCTGCCAATGGCTGGGGGGGGGGGGCACAACCTGGCAGTCTTATGCCTGCCTTTTTGCCAGGACTTTTGAGGGGGGTTGAACAGCAGGGAGAGGGAGATCAGGAGTTTGGTATTTTATTTTTGGGTTTTATCTGGAAATGTTTTTAACTATTATTGTAAGCCACCTTAAACCATGAGGCAGGATATAAAAGTTTCAGTAAATAAAAATGACTATCCAAGTAGTGCTTCTGTGGTATAGGAAATTCTCCTATGCAAACGACAATTAAAACAAAAACGAAACACTCAGATGTTCTTTTCCAACCATTTTAAAGGGCCTCACGGAAGAGAGAGCCTTGGTGGATTATGTGTGAGTGTCTGCAGAAATAATTGGGGGAGGGGATTAGGCCAATCACTCTAGACTATTTGCTGCCTAATTGGAAGTATGTGTCAAGGTACACTAAAAAATCCAGTGGATTTAGGATTGGGCAGCATGCACCCTCCCTTCCCCCCACCCACTGATAGATCTATGAGAACAATTGCATACGATGACTTTTCAGCACTGCTAAAATGTTCTTTTTCCACATTCCAGGACTAAAACAGGGTCTCCAGCAACACTTTTACCCCATCCTTCCTCCAAAGAGTCTGTGTGTGGTACCCCCCCCCATTATTACCCTAGCCTTGGGGTCTCCCATCCAAATACTGACCAGGGCCGACCCTGCTTAGCTTCCATGATCCAATAAGATTGGGTTCACCTGGGCTATCCAGGTCTAACAATCTAACTATTGCACCACACTGGCTGTAGCATTACTCTCTCCATAAACAAGTGAAAACCTGGCAATGACTGGCCCCCAAAGGACAGGCTCTTAACACACCTATTTGGAAAACAGCCCCATTCAGCAAAGGTCTCCCTACACTTGTCCCTGGACCTTACTTGCCCAGTCTCTGTGCTATCCGATGCCTAATCACTTTACTTCCTGGTGACGCATGGTGCTGGTGCCTGGCATTCCCAGCTGGCTTCTGAATCAGTTCCTTTCCCCCAGGATGGGTGGGAGGCTTTGATTCCTCCTTTGTCATGCACCCAACAAATGAGAGTTTTCTCTCCCCCCCCCCATCTTTTTATCATTTGAAGTGCACAGTTACAAAATGATGATTGAAAAAAAAATCTAAAAATTAACACACTTTGCAGCCAAGATGAATAGCGGCTGCCTTCCTCTTCTTCACTCCCTCCCCCAGACATAAGGAAGTGATTAAGGATACACTCAGGCACGCCAAGACCCCTAACAAAAAGAATTTAAGCCCCACAAAAAAATACAAAATACTGAAGGCACTTTAAGACAGAGGCTGGGGGGGGGGATTTAAAATGGATCCTGAGGAGGCGAAGGCTTTAATGGCAGCTCTTCTCCTTTGCTGACAACTGTGCCTATTATTTTTTATTTTTTCCATTACAGTAATTTCTTACTTGCAATTATAAAAACTAAAAATCATATTTGCAGTAAAGGATAAAAGGAATAATGGCCTCCATCCAGGGCTACTAATTGGCACAGAGTAAAAACTGTCTTGTCCCTTTAATAAAGGTTTAATTGGATGCTATTTACCAGGTGATGCCGCTCTCCTCCCTGCCATGAAAGGCACCAACTGCCCATTTCCATACAAGGAGCCTTTCGTCTTAAAGGAGCTGGGCATTTTCCTCCAGGCTAGTTAGCAAACCTCCCTACCTGTCTAACGGCCAAGGGTGAAAAACAACCTAATGGACTCAAAGGGACTGTTTAGGCATCCCCATTGCCTGGCCTGGCCTGCATCCAAGGCATCCTGCTAATCTCAAAGCCACGCAAGCAGCCAAGAAGCAGCGCTCGCTACCACCCAGATAGCCGCAGCATAGTCATGAAGATTTGCAGGAATTATTTGGTTGAAATTTAGAAGCTCCGAAACATCTTCAGGATCTCTGAGGGACAAACCCGACATGACATTCTGTCGCATGTTCATCATAGGCCAACTGCCAGTTCCTGATGGTAGCTACTTGGAAACATGCCACAGGGATGGGAGGTGCTGCATGTAAAGCCACCCAACGGAGCAAACAGCACCCCCACAGCACTGTTTTGGGTTGGGAAAACAGCTCAGGAGGAAAGAATGAGCCCTGCCCTCACACACACACCCTAGCGTCAACCAGAATCAGGCCTCTGTAGTGCCTTTTTTGCACGTGTGCTGGCATATGGTTTGCAGTCCCTGCAGTGAACACCCAGCAAACGTCTCATCTAGTTTCACCCTTAGTCCCACATCCTCTATACAAGCAGGGCCAGCTCGCTCACTAGGCGAACTAGGTGTTCTCCTAGAGTGCACCAGCCCTTAAGGGCGCCAAAAGCCCCCCGCCCCCACCAAAAAACCCCGCCCCTTCCCTGGCTTGCCAGCATGCCCCGCAGCTGCAGGGCATGCAGGCAAGCCAGTGGTGGGACGAAAGGAGCGAGGGTTTAAACCCCCGCCTCTTCCCTGGCTTGCAGCTCGCCTGCCCTCTCCCTCCCCCCCTCGGGGGGGAGAGGAGGCGGGGCGGCATGGCGGGTCTCCAGGCCCCACCAGGAGGTTGGCCCTGTATACAAGCATCAGCTGATACAGGACACAGCAGTCCAGTGCATGAGGGCCTTGGGCTTGATGGGAATGCTGCAGAAATGGCAGAGCAGTTTATTTATTTAATTAATTGATTGATTAATTTGTACCCCACCCTCCCTGCCGTGGCAGGTTCAGGGCAGCTTCCATAAAATAGAGTATTACACAACTAAAACAGATTTAAATAAAATCATGAACGTATCATAATCATAACAATATACATATAAAAACATACAAAGTGCTAGTGCTGCGATGATTCATATGCGATGGTGGTTGTTAGCAGCATCCACTGGAACATACAGTCAGCAAACATCATAGTCCGGGCTATATCTGGCCGTACTAAAGATGTTAATACAGTTAGTATCATTATTAATGTTGCCGTAGATATTGATATTGGGGCCAGGGCCTAAGTACTAGTATATAGTGTGGTTCTCTAGAGCTCTATCTTGCAGGCTCTGCAGAACTGTAAAAGGTTGCAAAGTTCCTGGGGGTTTTCCAGGTTGTCTTTTTCCCATCAAGCAAGTCTGGCATGAACCCACGTATTGAGAAATGTCAACACACATGTGCGGCCATCAAAACTGGCATTGCAGTAGATGTAAATTCTTTAAATATTCATAATGTCCAGCAAGTTTGGGTTCATGGCCAAAATGCAACACCTCACCCTGCAGAGCACGTGGCACAAAAAGTCTGCCCTCTCACTGATATCAACAGCCATTTGTATTTTGCTGGAGGGATGAGTCTTTGGCCATTTCTGCCCTATCCACTTCAGTAAGAGCTTCTTTAAACTTAGCCACCCATGGTTCCTCCTCCCACCCCTTCTCAGCCGCAGCATGACTCCTCATCACCACCACTCCTCCCAGCTGGGAGGGAGTGAACATAAGAGTCTACCACCTCCTCCCTTTGGCTGGCATGCTGGGGGAAGTGTGACAGGGCATCAGCCAAGAAATTCAGCTTTCCGGGGAGGTACTGGAGGGTGAAACAAAACTTCGCCCACTGGAGTTGCTTGGTGTTGAGGTTACGGGGGGGGGTGCACAAGGCTTGCAAGTTTTTATGATCCGTCCATACCTCAAAAGGCCCCCAGCCCCCTCTAACAAATGCCTCCAGGTAGTAAGCTTAATAGCAGCTACCTCTTTGTCCCAAACTGCCCAATTGCGCTCAGTAGAATTGAATTTTTTAGACACATAAGCCAGGGGGTGGAGTTTATCATCCTCTCCCTTTTGCAGGATTGCCCCCCCCCCCATGGCTACATCATCAACTTGAACCACAAACATTTTATTTTCATCAGGGTGATGTGGACTCAGAGGTGAACAGCTCCTTCAGGTTCTCAAATGCTTGTTTGCACTCCGGAGTCCAGTTTAGCTTAGCTCCCGGCTTAGTGCTGTCTTGCCCCTTCCCCTTAGTCTTTACTAAGTCCATGAGGGGTAAACTCACTTGAGCAAAGTTGGGGATGAAGGGCCAGTAAAAGTTCACTAATCCTAAAAAGGATTGGAGTTGTCTCTGGGTGCAAAGGGCCTCCCACCCAACACACCTGCAACCTTGTGTGGGTCCATACCCAACCCCTCCCCAGAGATGGGGCAGCCCAGGAAATCTATTATACTCTTGTGGAACTTGCATTTAGAAAGTTTAGTGAACAACCGGTGTTCATACAGGGTTCATACAGGCCCCTTTAGCACCTCCTGCACTAGAGACATGTGGGAAGCCTTATCAGGCAAATACATCAAGATATCATCAAGATAAACTAGGACCTCCTGAATAGGTGCTTGTGCAAGACTCCACTAATCAAGTTCATGAAGACCCCCCAGGGCCCCTGCCAATCCAAACGGCATAACCAAATATTCAAACTGCCCCAATGCTGTGTTGAACATCATTTTGTGCCCGTGTATACCCGGAAATAAGCATCTCGCAAATCCAACTTGGTGAACACTTTGCCCCTCAAGGCCTCAGACAGGAGGTCTTTGATTAGAGGAAGGGGGTACACATTCATGGTGGATACTGCATTCAAGCCCCTGTAATCCATACAGAGTCTCAATCCCCCATCTTTCTTTTTCTGGAAGAGTATGGGGGCTGCAAAAGGGGAAGAGGCTGGCCGGATGAACCCCTCGAGCCAGGTTTTTATCAATGGACTTCCTCAGCTCCTCTTTTTTGGCTGGGCTCATAGCATAGAGTTTCCCTTTTGGCATTTTGTGCCCCGGTAAAGATTTCTATGGCACAGTCAGAGTTACAGGTGGGGTGGGGGAGTTCGTCTGCTTCATTCTCCTCGAAAACTGGGCTAGGTCTCTGTACTCAGGGTTGAGCCAAGCACACCCGTTCCGGCAGAGCTCTGGGCACTTCCCCCCCACTCAGCATTCCATACATGGTCATCACATTTGGAGTCGGGAAAATGTAACACACTTGCACTCCACTGTATATAAGGATCATGGTCTCTTAGCCAGGGGTTCCCCAACACCATAGAGAAGTGGGCCATCGGGTTGATCACCAACGCCCGTTGCTCCCAGTGGGGCCCCATCCCCGTGATCACTGGCACAGTCTGATATTTAAAAGGCTCCTTCATGGAGGAACCATCCATTTTGGTGAAGATGAGAGGCTCGGGAAGAGTTTGTATGGGAATCCCCAACCCTGTAACTATGGCTGGACTGATTAAGTCTCTTGTACACCCAGAGTCAATTAGGGCCCTCACTCTTACTTGGGTACCCAGTTCTGGGTTTACTACAGACACAGTCATGAAAAATAGGAGGGGGTATTGCTCACCGAACGTGGTGCTGACGGCTTTCAGAGCTGCTGGTTTGTGCCCCTTACAGCAGGTTGCAGCCCTTTCCCACTGGCTAAGTGGCCTCGTCTCCACAGGAGGAAGCCTTGTCCAGGGCTGCCCAAAGGCGTCTCAGAGAGGCTTACAAACTCCTTTCCCTTCCCCTCCCCACAACAGACGCCCTGTGAGGTAGGTGGGGCTGAGAGAACTTCTGACAGAAACTGTCCTTGAGAGAACAGCTGTGCCAGAGCTTGTGACTGACCCAAGGTCACATCAGCAGGTGCAAGTGGAGGAGTGGGGAATCAAACCCAGTTCTCCCAGATAAGAGTCCGCACACTTAACCACTACACCAAACTGGCTCTAGTAGGCAGTTATACATCATTCAAGGGGACCTCCTGATGGCCCAAGGAATTGCCCTCCCCCCTCCTTCCTAACGATCAACCAAGTGTCTTTCGGTTAAGTGATGTTTCACCCTAATTTCCATTACCTGCAAGTGAGTGCCTTTAGTAAAGAACCACATTCATCTGAATGGAGAAATAAGGATCAAATCTGGTCGTCAATCAAAGGCACTTAGTTGGCTTTAATTGATAAGTTTCTCTGAAGTGTTTTGCTGACCTCCAAAAATCCTAAGTATTACCAATAAACATTAAGATAACCAAGTTTATGCCATTTACCATAGGAGATACACCCGCACCCCAATTTCACTGAATCCGGAAAAATTCCCACTGACTGACATTCTGGAGATATATATATATATATATAAATAACTGAACAGTGTTCTCTACCAAGCATGTATTATCCAAAGTACCATCTGAGGTGCTGAGTAATCCAAATACTTGTCTTGAACCACTCGAGAGAACTCAATTGAATGACTATGAAATTTTCCAGATGGTAACTTCCCCCAGAGATGGATTAGTGATGTGGCACTGAATGAATCAGGGGTGGGGTGGGAGGAACTGCCTCACAAGGCATTGAAAATTCTGAGCTGCAATCACTGTTTTGCCATAAACCACCTCTCTGGCTACTTTCCAGACTGCAGAGATCCTGCAGAGCTCTACAGAGTAGCAAGGATGCACCATCTTGGGGTGGTTTCTACAAGCTCAGCTGCCCACTGAATCTGCCCACTGCAGAAGAACGGCCACTCTAGATCAGACCAAGGCCCGCTCAGCCCACCAGTACATTGCCAGCAAGGGCCAGCCAGGTTCAGTTGAGAAGATAACAAGCAGGGCATGAAGGCAAGCTCTCCCCACACATGAAGCTTCCTCAGACTGAATCAGATTTTGTTCAATTGAGGTGAGACTGTTTACTTAGACTGGTAGTGGCTCTCCAGGGTCACAGACAGAGGTCTTTCATACCACCTGCTTTCTTTGTTGTTCAGTTGCAGTCGAGTTTATCTTGTCATGACCCCATGGACCACATCATGCCAGGCCCTCCTGTCTTCTGCCGTCCTCCGGAGTTTATTTAATTTCATGTCCATTGCATCGATAACACTGTCTAACCATCTCATCCTTTGCCTCCCCTTCTTCTTTTCCCTTCAATCATTCCCAGCATCAGGATCTTCTCCAGTGAGTGCTCCCTTCTCAGTTGGTGGCCAGAGTATTTGAGCTTCAGCTTCAGTATCTGGCCTTCCAACAGTCAGGGATGCTTTCCTTTAGGATCGACTGATTTGATCTCCTTGCAGTCCAAGGGACTCTCAAGAGTCTTCTCCAGCACCATCCTTTTTCACTGGAGATGCCAGGGATCAAACCTGGGCCCTTCTGCGTTCCAAGCCTTACTACTGAGCCACAGAGCCCATCCTCTCATTTCTTCCCTCAGTATCTAGTGACATTCAAAGGAAGATTACTTAGGAACACTTTCTGAAGACAGGCGGGGGGCTCTAAGAGACAGGGCCTTCCCTAAAGCATCCTTCCTCACTGTAGACTTTTCATTTTTAAGCACGAGATTAAAACCTTTTAATTTGGCAGAGGCTCTGTGGATCTCTCACATCATCTACTACTTGGTCCTTTAAAATGGAGATGCCAGGGATTGAACCTGGGACGTTCTGTAGACCAGTGTTTTTCAACCACTGTGCCGTGGCACACTAGTGTGCCGTGAGATATTGTCTGGTGTGCCGTGGGAAAAATTCCAATTTCATCCGTAACATATGAACAATGATAAAATAAAGTATTATTATTTCATAATAAAGTAATTATAAAATAATTTCTTTGTGTTTATTTGATTCCTATTCAAGAGAATTACTTTATATATAGTCAATATAGGCACAGAGTTAATTTTTTTTAACATTTTCTAATGGTGGTGTGCCTCGTGATTTTTTTCATGAAAAAAGTGAGCCTTTGCACAAAAAGGTTGAAAAACACTGCTGTAGACTAAATGGATTTTTCTGCCTTTAAGCAACAGTCCCATTCCACTGTGCAGCAGTAACTCTCTCTCTCTCTCTCTCTCTCTCTCTCTCTCTCTCTCTCTCTCTCTCTCTCTCTCTCTCTCTCTCTCTCTCTCTCTCTTGCTGCTGCTGCTGTTTAGTTTTACCAACTGCTTTTGCTGAATTACTACATTGCACAATTTTATTTTGCTGCTTTTACGAGCTCTCATTTATTTTATTGACACCAACTTCTAACAGCTTGTTAAAAATGTATTTTTACAATTATTTTGATGCTACTGTAAGACATATCAAGAATGCTTTTCTAAAAAAGAGGATGTTAATCAGTATTCTAAATAAACACATAAGTATCATTGTTACTATTTCAGACCCCAGCCAGCAAATAATAATAGCACCATGTGGCACCAGAATGGAAAGAATTAAAAGCCTGATGCATCTGCAACAGGAACCTTACAAAGGATCTGAAAGCCAGAGAAACCTCGCAAAGGAAGGAACGTAACAGATGGGACTCAAGTTCAATCCAAGGACAAATGCTGACAGATAACACAGAGAAGGCTGCCTTGTACAATACCTCTTTGGCTGGAGTCTTTTCAAAGGAGGAGGGCTTGGAAGAGACAATACTGACTGAGTCAAAGCAGGAGAAAGTGACACAGGTCAGGCTAACAAAAGGAACATCTCCAAGAAGCCTAGGACAGTCCAAATGCATTCAAAGTGGCAGCATGGCTGGCCGGGCTCCAATGGCTGGGAGACCTTGATGGAAGAAAAAAAACAACCCGCACAGTTTCTACTACATTAACACCTACCAAGAAACAGCTAGCTGTTGCCACAGAATGTTTTATTTACCCACCACCTTTTACAGAAGATTTTGTGCATTCTGATTTAAATCAATTCTCGGGGCTCTGCCCCAAGGGCAAACCAGAGGAGACGCTGAGCGCTGTGAAAGGGCCTCGCTCCTTCTTCTTTTCTTTTTTTAATCCAGCTATTAGGCACACAGGAGCCTACGGGTGTGTGTGTGTGTGTGTGTGTGTTGTTTTCTTGTTTTTTGAGCTGAAATGGCCACACACAGCCACGATCTGAGGAGACATATGTGGACTGATACAGGACCTGCATCTTTATTCTTCTTCTCCTTGTACTGGCCCTGACACAGGTCACAGCACCACCTCTACTTTGGCCTTCAGAGATTTTACCAAGCAATTAGTTATTATTTCCCCCAGCATGGAGTGCAGCCCAGCAGAGGCTATCGAAGGAGGGTATATGCTCAGGACAGGGCCTGTAACCCCCTAGCTCAAGGGGGTCAAGCATACAGACCGAACCGGCCCATCCAGGGCTCTTAACCGGCCTGAAAGCCACTGGCTGCTGGGGGGGGGGGCACACGGGCGCACACAGTGAGGGGTGTGTGGTCAAGGCCAGTGTTCCCTCTAACCTGAGTTAGTGTGAGCTAGCTCACGGTTTTTTAGCCTCCAGCTCACACATTTTGTCTTAGCTCAGGAAGGAGAGCTCCAGAGTAAACAACTTTAATGCCAGTAGAATTTTTGCCCACAGGACTCCACAGCTTAGAGGGAGCATTCGTCAAAGCTGTCAAGAAATGAACGGAAAGGGCCGGCGGGCGGGCATGGGACCCCTTAGGAAAGAACTAGCCTCGCATATGATTAAATACATTTATGGGGGCTTTTGTGGATCCCCCAGTAAAACAATCCTAGGAATCAACTGTGTTTGTATTTTGAGTAAAAAAGAGTATTGTTAACTGGGTTTTCCTGTGTCGATTATAATGTCTGTATCTCCAGTACCTGGCATTACATTTTATGACAGACATAAAGTAACATTTATGTCAGATCCAGCCCTTGTCACAAATGAGTTGGACACCTCTGCCCTGACCTCTCCAGGCTGGGATCCGCCAGCCCTCAATCCTGAGCCTCCCAAAATAGTGAAAGGTTGGGAACATGCGACATTTGAGCTTGCCATGTGTACCAGTCTGCACCATACATAAGGAAGGGCTTTAAACCACAGGGAGCTGTAGGAAAGAAACTCAAAGAAAAACAAATCTGACTGTTTTGCACAAGTTTGCCTGGCTGCAACTTTCACGCCAAACCCACCCCTGGATAGCAAGGCAGCCCCTGCTAAACTCTTCAGATGATAAATGCAGAAATTCTACCACACGGGTCAAATGGGGGGAGAGGAGTAGTAGGGGAAGAGGAGTGTGGCTCTAGCCTGCTGAGACCCAGCTGGGGCACTGACTACATCAGGTGGGCGGAAGGATTCAGCTGACTTAAGATCGGTGAAAGTTAGCAAGACTCCCACTTCCAAGTGAGCAGGGAAAATTCTTCCTTTGAATCCAGAATCCACTTAATAGGGCAACAGTGGCTACAAAAAGAGTCTCCAATTTAGCTTCCTTGTAGAATTAAAAAGTAATCAACCGAACTTAAATCCAAACTCTAGCCACTCAAAAGCACTGGGAGGGGGACCCTTGGTAGGATTCAGCACCTCTTGGAACTATTCTGTGCAGGGGAAGAACAAGAGGTCAACCCCCCCCCCCACCCCCACACACACACCCAGATCTTTGAACCTGAAAGATAAAGATAGAATAGAAATTTGGCAAGAGAATGTCATTTATATCTCAAAACACTAAGCTGCGTGCTACCAGTTTTTCCAAGTCATTATATGTCAAGAAAAGTGATAACCATACAAAGTAATTATTGATTTAAAATATTTTTATCCTTCCCGAAAAGCTCAGGGTAGTGTAAAAAAAAGCAAACAAACCAGCACTACCCTATAAATTGAAGCCACAGAGTTAAGAGCTGAGCCCATTGTTCAGCACACTCAGGTGTCATGCTGGACACCAGTGCAATCAAAAACTCCACATAAAATACATTTGGTCATTTTCCCAGCATTAACAGAAAGCTTTCTGGAACAGGTCGGTCTTAAAAGACAAGCAGGATGTGGAAGGGCACAGCTTCCTGCAAGTCATTCTACAACTGGGGAGCCAGGCCTTGGAAGGCCCCAACTTCACCTGGGCTTCCTGAGAGGATGGGGCCGTCAGCAGATATTGGTGGGTGACCTAAGGAGGTGCATGGGCATACATACCAGCCAACACTTTGAAACCCTGGTTTTCTAAAATTGTCAATAAGCACGGCCCATTTACGAAACAAATATGGCTGAAAGGTCAGCTCCCTGACAGCAGTCAGGGAGTTAACAGATGATGACGTTATCAAACACAGCTTTTTCATCAAAATTGGTTACAGATCTTATTTATTTACATCAAATGCATTATAATTTAGAACACAGTGATAAGCCCTTGACAAGTCCATATTCAGCATACAATTCCAGTCTTTTTATCTCAGAAAGGATGTTGTGAGAAGTACACAATAATAAAACAATCAAGGGCTGAAAGGAATTTGGGCCATTTGGCTTGAAAAGAAATCAACAGAAGAGAGAGAAAATTATAGAAACCTGTCATGAAAGCAGATAGGAAGAAAAGGAACATACTTTCATACTAGATCTCAAGGTCACGCAAGTTGGTGTGGGTTTTTGGAACAAAAAGAAACACGTCTTCTCTAAATGCATAAGTAGTTTGTGGAATTTCCTGCCAAAAGATACAGCGATAGTTACTGACCAACAGCTGACCAACTGCACCGGCTACAAAACAGCTTTTAAGGAAATTATGTTGTAACGTAGTTGAAGACTGGAACCACGACAGACTGGAAGGGGGGGACGGGGACACACCTCTCAATTATAAACCATGCCAATGCCGAAGAGGCACACAGAAGCAAGGCAAGATCATTATAGTCTACTCTGACCAGCAGTGGCTTTCCAGGGTCTCAGGCAGAAGAGAGAGAAGAGAGTGGATTTATACCCTGCCCTTCACTACCCAAAGGTGTCTCAGAGCGGCTTACACACTCCTTTCCCTTCCCCTCTGCACAACAGACACCCTGTGAGGCAGGTGGGGCTGAGAGAGCTCTTGACAGAAATGGCTCTTTTTCAAGAACAGCTGTGCCAGAGCTTGTGACTGACCCAAGGTCACATCAGCAGGTGCAAGTGGAGGAGTGGGGAATCAAACCCGGTTCTCCCAGATTAGAGTCCGCGCACTTAACCACTACACCAAACTGGCTCTTTCACATCATCTCCTACTTGATCTTATTAACAGGAGATCCTGGGGACTGAGCCTGGAATCTTCTACATGCCAAGCAGAGGCTCTGCCCGAGCCCAACCTTTTCGCATGGTGAAAGAGAAAATAAGTGCCACAGTAAAAGTTAGATCAAATCTCATTTTACCACAAACTCACTTGATAATTTTAAGTCCCTATTCTTTCAGTCTGGACCCATTTTTCTAATACTGGCAATACGTCACAGGGATGCTGTAAAGAGAACTAAGATAATGTTGCTTTAAGTACTGAAGAGCTCCACGTAAATTAATCACTATCAGTGCTCTTCAACCTCTAGTGATGAGAGGCTCAGACAATTAACACCAAGTGGGAAGAACTGCAGGCAGCTCTGCAAGAGAAGCCTAAAAGCGGGGCTTGCATTTTAAAGGTGTTATGACATCACTTAAGGCAGTAAAATTTAAAACATTCTGAAATGTTGATTTTTCCAGCAATCCTCAAAGCTCATGTTTAGCAGGGAATGATTCGCTATATAGCAGGAAATTGCAAGGTATTCCTGGACAGGCTGGTGGAGCGGGGAGGTGTTTGCATTCAACCTGTACAAATATGGAAGAGACTCTACTGTGATATATGGACATATTATCATACCCTCCCTGCTTAGAAGGGACACTTATTTCCTTTTGTCTGCATTGCATGCACTATGAATTCAACTTATCTGTGTATAAGCCCTGCTTTGGCAGGTTAAAAACATATAAAGAGCCACGCTGGATCAGACCAAAGGCCCATCAAGGCCAGCATTTTTTTGCCCACAGTGGAGCCGCCCAGCTGGCTCTAGGAAGCCCACAAGCAGGATGGCTGCAACAGCACCCTCCCTCCTGTGCTGCCCAACAACTGACACGGTGGGGCACAGAGCCTCTGGCACCGGGGGGAAGCAGATACCCATCATGACTGGCACCCACTGACAGTCCCACCTTCCGTCAGTTCATCCACACCCTTTGTAAAGCCTTCCTGGTTGGCAGCCATCATATCCTGTGGCAGAAAGTTCCACAGTTTTACTTACATGGCTCTAACGGGTGAGGATAATGCAGCCCATAGCACTGAGTCCCTTGTTGGCTGTTTCCAACGAGCAAAACTATCTTTGCTTTTTTGTGAAGTAACAGCTCTTGCCTTGAGTGCAGAACAGGTACTAAAGGTTAGGTTAACATTTTATTTCCAGACTGAAGGCATGTTTTACAGCCGCAAAGCGCAAACTCTAATGGGTGACCATCCTGCAGAAACAGTACTCCCACAGAAGGCAGTAGAAGCAAGCAGACCTTTTTTTTAAAATACACAGAGCTGCATTTGAGTATTATTATTATTAACTACCTTTTAACCCCACCCTCCCCGCGAATGGTCTCAGGGCTGCTTACAATAGGGCACCATGTGCCAAAGCATAAAACAACATAAAAACAGAATAAAACAATCAACGTTAAAGTGCTCAGTAGTTACAATCAAAATTTAATGAGATGGAATCAGATTTGCAAGATGGACTCCCCAGTATCTTACATAGCAAAATGGATGTTACTCGATGTTACTCGGCCCCATCCAGCGGTACTGATCACAACGAAGTCAAGGTTGATCTTCGTAGGGCCACCCTTAGGTCTACCAATGGTGGTGGTGGTGGTGGTAGTGGCGGCTCCTACTCGAAAGCCTGGTGGAAGAGCTCAGTCTTGCAGGCCCTGCGGAACTGTAAAAGGTCCCGCAGGGCCCTGATCTCCTCCGGGAGCTCATTCCACCAGGTAGGAGCCGCCACTGAAAAGGACCTGGCCCTAGTTGCAGTAAGCCTGGCCTCTCTGGGGCCTGGGGTCACCTGGCGATGTTGTGACCCTGACCGAAGTGCTCTTTGGGGCATATGTGGGGAGAGGCGGTCCCTCAAGTATGTCGGACCCTGGCCATATAGGGCTTTAAAGATAAGCACCAGCACTTTGAAGTGAATCCGGTTTGCTACAGGCAGCCATTGCAGCGCTTTCAGCACAGGCCGGATGTGCTCCTACCTAGGGACACCCACCAACAACCTGGCTGCAGCATTCTGCACTAGCTGCAGCCTCCAGATTTGTGACAAAGGCAGCCCCATGTAGAGAGCATTACGGATCACTGTAGCCAGGTCATCGCAGTCGAGGAAAGGAACCAACTGCCGAATCAGCAGGAGGTGGTAAAAGGCCGATTTGGCAGAGGCTGCCACCTCCATAGTTAAGGCAGGATCCAGGAGCACTCCCAAGCTCCTAACCTCCAGCGCTGGCACCAAAGGTGCCCCATTGAAGGTCAGAAGCAGGAGCCCCAACCCCGAACTGACCCAACCCAAGCACAGGACCTCCGTCTTCGCCGGGTTTAGTTTCAGCCGGCTCAGCCTGAGCCACCCAGCCACGGCCTGCAAGGCCTGGTGGAGATCTTCTGGGTCGGAGTCCGACTGCTGCCCAACATCAGATAGAGCTGGGTGTCATCCGCATATTGATGACACCCCAGCCCATACCTCCGGGCAATCTGGGCAAAGGGGCGCATGTAGATGTTAAACAACATTGAGGAAAGCACCACCCCCTGAGGCACGCCACATTCAAGTGGGTGCCTCTGGGACTGCTCTTCCCCTAGCACCACCTTCTGTCCCCAACTTTGGAGAAAAGAGGCAAGCCATTGAAGGGCGAGCCCCTGAATCCCTGCACGGGCAAAGTGGTGGGTCAGCAACTGGCGGCCGACAGATCTAACAGTAGAGACGCCACACGGCCTCAATCCAGATGCCTCCGGAGGTAGTCAGTAAGGGCGACCGGCACTGTCGCTGTCCCATGCCCCAGGCAGAAGCCAGATTGAAATGGATCAAGGACGGAAGTGTCATCCAGAAAGCCCTGTAGCTGAGTTGCCACCGCCCTCTCAATCAATCAGTCTATGCACTAAGGGTCTTGCGAATGAAATCCAAAATTCTTAAAAGTTTAATCTTTCTTAATTCATCATGCTACACGGTTACTATTTGCTTTGACCTCCCGTTAAATGAAGGTGTAACTTTTCTTGACTGAAGCACCAAATATTGGTCTTACTTTCTTCATTTGTAGTTAGACTATAGTTAGATGCTCTCTTCTAATCAGGTGTACACCAAAAGAAGAGTAATGTTTTACAGAGTAACGCACACCACAATAAGCATGTGAGCCACTGAAAATCTCATTTGCAAGTAAGGGATTTTATTTTTCTTTCAGCTAACATGAAAACAATTTTATTAGTTTAAATAAGCTGCTGGAAACTTCACTGTGCCTTGGATATAAAACCCATCTTCTAGACTTCTATAACAAGATTCACATAAACAGTGACTTAGTAACAAGCAATTTCCAAACAGTCCCATATGACACACTCTGGACTGGATCCAAACTCAGACAGGCACCTGGGGCAGCTGAGAGGAGATGTGAATAATGTACAGGGGAAAGAGAGAAGTCTTCAGGAAGATGGTGGAATCAGAGAAAAAGCACACCCCCACATACACTTGTGTAAGTACAGCATTTCTCAAAACAGAGCAAAAAGGTATCGCCTGGACAGGGGAGGGGAAGGAAAGGACATGAAGAGGAAACAGCCACATGCCACTCTCCTTTTCAGCTCCAGAATAACAGGAGTTATTTTCAGGGTGAGAGAAAAAAGGTTTCCAAAGCTTTACCGAAGTTGGCAAACCGGCCACACAGCTGCTTCTGTTGCAGTTTCAGTGGTCTCAAGTCCACAGCCTTTATACACCCAGTCCCACACACTCAAAGTTTGGGTGAGCCGTAGAATAGGGTATTTTTTTTTAAATATCATGACTCATTTCAATATGAACCAAATCAATGGACACAAACTCCATTTGCAGAGATATGCAGGTTTCAGATGTAGTTCTGGAATTATGTGTCATTCACACATGCACAAGTTACCACTGGATGCTGCAGTGAAATGAGGCATCCCCTAATTACCCCTTTTTTAAGCCCTTCCATCTTCAACATTTCATCAGTACAGGTACTGTACAAAACTCCAAGGAACCACACAAAATGCAAAAAACTCTTTCAAGGCCTTTACTATGCAAGGTAACCCAACAAGATTATGAATTAAACTGCAGTTGATGCCCAAACATTGTGACCGGGGGTGGGGGGTGGGGGTAATATTACATATAAAAGTGAGAAATCTAAAAAAAATTGCCATGTGTATTTTGCCTTGTTCTTTTTATACAAAAAAAAGCCACAGAAACAGTTTCTACTACTCCAGCAGCCCTTCAGTGTAATGAAAAGCACAAGCCTTTTAGTTTTCTCAGAAAAGATAACATTTATTCTGCTTCATTTTTTTAGGTGTGTTGCACCAAAAACAACAGACGCACAGCTGCTTTGCCTGTCACACAGGGCAGGATATGCTGAAAAGTCTGAATAGCACTTTAGAAAAAACAGCTGAACTGACAAACAGCACATGAAGCCAGCTGCTGAAACCAAGAGTCTTGAAGCCATTCAGGTTTCCTGACCAGCTACCACGGGAATCAGCCTGCTTTCTGGCCAGGGAGCAAAATGGCAGCATAACATTGCCCAGCAGGCAAGTTGGATTTCTTCATTCCTCTGAGCTAGTCCATATTGTCCAGTAGCCTATCTGTAGTTCCCAGAGAAGAATGTGCAATAGTGGAAAACAACTTAATGCTCAAGGAGAAGGGTCTTCACCTCGAATAGCTTTGTACTTGGACATGTCCTCCGGGAACACTTTTGTCAGCTCTTGAATCAACAAGCTTTTGAATTTCTAGAAGGAAAAGAGGATTGCACATGTGAGAGCAGGGTCTTTTTATGAGACATGGTAATAAGGGGCACACCCAGTATTTGTGCATTTACACAGACACCGGGGCGGGGGGGAATACATATGGAAACAGTTAAAGGAGTTACCTGCAGACCAAAATTGATCACTAGAAGAAGAAGAGATTGGATTTATACCCCGCCCTTCACTACCCAACGGTGTCTCAGAGCGGCTTACAAACGCCCTTCCCTTCCCCTCCCCACAACAGACATCCTGTGAGGTAGGTGGGGCTGAGAGAGCTCTTGACAGAAACTGCTCTTTTTCAAGGACAGCTGTGCCAGAACTACAGCTTGCTCAAGGTCATCCAGCAGATGCGAGTGGAGGAGTGGGGAATCAAACCTGGTTCTCCCAGATTAGAGTCCACGCACTTAACCACTACACCAAACTGGCTCTCACTGCACAGAACTGCCTTATACTAAATCAGACCATTGGTCCTTCAAGGTCAGTACTGTCTACTCAGACTGGCAGTGGCTTTAATCTCAAGCAGAGCTCTGTCACATCACCTATTGCCTGAACAGGAATTGCACCAGGACCTTCTGCATGGCAAGCAGATGCTCTATCACCAAACCATGCATGGATGAGTGAGCATTTTTAGAGGTATAAAAATGTGACCAGTAAACACCTCCAAGATGCAAACACAAGACAGTTAATGGCTGGCACAATCACCGAAATAAATCCACCGCCAAACTGATGGCCTCATACTAAAAATACAAACCTATCAGCTCAATCTTAACAGTACTACCAGACTGCAGGACAGTGATCAACACAACATTTTACTCTGATCTAGCTGTTCTTCTAGGGCAGGGGTCCTCAAACTTTTTAAACAGGGGGCCAGTTCACTGTCCCTCAGACCATTGGAGGGCCGCCGCGTTTGCCCCTCCCCCCACCAGCCTGCTCGCCCCGCCGCTGCGTTGGCTCCCTCCCCCCCACCAGCCTGCTCGCCCCGCCGCCGCGTTCGCCCCCCAACCAGCCTGCTCGCCCCACCGCCGCGTTGGCTCCCTCCCCCCACCAGCCTGCTCGCCCCACCGCCACGTTCGCTCCCCCCCACCAGCCTGCTCGCCCCGCCGCCGCGTTCGCCCCTGCCCCCCACCAGCCTGCTCGCCCCGCCGCCACGTTTGCCCCCTTCCCCACGAACAGCCTGCTCGCCCCTTCCTCCTCCTCAGCTCCTGGGCGCTCTTGCCGCCCAGGGCTGCTGGAGGAAGAAAGAGGCTGCGGGGGCGCTGCTGCTGCGCTCCTCGAGGAGGCGGCGGCTCCGGGCTGGGGGGGGGGCGGGCATAAACACTCGGCGGGCTGCATAAATGTCCTCGGCGGGCCGCATGTGGCCCGCGGGCCGTAGTTTGAGGACCCCTGTTCTAGGGTTTACTCCAACAAGATGGGACATCATCTGAGTATATTACCAACCAAAAGTTAGGTGTTTTTTCACAAGCATGGCTTCAGAACTAGCACTTTGAATGTTTGAAATGTTCAGATTAGAAAGCAATCGTAAGAGTTGTGTGCAATGCCAACATCACGCCAATGCTGTTGTGGGCATCCTGGCACAATGAGTTACTTATTTGCAGGATCAACAAATCATGGGATGCTGAACTGGCACAGAACAAACTGCGACTGGTAAACTTCTGAGAATCCAAAGGGGTTTTTTTTAGATTTTGTCTCAGACTTTGAGATTTCAACCATAAATCAAGAAGACTTCCTTTATGCACAAACCAAACCATATAGAATCCCTTCATTTAGATATAAACATCACCTTTAACATGAAGCTATTATTAACAAACAGTATCAATATTATGCAGAATGTCCACCTTACCTTCATGGTATCAATTTTGCCTTTCACCTGCTCATTTTTAGCCAAAGCCCTTTCCAAACATTCTTTAGTATATAGTTGGGGATTGCGGCCTTGATCTATGTACCTAGAGAAATAAAACCAAATTTGTAAGTATGATTATCTTTTTTTAGCAGTCTAAGTTGTTTGGATCATCTATCTCTATCACTTTCTGGAATATGCACATGAACACAAGGAATGGTTTAGACCAGCAAGATTAAGAACATTATGCTAGTATTTTCTTACATTGGCATGATCATCCAGTATACATGCAAGCTGCCAGAAATTAAGATAACCAACACAGTGTGGGCCTCCAGAAAGGTACTGTTTTTCAGTGAAAATATATATAGCTGGAAGTGAAAATTTCATAGAGAAACAAAAAATAAAAAATGATACTGCTTCTAGAAGTGTATCTGCAGTCAAGAGAACTAGGGAAAGGAGTTATAATTGAGAAGTTGTTGGCAGAAAGTTAGAGTCCAGTGTCAACAATCTTCACCCAATATGTTGCCTTTTAAAGGTAAAGGTAAAGGTTCCCTTGCTCGAAAGCCAGTCGAATCCGACTCTAGGGTTGCGGTGCTCATCTCCGTTTCAAAGCCGAAGAGCCAGCGCTGTCCGAAGACGTTTCCGTGGTCATGTGGCCGGCATGACTAAACACCAAGGTGCACGGAACGCTGTTACCTTCCCACCAAAGTGGTACCTATTTATCTACTTGCAATTTCTTGCTTTCGAACTGCTAGGTTGGCAGGAGCTGGAACTAGAGACAGGAGCTCACCCCGTCATGCGGCACCCAGGTCTCGAACTGCTGAACTACTGACCTTCCACAGCCTGCAGTTCAGCGTCTTAACCACTTGAGCCACCGCAGCTCCTTTTAGTTGCCTTTTAGGACTGGAAATATACACAGGCCTGTAGTCATGCTCATAAACCCTGTTTTAAAGAGATGAGGCTTTCTGTGCTTCCCTGAACACTACTAACTTCGTTATTGGCTAGAACAATGCCATACACTTACTCAAAGACTTCCAGAGGCACACTGATATCATGAAGTTGCTGTCGGCACTTGTCAATATCTTGCAAGCCAGTAACCATAAAATTCCTAGGCAAAAGCAGACACTTGTTAGTACTACCAAAGTCAGTGTGCCTGAAGGGAGTGCAGGTTTGCTTCATAAACTGATCTTGTTCACCCCCATACAGTCTCCCCAGGAACAACGGCAGTTGCTAAAACTCTCAAACACAATATAAGAGACAAAGGAAAATATACCCATGAAGCCTTCATCTCTTCCTGATCAAAAATCACACCTTTAGACAACACCTTAAAAGGGCTGGCCAAATCCATGAAGGACACATCTAACTATATGTCTTAGCCATGAGAGCTGAGAAGTTCTACGTTCTATATGCATGAATGTAAAACGTTGGTTTACAAACAGAGGAAAGCCTACATTGCACATCTTGCCCAGCCTTTGCTCCAGTAAGGGGAACTACAACACACATGCCACTATGTAAGGGAGAATAGATAAAGCAAGGATGTGGGTTTTCTGGGGAAATCCAGATTAATACTTTAAGCACTGACACAGTGGTAGCAAGATTTAAATGCAAACAAAAAAAGGCAAATAAACCATACACAAACTGGGACCATGGACAAGCTCAGACGTTTCAAACCCCACATTTAGACCATATAACATGACTGACCTGCAGCATGACAGCTCTGAACTACTTAACAGAACCAAGATGGGTCACCATCAGTGTTCCCTCTAAGCTGAGTTAGTGTGAGCTAGCTCACAGGTTTTTAGCCTCCGGCTCACACATTTTTGTCTTAGCTCAGTAAGGATGACTCCGGAGCAGACTAATTTATGCAGTAGCCAAATCGCTTGTTCGCAATTTTAATGTCAGGAGCTCACAAAGTAGAATTTAAGACTCCACAACTTAGAGCAGTGTTCCCTCTAAGCTGAGTTAGCATGAGCTAGGTCACAGCTTTTTAGCCTCCAGCTCACACATTTTTGTCTTCGCTCAGGAAGGAGGGCTCCAGAGCAAACTCGCTGCTCATGACTTTAATGCCAGTAGCTCCCAAAGTGGAATTTTTGTGCACAAGACCTCACAGCCGAGAGGGAGCACTGTTCACCATGTCAGTCTCTCTGTAGCAGCAGAAAACAGCAAGAGTCCAGGAGCACCTGAAAGACTGAGAGACCTCGTGGCCAGGTAGGAGGTTCCGGGACTGACAGAGAGCTCCTCCCCCTTCCACAAATTTTGATAGCCTTTAAGGCGCTCCTGGACTGTTGCTCTTTCCCTCAGCCCGGCATACTAGCCAGGCTCAGAGGAGCATGACCCGGGAGACCTGGATTCAAATCCTCCCCCCCCCCCCCGGGCAGTCGCGTTCTCTCAGCCCGACCCGCCCCCACGGGGCTGCCGCCACGCCCCCCGCCCGCGAGCCCCCGGGCCCCAAGCGCCCCCCCCCCCGCTACGGGGATGCTCCACGCCAGAGCTGGCCGCCCTGAGGGGAGCCGGGCGGAGAGGCGCCGCTCACAGCTTCTGGTTGAGGCCGGCCTGGCTGCTCGGCTGGAAGTCGCTGACGATGATGCCCAGCTGCCGGATGTTCTCCACGAACTTCTCCAGGTGCTCCTCCAGGGAGTCGAACTTCTCCGCCATCGCCATCGCCGCCGCCCCCGGGCCTCAGCCCGCCCCGACCGGCCCCGTTGCTAGGCGCGCCGCCGCTACGGACCCCACTTCCGTTTCTACTTCCGGCGTCCGTTTCTACTTCCGGCGTCCGCCCCGCCACAACGTCCCAATGATAACTGGCCACGCCTTTCCTTCAGGCTCCGCCCCGCCATGATTTTAAAAGGACTGGGGACGGCGGGGATCTTACGCATGCGCAGATTTGTATCTCTGTTTCGCAGTCGATTGAGGGGCGCGGCTGCATTTTTGCCCCGCCCTGTGCTGCTTCTCTGCGTCTCTAATTGGACGCGGAGCAGGTTGGGCTCCAGAGGGCAAGAGAAGAAAGTTTCCTTGGGCGCATGCGCTGCTCTCACGCTTGGCTTGCCTTACTTTTCCTGTATGTTGTGTTGTTGTTGTTGTTACTATTATTATGGGGGGGTTGTATTTTTCTGTAGTGTAAGTTTAAAGAAAATATTTACATTTAAAAATAAAGTGGTCGCAGATGTTTAAAGTATTCCTTTACTTTAGGGTTACCCTATTTGAGAAGCAAAAAGGGACGTATTCCTGACGGACTCGGTCGGAGAAGTGACACCGGCGTCGCCCCTCAGCTGAGTTGGGGTTTTGCCTTCGCTCAAGAGGGAGGCAGGGAGGGCGGGCGGGCTCCGGAGCACGGCTCGCGCAGCCTGCAGTCACGGCCCGGTCACCGGAGGCGATTTGCTCTCAAGCCTGCACGCGCTCGAGGGAGCGCTGGTGATCTCGTTTTAAACCCCCCAACGATTTAAGCCTTGAGAATCGCTCCTCGGAATATCCCTGGTAAGGAGCCCTGTGGGTCAGAAGCAGCAGAACCAAGACGGAGTCCAGGGGCGGCTTTAGGAGCAACAAAGTTTTATACTTTGAATGAAACTTTGGCTGCCGTCGCACACACTAAATAATCCACTTTCAGTCCACTTTTGAATTGCATTTTGCCCAGTTCACACAGTAAAAATCCAGTCTGAAAGTGCACTGAAAGTGGATTGTTTAGTGTGTGTGACCGCAGCCTTTGTTGGTCTTAAAGGTACCACTGGACTCAAAACAGTGTTCTAGGAATATTCCTAACTTTCATACCCCAAAAGAGGAGAGTTTCATCAGTTTTTCAGAAACAGCCCAAAAGAGGATAGACACCAAAAGAAGAGGACATGTCCTCTTTTAAAAAATTAATGATGAGGTGGTATTTTTAATACAACTAAAATGATGAGACCAGTACGTGATATTAGCAAAGTGATTATGCCTCGGGGGGGGGGGTTTGAGAGCAGGTGGTGTTAATAATAGTAGTAATTTGTGTTAATAATCTTGACATCAATGATATGAACGATGGTTTTAATTACAATCAGCATTGAAAAATGGACTCCCTTAGCCTCCAATAAAATATCAAACAACTTTGTGTTACTTGATGCACCGAGGCCAGACAGCTCCTTGGGGAACTAACGCTCCATGAAGAAGTAAAATGCATCTTCTCAGCTTATGCTGCCAGGAGGGGCAGTCTTTCTTTTCTGCCTGTATTGTCCCAGTGGGTTCCCTCAGCCATTAAAATGCTGTCAGCATTGCATCCCAGTGGGTGGCTTCTCTGTGTTTTCCTCACACTGACCTGGTTTCTTTCATGCACTGGTTTGTGGTAATTTATTTGTTCTCAAAAGCAGTGATGACACTAGTACAACTGATGTGGACTATTGCAGCATTGTGGTTGTTGCATTTCTTGAAGTCAGCTGATTCCATCTGGCTGTGTGAAGAAATGCATTTTTGCCTGGGAGTTTTGAGAGAAGCAAAAACCTCCACTGTGTGTTTTAACAGGGTTTTTATTTTTTCCTGGACAGAGACCAGGCTGGTGAGGAGGAAATGGGTCAATGGCTTTGTTATGTATGTGGACTGCCACCAGGGGTCCACAAATAAAGTAAGGCGCTTGGGTTAGACCAGCTAGTGTCCACCAATAGGCCATCTGGCGGGAAATTCAAACCCTGCAATGGGACTGTGGGTGTACTGAGTGGGGTGTATATAGTTGGCCCTTGCAGGGCCGGTTTTCCAGTCTTGTGTGTGAAGTACAATAAACGCATCTGAACGCATGTTGTAGTCTGAGTCTCCATGCAGCAAACCCAGTACTTTACAGTGGCGACGAGGATGGGATTCGATGATCAGGCCTGACTCTCCATCCAGCGCAGCACTGAGCACTGATCCAGAGGAAGCCACCACGCCCCGCACCGCTCCCGAGCAGCACCGCATCGCATCCAGGTCTTCTGGACACTGCTCCCCGCATTGCACTAGAGTCATGGCGACCGCTTCAGGAAACCTCAAAGTTTTCGACCCCACACATCCCGAATCTTGGGATTTGTGGACAGACCAACTGACCTGCTACCTTGCCTACCACGAGGTGACCGACGCCGGCAAGAGATGGGCCCTCCTCCTCAGTTCCTGTGGTATGGCCCCCATCCGGCTTCCAAAGAGCCTCCTGGCCTCTAAGGCAATCCTTGAGTGCCCATACGAGGAGATAGTCAAGGCCTTGACCAGGTATTTCATGCCCAAGCCAACAACCATGGCCAAGCAGATGGAGTTCCAGGGGCGCATCCAGAAGCCGGGCAAAACAGCCGCCGCTTTTATGGCCACACTGCACCAACATGCCATGGAGTGCGCTTTCACCAAGATGGAAGAAAACATCTTGACCCAGTTCGTCTGGGGCACCAGTGACATAAAATTCCGCCACAAGATGATCGGCACCACCGACCTCAAAATCAACGACGCACTCCAGCTCACCATCGCCTACAAAGCATCCCACCACGACCGTCCATCGGCAGTGTCCCATCTCATGCTCCCCGACTCTGTGCCTGAGAACTCTGACGAGGAAGACATCCCTCTCGTCTGCCTCACAAGCTGCAGGAAGCCGCAGGGTGCCACCAGAGCCTCCGAGCACACTGGGAAACCTGCCGCTCGAGCCATGTCCACCAGCTGCAGGGAAGCGCATGAGAGATAGTCGTGCCGGTTCCACAACGCTGTCTGCCATACGTGCAGAAAACAAGGACAGCCTGCCAGCGCTTGCAGGTCCAAGAGCAACTAGAACCAGCCACCCCAGCCACAGCCATACCTCCACACACTGTGAGGCCACCGTGGGGACAGGCAACCTCTATCTCCGGACCAGCCAACCCTCGTTCCAGGTACTACGTCTCCTCAACATATCGCCCGCCCCGAAGACACAGGTCCAGGTCCAGATTGAGGGGTCCCCCTGCTTAATGGAAGTGGACTCCGGGTCAGTGGAAACGCTAAACAGCCTTTGTCCAAACAAGGGGCCCCGCCTGTATCCTTTGCCGCTCAGCCTGGTGGACTTCCAAAGGAGCCCAGTTCCAGTTCGGGGCATGGGGACTTTTGGGTGAAGTACCGGGGGGTTGTGGGCTCATTAGACTTGATTGTGGTGGAAGGGAACTTGGTTAGTCTCTTGGGGTGGGCATGGTTCGTGCCACTATCGGGGTGGTGAGGCAATGCACGCCGAGGGATTTTGCCAAGGTTTGAGAGGAATTCCCCAGGGTTTTTGATGGAGCTCTGGGTTGCTATAAGGGGCCCCCGGTTTCACTGCAGCTAGACCGCCTGGTTGCCCCCATCGCATGAGGTTCCGCCGTGCCCTGATAGCATTGCAGCCAAAAATAGGCACAGAACTAGACTGTTTGGTGGCGCAAGAGGTCCTGGAACCCGTTTTGCATGCACTGTGGGAGACTCCTATTGTAACCCCTGTAAAGCCCAATGATGACATCCTCATCTGTGTGGACTATAAATGCACATTAAATAAGGCCCTCCACGACCACTCCTACCTGGTCCCGGTCGTGAGTCACATCTTAGCGTCCTTAGCTGAGGCCAAGATCTTCAGGAAGTTGGATCTTGCACAAGCATACCAACAACTGCCCGTGGATGAAGCCATGGCCACCGCTCAAACCATTGTGACACAACAGGGGGTATTAAAAGTCAAACGGCTGCAGTTTGGGATTAGTGTGGCCCCAGGGATTTTCCAACAGCTCATGGACTCTGTTAAAAGGGATTCTGGAGTGACGCCCTTCTTTGATGACGTCTTCATAGCCGCGGCCATCCCAGATGACTTTGCCTCCCGTCTCCACACTGTCCTGCAACTCTTCGACTTGGTGGACCTGAAGGTCAAGAGGGAGAAGTGCCTTCTCGGAGTCCCAGAGGTGAATTTCTTCGGGTTCCAGGTCAACATGACGGGCCTCCATCCAGCGAGGGACAAAGTCAAGGCCATCGGAGAGACCCCCGCACCCAGCAACAAGGCGGAACTGCAGGCATTTTTAGGGCTTCTGAACTTCTAACACACCTTTCTCCCCCACAAGGCAGCGGTAGCCAAGCCTCTACACCAGTTGTTAGACAAGTCAGCGCCATGGTCCTGGGGCCCCCGGGAGGAGGTGGCGTTCAGGAGTGTAAAGGCCCTCCTGATCTCGAACGAGGTGCTGGCTCATTTCGACGAGTCCCTGCCAGTGGTCCTCGCATGTGACACCTCCCCTTACGGCGTGGGTGCAGTCTTGAGTCCTGGTGGCCTACTATTCCCGGACCTTGTTGGCTGCCGAGCAGAATTATGCCCAGATTGACTGGGAGGGCTTGGCGATTGTGGCAGGGGTGAAGAAATTCTATGGCTATGTGTATACGCAGCCCCTTCACAATTGTTATGGACCATAAGCCGCTCCTCAGCCTCTTTGCAGCAGACAAGCAGACCTCTCAGGTACTCTCCCCCGGGTTCTCTGCTGGTCCCTCTTCCTGGCAAGTTACAACTATCGTCTGGAGCATCACCCAGGCAAGTCTATGGGTCACGCTGACACCCTTAGCTGCCTTCTACTTCCAGACATGGATGCTGATCCCGCTCCCACCTCCGAGGTCCTCTTGCTTGAGAGCCTCCTGGATCCACCCTTGTAGGCCACCGACATTGCCCACCACTCAGCCCGTGACCCCATCATATCCTGGGTCTTGGGCTGCGTGGTGAGGGAGTGGCCTGTGGCCTTGGAAGGCCCTGAGTTTACAGCTTTCACCACTTGCAGTGACAAATTGTCAGCTCTTAAGGGATGTCTCCTGTGGGGGGAGAGGGTAGTTGTCCCCAGCGCCCTGCAACAGCAGGTCCTCACCACACTACACGAGGCCCACCCGGGGATCATCCGGATGAAGGCGATGGCCTGCAGCTATGTGTGGTGGCCAGGGATCAATGCAGAAATTGAGTCATGGGTGCGGGGTGCCCGACGTGTCAGGCGGGCCGCCCAAATCCACCGAGCGCACCCACCCAGCCGTGGGAGTCCACACATAAGCTGTGGTCCCGGCTCCACATAGACTTTGCCAGGCTGTTCCAAGGACTAATATTCTTGGTCACGGTGGACTCCTACTCCAGTGGTTGGAGGTCAACCCAGTAACCACTACATCAACAAAGGCTGTCATCCGGGCACTGCACCAGATCTTTGCAACGCATGGCCTGCCAGACACCATCATCTTTGACGATGGGGCTGCATTTATATCCACCATCGTATAGCCATTTCGAGCGTACTGGCCCTGTCATGGGATTACAGTTCTGTTAGGACACTACTGGAGCAGTGTCAAATGTGTTTATTAGAGTGCTGAGTGGTATGGATTTTATACTGTGAATTTTGTTCTGTTGACCGCTGTTTTAATTGTTTTAGTTGTAATGGATTATTTATGGGTTTAGTATTTATTCTTGACTTTTGCCTCTATGTTTTAATGTCGATGTATGGCATTTTGCCTCTTGTTCGCCACCCTGAGCCCACATCAGAAGGGAGGGATATAAATCAAATAAATAAATAAATAAATTCACGTCAGTGGAATTCCAGGACTTCCTGCAGAGGAACTTCATCTGCCGTGTGAGGTCAGCACCTTTTCACCTGCGACCAATGGGCAAGCAAAGCGAATGGTGCGCACTGCAAAAGAAGCCCTCAGCCAGATCTCAGACGAAGACTGGGAGTTTCGTCTCGCCCGCTTCCTCCTGACCCAGCAGATGACACCCAACCCCATCAGTGTCCGATGCCCCGCAGAACTCTTGATGGGTCACCGCCCCACCATCCTGTTGGACCGGCTACACCTGGACCAGGCACCGAAATCCAGGAAGATGATGGAACAATGGGAAGCTCCCAAGGGGTTCTTTCCAGAAGATCCCGTCTACATAAGGAACTTTGGGAAGGGACCCCCGTGGCTGGCGGGAAGAGTCATACGGGCTACCAACCCCGTGTCGTACGAAGTGTCTACAGAGGATGGTCAACCCCTCAAGAAACACATCGACCAACTGCGGAGGTGACAACTTCCGGTAGTGGCGGAACAACTCCCGCAGCTCGCGGGGCCCAAGCCCGTCCACCCCGAGCCAAGCGCCAGGACCGCTCCATGTAACCATGGGGAGGCACCAGCGGTAGAACTGCCGGCCACAACACCGGGACCCATGGAACCACCACCGCCCCCGCAGCAACCAGAGCCACCCAGTCAACCTGACGCGGTCGCAAGCAACCCTGTACCCGCACCACAGCACTCCATGCGAGAGCGCAGACTACCAGTGTATCTACAGGACTATGTCACACAGGTTGGGTCAGAACTATGAGGTGGAGGGGTGTTATGTATGCAGACCACCACCAGGGGTCCGCAAATAAAGTAAGGAGCTTGGGTCCCAAACACAATGGGACCTCAGATCCTAGGCCACCTAGTGTCCACAAATAGGCCATCTAGCAGGAAATTCAACCCCTCCAATGGGACCATGGGTATACTGGGTGGGGTGTATATAGCTGGCCCTTGCGGGGCCGGTTTTCCGGTCTTATGTGTGAAGTACAATAAATGCATCTGAACGCATGTCATAGTCTGAGTCTCAATGCGATGAACCCAGTACTTTACAGGCTTTCCGGCTTTTCAGCTACCTCTCAAGAAATGCTAAATAGGTCTAGCCCCTCCCCATCCTTCAAGCAGGAAACAGAGTTTTGAAGGAATGGAATGCTAGAAGGTCTCCAAGAAAGAGATTCCTGGAGATTTCCAGAAAACACCTCTTTGATCTGGTGTGACCTGGTCAGTGGGTGGGGGGAAAGGTATGATAAAATCTCCTTGCAACAAGAAAGAATCGCCCCCTCCGAGGTTTCAAAGTGTTCCTGTGTCCCCCCCTTCTCTCTGGAAGGGCAGGAAGCTAGGTGGATTCCTAGAGATTTCCCAGAATGCCTTCTAGGAGGGCTCCCAGGATGCACCTGGGTGTCCCGGGGTCCACCTGTGTGACCTGGGAGGACCAGGTCAAAAGAGGTGGCAAAAGTAATGTAAAAATGGGTGGAGTCAGAGGTTTAATAAAAGTGCTTGCTCCCAGGAGGGAGGGTCTCTGGGTGCTGGCCCTTGGAAGAGGACAGACTGCCGAGCTCTGTTCTGCAGGCCAGGAGCCCTCTTGGCTGTGTGGCTACAGGGAGCCCGAGGTAATGGGTCATCTTTAGAACCCTGTGTAACTATCTTAAGTTTGTACAGACCCACTCTGATTGTGACATCTAGTTAGAGTAAGAACAAGGGAAAGAAGGATGGCTTTATAACCAACTTTTCTCTCTGCTTCCGTGTGCTGATCTGTTGTTGTGATTCAGTGTGCTTGAACTTACTTTGTTTTTAATAAATCCTTTTTAATATTGGATGTGGCCCTAAGTTTCTGTATCGCAGAGCCTTCAATCACTTGGATATGCTATTACTTTCCCAGATTGGGAGGGAAGCAGTCAAGGCACCCATTGCCAACCCTCTAGGGGGAAACCAAAGTTGCATTTGGTCTCCGTGGTAACCAGGCACTGGGTAGCAGGAGACCTTGAGGCCAGGCCTCAACACTGGGGAAGGGGTTTGAGAGTCCTGTTCCTCTTATTCAGAACTCCTAAACTGTCATCGATGCAACAAACATGAAATTGAGCAAACTTCAGAGGACAGCGGAAAACAGGAGGGCCTGGCGTGATCTGGTCCATGGGGTCGCAAAGAGTCGGACTCGACTGTGCAACTGAACAACAACAAAAAACCTCAACAGGTGGTGGCAGCGCACCCTAGTGGCAGGAAGTGGAATAGCACATTCCAGGAATTGGGGGGGGGCAAGCAGAACAGCATCTGTAAAACAGAGCAGGCCTGTTCTGTCACAAGCTCTCTTTCCTTTGGGTGCTGTGTCAATGAGCACACACAGACCTTTCCACTGATGAGGCAGCCATTGACCATATACTCACCTCAAGAGCTGGAGCAAGGTTTAAGGTACTTGAAACTATAGGGATCTGTAACATCCTAAGGAAAAGGGGCTTGTCCTTTTTTAACATCTGAAAGGGCATGTATAGAGAGAGGGACAATTTCTTTTGTAACCCTTGCTCAGTCTGATGCTGTGCTAAAAGTATGCTAGTAAACATTTTCTTTTTAGTAAATACTTTACAACTTTTGATGCTGGCTGTGGTTATCCGCAATGCTCCCTCTAAGCTGTGAAATCTTGTGAACAAAAATTCTACTTTGTGAGCTATTGGCATTAAAGTTGTGAGTGAGCAATTTGGCTGCTGCATAAATTAGTTTGCTCTGGAGCCATCTGTCCTGAGCTAAGACAAAAATGTGTGAGCCGGAGGCTAAAAAACTGTGAGCTAGCTCACACTAACTCAGGTTAGAGGGAACACTGTTTCTCTGTACCACATAGACCTCCACCGTCTCAGACATGCTATTTTAAAAGGCACACCGGGGGGAAGGCAGGCAGTTGGCAAGTGGTCATTCCTCCAGGGGTGTGCAAGGCAGTAAATTGTCCCCATGGTGACCAGGTGCTGGACACCCCACAGCAATGCAAAACCTATTTGGAGTACATGGTAAAAATGAGTGAAATGGGGATGAGATGAGGAGGAAGAAACGAAAGCAGGGGACTTTGAGGCTTTATTCCAGTTAGTGGTGCTAGACCAATTTTATTCCAAACTCCCCAAGGAGCTAAAATGTCCGGTAAAGGACAAAAAGCCAAAAGATGGCACTGAGGCATCAGAAATTGCAGATGAGCTGGTGCTAATTAGTGACTAATTAGTGGTGTCCTAATTAAGAGGGAGGAGGAGGGAGGGAGAGATGTGCTCGCCGGCTCCATCCTGCTTTTCCAGCCAGCCTTGCTGCTAAACCTTTTGTTCCCCTGGCAAGAGGCGCTCTGGCACAGCAGAGGCAGGGAAAAGCGGGCTGGCTGCAAGTTGCCCGGAAGGCAGGCAGGCGATGGCTTTCCAGCTGAGCTGAAGCTCTGTCCCGGGGGAAACTGAGGCAGGGGGCCCACGAGGCCACTGCAGGTGCCAAGCAGCCCGGGGCAGGGGAGCCTCTGTCTGCCGGCGCGTCTAGACAGAGCCAGGAGCCCCCACAGACAGATCTCTTCTGTCTGGCTCAGGGGCTAGGTGAGGCCAACTCAGTGCTGGCAGCCCTCCCAGATGGGATGCCAACTACAGCCCGGGACTCCCCCTGGAGCAAGAAGATGGCTTCCTTCAGCTTCCAATGGAGCCTGAGAGCCACACCTTCGAACTGCCGCCCCTAAGGCAAGCAGGCCTTGACCAGGTGGCTGTGGATGACCTTCCCCTTCCTCACCTGGGGGGATCTGCGGGTTGTCCGAGATCCAGCAAGATATCGGGGCAAGGGGGCTCCAAGCGTTGCAGAACTGAAAGGAGCAAAACCAGCCATGTTGGCTTTCTTCCACCACCTGCTGAGGCAGACCAGGACCCAGGCTGGAACGGGCCTGCAGGACTGCTTGCAGGGCAGGGGGGGAAGGACCGGCAGTGGCCTGTGCTCGGTGTCCCCTGGAAAGAGCCATGCTCCCCGGGAGGTGCGCGCGGAGGGGAGAGGGGACTGGGGAGGAGGAGACGGGGCACATTCATGTTGCCCCCCAGAGGCACAGCCTCAGTTCTGTTAGCTGTACTGCTTACCAGCAGCTGCTAGCCACTCCCCCACCAGTAGCCACTAACCGCTCCATGTCTCAGCCTGAACTCCCCGCTCTGCAGCCACAGAGTTGCCTGGCAAAAGCACTGAGGAGACAGATGTGGGCCCATGTTTGTGAAACTCCAGGCAGGGTGGTCAACCTCCAGGGGGTGGCTGGAGATCTCCTGGGATTACAGCTGATCTCCAGGTGACAGAAATCAGTTCCCCGGGAGAAAATGGCAGCTATGGATGGAGGACTCTACAGGATTGGAGACCCTCCCGTCCACAAAAGCTGCCCTCCTCTGGCTCTGCCCCCAAAATCTCCAGGTTTTTCCCAACCCCAGAGCTGGCAAACCTAACTCCAGGTGCTGCCTGGAGATCTCCTAGGATTACAACTTATCTCCTGATTACGAGATCGGTCCCCCGAGAGAAAACGGCTGCTTTGGAGGGTGGACTGTGTGGCCTTCTCCCTGCGGAGCTCCCTCCCTTCCCCAAGCACCGCCCTCCCCAGGCTCCACCCCCAAAGTCTCCCAGTATTTCCCAGCTCAGGCTGGCAGCCCCATGTATCGTCCTCGTTTTCTTCGTCACATTCAGACATCACACCAGTATTCCCTCTAAGCTGAGTTAGTGTGAGCTAGCTCACAGTTTTTTAGCCTCCGGCTCACACACTTTTGTCTTAGCTCGGGAAGACTTACTCCAGAGCAAACTAATTTATGCAGTAGCCAAATCGGTCGCTCACAACTTTCATGCCAGCAGCTTACACAGTAGTGTTTGCTCACAAGACTCTACAGCTTAGAGGGAGCATTGCATCACACTTCAGTTTCTGAAAGTATATACTTAAAACACATAAGTCTGTGGGTGCCATGATGCGTTTCCTGGAGCTCACTTCCTTCTTCCTGGCTTCCCTCTATCTCATTTGGAGCAGGATGTGCTCCAAAAGAGCCCAGGAGGCATCATGAGCTTGCCAGGCAACCAGTGGACTGTTATCACACCCCCACAAACACATGAACCATATGTTCAGACTGACATGGGAAATTAGCTTGCATGTTTGCACAGGAAGCAGAAAACCATGTGAATAGCGTGTTCAGTAGGAAAAAGGTAGACAGAGACAAGATTAAATGTTTAAAAAGAATTTATTGGGGGATAATAATACAGTATTAGGAAGGAGGAAAATTATCCTAAGCAAATACTAAATCAAAAGGATAGACAAATGGCATAGCACATTGCTAACCAAACACGAACAAGAAACACAACAACCAGAAATCAACCAGAGCAGTGTTCCCTCTAAGCTGAGTTAGTGTGAGCTAGCTCACAGATTTTTAGCCTCCAGCTCACACATTTTTTGTCTTAGCTCAGGAAGGAGGGTTCCAGAGCAAATTAATTTATGCAGCAGCCAAATCGCTCACTCACAACTTTAATGCCAGCAGCTCACAAAGTAGAATTTTTGCTCACAAGACTCCGCAGCTTAGAGGGAGCATTGAACCAGAGCTACTCCGATTTGGAGCAAGAGTTACTTTTAGGCTAGAGGTGTAAATGTGGGGGAAATGGGGACTGGCACAGAGGAGACATGGATCCCATTGGGACAGAGCTCTTCCGAGTGCAAGACCTAAATGGCAGAGAGTGCCCGCTCCCTGTGTAGTGCAGTGTGGCTGGAAAATAAGGGAGACAGATGAAGATGGGAAGCAAAAATAGACCTTTCCTAGTCTGGGTAGAAATCAGGATGGAAGAAGGAAGTTGTCCCTCGGGAGCCCGTGTTGCAGTCCAAGTCATACTCAGATTTCTGGCTTTAAAGCCAGGCTAGTTATACTGTTTGGGGCCCATCGGATAATGTGGGGTCTTTTCAGAAAACAAAAGGATTGCAGCAGGAATACCTTGAGAGCTGGGTGACTTATCGAGAGAAAACGGTAGAACTTATTGAAATAGTGGGGACTTGGGGGGCAGGAAGGACAGCTTTTGATTGAATTACAACACAGAGTTACAAAGCGGAAGGTATGGTGGTGCTGAGTCATGCATTTAATAGGAACCTTGAGACAATTTGAATTGCAGGTTTGAACTGGAGGTTCTGGCCTGCAACAGGGCACTTAACATCCAAATTGTGTTGCTGGTCAGGGATCACATACCATGGGAAAGCCAATACAGAGAAGAGGCATCTTTGTCTGCTAGCCTGGTGTGGCATTCTTGCTTTCGTCCTGTTGGCAGACTTGCACTCCCCAGTCTCTCCTGCCAAAGGCTTCTTCTTCTTCTTCTTCTTCAAAAGCTGTCCTTTGCTGCAAGATCCATCTTCAGACACAAAATATGGAGATCTCTCCCCCTGCTCTGTGCTTGCTGTGCAGGGGCTGGGACTTGCTCACAGAATTACACATGCAGCACACACATTCATGCTGGGGTTGTGGCACACAGATGAAAATAGGGGGCTGGCAACACAAAGAGACATGGGGGCACCGTCAGGAAGGATATGACATCACTTTCAGGGAATACCCAGAAATGAAGCCACACCTCCCTAAGAATCACTGGAAACACTGTGGTAAAACCATAAAGTTTCTGGCAGTTCCTAGAGAAGACTGACATCACTTTTGCTTTGTTCCTGCAAGGGATGCCACACAGTAGTCCAACAGCAACATTTTGAGATTATTTTTCTCCCAGTGGCCCCTGAGGCGGGAAACAGGGGCCAGGGCAAGGAACCCCCACCCCTAGCAAGGCCTTGGCAGCCCAACAACGTCATGCTTTGCAAACAGCTGCCTCCCCTAGAGCCTCTCAACATTCAGTGATTGGCCCTAGCCCCTACGTCAGCCATTTTCTGATTGGCCTGACTACCGTGGCGGCCATTTTGTTGGAGCATCTCTTGTTTCTTTTCAGAATTCTAAATGCGCCCACCAGTGCCACAAGGTCGAGAGCCCCTGCCCAATAGCTGTTCTAATCCACGGCAACCTCCTGAAGCCGGCTTGGCTGCCCAGAGTCACGTGGATCTAATCACAAGACAGCTCTTTACGGAAAGCTTAGTCTAGCTTTCTTTCTGTGATTAATTATAAGGGCTGTGCCTTCTGCGACCCAAGAAAGGCTGAGACTGCAAGAACAGATGCAAAAACAGCTCTGGACAATAGCGTGCACCATAAATCCTACACTCCAGAAAATGCAAAGGCTTTGAGTGTGTGGTATCTTTCAAATAAATATCAATATTCAGAAGTACTTTATTATCCTGAAGGGAAATCAATGCTTTATAATAATTGAAATCATTTGCAAGTGCCAGGTGCTTGTGGTTTTACAATGCCTCCCCCTCCCCAGCCCTTGTATGAATAGCTCAGGAGCTCTTTCTGGTACCTCTGATCGCCTTTGTGCTTCTGGTGTGTCCTTATTGCTTTTTTTAAAAAAAGAATGTCTGTGTTCCTGCTGTCTTCTGTCAATAACAAGCAGGCTCTCTTTTATCAGCTTTCTTCACAAGAAAGCTTTGCCAGGGCATCATCTCAAATAATTAGATCAGCAAATGTTTCTTCACATTACTGGGAGACCAATTTCTCCAACTCCCCAACTCTCTTATGATATCAAGGAAGCTGATGGGTTCTTACCAGATGAGTTGTGCTATCTCCTCCTAAAGTTCTTCACAAAAGGCAGCATTTCTTGTCTTGGGACCCTTTGAGATGTTTTCTTTAGTACAAGAAGTGCCCTTGTTGGGTCAGGCTATTCATTCAGCTAGGTGGTGTTATGTTCTGACTCTGAATCAGTCCTATGCTTTACCATATTAAGCCTGAGTCAGTAAAAGGGATTGTAAGAGTCAACATTCCCATTGGTTGTTTCTGTGAAACTCTGTAAATAGCCAATAAGAACTAGGCTTGCCAAGAACATACCTTATTTTGGCGGGGGACGGATACGTCCTGGCAGGACCATCCCCAGGGGAAGGAAAGACGTGCTGCACGATGCCGTCACCAGGAAGTGACGCTAGGCGACGCTCTGGCAATGCGGCTGGAAACTCGATGGTAGCATCGAGTTTCAGCCCCATTGCCAGAGCATCGCCTGGCGTCACTTCCTGGCGACGGCATGGTGCATTACAGGGAAGACTGATCTGGCCGGGGAGCATGAGTCCCCCGCTCCCATGCGGTAAGTACTTGGGAACCCTAATAAGAACTGTATATACTTTTATGGAGGGAACAGACCTCATTGGTCTTAACCCAATGTTATGATTGGTTGTTAACTGAAATATGGGCGGGGCTTTGGCAGCCCAGATTATTTAAAAAGGGAGCTGTGCTTCACTGTTTTGTTTGTGTTGTCTGATCGACTTGTTTGCTGTTAAATAAAGCTGAAATCACTTGTTAAAATCACTACCTTGTTAAGGCTCATACTGGTGGGTCAATAAATAGGGAAGAGAGGGCAAGGCCTTCCCTTAATGTCATCTCTGGTACTCAGAGGCTTACTGGCTCTGGTTAGGGAAGTCCCTTTGAGTCATCACAGCTAAGCCCCTTTTGAAGCCATCCGTGCTTGTGGTGATCATGACTTCCACCGGCCTGGAGATCTCCCGCTTTTACAACTGATCCCCAGCTGACAGAGATCAGTTCCCCTGGAGAAAATGGCTGCTTTGAAGGGTGGACTCTGTGGCATTGTACCATGCTGAGGCCCCTCCCCTCCCCAAACCCCGCCCTCTCCTGGATCCACCCCCAAAGCCTCCAGGTATTTTCCAACCCAGACCTGGCAACCCTAGTGAGTGAAGAAGCACTTTCTTTTCTCTGTACTGAATCTGTTGCCCATTAGCCTTGCATATTAGCATTTCCCAAACTAGAGTTGGCAACTCTAACAGTTATAGTGGCCAACCTCTAGGTGGGACTAGGAGTTTCCCTGGAATTACAACTGAACTACAGAGATCAGTTCCCTGGAAGAAATGGCAGCTTCAAAGGTGGCCTCTATGGTATCACCTCCTTGCTGAGCTCCCTCCTCCTCTGCGATACCCCCACGCCAGGGGCCCCATCCCCCCAGGGATATACCATGGTGCATCTGCCTTCTCAAAGACAAGTCACCCCTCAAGAGATGCCATGGTGACCCTTGTTATTGAGTAGCTCAGTTCCATTTGGCAGTTTCCAAGTTTAACAGTCACCCTGCAGCCTGGTTGGTTTGTCCCTAGTTGACCTCCACCTGCTTCCAGCTGGCTTCTTAGGCCTGCTTCTACAGCTGAGGTCCTGCACCTGATCTTGGTAGCTCTTAGCTCTGGCCACCTTATCTTCTGGCAGGGTTAATGCTGACAATAGCTAGATTACCCTGGCATGGCCCAGTGGTAGTTAAGAACATAAGAACATAAGAGAAGCCAATGTTGAATCAGGCCAATGGCCTATCTAGTCCAACACTCTGTCACACAGCGGCCAAAATATACCAGGTGCCATCAGGAGGTCCAGCAGTGGGGCCAGGGCACCAGAAGCCCTCCCACTGCTGCCCCCTCCAGCACCAAGAATAGAGTGCATCACCTGCCCCAGACTGAGAGTTCTCATTCTATACCCTGTGGCTAATAGCCACTGGTGGACTTCTGCTCCATATGTTTATCTAATTTCCTCTTGAAACTGTCCATGCTTGCAGCTGCCACGACCTCCTGTGGCAGTGAATTCCATATGTTAATCACTCTTTGGGTGAAGAAGTATTTCCTTTTATCTGTTCTAACCCGACTGCTCAGCAATTTCATAGAGTGCCCACGAGTTCTTGTATTGTGAGAAAGGGAGAAAAGTACTTCTTTCTCAACCTGCTCAATCCCATTCATAATCTTATAAACCTCGATCATGTCACCCCTCAGCCGTCGTTTCTCCAAGCTAAAGAGCCCCAAGCATTTTAACCTTTCTTCATAGGGAAGGTGTTCCAACCCTTTTATCATTCTAGTTGCCCTTCTCTGCACTTTTTCCAATGCTATAATATCCTTTTTGAGATGTGGTGACCAGAACTGTACACAGTATTCCAAATGAGGTCGCACCAGTGATTTATACAGGGGCATGATGATACTGGCTGATTTGTTATCAATTCCCTTCCTAATAATCCCCAGCATAGCGTTGGCCTTCTTTATTGCAGCTACACATTGTGTAGACATTTTCAGCGAGTTATCCACTACGACTCCAAGATCTCTCTCTTGGTCAGTCTCTGCCAGATCAGACCCCATCAACGTGTATTTATATTTAGGATTTTTGGCTCCAATGTGCATCACTTTGCACTTGGCCACATTGGACCCCATTTGCCACGTTGACGCCCACTCACCCATCCTCAACAGATCCCTTTGGAGTGCCTCACAATCCTCCCTGGTTTTCACCACCCTGAACAACTTCGTGTCATCTGCAAATTTAGCCACATCACTGCTTACTCCCAATTCCAAATCGTTAATAAACAAGTTAAAAAGCATGGGACCGAGTACTGATCCCTGTGGTACCCCACTGCTTACCACCCTCCACTGAGAAAGTTTCCCATTTATACTCACTCTCTGTTTCCTATTTATAAGCCAGTTTTTGATCCACAAGAGGACTTGTCCTTTTATCCCATGACTATTGAGCTTACTTAGGAGCCTTTGATGAGGAACTGTATCAAAAGCTTTCTGGAAGTCAAGGTAAATAATATCGATTGGGTCCCCCTTGTCCACATGTTTGTTCACTCCCTCAAAAAACACTAACAGGTTAGTGAGACAAGATCTTCCCTTACAGAACCCATGCTGAGTCTGCCTCAATAGTTTTTGTTCATCAATGTGCCTACTAATTCTTTCCTTAATAACAGTTTCCACCAACTTACCCGGTATCGATGTCAGACTGACTGGCCTGTAATTTCCTGGATCTCCCCTGGAGCCCTTTTTAAAGATGGGAGTGACATTAGCTACCTTCCAGTCATCAGGAATGGAGGCAGATTTTAAAGAAAGATTACATATTTTTGTCAGGAGATCCACAAGTTCACATTTGAGTTCTTTCAGAACTCTCGGATGAATGCCATCCGGGCCTGGTGATTTATTAGTTTTTAAATTGTCCATCAGTCGGAGGACTTCCTCTCTTGTCACCGCAATCTGATTCAGGTCTTTCAAACCCCCTCCCGAAATCAGTGCTTCTGGAGTGGGCAAACACTTCTCCTCTTCCACAGTGAAGACAGAGGCAAAAAATGCATTCAGCTTCTCAGCCATTTCCCTATCATCCTTCACTACTCCTTTTACCCCTTGGTCATCCAAGGGCCCCACTGCCTCCCTGGCTGGCTTCCTACTTCTAATGTATTTGAAGAAAGTTTTATTGTTGGTCTTTATGTTTTTTGCGATATGCTCCTCATATTCCCTTTTTGCTTGCCTGATCACAGACTTGCATTTTATTTGCCATAGTCTGTGTTCCCTTTTATCAACCTCACTAAGACTAGCTTTCCACCGCTTAAAGGAATCCTTCTTACCTTTTACAGCTTCCATTACTTTATTTGTTAACCATGCAGGCTTTTTTCTATACCTATTTGTACCTTTCCTAACCTGCGGTATATATTTTTTCTGAGCTTCTAGGATTGTCTTTTTAAATAGTCTCCAAGCTTCCCCAATGGTTTTGACCTTCTCCACTCTTCCTTTCAATTTCTTCCTCACATGTCCCCTCATACCAGAGAAGTTACCCCTTTTAAAGTTAAAAGTGGTTGCGTCAGTCTTTTTGGGCAACTCCCTATCTGTACAAATGTTAAACTCAATGACATTATGGTCACTGTTTCCAAGTGGTGCAATCACTTTTACATCTCTCACCAGGTCTTGGGTGTTACTTAGGACCAAATCCAGGATCGCCTCTCCCCTGGTAGGATCTGTGACCATCTGTTCCACAGCACAGTCATTGAGAGTGTCTAAGAACGCAATCTCTTTTTCCCGACTAGAACTCATATTGACCCAATCAATGTGTGGGTAGTTAAAGTCGCCTATTACAACACAGTTATTTCGTCTAGCCGCTATCTTTAATTCATTCATCATTTTATAATCCTCCTCTACCTTTTGATCTGGTGGGCGATAACAAACTCCCACTGTTAAGCCTCCTTTTGGACCCACTATTTCAACCCATAGCATTTCCAGAAGGGAATCCAATTCTCTTACCCTCTCAATCTTACTGGATGGTATACCCTCTCTGACATACAGAGCCACCCCACCTCCAACCCTTTCCCCCTATCCTTCCGATATAATTTATAACCAGGAATCACCGAATCCCACTGATTTTCCTCATCCCACCAAGTTTCTGAAATACCCACAATGTCTATTTCCCCCCCAACACCAAGCATTCCAACTCCCCGATTTTACCTCGGAGACTTCTAGCATTTGTGTATAAACACTTATAGTTTCCCACGTTTGTTAAGCCCACAGCCTTCCTCTTGCTGCCTCGAGACCTTGCCAGGCAGTTCCTATCATTAGCCACAGTCTCAGTGGACAATTGTAATCCATTTCCTTGTACAAAAGTAATAGCTACCCCTTCATCTCTTTGAGATGAGCCATCCCGAACCAGAGACTTTTCATCTCCTGTCGGCTTTCCCCCATTATTCAGTTTAAAAACTGCTCTGCCACCTTTTTGATTTTGAGCGCCAGCAGCCTGGTTCCTTCTCGGGACAAGTGGAGACCGTCCCTTTTGTACAGCTCCCTCTTGTCCCAAAAAGCATCCCAGTGCCTAACAAACTTGAACCCTTCCCCCTACACCACCGTCTCATCCACGCATTGAGACTCCTGATCTGTGCCTGTCTCTCCGGCCCTGCGCGTGGAACAGGTAGCACTTCCGAGAAGGCTACCTTGGAGGTCCTGGCCTTGAGTTTCCTGCCCAGCAGCCTAAATTTCTCCTCCAGGACCTCACGACTGCATTTCCCCACATCGTTGGTGCCGACATGCACCACGACCACTGGCTCCTCCCCAGCACTATCTACCAGCCTATCTAAAACACGCGTAATGTCTGCTACCTTCGCACCAGGCAGGCAAGTCACCATACGGTCAGTACGCGGGTTCGCCACCCAGCTGTCTACCTGCCTAAGGATCGAATCACCAACTACCAAGAGCCCCCTCCCACCCTTCCCAGGGACGGTTCCTTGGTACGAAAGGATACCCGTTCACCAGCTGAAGAAGAGGTCCCTTCTGAGGGCACATTCCCCTTATCCTCAGCATGGTGCCCCTTTTCCCCTTGACCCTCATGCTCCCTGGCAGCAGCCGGGCTGCCAGATCCAGAGTGGGACATATCTAACAAGTCCCCGAGAGTCTTCCCCGTGCACCTAACTGACTGTCCCTGCTTCTCCAGGTCAGCCACCTTGGCCTCAAGGGAGCAAACTCGCTCCCTGAGAACCAGGAGCTCCTCGCACCGAGCACACACCCAAGACTTCTGACCAGTGGGCAGATAGTCATACATGTGACACTCCATGCAAAACACTGGATAGCCCCCAACCCCCTGCTGGCATTCTGGCTTCATAATTGTTTTTAAACAAATACTTTTCTATAACCCCCTTTTAAAACCCTTTGTATTTATATGGCTCCTGTTGTAGGAGTCTACTTACCTTACCTTACCAAGGAGCCAAGGTCCTGGCTTCCTGGCTCTTCCTGGGCTTCTTACAGAGCCCCTAGGCCAAGAGCCACAGGCAAAGAGCCTCGCTCGTGCCAGAGGCTCGTGCCTCTTGCAAACTTCCTGCCTTAAATGGAATTGTCTCCCAGGAGAGGGTGTGGCCAGCAGCTACTCAAAATCACCCAAGGCACTTAATGACGGTCAAACAAAGCCCCTTTCACACTCCAACTCCAGCAGCCAGGAGTCTGCTATTCAATCTCACCCAAGCACTTAATTACAGGCAAACAATGACCCTTTCACACCCTAACTCCAGCAGTCAGGAGTCTGTTACAACTCACCCACACACTCCCAAATACAGTCCTTGACACAGTACCTTTTCAGCTAAAGCACCTCAGCTGAAAGTAAATAAATAAAAATACCACTCACCCCTCTGGCAGCTCAAACACCTTGCTCCTTCTCAGAGCTCAGCTGGGTCAGCTCTGCTTCTGGCAAACTTCCTGCCTGGCCAGGAATGCTGTTTCCTCATCCAGAGGAGTCCTGTGACAGTCTTGGACTCTCATTTGCCATGTATCCTGGGGATTTGGGGCTGCAGGGGGAGAGAAATTCCAGAGGGAGGGGGGTGAGTGTGAGAGTGTGAGAACAGCTCTGTCATAGTGGCAGTGTAACTCTTCTAAGAAGCCTCCCTTCTCAAGGATGATCTTGGGTACTGACAGTGCTTGCTTCGCTGTTGCAGATAACATAACAGTGAATTCATAGGTGGGAGGTTGGAGTACTCGAATGCTAGGCAGGATGACAGTGAGGTGTGATTGGTTGGGATCAAGGGGGGGCTTCGTTTGAACTATCTGTAAATATGGGTTTTGGTGCCAGAACCTCAGTTCTGACACAGTACTGGTCTTAGCTTGGAACATCTTCATTTCTCAATAAACAAATCACTGCCAGAGAGTGTTGTTGAGGGTAACTTTGTCCAAGAGTCTGACATCCTGTTTCTCTACCCACTGCAGAGAGGTTGGGTCAGACTGGCTACTCATCTTCCCAGTTAGTAGCAGGTCCCAGCCAGATACACGTAGGTCTTTTCTCTTTGGGAGATGTCCATGGTTTTAAGTAGGTCTTTTCTCCCATGAAGGGACCATGGTGGCTCAGAGGTTAAGACGCTGAGCTACAGACTGGAAGGTCTGTAGTTCAGCAGTCCGAGACCCTACTGCTGCATGACAGGGTGAGCTCCCGTCTCTGGCCCCAGCTTCTGTCAACCTAGCAGTTTGGAAGCAAGAAATTGCAAGTAGATAAATAGGTACCACTTTGGTGGGAAGGTAACAGCATTCTGTGCGCCTTGGCATTTAGTCATGCCAGCCACATGACCACGGAGAAGTCTTCGGAGAGCGTTGGCTCTTCGGCTTGGAAACAGAGATGAGCACCGCCCCCTAGAGTTGGATTCGAGCAAGGGAAACCTTTACCTTTACCTTTTTTCTCCCATGGAGATCATTGCCCTCAGGGAGGTCTTTTCTCCTTGCGAACTGGCCCTGATTGTCCTTCCTCCTAAATACTTCTGTCATGCCCTCCCCGACCCCCATGGTGCCACCTTCTGCCCTGTTGCAGTGCTGCTGGCATGCTTAGGACAGTGCCCAGGTGCCACCCCTCCTCTCCCAGGGCTGGGGTCCCCAGGGACATGATGCCTCCCCAATCTCTACCCTCCCCAGGCCCGTCTCCCAAATCACCAGGAACATCCCAGGTAGGAGCCGGCAGCCCTAACAGTCGTAGCTGGAGTGGCTGGCCTCCCAATGGCACCTGGAGAATTACAACTGATCTCCAGATTACAGCGATCAGTCCTCCCGGAGAAAATGGCTCCTTTGGAGAGTGGGCTGTGTGGCATTAGGCCCTGCTGAGATCCCTCCCCCCACCCCGCTCCACCCCCAAATCTCTTGAGATTTCCTAAGCCCATGCTGGCAACCACAAGTGTAGCTGTGGCTCCAAGACTGTGCTCAAACTGCACACTGAGCCTAAAGGAGGAAACCAAATCTGTCCCACGCACATTCATCCCAGATCGTAGTGAACACCCTTCCCCCAATTAATGTAGCCATGACTGAAGCGCCAGGATTGTGCACAAAGCTAACAGAAAGACTCAGACTTTCTACCCTCTTTGTGCAACAATCCTGACACAGCAAGGAAGAGCAAGGTGTGTGCTTTGCATAAGCCCTGGGGGAGAAAGGAAGAGAAAAAACACAGCCCGTGGCTTCCCTGCAAATCTTTGTGCTTCAGAGAGGCAGTCTTTCTGCTGGGCAGAATGGCAGTTGACGCTTTGGTAATTTATAGACGTGAGCGTTAAAATGACGCCAGGGATTTGAAGGAGGCACCATTGATTCATGCGCTCCCATCTGTTTTCCAAGACTTCCCTATACTTTAATTAGTACATATCTGAGGCATATTAATGAGGCTGGCAAATGAAATTGCTCAAAACCCACACTGTGAAATACCACCGCCGTGCTGAACACCGATGTACTTGAGTAACCTCTATGCTCTCCTCATTAAGGATGCCCTTGAAAACCCGATCAGGCCGAGAGCAGCCCTGACTGCATGCAGCTAGGCATTTTCCTCTCCAAAAATACATCACTGGTTTGACAAGGCCTAGCTGGGACTTACCGAGCCCCTAGACTGGCTCCTTGCCCCACACCTGGCTCAATGGTCTTGCTCTCCAGGACCTGGCTTGTGCTGTCACTCTGTCCTTGTTTCCTGCGACATCACTGTCCACAACCGCGGCTCCTGCAGCTCTGCTGCCCTTAAACCCCTCCCCCCAACACTTGCAGGTTTCCTTCAGTGGTTCTGTCCATCCTTCTTTGCTTCCTTTGTGCTCAGGGCCCTTTTTTAGAATGCCCACCTGGAGCCACAGCTCCCCTTTGACATCCTTCCACAAAATCCATCTCTTTTGTGAAACCTTGGCATTCATTCCATTTGCCAGCTTCGGCTGTGCTCCGGGTCACCTACGCTCCACTGTCCCCTCTTTCTGATTCTTTGACCTCTCACTGTTGAGATATAGATTGTAATAACTCTTGGAGGCACGCAATTAGATTTTTCCTTGTCTGCTTGCTTACCCAAATGATAAAGCTGCATGCACATATAAATGATAAGAACAATAAACATGCAAGCAGTTGTTGGCTGGATCTGATGTTCTCCAGGATAACGCTCCACAGATCTGTGAGGGAGCCTGCCTGGCAATCTCCTTCTTCTCACTACTTCAGGGCCATGGAAAGGAAAGGTCCATCTGAAAATGGGCAGCCGTAGGAAGATAATGAAGGACTTTCTAAGGTTGGTCTTCAGGGACGCTTGTAGCAGATGGTAAAAAACCAGGGATGCCCCTCCAGATTATTAAACAGAGGCCAAAATGTTACACTTTTTGATGCAAGAGACAAAATCCTTCCCATTTCCTGTCATCCATGCCTTTCACCTTGGCAGTTCTACAACTCTTAGCTCCCCCAAATGTCTCAAGTTTTCCTGAATTATTCCATTCATTCTCTTTTGTTCCTTGGTTATGCCCTTTATGAAACCATTATGTCTTCTTGTGATTTTAGCCATTTTGACCATGGTGAATGATGGTGTGGAGAAATGCCTTATTTCCTGGGAGGTTGGCAATGAGCTAAGAACCAGCAGGAGGAGGGAGAAAATAGCCCATGGCATGTCAGGATCACCTGAGCTACCTCTTAAGAAATGCTAATAGGAGAGGGCCGTGGTGGCTCAGAGGTGAAGATGCTGAGCTGCAGACTGGAAGGTTGGTAGCTCGGGAGTTTGAGACCCAAGTGCCGCGTGATAAATAAATACTTTATAACTTTTAATTCTGGCAGTGCTTCTCTGTATCACGTAGACATCCACTGTCTCAGACACGCTATTTGAAAAGGAAGCCCCAGGAGGGGGGAAGGCAAGCAGTTGGCAATGGGCTATTCCCCCAGGGGCACACAAGGCATTTAACCATCCCTGCGGTAATCAGGCATTGGGCAGCGGGAGACACAGAGGCCGGGCCACAAAACTGGGAAAGGGAGCTGGGAGCCCTGATCCTCTGAGTGGGAAATCCCTATATTGATCAGGTGGTGGTAGCGGCTACTCAAGAGTAAAAGAAAAGCCCCTCCAGGGAGTTGGGTACCCAAAGGAGGGCAGGGCAGAACGGGTCTTGCAGGCCGGTTCCGCCACAGATGGCTAACATTCCTTGATAGCTGGGAATCTTTATCCCGCTTTTCAAATGTAATGCCTAACAAGACTTTGGGCAGGTGATATATTCTCCAGTTAGTTTGGAAGCCAGTTCTGCCATTTTGCATTTGGGAAGGATGGCAGACAGCTTGTAGTTGTTGTCAGCTGGAAAGTGTGGGGTGGAGTGTGGATGGAGCTGTCATTTAGGCCCTCCGAAAATCTTGTGCAGAGTTATTGGCTTTACTGCCTGATAAAGGAATGCATTTCTTTCCACCATGAACCTGTTCTGTATGTTTAAATAAAAGATGCATTACAAAGATACCATAACACTTCAGTGGTCACTCAAGAAACTAAATCCTTGTAACAGTGTCTGTGGAAATCCCCACTTTAGATGTGACAGTGTGTTACAAGCACTGTGTTACACTGTAGGGGTCATTCCATAGAAAAAGAGGTGCAGGAGCTCATTAGCACAACTCATTAGCATAACTCATCAGCATAACTTATTTGCATATGCCTCACCCCCTGACATCACCCGATGTGTGTCAGAAGGCAACACCCACCACTCAGGCTCCACTCGACTGTTTTGGGTTGCTAGCTATTGGGGGAGTGGGGGGACACACACACAGATCTGCCCTCGCAGAGCATGGAGAGCTTGCAGCTGAATAAACCTTGGTCTCAAAGGTGCCACTGGACTGTTATGGATTGCTAGCTATGGGGGGGGAACGCGCAGATCTGCCCTCACAAAGGAGGGAGAGCTTGTACCGGAGTAAACCTTGGTGTTAAAGGTGCCGTTCTTAACTGGTAGTCACTACAGGGCTGTTAAAATGAGTGTTCTTTAAAGGGTCTTTTCATGAGTGGGGTGGGGGCCATGTGCAGGAGACGGATTTCCCCCAGCCTTGTGTGCCATGGCCCCCACACCGCTCACAAAAAGATCCTTTAAACGGTCTTTTTGTGAGCCAAGCATGTGGCCCACGACTGCTCCCTCCCTCCTGCTAGATTTAAAGAGCCCTCCAGGTGGATGGTAGGCCACGTGGTCCCCGCAGATCAGCTGAAGCCCTTTAAATCGGGCAGGAGGGGAGGGAGAGAAGTGGCCAAGGAGGTGGTCACTCTTGCGTGTGGGGCTTCTCTGCTGGCCAGCTGGCCGGGGGTGGGTTGAAGCCCCCAGAAGTGGGGGAACCCCCGCCCAGACCTGGGGGCTGACAACCCTAGCCATGTCTCTCCGAATCAGGGCCATCCCAGGCATTTTGTTACCCTACATAAGGTGCACTTTGTCTGTTCCTCAGCTTGTGCCACCAGCAGCCAGGTTCAAACAGATCCTTCAGCCACGGTCACAGGGACTTAATGGTTGGAATGCTGGACTAGAAGACTTCGGGGAGACCCTCATTCGAATCCCCGCTCAGCCGTGGAAGCTTGGGCCAGTCACAAAGTTGCAGCCTAACCTACCTCACAGGGTTGCTGTGGTGAGGATAAAATGGAAGAAGGGCTGGCACTAGAAAAGTGCACATGTGGAAAAGTCACAGCTGCCTTAAAGGTCTGCAGAAAGGCTCTTTTTGTAGCAGGAACTCCTTTGCATATTAGGTGACACACCCCTGATGTAGCCAATCCTTCGAGAGCTTACAGTAGCCCCTGTAAGAAGAGCTCTGTAAGCTCTGGGAGGATTGGCTACATTAGGGGTGTGTCACCTAATATGCAAAGGAGTTCCTGCTACAAAAAGAGCCCTGGTGACATCAGTCCCCCAAACCAATCACAGTGACCCATTTGCAGCCACTTCTTCTTCCCAGCTGTAAGAAAGAAAACACCCTCAGACTTTTTTCCTCCTCCTGCCCAAATTCAAACAGACTGTTTTTCTCCAGCTTGAAGGTGGGTGGGGGACATCCGGTGGTGTAGTGGTTAAGTGTGTGGACTCTAATCTGGGAGAACCGGGTTTGATTCCCCACTCCTTCACTTGCAGCTGCTGGATGACCTTGGGCAAGTCATAGTTCTTTCAGAGCTGTTGTCTCAAGAGCAGTTTCTGTCAAGAGCTCTCTCAGCCCCACCTACCTCACAGGGTGTCTGTTGTGGGGAGGGGAAGAGAAAGGAGTTTGTAAGCCGCTCTGAAACTCCCTTGGGTAGTGAAGGGTGGGGTATAAATCCAATCTCCTCCTCCTCCTCCTCCTCCTCTTCCTCTTCCTCTTCTTCTACAGGATTAGCCAACCTGGGTTTGGCTAACAGCCCTGTTCAATCTGCAAATGGCATTACAGCACAGGTAAAGTTTCTGAACAGGCATCCCCTTTGCCTCTGCTGCAGTGCCCCTCCTCTGGGGAAGATTTATGGACACAGCTGCTCTGGACTGCCAAGTTTGTTTAACTGATAAACTCTGGCATTATTTTATGAAACCTTTTATGGTGTTTATGGCCAGGCTCAACCAGGAGACGCTTCTGCAGAAAGGGCCTTTCAGCCGCTCTTGTGCATGACTCTCCTGCAGTCTTTTGCAGTTAATTCTGTTCCTTGCACATCGCCATTGGATTTTGTCCCCTTTTAACTTCACCTTCTCCCCATTTCCAGAATCGCTCTTGAACAGCTAGAACCGGGCAGTATGTTAGCGGTGGGCAGTCTATGGCAACCCTCACCCCAGTTTAAAAAATAAAATTCACATTCGGAGTCGAACATTCAATTGACCTTCTTTAGGAGAAAACAGCAATTAAGCACTCAAGCGCCCACACAGAAAGCGGAGAACAAAACATCAGGGCAAATTGTTTGCTGTTGACATGCACAGACGTTTCAGTGAGCAAAGCAAGGATTAAAAAAAAAATGGCAGAGCTACTGGAGGAACCATAGAGTCGAAAAAGATGATGCGATTCTCAAGAACTACTTTGGTTAGCCCAGGAAGGGCAGAGCCAGTGAATCGTGGTTAGTCTCAGAAGGAGAGGCTGTTGCTGGGGAGCTGGATAAGATTTTGAGGGCTTAGATTTGCCAGTAGGGTTGCCAGGTCTGGGTTGGAAAATACCTGGAGACTTTGGGGGCTGGATCCAGGGGATGGCGGGGTCTGGGGAGGGGAGGGGCCCCTCAGCATGGTGCAATGCCACAGAGTCCACCCTTCAAAGCAGCCACTTTCTCCACGGGAGCTGATCTCTGTCAGCTGGAGATCCCATCCCAGATCTGGCAAACAGGGTTTCTGAGCCTGGAGATCTCCCACTTTGCCAGCTCTGGGAAATTCCTGGAGATTTGGGGGTGTAGCCTGGAGAGGGATCTTAGTGGGTATATAATGCCATAAGGTCTACTCTCAGATACTAAAGGGCGGGGTGTTGAATATATATGAGTGGTATTATCATTGTAATCATATTGTTATTGCAGGCTGCTATGTTTCAGAATTCTGCAATCCCAGTGCTGTTACATTGCTTATTAGCCGTCTCCACTGACTAGTTGCATTGACTTTCACTGGGTGATTCACCTTGAGTCTCCATAAGAAAGGCAGACTATAAATAACATAAATGAATGCACCGCTGCCTGTGCCGGGGTTGCCAGACGGCCCCAGTGTTGGCACCACGAGGCCGGAGCAAATGATTTCAAGACTGCTGACTTTTGTGCTTCATTTCAGTTAGAACATTTCAGGAGAATGTCATTGAAAGTATGAACTCTTCATGGGCAAACATTCATTCCAAATGGAATGGTCACCTAGCAGCCACCCCTGGGCATTTGTACACAATTATGAACATTTCTTCTTTTTGTCTCCCTCAGTTTCCATGCAACCGTGTAAGCCACATATTTTTCCCCCAAGGGCTTACAACAAAATGTGACATAAACACACATCTTATATATAACTCCATGACAGAACCATACAAACACACAGCCGATTGACTAGAGTCATGAGCTCCAGATTGGGGGATACCTAGAGATTTGGGGGGTTGAGCCTGAGGAAGGTGGGGTTTGGGGAGGGGAGGGGAGGGGAGGGGAGGAACCTCAGCCAGGGATAATGCCTCCTTCCAAAAGCAGCAATTTTCTTCTGGTGAATGGATTTCTGTCGCTTGGAGATTAGTTGTAACCCCAAGAGATCTCCAGCAACTGCCTGGAGGTTGGCACCCTGTACCTGGCAGTGCCAGTGTAATGGGGTACCTATGAGATTGAGGAGATCTTGGTTCAAAACTCACCTTCCCCATGAATTTCCGAGGTGGTTCTAAGTAAGACATTCCTTTTAAACCCTAGGAACACCCCCCCCCGGTGCATTACTGGATTGGTTTCTCCCCAGTGACTGCTTAGGGCAGCATGAGGAACAGAGGCCTGGCCTGACTCATAACCCTCCATGGCCCTGGCAGTGACTAGCAGCATCTTCCCCTGACCCTGCACTGCCGCTATTTGGCTTGGCCCAGGCAGCCCGGGAGAAAGAGAAGAAGAAGAGGAGACTGGATTTATACCCTGCCCTTCACTCAGTCTCAGAGTGGCTGTGAGGTAGGTGGGGCCATGAGAGTTCTTTTGAGAACTGCTCTTTCAAGAACGGCTCTGACAGAACTATGGCTTGCCCAGGGTCATCCAGCAGCTGCAAGTAGAGGAGTGGGGAATCAAACCCAGTTCTCCTAGATAAGAGTCCGCGCACTTAACTTGGCTTGAATAGCTTGAACAGTTCCTGGGATTATCATCCTGGCTGTTTTACAATGTTCAAGTAAGGGTTACTGAAGGCCAAGCTCAACAAGACGCTGGGAGATCAGTGTTTTAAAGGGGGAAATAGTGGCTATCTTTGGTGGAAGAGGAAGGGTTTTACTCTTCCTGCTGCATGTTGTTATCCATCAAAACTGGTCCCCTGAGCTGTCATTGGTGCTTTTCCTCCCTCTCCTGGAGGGAGGAGAAGTGCAAAGGGTGTGTGTGTGTGTGTGTGTGTGTGTGTGTGTGTGTGTGTGTGTGTGTGTGTGTGTGTGATTCTCAGTCAGTCAAGTGGCTGGTTCTGCCTCAGAATGCTGGGGAGAGCCACTGAACGGATCACTCCTCAGTGCACATGGACTGCTTTGAACACGCTAAAGCACAGTATCAGTGCTAAGCAGGGGTGCTACTGCCATGCATCCACTTACCGGTATAAAGAATTAGAAGGAGCTCAGCTGGTTCCATTAGGCTTCCTTGGCTGGCTTTGTTCCTTCTGATTATTTCTGGCCTCGAGACAATTTGGCACCCAACTGTTGCCAAATGTAGATCAATTAAAGCATCTGTCATCCAGAACTGGAAAGCCAATTGTCAAAATTTAGTTTATGCCGGGGCTTAATTAGATTACCTTAATTGGATTCATGAATTTAAATTTGTACAGTTGTTTGACACTGAAAAACACCACGGGAGTACACATTTATAACAAAGTGTTCCCGAAATTTTGATATAGCTGAGGTATAGGTTTTTTTCCTGAATTAAAACTGGAAGCAAACTTCACTTTTAACATCTAAAAAGCTTTACTTTTTAGAATATGTAAGTTTGAAAACTAAGAAACTACTTCTGATTGGAACGAAGCAAGCCCAGAACTTACAGTTTAGCCGAGGGAAGGCAATTCTGTCATGTTTGTACACCAGTAGCAAGCGGTATAGTGGTAAATTTTCGTGAAACCCCATAGCCTCAGCCCCATACTCCCACAGCCAATGTTATATGATGAAAAATTAACATTTCTTCCTTTAAACAGAATCCTTTGGAATGAGTGGTGAAGTGATCCCAGGATGAGGGAACATCGCTGATGGAGCCTCGGCCAGATTCCTCCCAGAAGCTCACAGCCTGTCCCAAGTCAGGTTGCAAGTCTCCGGTGCTGGATTTCGGCCTCTGCAGCTGACCAGGAGGACAAAGCCAGGGAGGGTAGATGCAAAGAACTCACTGTCAGATAATAGTTCAGAAGTCAGGGTAACCAGGAAGACTGTGTCCAAAAGAACAAAGCCAGAAACAGAGAATTCAGAAAGCAGATTGTCAAGAAGCAATCCAGGAGTTGCACTACCAAGGAATTGTCCTGTCAGTAGCAGCACTTTAGCGTTTAGGAAGATGTTGTGTCCACACCAAGAAGTTCCCCTCATTAGCCAGCTCCTGCAATGACTCATCATCATCAGTGTCAGCCGGCAGTTGGCGTTGGGCTGCAGGGCGTTGTTGCACTCATAGGCCTAGTCTGTAAGTCCAGCCTGGACCTTTTTCTGCAACGTTCCAAGGGCTCTGGCAACCCTGGAGAAATGGGAACAGCTGACTGGCCTTTGGCTGCTGGATTAGAGCAGGAGAGCTGAGCGGGCTCTGCATCCACTCTCGGTTGCAAGTCAGGGAACAGCTGAATCTTGTCCCACTGCTGCTCTACTGCTTTTTGATGCAGGCTAGCCACACTGGGCCCCTCCTCTTCTGAGGAGTCTTTGCTTTCACTAATCTCTGGCTAGTCCACAACACAGCCTCTCCTTTGGAAGTCATGCACTGGTGTGAAACCCCCACCCTATTCAAACATGCGTGCTTCTGGCAGCTGAACCAGATTATGTGCTGCACCAGCGTAGTGGTCAGTAAATCGTCTGTTTGGATTTGTTGCCAACTTGGTAGCTGACTGTCCTCAGGTGAGCAGCTCTTACAAGATAAAGGTAGTTATGCTTCCAGGGTTGTTGTAAGATAAAGTATGGAAAGAGCTGCACTGGATCAAATGAGGGGGTCCATCTAGTCCAGCATCTTCTTTTCACACAGTGGCCAGCCAGATGCTTTTAGAAGCTCACGAGTAGAGACTGAAAACAGATTTTCTGGCTGGATGCCAGAGGGAATCTCTTGCTAGAAGTCCAGGGGTGTAAGCTGTTTGTTGTCAGATCATACTGAGGTTCCAGCTGGAGCATAATTTATGCACCCCCAAAACCTAAACCAATGGGCTGTAGCAGTATTTTGATTATATCACCTTTCTTGCTATCATGTGCTACTTCATGCGCTGTCATGTGCTGTTTCTTGCTATCCTGTACTGCAAGCTCATACTAGGTTCAACTGTTGGTGAACTCTGACTGCCTAAGTTTTTTTTAAAATAGTTGGCAGATAATTCAGACAGTTAAAGAAATACTAGATTTACTGCCCTTTAATAGAGATTAAGAGTTAAGATTGGCCTTCTAATCTCGCTTTAGACAAGATGATGAGCACGTATCACAAGTAATCTTAGATGGACCTATTTGATTATCTCATCAAGAGTTAAGAGCTAATAATTTATTTAGAAGATAATCACATGTTTAAGTAAGAAGAGATTGACGTAAACTGTGACTGCTATTTTTCTATAAAAATGCCTTGATATGATATGCAAATCAGATTTCTCTGGATGGCCCTTTAAGGTAGCACAACGATTAGCAGTCTGACCCCTTCACCCGCTGAAGGGCGGCTTAAGACAAAAGCACCCCTCTGTACATCGCCCCAAAACCTTAAGTGCAGGGCACTGCTTGGGCCAAAGCGAGCCAAAATGGATACCAGTCAGGCAGCGGCTGGGAAAGGGAGGCGCAAGAGAGGCTGGCCGGCTACTCTCCTCTCCTCGTCCTGGAGACAGGCATGGCTCAGAACAGCAGGTCGCCCAGGTTCCATTGATACACTCAGGAATAATCCCTTCCACACCCAAGTCCAACTTCCCCTTCACCTAGTCCAGTGGGGGCACCTTTAAGACCAACAGAGGTTTGTCCAAGGTATGAACTTTCGTGTGCACACATGCTTTATCAAATATGTTAGAATGGCAGGCAAGGTTCAAACTTATAGCCAGAGAATGAAGAGCAAATTAACATGCAACATGGTCAAGAGATGCAAAGTGACACTAAATAACAAATTAAGGTTATAGCGTCAACAGATGTAAAGCAATAAATATGTCAGGCTAGCAGATAAATGTCTAAAGGTGTCTTTTTCTAATTGTGGGAAGTGTCTGGGACTCTTCATTTTCTCCTGTCAGGCGTGGAGGGCACTTAACACTTCCTCCCCCTCCAACAAATGCTGTTATGTCAGCAGACGTCCTAATATCCCTTCACTGAATGTATGCAAGGGATATTAGGATGTCTGCTGAGATAACTTATATCAAATCTTATATTTGCATTAATTCAGCTGTATAAACTATCTGGAGGTGATCTTGGATGTGGTGTTGAGGATTCCCAGGATGGTTGTCTTGGGAGACTTTAGTATTCATGCTGAGGCTACCTTCTTGGGGGTGGCTCAGGATTTCATGGTCTCCATGACAACCTTGGGCCTCTCTCAGTTAATAACGGGACCCACACACTGTGCAGATCACACTCTTCATCTGGTGTTTTGTTCTGAGCAAGAGGAAGGTGATTTGAAGGTAGGGGGACTGAAGAAGCTCCCCTGCCATGGAAAGATAACTAATTGCTTGGGTTTAGACTTACAGGGTAGCGAGACTCCACATGGATCGATTAAGATGATCTGCCCCATAGTGTGATGGATCCTTTAGGATTTCGGCCAGCATTGGGGAATTTTTGTTCTGATATGATAGGTTCTCCTGTCAATGCCTGGCCCTGGTTGACCTTTGGAATTGGGAAACACGACCTGGTAACATCTAGGTTAGATTACTGCAATGCACTCTACATAGGGCTGCCCTTGAAGACTGTCTGGAAGCTACAGCTGGTCCAGAATGCTGCGGCTAGAGTGTTGACTGGAGTAGGTCATGCGGTCCCTATCACTCCAGTCTTGTTCCATCTACACTGGCTTCCAGTCAATTCTGGGATTGTATTTTAAAGCCCTGTACAGCCTGGGACCAACATACCCTGAGGACCACCTTCTCTGATATAAATCTGCCCTCTCACTCTAGTCATCCTTGGAAGCTCTGCTTCAGTCACCCCCACCCCCATCTGAAGCTAGATGGTGACATCCCTAAAAAGGGCCTTATTTTTTTCCCCACCATAGAGAACAATGGAGGGAATAGGGGCAACCTGTTTGGGGGTCCATAGAATTGGACCCCCTGATCCAATGTTCTTGAAACATGGTGGGTATCTTGGGGAGAGGCTCCATCAGCTACCCTGTGAGTTTGGAGCCTCTCCCTCGAATCCCCTCCCCTCCAGCCCCCAGAATATATGCTATGTTTTCACCCTTGACTTCAATGGCCCATAGGATATAATGGAGCTGAAATTGACATTCGGCTGCCTGAAAGACTCCCGGGGAGGCCGGCTGGGGGCGGGGCTTGGCTCCTGAGCTCCGGTGCGCTCCCCCCCCTCCAAAAGACCCCCTGCCTCAAGTGAGCAGAAAAGAAAGCTAAGCAAAAAAAGAACCATAGCCGCACCCAATCAATACAACTAGCAGTGGCCTCACAGCTGCCTTTGTTAGGCTGTCTGGAAGACCAGGCTGAAGTTGGTTCCTTATTCGCACTTCCTTATTCGTTCCTTATTCCTTACTCAGCCTCCTGTGTTCATGATTGACGCACAGCGACAATGTGATTGGGAAGTGTCCCTTCAGAATATTGCTGAAGATGGTTTCTGTGACCTCGGACATTACCAGGCCCTGAGCTCTGTTGTTCCTTCAGCCCATCCTACGGACACCAGTTGCCATTCTTTCCAAATTTGTGGAAGCAAACAAAATGTAGTCCTGTGTTATAAATTATGCCAACAATTTTGTATCTGAGAACAGAAGAGATTATTAATTTATGGCCACAGCAGCACTTTTGAGATCAGTTCAGGTGGGTACCCTGGTTGGTCTGAAGCAGTGGAACAAAGTTTGAGTCCAGTGGCACCTTTAAGACCGACCCAGTTTTATTCAAAGTGCAAGCTTTTATGTGAAAAGCACAGTTGTTTATACAAATTGAAACAAAATCTCAAGGGCTACTTACAGGAAAAAAGTGGGTGGTAGGGGCCATCAGGAGGGGCCACCAAGAGCCAAACTGTATATGCAGAGCTGAAATTGGACCATTTGGCCAAGATCAATGGATGGCAGCAAATTAGCACGTAAATGCAAGAATTAACAAGGAGACATGAGAATGAGGCTACAGTCCAGTGGCACCCCTAGACAAACCAGGCCCAATCCTGTGTACATGTGAGAACAGAGACTCAGCCTGTGCACACTTCTTCACATACATTGAAACACATTGCCTCAAATATTACATGCAAAGGGGAGGGGGTTTAATTGCCAGGAAGAGCTGATTAGAGTCAAGATACATAAGTAACACAGCAATAAATGTAGCTAAGACTGGAATAACACATTGGAAGACATTACCCTGGAGGTCCCTTCCAACTCTATGAATCCATTATTCTATGAGTGAACAACAGATGTGAGAACCAAATTTGAGATGACCTTGGGCAAGCCATAGTTCTGGCACAGCTGTTCTTGAAAAAGAGCAGTTTCTGTCAGAGCTCTCTCAGCCCCACCTACCTCACAGGGTGTCTGTTGTGGGGAGGGGAAGGGAAAGGAGTTTGTAAGCTGCTTTGAGACTCCTTTGGGTAGTGAAGGGTGGGGTATAAATCCAATCTCTTCTTCTTCTTCTCTATAAGACCAACAAATTGTAATATCTGGGTATAATTAAGAACAGAATGACTTGGCATGTGTAGTGTGATAAGCAGTTGATATCTCTGTCAAGCCCCAGGGGTTCCACTGTCCTGAATGTTGCAGTAACTTGCCATTCTGCCGTCTCACATTCCAGTCTCTTTCTAAAATTCCTTTGACATCAGGCAGGAGTGCCATGGGAGGTCGAAATGTTCTCCTACAGGTTTCTCAGTTTTGTGATCCTGGATGTCAGATTTGTGTCCATTTATCCTTTGCCATAGGGTTTGGCCTGTTTGTCCCATATAGAGAACTGAAGGGCATTGTTTACATTTGATGACATATACAATGTTAGAAGATGAGCAAATGAATAAGCCTGACGTGGCATAGTTGGTGTCGTTAGGTCCAGTGATTGTGTTGTCTGGGTCTATGCGGCAGCAAAGTTGGCATCAGGTTGTGTTGCAAGCTCTGCTACCAGTCTCCATTTTTAAATTAGATGCTGTATTGATGAGTGATGAGTAGACTGAGGGGGCTGTCTGTGCACTGGAAAAGGTTCCCCCCCAAGTACTTCTGTAAGTGTGCTCTCAGTATCCAGTACAGCATATAAGTCACTGATGATGCATCTATCTGTTTTGAGTTGAGAGCAGTATGTGACCACTAGCGGTGTTCTGTTATTGTCTCTTTGGGGCCTGACATGTGACAGTCCATAACTTATTCTAGGATGCAGAGAACAGTTCCTTATTAAAATCAACAATGAAATACAGGTCTCATGGTGGTAACCAAAACAGAAGCTTGTGGTGCCAAAACCAAACTTGATATGTCATCTTGAAGGGGTCCGTCTCCAGAGTGTGATGATGGGGTGAGCCAAAAATTGTTTTGAGGTGGAGCCAGGCCCCCCTGTCTGCCTGTGTGACTCTGTGGTGCCGAAACGAGCGTTTGGACAGGGCACCACTGTACGTCCTCTTGCAGGGGACAATCTCCACAGCGTGCCAATGAGTTCTTTGGGGTGGTCCAAAGATTGTTTTGGGGTGCAGCCAGGCCTCAGTGTCTGCCTGTGTGACTGCCCTGGGGGCACCACACTTTAGAGCCAGCTGGCACAAGAACCGTGCTCTGGACCAGGACAAAGCATATCTCCCCTCGAAGGGGGGAGTCCACTGAACAAGGGGTGTATGAAGTGTGTGGGTCCAAACTGTACTTTGGGTGCAGAGGGCACTTCCTTATTCAAATCTTCTTCAACATACAGGCCTCTGGGAGGCACTCTGAATAAAAGCTTGTGGCACCAGAACCAGTGTTTGGACCAGGCACCACTGTATGTCTTCTTGCAGGGGACGGTCTCCAGAGTCTGGGGGGGTGTCAGTTGGGGTGGTCCAAAGATTGTTTTTGGGTGCAGCCAGGCCCCAGTTTCTGCCTGTGTGATTGTTCTGGGGGCACTGCACTTTGGAGCAACTGGCACAAGAACTGCACTTTGGACCAGGAAATGGCATTTGTTGTTGTTCAGTCGCACAGTCGAGTCCGACTCTTCGCGACCCCATGGACCAGATTACGCCAGGCCCTCCTGTCTTCCGCTGTCCGCTGAAGTTTGCTCAATTTCATGTTCATTGCATCAATGACACTGTCTAACCATCTCATCCTTTGCCGTCCCCTTCTTCTTTGACCTTCAATCTTTCCCAGCATCAGGGTCTTATCAGGAAATGGAATATGTCCCCTCAAAGTCAGGAGTCCACTGAACAAGGGGGCGTATGAAGTGTGTGGGCTCAAAATTTATTTGGGTGCAGAGGGCACTTCCTTATTCAAATTTTCTTCAACATACAGGCCTCTGGGAGGCACTCTGAATAAAAGCTCATGGCACCAGGACCAGTGCATGTCTTCTTGCAGGGGACAGTTGGGGTGGTCCAAAGACTGTTTTGGGGTGCAGCTTGGCCCCAGTTTCTCCCTGTGTGATTGTCCTGGGGGCATCACACTTTGGAGCAGCTGGCACAAGAACCACGCTCTGGACCACGACATGGCATATGTTGCCTTGAAGGGGAGAATCTGCTGAATATGGGACTGTATGACATGTGGCGGTCCAATCTTTATATTGGGGTGTAGGGGCCACTTCCGTATTCAAATCTTCTTTGTAATACAGGCCTCTGTGAGGCACTCCAAATAGAAGCTCCTGGTGCCAGAACCCGTGTTTGGACCGGGCATCGCTGTATGTCATCTTGCAGGGGACAGTCTCCAGGGTGTGGGGATGAGTCAGTTGGGGTGGTCAAAAGATTGTTTTGGGGTGCAGCTTGGCCCCAGTGTCTGCCTGTGTGGTTGTCCTGGGGCACCTCACTTTGGAGCAGCTGGCACAAGAACCGCGCTTTGGACCAGGACACAGCATATGTCCCCGCAAAGGGGAGAATTCGCTGAACATGGAGGTGTATGAAGTTTGGAGGTTCAACTCTTATTTTGGGGTTCAGAGCTTTCAAACTCTCCTCACTGTTTTTGGATGAATGAGGAATAAGGAATGAATAAGGAACTGGGAATAAGGAACCAACTTCAACCTCATGTCTGGAAGAGGGCCGGTGAAGACCAGTCTCTCTCCTGGCCGGGCCAATATGGATACAAAAGGTGCCAGGATGGACACGCTATAATATGCTCCCAACAAAGATTCACGGGGCTACTCTTCTGGCAGGGCTTTTAAACTTACACCAAACACAAGAAGAGCACTGCTGGGGCAGACCAAAGCAGGGTTGCCAACCTCCAGTTGGTGGCTGGAGAGCTCTTAGGATTACATCTGATCTCCAAATGACAGAAATCCGTTCCCCTGGAGAAAATAACTGCTTTGGAAGATGGAGTCTAGGTATTCTACCTGGCTAGGGTCTCTCCCTTCCTCAAACACCACCCCTACCAGAATTTCCTAAGCTGTAGTTGGCAATCTCAGACCAAAGGTCCATCTAGTCCAGCAGGTTGTTGTAGGGAAGCTTTATTGTCCACCTCCCAGGAAACAACATTAAGAGGTACACTGTCTCTGAAGCTGGAGGTTCCACCTAGAGAACTGAGCTAAGACTAGGATTGCCAATCTCCAAGCGGGGACTGGAGTTCTCCTCTAATTACAACTGATCTTTAGACTACACAGCTGTCTTGGAGAAAATGGCTGCTTTTGAGGTTGGAGTCTATAGTATTATACCCAGTTGAAGATCCTCCTCTCCCCAAACCCCACCCTCTCCAGGATTCAACCCCTCCTATTTCCAGTTATTTCCCAACCCAACCTTGGCAAATCTAGCTAATACTTTGGCCATGCCGATCCCCCCATAAATTTGTCTTAGCCAGTGGCCACACCCACACCCTGTCACAGCAAATCCCATGTGACGTATACAGCACTTTCTTTTGTCGGCCTGAACCTCATCTGCCTTTAGCCCTGATGTAGCCCCTTTAAGAGTGTTTCCATATATCGCCTCATGGTAATCAGGTCAACAACCTTGTGTCTGTCAGAGTTATTTAATACATGAAGAAGGGGCTATGGCTCAGTGGAAGACCCTCTGCTTGGCATGCAGAAGGTCCCTGGTTAAATCCCGGCACCTCCAGTTTACAAGGCCAGATAGCAGATGATGTGAAAGAGCTCACCCTGAGACTCTGGAGAGTCACTGCCGGGCAGAGCAGACAGTACTGGCATTGATGGACCAGTGGTCCCATTTGGTCTAAGGCAGCTTCAATTTTCTGTACCCTTCATTGTCTTAAATACCATTAAAACAAACACAGTTACACCGGACTTCGATGCACTGCGGATGAATTACAATTCCACAAGAATTATCACTAATACCCAGTTCAGTGTTTACGCCTTGCTTGCAACCCACGTTCACATAAGATACTGGTTTTTAATAAATGGATAAATATCCATTCAAGGGTGTCGAAGGAGCCTGTCGAAGGGTGCAGTCCCGGCAGCAATGGTTCTGGAAACAGCGAGCTGGAGGAGCAAGTACAGACTGATCCTGGGCCTAGCATGGGCTGTTGGCATGGCAACAGGGCCTGGAAGTTGCTGAATGAAGCATGAAAGCTTTCCCATAGCGGCTGGTGCAGAGACCGTGCCCTTTCTGCACCACCCGCCCTCAAAGCAGACAGGCACCCTTTTGGTTTGGGCTGGAGGGGGAGAGAGGAAGCTTGGGTTGCCAGTCTCCTGGAAATCTCCCGGAATTGATATTGACTACAGAGAACAGTTCCCCTGGAGAAAAGGGCTGCTTCTGGAGGGTGGACCCTATTAATGAAATCACCATTGCAAGGAATGATTTAAAAAAGACAATGCTCCGCATGGCAAAGTGAGTACCAGGTTAGGGCTATCCAGAAGTTTCTGGTTCAACTCTCAGTGGTGTTTGAAAGTCACTACAGTAGGTGTTTCTCTTCCTCAGCTCCACGTCTGCAATATCATCACCGTTTGAAGGAGGAACCTTGCTGGCCCCCCCCCAAAAAAAAATCAGGACAATGAACAGCAAAACCAGGCCAAGTGAAGAGAAAGGGGTAGATCTCCAAGCCAGGGGTGGCAGACTCATTTGTCATGAGGGCCGGATCTGACATCAATGAGACCTCGTTGGGCCGGGCCGTGTGTGTCATAAAAGGTAATGCCGGATAGCAGAGATATTCTCTCCTATATAATAAAACCATTTTCGTCTGGCAACGTTCGATGCACTCCAAAATCAGTTGAGAGCCGCATCTGCCAATCAGGAGGCACTGCCTGCATTGGTTGGGTCCATTGCGTAGGTCCTGCCCACAAAACTGGTCCCAGTGTGTTGGGCTCAGTGTGTTGTGAGTCAGCTGACTGGATGGATGCTCCAGTGGGCGGAGGAGAAAGGGGGGAAGCGCAGCAAACGGCCAGAAAAGCTAGGAAAACTGGCCATGGAGAAACGCACACCCCTATGGGCTCCCTGAGGGCTCATTTGCCCCACTGAAAGGGAGTCTCCCTGAAAATGACCCCCTGCCACCGCAGTCTGAAGGCAGTCCTCTGCCGCCTCCTCTGCTTCCACGTATCTGGCCCAGCAGAGAGAAGCCCGGCACGTGTAACGCACTGGCCTGTGTGGCAGCCGGGTGAAGGGGCAGCGTGTGCAGTCCTCAAAAGACGAGGGCTGGCCGGCCGAGTTGGCAACTTAGCGGAAAGTGCACTGGGCGAACTCCATCCAGCCCACCTTGGGGGCCACAGGCCACATCGCCAGCCACCCTCTGAGCTGGCCGGTGGCAGAGGGGCACTGCTCTACCTGCCGGAGGACAAGGACGATGATGGCCCTTCTTCTGGTGAGGGGAGGGCCCGGGGCACCTAACGCCTATCCCCGCCCTATTAAAGAACCGGCCCCGCATCCACTGGTGGTCTGGCCATGGCGCTCGGCCACAGCTGCCGGGGTGGGGTGGGGTTCGCCCGACTCCTGCAACCTGCCACGCTCTCCCACGCCGTCTTCCTAGAGCTCGTTGCATTTCTTGCCTCAACAGGCCGTATCACTAGTAAACTTTATAAAGGACACAAATACAAAGGTTTTTTTTTAACCTAAAATAAAAACATGCTCTAAAAATAGCAGGTCTCTATAAGGCTGTAAAGAAGCTTAACGGAAAAGAAGAAATGTGGATAGACAAACCAATGGAAGAAATATATAAAGAAATGAACAAGAACAAACAAGGTCTAGTAGGGAAAATTTATAAAAAGATGACATTAAACAAAGATAGAATAACAAAATATTTACAAAAAGTATGGAGTAGAGAAGGACCGATAACAGAGAGGATGGCAGAAAAAATTATGAAAGGAATAGATGAAATCAAGGTAATTAAATTTAAAGAACTTGAATATAAATTCCTCACAAAATGGTACAAGACACCAGCCCAATTGGGTAACATGATTCCAGGATTAAGCTCTCTTTGCTGGCATTGTAGACAGTCTAAAGGCTGGTTTGCACATATGTGATGGGAATGCAGAAAAGTAAGGGCATTCTGGGCAGAAATTATAAAAGCTATAAGGAAAGTAGGTAAAATAACTTTAAATATAGACTTCAACTTAATGTTGACAAGCACAATGGGAAGCCCGATATTCGACAAGGAGGATCAAACCTTAGTTAAGGCTATGATATTGGTGGGTAAAGCAGTTATTGCTCTGGGTTGGAAAGATAAAAGTAGATGGACTGTTGAAATCTGGCACAACTATTTGTTTGATTTTATACAGTCAGATATCACAGCAACTTTATGCAAGGAGACAACATGGGAAGGAAAATCTGCAGAAGTTCGGAAAAGATGGAAGACCTATTTAGATTGGATATGAAAGGAAGGAAGAGAAGACATTCTGTGGAAGATTCAGACTTTGTGCCCATGGCTGATGTTAAAAGACTAATGACAACAGGAAGAGAGGGAGGGGAGAAGGGAGGGTGGGGAGGGAAACTGTAAGAAGTTGAGTAATATGCGGTGTAAAGCAAAAAAGGGGAAAACCCCCCAATAAAAATATACATTTAAAAAAACATGCTCAAAACATTAGCACTCTTGCAATATTTTGTTTATTTTACAGTGCCTAATAACTGACACCTCTTGCTCTGAATTATTGCATCAAAATGTCTGTGCTGTTGCAATCTTGAGTGTGCTGTTCAGGTGTGTACCTGTAAGCTGCAAACCTACAATGACACAGCAGCGGCAGAACTGGAAGAAGAAGCAGGAGACGGCCAGTTCCACTGCAGGCCTGAGAGAAGCCCTCCGTGGGGGCTTGATCCGACCCCCGGACCCCATGTTTGACATCCCTGCTCTAAGCCGTGGAGTCTTGTGAGTAAAAATTCTACTTTGTGAGCTCTGGGCATTAAAGCTGTGAGCGAGCCATTTGGCTACTAAATGAGTTTGCTCTGGAGCCCTCCTTCCTGCGCTAAGGCAGAAATGTGTGAACTGGAGGCTAAAAAACTGTAAGCTAGCTCCCACTAACTCAGCTTGGAGGGAACACTGGTCTCCGTGTACTCAGTCAGGAGACAACAGAGGATTAATGCAGGATTATTATTTTTTGTAAATTCACTAAGAGAATGTTTAAAAACCCCGGCGGCAAGAAAAGAGCGTGCTTCAGGAGGAAGCAGTTTTGAAAAGCAGCCGAGACTCAGTTAAAGAGAAATGTGAGGAGAAATCAGCCTACTGCAGGCCCTTCCTCAGATGATTCTGGAAAGGGAGGTTTTGAGGGCAGCATTTTTCAAATCCCTCCCCCCCAAATTCCTTACCAGAATCGATTGTGGGGATAATACTACTGATCAGCCTTGCAGAACTGAGACTATGAAACACTCTGGATGTTCAAAAAGTGCTATACATTTGTTAAGCATTAGGGTGGTGTTTGGTAGACGTCCCTGTGTGGGGGGACTCGGTGCCCTCAGTCAAAGCACAAACCGCATTTCCATTGGGTTCGCCGCGACCTCCCCACCACAGTTGACATGGTGAGTGAGCTTGAGGCTCCATGCATGTCTTCGATTCCCGTTCTGGATCATTTCGACCCACCTAGCCTAGAGGAAGTCAACAAACTTCTCCTAGCTGCTCGTCCTACCACATGCCGCCTTGTTCTGTGTCTGTCATGGCTAGTTAAAGCTGGCCATGACGGGTTTCGAGGCACCTTGAGGGAGATTATCAACAAGTCCCTCACTGAGGGACAGTTCCCTGGGGTGCTTAAGGAAGCAGTGGTCCGTCCTCTGCTGAAAAAACCATCTCTGGATCCAGCTCAATTGGCCAACTATCAGCTGGTTTCCAATTTGCCCTATATGGGCAAATTAATAGAGAGGGCGGTAGCAAGTCAGCTACAGAGCTTTTTGGATGACGCTTCCATCTTAGACCCCTTCCAGTCCAGCTTTCGCCCTGGTCACAGGACAGAAACGGCACTGGTCACCCTCACAGACGACCTTCATAGGCATCTGGATTGAGGCAGATCGGCGGTGCTGATGCTGTTGGACCCGTCGGTGGTGTTCATCAGTTATTGGTCCACCGCCTCGCTGACATAGGAATCCAGGTGCTTGCCTTACAATGGCTCACTTCCTTTCTCCAAGGTCAGGGACAAAGGGGGACAGCAATCCAAGAAACACCCACTGGACTGTGGAGTGCCTCAAGGGGCAGTGCTTTTCCCGATTTTATTTAACATCTATATGCCAGAGGCATGGGCTGGGATGTCACCCAGTATGTTGATGACACCCAGCTTTATCTGATGTTGGGCAGCCTGTCCGACTCCAGGCCGGAAGACCTGGACTGGGCACAACAAGCCGTGGCTAGTTGGCTTAGGCTGAGTCAGCTGAAACTGCATCTGATGAAGACTTGAGTCTGTGTTTGAGTCGGGGTGGTTCGGGAGTGGGGATCCCACTCCCGACCTTTGATGGGGCGCCGTTGGTGCCACCGCCAGAGGTTAGGAGCCTGGGAGTGTTCCTGGATACCTCCTTAACAATGGAGACCCAGGTAGCGGCCACTGCCAGGTCAGCCTTTTATCATCTTTGGCCAATCAGGCAGCTGGTTCCCTTCCTTGACCATATCGGCCTAGCAACAGTGATCCATGCTATGGTCACCTCAAGACTAGACTACTGTAACGCTCTCTACATGGGACTGCCCTTGATGCAGATTCAGAGGCTACAGGTAGTGCAGAATGCTGCAGCCAGGCTTTTGATGGGACTTCCCAGGTGGGAGCACATCCAGCCTGCACTGAGGACACTGCACTGGCTGCCAATAGCATACTGAATCCGCTTCAAGGTGCTGGTTCTTACCTTTAAAGCCCTATATTGCCACAGTCCGTCATACCTGCGGGACCACCTTTCCTGATATATACCCCAGAGAGCACTTCAGTCAGGGTCTCAAAACCACCTGACCCTCCCTGGCCCTAAGGATGCCAGGCTTGCTTCTACCAGGGCCAGGGCTTTCTCAGTGGCAGCCCCATCTTGTTGGAACGAGCTCCCAAAGGAGATCAGGGCCCTGCGTGGCCTTTTACAGTTCCACAGGGCCTGTAAGACGGAGCTCTGCTGCCAGGCTTTCAGCTAGGGAGCCTCCACCACTATAGTGCCCTCGCCCTTGGTCTCTAACATCGAGCCTGTGCCGTAGGAAGAGCTTGAGCAGATCGATTCTTAGAAGGTACACTGAAATAAGCCATCTTGAATCACGATCTTCAGCACTTTATGAAACTGTTTTAATAATGGAATTGTTCTTATATGATTTTATGTCGTTTTAACTGTATTTATGCACTGATTGTGAGACACCCTGAGCCTGCATTTCAGGGAGGGCGGGGTACACATGAGATTAATAAATAAGTTGGGTTCACTAATAACAATCTGAATGCCACAGATGGCCACAGTATTGGGTAGGTAGAAGAAGAGGAGATTGAGTTTACACTCAGAGGGTGATTTCCCACTAAAGCTGCCTTGGGGTTGCGCCGCCGTTTGCCCCGATACCATTAGTCAATTTCACACCTGAAGCCGTGGGGCTGCATTTTGACCCGCGGCTTCGCCCGATTTCTCCCGCAGTTTCGTAATCCTGTTTTTTGAGGATTACGAAACTGCAGGGGAAATCGGGCGAAGCTGCGGGTCAAAATGCAGCCCCGTGGCTTCGGGTGTGAAATTGACTAATAGTATCGGGGCAAACGGCGGCGCAACCCCGAGGCAGCTGTAATGGGAAATCACCCAGAGTCTCAGAGCAGCTTACGATCTCCTTCCTCTCCCCACCACAGAGAGTCTGTGAGGAAGGTAGGGCTGAGAGAACTCTGAGAGAACTGCCCTTGAGAGAACAGTTTCCAGAGAACTTTGACTGACCTGAGGCCACCTAGCTGGCTGCAAGTGGAGGAGTGGGGAATCAAACCCGGTTCTCCATATTAGAGTCTGCTGCTCTTAACCACTACACCAAACGGGCTCTCTGCTTTTTCAAGATGCAGCCTCTGCAGCCAAACTGAGGTGAGGCAGGTATGTGGGAAGAGGGCAAAACAGAACGCCACAAAGGTCCAAGAGACAGGAAGGATGGAGCTCTGGAAGAGAAAAGGGAGACTCGGCTGCTGCCAGGACAAGGCTGCCGGGAACAGGCAGAACGAAGATGGACGTTGCCATGGGAACCCAAGGAGATAAGATCCAAGGAGTGAAATGTCATGGGGGGGGGGGGGTAAAAGTGAAATGGCAGACCCTAACCTGGAATGATAGCCCAAGAGAGTACAGCGAGGACACTGAATGGCAGCTTTAACTGAGGTGACAATAGGAACACAATGTTCTTTTCCCCACATCAAGTGGCAGGTGGGATTGACCCAGTTCTCCTTGACATGCCTTTTCTTCTGGCCTCTTTGGGGAAAGCAGTCCTGTAAGCAATCCTCACATGCCCCATGCAGACCATACTTGCTGCCACTGTGCTTTCGACCCCGATGTCCTGCTGGCCTCTCCTCTACTTATCGAACAGGATCAGGTACTTTCACTCAGTCATATGGAACTCCTGGTTGAGGCATACAAGTACAATTGCTGGATGAGTGACCAGATCATGACCAGCATTATATTATTATTGGTAGTAATGGTGTCAAGAGCCAGTTTGGTGTAGTGGTTCGGAGTGCGGACTCTAATCTGGGAGAACCGGGTTTGATTCCCCACTCCTCCACATGCAGCTGCTGGTGTGACAAGTTCTCTCAGAGCTGTTGTCTCAGGAGCAGTCCTTGAAAGAGCTCTCTCAGCCCCACCTACCTCGCAGGGTGTCTGTTGTGGGGAGGGGAAGGGAAAGGAGATTGTGAGCCGCCCTGAGATGCCTTTGGGCAGTGAAGGGCGGGGTGTTAATCCAAACTCCTCTTCTAACCTGGAGGGCCCGGACTTGTCAGATCTCAGAAGCTAAATAAGGTCAGCCCTGATTCGTACTTGGATGGGAGGGTTGCAGTGAAGAGGCATGCAATGGCAAACCACCTCTGATAGTCTCTTCCCTTGAAAACCCTACAGGGCCACCATAAGACAGATGCAACTTGACGGCCCTTTCCAGGACCGATGGTGTCCAAAGGGGAGCACACTGAGAAAACGGCAACAGGAGACCAATATATGCAAATGTAGTTGTGGTACTTTGGTTTTTGTTCCCAGGGGAAGTCAGGATGAAGTCATTGGCTTCATGAAAAAGATGAGTCAGGAGGAGGAGCTGAAAGGAGAGAAAATCAACATGGCATGCGAAGAGAGATGTGGCACCATGTGGGAAGGAATTACAAGTGTAAGAAGAACCAAGGAGAAAGGGAGAGAGTCTTAAAAAGGAGAGAGTCTTAAAAGAAGCATTCAGGGGCATCTCTGGGGGGTTGACTGGAGAAGAGGAGGTCACCAGAAGATATATAGAGATCACTCTCAGCTAATTGCCATCTACCCCCCCCCTAAAAAGTGGATAAAATAATTTTTAAAGAATCTAATTTATTTTATTGGAATTTATTTTTAGTTAACATTTAAGTTACTGGGTTTTAAAAAATAAGTAAATACGGTGGTTTAAAATACCAGAGAGCATTTTATACTGTGTTCGTCCAACGCAGCAAAATAAAACAGAAGTCCAGTGGCACCAATAAAGTGAGCCCTGACTCACCAAAGTTTATGCTGGGATACATTTTATTCATGTGCCACTGGACTTTGGTTTTAAAACAAAATACAAATTTGTACCTATAAACTCTTAAAACTGAATCTATCAACCAAATTGGCATGCATGCTGGTTTAGGAAATACTTGGATTTCAAAATGGGAATTTTTTTAAATCCATAATTTTAAATCCATAATCCCAGATTTAAAACCTTATGCAAAGCTCTGGGGTTAAAAGGTCCCGCTGTGGTGGTTGCAAGGAGGGAGACCCTGACCTCAGGGCTGTCTTAGGGTTAGGGCTGTTTTGTATTGCGCCACCTCAGGAGCCTCTGTAGCTGAAGGGGAGCCTTCCAAAACAGCCCCTGCCTCACACGAGCCAGCCGCCCACACTCACGAGAACAGGAGCTCCCACAAGAAGTCTCTCATTCGGATGCTGCTCTGGCATTTCTGGATGTATTTATGGAGTGGTTTAGTCCCCCTTTTTCTGTATATTTGACTGGACAGATAAAGCACAGGTGAAGGCAAAACAACACGTTTTATTTAACAGAAAACAAGGTATTCAATGCCAGGTGTGGGAAATTTCAGTTTAAATGGGTAACATGACTCTTAACTGGGACCTAGCAGGGACTGAATGCTTTGCAACTGGGCCAAAGGACAATAAATCGACACTGAGGTGAGATTCCTGCAGAATATTTACCTCAGGTCAGGAGGTTTACTGGACCTGGTTACCAAACACGGGTTCCTTCAAAGGTGCAGATCTACCCTTTCACCTCAGAGTCTCTGGTTCTCAGAAACCACCCAGCATGGTACTTCTGACTTCTACCAGGATGCTTCTTTATCACCTAAAAACAAACTTTCTTCCCTAAGTCAAAGTTAAAAAGCCAAATAAAAATCCTATCTAATCTGATGCTCTTAACCAGAGCCTCCAAGTCCCTATCTGAGAAGAGACATTCTTGTCCTCCCCTTTTTAAAACTGAGTTCCATGGGCTCTGATTGGTTGACAACTTATTTAACTTAAATTATTTAATTCATTTCTATGCCACCTTCCTCCTCAATGGTGACCCAAAGCAACTGACATTGCTCTCCTCTCCTCCGTTTTATCCTCACAACAACCCTGTGAGGTAGGTTAGTCTGAGAGAATGACTGGCCCAAGGTCACCCAGCGAGCTTCCATGGCACCAGTGGGAATTCAAACCTGGGTCTCCCAGAGACTAGCCCAGCCTTCTTGACCACTATACCAGGTTGGTTCTCACTCGGATATGCCTGAGACTAGAATCACGAAGATTGTGTCAGAGCCCGGGAGGAAAGGCGGGACGTTTGTGGATGATTGCCACACATAATTTCCCTTTCTGCAGAATGCATGAGGAACTGACTCAGCAGCCTTGTCTTTATAGGTCCTAGGACATTGTCAGCTGCACATGACTAAACAAATCCCTGAAGGGCTGCCACTTACCGCTTATAGTTTCATTCCTGAAACAGAAAAGCATGTAGGGCTGAAAACAACCTGTCACATTTTGACTTTTCTTGTCCCAGCCAATGTAACAAGTTTGGGTAAAAGATGTTCCTTGAGTTTTTGCAAAGGAAAACTGATCTAATGAAGCACCTAAGTAAGGTTCAGTTAGAATCACAGAATCATCAAATTGGAAGGGACCTCCAGGGTCATCGAGTCCAACCCCCTGCACAAGGCAGGAAATTCACAAATACCTCCCCCTCCACACCTGCAGTGACCCCCGGTCCATGCCCAGAAGATGGCAAAAAACCTCCAGGATCCCTGGCCAAACCAGCCAGTTACTGGTAAATATTTATTTCACCACAGATACATAATGGCTTGGAGCAGAAAAATAATCAAAAGTCAATCATCAAATACGTGACCTTGGGTTGCTGTAGATTTTCTGGGTTGTGTGGCCGTGGTCTTGGCATTGTAGGACCTGACGTTTCGCCAGTAGCTGTGACTGGCATCCTCAGAGGTATAGCACAGAAAGATGGAGGACTCTCTGTGTCAAGGTGAGCAGTAAACTGATAGGCAGGTAATTTATTTCTACCCTGGAAAGTGGGGTAGGGCTGAGTGTTGACCAACAAAGTTTAATTTTGGGTATAAGCTTTTGTGTGCATGCAACAAAGTTTAATTCTGGGTATAAGAATAATAATTCTTACAAGAATATAAGAATAATTCTTATAATTCTTACAAGAATATAAGAATTAAATTTATACCCAGAATTAAACTTTGTTGGTCTTAAAGTGCCACTGGACCCAAACTTTGTTCTCTTGCACCAAACCAACACAGCCACCCACCAACGCTCCCTCTAAGCCAGGGGCGTCGAACTCATTTGTTAGGAGGGCCGGATCTGATATAAATGAGACCTTGTTGGGCCAGGGGCCGTGTGGGTCATAAAATGTAATGCCAGGGAGCGGAGATACAAACTTTACAAAGGACACAAACACAAATATTTTTTTTAACTTAAAATAAAAACATGCTTAAAACATCAGCACTCTTGCAATATTTTGCTTATTTAATAGTATCTGGTAAGTGACACCTCTTGCTCTGAATTATTGCATCAAAATGTCTGTGCTGTTGCAATCTTGGGTATGCTGTTCAAGTGTGTATCTGAAAGCTGCAATCCTACTTTTGATTTAATGACATTCACCAGAGAAATCTCATGCTCAGAGTTCTGAGTCTGGGACCCGGGTTAAAACATGCAATGGCTGAGTGATTAAGAGAGTCTGGCGAAGCAAGCGATGATGCAGCAGCAGCAGCAGAACTGGAAGCAGGAGACGGCCAGCTCCACTGCGGGCCTGACGGAAGCCCTCCGGGGGCCTCATCTGGCCCCCGGGCTGCATGTTTGACACCCCTGCTCTAAGCTGCAGAGTCTTGTGAGCAAAAATTCTACTTTGTGAGCTCCTGGCATTAAAGCTGTGAGCGAGGGATTGGGCTGCTGCATGAATTAGTCTGCTCTGGAGCCCTCCTTCCCGAGCTGAGACCAAAAAACTGTGAGCCAGCTCACACAAACGCCATCAGCTTAGAAGAAACACTGCAACCTGAATCTATCATTTTCTGTGGCAGTCAAGGGAGGAGAAGAGCATGCATTCGGATATGGAAACCAGACCTAAAATGTTCACATGCAAAGTTGACCAGGAAGCTGCAAATCCTTTCACTGGAAAAACGGGAGAGGCATCATTTTCATAAATAAAGTAAACGTACGCAACAGCATCACGGGAATATCTCTGGCATTTAAAGACCTGCAGTGACATTGGCGGGGCCAGTTCGGTGGGCCTTTCCCACAGAAGCAGCAGCAGCAGCAGCAGCAGGGGATTCTTTCACAGGGCAAAGTGGTTCCGGTGAGCTGTGAAAAGAGAGGAACCTAATATATAAATTCCAGGCAGTTTGCGCCAGAGATCGATTAAAGCACAAATTGATTTAAGTTTTGTGTGTGAAGCTGACCTTACTCAAAGCCACTGGAGCTCCCTCCCGGGGGGTTCTGAGCAAATAGCTTCATTCTGCACAGAATAGAGAGTAACAGAATGATCCCAAAGCAAAGTGATTTTGCTCAGTAAATGCAGGGACCAAAAAAAATGGCAGAAAAGAGAGGCCCATTTCACGAGGCATCACAGAGAGATGGCATTTCTCCTACTCTCCTTGGTGATGACTTTGGTATAACCCCCAGTGGAAATGAATCCTCAGCATGAATAACTAGACTTATTCAATTAATTCTTCACTTAAACCTTAGTTTTCTCTGCAGTGGGGACAAAAAGTGGCTTACATCGCTGACTTCTCCTCCATTTTATCCTCACAACAGCCCTGTGAAGTAGGTTAGGTTGAGACCATGTGACTGGTCCAAGGTCACCCAGCGAGCTTCTATGGCAGAGAAGGGATTCAAAAAAGGGTCTCCCAGATCCTGTGATGACACTCATTACTTGGAATATCTTGCCGTTATCACCACTCCCTCCAAGGTGCTCAGGGCAGCGCACTTCATGCTCACAACCAATGCTCCCTCTAAGCTGTGGAGTCTTGTGAGCAAAAATTCTACTTTGTGAGCTACTGGCATTAAAGTTGTGAGCGAGCAATTTGGCTGCTGCATAAATTAGTTTGCTCTGGAGCCATCCTTCCTGAGCCAAGACAAAAATGTGTGAGCCGGAGGCTAAAAAACTGTGAGCTAGCTCACACTAACTCAGCTTAGAGGGAACACTGCTCACAACGTCCCTTGGAGGTATGTTAGGCAGAGAGTCTGTGACTTGCCCGAGGACACCCACAGAGCATCACAGCAGAGCTGGAATGTGAACCTGGGTCTCCCACATTCCAGCCCAACACTCTAACCACTACCCCACACTGCCTTGCACTTTTGCACCACTCGTGCTTCCCTTCCCTCTCCTGCTTCTGTGCTCTTCCCCACTGTTTAAATGCATATTGAAAAATCCATGGGGCAGAGACCCCTCCGTTCTCCATTTCGTACAGTGTGCTCAAGAGAGAGGACCGGCCCTCCTCTGCACATAATTCACACCAGTGACACCCTCCTCCTCCTTTTTTTTTTGGCCCCCCCAAAGGGGATTTTTTATTGATTTTTTGCTTATACACTACAAACTACAAAAGAAAAATGTGGGGGGGGGGACTACAACTAAGGCTAAAGAAAAGAAACCCACACTAAACTAAAAACCCAAGAGAAGGAGATCTTATCCCTGTTAATCTAAATGTTAGTACTTTAGTGTTAGTAAACAATGCAAACTGTAAGTTCCTATCTAGCTCAGCTACTGTATTAATTTGTTACTTGTTATGAAGGAATTCCAGAGCATCTCCGTCAGCTCGCTTCATAAAGGCGATTATCAGAGTCCTTCTGCCTTTATCCAGGCTTTCTATCTCTTAAATCATAAAATGCTTTAATGGCTGCAGCGCCCTCTTCCTCGGCAAGGTCTTCGTCCGTCTCTGAGGGAGTAGAACCACTTGACCCGGTTTCTCCTTCTTCTTTTGTTCCCAGGTGGTGTTTTAGAAAGTCTTTAGCTTTAAAGATGGAGTCAATCTTCTCTCTTTTATCGTTAAATTTAAAAATGACCCCTTCTGGCACCACCCATTTGTATAAGATTTGATTAGTTTGAAGAAAAAGAATCAAGTCCTTGTAGTTCTTTCTTTTTTGACGAATTTCAAAAGGAATGTCCTTTAGCGTTTTAATGATTATGCTTCCCAGTTTCAGTGGAGCTGCTGACGTTGCTTTCAAAATTACATCTCTGGTCTGTCTTCTTGAGAACCTGACAGTTATTTCCCCAGGCAGGCTATTTTTTTTTGGTGTAGTTAGAGTACACCCTATATGCTGCTTCCATATCATGAATGATTTCTTCCACTTTCAAGCCTGTTACTGGTGTGATAATTTCGCTGAGCACTTTTTTCAGGTCCTCATTCGGTGCTTTAGGAACCCCTTGAAATCTGAGAACCATATTTGCCTTTTCCATTTGTAGTTGCAGTAAATGGTTTTTCTGGTAGTTCTGCATATTCACTAATTCTCCCATCTTTTTCTTCATGTTCTTGTTTATGGAGTACATTTCTTTAACTATTTCCTCTGTTTGCTCCATCTTTTTAACCATCTCTGCCAGCTGGAGTTGCTGTGATGCAAAGTTTTGATTAAGCGTGGCCAACTGCTGGTTAATACCAGCAAGTTGTTCCATCACAGCCTTGAGGGTATCTGCTAGGAGCTTTATGACATCGACCCCCTCTTCCGGCCTCGGACTTTGGCTGCCTGCTGGTTTCAGTTTCACTCCTTTCTTCCCCACGCCCGCCATTATGGCTAATTGTTTACAAAAGCCTATAGCTGTTTTACCACCTCTGAAAATCACTTTTGGAATGAATCCGCTCTGGTAAGCCTCTCAAAACAAGGCAGTCACTTGTAATCCCCGTTCCACCCCCCCCTTTTGCGCTTATCAGTTTATGTAAGCAGGATGCGTCCCTCCTCTCTCCTGTCCTTAAGATAGGGGGGGTATAAGGGTTTCCACTTGCTTTATAGTCTGTTTAAGTCTAACTCACTTTCATTGTCGGTCCCATTCGACCTCGGTTTTGTTATCGCAATTCCGCTCGATCTCCAGCGCTTGTTCCGGTCAGCCCAGCTAGTGCCTGAAGGCCACACAGCAGCAGGACCGTCAGGGCAGAGGGATGCCTCAATTCTCCGGCATTATGCCATCAAAGAGGCTACCCCTCAAAAACCATATGGCTAGGGGCCCTACCCTAGGGATCCGTTGGGAAACTGCGTCAGCAGCCTCCCTCCATACTGCTGGTGTGCATGTCGCTCCCCTGAGCGAAGGGGAGAGTGACCGCCATTGTTGAGCCAAAAACCGGAAGCCCACCAGTGACACCCTCCTCACCCCAGGGATACCTGACGCAGCCTAAGCCCTGCAAGCTCTTCCGAGGACAAATCCAGAACATGGCAGGCTGTGAAGGAGCCCAAGCTGATTATTTATTTAATGTGTTTATAGCTCACCTTTCTCCTCGCCGGGAACCCCCAGCCTCCATCTCCCAGAATTATGACTGATCCCCCCAGACAACAGAAATCAATTCCCCTGGAGAAAATGGGTGCTTTGGAGGGTGGGCTTTATGGCATCACATCCTACCGGAGTCCCCCCAAACCACACCCTCCTCAGGTTCCACCCCCAAATCTCCAGGAATTTCCCAACCATGAGTTGACAACCCTACCCAGAAAGCTTCTGCTTAGCTCAGTGCTTTATAAATTATTCCTACTAATACTCACCATACTATGAGATTACTCATATCTGTCTGTCTCAGAAACATCCTGCTTGCTTGTTGTAGCATAGCTGGCCAATAATCCTACAACACCTTACAGAGGATGCTTTGATGCGTACGGCTCAATAACGGCTAAGATTTTAGGAATGCCAGTGGACTGCTGGTTTGCAGAACATCAAGAAGACAAAAGGAATGACTCCTGAAGAATTACACAATCGTAAGGCTGATGATGAAGAAACTGAAATGGTTCCAGATTCTCTACTCCTTGACTCCATCGTCAATCAAAAGGGAGACTGCAGTCAAGGAGTCAGGAGGAGACGGAGGCTGGGAAGGGCAGCCACAAAGGAGCTCAAAGAGATGCTTAAGGCTGCGATCACGCGTGCCTTCAGATCCAACATAAAGGGCGCCATCAGACAGTAACATCTGGGAAGCATCCCACAGTCGTCAGCACCCTGTGCTGTTAAAAGACATCGGGGAAAGTCCAGCTCTAATGGGTTCCGATGGGTCCTGGGTGGACTTTCCCCTGTCCGATCACTCGAGCGTGCTGTCAAGCTGTCGGGATGGTCTGATCAGGCCGTCCCAGCTTGGTGCCATTTGTTCCCTCCCTCTTCACAGTAGGTGCATCATCACATACTCCATAGGGGGCCCTCAGTGCGGAGGTGCCTCATTTATGCGCATGGGAAACAAACAGCCAAAAAAAAGAGAGACTCACCCGCACTTGCATCAAATTCCTCTGGAGGGAATTGCCTCCCTTCTCCTCCGCCTCAACTGGCGTCTGTGACCACAGCCGTAAGTGTAAGGCTGTGTCACTGGTAACCAAGATCAGGACAATTCATACCATTGGCGTTGCACATTACTATGTATGGGTGAGAAAGCTGGACGATTAAGAAAGCTGGCAGGAAGAGGGTTGATTCATTGGAAGGAGAGGAGAGAGTTTTACAGATACAGAGGACCTCTTAAAAAGACAAATAAGTGGGATCTAGATCAATTCAAGCCTGAGCTCTCCTGAGAAGCTAAAATGACCAAACTGAGGCTATGGTCCCATGATGAGAAGACTGGAAAAGGCAAAGATGCTGGGAACAGTGGAAGGCAGCGGGAAGCTTGGTGGGCACGCACCCCTCCTCAGGTACACTGGAATGAGAATTACCCCAGTCCACACATACGGGTAGAGGGTGAGTAGTAAATTAGCATACAACATAATGAAAGTGCAAGGACCAAACAGGAATAACAAGCTAAGTTTACAGGGTCACCATTTGTTTGGGTTTAATTCCAGGAGTGTGGGGGGGGTGGGGAGGCATGAGGAAGGAAATAAATATATAGTTCAAGTCATCTGTGCTGGGCAGCTTGTGTTTTTATGTTTCCGGTCGCCTGGCAATAAGCCGGCTTGAAAAATAAAAACTTATTTTTATTGTTCAAAATACTGTTGTAAATCGTGGATGTACCTGAAGTAGTTTAATTTTTTTATTTTAAAAATAGTAAGTTAAACAGTCGTGCACTAACTGATTGTGTATGCAGATCTCGTGATTACAATGAGCATTGCGTTATTCCTCTTCTTGTTATCTACGTATTTTCCATATTTCTACCAAACCCACCCCCACCAAAGTGCAGGATAGCGCAGCGCTGTAGCCTTGCCCCAGCACAGAAGCGGGGGGGGGGGCCCTTCCCGTCTCCTCCACGCGGCGTCCCTCCCTGCGGGGGATCCTGCGAGCGGACGCCACACTTTGCAATGCTCGCCTCCCGGGAGGGCGCCCCGGAGTCCGCGGACTCCCTTCGGGTCCTGCGGGGCGGGGGGGGGGGCGAACCAGAGACGCCCGCAGTGGGAACCGGCTGCCCGCCCGCCAGAAACGTGCGGCGCAAAGAAGGCGACGGCCGGGGGACGAGAGGAGGGGCGGCCGCGGCGGCAAACGGGCATTTCTGCCCCCCCCCCCCCGGTGCTGCTTCTCCGCGGCGCGTTCCAGGATCGGGGGGGGGGTAGGCGGGCTAACAGCCGCCGCCGCCGCCCCCTCTCCCGCCCCCCCCCCGAGGCGCCTGGGCCGCCCTCCCCGCCCCGCCCCGCTCCGCTCCCCCGCGCCGTCCTCGGCGCAGCCAGTAGGGACCCAGGCGGGAGGCACGTGAACAGCCGCCCGGGCCCCCTCCTCTTGCGCAAGGCGAGCCGGGGGCCGGCCGGAGTCGGCGCCGGCTCCTCCCTCCCCCCGCCCGCCCGCCCGCCCGCCCGCCCGGGCATGTCAGAGCCGCCGCAGAAGCGCCGGGCAGCCCGCGAGGGAGAAGGCGCCGCGCGGGGGGCTGGCGGGCTAGCTGGCGGGCCGGGGCTCCCGGAGGCGCCGCCGGCGGGGAGGAGGTGAGGGAGAGGTCAGGCCGGCCCGGCTCGGCGCCCGCCCGCCCAACAGCCGCCGCCGCCGCGGGAGAAGGAGGGCGCCTTTCCTCTCCGCGCCCGGAGCCCCGCCGTCCAGACTCGCCCCGGCCCGGCTGGGAGAAGCGCGCCGCGGAACAAAGGACGCGCGAAGGAGACGCCGGGAAGCCGGGCAAAGGCGCCGGCCCATCGGCCAGCCGGCCGGGAGGGAGGGAGGGGGGCGCTGCAGCCCCCGGAGGCGGGGCGAGGAGGGGAGCGGGGCCGCGAGCGGAGGGCTCTCCTGCCTTCCCTCCACCTCGCCTCCCCCGCCAAGGCAGAGCGTTGCGGGCTCCGGCGGGGATCGTGGCCAGCAGGAGGAGGAGGAGGGGCCGGTCTTCCTCCCCGCCCGCCCGCCCGCCCACCCCGGCGTGGGCTCGCATGGCTCCGGCTGCGGCGCTCTGACGCCCCCGGCAGAGGCGGCCCGAATGCGGCAATGCCGCCCGCAGGAGCATCCCCGACGGCTCTCCTGAGCAGCGGCTTCTGAGCGCGGCGAGGCGGGCTCGGCCCTCCCGCCTTCTCTCGCCCTCGCCCCAGCCCCCTGCGTGCCGGGCGGCGGGTCGCTCTGCGCCCCCCTCCCCGAGGGGCAATCAGCCAGCGACGCTTCCCGCCCGCTCCCCCCCCCCGCCGCCGCCCCCCCGTTACAAAGAAGGCCGCTCGGAAGATGGCCACTCTGCTGCGCAAGATCGGGCTGATCCGCCTCCACAACCGCGACACGGAGGACCCCAAGCACCACCACCACCCCCGCGGCAGCTTCCAGCAGGGCTCGTCGCTGCGCGGCAAGAGCAACCAGAAGAACAAGGCGGCGCAGCAGCAGCAGCCGCCTCCGCCGCCGCCTCCCCCCCTGCAAGGCAGGCCGGCCAGCGGCTGCGGCAGCCCCAGCAGAGAGAGCTGCAGCAGCAGCAGCCGCGGGAGCAGCCCGGCCGCGCGCAACAAGCCCCGCCGGGTCCTGGAGCTGGCCCGGAAGGTGCCGCCGCCGCCGCCCGCCGCCGGGGCCAAGGAGACGGGCTCGGGCCGGGAGCAGCCGTCGGGGGGCGGCCGCGCGGGCCCCGGCTCGGCCCTGGCGCCCTCGGCCTTGGTGCCGGCCGGCCGGCAGGCGCACTGCACGCAAGTGCGCACCCGGCGGCTGATGAAGGAGCTGCAGGACATCGCCCGCCTGAGCGACCGCTTCATCTCGGTGGAGCTGGTGGACGAGAGCCTCTTCGACTGGAACGTCAAGCTGCACCAGGTGGACAAGGACTCGGTGCTGTGGCAGGACATGAAGGAGACCAACACCGAGTTCATCCTCCTCAACCTCACCTTCCCGGACAACTTCCCCTTCGCCCCGCCCTTCATGCGCGTCCTGAGCCCCCGCCTGGAGAACGGCTACGTCCTGGACGGCGGCGCCATCTGCATGGAGCTCCTCACCCCCCGCGGCTGGTCCAGCGCCTACACCGTCGAGGCCGTCATGCGCCAGTTCGCCGCCAGCCTCGTCAAGGGCCAGGTGAGCGCTAGGCTGTGGGGTCCTGGGAGCCAAAATTCTGCTGCCTGCAGGGCCGGCCCCAGGTGTCTGGGCGCCCTAGGCAGGACAGCCTGGGGCGCCCACCCCACGGGGTTGCAAACCTCCCGGTGGGGCCTGGAGATGGCCCAGTGCCGTTGTCCTGGGCGCCTCGCAGCTGCGAGGCGCCTAAGAACTGGGGAAGGGGCGCCCGTCCCTTTCCTCCCAATGGCGGCGCCGGCTTTTCTGGGCGCCTCGCACTTGCAAGGCACCCAGGAAAGCCGGGGCAGCCAGGGCTGGGCGGGAAGGGGGGTTTTTCATGGGGGGAAGGGGGGCATTTTGGTGCCCCTGCAGGGTCGGTGCCCTAGGCGAGTGTCTAGCTCGCCTAGTGGGCAAGCCGGCCCTGGCTGCCTGAGCTACTGGCGTTAGCCAGCGATTTGGCTGCTCATCTTCCCTGAGCCAAGACAAAAACCTGTGAGCTGAAGGCTAAAAACTGTGAGCTAGGTCACACTAACTCAGCTTAGAGGGAACACGGGGCTCTAGTAGTCCATGAAAGCTGATCACTGCAGCAGGGGTCCGGGGCCCCTCTCCCCCCCCCCAAGCCAGTCCTGCCCAGGGGATCCAGGCTCCCCACCCCCACCCTCCTGGCTTCCCTGGATTCGGGCCCACTCTGCTCCCCGGGAAACCTCACATGCGGGAATGAACTCACCTCCGCTCTCCCGTCAGCAAAGCCTGGCTGTTCGCTGGGGACAAATGCTCCCTCTAAGCTGTGGACTGTTGTGAACAAAAATTATATTTTTGAGTTACTGGCACTAAAGTTGTAAGAGAGTGATTTGGCTACTGCATAAATCAATTTGCTCTGGAGCCCTCCTTCCTGAGCTAAGACAAAAACACATGAGCCGGAGGGTAAAGAACTGTGAGCTAGCTCACACTAACACAGCTTAGAGGGAACACTGCTCCTGAGCCCATCCCTTCCCAGCCCCCCACTGCCACCACCCCAGGCTGGTCTTGACCTGACTCCCCACAGCCTGGGCCCAGGAAGGATGTTGTTTCCCTCCCTTGCTGCAGGTGGCTGGTTGCCAGCAAAACCCTTGTGGCAGATGGGGGGGGGGGCTGCTCTTGCTGCTCGGCCAAGCCCTTGCTTCGGTGGCCTGACCCAAGGACTGCCCCTGGCTTGACCCATCCTTGCTGGGAAGCCCTTGCCTAGAGAATATCTTGCTGCTTCTTACCTCTGTGCTGAAGGAAAAGCACTTGGAATGCACGTAGAAGTGTTCTTGCTTGTTTTGGTGGTTCCTTGGTGTTCAGAAAAGCATTTCTGGTGCTCAGCCTGGCTGCAGCCCCCCCCCCCCCCAAGATATTTTGGTTGCCTTCCATTATCCCAGTTGCTGGACTGCACTGTGGGAGAGGTATACCCCTCTGCTCTGGCATTGCAAGGAATCCCGGGAGCCTCACTTGGGCTGCATTGTGCTTCATCTCCATTTCTGAAAATACCGCATCCCACAAGTCAGTTCTGCATCAGTCAGAGGAGGTTTCCAGGCACATTCAGATAAAATTTTGTTTCTCCTTGCTGTCTGGCTGTTGAACCCTTCTGAGAACTGAACCACATAATGTGGCATATAGGAGGAGTACTTTTTGTAGGAAAGTGGGTTGTTAGCCTTTCAGGTTCTCAAGGTGGGGGAAAGAGTCTGTGAAGAAAGGAGGGGAAGAGTACATATTTGTGCAGGCAGGAAAAGACAACTGCTGTATTGACTTCCCAATTAATGGGACTCTGTAGATCCTTCCCAGTTTAAGGAAACACGACTTTCTGGGGGAACATAAAAATATGGAAAGAATAAAGAAAGATAAAATAATTGACATGTACTATCAGAAAATTCTACATTAAACATTTTTTTCTGTTGGAAAACAAGCACTGGAAATTTTTCAGCATCCTATTTAGCATTTTTCTTTGAATTATAAAAATTTAAAAGTACGCTGTGTTGATTTTATATTTCAGAAGTTTTTCCAACAGCCAAAAGGCATTAAACAGAAATACCTGATTACCATTATTAATGTGGTTTAATAATGTGGACTATCATCCAATAAATTCAGAGTTTTACTTGGATTTTATTTTTATTAGAATCCTTCCTCACATTTTAAGACATGACAACTTAATAGCATATGCTTCCCTAATGTCATTTAAATTTTTCGGGGGGAAAGATGGGAAGTGTTAACTTACTAAATTTAGCCCTTCCTGGAATTGGGTATGATATGCTGTTGTCATCCACCAATTTACACTCGTGGAGTTTTAATGTTCACCTTCCCAGTTTGCTGTTACTGTATCAATTCATCGTGTTACTAATTTGTTTTCAGAAATGAAAAAATTTCCACATCATAATATTATATTGGGAAATTTTCAGGAGCGAGTTTTCCCGCTCACTACCATCATCCAGAACACTAGAATTTGAATCCAATGAAATTGCCTTAGAGGGATGCTTCTTCTTAGAATGATAAAACTTGGGCCTCTTCCATGCCATAGGATGGGAAGGGGGGGGGGGCTCTAACTCAAAAAGCTGAAAGGAAAAAGAAATCAAAACAAAATCTTGGGGGACAGTGCCCTGAATACTGGAGTTTCCAGTGCACTAGCAATGAGCAATGCGAACACAAAATGGGACCACCACCATATTTCTCAGGTGGGTATCACCTCAACCTAGACGGTGAACCGAGTAATGGTCATCTCTGTTATGTAAGCCTCTGGTGGGCCACTGTTGGACTCAGTTCCAGCAAAGTGATTCTTCTGCTCTGAATTTGGTCCCATTTGGAAAGGTTTTTGCTTTGTGGTGATATGTGGAGGTGAGATGTTGCAGAGCAAAGATTTGAGATCTCAGAGGAGAGATTCTACAGCCCCACCTAAGATTATGGGGATGTTTAGGATCAAAGGAGCCCTTGAGCCCAGCTGAAATCTAAGGGTCGGTGTTAGACTCAGAGCTTTGACTGCCACTCATCCTGAAGAAACCTGCCTCCCAAAAGCAAAGATATTTGTTCATTGCAGTATTATTTATTGGTTCATTGGCTGTGTCATGATGACGAATCGGGATGCTGAGGAGAACCCTCTCCCAATCCCACACGTGGGCACTCAGCGTCCCACGCCGTTACTCCAAAGAATTTGCAACCAGAAGATGGCAACCAAGTCAGACACGTATTTGCATGGAGACCGTTCTGTCAGCACAGCTGATTCAGTTCGTTCCTGTGTGAAGATGTTTTTTAAATCCCCCAAGGTCATTTCCTGATCCAGCCGTAGGAATTTGGGGAGGGGGACGTCTAGAAGCCAGTCTGTTCCCCTCCCCTTTGGTGGAAGAGGTTCAGCAGCACTCGCTGCAAAATCTGTGTGAAGAACCGGCATCGGGGGCCTTCTTCGTGTGCCTCCCGTCTCTTCCGGCCCCTGAGACAGACACTCTGATCACAGATCAAAGCAAGATCTTAGGGGAAACCAGATGAGGCAGCGGGGGATCCCTGAATAGATCTACCCAGCATTATTAAAGAGACATTGCTGCTGCTGCTGCTGCTGCTGCCCCCCCCCCCCGCTGTTTGGGGTCACAGCATGGGAGAGGGTGAAGAGAATGGATTCTAATCCTTTCATCTCCTGAATGGCCTTGCTGGTGGGAACACAGGCTGGAAAGGGGGGGGGGCAGAGTTGGTAATCGTCTGAGAGTTAAAGCCTGTGGAGCTCCCCATAATTGTAATGTTCCTTTTAAAATATCTGCTGCTGATTTTTCAGTGTCTTGTCTGATTTGGCCCCTTAAATTAAACTGTACGTCCCCATTTGCTCGTAGTGATTTTGCACGGACAACCCTGTGTTACGATGTACTTCCTAGATTTCAGCTCTTTTTTCTTTTTCAAACCACAGCATTGCCAAGAGCGATGCCGTGTGCACTAGTTATCACAACTCCCTTGTGGTTTTGGGGCACCATTAAGTGGGACGTTCCCCAGTGTGAGAAGATGTCCTGTGAGACCCTGCTTTCTGGTTTTGCTTAAAAAAACAAAAGCTTCTGCACATAAATTTAGGAAAGTTATGGTTCAGTTTTAACCTTTGCACACTTCTTCACTCTGCCAGTTAGCCTCTGGCTTTGTCATCTCATTAAATCCAGCCTAGTTGTCTGTGTTTCGTTAGGCGCCAGTTTCCCAAGGGGAAAACATTTCTTGTCCAGCAGACAGAGATGAACATTTCAGATGATAGCCTGACACCTACATTTTGTTTCGGACAAGAAAGGACAGTGCCTGTTTTCACCAGTTTTTGTCCTGCTTTGCCTTAGGAAAAGATGCTCAGATACTGGAAAGATGCCGTCTCAGAGCAAATCTGTGACTCCCAAGCTGTGCCTTTGCAATTTCGTCTTCCCTTTCCTCCCACTCCCCCCCCCCCCAGATGTGCCAGTCATTGATACCACATGGTTTTTATCCTTGAAATCCACCTTGTGAATACCTTGATGGTCCATTTCAGGATTAAGGTTTCTGGAAAAGTGGTTGCACACTTCATTAAGAGAGTGTCTTGCTGAGTGTCGTAGGGCCAGATAATACATTTCTGTTCTTTAGTCATATGATCCCTTTTGTTACTCCTACAAGGAATTCACCTCATTTCCAACCTGATGTGAGCAATTGCTAGTATTTGTGTTTCTACATGCTTCCAATTGGGGAAAAAAGGTTTTTATTTAATTGCTGTACGTGACGCTACTGTTAATTTATTTTCCATCCCCACCTAAAGAGACTGCATGGTTAGGAGGCACCCCTAAAAAGCTCTTGAAGAAGTGGGCCCTAGCCTCTTTTTTTGGTATTTTTGCATTTGTGTGTGCATGTGCGCGCACGTGCCCATGTCTGGAAGTCATGGCGACCTCTGGTGAGTCCTGCTGGGGCATGAGGGACGTTCAGAGAAGTGGCTTGATAGCCTGCTTCTGCCTCCCAGCCCTGGTATTCCTTGGAGGTCAGCCATCCAAGTACTTGCCAGGGTCGGCCCTGCTCAGCTAGCTTCCGAGATCTGAGGAGATCCTGGGGCTATCCAGGTCAGGGCAAAGCTGTTGGTCTTTTAAAGTGCCACAGGTCTCCTCTTAGAATCAGACGAAGAATCCTATGGGGTCTTCCAGGTGAGCTAGTGTTGTCCCCTCTGTCCTAGCTGATGACCCTTGTGCCTCTTATTTTCATGCAGTCCGGCTGTGCAGTTTGTTGTCCAAAGACATCAACATCTTGAGGTTTATGCAAACAGCTAAGAGAGGGGGAAAGATGTTTCAGTAATATATTGGAAGCGTAATGGCTTGTTTTTCTTTTCCGTTGCTACGCTGGTCCCTAACAGAAGTTTGTATTTCACACTGCTCCTGAATAAGGAATGAGGTTTATAAAAATCTACGAAGCCTGTTTAATCTCTCCTGATGTCACCACCCCAAATAACACACCACTTTAAATCCAGTTCTTAAGTGAATCGTGACTTGGAGCGTGGGGGTCTGCTTATTTAATACCTCTTTCTTTAATCAGATGGGTTCTGTTCTTTTTGTAAGAAATAAAAGGTGGTATAATTTTTCCAGGGAAATACTTGTTTAGGTATTAGAGAGGGTTTTCTTAATTTGCTAGTTGTTCCCAAATGCATGTTTTTGTGGGAATCCTGTGACTGTTTTGTATTCTTAAACTGAATAGGAAATGAAATACCCGTATGTATACTGTTGGGAATGAAGGAGTTAAATGATTGCCCGTCATTCTCAGAATGGTTCATTCTAGTAAAACATCAAAGGTGTTGCAGTGCATATTGCAAAGGGGGTTTGTGTGCTCAGTGCTTGCTTGGGAACTGCTATCAGGGAGTCTGACTCGCCACAGTGTAATATGAGTTGCATTATATAACCCTGGTGATTCTGTTGCATAAGGCGGGTGTACAGCAGCTCCAGCTAGTACAGACACTTGAGCATCGTGATGCCATTTTCAGAGCCAGCCTTCTTGAACAGTTCATTTAAGTGCACGCCCCGAGCAAAAATGTTTCCCATCCGCAAGGTGAGGTGTTCAAAAGACAGCCACTGATTCTGTCAAACTGTTGAAAGCTTTTGTCGACCTTGTCCTGCTTGATCAGGTCCCAGGTGTTCCTCAGAATGTCTCATGTTGGTTTAATTAGATGACCTTGATCTTGCGTTCCCAAAACACATAGGAATGTAAGACGGAGCCCCACTGGATCAGACTGAGGGTCCATCTAGCCCACTGTCTTTTTAAAAATGATAGCAAGACAGATGCCTCTGGGAGCCAACGTACTCTCCTCCCCACCGTTTGCTTCCCAAGAGTGGTATTCAGAGGTACAGTGCATCTGAACATGGAGGTTCCATGTAGCTGTAATAGTTATTGATAGACCCATGCCCCCTGAACCTGTCCGATCTTAAAGCCGTGCAGGCTGGTGGCCATCACTGTCTTGTAGAAAATTCCATATGGTTCCTTTTTTGACATTTGTGACCCTGTTACCAACTTCACTGGGTGACCCTGAGTCCTAGATATTATTGGACATGAGAAAAGTTTTCTCACTATCCGTTTGCCTCACTAGCCTTGATTTTAGAAACCTCTGTCAGTTGTGACTCACAGAGAACTTCTTGGCACAGAGGTGGTCTTAATATTATCCATGGCTGATAAATTTTATTTATGCTATTTTATACCCACCTTCCTCTCCAGTAGTGGACTTAAACAGGCGTACATCATCCTCCTGTCCTCCATTTTATCGTTACAACAACCCTGAGAGGTAGGTTAGGTGAGTGGGTGGGTGGCCCAAGGTCATCCAGTGAGCCTCCATGACAGAAGGAGGATTCAAACATGGGTCTCCCGGATCTTAGTCCAGCACTTCAACCCCTACACCACACTGGCTGGGGTGATTTGTATTATCAGGAGGCTGTCTCTGTATGGTGCAGTGTTAGTTTTGTAAAAGTCTGTTTTTAAAACTGCTATTGGCTTTTGTAGACCCCGAGCCTGCAGTCTTAACAGGTGGATTAGAACATTTTATTTGACTGGTTTGGGGGCAGTCAGATATTTGTTGCAACATAGAGCCCATGGGCCGGATCAGGCCCTGAAAAGGCTGCAGTCCAACCCACAAGGCCCTGGCTGTTTCCTGTTTCCTTTTCTAGTTCTGCTGCTGCTGCTACGTTGCAGCTTGCTTTACCAGACTCTCTCAGGCACATAGGAGAGATAGATAGGCAAGCGTCTCCTGTGTGATTGAAAGAGTCTGATAAAGCACTGGCTGAGGCTCCTCCTCCTCCCAGGGGGAGGGAGGGAACCAGCCAGAGCTCACTTCCCAGTCAGGCTGCTTCAATTGTATGCAGGAGACAAAAGGAAGCCTTTCTTCCCTTCCACTAGCTGAGGCTCCTCCCTGAAGGGAGGGAGGGAGGGAATGATGGAGAGCTTGCTTTGTTGGGCTGCCTCAATTGCACGGGAGAGATACCAGGCACCTTTAAGACCAAGAAAGTTTTGTCCAAGGCCCCTTTGTGTGCCTTGCTACAGTGTGTGTGTATTCTGTTGGGCTCCTTATGCTCTATGTGTGTGTCTTTTGTTAGACTCCTTATGCCAGAACTCTCCTGGGTGCAACTGGGTTCCCTCCCGCTTTTCACTGTATTCATGCCCTCATGATCCAATCTTTCTCAGTAAGAAAACAATGTGAACTATTTTAGAGGAGGAATAACAGCAAGCTAGGGAGGTAGATTAGGCTGAAAGTGTGTGTCCAGACCAAGTTCACCCAGCACATTTCCTTTGTAGGAAGTTATAGTTATTTCTCTGGGGAAGACTATAGTTTTGTAGACAGACAAACAGCCCTCAGTCTGTGCCAGGATGGCTTCTCATGTTCTTGACCAGCACATGAAGCAACTTATGTAAAAAAGCTCGCAATGCCCAGCCATTTCATGTTTCCCCTTGGGTCCTAGGCTCAGAACATTGAGCATGAGATTTCTGTAATGAATGTCAATAAATCAAAAGTAGGTTTGCAGCTTACAGATACACACCTGAACAGCATACTCAAGACTGCTGCAGCACAGACATTTTGTTGCAATAATTCAGATCAAGAGGTGTCAGTTATCAGAGACTGTGAAATAGACAAAATATTGCAAGAGTGTTAGTGTTTTAAGCATTTTTTAAAGTTTAAAAAATATTTAATTGTGTTTGTCTGTGTCCTACCTGACATAACATTTTATGACACACATGGCCTGGTCCAACAAGGTCACATTTATGTCAGATCCAGCCCTCATAAGTTCGACAACCCTGTTTTATATAGTATTGTATTTTTGTTTTCCATTTTTTTCCAAAATACAGAGATAGCAACTCTGGTGTGACCCATCTTTCTCAAATCACAGGTCATATCTAGACATATCTATGGGTTACAAGCCATCAGAGGAAGACCCAACAAGATTGGCCTTAGAATCCCTTGTAAGTCTATTGGGGTTCCTCACTAAGAATGCCACTAATGTCAGGCAAGCTATCTTGAAGGATCCTTGTTTTCCCAATATTGGTCTCTCTTTCTCACATGCAGTAGCACCCAACAAGACAGGTGGGCAACATACTGGCCACCCTCAATACCCGTGGATCCGTAATGAGACTGAATAAATTGGCCATGCCCTGCATGCCCTGCAAGAGCTTCCAGAATGAGCCCCAGAATACCCTGCAAGAGGTCCATGAATGTTTGAAAACTACCTCTTTTTTGCCATCGAGTCACAGCTGACTTATGGCAACCCCGGAAAGTTTTCAAGGCAAGAGACATTCAGCGGTGGTCTGCCCTTGTCTGCCTTGGCGTTACAACCCTGGTCTTCCTTGGAAGCCTCTCATCCAAATGCTAGTCAGGGTCAGCCCTACTTAGCTCCCAAGGTCTGATGAGATCCGGCTAGCCTGAGCTATAAGATAGGCTCTACCTGCCAGTGTGCCGATGTGCCATTATAAAATGATGACCAGCAAAGTTGCAGAGATATTAAACACAAATGTTCGTAAATCATGATGTGCTGATCTCCAGTCTTATTTAAACAAAAAATGGCACCTTTTCCTTGTCCTGAAGGTGAAAGTGTGACTATAGAATGCCAGCTGCAGCACATCTTTACTTGCTGATGAATGAGATAAACATTTGTGCATGACTAGATAAGCGCCCTGTTCCCTCCTACTGTTAAGCACATCAGCTCTCTTCTACTCAAGCTCCCAGACAAATGCTATCATTTCAGAAGTCATTGAAACATTTGGACAGACCTCAAAGCAGAGTAAACACTGCTGAGAATTTCCAGATAAAATAAGAAATGTTTCTGGAGCTTAGAAAAGGATTTTGAGTCTTCAAATGCCCCACAACGGATAAGCCCGGAATCCTTCTGTGTCAATGCCAGTTGCCAACACTCCATCATGTTCATGCATGTCGAACAGAGGGAAGCCAGGGGAGGGCTGTGCTGGTGAAAGAGCCGGGCTATGCAAATAAGAACGAGGAGGCTTTGTTTCTAATGGCAGGAGTCTCTAGGTGCAAGGAGCAGGGTGAGGGGGGCCCCCCTTCAATGGTGTCCCAACGTGTCCCTCTCGAGGTTCTCCTATGGAAAAGCATATCTGCTATGGAGAATGTAGAAGAAGAAGAGGAGATTGGATTTATACCCCACCCTTCACTCGGAGTCTCAGAGCGGCCTACAAACTCCTTTCCCTTCCCCTCCCCACAACAGACACCCTGTGACGTAGGTGGAGCTGAGAGAACTCTGACAGGAACTGCTCTTTTTTAAGAACAGCTGTGCCAGAGCTTGTGACTGACCCAAGGTCACATCAGCAGGTGAATGTGGAGGAGTGGGGAATCAAACCCAGTTCTCCCAGATTAGAATCCGCACACTTAACATGAGAGAAAATTATCTTCCATCCCAGTGGCCCCAGCCAAGATTGATTTCTCAGCAAGATGTAAGGACATTCTTGCAGAAAATGTTTGGCATTCTGCTAAGAAATTAAATGAACTTTGTAGCATTAGAGGGACCCGTATGAGACAGAGATGAGATGGGGGAGAGATGTGACTGCGGGGTGGATCTGTGGAAGAGCAGTTCTGCTGGTGGAGGGGAGGGCAATATTTGCCCGTTCTTCCCTCCCGTTGCCGTCACACACTACGCCTCACACACTGTTCCTGAGGGTCTCTCAGGCTGCAAGAGCATAAATGGGCAATGAACAAAAGTGTTCGTGGTAGGGGGGGAAATATCATCTTTAATATTTTCATTTCCTGTTTCCTAAATTTTCTGCTACTATAAGAGGCCTTGACGAATTTCCTTTGGTTCTAGAAGCCAGGTCAGAAATGTAGGACTCAGGCTCATGTTTCAGCCTTCAGCATTATATATGACTGTATTTTCTAATTATTGCTATTGCAAAAAATGCTAGATATCACAATGAAATTTCTAGGTGTTAATGGCAACCTGTCACCCACAGTTTGTCAAGCTATGTACTGTAAGATACCAAAATAACTTCAGTGGTTCCCTAAGTGGGTGATACAGCCCGGGGTGGGATTACCTAGGGGGTGCTAAGAGACAGCCAGCAGGCACTGGAAGCGGTCCACTTCGACCATGTTGTTCACTCACTTGTGACTGACCAGGCTAGAGGGAAACATTTTCCTTGCTTCATCTTTAAAGTTTTTCTGCTCTTACTGCTTTCAGAGTTATTTTCTTTGGTCACATTTCTTTGTATATACAATTCTTGTTGTCACAAGATAGCCGATTGTTGGTTTCTCTCCTGGTTTCCTTATAAAATAATTACTGTACATCTGTGACAGGTGAAGGTTTATGCATGTTTGGATGGTTAGTTCTATATCGGCTCCAGGTTAATAAATGTGGTAGTTTAAGACTTTTCCTCGGTGACTTTAATCCAGGCATTGGGAAACTGGCATCACTTCGTCAAGCCTGTATTAAGAATTTACTGAGCCATGAAGCAGTTACTAAATGTGATGTCTAAGATTCTTGCTAAATGACCATCAGACTTTGAAAAGCTGGTATCACTGGATCAAGTTCATCAATTTTGTTGAATAAATTAAACTAAACGTTTTAATTGGATTTTGAATAAATGTGCAATTAATTGTTACTATTCTGAATTTTATTGTTATTGTCTTCCTTAGTGGGTTGTGCAAACCACTGTTCTGAATATTGCTTTTTATATGGTAAGGGGCAATGGGGGGTGCTAATTGAACTAAGGGGGCAGTGCCCCCCATAAATTTGGGAACCCCTGCCCTAGAACATCTGTACCCTCAGGTCTATAACTCTCTAACTAAAATTGGCTTTCACCATTTAAAACTGGCTTCCAGCAATTAATCAATTAAAGCTTAGTTTGATTGACCTACTAATCAAAGGTTGCATCCCTGATAATAAAGGGATTGCAAAACAATAATTAAACTTGTCTGTGTCAAGATAATTGAATAGCAGGTACAAGCATTTGGATATTCCAATGGTATGGACCTAGGCAGCTCTCAGCAGGCATTACTTGATTAGTACATCCGTAATACAGGCCTAGCAGCTCGAAAGCAAGAAATTGCAAGTAAATAAATAGGAACTGCTTCAGTGTTCCGTGGTTCTCGGCATTTAGTCATGCTGGCCACATGACCATGGAGAAGTCTTCAGACGGCGCTGGCTCTTTGGCTTGGAAATGGAGATGAGCACTGGCTTTCGAGCAAGGGAAAGCTTTACCTTTAATACAGCCAGAACATTTTAGCCTTGGTGGGTCTGTTTCGATGATGTTAAAGGCAACTGTGACTGTAGGATGCTGTGCCAATCAGTCTGAAAAGATTTGTATATGCCCTTGCTCTGAAGGAGGAGAGCACCCCCAATGCTCCCTAACTTGTTTTGTGAAAGGTTCTGAGCCAGGCAGATGAGTCCTGAGTTTTGGTGATCCCGTAAGATACTCTAGGGAGATCCTTAGACCAGAAATGCTTATTTAGCAATAAATCCAAGTGGAGGATATTCATCAAAGCAATAACAGGATTTTTTTTGGCGGGGGGGGGTTACTGAGCAGAAATGCATCCAGGAGGGAAGATATTTAACTGTTCTCCCACACATGGCTGTTTCTCCTGTAACCCCCCCCCGACACCTCCCTGGATATTTTCCCCCAGTGCTGCAGCAAATGTGTGTGGAACCCCCAGGATGAGAAAAGATCGGGGGGGGGTGCTGTGTGGAAACAGGAGTGGGAGAAGGATTAGGCACCCCACCTCTGCGTTTACCCTGCTGCGGACCTGAGAGCTACACTGAGAGGCAGTGGCTGGAGCATCAGACTGGTGTCCATGAGACCTAGGACTGAGTCCCCGTCTTCCAGGGCAACACAGTGGGTGACCTCAGGCCAGTCACACACTCCCTCACAGGATTGTTGTGAGCAGTGCTCCCTCTAAGCTGTGGAGTCTTGTGAGCAAAAATTCTACTTTGTGAGGTACTGGCATTAAAGTGGTGAGTGAGTGATTCGGCTGCTGCATAAATTAGTTTGCTCTGGAGCCCTCCTTCCTGGGCGAAGGCAAAAATGAGTGAGCTGGAGGCTAAAAGACTGTGAGCTGGCTGGACTGGATCTGGGAGACCGGGTGTTCAGGTCCCCACTCTGCCAGAAAGCCCACCAGATGAGTTGTTTTCTCTCAGCCAGACTAACCTCACAGGGTTGTTGTAGGGGTAAAGTAGGGGGTGTCCTGTTTACTACCTGGAGCTCACTGGAGGATGGAATGGATAGCAATGTATGTACATAGGGGTATAGCGTAATCATGCATGAGATTGGGTTGGATGTGGACACCCCCCCCCCAACCCAGCAGAACAGATGGGTTTTATGATATAGTAAGACAGGTTTCATTAAAGAAGTTATGCACTTGCAGTACCATGATTGCATAGGCTCCATATGCCCCCCCACTCTCTTAAGATGCATTTAAAGAATTAATTAGAATCATAGAGTTGGAAGGGACCTCCAACCCCCTGCACAATGCAGGAAATTCACAAATACCTCCCCCTTCACACCTCCAGTGACCCCTGTTCCACACCCAGAAGATGACAAAAAACCTCCAGGATCTCCAGCCAAACTGACCTGGAGAAAAATTGCTACCTGATCCCAAAGTGGCAATAAACATTTCCCTGGGCCGTGAGAACTAAACACTAATACAACCCTACCTGCTCTCCCTCTAGGGTTGCCAAGTACTTACCGTAATTCGGCGGGGGACACACAGTCCCCGGCCAGAACATTCCTCCTTGGAACACCCATGCAGCACAATGCCGTTGCCAGGAAGTGACGCCGGGCGACGGCATCATGCACTCACGTGTGTCGGTCGTCGTCGTCCCGTCCCGTCCCCCCGGGAATGGTCCTACCAAGAAGTATGCGTCCCCTGCCGAATTACGATAAGTTCTTGGGAAGCCTGTCTCCCTCTCATGATCTGCCTATGACAGATTGTCAGTCATTTTTAATTTAATTGCATATTGAACAGTGAGCCAAGACTTGTGAATCTTTCTTATCCAAACTGAGTTTTTTGTCAACAGCTGGGCAGTATGAGAAGCTGATTGATAGGAAATCAATGTGTTGTTGATGCCATTGTTAAGAGATTGTATTTTTCACACACTTTTTTCCCCATAAAAGTGATCGCTTGCTACATTTTCAGATGATATAGCTCAAGAATGCACTCACAGGCCGCTGTACTGTTGGCCCCCCAGTGCAAAAACCTGGTGGTTGGGGCGAGAGCTCAGAGATAAGAACTCAGTATTCTCAAGCATCAACCATTCCTCCTCCTTTCCCTGTTGAAGGACAGCAGGGCAGGAACATAAGTACATAAGAGAAGCCAATGTTGAATCAAGCCAATGGCCCATCAAGTCCAACACTCTGTCACACAGCGGCCAAAATATACCACGTGCCATCAGGAGGTCCAGCAGTGGGGCCAGGACACTAGAAGCCCTCCCACTGCTGCCCTCTCTAGCACCAAGAATAGAGTGTATCACCTGCCCCAGACTGAGAACTCCCATCTATACCCTGTGGCTAATAGCCACTGATGGACTTCTGCTCCATATGTTTATCTAATTCCCTCTTGAAACTGTCCATGCTTGTAGCTGCCACCACCTCCTGTGGCAGTGAATTCCATATGTTAATCACTCTTTGGGTGAAGAAGTATTTCCTTTTATCTGTTCTAACCCGACTGCTCAGCAATTTCATGGAGTGCCCACGAGTTCATTGGTGCGACCTCATTTGGAATACTGTGTACAGTTCTGGTCACAACATCTCAAAAAGGATATTATAGCATTGGAAAAAGTGCAGAGAAGGGCAACTAGAATGATAAAAGGGTTGGAACACCTTCCCTATGAAGAAAGGTTAAAACACTTGGGGCTCTTAAGCTTGGAGAAACGACGGCTGAGGGGTGACATGATCGAGGTTTATAAGATTATGAATGGGATTGAGCAGGTTGAGAAAGAAGTACTTTTCTCCCTTTCTCACAATACAAGAACTTGTGGGCACTCCATGAAATTGCTGAGCAGTCGGGTTAGAACAGATAAAAGGAAATACTTCTTCACCCAAAGAGTGATTAACATATGGAATTCACTGCCACAGGAGGTGGTGGCAGCTACAAGCATGGACAGTTTCAAGAGGGAATTAGATAAACATCTGGAGCAGAAGTCCATCAGTGGCTATTAGCCACAGGGTATAGATGGGAATTCTCAGTCTGGGGCAGGTGATGCACTCTATTCTGGGTGCTGGAGGGGGCAGCAGTGGGAGGGCTTCTAGTGTTCTGGCCCCACTGCTGGACCTCCTGATAGCACGTGGTATTTTTGGCCGCTGTGTGACAGAGTGTTGGACTAGATGGGCTATTGGCCTGATTCAACACTGGCTTCTCTTATGTTCTTATGAGTGTGGTTTCCCAGAGGAGAGCCTTCTCCACGGTGGCCCCCAGACTCTGGAAATACCCTCTGGAGAAGCAGATGACCACCTCATTGATAGTCTTCTGGAGATGAATTAAAACAATTCTGTGGGAGGGTTTGAAGGGGCTGAATTATCCTAAGAACATAAGAGAAGCCAATGTTGAATCAGGCCAATGGCCCATCCAGTCCAACACTCTGTCACACAGTGGCCAAAAATACCAGGTGCCACCAGGAGGTCCATCAGTGGGGACAGGACAGGACACTAGAAAGTTCACTTGTTTGGTAATAGTTTTATTGGGGGAGGGGCTTCTGGTGTATTAATGTTTTTGATTTGTGGGGCAGTATTGAGGGCATTTTAAAGTTTATGGCAGGGCAATCCTAAACTTTATATCCTTTCTAAGCCCATTGACTTCAATTGACTTGGAAGGGTATAATTCTCTATAAAAGTGCAGTGTTAATTAAGCAGGGCTAAGCCTTAGTAAATCTTTTAAATTACTGTTTGTTTTTATTATTTTGCTTTAAGTTTTATGGTTCAATTTTGCTTGTGTGTAAATGTTATTGATTTTTTTTAAATTTCTGCTTGTAAACTGTCCCTGGGAGGGAAGGCTGCGTGGTAAAGCCCGACCTCTTCAGGGTCGGTACTCAGATGGGAAACCACCAAGGGAAGATCTGCCCGCAGGAGGGCGATGGCCCCGGCCACCTCTGCTTCTCACCTGGCTTGGAAGCCCCTTGCTGGGGTTTCTGTCAGACAGTTGCAATTTGACAGTCTAACGGGCAGAAAAAGGAAATGGAGAGGGGAGATGGCAAAGGTTTGTCTTTCAACCTGCTGAGTCTACTGTAGGATTTTGTCTCTCTCTCTTGTAAATTTCTATTCCTCCCTTCCTTGAAATAGCTCAAGGTGGCATACCAATTTAACTTGCTGTCCCAGATATGCTGGTAGTCCTGTTGTAATTGCATGTGATTGTTTTTGCCCAAATAATACTCTATCTTTTATTCGCTACAACCCCCCCCCCCATTTCAACCTTTGCTTTTCTCCGACATGCCAGATGCCTCAAACTAAGATACCTGAGGAAAGGTAGCAGAGGGTGCAGCAGTCGGACACACTCTCTCTGTGTCTGTTTAGCATTGGGTTATTGGCAGTTTTGATTGTAGAAAACAGGCCGTGGGATCCCAAGGGCTACCGAGGCAGAGGTGTCTGGCCACCTATGTAATCATGGCACCACAAGAAGAGAAGAGATTGGATTTATATTCCGCCCTTCATTCGGTGTCTCAGAGCGGCTCACAATCTCCTTTCCCTTCCCCTTCCTACATCAGACACCCTGTGAGGTGGGTGGGGCTGAGAGAGCTCTCTCGAGAACCGCTCATGAGAGATCCGCTCTGAAAGAACTTGGGACTGACCCAAGGTCACTCCAGCAGCTGCATGTGAAGGAGTGGGGAATCAAACCCGGTTCTCCCAGATTAGAGTCTGCGCTCTTAACCACTACACAGAACTGGCTCTCTAGTCAATTCCCTGTGGCCACTCTGCAGGTGAGAACAACAATAAGCTGCCCCCTGCCAGGCACAGATGGCATATTGAATGTCCTGGTGTCCATAGAAACCATGGGCAGATTCCACCAATCACACAATGGCAGCCCATGACGCCCCCGTGAGCGGCACACACAGGAGCAGCCCTGTGCTGGCTGTCGTTCCAGCCACTGCCCCTGAAACCACGCCCAGCCCTCCACGGAGAGCCAGCAGACGGGGGAAAGGCCCTGCAACAGCGGCACTCCGGCAGAGGCACGTGGTTCAAGAGGCCCCCTCTCCAGCTCAGAGCAGATGCCCACCCCTTCCCCAGCAAGCAGGAGAGCCACCCACACAGATATCCTTGCTCCAAGAGCTACAACCGCATCCCCCAGAAAAGTAAAAATAGAAAGACACAAAACAAGACCGAGGCCGGGCCCACGGCCCTCAGCACTCCAAACCAGCCCCTAATTCCTGGGCCAGGTGGACAGGTTCCCAGGAAACATGCCAGCAGGCATGAGGCACCCCACTGCACCCCTGGCAGCAGCACTGGCCACCTGGGGCCGGGCAGAGAATATTGCCCAGATGGGCGCATGGCTCCGTGGAGAGGTCCTGCAGCAGCCGGACCAGAGCGCCTGGCTTGATCCCCATATGAGGAGAAGGGAGAGGGGGGCAAAAGAGGTGCCCAGCCTGGCCTTTTGCCCGGACACGGCAAAAGGGAGCAGGAATGTCAGCTGACAGGCTGCCCCAGGTATCCGGCATTCTGGACAGGGCGCCACCAGTGCTCCCTCTAAGCCGTGGAGTCCTGAGAGCAAACATTCCGCTTTCCGAGCTACCAGTATTAAAGTTGTGAGCAGGTGATTTGGCTGCTGCATGAATGAGTTTGCTCTGGAGCCCTCCTTCCTGAGTGAAGACAAAAATGCATGAGCTGGAGGCTAAAAAACTGTGAGCTAGCTCACACTCACTCAGAGGGAACACTGGACACCACTCCACATCTCCTGTGGAAACAGAGTGCTCACCTGTACCATGGCTGCCCCTCTGAGAGCTCTTTCGAGAACAGCTCTGAGGGAACTGTGACTGACTCAAGGTCACACCAGCAGCTGCATGTGGAGGAGCGGGGAATCATAGAATGTTAGAGTGGGAAGGGATCTTGCAGGTCATCTAGTCCAACCCCCTGAACTCTGCAGAAGCATAGCCAAAAGAGAGCCCTACAACATACCTGAAAGATTGTCGTCCAGCCTCCGCTTGAAAACGTCCACTCGAAAATCAAACCCAATTCTCCCAGATTAGAGTCTGTGCTCCTAACCACTACACCAGACTGCATATGTTTAGGTTTTCCCCACACACACTTTTTTATGCAGTCAAGTTGTTCAAAGGCGAGAGCCATTCGTTGGTGGTTTGCCATTGCTTGCCATTGCGGCCGTGTAGCGACCCTGGACTTCTGTGCTGGTCTCCCGTCCAAGTACTGACCAGGGGCCGACCCTGCTTAGCTTCCTAGAGCTGGCAAGACTGGGCTAGCCTGGCCCCCCCCCTCCCCACACACAGACACTCTCCGGGGGGGGGTGGAAGTCTTTATGGTTTCAGAATTTCTAGAAGTCCCTGTTTCTAGTCTCAGCCCATCCTGAATGCTCACTTTGCTTTATAACCAGACTTTCCGCATGCTTAGCTGCCCCTGGGCCTCCACCGCCAGCCTGTTATGCAAAGTTTCCCCCATCATGCTGGAGCATATGAAGCCCACCAGCCTCCCACTGTGGACTGGCTGCAGCTCCCCCCCCCCCCGAGGCTTCAGCGAAGGGCCCCCTCCAGTCCTCCTCCAGTAAACAGCACTCGGGGTTCGAGCCGGGGACATCCCCCGTGCAAGGCTTGTTTTCCCCCGTCAAGCCAGGGCATCGCTAGATTGGGGAACTCACGTATTAAATTCCTAACAGTCCAACTTCTGAAAGGTTGCAAACCGTTGCTTACAGTATTCTTTTTAAAAAGCCTCAGCAACTCAGTAAGGTACCTGCTCCTCCTCACTAACAGCTAACCCAAACAGGTTCTTCCAGCCACGCTTTGGCAAGCCTCTGAGGGCCAAAGGTTGAACCCGGGGAAACTATCACACAACTAGTCTGGCCCTAAACGATTGGAAATATCAATTGTAAATGGCTCTATGTATCTAAAATTGTTTCTGGATGCCTTGATGTTCTTTTGGAGAGGATACTCTTGGAAGTCACAAGGAGATACGGAGAAGAAAATGGAGTCCAGGTTGCTTTAGGGCTTCCCCGCAAGAGAAATCTCTTTCCTGTTTGCCCTCAGTTGTGCCTGCAGATGGGTTATCTATCACATTGTTTTATCCAGGGACCTCAGGGAGGCATATATGGTTCTCCACCACCACCCCAATTTCCTTACACTAACCTGGTGAGGTAGATGCTGGGCTGAAAGGCTGGCCCAAAGGCCCACAGTGACCTTCACGGCTGAGATAGAATTTGAACCAGTTTGGTGTAGTGGTCAAGTGTGCGGACTCTAATCAGGGAGAACTGGGTTTGATTGCCCATTCCTCCACGTGCAGCTGCTGGATGACCTTGGGCAAGCCATAGTTCTGTCAGAGCTGTTCTCTCAGGAACAGTTCTGGAAAGAGCTCTCAGTCCCACCTACCTCACGGGTGTTTGTTGTGGGGAGGGGAAGGGAAAGGAGTTTGTCAGCCTCTCTGAGACTCTGAGTGAAGGGCAAGGTATAAATCCAATCTCCTCCTCCTCTTCTCCTTCTTCTTCTAGTCCAACACTAACCACTAAGCTACATCAGCTGTCTGTTGTGTGTGATGTTTCAGTTGCCTGACACAGTCAAACTTGTTAGCTTGTTAAAAGGGCAAACCTCAAAGTAATGCAGATGATCCGGTACTTGGCAGCAGAACTGGGTACAGAGAGGAGAATATGGAGCTGCAAGGTCTTTCTGTGTATAGTTTAGTCGTCTTTTATACTCTTGTCGTTGACAACAAAACGGATGAAGAAAATCCAATTCAGACTCTTGATCCAGTTGAGATTCTGAAACACACATCACACAGGACAAGGCCCGAGTCACAGACTTCACAACTATACCACTCAAACTGCGCCCTTTAGGCACTCGGCAGGGTACAAAATGCTACGTTTCCCAATCAGCAGGGAGCAAGCAAAGCACTGTATTTCTCCAGCACTACAATAGGCTGCAAACAAATGCTGTCCTAACAGCTTCCCTCGGGCGTAGAATCCAAACAGCCTCGCAGAGTATCCAGACAAGCAAGGGAGGAGGTTACATGGCCATAAAGAGCTGCAACAAAACAAAAGCTGCAGTCCAGGGAAGCTTCTGCATCTGGAGCAGCTGTTTTTGCACAATTCATAGCAGATTTGTGTGAAGTCAAGCTGGTGCCACAAAGCTTATCGTGCACTTCGTTTGTGCAAGGGTTAGTGCGAGAATGTGTCCCCCGGGGGGGGGAGGCAGGGGGTAAAGAACCACAAAACCACCACGCATCTTTGAGTTTGAGAAGCACCCTGGTATTCATGACTCTGCTCCTCCAGAATTCTATTTCTGTAATCAGCAGAGGATCCACACTGGAGACCAGAGGACTGACCTTTTCTCCACTGCAACAGTCTGGTAGTGCTGCAGTTCATTCACTGGCAGCAGTATTGCAATACTGTCCTGCAGTATTGCTACAAAATGTTTTGACGCCATGACACCAACTCAGTTGGAAAAATAACAGTGAGAGCCAGACACATACAGTGACAGCCAGAAAATCTGGATCGAACCAGAGAATCCAGACCTGACAAAGGTGCCTTTATAGTCAAGGCAGAAGGCATTCTTGGAGGATCGGTCCATCTGTGGCTGTCAGCCAAAGGCAGCCTCCAGGTGTCCTTTAAGCAATATCCGGAGGTTATCAGATGCTTGGGGGCAAGCAACAAAGGAATGCTGCCTCACCTTGCTCTGCTTGTTAGGTTCCCAAGGGCATCGAATCGTTCCCTATTGAAGACAGCGCTGGGCTAAGAAGACCTTTGCTCTGATGCAGCACAGGCAGTGAGTCTTTTTGTAGCTGCCTGCTAACTCTTCCATTCATAATCTCCATCCCCTCCTTTCCCTTTATATGGTGAAGCATTTCAAATGCTTTAAGCCCTCGAATCCCCCGAAAATAAAAATTACAGTTGTTGCCATTGGGGCTGTATTTCTACCAAAGGCAACATTTCACAGTGTTGTGGTAGCAAAACAAGAAGAGAAGAGATTGGATTTATACCCTGCCCTTCATTTGGAGTCTCAGAGCGCCTTACAGACTCCTTTCCCTTCCCCTCCCCACAACAGGCACCCAGTGAGGTAGGTGGGGCTGAGAGAGCTCTTTCCAGAACTGTCCTTGTGAGAACAGCTGTGACAGAACTATGGCTTGCCCAAGATTCTCCAGCAGGTGCAAGTGGAGGAGGAGTGGGGCATCAAACCCGGTTGTCCCAGATTAGAGTCTGCGCACTTGACCACTGCACCAAACTGGTTCTCGGAAATGCCTGTGGTGGCAGGATGTTCTACAAGACAAAAACAGCCTGAATCTCTGAGGGAGAATGCTTCCTTTGAGTATATGTAACCCTCCCCTTTTGAACACCGAATGACTCAGTAGTTCTAGAAGAGTTCTAGAGCCATTTTGCTATACTTTTTGCCTGGGGAGGAAAGAAACCGAAGGACCTGGGGTCCTATTATCTACCCCTTGTTGGAGAGTCAAACACGTTTCAGCTGCATAGGAAGGAGGAATGGAAACCTTGGGTTTGTCTTGATTTATTTGGTCTCAGGCTATGGGCAGCCTGCAGATCGAAGAGAGATGGTTTTCTCCACAACCCCCTGGCCGACACTGGTTCCCACATTGTCTTTTCAGTGGCCACAGAGAACTTCTGGGAGAAGGGGAAGGAGGGGAAAGACCCACCACTGCTAGCAGAATATCTCCATACTCTCCCCCCCCCCCTTTTGAAAGGCCGTGTCTCTTTATCTTGTTTTCTGGTGCGTCTAATTATGGACGTCTGTTGTCTACTTAAAGGCAAAAAATACCAACTTACTGCTAGATATCGCGTGGCAGGCTTTCACCTCTGATTTCAAGCTTCAAAACAAGGATTTCCCATTGCTGGCTTCCGTACTGACCAAGTAATGGTCAGGTGCAGGCTTGCCAAAGCCAGAGCAAACCGTGGTAAGTCGTAAACCACCTAGAAATGTTTTTCAGCAAATAATTGAGTGTGGAGGGGACAACCTTGACTGTCAGGAACCTCCTTTCCCCTCATGGCCTAAAAGGTCCTTGAGCTGCAGTTAGTCAGGAGGCCGTTTTTCTCCAATCCTAGTTAATGCCCTCACCTTGAACTCTCCTAGACTCAAAGGGACCATGGCTCTTAGAGGTTCCTAGACTCACCCGCATGCATATCTGACCCCAACATCTCCCTCTAGGCTAGGTTATCATAAGATGTTAGCAGTGTTCCCTCTAAGCTGAATTAGTGTGAGCTAGTTCACAGTTTCTTAGCCTCTATCTCACACATTTTTGTCTTAGCTTATGAAGGATGCCTCCAGAGCAAACTAATTTATGCAATAGCCAAATCGCTCAATCACAACTTTAATGCCCAGTAGCTCACAAAGTAGAATTTTTGCTCACAAGTCTCCGCAGCTTAGAGGGAGCATTGGCTGTGAGAAATCTGAGCAGGCCAATATCCCCCTTTCTTTTGCATACAGTGTTTTTCAAGATAGTGTTTGGCTTCTTTTTTTGGGGGGGGGGGGAGTTCTTTTGGTGTAATTTACAAATTAATGTTTTTTGGGGGGGAACCCCAGAAGGTGTGCATGAATGGAGGGGATCCCCCTCCCTCAGAGCACGGGAAGGTTTCCCCCTCTCGTCTCTCCTCCTGCAGCCCCAAAGGCAGCTCCAGGGCGGGGGGGGACTCCTAGGAGCAGAAGGGGGGCATTAGAGATGGGCTGCGGGGGGGGGGGATCAGTAAAAATCATTCCACTGTTGCACACATGGAAATTCTCCCGTGGATCTAAACCAGTTTTAGTCTGCGTACCTGGGAAGTCCGCCCCCCACCCCACCCGGTCTGCGGGTGCCCCCTTTCATTGCCCTACTGATAGGTGCTGGGCCATCAAGTTTGCTGTTTTGGGGAACAAGTGGAGGGTGTACAAGGACTTGGGGGGGGGGATCTTGTTTTCCTTGTATCCCCTCCCCCATTATTTCTTCTTTCTCCCCCGGCAGCCCTCTCAGCGTGTCCCTTTTCCTGCTTCTGTCTCTCTTACCCACCAGCTAACCTGCCTTTATCTACCCCCATGTCCTCACCTTTCCCTCTTTCCTTACCTCTGGCAACCTCACCTCAGGAAAAGTTTGGCCAAGTTGTGCAGTGGCGTCCAGTTGCTAGGCAGTATTAGTTGTGTGGTGGGTTTTTGGTTGCCAACCTCCAGGTGCTGCCTGGAGATCCCCCGCTATTACAGTTGATCTCCAGACAACCAAGATCAATCCCCGTGGAGAAAACGGCTGCTTTGTAGGGTGGATTCTGTTGCATTAGTCTGTCCCAAAGCCCCTCCCCTCCCCCAGGTCCCACCTCCAAAATCTCCAGGTATTTCCCAGCCCAGATCTGGCAGCCCTAGGCTAGCCCTGGTTGCTCTGTGGCCACGTCTAGTGCTGGGCTGAGTTGTGCAGTGGCGAAGAGGGGGAAGGGGTGCCATCTCCGCCCCGGCCCCTGCCTGGTCCCCACCCACCCACATCACTCCTTCCCATAGCCGTGGGGACTGCTTCTCGGTTGTGATGGGGGTTGCAAGGGGTCAGGCAGTGCGAGCAAATAGCTGCGCTGGACTAGAGGAAGAGATTGGATTTATACCCCGCCCTTCACTCGCAGTCTCAGAGCAGCTTACAAACCCCTTTCTCTTCCCCTCCCCACAACAGACACCCTTGTGAGGTAGGCAGGGCTGAGAGAGCTCTTTCCACAACTGCCCTTGAGAGAACAGCTCTGACAGAACTGTGGCTTGCCCAAGGTCATCCAGTAGCTGCATGTGGAGGAGTGGGGAATCAAACCCGGTTCTCCCAGATTAGAGTCCGCACACTTAACCACTACACCAGACTGGCTCTCAACGTGCCTCTATTGCAGAGGAAACCTGGGGAGGCAGAATAGGGACCTGAGGCCATTTCTTTGGCATTCCCCCTCCCCTTCTCCTGGAGTGACTTGAACCAATACCTTCTTTTCATAACACACACACAAGTACAATTTTTGTCCCTTCTTTAGAAGGGCTGATGCTTTAGTGGTTGAGTGGATAAGTCAAGGAGTGTAATAAGGTGGTATCAGCTATCTAAAGTAAGAGAGAGCAGAAGCTCTGCTCTAGAAGAAGTCACAGTTTCTCGCACAGAGCTTTACGGAAATGACAGGGTATTCCAGGGGGGTGGACGGGCCTGGCCCTCACCCAGTGGAAGTCTCTGCCAGAGAGCATCCGTGCCCTGCAGAATTGGCTACCTTGCCACAGGGCTTGTAAGGCAGAGATGTTCCGCCAGGCATTTGGTTGAGGACAGCAACGGGGACAGTAAGTCGTCTGGTGCTCTCGGGTCCCCCACTACCCCTCACCTGCCCTCAGGAGACTACGGGAGGTTGCAGCTTTTGCCGAAACTTCTTGCCACCTCAGAATAGCCTGTTTTATTGTTTGTGCTGTATTTTGTTACCGGTTTTAACTTAAAACTTCTAGACTATTTATTGTTCTGTTCTGATGTAAGCTGCCCTGAGCCCTGCAGCCTAAAAGTCCAATAAATAAATAAATTCCCCTCCATCCCCTCACAAGTCACTAACCCACTTTTTCCCCAACACAGGATACCTGCTCTATTATTCCTGCCTGTTCATTGCCCTTTGAGCCCTACGCATCTGTGCTTGGAGATGCCTCCGAGTTCTTTTCCTTCACCTCACTCATCTCCTGGTAGAACAAGTGTAGAGTCCCGTGGCTCCTTTAAGACCAACAAAGGTTTATTCAAGGTATGAGCTTTCGTGTGCCTTGCACACGAAAGCTCATACCTTGAATAAACCTTTGTTGGTCTTAAAGGGGCCACGGGACTCTACATTTGTTCTGTGGCTTCAGACCAACACGGCTGGCCACCTGGCTCTATTGTCTCCTGATAGTTTCCCCCATTTCTGTGTCCAGGAGGTCCCCCAGCCTGATGGCTGATGCTGCAGAATACCTGCCTATCCCCCCCCCCCAAAGCAGGGAATTGCTGTGATGCCTGGTGGGCGGGACTAGAGGTTGTCCATCACCCCCGCTCCTTTCCCACCTTCCTCACCCTCCGTCTGCCCCGGGCGCACGGTACCCCCTGCACACCTCTCAGACCTTCACCCCCCTGCCCATTGCCCCTGCAGCCTTTCACATCCCCTCAGACTATCCCCGCCTACCGCCCCCTCTGCCCGGCACTGGCAGTGCCTCCTTGCTTTTCAAGGCTCCCATGGTCGTCTCCCCTGAGGCGCCACTGCAGAACGTGAGGTGGACGCCGCATGGGCTGTGCAGGTTGCTAAGGCAACCAAAGCAGCCGTTGAACTCTTGCGAGAGAGAGGACAGTGGTTTCTGGTTGCCTCAGCAACCGTGGCCGACACGGAACCGTCTGCCCCAGGGCCTCAGGAGAGGAAGTCCCTTCTGTCTCCAGCCATGTCCTGATAGTGGGGGGGGGGCAGGGCCCCATAGTCCACGGCGGGGCCTCAGCAGAGAAGCCAGTTCCACTGAGGCCCTGTGATGGCACATGAGCTGGAGCCCCTGCCCACCTACAAGGTTTCTCGGGCAACCAAAGTGGTACCCAAAACTTTCATAAGAGTGAGGGTGACATTTTGGGCCTCTGAGAAACCTCATCGGATTGGGCGGTCTCTCGTCAGCAGGAAGAAGCAGCCGTCGTTCCGTTTTGGCATTTTTTCCTTCCTCAGTGTGCGGTTGAGGGGGGCAAGTAGTATTTTATGGGGGTTCCTCCGAGTTCATAGAGTCCTCCCGCACTTTCATTCCACCCTGTGTTGCACTCGCACCCAGGGGCCGGGACTTCATGCTTAGACACAGAGATCATGATTAGGTCCGTTACAGTAATCTGGCAGGTTTGATTTCTGACACAGGTACTTCAGTTTGTCTCCTGGGGAACAGTTACCCTGAATCCATTTCCTGGCCAACTCCGTGCTCCTTACTTATCGACACAAACAAAATTGATGGCTGGATGCACAAGTACCCTTTCCAGCTAAGAATGGGCTTGCTCCTGGGCGCATGTTCTTTCCTCCCTCTGAGCACTCTTTGCACCCACCTGATCTGGGTTTCCTTCCACCCTGCACTCACTGACCTGCCTCATCCTCTTTTCATCCTTCTTTGGTGTTTGGTGTAGTGGTTAAGTGTGTAGACTCTGATCTGGGAGAACCAGGTTTGATTCCCCACTCCTCCACTTGCAGCTGCTGGATGACCTTGGGCAGTTCTTGAAAAAAGAGCAGTTTCTGTCAGAGCTCTCTTAGCCCCACCTGCCTCACAGGGTGTCTGTTGTGTGGAGGGGAAGAGAAAGGAGTTTGCAAGCCGCTCTGAGACGCCGAGTGAAGGGCGGAGTATAAATCCAAAATCTTCTTCTTCTTCTTCCTCTTCCTCCTCCTTGTTCCTCTTCTCCACAGAGCAACATTTTAGGAACAATTATTTCCAAACTCATAACATATTCTTCTTTAAGCTGTTGCCATTAGTGTCTGGCTGGCTGTTCTCTGAAAAGTTGCGTTGCCTCACTTTGGGCTCTGGTGTGTTGGGTGAGGCAGTTCAGAGTGAAGGAGACTCAGAATGGCAGAAACATTATCAGGCATCTTTTCCGTCACGGGCTGCCTTTTGCACAAAGTCTCTCATTAAGGGGAGGACAACATTCCCCCCTCCCCAACAAATCAGCCCCTCATAGTCATTCTTCTGTGCAGCCACACACTGAGACTGGGCCGGTGCAGGTGGGCCACAGGGAAAAGTGTCTAACTTAAAGGAACTGAGGAGGTGCTCTTCCCCCTCTTCAGCATACTGCTACATCAGAGCATAAGAGAAGCCAATGGCCCATCCAGTCCAACACTCTGTGTCACACAGCAGCCAAAGCGCTACGCTGTGGATATAGGTCCCAGGAGAGAGTCAGCGGTAGGAAGAGCTGTGCCGCATTCTCTTTGCAGCTGAGACGCTCATCTGGGGCTGCCGGGTCAGTAGGACGCGTGGGCGGGGGGTGGGGGGGGCTTTCTGGGAGCTGGAACAATGTGATGTGCTTACATCACCCGGGAGCCAGAAATAAATGCAACGTGCCTACGTCATCTGGAAGTGATGTAGGCACGCCGATGACATTGGGGTGATGCTCTGGTTTTTGGGCAAAACTATGGTCTCAAGCTAATTGTATCATGGAGTTTTGCCCAATAACCGGAGCACTCTCAGTGTCACTGACGTGTCTAGGTCACTTCCGGGTGAAATAGGCATGCCATGTTTATTTCCTGCTTCTTGCCTGTTGGGGGGGGGGTGCCAGAAACCGGGGGACCCCTGCCCACACTAGGGTCTGGCATCCATAGGCTGACCCTGCTTCCTTGGTGAGTAGCTTGCTATTCCCCCAGTGTGGGCCTGCCAGTCTCCGTTGTTCCTTGAGTGTCTTCTGTGCAGACATACGCTTGCTCTCTCTCTCCTACATAGCTGTGGGTCCTTCTGGGTCTCTGCTGTTCTCTGGCAGCTCAGGAGAACTGAGGGCCAATGGGGCCTCTCCCTCACCGCGTGCCGTGGTTTCGCCAGGAAAATGGGGCCGTGCATGCCAAAGGGGGGGGGCCCTCCTCAGTTCCTTTAACGCAGAAGATTTTTCTCTGCGGCTGGCCTGTGCAGACCTGAGGTGCGCCTGCACAGAAAACACTCAATGAACACATTCAAGTGGGTAGCTGTGTTGGTCTGAAGCAACAGAACGAAGTTTGAGTAAGTCTGTCTTCTGAGTTAGAGTTCTCGATTTGAGGAATGCAGAGGCGGAACACAAGAAGATGGTCCCTTAAGAGCAGAAGAGAAGCCATTGTTGGATCAGGCCAGTGGCCCATCCAGTCCAACACTCTGGGCCACACAGTGGCCAGAAGTACCAGGCGCTTGTGCTGCTCTTACGTCCAGCTTGTTTTAGTGGCATCGGCTGGGTTTTGGCTTTTTAAAAGGGTTTAGTAGTGGCTTTGTTTTTAATGGCTGTGTTTTCATTGGTTTATCGCCTTAGCTGTAAAACATCTCCAGCAGGTCTCTGGAGAGGCAGCGTATAAAATAAACAGAGATAAATAAAGTTGAAGAATACCTCCCCTGATAGGTTCTAGCTTTAGGTAGGGAGATGAAAAAGAGAACAGAATGTCTCCGGCACTCTCCCCACCTCCTGAAACAGGAACCTAAATTTGGGAGGGAGGAGGAGGCAGTGAGGACTTTTCCAGGCACAGCCTTAATTTCTGCACACCCAAGATAAAAGAGCAGTATTGCAGAGGGGTGTATTCGTGTGTGTGTGTGTGTGTGTGTCGAGAGAGTAATTGCTGAGATAACAGGAGAGGCAAAAAAATTACTAGAAGTATGGAAACATAAAGGCCCTTGCTCAAAAGCTAGTCGAATCTGACTCTAGGGGGCAGTGCTCATCTCTGTTTCCAAGCTGAAGAGCCAGCGCTATCTGAAGATGTTTCCACGGTCATGCGGCCGGCATGACTAAATGTCGAGGTGCACAGAACACTGTTACCTTCCCACTGAAGCGGTACCTATTTATCTACTTGCAATTTCTTGCTTTCGAACTGCTAGGTTGGCAGGAGCTGGGGCCAGAGACGGGAGCTCACTCCGTCACGTGGCACTCGGGTCTCGAACTGTTAAACTACAGACCTTCCAGTCTGCAGCTCAGCGTCTTAACCTCTGAGATCTTATAGATCTTTAAAACATGGCAAGCTGAAAAAAAATGAAAAGCATTGTCTGAAGAGAAACTTAACTTTAATATCTTGTCCCTGTAGTAAAATACTCCCTTTTACACAACAGTGCTGAGTGTCATGAGACCACTTCACACAGGTGAAAAGAAGTGCTTGGGTGATGTACGAATGATGGTGTAAGTGTATCATGTGTGAATCTGGAGTCATAAAGGCACTTAACCATGTTGTTACACGAGACACATTCCCACCCCCACCCCGATACTTGTGAAGCATAATGTTACTGCTTTGGCATTCCCTGTGCACTCCGCGGTAATGTGATGACCATCTCATTAGACTTTTTGCACAGCCTAGCTGAAAGGTCCCTGCTTGATAGCATGGATGCCAGCAGATGTTTCTAGAACCTGCACTCTTGGTTGACTCCCCCCCCCCGGGTCACATTTTTCTGACTTTATTTGCAAAAGCCATTTCTTTATATCGTTGTATTCTGTGTTCTAATCTGATGCCTCATTGATCTGTATTCACAGCAAGTTGTTGAAAAGGTCGGCCCAACCTGGCTTTTCCTTGCCAGGTGGGACGTCACACTAGTGACAGGTGGGATTTCTTAAACTCTAGGCTGCCGCATTCTGATTTTCTTCTTCTGACTTATGCAGGGCCGCATCTGCAGAAAGGCCGGGAAGTCAAAAAAGTCCTTCAGCCGTAAAGAAGCCGAAGCAACATTTAAGAGTCTAGTGAAGACCCATGAAAAATATGGGTGGGTCACTCCTCCAGTGTCCGACGGCTGATGCAGCTTGTGATCCACCCATCAGACGCTAAATGAGACACCGACTGAAAGCGAAGTACTCGGACATCTCCTCAGTGCATAAATACACACATCCATCCTTTTTCTACTTCAGCTTCTGTTAGATGTCATGAATGTCACGGAGACGTCCAAATTATTTATGAACAGATCTGTTTACAGGGGGGGAAATGCTGTATAAGATTATATTTTAAAACTGGCAAAATGATCAGATTGATCAGCTTTTGAGTCACTTTAGAACAGATGTTGAGATTGTATTGCCTCTGCCCTTTCTCCATCCGAGCCCTGTTCCTGTCGCTGCTACTGCCGCGTCTTCCTCCGGCTCAGCAGCACCGACCAGCCATCCTGGGATTTCCATGCGCCATCATTCCGTTCGTTTATATGTTAAAAACAAAAAAATGAAGCTGTTAGTATTTAAATAGGGAAGCAAGTGCATTGCAGATTCATTTTTGCTGTGCTGTTTTTAAAAATTGTGTTTCCAAACAGGTCAACCTGACTTTGAAGATGTGTTTCTTTTGTGTGGAGCTGTGGTCTGCCGTGGCTGAAATTCAGGCCCCATTTGTGCTATGTAACATGACCTTTGGTTTCCTTAAAAACAGAAGGACAGGATTCTAGCAAAGACACAAGCTCTAGTGTTGAAAAAGGGAAGAAAAGTACCCAGCTGGTCAAAAGTGTGCGAGCTCTGGTGACCCCGTGGTGGGCAGTTGCTCAAGGCAAGAACAAAAAACACACAATCGTGTGGAGGTCAAAACGGTTTTGAGACCCAGATACACCCGAGCCAAGGGGGCAGCAGGGGGCTGGTGACCCAGATAGTGTCTGTCTTCCTAGCAGAAAGGGGTACGTTAAGAACTGCATATTGATCTGTCAGCCTCTGCAACTGCCAAACAAAATAAAATGAGACAAAATAAAGAACTAAACTAACAGTACTCAACTTAAAAAAAAAAAAAAAGACAGGCCAGTTACAAAAGCCAAGTCAAATTTTTTAAGGCCTTTCTATGACTATTTGCATGCCTGGATTCTCCCCCCACCCCAACGCGATAGAGACGTTGCCTCCTTCTTGCCCAATGCCAGAGAGAATCGACTACTATATAAAGGCCTGGGGGGGTTGCTAAGGATTCATGTTTCCCCCTTCTACTCAACAGGTTTTTAAGACTTCATATAACGTTCCTACGAACACAAAGGATGAGCTTGGAAATGTGAAACCTGACTGTGTTGGACACATTCTGAATAAAATCAACCAAACAATCCGCCTGCCTTTTTGGTCATTCTTTGGAAGGGCCACTGCAAAACATTAGAAGTAGTTATATGATGAGTGGTATACACTGGAGCACCTTTGGTCACACAATGCAATGGAGTTCAAAAAGTTACAGCACATCTTAAGCGTGACTCCTCCCAGAGGTCCGTCGGACATGTGTAGGATTGTGGGGTGGGACTGGGGCCAGAGCTTATCAAAAAGGGTTTTTTTCCCGCCCTGCACAAAAGTAAGACCCCGCTTCAGTGACCGGAGGATCTGTGTGAGAGAGAAACACCATCCGGGGGTGGATTTGTCATTAAGGCCACCGGGAAAGGTCCTGGTGGGCCAATGGCCCCCAACCAGGGCCACCCCGACTTCAAGCAAGGGGTAGCTCCCATAGCTGCTGCTGCAGCAGGCTAGGGGCCCTTGCCCCACGCGGGCGGGGCAAGTAGCTGCCACAAGCAGCTGGGGGGGTGGGCAGGGGGCCAGCAGCCACCACAAGCCGGCCAGTTCTTGTTCCTTTCCCTCCCCTCAGTCAAGGGTGTGGGGCTGGGGGCAGGGCCCTGTCCAGAGCTGTTTCTCCTCCTCAGTCTGCCCTGACACCTCCAGCACATGTAGGATTTGATTTGTCATAACAGTCCCCGCTTTCAAAGAGGCAAGCCACCAATCAATTTTAGAAGTGACTTGGCTCTCCAGTAGGAGGAAGTTGGCTGTGATTGCTATGAGCAACCAGAACTCCCGCTCAACTTTCGGGTTTGCTCGTTTGCATCCTGATCCAAGTTCCTGGATGCATTTGTACAGGACCTTATTACTTTCCCTGTAACTTAACAGCCCACAAGCTATACATCATGGCATTATATAAGTAATTTGTAACTGCATAAATTGTCCAACTCTTCACAACCCCATGGACCCCATCACACCAGGCCCTCCTGTCTTCTTCCGTCCTCCAGAGTTGGCTCAATTTCATGTGTGTTGCATCGGTAACACTGTCTGACCGTCTCATCCTTTGCCGTCCCCTTCTTCTGTTACCTTCAGTCTTTCCCAGCATCAGGGTCTTCTCCAGGGAGTCCTCCCTTCTCATTTGGTGGCCAAAGTATTTCAGCTTCAGTATCTGGCCTTCCAGGGAACAGTCATGGTTGATTTCCTTTAGGATTGACTGATTCAATCTCCTTGCAGTCCATAATAACTACATAAATAAATATGGCTAAATCACATGTATACTTTTTAAATCTTGCCTAACAGTAAGAGCTTTAGTGTCTGTTGTTTGGAAATGTTCTGTAGACAGTCCAGGGAGTAATATATTAGTTGTGAAATTAGATTCAATGGAGGCAACTAAAAAGGATATGGGCAATTGAGTCACCTTGATCTTTACAGTAAGTACAGAAACGTTTCTCGTGGGGGGGGGGTTTCTACTAAGCCCTCCATCTCAGAATTTATATGGGAGTTCCAGGATAAATTGTAGCTAAACATAACACTGAGATATTTAAGTTGTCTAACTTCTTCAATACTTTCTCCATAAATTTTCCTGGAGAATCTCAGGATCTTTGTTGTGGCAAAATTAATTGTCGTCAACTCTTGAGCACCAAAGACAAATCATTCATGAGTTTCTTCAAGCCAATTGAGGTTTGGGTGAGGAAAACTAAATAATCAGCATATTTAAATCATTGGTAGGGGACGATTTCCTAAATATGGAACGTATTTTCTTTATTTTATTGGGCTCATATCCCGCCCTCCCCACATGTAGGCTCAGAGCGGGCATCAACAGAGCGGGTCTTCAATTAATGCAGATTTACAATTAAAAACATTACAACAATCTGTCAGAATCCCAAGTCAATCAAGCTCAACAGCAGTCCTTCAAGGAAGTTCAGTTTATTGAGAGAGGCACTTAGGTCATCGTTCGACACACACTGTGTCAGGAATGGGGTTAAAGCGGGGAACCAGATAATTATACATGGTTCATACAGGGTCCCCTGATGGGCAGGGACCAATAAGGAGGGTACCTGAGCGCGCCCAAACTAAAACAGTTCATGGCTCCCAGCGGGAAAAAGCGGCGTGCAGAGTTGAGCTCCAAGGACACAAACGAGATAAGGGATGCACTAGGTGCACATACCAAGCCACGGAGGAGGGGGAGACTGTGCAGGAGCGAGGTGGGGGGAAGGGAGAGAAACAGAAAGCCCACGGTGGCGTCAGCTGACACAATCCATTAAAATCAGTAACATTTCAACACACTAAAATAACAGCGTGCCTCAACATAGTATAGTGGTCCCAATTGGCTTCCAGGATCTGCGGTCACTGGAGGGGAGGCCAAATCAAACTGCATGCCCTGTCCGTCAACTAAAGGCCTGGTGGAAGAGCTCCGTCTTGCAGGCCCTGTGGAACACTAACAGGTCCCGTAGGGCCGCGATCTCATATAGTAGCTCATTCCACCAGGCAGGGGCCAGGGCCAAAAGCCCTGGCTCTAATTGAGGCAAGTCAGACATCCCTAAGGCCAGGGACTACCAGGAGGTGCTGGTTCGTAGAACGCAATGTTCTATGGGGCTCATATGGGCAGAGGCAGTCTTGAAGGTATGCAGGCCCCTGCCTGTATAGGGCTTTAAAGGTAAGCACCAACATCTTGAAGCACATCTGCGGTCAATGCAGGTCACACACATCTGCGGTCACACACAATGCAGGTCACACAGCACCAGGTGGATATGTGCCCTCACAGGCAGCAACATCAATACCCGTGCCACTGTCTTCTGCACTAGCTGTAACTTCTGGAGCAGAGTCAAGGGAAGCCCCACGTAGAGAGAATTACAATAACCTAGTCGGGAAGTGACCATTGCAGCCAGATCATGGGGGGGGGGTGAGGTGCGGGGCCAGCTGCTTGACCTGCCTCAGATGAAAAGGGCAGACCTCACAGTGGTGGGTGACCTGGGTCTCCATAGTCAGTGAGGCATCCAGGAACACCTCCAGGCTCTTTACCTTTGGCATTCAGGCAGAAAACAGGTACCTTCTTCAGTGACACAAATGCCTCTCTTCGTTTGTTACTTAAAAGCACTTTGGGCTACCATTTACCAGAATACTGTCAGGAGTAATGAGGAAAAAAGAAGCGTTAAGCCAGTGGATCAATGACAGAGTGGTCTATCCGCTGCCCTCTGTTCGTCCCTCTTGGCTCTTCAGCGGAGGGGTCACACAAGGAGCTATGCTGCATAGAAGGTGGGTCACACCAACAACCTGGCCAACAGTTTAAATATTTTAAGAGAAGGGGAAGGGGGAGAGAGGAAGAGGGCAGATGTATATTGTTGAAAAAAAAGATGTGGGCCCAACGACTGGGGTTCAAGAGCGGTCCATAGCAGGGGTGGCCAAACTGCAGCTCGGGAGCCCCACGCAGCCCTTTCACACATATTGTGCGGCTCCCGGCAGGGCAGCTGGGGAAGCGAGGGGGAGGCATCTCTCCCCAGTTGGTCTCCCCTTCCTCAGCCAGTGTTCCCCTCCCTGGGTAGGCTTGAGGTGGGGGGGGGAGCAGAGAAAGAAAGCAACTTTAAATGCATTCTCAAAGTGCCCCCCTCCAGCCTACAAATATCACTGGATAAATAAATATAACTATCAATATCTGGTTTCCCCCCTTTTGTTTTTATTTTTGACAGTCTGGTGTAGTGGTTAAGTGCGCGGACTCTTATCTGGGAGAACCGGGTTTGATTCCCCACTCCTCCACTTGCACCTGCTGATGTGACCTTGGGTCAGTCACAAGCTCTGGCGCAGCTGTTCTCTCAAGGACAGTTTGTGTTAGAGTTCTCTCAGCCCCACCTCCCTCACAGGGTGTCTGTTGTGGGGAGGGGAAGGGAAAGGAGTTTGTAAGCCGCTCTGAGACGCCTTTGGGCAGTGAAGGGCGGGGTATAAATCCAAACTCTTCTTCTTCTTCTTCTCTTAATGTTAATAAAAACATTTTTATTTTTTCAGTAAAAACGTGTAGTATCTGTTCATGCCTTGCAGCTCTCAAACATCTGATGTTGATTCTGTGTGGCTCTTACATTAAGCAAGTTTGGCCACCCCTGGTCCATAGTCTGGGGGGGAAAAACACTGAGAGACTTGGGCTGTGCACCCAAGGACCCAAATCCCTTTGGCTCATGTCTCTGGCCATGCTATGGCTTTAAATTAAATCAGTTGATTAATAAACCAATTAAACCTCACATCCAAAGTTTTAGCAGGTGAATAGACAGACATGTGTAGGAGAGGTCTATCAGCAGCTGCTAGCCATGGTGAATGAAGGGAACCTCCACATTCAGAGGTGGTAAACTTCTGAATACCAGTGCCAGGAGGCACCATCAGGGGAAGGCCTTGGCTTCTGTGTCCTGTTCTTGGCCCTCTGGAGGATACTGGACCAGATGGACCGCTGGTCTGATCCTGCAGGAGTCTTCTTGTTTTCCTATAAACCATGGACTCTGTCTCCTAGTAGTCAAAATTGAAACAGCAGCATGTTCAGAGTAACCAGCTCATGTCTGGTGCATAGTTCCCTCTAAGCTGTGCTAGGGGGTGCTGGTGCATAAAATTTTAACAGGCAGCACAGGGATTTCTTTCAGCTCACAAGGCATTTCCCCCCTCCATTGGAAACAATGGAGGATGGGGGCACCTGCTTCTTGATCCCATAGAATTTGACCCGCTGGTCCAATCTTTCTGAAACTGGGATGGGGTTTTTTAGGAGAGGCACCAGCAGCCATGCTGCAAATTTGGTGCCTCTACCTAAAAAACCAGCCCCCTCAAACCCCAGATCAATTCTCCATTACAGCCTATGAGGCCCATTGACTATAATGGTCCCCATAGGCTACAATGGAGCTGGGGAAAAACATTTTTTTTTGCACACCCCTATTATACTTTTCAGTATGATTTGTAAGCTCCCTTGAGTCTCAAGGAAAAGTGGGATATAAATATTTGAATAAATAGGTAGTTTGGGCAAGTTGATAACATTTAAGCATCTTCCTGTTTGTTAGGTTAGGCAGGGTTCTGACAGTGATTGTTCCTCCTCAGTTATACTTGCCCTGTAATGCTGGTTGGCATTTTTCAGTTTAAAAAAAGTAGACTGCAAGAGTCCCCCCCCCGTGCCCAAGTGCTGGTATGTTTTCTAAAGCTCAGTGCAGGGCGACAGTCCAAGGCCAATATAGTGGACTGGGGTGGGTAGACCTGTTCTCTGGAAGCCAGATCTACCAATATAGTGGACTGGAGCCAGTAGACCTGTTCTCTGAAGGACCGATCTACCGATATAGTGGAAAGGGGTGGGTGAAATTTGACTTGATTCTATTTTCTCTTATAATGTTTAAATTCTTGTTAAAATATAGTTTAAATATAATTTTAAAGAATTTATTCTGAGATTTTTACAAGGTTATGGAAGTAATCTTCTAAAAAACTAATTTACATGATAGTCAAATGTAGATTCACTCACAACTTTAATGCTACTGGCTTTTTTCGCTCATAAGGTAGAATTTCTGCTGACAACACTGTGGAGCTTAGAAGGAACATCGGCCTGGGGATGGAGCAAGAAAACCACAGCAAGGATCCCAAGGTCTGCTCCCAGGTCTCTGTGCTTCAGCTTGTTTCTGTCTACACACGTTGCTGTTCCCACGCACACGTTCCTTCATTTAGCAGACTCATGTGGCTGAGCTATTCCTGGATTCCACAGCTGTATACAGGAGGTGGGGAAATGAAAGTGAGACACTTTCGGGGTGGGGTTACCTTGCACATAGAAAAACAGCATGTCAGGGAAAGGGTTAAGCTGAACACTTTTGCATATGCAGTAAGTTTTAGATGAGAAAGCATTCAAATGCATGATCTGAAAACTGGAAATCACCTGATTGTGCTTTACAGAAGCAGCACTAGAATACTCAGGACAGGTTAGTTCTTTTTTTCTTGCTGGCATGCACATTTTTAACTATTTATAACAACGGCTTTGGTTAAAGCCTTTGTAACAATAATATGCAAGGAATCCTTCAGCGAAGCCCCTGAAAGAATTAAAAACAGCAGCAAACTCCAATAGGACAGGAAAGTGAATTTCAGCATGTGAACCTTTCAAATTGAACCAGCAATTCTAGGAAAACTGCACCCTTGGTCTTCTAGTCCCTTTAGCGCCTGCTTAGCACTTATTGCAAAGTCGTTTATTTTACTTTATTTTTTTAAATGCTGTTATCCTAAGATAATCATGCTTTAGAACTAACCCTGCTTTGAAATGTTTTGTAGGTGGGGAAAAAATCGATATAATGGAACCGATTCTAAATTCCAATTTAGAAGCCACCCACCCCCTCGGATTCTCTTTTTTATTATTTACAAAAGGATCTGTAGAACTGTTTAATAATGAATCCTGTCCCTGCCACTTTCCTCAGTTTCTGGATCACACAGACACTTAAATCAGTGCTTTCCATCTGGTAACATGGAAAGGATAAAAATGCCTTCCTCTAGAAACGAAATGGAGGAATGCTGTGCTGCTATGCGCCAAGGGAGGAAAATCTTACAAGCCACACAGATTGACAAACTGCAGCTTCATGGCAACATCCGCATCCTCTCCGGGGACACTGCTGGCTGGCCAGGCCATCCCAGACAGCCGATCCTTCCTTTCTGCAATCCCTGTCCTTATTGGACATGGTTATTCTTCAAGAGACCTGGACTCAAGTGCCTCTGACAGTGGACGGATTCTCCACACGTGAATTATATGCCTCTGCTGCAGAGAAAATGGGCAGACCCAGGGGAAGCCTGGCTATTCTAGTCTCTACAAAACTTCAGGCCACAGTGGTAAAATTAGGGCCAAATGACCAGTGTGTAGCTGTGCAATTCAATAGATTTTGCCTTTTAGTTATTAACGTATACATAGCACCTCAAGATCATACGCTTTGACTACAGGAAATCTGGAGCACTCTTGCAAAATACATAACTCGTCTCCTACTGATGTTCCCTAATGCTCTTGTTTTGGTAGCTGGCGATTTTAATGTAGAGCCATCCCCTCTGATGAAATCTATTTAAGCAACAATGCTACCCCCCCCAGATGAGTCAGCATTTCCCTTACCCCCACCCAAAAGATGCTAAATCAAATTGGAAAGGATTTCACTCAGCACAATTAGCAAACATATTAGATTTGTTTATTTTGAATGGCGCAGTCAAGGGTGATATTTCTGGTGAGTACGCATTCTGGTCAAGCCAAGGAGCTAGCACCACTGGTTTTGTACTAGCTTCTCGCAAACTGTTAGATTTTGTAGATTACTTAAGAGTTGGGACCCGCCAAGATAGCAACCACTTGCCAGTCACCTTAGCATTAAAGAATCAAAATCTAGCAGTTCATCTAACTGAGAAATTTGATACAGAGCTACTATACAAAAAAACCAGGAATGCAGAATGCAAGAGACTAGAATAGGGTAGCATCTTAAAGTATGCCAGTGGACATAGTGTGCCACATCTGGCACATCAATGCAGTGGCATTCACACAAGCTGCTATAATGCAATGTTCACAAGGCCTGGCTGGCCTGCTGAAGCCAGTTGCCACCCCACCTTGTACCCAACTCCCAGCCTGAACACATGTATTGCATCTACACCATGAGCAGGTCCCAGCCCCCACGAAGCAAGCACAGAACATGAGGAGCAATTGCCATGTTCTGTGGCTCAAAATAGAACTCACCAACAACCCTGGCTGACCAAGGCCTGGTGCCCGCAGACTGCTGCCAGAGGCACAGGGTAAGCATACAGTACTCCCTCTCAGACAGTTTTGGGACTGGAAGCTATTCATCCTCCTCTCTGCCCTACCTTTCCCCTGGGATTTATAAATATAGAATGAGGGGGGAAATGTGTTAGAAGGAGAAGAGAGCCAGTTCAGTAGGTGAGCTGTAGTTTTCAAACACTACACCACCACTGTGAGCTAGAGCTGAGAAAGTATTTGCACTCCCTCCCAGATTTTTGGAAGAAGGGGACTAATTATATTTTTAAAAATTAAGCAAAAGCTGGCATTAAATTTTTTTAGCTCTTAATGCACAGATTTTTGGCTCAGTGCAGGGCAACAAAATTCTCTCTTGCTTCTTTCTCTGGGGCTGCTGCTGTGTTTCAGTGTGCTTTCATCTGGCTTCCTCAGTTGCGTCAAAGAGGTACAAAGCCAAGCCTCCCTTCCCTCCATTGGCTGAGGTCTCCTCCCCCTCCTCTTTTGGGGAGGAAAGGAGGGGGAGGGAAAGAGCAAGAGAGAACAACCACATGCAAGAGAGAACAAAGTCAGAGTCCCACAGCATCTCTAAGACCAACATACTTTATACAAGGTACAAGCTTTTGTGTGCATGCACACTTCTTCAGGGGAAGGGGGAGGGGATTCTTCTAACAAGCACAACTTAAATTGAGATTGCCCTGCTCTGCTGTTTACTTTGAGATTTGATTTTTCTCTCTCTCTCTCTCACACACACACACACAAACACACACATTTGGGTGTTAAAAGGAAGGGGCACAGCAAAGAGATGGGTTGAGATCAAGGGAAAGGAGAATTAAAAGGAAATTATTTTGGCTTATTTTGAAGGGGGGGGTTTAGATTAGATTTCTCTGTGCCTATCTGGGATTTTATCGTCTTTCAAAAAGACCCTGTTTAGGAATTAGAACACCTGGATTGGATTTCATTCTTGGATTGGATTTCATTTCATTTCACCAAAGCTCATAGCAAGAAAATTAGATCTCAGTATCTGGGAGACAATGTCCATTTCAGTGAAACTGTACAAAATCTAATTTCATCTTACAATTGTACAGTAAATATTGATGCCATTCTTCATTTTATTAGGCAAACTTGTGACCACATGGATAAAAGATTTCCAGAGAATGAATTACAGGATTGGTGTGTATTTGACAAAGACTGTTATCAAACCCCTCCAACCTGGTCGAGTTTTCCTTTGGGAATCAAGAGATTTCAAGATTAGCTAAGTGTTCCTGCATTTTGTTCCAGAAAGATGAACAATCATACGATAAAGAACTTCATAAAGAGTATTCAGACTTCAAATTAATCATTACGGAGAAGATAAAAGCTGAAAACCTTTCAGGACATACTAACATTTCCACAACAACAAGAACAATTCAGTGAACTAAATCTTCTAGATGTTTGTGGAACTTTTGGAGCCTCAAGTGCTGATTGCGAGAGGGGTTTTAACTTCATTACACCATTAAATGCCATTAAAACTAGGATTGGAAATCAACTTGATAACAGATCACCTGGAGAACTTAATGAGAATTAAACTGCATACATCTAATGGGAATAATATAAATATTGACAGTGTTTATAATTTCTGGAAAACAGAAAGAAAGGAGAAGTTAAATTAAAACATTTTCTGTAATGAAATTTCACTTGATTCTGTTTTCACTTGTAATGTTATATCATTCTTAAAATATAGTTTAAAAGAATTCATTTGGAGATTTTTACAAGGCGATGGTAATAATCTTCCAAAGAACTTATTTACACAATAGCCAAATGTAGGCTCACTCACAACTTTTATGCTAGTAGCTCTTTTGGCTCACAAAGCAGAATTTTTGCTCACAACACTAGGCACTGGAAAATTGGAACATAACTCCAGTGGGCTCAGCAAAGGTCTTAGGCTCGAAATTGTCAAAGACATCCCCTTTTGGGAAAGGAACCTCGGTGCAGCCAGTCGCCTGGGAACCTGCCTTGCTAATTTTTCTCAAGTTTTTCTTGGCATTCTTCCATCCAACCACTTCGGTTTAAATCACGAGAGAGTTCACTTGCCAGCTTTAAAACTCCAATGGCAACCCCAATGTGTGAAAGTCTCTTTTTTGAATAGCTTTATTAATAATGTTAAATGTTATTTGTTGTTTGTCTTATTGTAAGTCTTGGTACAGAGAGACCCAGGAGACACTGCAAAATTGCACTTTGCATGCGCACTGTCCTTTCCACCAACGTTGTACGTTCAGCCTCCGACACTTTTGTCCAAGCACGAGCAGGACCGAGTCAATGAGACCCTTGGAATGTACCATTGTGTTGTGATTGCATAGGGAGGTCTGCATTTGGAGGATTGTTTGTCTATCTTTGTACTTCAAAAGGTGAAGGCCCTGCAAAGAGATCCTTCTAGTTAAAACTGTTAATCCAGTGATAGGATAACAGCAGGAGCCCATAAGTCTCCTAGTTTAAAAGAGGATTTCTCCTCGAGGCCGGCATTCCGAACCTAAGAGGTTTGCCAGGCCCACTGACCCTCCGTTCAGCTCAGGAGTTCAGTGGTCCAGAGCCATGGCCCAGCCTCGCCCCAGCAGGGAGAAGCTTGACTTGATTTAATATTTTCTCAGGGTAAGAACCTCTGGAATTGCTGCTACACTTACTGTGTGAATGCTTGAATGGCTAATAATAATTTTCTTCATGAGTATGAATGGAATCATGAATGCAGAGTGTATGAGAACTAGCCAAATGTTTGGTTTAATTTCATAAAAATGCATTTATTTTTTTACTAACTGTACTCCCATGGTACAATGCATTACTGTAGGAGGGAAGAACTGTTTGCTATGCAAAGACATCCCCTTCCTTGTGTTGGTGGACATGTGCACGTTCTGGAATAGACATGCCCATAGTTCATTAACATTAAGGAATGGAAACTTCTTTTTGGAAAGAAGAAAAGAAGAAACTTGAAGACCTTTTACAGTTTACTTGCTTGTGTAAATATAGCTAGCCCGATTCACTTTGAATTGGCACTGCCAGTGCCAAGAAAAGTGATCTGAAGACTTGAAGATGTTGTACTGAACACTGAAGAAGCATGATTTTGTTTCTTGCATGTTTTTCTTGTTTATAAATAGTTTCAAATGTTTACAATTGAACCCATAATGAGGACTGCCCTCAGGGATATGTATCAATACAGTATTACTACTGACTTTATAACTAATTTTTCTATTCTGTATATTTACTATTGATAAGCAATAGGCAATAGTCTACCTCAATAATGCTATTGGTTTAATGTACATAACTGTTATGTGTTACCTTAGGAGTATAATGCATATATTTGGAAGAAACCTGTGCTTGTTTGCTCCTGGAAGTTTGACATTCACAGTGGCAGTTTGGCTTTTTATAGGGCTAGACTTTTTTTATTTTTGGTCCGTCCTACAACGATTAGTCTTAGATAGATGGTCCTGGGTGAAAGGAAACCTTTTCTTGCTTCAGGTCCAGACCAGACCAGACAACATCACCGACGAGCCTTGGGTTACCAACGTTACAGAACTTTGTACATCCTGAGCTGACGTGTTCACGTTGCACACGCCACCCCACACGTGCTTGAAGTCATGGCCTTCCTCTCGCTTCGCTCACTGAGGCCATGAAAGGGGGGACTGTTAGGAGATGTACTTTGAAAATGCTTCTGTTTGTTATTTTCTGACCTGCACACACACCTGGATGGTGCTTGCAAGCGTCTTTGCATTGGGAGAAATGTATGCTTTGTTGGATGTGACTCTCTGCACTAGGAAGGTACCACACAGCCTGTACTTTCATGCAAATGAAGTTACACACACACACCTCGCGTACCTCTACCCAGCAGACATTGGGAACAAGAAAGCATCTCCATTATGGTCTGCTAGAAGGATGTATAAACAACAACCTGTCCACCATTGAGGAATCTGAATTCCACATGTAACCCACAGGATGCTTGGCATTTACATGTGTTAAGACTGTTTCCTGTTTTGTCACTTGGACCAAGCCAGAGTCATCTGCACATCTAAGGTTTCCATGACAACCCATCTTTGTACCTTGGACCAAACGGTATCTTTAGTAAAGGTGTAGACTTTCAATATTGCCCCACCTTAGTAGGAGGGTACCCCACATCCTATAGCCAATGGTATAAGGGATGGGAAGGACCCGAGAGACCCCAAGCCAGCCCCCAATACTAGCTGATAAAACCAGGTGCAACCTTTGTTTGTTGCCTTTGCCCATCTGTCTACATTAGCTAGCTAAGTAACCTAAGAGTCTACTATAGATAACTTCCACGTGCTTTCTTGGACTGCAACCAAGAGGCCCACACTTGTTGGCAGGCTCCAGCAGTGTGTAGTGAGAGTTTTCCTTAGTTAGAAACTATCCTTATATTCTTCACTGTGGAAAGGTTGAGCTACAGGATCAGATAAGTATTACGTGTACTCCCTTCCTAAATACTTCTAGTTTAAAACCCCAGTATTGTATTTCCATTTCTACTGTATCTAAAGGAACTTGTGTGTATGTGTGAGTGCATCAGTTTTGTTTGCCTGTGTACCAAAAAGATATTATTCAGTAAAGAGAATCTTTGATTTTACTTAAGAAACCTTGTCAAGTGTTCTCTTTGGGAAACGGGTTTTCAGGACGAAGTAGCTTTCTCTGTATACATAGACCAGTAACTCAAATAAGTTAGTTCGACCACTGCGCAGATAAGCAGTTCGGCTAACAATTTCCACCCATTACATCTAGTCTTGCAATCTGGAGCAAGAGAGAATAGATTTGCTCCATCTTCTACATGACAGCCCTTCAAATACTTGAAGACTGCAATCATGTCCTCTCTAAGCCTTCTCTTTCCCAGGCTAAACATACCCAACTCTTTCAGCCTTTCCTTATAAGACTTGGACTCCAACTCTCTCACCATCCTGGTTGCCCTCTTCTGGACACACCCGAGCTTGTCAACATCCTTCCTAAACTGTGGTGCCCAAAACTGGACACAGTACTCCAGGTGAGGCCTGACCATAGCAGAACAGAGCGGAACTACCACCTCCCGTGATCTGGATACAATGCTTCTGTTAATGCATCCTAAGATTGCATTAGCTTTCTTCACAGCCACATTGCACTGCAGGCTCATGTTGAGCTTGTGATCAACCAGAACACCTAGATCCCTTTCACATGTGCAGCTGTCAAGCCAAGTCCCTCCCATTCTATATCTGTGCCTTTGATTTTTTGTACCTAAGTGTAGGACTTTGCACTTATCTATACTGAAATTCATTTTATTTGTCTCAGCCCACTGTTCCAGCCTCTCTAGATCATTTTGAATCCTGACTCTGTCTTCTTCAGATTTAGCAATCCCATCCAGCTTCGTGTCATCTGCAGATTTGATAAGCATCCCCTCTATAAGCATCCCCTCCAGGTCATTTATAAAAACATTATTAAAAACGCCAGGCCCAGGACCCATCCCCTGTGGCACTCCACTCGAGACTTCCCTCCACGTAGATGCAGAGCCATTTATGAGCACTCGTTGGGTACGATTTTTCAACCAACCATGAATCCATCCAACGGTTGCACCATCCAGCCCACACTTAACCAACTTATCCTCAAGGATATCATGAGAAACTTTGTCAAATGCCTTACTGAAATCTAGATACACTATATCCACAGCATTGCCAGAGTCAACCATTTTAGTAACTCTGTCAAAAAAGGAGATAAGGTTGGTCTGACATGACTTATTCTTGATAAACCCATGCTGGCTACAACCAATTAACTCATTCCGTTCAAGGTGCTCCCAGAGAGAGCGTTTAATAATCTGCTCTAGAATTTTCCCAGGTATTGATGTCAAGCTGATAGGTCTGTAATTTCCCGGGTCCGTCTTTTTTCCTTTCTTGAAGATTGGGACAACATTCGCTCTTCTCCAGTCTTCCAGCACAACACCAGTGCTCCAGGACATCTCAAATATTAGAGCCAGAGGCTCTGAAATAACATCTGCAATTTCTTTTAGCACCCTGGGATGCAAGCCATCCGGTGCTGGAGATTTGAAAGTATTTAAGGCAGCTAGATGCTCCCTAACCATTTCCTTACTTATTCTGGACTGGCAGTTCCCCTTTCCTTCATATGCCCTGCATTCTTCAGTTTGTATACAGCTCGCCTTATGGTTAAAGACCGACACAAAGTGAGAGTTGAGTAATTCTGCTTTGTCTTCATCCCTTGTTAAGGCTTGGCCATCTTCCCCTAGCAATGAGCTTACCCCATCCCTGTTCTTCTTTGTGCTCCGAACATAGGCATATAAATTTTTCTTGTTATTTTTAGCATCCCTCGCAAGCCTCAGCTCCATCTGCACTTTAGCCTTTCTGACACCATCCCTACAGATTTGAGCCTGCTTCTTGTACTCATCCTCAGTAACCTGACCCTCCTTCCATTTTCTGTACATTTCCCTTTTTAGTCTCAGCTCTTCAGAGAGTTCCTTGTTCAGCCACCTTGGCTTCATTACCCGTCTCCCACCTTTCTTTCTTACTGGAACAGTCTGCAATTGTGCCTTAAGCACTTCTTTTTTCAGCATCACCCATCCTTCCTGTGCAGATTTCCCCCTCAGCATTTCCAGCCACAGGATCATACCTATTATTTCTCTGAGTTTTTTGAAATTAGCTTTCCTGAAGTCCAGGATACGAGTCCTACTATGTCCTGGTTTCACATCCTTCTCTATGTCAAATTCCAAGCTGACATGGTCACTATTCCCCAAGGATCCCACAACATTAACATCAGCAATCAGTTCTTCCTTGTCAGAATTAAATCTAGGATAGCAGATCCTCTGGTTCCCACCTCCACCTTCTGAGAGAGGAAGTTGTCCGCAAGACTATTCAAGAATCTGTGGGATGCCCTATGTCTAGCAGAGTTAGATTTCCAGCAAATATCTGGATAGTTGAAATCTCCCATAACCACAAGAACATTGTGTTCTTCTCTCTGTGTGTTTGTGTGTGGGGGGGAGATGTAACATGAGCATGCTGGGGACAGTGCTCTCAGCAAAATTCAAACACCTGTTGTTGGTTAGATCGGAGTTTAATTTTTTAAATTGTATGCTTAATAACAACCATGGTGGTTATCCTGTTCCAACTACAGCAATATTATCAGCATTAGTTTACTCAGTTTTAAAAAATAAATCATTTGTGCCTTGGTGTCTATACCTTCCATCATTTCCCAGGTATACTCCTCTGCATGAGTGGGTGGCAGCTGCTAGCCAGGGTGATTTGACAGACACAATCCGACTCTGCTGGGCTGCAGAGCAGAAGGGCAGCAATTAAAATGCCTGGAAGCCAAACACTCCAAGTGACATGAGGAAAGTCAAATATACATGTGAACTATATGGCACTTGTACCCTCTTAGAGGGAATGCATCTCATTCTAGCCCCCAAATCAGTCGGTGAATCCACAACACAGAGGCTTTAAGCCAAATAAAAAACAAAGTATTCCTGAGCACTGAGCCCCTACAGCTTCTTCCCTCCACACAAACTTAGAATATATTTACTTATACCCTGCTTTTCTACCCAATGGGAGACAAAGCTGCTGAGAAGATGGTTCACCCCTCCTCCATTTTATGCTTGCAACAACCTTGTGAGGTAGGTTTGGCTGAGAGTGCACGACGGGCCCACGGTCACTCAGGAAGCCTCCATGACAGAGTGGGGAGGAGAACCAGCGTCTTCCAAGAGCCCAGCTGGACACTCTAACCACTGCACCACACCGGCTCCCAAATTTAGCAGAGCCTTACAGAATGATGCTATGTGTCTCTCAGTGCCATTTTCTTTAGAGAAAAACAAAGCACTAACCCACTTCCACCACCAGGAAGCTGAAGGGAACGCATGCCTTTTGCTCCCTTGCAGACAACGCTTCACATATTCCCCTTCACTTTCACTTCACCATGGGTTTTCCTCCCCCCAACTTCCCCCTTGGCCTCATCATAGGCAAGCTCTTTTTAACCAACTCCCCCCCAACACACTCAGAGCTCAGGCAACCAGTCTGTTTTTTAATATCAGTTGCATGGGAATGTGCATCAGAGTACATCTGAGCATGGGCAGAATGCCTTTCCTTAATCCAAGAGCATTTGCACTCTTTCTCCCCACCCACTTGCAATTCGGGAGCAGGCTGCCTCTCAACACATGCCTAGCCAAGGGGGTTTCCATGTACGGCTGCCTACGGTCCTCCCCCTGCCCCTGAACCGGCTCCTGGTTTCACCTGTTGTCCACTAGCCCAGCGAATTCTTTTTTCTTTTCCCAAAATCGCCATGGCATAGTGGAAAAGGACTTCTAAAAAAATTAAACATCTGAGTGAGGTGGCTTATCAGTAAGCAAAGGGAGTGGGAGGAGGACCGAGTGAAGCACTTGGCCAGAACTGCCCCGGCTCTCGACCCCCGTGACCCCCCGCCCTCCCTTGCACCTTAGGCTGGCATTCATCGCCCCCAATTGCAGCAGGCTACAGGAAACAGAAAGAAACAGACACAGTAAAATCACCTGATTTGTACTTAGAGGAAATAGACTCAGGTGGATCGAGCCGTGTTGGTCTGAAGCGACAGGACACAGTTTGAGTCCAGTCGGGCACCTTTTAAGACCAACCAAGTTTAATTCTGGGGAGCAGCTTTCGTGTGCAAGAGGATGGGGTGACAAGGTGAGTGTCGTGGGGCTCTGGGTCTTCCAACTGGGTAGGAGGGATGGGTGTCTCCACTGTGGCGACTGACACCTCTCCAACAGGGGAAGCTTCTGTCTGAAGTATGGCGTCCCTGCAGTGTTCCTCCTCTCTCTGGGACAGAACCTTGCCTAAAAGTCAACCCTTATCGTGCTCCTCCAGTAACAGTAGCAGAAGCCCGTCAAGAAATGCGGGGAGGGGACGTGACGGACAGAGAAAACAAAAAAGACTGGAGACAAAGGAGTCGAGACACCCTCTAACAAATGCAGAGAAGCAACCACCTGTGGGCAAGCCAGACAGGGCCATAATTGGGAGACTGAGGGAGAAGCCCCTCCCACTAGGAGTCAGCTGAAGACTGATGACCCGGCCTGTCTCCAGGGAGGAGCTTCTTCCCATCGGTTATGACCGCCCCACCCTGGACCTCTGGAGAATAAATTTCCTGTCTATGCTACACTTTCAGGCAGCAGGTAGAGTGATAGTGTAGTCTGACAGGGCTCTTTTTGTATCAGGAACTCCTTTGCATATTAGGCCACACACCCCTAATGTAGCCAATCCTCCCAGAGCTTACAGAGCTCTGCTTACAGCGGCTACTGGAAGCTCTTGGAGGATTGGCTATATTAGGGGTGTGTTGCCTAATATGCAAAGGAGTTCCTGCTACAAAAAGAGCTCTGGGTGAAGATATTTATTGTTTCTTAATAATAAAATACCTCTACAAATGCTAATGGTCTGCCAGGGGAGTGGATTCCAGGCCAAGCAATGATTTATTGATTAATATGCATCTTTAATTACTCCGCCCAGAAATGGCTGGTACTTTCCCAGCACTGCCATGTTGGGACACTTCAATTCATTGTAGCCTCGCAGAGTATTTACACAATCCCCACTCACAATAAAGCGCATCACTCGCAAAAGACGGCTGGAGTCCCACAAGAAAAGTGAATGACTGCTGCTTATTAGTTCAGGGACTCAAAGAACCTCTTAAGTGAATTCTTCCTTGAACGCTCTCTTTTTGGAGAGGAATGCAAAGCTTGTTCTCTTTTGTTGTTTCGCCTGCTCATGAAGTCCTTCTTTTGCAAGGTGTGACACACTGCAAGGTGTGACACACTAAGCCTTTTTAAGAGGCTTAGAAGCAGGGCCTGTACCAACAACAAAAGGACTGTGAAGGGTTAATTCTTCACAGAGTCAGAGAGCCTTGAGTGACGGGCTGCTCTGAGCAATCTGACTGGTCAGCATTAGCTGAGCAGAAAGAAGTCTTGTGAAAGTTGTATGCTGAAGAGATTCATTCCGATTCCTGCCTTAACTGAGAAAAGACATGTACTGAGATTATCTGGAAGCAGCCCTGACAGAAAAAGGGTTTAGTGCTGACAATGTCATATCTCAACTGTGACTGAATACAGTTGGAGTTCAGCATTAGCTGAGAGCAGTCTGAACACACAGAGAGAGAACTGGGGGAAACTTTGGCAAGGGTTTGGGCAGAAGAAAAGAATCCCATTTACACCAAAGGAAAGGGGATAGGTCTTCTAGAGAGAGAATAAGGATCCCTACCCAGTCAAACGGAGAGTTACCTCTGAGGAATACAGAGATCCTTGGTCTGGTGTGATTAGAAAGAGCAAGATTGGTGCAGTGGTTAAGTGCGAAGACTCTAATTTGGGAGAACCGGGTTTCATTCCCCACGCCTCCATGTGCAGCTGCTGGATGACCTTGGGCAAGCCGTAGTTCTGTCAGAGCTGTTCTCTCAAGGACAGTTCTGAAAAGAACTCTCTCAGCCCCACCTACCTCACAGGGTGTCTGTTGTGGGGAGAGGAAGGGAAATGAGTTTGTAAGCCACCCTGAGACTCCGAGTGAAATTGCTGAACAGTCGGGTTAGAACAGATAAAAGGAAGTACTTCTATTGGGTATAAATCCAATCTCTTCTTCTTTTAGGAATCTAAAAGTCTGTTAGCAATTCAAGAAGTGTACTGGTGCTCCAAGAGAAGGGAGTTTGGGTACTGGGCAGAGGGTACCAGCCTTCTGGGCAGCAAAAGAGTCAGCAATTATACAAATAAGGTATGTTGAAGTGTTTGGGAAAACACAAGAACAAAAGCCTCTCAATATAAAGATTTAAGTAACTGTGTTCCCACCCTTTCATCTCATCACTCATGTCATCCAAAAGATTGTCCAGTTGTATACTTGTGACACTTTGGTGGCCTAAACAACTGTGGTTTGAGAACATAAGAACATAAGAGAAGCCAATGTTGGATCCGGCCAACGGCCCATCCAGTCCAACACTCTTGTCACACAGTGGCCAAAAATACCAAGTGCCATCAGGAGGTCCACCAGTGGGGCCAGGACACTAGAAACCCTCCCACTGTTGACCCCCCCCCCAGCACCAAGAATACAGTGCATCACTTGCCCCAGACTGAGAGCTCCTATCTATCCCTTGTGGCTAATAGCCACTGATGGACCTCTGCTCTATATCCTTATCCTAATTCCAGACTTTTTTTTTCTGTGCGGATACCTATTCCCACCAACAGGGGCCTCACTCTCCCCCAACAGCTTTTCCTACATAGTCAGTAGACTTCCTGGGTTTGTAGAAAAATCCAAACAGTGAGGAAATCCCTTCAGGGATAGTTGAATTCCCCCCCAAAAGCCTTTTGAAATGGCCTCTGCAGGGACCTGACTCCAGGCATCAACGGTGAGAGATTAGAACGTTGGGGGGGGGGGGAGAGGCTTCTGACTGGCTCTGTCATCAAGGGTGGGGGGAAGGGCCCTTTCTTTCCAGGCCTCTTTCAGCCTTGGAGGGAGGGAGGGAGCCTTGGGGCCAGGCTGGGGGATTCCTAGAGGTTTTGGGGTGGAGTGCAAGGAGGACAGGATTTGGGGAAGGGAGGGGCCTCAGCTGGGTATCATGCCACAGAATCCACCCTCCAAAGCAGCCATTTTCTCCAGGGAGACAGATCTCTGTTGTTCACAGATCTCTGGAGTTCACTCTCCAGGCCCCACTTGGAGGTTGCCAACCCTAGGCCTGGCAGCAGTATAGGGTTGCCAGGTCCCCCCACGGGCACTGGCAGAGGATGGTGTAGTGGGGTTGCCAGCTCCAGGTCTGGAAACTCCTGGAGATCTGGGGATGTAGTCTGGGGAGGACAGGGACCTCAGTGGGGTACAATGCCCTAGAGTCCACCCTCCAAAGCATCAATTTTCTCCAGGGGAAGTTATCTCAGTAGTCTGGAGCTGAGCAGTAATTCCAGGGGATCCCCAGATCCCACCTGGAGGCTGGCATCCCTAGGCAGCACCCTCTGGGTGACTTGATACCACCTAATTTGCATGACTCAACTTGGCCTGGCTGCTTGCTGCTGTTCAGCAGCCACCCTATGAAAGCCAGCAGTGATGCAGCAGTTAGAGCCTCAGAATAGGTCTGCAAGACCCAGGTTCAGATCCCCATATTGCGGTGGAAGCTGACTGGGTGATTTTGGACCAGTCACATACTTTCAGCCTAACCAACCTCACAGGGTTGTTGTGCAGATAAAAAGGAGGTGAGAATAATGTAAGCTGCTTTGGTCCCCACTGTGGAGAAAGACTATAATTTTCCTTGGTAGAAGCTGTGGGGGAGGGGGTGGAGACAAAAAGCTGAAGACAGATAAAGGCAGATAAAGGTTAAGTTGGCTGTTGGGTGGGAAGGAAATAGGGTTGCCAACTCTGGATTGGGAAACTCCTGGACATTTAAGGGGTGGATCCTGGGGATGGTGGGGTTTGAGGAGGGGAGGAACTTCAGACCAGTATAATGCCATAGACTCCACCCTCCAAACCAGCCATTTCCTCCATGAGAACTACCATTGCCAGCCTCTGGGTGAGGGCTGGAGATCACCCAGAATTACAACTGTTGTCCGGGTGACAGAGATCAGTTCCCCTGGATAAAATGGCTGCTTTGGAGGGTTGAGTCTATGGCTCCACCCCCAGAAGGGAGAAAGAGTGTGAGATAGGTAAGGGTAGAGGGGAGGAAGCAAAGGTGTGAGGAATGGGATGACCATCCCGCAAGTTTCTTGCGGGTCTCCACTTGTGTTTATCTAATTCCCTCTTGAAGTTGTCCATGCTTGTAGCCGCCACCACCTCCTGTGGCAGTGAATTCCATGTGTTAATCACACTTTGGGAGAAGAAGTACTTCCCTTTTATCTGTTCTAACTTGACTGTTCAGCAACTTCATTGAGCGCCCATGAGTTCTTATATTGTGAGAGAGGGAGAAAAGTACTTCTTTCTTGATCTGCTCTACCCCATGCATAATCTTAAAAACCTCAATCATGTCACCCCTCAGCCTTCATTTCTCCAAGCTAAAGAGCCCCAAGCACTTTAACCTTTCTTCATAGGGAAAGTGTTCCAACCCTTTTATCATTCTAGTTGCCCTTTTCTGCACTTTTTCCAATGCTATAATATCCTTTTTGAGGTGTGGTGACCAGAACTGTATACAGTACTTCAAACGAGGTCGCACCATTGATTTATACAGGGGCATTATGATACTGGCTGATTTGTTTTCAGTTCCATTCCTAATAATCCCCAGCATAGCATTGGCCTTTTTTTATTGCAGTCACACACTATCTAGACATTTTCATTGAGTTATCTATTACGACTCCAAGATCTCTTTCTTGGCCAGTTCGGACCCATCAACATTTATTTATAATTAGTATTTTTGGCTCCAATATGCATCACTTTGCACTTGGCCACATTGAACCCCATTTACCACATTGACACCCACTCGCCCATCGTCAACAGATCCCTTTGGAGTGCCTCACAATTCTCCCTGGTTTTCACCATCCTGAACAACTTCATGTCTTCTGCAAATGTAGCCACTTCACTGCTTACTCCCAACTCCAAATCATTAATAAACAAGTTAAAAAGCATCGGACCCAGTACTGATCTATATGCTTATCACCTTCCACTGAGAAAATTTCCCATTTATACTCACTCTCTGTTTCCTATTAATTAGCCAGTTTTTGATCCACAAGAGGACTTGTCCTTTTATCCCATGACTATTGAGCTTACTTAAGAACCCTTGATGAGGAACTGTATCAAAAGCTTTCTGGAAGTCAAGGTAAACAACATCTATTAGGTCCCCCTTGTCCACATGTTTGTTCACTCCCTCAAAGAACACTAACAGTTTAGTGAGACAGAACCCATGCTGAGTCTTCCTCAATAGTTTTTGTTCATCATTGTGCCTTTCCTTAATAACATAATTCTTTCCTTAATAACAGTTTCCACCAACTTACCTGGTATCGACATCAGACTGACTGGCCTGTAATTTCCTGGATCTCCTCTGGAACCCTTTTTAAAGATGGGAGTGACATTAGCTACCTTCCAGTCCTCAGGAATGAAGGCAGATTTTAATGAAAGATTACATATTTTTGTCAGGAGAGCCACAAGTTCTGCTTCTCACCTGTCTTGCAGCAATTATCTTCAATTCCTGCCGGTTCCTGATCTATTATCACAGCATCAGGGGACAATGCTGCATCACAACCCAACCCTCTTCCAGTTGACTGCCTTAAGCTTTCCTCCCGAAGTTTAGCACATTCTGCTGAATGCGAGAAAACCGGCCACCTGTCGCTCCTATCAAGCAAAATGGAAATGTTTCTCCATACATGCTGTACACCACCAGATGGACCCAAAGAAGGTCCCTCTTCCTGAAGTTCTTTCCTAGTTGGTTTCCCTACAGGACTCAGGTCTGAGTTTCTCCTCTCTAAAGGTGCATCTCTCCGCAATATTGGCTTTCCATGACCTGATAGACAGTAGAACAGTCTTTTCACATCATTGTCAGGTTCAAAAGCAAGTAGATCCAAACATTCTTAATCAAAAGAAGGGCTTTATTGGAATACAGTGCTAAAACCCACAGTGGAGGATCATTGTCAGGAATGTAGGGGGGGGAGCAGCGCAAGCGAAGTTATAGTGTGATGCAAAGTGCAACTAGCAAATGAACTGTAAGCGCGCGCGCGGGAAACTCCTGGCGGGAGAATTACTTAATAGGCGGGAGACGACTCCCTCCTCCCCTCGTCTTCACAGGACTGGAAAATTCTCATAAGCTCAAGAATAGCCCAAAGCCCACATTCAAGGCCACCGTGATAAGACCAGGCGGCAGGGAAGAAGCTCCCACGTTACTGCCAGCATACCTACACAAGCGCAAAGCGAGGATGAGATAGGGAACACAGAACAATGGACTCAAAGAAAATCAGCAAACAGACATTTCTGACACTCTGCCCTTCCCAAAATACCTCCCACCCACCACTCAGAAAGGGGAAAATAAGGGGCCTCCAGGTTTAGCTGGGAAGCGGGTGTGAAAGTCCTTGAGGAGACCAGGTGCGTTAATATCCGAGACTTTCACCCATTCTCAGTGCTGGGGTCCAAAGTGAACCCATTCGACTAGATAAAACAATTGTCCCCTTATGAGTTTAGAGTCCAAGATGTCAGCCAGTTCATAATGTTCCTCGCCATCAACCATCAGCGGGGGGGGGGGTGCTGGATGTTCCGGATGCCACTTAGTCGGGGGAAACGCCGGTTTGAGAAGGCTGTAATGGAAAATGGGATGAATTGCTTTAAGTGATTTAGGCAAATCCAACTGGACAGTCACTTTATTAATACAACGGACAACCTTGAATGGACCGATATATTTCCAGGCCAGCTTCCGAGACATCTGAGATAGTCGTAAGTTCTTAGTAGAAAGGTACACAGAGTCCCCAGGCTGAAGGTTCCATCCCTCCGCCCGTTTTTTGTCAGCATGTTTTTTATACTGATCCTTGGCCTCATTCAAAGTCTCTACAATCACTGGCCAAGAATCACGGAAAGGCTTCTGTGGCCTTCCCTCCTATTCCCCCAGGTTTCAGAAAAGGGAGAGGGGGGCCATCATAGCCCATAGCGGCTTTGAAGGGTGACATCCCGGTAGAAGCATGCCAAGTGTTGTTGTATGCAAATTCTGCCAATGGTAACAAATCCAATTGTCCTGTTGATAGTTGGTGAAACAACGTAAATACTGCTCTAACATTTGATTCACCCTTTCTGTCTGGCCATCGGTTTCTGGGTGGTATGCGCTACTCAAGGCACATTCAATGCCCATGAGGGCCATTAATTCAGTCCACAGTTTGGAAACGAACTGAACCCCACGGTCGGATATTATTTTGATAGGTAAAGTGTGGAGTCGTGCAATATGTTGCAAAAAGGCCCTCGCCAGGACCTTGGCCATTGGTAGGCTGGAGAATGGTATAAAGTGTGCCTGCTTAGAGAACAGGTCAACTACCACCCAAATGACAGTCATCTGCTTGCTGGGTGGAAGGTTGGTGATAAAATCCATAGAAATGACTTCCCAGGGACGACTCGGGGTGGGCAACGGCTGTAAAAGTCCGGGGGGCTTCCCTACTCTGGATTTGCAACGGCTACACATGGAGCAGGATTGAATGTAGAGTGACAAATCCCGTTTCATTCGAGGCCACCAGAAGTTGCATTGTAAAAGATGTAGTGATTTTACGTACCCAAAGTGCCCCGCAGGTTTTAAATCGTGGGCAGACTGCAGTACTTGCCTTTGTGTACTTTCAGGCACAAATAAATTATTCCCCTTGTACCAGCAGCCATTGGGTTTGCACACTAAATCACCCCGGGCTCTTAGCTCTTCCCTCTCCTGATCTGTGACTTCTATGGCAAAGCGGCTTTCCCAAGGCACACCCTGGTTCTGGGGAACCAGGTCTAGGTGACTTTGCTTGCGGGTTATGACTGCTCCAACCAATTGGTCTGGGGTGAAAAAAGACTCCCTCACCTCAGTTTTCTTGCTATGATTCTGAGAAAGCCGTGAAAGAGCATCTGCCAGGTGATTGGACTTGCCCGGGAAGTGGTGCAGGGTGAATTGAAATTTGGAGAAAAACTCAGCCCATCGGAACTGCTTGGCATTTAAGTTCCGAGGTTTTCGAAGTACCTCAAGGTTCTTGTGGTCAGTCCAAATTTCAAAAGGGACACAGGCTCCCTCCAGCCAGTGTCGCCAGGTGAGTAGGGCTAAGCGAATGGAAGCCGCTTCCTTGTCCCAAATGGGCCAAAACCGTTCAGTCTCGTTAAATTTTCGGGAGACATAAGCAAGCGGGTGAAGGTGCCCTTGGGTGCCCTCCTGCAAGATCACCCCCCCCCCATCGCAGTGTCTGAAGCGTCCACTTGGACAATGAATTTTTTTGTTTCATCGGGGTGTGCCAATACCGGTTCGGAGGTGAATAAATGTTTTAGTTGATCAAACGCTTGTTGGCACTGAGATGTCCACTCCAAGCGAGCCCCTGGCTGGGCTGCTTTCACCCCCCTCCCCTTCGTCTTAAGGAGATCTGTGAGAGGGAGGGCTATCTGAGCAAAGTGGGGCAAAAATTGACGATAAAAATTAGCGAAGCCGAGGAAACTCTGGAGCTGGTGCCTGGTTTTAGGGGGTTCCCAAGCTAAAACGTCCTGGACCTTTTTAGGGTCCATTTCCAAGCCATCCAGGGATATGCGGTACCCTAAGAAGTCAATGCAACTTTGGTGAAATTCACACTTAGACAGCTTGACAAACAGCTTGTGCTCTAACAACCTCGCCAGTATCTCCCGAAGCATTTTGGTGTGAGTTTCTAGGTCAGGGCTGTACACCAAGATATCATCCAAGTAAACAACAACTCCCTTAAACAAATAGGGGTGCAACACCTCATTTATTAAGTTCATAAAGACCCCAGGAGCCCCTTGAAATCCGAAGGGCATAACTTGGTATTCGAACTGTCCTAGAGGGGTATTAAAGGCAGTCTTGTGTTCATCCCCTTGCCTAATGCGGACTCTGAAGTAGGCATCGCGCAGATCCAATTTGGAAAACACCTTCCCCTTCGCCACCTCTGCTAACAGATCTTTGATGAGGGGCATGGGGTAGGCATTGGTGGTGGAAACTGCGTTCAGGCCCCTGTAATCAGTGCAAAGTCTTAGCCCCCCATCTTTCTTTTTACAAAACAGCACGGGGGCCGCAAAGGGGGATGAAGCCGGCCAGATAAATCCACGGGCCAGGTTCTTGTCAATGCAGGCAGGCGGAGAGCAGCGGCGAGGGTGGCGGATACGGTCTTGGCTCCTTTGGAGCAGTAACGTTGGAGCCAGAGTGTGCTGGGCCACAGAAATCAAACAGTCAAGACCAGATGTTCTAGTGGAGGAGAATGCCGATAGCCTTCAAGTGGATTCGGAACCGTGTATGTGGTTCTCTTGTCCTCAAGAGATGGGCTTTTGCAACATGGCGGCTCCCTAGAAGCGGTGATCAGGAGCAGCGCGGTCTACTGACCCAGTTTGCTAGCCTCTCAGGACCTTGAAGTGCCGGAATTTGAAATATAAGATTCAAAGTCAAGCTGGGGGGCTCAGCAAGTTTACCTTCGGTGCTGCAGCGGCCGCGGACCGGCAGGGGCGGCTGGCGAGGGATCCTGGGCTCGGGGGGGCCAGTGGGCAGCCTGTGTTGTCGGACTCGGTGCCTGCGCCTTGGACTGGCGCCGGGTCTCCTGCGGGGAGCTCCGGGGCAGCGGAGGCAGTAGGAGGTACAAAAGACCGATGCGGGCACCGCCCTGGTGCATGCCGCGGCCGGGCTGTGTGCTGCGTGCTGCGGCCGAGATAATAGCAGCTGGGATGGCAGCGGCAGGATCATCTTCTTGGGTGAGCCAGGCGCAGAGGGAGGAGGGGGCGTCTGGAGAGCTGGTGCATTTCCCCCCCCCTGTCCGAGTCCGAGCTCGGAATGAGGACAGCTGGCGCGTAATTGCCCTTGAGGCGCCGAAGCCCTGCATCCGCTCGGGAACAGCAAGCCAGGAACTGAGCCTGGACCCAGACGGCTGTCAGCGGCACGGGGAGAGGTCGAGTGGAACAGTAGCGCACAGTGAGGAGAGGACTGAATTGCCACTCGTGAGGAGAGAGCAGGGGGTCAGCTGGATTCCAATGTTGCGGGCTCTGGACGGAGGAGAGAGAGTGGCTGCCGCCTTACGGAGAGGGATGGTGGCACCCCAGGACTGTGGAGGTGGTGAGGTCTGGACTGGAATTGCCATCTGCGCTGCTGGGGGTTCTTGGTTAGACTGATAAATTGAGGGGACTGGCTCGACCACCGGATTGGGATTTGATTGACGGCTAGGAAACACCATTATTAGTGATTTGCCAATTAATTGGGGGATGATTAAGGACTGGGGGATATTAGATTTTCAATTAATTGGAGGGTGGGAGTGATTGCTGCAATCAATCGTTAATCCTGCTAATTAATTGGGGAGGGGATTTTTCTTTTCCTTTTTTCTTTTTCTTTGGAGAGGGTTGTGCAATTAATTAGGGGACAAGTGTTAGGGATTTATTAAGCTGCCCATTAGGGTTTAACGGTGGGAGAGTCAGTAGTTAAGGGCTGTCTCAATATAGGATTTAATTGTTAGCTGACCCATGGATTTAAATTTCAGCAGCATTAGTAAATAGACTCTGACCCTCAGCCCTTATTGAGTTTACTGGCCAGGGAGGTAAGAGTTGTGAGAGTATAGGGAAACCCCCAGCCTTTATTGAGTTTACTGGTTGGGGGGGTAAGATAAAGTAGTAAATAAAATAGAAAGATAGGGGGGAAAAGGCATCAGGAAGCTACTGAGTTTAGGCTTGGGCAGTTAAATTAGAAGCGGTTATCAGCAGTAAACTGGCCCCTTAGTGAGCAATACCAACTTGTTGCAGACCGGATTACCATCAGCTGTCAGGGAATCTGGGGTTTGTCTATTGCGGCAGATGAAGATCACCAGGTGCAGCAATGATTAGCCAGGAGATCCCGGTGCTCTCGGGGAGGGGAAGGTATAGCGGTGGGACCAGGCAACGAGGAAAGGGAAGGGGGCAGAGAAACAGGGAAGCTCGGCCACCTTCCAGTTTGCGTCTCATCCCAAGGGTGACAGACAGTGGGGCAAGGAGGACAAACCCCTCTCCGACATTGGTGTTGTGCAACGCCAGGTCCATAAACAATAAGACCGCGGTCCTTTGAGACTTCCTTCAGGACCAAGCGATGGACCTGGCGTGCGTGACCGAGACCTGGGTGCGAGATGGGGAGACAGTTGCTCTCTCCCAGATGGCTCCTCCTGGGTTTTCGGTCCTCCACCAATCCCGGACGTTGGGGCGGGGGCGGGGGGGAATGGCTCTGTTTGTTCGGGAGGCTTACTCCTTCAGGGCACTCCCGGTCGCCAAGATCTCAGACATTGAGTGTGCCGGCTTTGTCTTGGAAGCCAGGGAGAGTTTGGCTGTCTGGCTGGTGTACCGACCGCCCAACGCACCGGCGGACAGCCTGCCATCTCTGGTGGAGGCCGTGTCGGGCTGGGCGCTGGAACACCCCAGGCTTTTGGTCTTGGGGGACTTCAATGTCCACGCCAACGACGCGACCGCCACCTGAGCGGTGGACCTAGCATCGTCCATGGCGGCACTGGGACTCTCCCAATATGTGACGGTTCCCACTCATCAGGCCGGCCACACGCTTGATCTGATCTTTGCAGCTGGGATTATAGTGGACCGGATTACTGCTACGGCAGTACCATGGTCGGACCACTATGCCCTGAGGGCCCGGGTGAACATGTCACCCCAACCCTGTTTAGGCGGTGAGCCGATTTTGGCTCGCCCACAAAGCCAGATGGACCCATTGCAGCTTCAGATGGCTCTCCGGGATCCATTGCCCCCTGGCGACTCACTGGATGGGCTAGTCGAGGACTGGAACAACCGACTCTCGGCGACCATCGACGAGATCGCTCCTAGACGCCCTCTGCGCCCTCGACGGAGGCTGGCTCCTTGGTATACCCAAGAGCTGAGGCTGATGAAGCGTGGGCTCAGACGCCTAGAGAGACAGTGGCGGCGAGCTCGGGACGAAGTATCAAGAACATCCTATCGAACGTTTATGAAGTCGTATGAGATGGCAGTCAAGGCCGCAAAGAAGGAGTTCTACGCGGCTGAGATTGCATCTGCAAGCTCATGCCCGGCACAAGTGTATAGAATTATTCGATCATTAACTACCCTGCCACAGAGCAGACAAAATGTGAGGGAATTGGATATTGGCTGTGAGGCTTTTGCGAGCTATTTTGCAGACAAAGTCTTGTCACTTCGCCACGACCTCCCAGCCACACTTGAGACAGTGTCTGAACTTGAGGCTCCATGCACGTCTTCTGGTCCCATTCTGGATCGTTTCGGACCCCTCAGCCTAGAGGAAGTTGATAGGCTGATCTCAACTGTACGCCCAACCACCTGCAACCTTGATCCGTGCCCCTCCTGGCTAATTAAAGCTGGCCGAGAGGGGTTTCGAAGCGCCCTCAGAGATATTGTCAACAGGTCCCTATCCGAGGGATGCTTCCCTGGGGCCCTCAAGGAAGCGACGGTCCGTCCTTTCTTAAAAAAACCATCTTTGGACCCGGCCGAATTGACTAATTACCGGCCGGTCTCTAATTTGCCCTATTTGGGCAAATTAATAGAGAGGGCGGTGGCGAGACAGTTGCAGGCCTACCTAGATGACACTTCCATACTAGACCCGTTCCAGTCCGGCTTCTGCCCGGGCCACGGGACTGAGACAGCACTGGTCGCCCTCACGGATGACCTCCGTAGGCATCTGGATTGGGGCGGGACGGCGGTGCTCCTGTTGTTGGACCTGTCAGCAGCGTTCGACATGGTCGACCATGAGTTGCTTGCCCACCGCCTCGTCGATGTGGGGATTCGGGGCCTTGCCTTGCAATGGCTTGTCTCTTTTCTCCAAGGTCGGGGACAAAGGGTGGCGCTTGGGGAGAGGCTGTCCCAAAGGCACCCCCTGGTTTGTGGAGTGCCCCAAGGAGCAGTTCTCTCCCCAATACTATTTAACATCTATATGCGCCCCCTTGCCCAGATTGCACGGAGGCAGGGGCTAGGGTGTCACCAATATGCAGATGACACCCAGCTCTATCTGTTGTTGGGCGGCCAGTCTGGCTCTAACCCAGAAGACCTGGACCGAGCACTGCGGGACGTAGCGGGCTGGCTTAGGCTGAGTCGCCTGAAATTGAATCCAACGAAGACGGAGGTCCTGTGCCTGAATCGGAGCGGTACGGGGTTAGGGGTCCCTCTCCCGGTCTTCGGTGGGGTGCCTCTGGTGCCAGCGCTGAGGGTCAGGAGTTTGGGAGTGCTCCTGGATGCTTCCTTGTCAATGGAGGCCCAGGTAGCAGCCACTGCCAAAGCAGCCTTTTTTCATCTTCGGCTAATCAGGCAGTTGGTCCCCTTCCTCGAACGCAATGATCTGGCATCAGTGATCCATGCTTTGGTCACCTCGAGGCTTGATTACTGTAATGCTCTCTACATGGGGCTGCCCTTGGGGCAACTCCGGAAGCTGCAGCTGGTGCAGAATGCGGCAGCCAGGCTGTTGATGGGACTTCCCATGCGGGAACACATCCAACCTGTGCTGAAGCAGCTGCACTGGCTGCCAATAGCATTCCGGATATGCTTCAAGGTGCTGTTTTTGACCTTTAAAGCCCTAAATGGTCTGGGGCCTGTCTAACTGAGGGACCGCCTTTCCCCGCACGTTCCCACGAGAGCACTGCGTTCAGGGACCCAAAACTGCTTGGTCCCTCCTGGCCCTCGAGACACCAGGCTAGTAACCACAAGATCCAGGGCGTTCTCGTTAGCTGCACCAAAGTTATGGAACGAGCTCCCGGTTGAGATCCGGGCCCTACGTGATCTACAACAATTCCGTAGAGCGGTAAAAACCGAGCTTTTCCGACAAGCATTCTGAGATGTGGCCACATTGGCACCGCCGCAATAGCTCCAGCACAGGCATTGATATGCTTGCCTATTGGCACCAACATCCCTTACAGCACTTTATAAGAAAGCCGCCATATTTTAATGTATGTTAAATGTATTTTAATGTATTTAATGTATTTAATGTATTTAATGTATTTTAAATGTATTATAATGTATTTTTAATGTATCTTGTGGCTGTATTGTATATTAGTCTATTGTTGTAAGCCGCCTTGAGCTGCCTCGGCGGGAGGGCGGGATACAAGCCTAACAAATAAATAAATAAATAAATAAATAATAAACCTGCGTAGCTCTTCTTTTTCCATGGGACTCATAGCATAAATTTTCCCTTTAGGTAATTTCTGTCCCGGGAGGATCTCTATAGCACAGTCTGAGTTACGGTGGGGGTCAGCTCGTCCGCCTCTTCCTCCTCAAAAACACGAGCCAAGTGCCTGTATTCTTTGGGAATGCGGTTAAGGTCCTCGGTCGCTAAGCAGGCTCGTGGGGGATCATTGTCTGGAGGATTTCCCCACCTAGGGTCCCACTTATGCTCCACACATTTCGGGGATATAAATCGCACTATCCCTTCTTCCCAAAGTATATAGGGATTGTGACCATGCAGCCATGGGCTGCCCAGAACCAGCGGAAACTGAGCTTGTGGGGCTATCACAAAAGAACGCAGCTCCCAGTGTTCCCCAGCGCCCACCCGTAATGGTATAGTCTCGAACCGACAGGGCTCCTTCATTGGTGACCCATCCATTTGGGTAAAGGTAATAGGGTCCTTCAGATTGGTAACTGCTGCTTCTAACCCCGTTACCAGTGATGGGTTTATCAAATCCCTCCCGCACCCAGAGTCAATGAGGGCTCGGACCCTGATGTGGGTCATCATCACTGGATTCATTATAACCACAGTCACAAAGAAGAGGGAGGGATAATTGCTCACCATTTTGGGCGCTTCAGGGGTAGGGTCCTGCTGTGCTGCGCCACTAACAAACAGGACCAGTTCGTTTCCCTGTGGCTCGCCCTCTTCTTCTTCCAGGATCATTGAATCCACAGGGTCTGGATTGGCAAAAAGGGCTCGTGGGTTGCGCGGCTTGGCTGTTCCCTTCCTCGGGGTTGACATCGGCCGCCTCCAAAGCTCCTCTTGGGTTAGGGCTCGGCCAGGGTCCTCCTTGGGGCAAGATGCTGCAAAATGCCCTTTCTCCCCACATCTGAGGCACAAGCCCTGTCTCATGCGTTGATCTCTCACCCCGCTCTGGGTGGAAGTGGGCCGGCTTCTGACCTGGGTGGCAGAGGTATTTGGGCGGTTGTTTCCAAGAGATAAATCCAGTTTCACAAGACGCAGTCGGCTTTTGGCTTTCTCGGCTTCTTCCATCCAACCTTGGAGCGTGCGTGGCTCCTTGGAGCTAAGGACATTGTGGCGGACGTCTGCCGCTAATCCCATTCGATATTGTTGAGCCAGCACTGGATCAGTCCAGTCCCCGATCTTGGCTGCATGCCTTTGGAATTCTCTCGAGTACTCCCTCACCGTCAGTTTGCCTTGTTTGAAGGTGCGGAGAAAAGCTTTCGCCTTCTGGGCTGCCGCCGGGTCTTCAAAGCGATTTCTCAAGGCCCACATGAAGTCATCCACATTTCCCAGCTCCACTGCCTCCAGATCGTGTAGAGCCACGTACCAGCTGGTAGCAATTCCCCGGAATCGTGAGGCGATAAACTCCACCTGTTGCTCCTCGTCCGGGAATACATGGCCCCACCGCTGCACAAATTTTCCGACCTGTAATATGAAAAATGATACAGTCTCAGGGTCCCTGTCAAAAGTGATCTCCAACATGTCTTTGGGACAAATTATTGGTGGGATGGGAACCATGCCTGGAACTGGTGCAGGGAGCGGGAGGGGCGCCGGCGCAGGAGCTGGCGGTGGGAGGATCAGTGGAGGCTGGGCTGGGCCTGGTTGTCCTGGTACTGGTGCTCCCGGGCCAGGTCCCGCCGGGGGTGGTTGGCCAGGAGCCGGTTGACCTGGTACTGGCTGCCTCGGGACTGGTTGCCCAGGAGGGGGTTGTCCCGGCAATACTGGTGGTGCTGGGGCCAGGGCTGGTCGCGGTTGAGTCAACGGGTGGGCTTGGATAGCCTGATCCATCATCTGCGGTAGGGACTGCATCAACTTGCCCATGTCCCGCATTAACCGTCGGGTATCGTCTTGGATTGTGTCCATGTGGGCATCAGCATCTGGGCTGGACCCTGATCTCGTGGACCCACGGGGCGTCCGCCCCTGAGGCAGCCCAAAACTTCCTCGGGGATCCAGTAGACTGTCCCGGCTCTGGCTCCCCGGTAGGGACCAGGTCGTCTGGGTTGTATCCAAAAGATTCTTAGTCCAGTCTCGCGGCTTCCGCTGGGTCACCCACTTGTCCCAGGGTATCGGGGCACTATGATAGTAGGTTCGGGGTATCGCCCCTCCATGGCTCTGGGTCAGCCCTGCTGGGCTGTAGATCGGGAGAGTGTACGATGCCCCCACGGTACTGATCAACGGAGGGGTGACTGGCCCAGCCTGGCAGTATGGGATCAAAGCTGTCGTTACCGGAGTCGTAGTCACAGGTGCGACGGTAGCTGGCACGGTTGTAACTGGAACTGTGGTCACTGGGATTGCCACGGTGGTGACCGGAACCGTGGTGACCAGTGTGGTAGTTGCTGGGACCGGTGTTCCCCCAGCACCGCTCATCGTTGTGGAAGGCAGTGGCTAGAGGTGGTAGATTAGATTCCTGACAATTTCTGTCAGGTTCAAAAGCAAGTAGATTCAAACATTCTTAATCAAAAGAAGAGCTTTATTGGAATACAGTGCTAAAACCCACAGTGGAGGATCATTGTCAGGAATGGGGGGGGGGAAGCAGCGCAAGCGAAGTTATAGTGTGATGCAAAGTGCAACTAGCAAATGAACTGTAAGCGCGCGCGCGGGAAACTCCTGGCGGGAGAATTACTTAATAGGCGGGAGACGACTCCCTCCTCCCCTCGTCTTCACAGGACTGGAAAATCCTCATAAGCTCAAGAATAGCCCAAAGCCCACATTCAAGGCCACCGTGATAAGATCAGGCGGCAGGGAAGAAGCTCCCACGTTACTGCCAACATACCCACGCAAGCGCAAAGCGAGGATGAGATAGGGAACACAGAACAATGGACTCAAAGAAAATCAGCAAACAGACATTTCTGACAATCATGTTACTAAATCCTTTGTGAGAGGGACGCTCAAGCTACATCCTCCAATAAAACCCTTGGTACCTGGCTGGTGTCTATCCCTTGTCCTCTAACTCATGGGTAAGCCCTTTGAGCCATTGGAAACCACACCACCTCTTGTTATTTATGTATTTATATTTATTTATTTATTTTGGATTTATACCTCGCCCTCCCCACCGAAGCAGGCTCAGGGTGGCTTACATAACATACATGTTATAAAAAAACGGCCTTCCTGACCTCATTACATCGGCAAAGAAAGTAAGTAACCTCCACGTTTCTCGTTCTGATCCACCTTATACCATTTTCATAAGGAAAAAGTCATGCTCCAAACAGCCCCTGCCTCCCTTCCACCTGTCCCAACCTACAGTCCTCCCTGTGTTCTTCTCTGAGCGTATGGGTGACAGCCAAGGAGTATCATACACCCTCAACGTCCTTCTACCTTTCTAGGGCTCCCCTTTTTTTTGAAAGGTCCCTCACTTATTTGTAGACTACGGCAATCCCTGTATGGGTCACAGGATTTCCATTCAGTGGCTAAGTGGGTGACATCTGCTATTTTTATTAAGCTGTGCTATGACCCAGCTCAGCAACCCTTACTTGCCCCTGTGAAAGCACATTCCACCGAGGCCGTGTCCACTTCCTTGGCTTTCCTAGACAGTGTGTCCTTGGAAGACATTTGTGCTGCTGCCACACGGTCCTCGCACTCGACCTTTGTGACACACTATGCCCTCGATGTCAGAACTCTTTGGACAGTCAGTGCTGAGGCTCATCTTCCACTGATGTCTGCACCAGCCTGGACGGTCAGGTCGGGTCCTGGAGATAACGTTGGTTCTATACTCTTATCTGCTTGCTGTAACTTGTTCCCAGCACCCACCATCTGCTTGTTATAGCTCACTAATCACCCATGTGTGGGGCTGCACAAAGACCACGAAGAAGACCTGCAACTGATGATATTTGAGTGGTCATCTGTGTAGTCACAGATGATCACTCCAACGACACCAAATGTGGACAGCTTTTTTGAAGACAGAGTCAAAAGGCAGGGACACTGGTGGGAACGACAAATGCAGATTCGGTCTGTGTCAGACTCGGAACCTCATCTGCCATGGGTTTTTTATATTCCATCATCACTGCCTGTAACCAAACCGGCTGGATTTTGAATTCAGGGCATGGGGGGGGCAGATAGTGAGTGTGTGTGTGTGTGTGTGTGTATAGGGGGAAACTGCTTTGCTTAGCTGCTTTGCAACTGTTTTCTTAAGAGGCCTCCTGACACAGGAAGTATGTGAAACAACCTTAACTGCCTGTCTCCACTAGCCAGCCTGTCGTAGATAATGTAACTGGGTGGGGGGAGGAGAGCTAATGGAGAGCTATAATGATTCCATGTTTTGGTGTGTGTGTCTTTAAATGTTGAGTTTGACTGCATAATGTAAAAAGAATGATAGAGGGTGACAAGTATGATTTGATTGGCTGCTGACTGAGAGTGTGGGAGGAGGGGTGTCAGAGAGGGTTCTGTGTGTGTGTGTGCGTGAGGAGGTTCAGTGATATGAGAGAGACAAGTATGGAAGAGTTTTAAGAGAGTCTGTGTGACTCTGAGAGTTATGAAGGATTCTTAGTTGGAAGAATGAGCATAGTCTTTGTGACTATGGAAATTTGAGTCTAATTCTGTGTGAATAAGACCAACAGTTAGTCTGTGTGACTGAGTTGATTTTATTCAGTGTGGCTATATATATGAGTGTGTGGGCCTGTCAGGGTGGAGTTTGGAATTTGAGAGACTGTTTGTAGCACCAAGCTTTGCCAGTTATATTTACAAGTTCCTTTCATCAGCAACTGTTCAAAATAACCAGAAACTTATTTGTTCTTTATTAAATAAATCAATTTTTGTTTAAACGTATCCCAGAAATCAGTACAGTACTTCCTCAGGGCCACATAGTCTTCTGAAGTGCCCAGACCCTAGGTCATACTACCAAAGAGAGAGAGTTGGATTTTTTAATTCCTGGTAGCAGCAGAAAACTACCAAGTTTATATACACAGAGAGGGTTTAAAGGTAAAACAGTTTCCCCTATAAGCAAGGATGTCACAAGCACACTAGGTTTAGGTGGGCTGAGTGGATGGAGTAATTGGATGGGTCACTGGGGGCAGCTTGTTTGAATAATGTATAATTCCAGAACTGGTGCCAATTTAGGCAGTTCTGACATAAGATGGTCTTAGCTTGATACATCCTCATCTCTCAAGAAACAAATCACTGCCAAAAGAGTGTTGTTGAGAGTAAGTTTGTTCAAGAGTCTGACACTCTGAGGCCGGGTTGGAAGTGCAGGTACAGTGGGACTGCAGGGAGTGGGACTGCAGAGAGACCACGAAGAAGATCCCTTGGATACAGCCACACACCAGCAGTGCAGCCAGCATGGACAGTGATTAGATAAGCAGAATTTGTCTTGCAGATTTGAAATCAATTTCCCTCCCCTTTTTTAAAATTAAGAAAGCTGATGGGAAGAAAATCAATCCATTTGAAATGTAGTGCTGGAGAAGAGTCTGACAGATGCCATGGCCCACCAAAAAGACAAAATTAAACCTGAATCTCCCTAGAATCTAAAATGACTCAGCTGAGGCTCTCGTACTCTGGCCACATGATGAGAAGACAAGGGTCCCTGGAAAGGGCAGTCATTCTAGGAAAAAGCCGACGGCCTTAGGAAAAATGGAGGATCCAACATGACATGGATTGACTCAATGAAGGAAGCCACTGCTTTTAGTTTGCAACGCCTGAGAAAGGCTGTTACTGACAGGACATTTTCATAGGGTCTCCATAAGTCAGAAGTGACTTGTCGGTACGTAACTCACAAATTTTTATCCCCTTGGAACAGGCACTACATGGTGAAGGCAGGAGAGTGGCTGAATAAGGACAAGACCTTCTAGTGGTCATGGATGGGAGGTGGTCTTGCAGAATTCCTGGCTTCATGAGAAGCTGCAGAATAAAAATTCTGCAAAACAAGCAAAAACGAAGCACCTTCCCTTTGTATTATTTACCCAAGTCACAGAATTCAGTTTTTTTCAGTGGAGAATTTTTTTTTGTTCGTTTAACACAGAGCTCTCTATGTACCCTAGCCAGCATGCAAAGGAAACTGCAGCAGAACCCCCAGATGTTTGCCTTTGGTGATACATGGAATCTGCAAGGATATCCAGCAGCAAAGTAGATGTCACTCATCTCCCCTTGATGCTTGACGCTTTCTCCGTGCTAAAATCAGTATTGCACACACCTGTTGGAAAGCCCATTTTGTTCTTTCTTTTGCCTTCAGGCTACAGAGACAGGAAGATTTGGGGGCCTGTCAGTCTCCATTGCAGGCTTATGGTGGGGGGGGGATGTGACTGTCTCAAGCACATTCGTGACTGTCAGAAAGCCGCTTTCATCCCCGAAGCAAAGTTCAGGCAGCCTTGTCTGCATCACAGAACCTCTCCTCCTCGCCAGGCTCCACTGCTTCCCTGGAAGCACAGAGGCTGCCTAATTAAGAACAGTTATTCTTAGAGACCCATCAAGCCTTTTTCCCAAGGTCAGGGAACAGCCATTTGCTGCTTGCCTTTCTTATGGATACTCAGCAAGAACTGCAAGGACAATAGAGATGCTCTCCTTTAGCAGAAGCCAATATTAAATCCACAGGCAGGGGTTTTCATTTGAGCCGTAATCGCTTTAGAAATGCTAAAAATCAAAGCTTCTCTATCAGTGATAGTTCACTGCTAGTCCTATTGGGGGGGGCACCTTAAAAGGGTCAGAGCCTCAATGGATGCGAAATCCAGGTTATAATATTGAATTTGCACAGTGGAATAAACTGTGCAAAGTGAATGTGAAAATAACTAGATCGGTTGCATTTAAAGAGAATCTGTATGAGATATTTTACAGATGGTACTTAGATTAGCTAAAATGTACAAAAATATGTCAAGTAGTTGCTGGAAGTGCAAAAAACATGTGGACACGTTCTACCATGTGTGGTGGACATGTGATACAGTACATACTTTTATACAGACCGTTTTGCAGACTTCAATACCTTTTAAACCAAAATTGTTTTTATTGAATTGTGTACTAGATGACTTTGATAAAAATCAAAGATATTTTATAATTCATGTAGTTAGAATTTTATTTCCATCTTATTGGAAACTTCCAACAGTACCTTCTGAACAAGGCCTAATAATGAAGACTATGGAAAGTGTGGAAATGGATAAATTGACTTTGATGCTAAAAGGGCAAATGGAAGAACATTTCACTGGACTACAGACTCCCTTTTATGATTGGATAAGAAAGAAATACAAAGATATGAACTTCTCACTATTATGAGACTTTATGAACTTTTAAAATCTCACAGACCATCTTTCTGTAATGTGAAATGATAAGTAGAGAAGATTTATATGCAGAAGACTTCTTACTTTTGTTTCCTTCCCCTTTCCTATCTCTCTATGCCCTAAAAACTCAATAAAATGTATCTATAAAAAAAAGGGTCAGAGCCCACCCCCCAGGCAACAACTCAGACTGTCAGCAAGACCCTCACACACCACTACCACCTCCTCCATACATACCTCTGTCACAGGAGGAGGGGCAGCTGGTGCCCAGATATGGCCACAGAACCCTCCAGTTTTTTCTTTAGAATTCTTTTCCCTCACTCATTTCATATCCTGTCCTTTTATATAAAAGGGTAGTGGTCTGGCAAGGTTCTATGCTTGGCAAAATCAGTTCACTCCCTGATATGTCACTCAGAAGCTGTCCCTATCCACTAGCTGCATTGCCTGAGTTCTCTCCCACCCACTAGGCCACTCTTCTCTGATTGGGCCAGCATTTCAAGCTCATTTGCATATGGAAGTTGATTGGACTTCACTCCATTCCGCACCTCAAACTCCCCACCCCCGCAAGACAGTTAGAACTGTCAGTTGCTTATGCAACTTGTTGTATTCTGAGGTAAAATATGTCCTCACTCACAACACTTCCCCTTCAAAAGAAACAAATCCAATAACACAACATGCCACACCACAAAAAAGACAGATCACACCACAAGCAGAATACCACAAGGCAAAAAAAGCTCTGGTACTAATTCAAAGTGCTGGGGATGAGTTGTGTTCTTGCAGGGGACGCTGTGAGTGTAGAAAATGATTTATCGACACAGTAGTGTTTTCGAAAACCTTTAGGAATTGTTTGGTGCATTTACCATGGGGGACCCACCCAGAGCCTCTGGCATTTTCTCACTCTGCTGGCATCGAAACCAATTTAAGGCAAAATAGAGATATGGAGACTTTTCCATCCTCCTTTGCATCAATCGGTCTTTGTTAGCAATGGCAACCTTAGGCCTGCCAGCAATCTCAGGGTGACCTCATGCCTCCTGACTGGCATGGCATCACTAGCCCTGGCTGCTTGCTCCTGTTCAGCAGGAGCATACCTATGGAAACTGCCTGGGTGATTTTGGACCAGCCACAGACTTTCTGCCCAGCCTACCTTACAGGGTTGCTGTACAGATCACAAAGCCAAAAAGAATGAAGTAAACTGCTTTGCTCCCCACTAATGAGAAAGACAGAATTTTGCCTAGGAAGAGGCTGCTGAGAGGGGATGAGATAAAGTTGCCAACTTCAGGTTGGGAAATTCCTGGAGATTTGAGGGATGGAGCCCAGAGAGGGTGAAGTTTGAGGAGGGGTGGGACCTCAGACAGGTACAGTCCCATAGACTCCACCCTACAAACCAGCCATTTTCTCCTGGGGAACTATTGTTGCCAATCTTGGCCCATTGGCCATCAAACCATTCTCTTCAACCCCCTGCTGTGCATCTGACTTTCCACTAGGGTTGCCAATCTCCAGGTGGGGCCTGGAGATCTCTTGCTGTTACAGTTGATTTCCAGATGACAGAGATCAGCTCCCCTGGAGAAAATGGCTGCTTTGGAGGGTAGACCCTATGGCATTATACCCTGCTGAGTCCTTCCATCCCACCCACCCCGCATTCTGCCCTCCACAGGATCCACCCCCCAAATCTCCAGGTATTTCCCTACTTAGAGCTGGCAACCCTACTTTCCCTTCAGCGCCTGTTGGTAGGCAACCAAGCTTGGTCCTGTTGGCTTTTGGGAGAAAACTCATTGGGGCCAGTCCTGATAGGGTTGCCAACTCCAGATGGGAAATTCCTGGAGATTTGAGGGATAGAGCCTGAAGAGGGTGAGGTTTCAGGAGGGGTGAGACCTCAGACAGGTACAGTGCCATAGACCCATCAAACTAGCCATTCCATCCTGGGGAACCATTGTTGCCAATCTCCAGGTAGGGGCTGGAGATCAATCAGAATTACAACTGCTCTCCAGGAGGGAGGGGGGAGGAGATGGAAAGCTGAAGTCAGGGGGCAGATAACGGTAGGTTGACAATTGGCTGGGAGGGAGACAGGGCTGCCAACTCCAGGTTGGGAAATTTCTGGAGATTTGAGGGGTGGAGCCTGGAGATGGTGAGGTTTGAGGAGAGGTGGGGTCTCAGACAGGTACAATACCTTAGACTCCACCCTCCAAACCAGCCAGTCCCTCATGGGGAATCATTGTTGCCAATCTCCAGGTGAGGGCTGGAGACCACTCAGAATTACAACTGGTCTGCAGGAGGAAGGGCAGAAGTCAGCTGAAGTCAGAGGGGCAGACAACAGTAGGTTGATGGTTAGTTGGGAAGGAGATGGGGTTGCCAACTCCAGGTTGGCAAATTCCTGGAGATTTGAGGGGTGGAGCCTGGAGAGGGTGGGGTTTAAGGAGGGGTTGGACCTCAGGCACGTAGAATGCCATAGATTCCACCCTCCAAACCAGCCATTTCCTCCTGGGTCACAATTGTTGCCAATCTCCAGGTGAGGGCAATTACAACTGCTCTTCAGGTAGCAGAGATCAGTTCCTCTGGAGAAAATGGTGGCCTCCGTCATTATACCCTTCTGAGGTCACCACAGCAAATTCACACTGTGTGCCCAAAGCCAGGGCACTCTCCCATAGCCTCTTTCTAGAGCTTGTTGTATTTATTTCCACAGCCGGCCTTATTTCTAGTCTTCTATATATAAAAAAGAAAGTCCCCTCACCATAAAATCGCCCAGGCCAAACCACTGGACCTAGAAACCACAGTTTCAGGGAGAGCACTCCTACCATGATGTAGATGCTCACCAGGAAGGGATTTTTAGAAATTCGACCCCTAAGGAGGTCAAAAGGGGTAAAATGTGCTCCCCCATTGATTCCTATGCAGCTGCCAAGCTGCTGCCTCCCTGCACCCCCACTCTCTGATTGGTCAGCTGCAGAGCTCAGTGTTCTGAGGTTAAAAAAAAAAAAGTTACAGGGGACTGCACAGAGCTAATGACAGTTGAGGAAATCAGGAACAGCCAACCGCCTGTGAGGTGAAGCAAAGTTGCTGGTCCAGCCTCTCTGATGGCTTTCAACACCCTCCCCCCACCTCCTACACCTAACAGGCAGTTGTCTGTCAGGTAAAGCAGTGGTTGCAGGGTACTTAAAGCCATGAGGGAGCCTGCCCCAGCAGTAATGCCTTAGTGATCCTACTGGCCCCGCCTCCACAGTGGCTTCTAATACTCCTCCCCCCTCCTACAGGCAGCTGCCTGTCAGGTGTAGGAGAGGAGGTGGGATGCTTACAGCTGCTGGGGAGGTTTGCTCAGCAGGATTGCCTTAGCCCTGCTGCTGGCCTTGCCTCCCTGATGTCTTTAAATACAATCCCACCCAACACCAGACAGGTGGGTGTCTGTCAGGTGTAGGAGCAGGGCCAGGGTACTTTAATCTATCAGGGACGCTGCCCCAGCAGGATCACCTTAGTGATGCTGCTGGCCCAGCCTCTCTGATCGCTTCCAACACTCTCCCCCCACCTCCTACACCTAACAGGCAACCACCTGTCTGTCAGGTGCAGCAGCAGTCGCAGGGTTTTTAAAGCCATGAGGAAGCCCGCCTCAGCAGTAACGCCTCAGTGATCCTGCCAGCCCCGCCTCCACATTGGCTTCTAATTCCTCCTTCCCCCTCCTACACTGGACAGGCAGCTGCCTGTCAGGTGTAGGAGAGGAGGTGGGATGCTTATAGCCACCGGGGAGGTTTGCTCAGCTGCACAGGCCAAGCACCTGCAAGATCATCCTGAGGTGCTCAGAACAACACGGTCTCCATATGAGCAAAACAATCCAGGAACACAAGTAGAGAGGCCATCACTTTCGTGGAAGGTGGCAGGAGTTGACTTAACAGACGACTGCTTCTGAAATGGACGGTTCTATGTGGCCTGCTCCAGAGTGAGCTCACCAAGCAGCCTGGTGATCCCGGCACCTGAGGGCAGAACCACCAGTGTGGGCTACAGGGAGGCCCTTCAGCAGAGGGGAAAAAAGTACATATATCTTTCTTCATTTCTTACACTACAATCTCCTCCACTAGAATTCCTACAACAAATGTCACATTTCAAACTTCACATCATCGGTACTATAACTGGATTCATGGAACTTAAATACCATATCGAAGCACGGGTATCAGGCTAGTTTTAATAGAATTATCAGAGTCAAGCTTTTTGGTGAGTTTGCTCTATATTCTCCCTTTCCAATTAAGTGAAAAAAGTCAAAACACAAAACTAACTTGGCTCAAACTCAGGCTAATGTTGTTCAAATGAGAGATACGAATCTGAAAAAAAAAGTAAAATATTGACAAAAATATTCCCTTTGGCATTCAGGAGGGTGTATCCCGCAGCATGAGGAACACAGCATGAGTTGCCATAAGCCAAAAGAAAAGTCAGGGTTTAAGTATTTCACTAAACTAGATAAACTAGACTTTCTAGCATTTTTAAAAAATTGGAACAGCTGCTTGGAGGTCTTTGTAAACAAGACCCATTTCCTTTCAAATTCCAGTGCATCTGGCAAGTAGACATGTGAAATACTGACAGTGAACCAATTTCTACCCCACGGATCCCATTAGATGCTGCACGTAGAATAAGATGCTGGTGCCAGCCACCTTGAGCCGAGGGGAAAGTCAGGATAGAAGTGTTCTAATAAATAAAATACAGGTGACGTGGGACCTGGGGGGAATTTCATATCCTGCCCCCAACCAAATGAGGAGTCTGCCAGGCATGTTCCGCCGCAGCGGCCCTGCTGCACTGAGTCATTCACAACCATCCGGTGCAGTCAGGGCTTCTGAGCGTGAACTGGCTTGCCGCTGTGCCTCAGGGTGATCTGGTTTGTCTAAGTCAGTAGTCTTTCCACATCAATACCCATCTTTAACTCCAACTTACAACAGCCCCACTTGAGAGGAAAAGACCAAGAGAGATGGTAGTTTGTTAAAAAAAACCCCCAAATTAACCATCTATTAGCTGTTGTAGATTTTCCGGGCTGTATGGCCGTGGTCTTGGCATTGTAGTCCCTGACGTTTCGCCAGCAGCTGTGACTGGCATCCTCAGAGGTATAACACAGAAAGAATAGCCATCTCTCTCACCGTCTTCCTCATCTTCTTGGTTTTCCTCTGCCCCACCCCCCCTATTCTCCACCACCTCAGCTGAGACCAGAACTTCACCAGCAGTCTTCACCACACCACAGTCACAAGCAGACGGTCAATTTTCCCTGCCTCCTGCCCCACAAATGCTTTCATGTAATCGTTATTTATAAATAGATGTTCTGTTACAATGGGGCGGGGGGACACACACCACACACTGCTGTGACCTTCGTCATACAGAAATTGCTTTGCTAAATAAAGCCAGGGAGAGGAGAGGGTGCTCCCAGACAGCTTCTCTTCCTGGTGTGAAATGCAATCAAATGCCAGGATGTCGCATTACATTAACTATAGATTAGAAAATGGAGCTCCATTGTGCGGAATGTATGTAATAGCCGTGAAGGAAAAAATCCTTTGTCTTCTGTACACGTCTGCTCTCTCTCAGGCACACATTCGGAACACAGAATGAGGCGGCGTGAGACCCAGTGCTGCAGAAGCCTGCCCAAACCTGCACTTCTTTCTGCCAGGGTGGGGTGGAAGACGAGGTTGTGCATCACCACAGACAGTGACGATTCCATGACCCTGCCCCTGAGATCCTTGAAAACCCGTCTCGGCCTCTGGCCTTCTGGCTGTCCCCAGAACTCTTGACTCTTTAGCCTGAGAATTTCAGCCAAAGGGTCTCGCCTTTTCCAAAATAAAACCACCCTGGCCACAGACCATGTTAAGTTTTGCTATGAAACAGTATAATATCACGTGCGTTGATGGCACGGGAGAGGCACAAGGCAGCTTTCTGAGCTCACAGCTTACGATGTTCTCCTCTCCTCCACTATGTTATGTTTAAACGGGAGCTTTCATCAGGGCCTGCTCCCCACCAACAACCCAAATGTGCCACAGGGGCTCAGCTTATCCAGGCCACCAGCAGTATGTGGGGAGCTGGCGTAAGACCTTATGGCGTCAGTCACAGCTGGGCCCATGCCAAGAAAGGAATGGGGGTACCTTGCTTGCTGTGACAAAATACCTTGAACTGGCGCTGACCTTCACACCAGCGATTGCCACTGGAGCTCTCTGAACACACACACAGAGAGGCTACTAGCACGAGTTCCCCAACAATGCTTTCCTACCATGCCTTTGTTGCCCCCTGCTGGGCAAATTCAGAAGAAGAAGAAAAAACCCTCCATGGAAACCTTTCCCTATTTGATTCTGGTGAAGAACCCTAGCACACCACAGAGAATTCTGCGGCCTGGGCAGGGTGGACAAAAATCAGTGATTTTTTTTTTTTAATTGAAAATCTGATTTTTAATTTTAAATTGGATTTTTAAAAAATAAAATGCATTTTGAGGAAAAAATCTATCTACTTTTCTCTTTAAGAAACATTATAGTCCAAAGGTTATTCATCATGAAACAAGAATTAGTTTTTATTTATATGAGGCGGTAAATTAATGCAATGTTTAAATTTTTGGGTAAATGAACTCCATTGATGCATTCGCCATGTAATGCTCTTCCAGAGGTTTCTGTAAGATTAGTTTTCTGTCTAGAGGATATTACCACAGATGCCTGGTTTTACTGCTCTCAGAACTGTGAATTTGTGTCTGCAGAGATCACGTGCCCTGTTCTTCACAGCAATGTTATAAAATTACATAGAGTTGAGAAAAAGACCTTAATCTCATTGTTCCTTTGAAAACCTGTGCACACAGAACCAACCCCTTACCTCTTAAGTGCTAAGTTTCAGAAAATGCAATGAACAGAAGGTTGTTGGGGATGGAATAGTGGGACAGATCTGCACCAGAAGTGACGTGTGAGAAGGGAGGAGCAAGCAGTAAAAATGACACTGAGCGCAACTGGGCTGTTTGGGATAAGGAGGCTGGAGCCATCAGGCTCGCCCTGTCCCCCTGGAGACATTGGCTGGAGGGGGCGCGGGCACCATTTGGTTTATGGACACAAAACCTCAAGGTCCTTCGCACTCCCCGTAGCCTTAATGCTAAACAGCTGCAGGGGGCAGATTTTTTCTCTGAGTTCCAGTTCATGCTGCACCACTTTCCCGGGAAGTCAAATTCCCTAGCTGACACCCTCTTGCGCCTTCCCCAGCATGACACTCACCAGGAGGGAGTGGTAGACTCGATGTTCACTCCTGCCCAACTGGGAGGGGCGGTCATGACGCGGAGTCAGGTGAAAGCAGCACGGGACACTGGAGGGTGGGGACTGGGCAGCTGAATTTACCTCCGCCTTTCCTAAATCCGACCACTCGGAAATTGACTTAGATGGAGGTCTTGAACAACAACAAGATGGTTGCTGGTACAAGGACCATCGCCTCTTCACCCCAGGATCCTTGCGGGGCAGGGTGATAGGAGGTACATACTGTGTCAATGGCACATACTGTCAATGGAAACCAAATTCTGCATTCAAAGCAATCTGTTAAATAAGTCCATTTGCTTGCTTTTAGTTTCACCATTTAGTATGTTGGAAAGATCTAATTCGGAATTTTGCCAAAAAACTGAGGGGGATGTAAAATGCACTGAGCGTGTGGTCGGCTTTCAAATAGCCCCGCCAGCATTTTTAAGAAACAGAATCTTCCTTCTGCTTGGTCCTACCCACCGTCCAGAATCTGCAGTCCTCTCATCTCTGTTCACCCTGAGGCAGGTTCTCTTTAGAAAGCAAACCAAGTTGGGAACTGAACTAAAAGACACCTCCTAAGAACAAGCTATTTATTACCAATGTAGATTTTGGCTCTTCAATCCTACGCTGTACTCAGTTGTCTCCATGGTCTTCAGTGAGGGCCTAGGGATCGTGGCTCTTGCCCACGGAGACAGGGGCGGGCAGACAAGCCAGCCAGTCCCTCTATTAAGTTTTTGGAAGGCGCCTTCCCTGTAGGCAGGGAGGGTGTCAGGATATGCCCTGAGGGGAGGCAGCCACCAGGGCCCAGGTTTTCTGGCAGGCCCACTGCTGCAGAGCCCCTCAACCACATGCTGCCAGGGAAGGCATGGCGACACTCCTGGGGGGCACAGTGGCAGTTTTCCTTTCTGCACACACCACTCAGCACTTGGGGGGGACATACGGTTCCCAAATGGGGGAGAAAGAAGGAAACACAGGCAGGTGGGGATGTAGGTGGGCTGGAGGGGAGAGGGGACCCAAAATGTGGAACTGGCCTTCCTTGAAGGTAGCGTAGTTCATACTCTCCAGTAGACTTGCCTAAACCCTCCTGCTTACAGGCCACCCCTACTGCAGAATATACTGGATGGAGCCAGTACTCTTAGCAATTGTGGAATCTGTCAAGCATGGCCACAAATGAGCATCTTCCTGGCCGGCCAGGAGCAAAACCAAATGAAGGCAGCCCATTTCCTTCTCCAGCAAGGGACCTTTGTAAGCAACCTGGAGGTGCGCCACAAACCCCTTGGCCTGGCCCAGCACCTTGACAGTTTGGCATCACAACCACCCCACCTGCAGAAGAACTACATAGGCCACAGGCAGGGTTCGGCTGGCAGGAGCGGCCCCCCAGGCCCCACAGCGACAGGGAGCGCCAATTGTTCTGTGAAAGGCCACTTGAGAGATCACACTACAGAGCTACTGGAATTCAAGATGCTCCTTGATCACAGCTAATCATGTGGAGGACACCGGCTCCAGGGACGTGTAATTGGTTGCTGGAAATTAAAAGCCGTGCAAACAACAAGCTCTCCACAGAGGAAGATCTTTTTCTCGTGGCCGTTTCAGTGACTGAACCTTCTGCATGCAAAATGTGCCTTCTGCCCAGCAACTGCCCCTCCCAGATACACACGCAAAACAGAAATCCATACAGCCCGAGGGATTTGTCCTTTTCACTTTGAGACAAAAATAGTGTTGCTTCCTGATCCTACCCAGGTCCTCGGAAGAGTCCCTCTGTAACTGGAATTAGTGGACTTGCACCAACAGATGCAAAGAAAATATGTAAAAGCCCACAACATAGTAGCTTTTTAAAAATCTGGTCAATGCTAAAAATCCAAACACCGCCCAGCCCCTCTTACTACTATAAATGACACTTCTATTAACTGACCCTCAGCCAGCGCTGTAGATGTGAACTCCCTGGCCCAAACAAGTGAGACCAGGAGCCATTACTGATAATACAGGAACAGGGATTAGAAATTAGAGACTGCACCACAGGGTACAAAAAGGGTCGGAACACTTTCCCTACGAAGAAAGTTTAAAGCGCTTGGGGCTCTTTAGCTTGGAGAAACGACGGCTCAGGGGTGACATGAGAGAGGTTTATAAGATGATGCATAGGATAGAGCAGGTAGAGAAAGGAGTACTTTTCTCCCTTTCTCACCATACAAGAACTCGTGGGCACTCCATGAAATTGCTGAGCGGTCGGGTTAGAATGGATAAAAGGGAAATACTTCTTCACCCAAAGAGTGATTAACATGTGGAATTCACTGACACAGGAGGTGGTGGCGGCTACAAGCATGGATGGCTTCAAGAGGAGATTGGATAAACATATGGAGCAGAGGTCCATCAGTGGCTATTTGCCACAAGGTGAACTCTCAGGCTGGGGCAGGTGATGCACTCTATCCTTGGTACTTGGGTGGGGACAACAGTGGGAGGGCTTCTCCTGTCCTGGCCCCACTGCTGGACCTCCTGATGGCACCTGGTATTTCTGGCCACTGTGTGACACAGAGTGTTGGACTGGATGGGCCATTGGCCTGATCCAACATTGGCTTCTCTTATGTTCTTATGTTCAAATGTGTGATAAGATCAGATGTAAGGTCTTACAGACTCGATATCAGGTTATCTGAGCATTTTCATGTTGTGAAATAGTTTGAAAGCAGTAAAAGCAATGCAAACACAAAGGAATGAGAAGTGTGACAGACGCAACCCTTTTCAAATGACAAAGCAGATCCACAGCCCTGTTTTACAAATTATATCTGCATAGGAATAATTTATTTAACCTTGAAACTGACAGGAGTTATTTGAATGGCACGAAGTCCATTGCCAGCAACAGACTAAACATAATTATCCTCATGGAGTTTATATGTTAAAACAAGACAAAGGTGGAAAAGAGTATCTTAAAACAGGATGGAACATTCATAAAATTGCTCCCATCGGAGCACATCGCCTCAAGAAACTGAAAAGCCTTTTAATAAAATTTGCTTCCAGGCTCCTAGCATCAGTGTAAATATCCCAAATGAGGCACATCCCCTGTCCATAAAAGTCCATTTTTGTTAGCCTTGTATATCACTAAGATTAGCACTGTCTTGACTTTCCATATTTTGGGTGCTCTCACTTCTCTCGCTGGAAGAAAGGTGACCTCCCGCATCCTTTTCCAACTCTGCTTCAGTGGGTTTGATGGGTTCCTGTGCTGGTTGGCCATGCGGAGGCTCTTCCGTTTGTGCAGACTCCTTGGTTTCGCCCCCCAAGTCTTCTGCCTCCTGCTCGGTCGCTCCCGCTTCTGCCTTGCCTTCTCCGTCCTCCTTCCTCTTGGCTCTGAACACCTCCACCCCCATCATCCGGAGGTAGTGCAGCCTCTCGTTTTTGGGCACAAATGCACGAATGGAAGTCTTGCCGAGCCAGCCACAAAGCACGATCAAACACTGAAGGGTTTCCAGCTGACTACAAACAGACAGACTTGTTAGCATTTAAAGAAAATTAACAAACCTGGAAATCTATTTAAAGATATAAACAGTTTTAGCATGCCATTGCTTTGACTGTCAATGAAGCACCAATTCTGCTTCTGAATTAGTGGTGTTGTACACTGTGGCTGGTTGTTTTTAAACACTAGACAACTGTGGACAGTCACAACCTTGTCTAGAAACAAATACTGAGAGAACAGTTGTGAGAGTCTGACCCACAAATCAAGATAGTCAACAAGACTTACAAAGAAAATATTTTCTATATATCGTTGCCAATAAACACCACATAACAATGAACAAATTCCACCAAATCATACAAGAATACATCAACATTGTCTCCGGATTTTATAACGACGCTTCAAAAAAAAAAAAAACGGTCTTCCTCAGGACCCATCAGAAACTGAGTAGCATGTTCACAGCCTGAATACTTTTGAGATCAGCATCCTACCACCAAATGCATTGCATTGTTCCTAGTTCTGTGCATGGCACTTTATAAGCATGAAAGCTCTTGTACTACCTTTATAGAATATTTCCTGAGGAAGATCCATTTTTTGAAATGTTGTTATAAAATCTGGAGATGACGTTGATGTATTCTTATACAAGGATTTTCTTATGATTTGATGGAATTTGTTCATTGTTATGTAGTGTCTATTGGCAACAATATATAGAAAATATTTTCTTTGTATATCTTGTCGACTGTCTTGATTTGTGGGCCAGACTCTCATGACTGTTTTCTCTGTTTTTAAACCCTGCCATGCAGAAGGTCCCAAATTAAAATCTCAGCTCAAGCTGGAAAAACATTCTAAGACACAAAGCTGTTGGATGGTCTTGGATCGTGATAAAGGAATCGGATGAGCCAAGCTGAATGGAAGCATAACCGTTTTCGACTAGGCAAATCGACAAAACTCTGGTGCTGTGGAGGACCCAGAAAGCAGGCGCCTGAGAGAAGGGCAGCAAGCAGCGGCGTCCCCTGGATTTGGCCTCCAATCCGGAATGCATTTCAAGTCCACTCAATGGGCAAAATGGTGGGTAGACACACAGCCATCACTACAGACTCCCACAGGACGGCGGCTAGGGTACGGTGAACGGCCACAGTGCCGTGTGACATTCTGGAATGATCTCCGGCCCTTTCTATCCAGCCATTTATAAAAAGACCAAAAAACCCACCAAAACCCCACCACCGCTCTTACCCTACAGCAGGCCGATGCAGCTTGCAGCCCACTGATCTGAACATCATGCACTGGCCATGAATTGCAGCCTGCCAGGTACACAACAACCCTGCTATTTAGAGAGTCCTAGTCAGGATGCAAGAGCAAGCAAGTCCCTGCTATTTATGGCCGATGGGTCAAAGCTGTGCAAGTTTGGCTAAGGAGAAGCATATCACACAAACTGCAGCTCTGCAGCACCGTCTTTGAGTCCAAAGGGAAATCCCTGTGGGTTCTCAACGGCCTGTTCCTGAGCATGCTCACACAGAAGCTAAGCCCTCCCGGATTTCAGAGGGCCTGCCTCCCAGAAAGAGTGCTCAGAACTTCAGCTTTAAAGAAAAACAATATCTACAGTTCTCTAGGAGAAGAATGTTCCGTATTTGCCCCCCAAACTGTAGTGAGAAGAACAAGATACGGGACAGCTACTTCAAATTAAGATTAATAGACAGAGCCTCCCTTCTACCTGTTTCCTGAAGACACAATGGACTTTTGAGATGTGGCCAACATACATTTTATTAAGGGGTGGGAGGAGAGAAGATAAGAAAACCCGGGGCACATAAAGGAAGCAGATGGAAGCCCGAGTTGCCTGGTGATTAAAAAGCTAAGATCACTACCCCCAAAATTAAGTACCATGAGTTACTGCCGATTTTAACAGGAGAGGATTTAAGCCACTTGAACTTAAAATTTGTCTGCGTTATTTATAGTCTACCTTCCCCACTTGGACTCAAGGTGGATCACACAGAGTGAGCCAATAAAACCAACAAGATGGGACATTCGATAAACATCCAATAAGCAATCGGATTTGGGTTGTAGAACCAGCCAGAAGTCTAAAAACAGAACTGAATCAAAGCATAAGCGTTAGCAGTAAAAAAGCAAAGGTAAAGGTTTCCCTTGCTCGAAAACTAGTTGAATCAAACTCTAGGCAGTGGTGCTCATTTCCATTTCCAAGCTGAAGAGCCAGCACTGCCTGAAGACATTTTTGTGGTCATGTGGCCGGCATGACTAAATGCCAAGGCACACGGAATGCTGTTCCCTTCCCGCCAAAGCGGCACCTATTTATCTACCTGCAATTTCTTGCTTTGGAACTGCTAGGTTGGCAGGAGCTGGGGCCAGAGATGGAAACTCACTCCATCATGCGGCACTTGGGTCTTGAACTGCCAAACTACAGACCTTCTGGTCTGCAGCTCAGCGCCTTAATCTCTTGAGCCATCGCAGCCCAAAAGTGTTAGCAAGACACATTAAATGATGCAAAATTACTCGAGGATCCAACCCACAGCAAACTATACACAGTAGTACAGCCCACAGCCCCCAATAACTTATTTAGTGCTACCCTATTGCCTGCGTGGGTGGAAAAGCCCTCTTGAATAATTTGGTTTTGCATAGTTTGTGGGAAGTCAGGAAAGTGGGAGCCTTCCTGAGCTCGTCAGGCAGAGGCCATTCCACAGGGTGAGGGCCACCACCAAGAAGGCACTGTATAGGGGCGGTTGTCGATGGTGCCCATTTTGCAGGCTGGCCCCTGCAGCAGGCCCTGCTCAGGTGAGCGAAGCTGCCGTGGCAGAGGATGAGGAGAGAGGCAGTCTTGCAGGTATGAGGGTCCAAGGCACGAAAGGCTTTGTATGTGGCGGCCAGTATTTTAAATTGAGCCTGATAACTGATGAGCAGCCAGTGCAGAGTGGGCTAAAGAACGGGAGGGAGGGACACGCAGGCGTCGCCTGGCTCCCAATGGGTGGCCGAGCTGCGGCATTCTGCACCAACCGGGGTCACCCAACTGAACTTGAGGGAATGCCCAAATAACAAACGAGTTCTGACCAAATAAGCAGGACCCCAAACCGGTGCTTCGTGAGAAATTTAGAAAGGAACAGATTAATCTTTAGCACAACTCCTCTTCTGAGCAGAAGAGCTGTTCAAAAGTTTTAAATACATGGATTTCCGGTTAATGGCAGCTTGAAAGCAGACGTGTCTTCGGGATGCTCCGGGACACGATCTGTGCACCAGCGGATGGGGGGGGGGGAAGTAATTGCTACTCCCCGGGAGCCTTGGGGAAAAGGCTCCCAGCCAAGGGGCTTTTGAGGGGGCTGCCTCTTCTCCGGCATAATGCTGGAGAATCGAGGTGCTCCCTTGCCCCAGTGGTCCAGCCGCTGTGTGTCCGAACGGACCTTCAGACGCTGGCCAGAACAAGCGGAGGAGACCGTGCGACCAGACGAACACAAGCAATGTCGTAAGACAAGCAAGGCGCAGTGAGTAATTCAAAAGCGGAGAATTGGCAGTTTAAAAAGGAAAGCACCCCCCTTGGCAGAAGCATGGGAAGCGAGCGGGGGAGGGCCCCCCCCACACGCAGAGACTTTAAAGCAGACTAGCAAGGGAGGAGCGGAAGATTAAGCATAGAAACCAACTTAAAGAACCTTACCAGTCAAAGCCAAAGCATATTGGAGGCATTCAGAGACTTTGCAAACTTTCAGTTAAAGTAAACAATACAGAAAGATGGCGGGGAGATGACTCGACAAAGGACAAAAACCGAAACCACCAGGAGGCATGAGTTCGAGGCCGGAAGAGACCACAGAGTTTCCTAGGTTTCTAGCAGATTCTCTACGTCCTCTGCTGGACCAGATGACCAACATCAACCAGCAATTGACAACTTTGAACCAGAATTTTGCAGCACAGCAACTGCAACTTGTAGAAACCACAAAGAAAACAGAGCAGGTGGTCGAAAAAGTAAAGGAACTTGATGCCAGCTCTTACAAAAGCAGGGAAAAAGATGCAAGTGCTAGAAAAGAAGCAAGCTTCGACGGAAAAACAACTGTTTCAGCTGCAAATGGAAAGAGCAAATATGGTACTCCAGTTCCAAGGGGTGTCAGAAGCCCCAAATGAGAATCTAAAGCAACTACTAAGCGAAGCATTGGCCCCAATGACGGATTTGAAATCAGAAGATATCTCCAGCTAAATGGATGTGGCTTATAGCACTTACTCCACGTATATTAAGAAGAATAATCTGCCTGGGGAAATAGTTGTGAGATTCTCAAAGAGACATTTAAGAGATTTAATTTTAAAAGCGACTGCAAATACACCCCTGAAAATTGGAGGCAACAACATAAGGATACTAAAAGACATTCCATTTGAGATAAGAAAAAAGAGACAGAAGTACAAGGGACTAATCCTTTTCTTACAAACAAATAGCATCGCATACAGGTGGTTAATTCCAGAAGGCGTCAGGAAAGAAGAGAAAAAATTGACTGTTTTCAAAGCTCGAGAGTTTTTGTGGCTGCAACTGGGAGATCCAGAAGAGGAGACGAAAGAAGAAGAAGACAGCAAATCTACTGGCGAGTTGGACTCTGTATCCTTGGAGGGGGACTTGGATGCAGAAAAGGGGGCAGCTGCTCCCAAACAATGCTATCAACTGAGAGATCGTAAGGAGAAGCAAAAATAAGGACTGAGACTTTGAAAGCCCGTATAAAGCTTTATTTTATGAGATGACTTGGGGAGGGTTCTGGAATTGGGAAAATAGTTAAGCTGATGCAGAATTGGGACTAATAGATCATGCTCAATGCTTTTTAAAGCTTTCTATGGACTACCACAGATATAAGCATTATTGAAGATCTCCATCTCTTGGGGTTTTAGTTAGTCGTGGTTCTCTTTTCTTCCTCCCTAGATTAGATGCCCCCCTCCCTCAAATTTCTGTTATAGTTTGTAATGTTTCGAAAATGCAAATAAAAAAAATCCCCTTCGGGGGCCAAAAAAAAAAAAGTTTTAAATACATAAAGTACTCAAAAAGACTTCATATACTGAGATTACTTACTTGGGATCTGGTTCATATTTCAGCACTATGCTCCCCATAGCTGCAAGAAAGAAGGAATGAAACATTACAGCACAACTGCAAAATGCAACTCTAACCATTTACACTGACAATTTTGCATCAATCCACTGATTACAGTGACATTTTGAATAATCTTAACCACTACTGGGTTTCTAAAAATGAACTGCTAGAAAAAGCTTCTTGGAATCTATACCATGTGATCTAAAACTCTTGCCTCATCACCCCAGAACAGGCTTCTGACAGCAGTTATAAAGCGATCAGCAGGGGTGTCCCGAGCCCGGCCGAATACAGACACGGCCTCATAATTCAGGCTGGCTCCACACTGGGGGGTCTCGGGCTGGAATGGTCAAAGTACCCGTGGAGCTTTCCCAGGGCTACTGTGTCTTTAAATCTTCCTCTTCCTTCAGCTTCCGACTTATCCACTTCCTGGAACGGCTCTTTTCTACCAGGCTTGACATTCATCAATCAGCCTCTAATTATCACTTTCTGGACACAACCACCCACAAAATTACAATAATTAAGAAGAGAACAATGGGTTTGGCTCCCAAGAGAAAAAACAACAACAATTCCCTCCCTCAACATAAAGGCTGCGGGACCTGGGAAGGTTCAGTCTGGAGAAGAGGAGGCTGCAGGGGGACCCGATGGCTCTCTTTCAGTATCTGAAGGGCTGTGTCACTCGGAGGAGGGCGGGGAGCTGTTCCTGTTGGCAGCAGAGGAGAGGACTCGCACTAATGGGGTTACATTAAGGGCAGGAAGGTACGGGCTGGGTATTAGGAAAAACTTGTTGTGCCACAGTGGAACCAGCTGCCTAGGGAGGTGTGATGAGCTCCCCCTCCCTGGCAGTCTTGAAGCAGCGGCTGGACAAACACCTGCCAGGGATGCTCTAGGCTGATCCTGCATTGAGCGCGGGGGGGGGTTGGACTGGATGGCCTGCGTGGCCCCTCCCAACTCTGTGATTCTGTGGTTCTAGGAATGCCACAGCCAGCCATGGGGCAAAACAGGAAGTAACTAAGTGTGACTATAAAAACGAAAAGGAACAAGCTTCAAGCAGCAGCAGGTTTCTCACTGAACCAAAACATTAAGTTCCATTTTAAATTGCTGCTGACTACAGAAAAGGAAAGGGCAGAACCGAAGCCCCCCGCTGTGGCATCAGCCCCAGATCTCCGGCGTTCCCAGGGCCGCCCTCTCCTCCTGCAGGAAGCAACGGCTGCCTTGCTGGCTCTGGGACACGCGGCCGTGGGAACGGCAGAGGCAGCTTCAGCTACCCGAAAAGGCCAGGCCTGCCGAGAGCCCCCGGGGACATTGTAGCCCAAAGCAGCCAGCACTCACCCATTTCTTTGACTTGACTTTGGACCTCAGTACTGAGTTTATACAGGAAGGGGTTTTCTTCTGTGAGCAGCACTTTAACATCTCCCAAGATGATGGTAACAATCCTTGCATTAATAAAAGGGTACAGTGTATATATTCCCTGGAAGTGAAACACGGCAAGGCTTTAATGGCCATCCTGGCTTCCCAACCTGAGCAGAGTTGGCAATTTGACCATGCCAAAAAAAACATGAAAAAGATCGCCTTGTTTTAAATTAATGCCTGAAGAACTGTGCTCTTAATTTTTGCCCAGGCGTCCTCTGGGGAGCTTGTGGTTCCCTCCCCACACCCTCAATATTACCCCCCCTTTCCAGGGTTCCCTCTAAGCTCAGTTAGTGTGAGCTAGCTCACAGTTTTTTACCCTCCAGCTCACACATTTTTGTCTTAGCTCAGGAAGGAGGGCTCCAGTCCAGAGCAAACTAATTTGTGCAGCAGCCAAATCACCTGCCCGCTCACAGCTTTAGTGCTGGTAGCTCACAAAGTGGAATTTTTGCTGACAGGGCTCCACAGCTTAGAGGGAGTGTTGCCCCCCCGCCCCCCACCCCCCGCGAGAGGGGGCGGCTGTGGTCCAAGTCGCTCAGCGAGTTCCACAGCGGCACGGGGGGATCTGAAGCCTGGTCCTCCCTGGCCCCGGACGCAACACGCTGACCCTCGCGTAACGCCCAGCTGCCTCTGGCCACAGGACTGACCCGCGCGTTCCAGGACACGGCCACCCACGACAGAAAGAGCGGCACCTCGGTTACCTCTTGGGCTAATCGGAAGGCACAGCCAAACTGCTCCCCATCACTGTTGCGGCACCACACTTTGATTCCCGTGTTGATCACCTGAAAACGGGAGAAACACATTTTAACACGTCTAAGTGCTCCAACTGTTTATCTGAAAATGATTAAGTACACAGAAGGGCCCGGCCTGTTTACCCCAAAAGACATTTAATAACTTCTGAACGCCTGATCTGCCCCGACACACAGGGGCTCAAACAGAACCTTCCTCAGCTTTGCACACACAAGCGGAAATCGGAGCTCCGTTAGAGTTCAAGGACCCGGAGGGAAAACACAACCGACTCTGGGGAAGGAGCACGGCATGCCACTTGTCGTCACCCTCACCAGGAGCGGACACAGGAGTTCCCAGAGGGGGAAAGGGTGGGAGGGAAACGGGGCCTCCTTGCGTCACGCTCACTGAAAAGAGGCCAGCTGAATGTGCAGACCAACTGTTTGCTGCAACCACCTGAACGTGTTGGTTTAGAAATTAATAGAACCTTTATACATCCTCAGGGACAGCATTGCTCATTTCTTAAATATTTACCCTGTCATCAGGAGTACTTTACAAACACTATATAATTCCTTATTTTAGATGACATAATGCAAAAAAACTTCCAAAAAGGATCTCTTTTCCCATCTGCAACCGTGACAGGCTTTTCTGCAGACCGGTGCTGGCTGGACTCCAACACAAGGCAGCCAGTGACCTTCCCGGGGCTGCTTCTGCTTCCATGGGCTGCTTCTTTGTCACACATGCGCACCGCCCCTCTCCACAAAACCTCAACCAGAAGCAAAGGGTGAGAAGGAAAATAAACACCTATTTTCTTTGTTGGGTAGACTCAATAAATATCGTCAGAATATGAAAGCCAGGTGCAGAGAACAGGAGTCAAAAGTCAGCCAGACAGATGAGTGAACCCTACCTAGGGCAACTTGCCGGACCAGGGCTCCCAATATCCAGCCGAAACAGATGCACTACTGCAGAGGTGTCAAACTCATCAGTTACGAGGGCCGGATCTGACATAAATTTCACTTTGTCAGGCCAAGCCCCATGTGACATAAAATGTAATGCGGGGTATCAGTTGGTGTGTCCTCACTGCAAGGCCCCCTGGGCTGGGAGGGGGAGGTACAGAGGAAAACCCACCTGGGCAGACTGGATTGCCAGCAGTGGAGGGCTGGGCAGGCACTCCCAGGCCCCAAGAGAGGACTGTCTGCACACCCCCCCATGTGCAAACACTGTTCCCAGGGGCCATCCGGGACAGCATCCCCGGAGCTGCAGGCCGAGCAGAGAGGCAGGAATGTGGCAGCAGTGGATCCCAGCTTGCCAGAGAGGCTGTTCCTAAAGAGAGGGGCTTGCCTTTCGCAGATGAGGTCGTCCCGCCCTGCTGAAGCCACAACTGGCGTGGCTACACACACACACACCACACACCCACCCCAGCGGCCTCCTGCTCCTTCCCTTGCACCAGTTGCTTGCGGGCCGCATGACAGCCCCAGGCCTTATGTTTGACACCCCGGCACTATTGTGCTTTATGGTAACAGAGAAGGCAGTTTCCATGCAAAGAAAAACAGCAGTTCATGATTTGGAGGGTGATGCATTTTGCTTTGAGAGATCACATGCCTGCATTTAGTTCAGGTTACTTTTTGAGAAAAAAAAATCCTTTAAGAAGTTTCTAAAGATCTCACTGCTGATTTTTACCACCACAGCTGAAAAAGAAGAGCCACTGAGTGTTGCAAGAAGGGACCAGGGGAAGACTTGCTGGGAGTCCTTCCTTGTGTTAAAAAGCTGGGAAGACCCACCCTCTCCCCCAGCACAGCACAGCGGCAGGTATCAGACCAGAGAGATCCTCGGTACAATCTGCATTTTCAAAGTATCATCCTCTCCTATTATGCCAATGCTGCATGTCTTCTTTCGGAAGAAGCCAGTCACTACACTACTCGCTGGTACTAAAACAGAGAGGGAAAGCTGTGGACCGACCCCGCCCCCTTGGTCAAAGACGGTGGTTTCTGCTACGGACAGAAAAGGAATCCCCCCGGGGCTGGATGGGCTTCCACATGGAAAGCAAAAGTACAAGTCAAACCTTCAGTTTCTCGCTGTTGTTTAGTAGCACGTTCCTTATCTCCTTGGAAACCATGTATAGCTGCTTCTTCTTTCCTTCCTGAGTGCGAGTTAACAAATTCATCCTCGGGAATGAAGGATCCAATGCATAAAAAGTTCTAGAAACAGTATTTATAAGGCATTCAACTTCTAATAATTTTAAACAGAATTTTGTATTTGCATTTTAGAAACAGATATGTAAAGTTACATTTTTTTTATTTTGAAGTAGTTTTTCTTACTTTTCATTCTGTTGATTTTAATAATATATATTTGTTTTAATAATACAAATCTACACACAGTTCTCCTGCTAAAAGTGTCCCCACAGCCAACTGTGGGCATTTGTTCACATTTCGTTTTAAACCTGGCTATTATGAAGCATAAAAGCTCTACATGTGTACTTTTTCGTTTTCAAAAGGTGTAAAGCAACTGGAACGGCACTAATTCACACACAGAGTACTGGGAGTTCTAATGGATTCCATTAGGAAGATATGAAGAAAGAGCGCATCTTACTGAATAGGTGAAAATAATGGGTCTTCTTCAGAAAGAAATACAAATGGATCTTCTTTAAAACCAAAAAGCTTCATTTTTTTGGTTGGTGGTGGCCTGGAAGAAAAGTGCATATATTGAACTCAGTCAGTGCGAAAACTGAAATTAGTATTATTTTGCTTATAATAATAACTAGCTGCAGTTATTTATAAAAAAAAGAATGCCTCAAAAAAGGTTTCTGAATCCCGCATCAACTGATACTTGAAAAAGAACACTGAAACATAGGCAAATAATGCTACTAAATATTATATGCAATTTCAGTTTACTATAGTTAATTACATTACGCTACACAAAGAAAGGGAAGGAAAGGAGAAGGGGGTATACTGCAATTCATAAGAAGCAAAATGTGCCCCATCTATGTATTTATATAGCAGTTTATAGTGCTCAAAGTGAAGAAGAGGAGGAAGAGATTGAATTTATACCCCGCTTTTCACTACCCAAAGGAGTCTCAGAGCAGCTTACAAACTCCTTTCCCTTCCCCTCCACACAACAGACACCCTGTGAGGTCGGTGGGGCTGAGAGAGCTCTGAAAGAAACTGCCCTTCAGAGAACAGCTCTGAGAGAACTTATGACTGATCCATAATCCTAGCAACAGCTCTCTATAGTTATCATTAGCTAGCAGATATCGAAGACAGGGGGAAGAACAATAGGGGACAGACAGATTTCAATGGGGATAGATTTGTAATAGTTTTATATTTTTAAAGTTTATTGTACCTTTTGTAGTGTTTTTATCAGGTGTATTTTATATGCTGTTAGCCACCCTGAGTCCCATTCGGGGGAGAGGGAGCGTGATATAAATTTGATAATAATAATACCCACGTAGGGCCAGCTAATGAGCCTAGCCTGAAGCAGAGAGCCCAGTTTCCTGTTCCATCCTTGGAGACAGTACAGGACACCAGTTCTCCCAGCACAGGAGACGGCTGCTTCCACACTCACCATCAGTCACCAGGACGTTCTGGCAGTGACATTCGCCTTCGATGCTGGAAAACCACTGCTGTTTGAAAGTCACACTAATGTCTGTTTTGCGGCACTACTCACATTAGAGAAGTCCTTGGCAGTAACAGAAACCGGTTCTATTCTTGCGCAGTACACATATTTTGTAAAAGATTTTTCCTACATCTGTGTCAAACACTGCACACACTCACATACCGAGTGACTCTCAGAGCTTGTTTTGTTAGGGAAGCTCAGTGGCCAAGTTGCACAATGCTCAGCATTTAGGAACACAGGCCCGTGGCTCTGATCAAAGCTTATCCTGACAGCTTAGCTGATCTATGAGGAGTCCCTCACCTGACATTTCTTTTAACTGTGCCAAGTCTCTTGGGAAGATGCACTTCCCCCAGTATGCTATAAATCTGTTGGTATGAGTAAACCTGGAGATGAGTAGGAAATTCAACATTCCACTTGGAACCACTGCAAAGTTTCTGCTCGCATCAGAGCTCTTGCAGAAGTGGAAATATAAGACAATGCATGCAGTAGCCACTTGTGTTGACTCAAACTTACTGTACTCTCACTTGCATCTATGTGTGTGCAAAATCTTGCACAACTGATTGCCAGGCACTATAATATATAGGGATGAACACACTGGGTGCTGCATAAGATACTGGGCAAGCAAAGCAGCACTAAGGTTACACCACTAGATTTAAGCCACAGTCTTCAGTCAGGGGGCTAACAGGAGATCATTTTAGGGTCCTTCCGATACGATTGTAGAGCAATGTTGAAGTTAATTCTAATTCTAGTATTACGTTACTGGATTGCACTGAATTGTTTTTAGAGGGAATAGCATTGTGTTTATATTGTATATTGATTTTTACTGTAGTAAGCCGCCCTGAGCCGCCTTGGCGGGAGGGCGGGATAAAAGCCTAACAAATAAATAAATAATTTTTGCATAACCCACTAGCTTCCTTAAGTCACTTCAGTTGTAAAAGTGTGTGCTTTTGGGTGTACAGAATTCAATATTTCAGTGCCGAGCCCTTGTTCTGCTGTGATATGATAGCTGCTATAGGAAAAGTAGAATACATGAAGGTATTTTGCCTTTCATCACGAGACCTGCTCTGAAAGCAAAAAAGACGCTGAGAACTCGTTCCCATGCAAGGAAGCCCCCGCCACAGACATCAAGTTAGCTATCAAGTACCAGCAATGCTCGGCTTAGTTTTCAGGTTCGTACCCACAAACTCCATCCTTCCTGCTCTCAGGGCTCTCCTTCACCACAGGATCTTCCCCTCTTGCTTCTGTGACCACATCACCTTCAACCGTTTCTACAGCTACAGCCTCAGAAGGCTGCCCTACATGTTCTGTCTTCTGTGACAGTGGGAGCTGTTCCAAAACAGAAGGCCCATGTTTCAAGAAAGAAGAAAAGGCATTTAGTGGTTTGTAACAGGCACCATTTTCTACCTGCTGCTGTTTAAATTCTGCTTCAATTAAAATATTCAAAATAGACAGTATGCACACAATAGACGAAGCATCTCCTTGAAAGTCTTTACAGTATCAAACAGGCTCAATTTACTTTTCTAACAGAACTCTAAAAACCACTAAAGTATTTTCTAAGACAGTAGCCTTTATTCAAGTATTAAGAACAATGACAGAAACAGATTATGGAATGTGCTAAAATGAACAAGTTGACAAACATATTAAGAGGGAAAATGAATTTATGAGACCCTGGAAGGCGTTTTATGACTGGTTAAAACTCAAGTACTGAGAGAATAAGATTAAGGGAAGAACGATAGATGAAATAGTTGTGAAACTGCAATGAGGAGATATGCATGCAAATTGCTAAATTGGAATCTTGTATATTTCTGTTCATTTTCTTTTCTCCCCCTTTCCTCTTTCTTTATATAAACTAATAAGACTTCTTAAAAAAAAAAAAGAAAGAACGACAAACGAGACGAAGGGAACTCGGGCTCTCTAAAGCTGGTGCCCCCCAACATCTTGTTAGCATCTCACCGTCTTCTATTGAAGACCCACATAGCTACCCCCGAGACCGGCACGGGGAGGCTTTGTGGACGCTGCTGCCGGCTTTCCGGGGCCCTCCCGGACCTTCCTCGGGAGGCCTGCCTCTTTGGGGGGAGCAAACTCCACACTCACTCTGTTGATGGTCCTCACTTGTCAGAGGTCCAGAGCAGAGTGAGCGGAAGATGCTGGCTGGGGCTGACATGGGCGGAACTGCACAGAGCAGCCACCCAACCCAGCCAGCATCTTCTGAGTGACAGTTCGTGCCGCCAAACACTGTTGGCGCGCATTAACGTTGTGGAACCAAAATTAAATTATTAAAAGGAGAGATTTTTAACTTGTGAAAGGGAAGCATTCAATGATAAAACTGATACATGCTTAAGTACAATCAACCCATATGTCAACGAAGGGAAGAGTACTGCAGTTTGTAACATTTTGTGTGTGTGTGTGTGTGTATATATATGTGCTAAGTTTGTGTATCTGGGGGGCAGACAAGTACAACCAATGCACGTCACCACCACAGACCCTGAGAACAAATAAACCAAACCAGGTGCCATGTAGATACAACAGCCAGACACCAAAGACCTACTTATAAGGGGGTGTCCCCCTTGACTCTACTTACAGCTGAAGCCTCCCTGGGAGCACAACTACGCGCTCTGTGGGACTCTGAATCCTTGCCTCTATTTCAGCACATTCTCTTTTCTTTTGCATTTTAATACCCCACATATCTGCCCTCATAGGGCCACCAAGGCAGCTAACAAATTAAAACATAAACCAATTTTTCAAGAATACACTCAAAACGAATTTAAAAACACACATCATGCTGATTGTAATAGTACACTTCCGAGTCATGAAGCACAAGAAGAAGAGGAGATTGGATTTCTACCCCGCCCTTCACTCAGTGTTTCAGAACAGCTTACAAACTCCTTCCCCTCCCCACAACAGACAGCCCGTGAGGTAGGTGGGGCTGAGTGAGCTCTTTCCAGAACTGTCCTTGAGAGAACAGTTCTGACAGAACTATGGTCATCCAGCAGCTGCAAGTGGAGGAGTGGGGAATCAAAACTGGTTCTCCCAGATTAGAGTTTACGCACTTAGCAACTACACCAAACAAATACCATGACTTGTATTTATTTTTTATATATTCCATTAACAACATCACTTTTTTACGCAAAGTAAATATTACCTTGGGTGGACGTTTGTTCCACGGCATAGGAGATTTTTTAATTAGCACAGCTACAAAGAATCCTCCAGTATTTTGGTGGTGTGGCAAAATTCTAAGGCTAGATAAACAACAAGTGTTGTATCAGTATCAACATGCACATTTTATAGTCTCCCAGTTAAATGCAGGCTAAAACCACCAGACATATTCAAAATCAAAACATTATCTGAATATTAATGCACCAAACCAAGAATTCAGAACTATTCAGAAGGATTTTACATTTCCTTGTATTCTAGTTTAGAATTTAGTAAGATAAGACCAGAACAATTAATGCTTTATTCATATACCCACCCAAAATGATCATACATCATTTATATTAGGATCAGAATTTCACTCAACTGCATTCAACAGAAAGATCTCCCTGGATATAAATTCAGAATCATTTTTAGCATCGTAACTGCCTACAATGAGTTTGGTTTGAAGTCCCCAATCACATAGATCTGCAAAAGCTTGTTTCTGTGTTTCTAATATGAAGCTGCACTTTTACATGACTTGCATTTGAGTGGCTCTCTGCGCATTCACACATATCCGTCACGTGCAGACTCGCCACAGAGCCGTTGCTTCCACTTCTCTAATCAGCACAAGGCCCTCTCCCACTCCAACTGTTTTACCCACCTCTCCTGGCACCAGAGAGAGGGGAAGTCGCTTCAGACTCCTAAAAAGTAATCCATAATGACTAAAATGGGAAGGATATGTGACTAGAGAAAAGAATGCACATATTTGTCTAATTATCTCAATGTCCAAAGCAGTTCCTATACTACAAGTTCATTTTCTATCCAAGTGTATTTTTAAAAATTAAAATTAAAACCTGACTTTAAGCGTATCCATTTAAGCAGCCAGCCATCCTCAGCAACCCTACAAATGTTTCATCCTACTGTCCAAGCAATAACGTTAATTATTTTTATTTATCTCTAGAAAAAATTCCATACTGATGACTTTTATATCAACCTAGTCTTCAGAACAGTTTACATCCTAAGAGAACAGTCTATGTGCCGATAGAAGAAAGAAGAACTATATGGGAACCATCCAAAGAGCAGCACTGGGGAACCAAGAAACTACGAAAAGAAGAACTCCAAAAGGAGCCCTGATACAGACCAACTACCAGAAAAGTATGCCAAGTACTTAAGCTTCGCAATATAGCAAGAACACATACCAGCGCTCCAAATTCAAGGCTTTAAGCTTTGCTTCATCTTTCAAGGGGAACATGGTGGGCCGTAATTGGGTGTGCCTGCTGGGAGGCACAGCTTTCCAGTCTTCAAACCACTGCCCATCTTTCGTCATTACCTGGATTGGAAAATGTGAATACATCTTAAACTGACACTGACCACCCAACAGCGACAGTATTCCATTTCAGCAGCCTGATATCGAACCATCTCATCCAGCAGACATGAAAATAGCACGTTTCAATCGAGCACACAGCAGTGGTGGCGTCTGAGCCTTGTTTTCAGTCCACAGAAACCAGAGGGAGGGACAAGGCCCTCTCCAGGCCTGGAGGCCACACAGGCAGGCCTGGCTGCTCACTCCTGTTCACCAGCAGCCACCATGGGAAAGCCAGTGTGGTGTAGTGGTTAGAGTTTCAGACTAGCATCCGGGAGACCTAGGTTCAAGTCACCACTCTTCCGTGGAAGCCTCTCTTTGTGACCTTGGGCCAGTTACACATTCTCAGCCCAGCTAACCTCACAGGGTTGTTGCGAGGATCAACCGAAAGTGAGGAAAATTATGTTAGCTGCTTTGGGTCCCCACTATGGAGAAAGGCGAGGTATACATGAAATATCAAGTAACACTGAGGCCCGGGGGAGGCGTAGTTCATGAGTGGGTGGGTGGATGGGTGGGTGGGTGGGAAGGAGTGAGGGAAGCAGGGAAAAGTGAGGATATGGGGCTTGCAAGGAGAAGCAAGAGAACACATCGCCAGGGGAAGGAGATAAAGGGTGAAAATGAGGTGCCCACTCACCAGTCATTGGGGGTCCCCCCCAACTTATTGTGTTATCGCATGCTTTTTTTCCTTAGATAGAGTGAGTTACCTTCCATTGCATAACCCCCGGCATCCTCTTTAGGCCCGGCAGTTCCAAAGAGACATCAGCAAGTTCTAAGGCACCTTTGAACAATAAGAAAAACTACTGTAAAAAAAATCATTAAGGGAAGTTAGGCAGTTCTGAGCAACCTGAAAATGCTGACTTTGAAATTCTGAGGAAACATCCAAGCTGCCGAGAAAAAACAGGGAGGCACTTTCCTGTAACTGCTGTTCATCGAGTGTCTCCTGTGCAGGAACACCCGGGACTGTGCGTGCCCAGGCCAGCCGCAGAGATTCTTTCTGCAAGCCTCCAGCAGTTTGGAGATGCCTTGAAGCGCTCCCCTTCCTCTCCACCTCAAGAGAGTCTTCTCGCCCAAATGGTCATGTGAGGGAGGCAGGGAGAGCCCTCCTCCCTCAGTACTCCGCTCACTGCTGTGCAGCTAGAGCCCCTCGACAACCACTACAGTCCACAGTGAGGAAGGAGGGCGGGATATGGCCCTGCACAGAAGACGCTCGATGAACAGCCACAGGTGGAAGCGCAACCGTTTTCATTGTTGTGTCATCCTTGCAGTCTCCACATGGGAGAGTAGCAAGCTTACTTACTGCTCTCCCAACTGCTCTTTCTTTTCTAGAGTCCACGTCAAGAAGAAGAGGAGGAGGAGATTGGATTTATACCCCACCCTTCGCTCAGAGTGGCTTACAAACTCCTCTCCCTTCCCCTCCCCACAACAGACACCCTGTGAGGTAGGTGGGGCTGAGAGAGAGCTCTTTCCAGAACTGTCCTTGAGAGAATAGCTCAGACAGACCTATGGCTTGCCCAAGGTCATCCAGCAGCTGCAAGTGGAGGAGTGGGGAATCAAACCTGGTTCTCCCAGATTAGAGTCCATGCACTTAACCACGACACCAAACTGGATCTGAACAGTGCTTGACAAAGCACCCAATGTTGTAACCAGGCTGCTGCTATGGTGGGCACAACTTTACTTTCATTAAAGAGTCCAAACAATGGTCTGTGACAATCATGAACAGTTTCCCAAACAGATACTGATGGATTTTTTTTATGCCAAAGATAATGGCTAGGCCCCTTTCCCCCCACTTGTGAATAACCTCACTTTGCTTTACTAAGTGACCTTGAAACATATGCTAGAGGCCATTCTTCTTGATTTCCCATGTTGTGTAACAATACAGCCCCCACACTATAAGATGAAGTATCCTTTGTAAGGTCAAAATGGACCGACAGATTCAAAGAGTTCAGGAGTCTCTTAGATTCTTGGAAGTCTTCTTCTTGCCCCAGCCCCTAGTGCCAGACAGTCTCTTTCCTCAAGAGGAGGCGTAAGGGTTCCAACAGGGCTGAGAGATTTGGAAGAAACTGATGATAATAATTCAACATCCCAAAACAGGCTCAGAGTTCTGCTGCATTCTGTGGTGCCAGGGCCTTGTTGAATGGTGCCCCGTCCCCAGGAGGCAAGGCTGAAGGAGTCTGGGGTCTTTTCAGTCTAGAAAAGAGACGACCGGGGGGGACGACGACGACGACGATAGAGCTTTATATAATTATGCATAGGGTGGAGAGAGTTGGCAAAGATTATATTCTCCCTTTCACCAAATACTAGAACTCGAGGGCATCCAATGAAGCTGATTCAGGACAGGAAAAAGGAAATACTTCTTTACACAGAGAGTGATTAAAATTTGGAATCTGCTGCCAGAAGATACAGTGATGGCCACAGGAATAAACAGGTCTACAAGGGGATTAGACAGATTCATGGCGGAGAGGTCTACTAGCCATGGTGATGACTGAAGGGAACCTCCACATTCAAAGACACTAAACTGCTGAATCCCAGAGCCAGGAGGCAAAATCAGGAGGTTTCAGCCTCTATACCCCAGAGGAACTGTTTGGCCACTGTGTGGGACAGGATGCTGGACTAGATGGACCATTGGTCTGATCCAGCAGGGCTCTTCTTATGTTCTTATACAGACTGTGTTTAACACGGTTGCAACCTTCGTTAAGAAAGAAAGAGATATGAGCACCCAACCTGGAACTGGAATTCTGATCAGAAAGGTGTTAAGTGATAGAGCAGGTTGGATCCTAAGACTCCCTTTCAACCAAGCCTTCTTCCAACAGAGAAGCCTTTCTCCATCAGAAGAAATTATTCTCCATTGTAGGAAGTCTTTCACCCTTGAAGGAAGGCTCAGTAGCACAGCCATGAGACCCAACAGTGTAATGGAGGATTCAGAGGACTGAATCCAATCAGCTTTTCCACAGAGGAAGCAAAATGGCAACACTGGCATCACTGGACCTGCACAGACTAAGGTTATGTGAGATGGGGGCTGTAATAAGGAGGGCAATTAGACGAAAGATGGCTGAAACCAGCTCAGCATATTTACAATCACACAGACGCTGTTCTGTCACTGCAGAAACTCCCTTGTCCATCAGTATGAGTCTACTGTTAATTTATGTTCTCACTGTTACAACCCGAAGCAGCTATGCTTACCTTCACTTTTTTCCAGCAGAGAGGCAACAACAGCTTCATTTTCAACCGGGTTCAAGGAACATGTGGAGTACACCATTCGGCCTCCTTCTGCCAGCTGTTCCACTCCACGGGTTGCAATCCTTAACTGCAGCCTGCGCAAGGAAATGCTTTTAATGTGCTGGTTTGCACCCCACCCACTCTGCATGACACAGGCTGCCCCAGGATTCCAAAGCAAGTAAACCCAGAATAAGCTTCCTTGTTATGCTACGCTCGGGATTATTAGGAACTGAAAACAGGCTCATCATGCCCCTGTATAAATCGATGGTGTGACCTCATTTGGAGTACTGTGTACAGTTCTGGTCACCATACTTCAGAAAGGATATTACAGCATTGGAAAAAGTGCAGAAAAGGGTAACTAGAATGATAGAAGGGTTGGAACATCTTCCCTATGAAGAAAGGTTAAAGCACTTGGGACTCTTTAGCTTGGAGAAACGACGGCTGAGGGGTGACATGAGAGAGGTTTATAGGGTTATGCGTGGGATAGAGCAGAAAGCATAAGAAGTACTTTTCTCCCTTTCTCACAATGCAAGAACTCGTGGGCACTCCATGAAATTGCTGAGCAGTCGGGTTAGAACAGATAAAAGGAAGTCCTTCTTCACCCAAAGAGTGATTAAGACATGGAATTCCCTGCCACAGGAGGTGGTGGCAGCTACAAGCATGGACAGCTTCAAGAGGGAATTGGATCAACATCTGGAGCAGAGGTCCATCAGTGGCTATTAGCCACAAGGTATAGATAGGAACTCTCAGTCTGGGGCAAGGGATGCTCTCTGTTCTGGGTGCTTCGGGGGGGGGGCAGCAGTGGGAGGGCTTCTAGATGATGGCACCTGGTATTTTTGGCCACTTTTCAACAGAGTGTTGGACTAGATGGGTCACAGGCCTCATCCAACATTGGCTTCTCTTATGTTACTTTGCAACAGTGGAGGCAGGGTGGAAAGACAGCTTGATTTTCTCTGCCCAGACAACAAGCCAGCCAGACTGCATAAAGCAGGGGCGTCGAACTCATTTGTTAGGAGGGCCGGATCTGATATAACTGAGACCTTGTTGAGCCAGGCCAGGTGTGGGTCATAAAATGTAATGCCGGGTAGTGGAGATACAAACTTTATAAAGGACACAAACACAATGGGTTATTTTTGCTTAAAATAAAAACATGCTTAAAACATTAGCACCCTTGCAGTATTTTGTTTACTTAACAGCGTCTGATATCTGACACCTCTTGCTCTGAATTACTGCATCAAAATGTCTGTGCTGTTGCAATCCTGAGTCTGCTGTTCAGGGGTGTCTCTGTCAGCTGAAAACCTACGATGACGCAGCAGCAGCAGCAGAACGGGAAGCAGCAGCAGAAGACAGCCAGTTCCACTGCGGGCCTGATAGAAGCCCTCAGCAGACACTTAGTATACAGAAGGGAGAATTGTCCTTCTACTTATTCATCTGATAGCAGTACAGAGAACTGGGCAAGGTGGATAAAAATCAATCATTTTTTTTTAAAATTAAAAAACTAGATTTTTAATAGAATGCTTTTTGAGGAAAAATCTATCTAATTATAGTTTTCTATTTAAGATACATTATAGTCCAAATGCTATTTAACATGAAATATGGATGAGTTTTTAATTATGTAGCATAAGGCTGTATATTCATGCAAATGTTTAGATTTTTTGGTAAATGAATCACCATCAGTCCATTCATAATATCATGCTTTCCCAGAGGTTTCTGTAAGATTTTTAGGGGCAATTTTTCTATATGATGTTATCACAGATGATTGGTTTTGCAGTTCTCAAAACCATGAATTTCTGTCTGCAAAGATAACATGCATCTTCTTCACAGCAAAAATGTTATAACATAAACATACAGAGTTAAGAGGCCTCAGTCCTATTGGTCATCTTTATGCACACAGTATCAAAACCTTCTCTCTTAAATGCTAAGTTTCAAGAAGTTCAAGACTGTTCATAGGGATCTGCATGAAAAAAAATCTCCCCCACCCCAGATTCAGGTCTGTTGGGTCCCAAAAATATCAATATTTCCCAATATTCCCAAATGTCAATATTAGTACGGTATTGGGATTTGAGTAAATATTTGGGAAAACCAATTTATTTGGCTCCATTTTACCCTATGGGGACTGTTCCCCATAGGGTATTATGCAGACTCAATCTGAGTGTATTTGGGGCTCGGGGGAGGGGGGAGCTCTTTTGAGGTTGAGACACCAAATTTTCACTATTGGTTATATAGCAACTAAGTAACTGCAACAATGTTGAGGAAAAGTCTGGTGGTGTGGACCAGCAGATACAGATCACACAGGAACCGTGACCTTTCACTGCAAAGACAGGGGACAAACTGGCTGTGGTAAAGAAGAGGAAGGAGTCTCCTAGTTGGGCCCCAGCCAAAGCTTTCTCCTTTGAAAGAAAACATCTGGCTCCTAATGGACAGAGAGGAGATCACCCTGTTGTCGAGGCGGGAATAAAAGACTTACCCTAAGGGGAAATGGCAGAATGCCAATGTAATATGTAAAACGAAGCCCTATGGCTCCTGAAAGGCAAACCTTTTGTGAGCCAGGGCCCGCTTTGTTAGACCCATCAAGTGTTGGAAAGAAGTGGCTCCCTGTATGCAAAAGGTCACACCAGGTGTCCACACTCCTGCCCCAGGTGGGATGGTGGAGGACAGCAGGGGGCATCAGGCAAAACTGCCCTTCCACATTCTTGCACAAGCAACAATCGTGGTCATGAAGCCTGCTTAGCCCATGCAAGAGAAGGGATCTGGAAAAAAATGGTAAATCCTTTCTTACCCATGCAGTTGCAAGCTATTTTGTGTAGTCCACTTTTTCCACACATCAATGTTTTTTCTCATGGTTCCATCTCCACTGCAAAAGACATTTCTGTATGTTATTTCAGTGATATCTGGAAGTTCAGCTCTGAGCCATATTAAGTTGCTCTTCATACAAGCTGGCCAAAACAAATGCACATTTTGTACATATTACGGATTGCCCATTGCGGTAAATATGATTTCTACTACGTAATTTCTCCATTAACATATCACATTAATGCTTATGCTTTGTTTTCAGCTCAGTTTCAGACTTATAGAAAACAAATCCCGCTGCCCTGTTTATTGGATGCCCCATCCCGTTGACTGTGCTGACACACACATAATCCACCTGGAGTCTCAGTGACAAAGGCTGACTATAAATATCATAAATAAATTCAGAAATGTCTAAAGCAACACACTTTTTCTCTGGATACACACAAGCTAAGGACAGAACTACAGACAGCAGCAGGCCTGTAGCTATACTGGGGCATCTCGGGGCCAGGCCCCCTGACCTACTGCCCAGGCCTCCCGACTTCCCATCCATACAGTTTATTTTATTTTTTGCGCACGCCGCGGCCACACTGAGCTGAGCTGTCGCCCTGCCCTGCCAGCAGTGTCTCTCTGGCTGGCTGGCTGGCAGCGAGGCACGCCACAGGGCACATCTGATCCCTACTCCAGCCCCCACTCTTTCTTGCCGCTTTTGAAAAACTTTTACTCTCTCGTCACTCCTGACACAGTGCCCCCCCAACTTATTTAAATGTCCCCCAAAGTATAAAATCCTGGCTATGGTCCTGGATGGCAGGCAGAGTGGCTCATTTACCCACAACCGTCACCCCATGAGTTTGAGTGGGGTGGGAGACTAACTAGTCAAAGTCACCCAATGAGCCTTGTGGCAGAGACCTATTTTAACCAGGTCTCCGATATAAATCCTGCTCTTCTATCCTGTAGATCACATTAGGTCTCTTGAGGCAACACAAAAATATACTACAATAGTTAAATAGGCTGCAGATGGCATAAAGCTTTTTAATATTAAAAAAACACCATGTAAAATACCTGCATGGGACATCACATAGTATCCTGTCATAAAAAAGGATCTCCTTTTTTCCATTCTTGGTTATTTGTAAATTAGGGATGCTGGAGGCGTCATGATTTACAACCATGATGCAAGGGCTGTTCAGCCTCTTGGCCTGGTGAACCAGCAAATAGCAGCGCTTGTTGTCAACATCATTTGCAATTACAAATCCCTCTAGAAGCAAAAAATATTTTTGAAGTCATCAGTTAATTCAAGAAGACTTACCTTAAGACAGTGTGTTTCAGTTCCTCAAATAAACCATGATTAAAATCTCTACTTTAGCCCTATTGCTCATGTACCTGGGAAAGGAATACTCATGTCTGCATGCAACATTTCAATAAGCTGGGCAGTCTTAGACCCAGGAGCAGCACACATGTCTAGAATCTGCCAAGAGAAAAATTACAAAAAAAAAAAAATCAAACACACTGCTGAGTATTATCCGATAGCAGTAACATAATATCTGTTTACCAGTCGTAATATATTCTTAGGTACATAAGGAGAAACAGACAGGTCATATGGGGAAGGGAATGCAATGCATGTGCACAGGACATGTATGCATACATGTACGCAGGACACATCATGGCAAAATGACAGAAGAATGAAGATTTTGGACAAGCAACTGAATGAGAGAGATGGTCACTGTATATAAGATGGTTGCAGCAAATCAAGCTTCAGACTTGGGGAGCATGAAGCAGTCTTTCAACTGAACAGAGCCCTGTACCCCATCCAGATTTCCAGTCCTCATCACTAATCAACTGAATAGAAGACGCAATACAAACTGATAAGATGAAACCACTGGCGTGCAAGCTGTTTTGTTCTTCCAATGACATTTCAGGACTGCACAGTAATGGAAGGACTAACCTTATGATGAGGCTGAACATTGAGCAGCAGGGGAGGAATCATGCTGACAGCTTCTTGACGACTGATGTTCCCCTAATGCAAAAACAGAAAAAAACAAGGTAAGTAGTTTCATTTCCACCTTATAATTACGAATACAGAACAGAAAATACCTTTTAAAAAAGGAGACATATGAGAAGTACAGGGAGGTAAGTAGGTATTCTAAGGTGTTTTGGCACAGCAGCATCTGGGCCATGATGCACTAGCCACGTTGGTCCAGAACAACAGAACAACGTTTGAGTCCGGTGGCACATTGGAATCCAGTGGCATGCACATGAAAGTTTGTACCCATAATTAAGCTTTGTGGGTCTTAAAGGTGCCACTGGACTTAAACTTTGTTACACTGCAGTCTGTGTTACATCCACATATAAGAGCCTCTCTTTCACTTAACGATGCAAAACCTGTCTTACAGCAGCCATCAGATTTCAGAGACAAGTTCGTTTTAAAGAGTTTAGCCAACCAGTACTACCTAGTAATGGGAAGACAGCATGCAGATTAACCTTTTGTCTCAGAAAAAGAATTAGGGTGGGTTGGCATGGTACAAATCAAGAGGAAGGATGTGTGCACAGATTGGCAAGCAGATGGAAGAAGTCAAAAAACATGTTTGACAGCCCAAGGGATTCTACAAGGTACACACACTGAGAAGAGGTTGTGAGGGCTGGTTGGCACAGGTTGTGGGGCCACCGTGAACTGATTCTGCTGCTGGCCTGGCTGGCAAATCCTTCCTCTTATGCTGCAGAGGTCCTCTGGTTGTCTGACCTGAGTAGTTTTTGGACGTAAGTTGACAGGAGAGGAAGAGACACAGGCTGCTTGCTTGGTCTGGGTGCATGAAGCACACCACCTTGTGTACTAAGTAGAGGTGGCACTTCATGCATCTGACAAAATAGGCAGCATTCACACACCAAGTCATGGTTTTGGGGCAAATTGCTGACAGGAGAGGAGACAGAGACTGCTTGCTAAGCCGGATGGCTGAAGAGCCACATTCTGTGCTAAAAAGATGTGACACTTCAGGCATCTGACGAAGTAGGCCACACCAGCGTTCAAACACCAAGCCATGGTTTTTGTGCAAATCAGGGGTCCAAAACCTTTTTTAGCCTCTGGGCACCTTTGGATTTCCAAAGCAGGCTAGACTAGTAGTCATCTTCTGGGCATGGAGCAGGAGTCACTGCTGGGTGTGTGGAGGGGGAAGTATTTGTGAATTTCCAGCCTTGTGCAAGGGGTTGAACTAGATGACCCTGGAGGTCCCTTCCAACTCTATGATTCTATGACTCTGGCTGCAAAGATGTCAAACTCTAGACTGGATCTGACATGATGGATGTATCTTTGTTGGGCTGAATCGCACACACAGGTCCTGCCCTCTCCGCTCAGTTTATGCTGCAGTGCAGGAATTCTCTGGTCTGGAACCGAGTTCTGTTGGGTTTGGGCACTGACTGGCATAGTGGCACAGCTTGTGGGGGGGCAGATTGCACTGGTTATTCTGCTGCTGGCCTGGCTGGCAAAAGCAAGCAATACGTTCCTCGTATGCGGCAGGGGATTCTCTGGTCTAAACTGAGTTCTGTTGGGTTTGGGGGTTCGGGCACTGACTAGCGCAGTGGCTCAGGTTGGGGGGGGCAGATTGCTCTGGTTTTACTGTTGGCCTGGCTGGCAATGCAAACATGCTCCCTCAGTTTATGTATGCTGCAGAATGCAGAGAGATTCTCTGGTTTGAACTGAGTCCAGTTGGATTTAGCACTGACTGGCATAGTGACACTGGTTCTAGGGGACACATTGCACAGGTGCTGCTGCTGGCCTGGCAAACATGCCCCCTCACACCATCACCACACTTCCTCACTTAGTTTTTTTACAGGGAGATCTGTTTGCCTTTTTCCCATCCCCAATTTCCCATAGGAAACAATGGAGAACTGGGGGCACCCACTTTGGATGCCCCTGGAATTGGACCCCCTGGAGAGAGACACCAGCAGCTACAGTTCAAATTTGGAGCCTCTACCTCAAACCCCCTCCCCTCCAGCCCCCTGCAAACTTTTCATACAATTTTTCCATTGACTTCAATGGCCCCATTGGATATAATGGACCCAATTTTTTGGGAATTCCGAAAATTTTTGAATATCCATGCTTTACCCGTATAGGTATTCGGGTTTTTTCAGTACCGAAAAAGTTGGGTCCAATATATACGAATCTGAATTTATTTATTTTTTGTACACCCCTAATCTGGCCACAATGATCCATGCTCTGAATACATCAAGGTTGGATGACTGTAATGTGCTTCATGCAGGACTGCCTTTGAAAACAGTCTAGAAACTTCAGCTCATCCATATTATCAGGGTGCAATACAGGGATCATATCACCCCGGCACTGAAAGATATGCATTGTCTGCCCATTTATTTCTGGGCCCTATTTAAAGCACTGGTTCTAACCTTTGAAGCTCTACATGGCTTGGAGCTGGGTACTTCAAAGACTACTCCCATACTGTCCAACCTGCCAGTTCAGATCCCCCTCAGAAGCCCTGCTTTCTGCACCACCTTCAGAAGTGAGGTGAATGGTGACAAGAGACAGGACATTTTCAGCGATGGCACCCAGCTTATGGAATGCTCTTCCCAGAGAGGCTTGCCTAGCGCCTACATTGCTTTCTTTTAGGTGCCCAGGCTTTTAATTAAGAAGTTTCCCTTTTAACACTATTTTAGTAAGGAAACTTAGCTGACACTGGTCTGTTTTTAATGGCCTATTATTATTTTTTGCTGCATTAGGGAAAAGGGGACAGGCATAAATGACAAAGCCCCTCTTTAAACCAGAGGTGCAAAGTTTACCGATAGGCAAGCAAATGGTATTTTTCATGTCTGGATACAGAATTAACAGATTTCCCCAGGAGTCTTTGTCCAAAGACCCATGAATGGAAGAAATGTCACCCTAATTTCACAGAATTATTTCTCCTTGAAGGTGTGGAATCCATGTTCATGGCTGAACATATCCCTGCCTTTTGTCTTGCTATCCTCTGAGATAAAGGTCTCACCAATATATATCATTAAACTAACAGAAAACAATAGTTTCTTAATCCATTCCTTAATCAGGTATTCAGATCCTTAAAGGCTCTTCTAGCTGACTTCACTAGATCAAAGTTAGGACTGTTGATAGTGAACCAAGAAAAATGTGGAGGAGAATCCTAAGCTAAGCTTATACCCCAGTAAGGAACAGGTTAAAGGTCAGAGCTATGAAGAAACGCTCTCCCCCATGGAGAGCCCTCACCTCGCCACCCGGCTGCCCCTCCCATCGCGTGTGTGCAGAGAGTGGCAGGCGGTATGATGCTTTTGATCTGCGTGCAGTGGGTGGTAGCATCAGGGGTTTCCAGAGGGCAGCAAAAGAAAAAAAGTGGAGGCCCTACAAGGATTCAAGACTCAGCAGACCGGGCTGCATGACCCCACGGGTTGAAGACTGCCGCTGCAGCAAACGGTGATTCCTGATAGGAAGAAGACTTCTTGAAGCAAAGAGGGCCCCCAATAAGGCAAAAGGTGAAAAACCTGAGAAATATATTAATGTACTTACACATTCTGTTTCGCTAACAAGGAAGTGATGAAATTTTTCTAGCTGTGGAGACTTACGCAGGACTTTTCTGCTTAGGTTTGTGTGCCATGCTAACTCTTCTGGATACCTGAAGAAAAAAATGGATGTGCTGCATACAGTGTCTTCAAAAATCGGAAGAGGCATAATAAACACTCCACTGCAATTTTATCAGCGGGCTCATGGATTCATTTTGTATATGAAGGATACAGGAATTCAAATTATCACAAGTGATTGAAGCACGTCAATCAATAAACATGTTACAAAAACGCTACCCTTAAGAATAGCAATAATTATCAAAATATGACAGTGACAATATAAGCTTTAAATCCTAAAAGGCAGCAGCATTTCCCACAAACTCTTCCAAAGCAGTTCTATTTGCACATCAGATATTTAAAGATGTGAACGGCCATCTCAAATCAAACCAGACCACTCATGGATCCAGCTTAGAACTGCAAACTGACAGCAGTTTTCCAAGAGGTGAGCCGCAAGCCTTCTGCTTCTGTCATGCTACTTCCAATGCTTTCCCCTGAAGCTGACAGAGACAGATCCTTCAAACTTTTATGGGCTCCGCCATAAAGCTGCAGGCATCCTCCTCCAATCACTGGCGCTGACAAAATTATAAAAGAAACCAGACTCCTTCTGCACATAATGAATTCTGTATTTTAATTGTAAACCTTTCAAGCTCCATGTTACCAGGGTTCCCCCTCCCCCCGATGCTTGTAAGGCTCCCTGAGAATACAACTGTGCAGTAATAGCAGTATTGCTGTAGATGGGAGCATAGCTAGGGTATGCTGGTGCACAAAATGTTAACAGGCAGCTCAGGGGTTTCTGCTTCTGCTCACAAGGCATTTCCCTCCCACTAAGAGAATCAATGGAGGAAGGAGGCACCTCCTTCTGTGGGCCATAGAATTGGACCCCTGGTCCAATCTTTTTGAAACTGGGTGTGTGTGTGTGTGTGTGTTAAGGAGAGGCACCATCAGATTTGGTGCCTCTACCTAAAAAACACCCCCAAGCCGTAGATTGCATCTCCATTACAGCCTATGGGACCCACTGACTATAATGTTCCCCATAGGCTACAATGGAGCTGGGGTGGGGTGGGGGAACGGTGTTCGGGTTTTTTTGCACACCTCTATTATGTTTTTCAGTATGATTTGTAAGCTGCCTTGAGTCACAGGGAAAAATGGGATATAAATATTTGAAGAAATAAGTAGTTTGGGCAGGTTAATAACAGTTAAGCAACTTCCTGTTACATTAGGCAGGGTTCTGACAGTGATTGTTCCTCGTGTTACACTTGACCTGCAATGATGGTTGTCATCTTTCACTAAAAAAACCCCAAAGTAGACTGGAAGAGTTTTTCCCTCCCAAGTGCTGGTATGTTTTCTAAGGCTTAGCACAAAGTGATGGTGCAAGGCCGGGTCTACCAATATAATGGACTGGGGCATGCAGGCCTGTTCTCTGGAGGCTAGGTCTACCAACAAAGTGGAAACGGGTGGTTAGACTTTCTCTGGGGGACTGGTCTACCAATATAGTGGAAATGGGCCAGCGAAATTTGACTTGATTCTTTTTTCTCTTACAATGTTTCAATTATTCTTAAAATACAATTTAAATACAATTTAAAAGAATTTATTTTAAGATTTTTATAAGGTTATGGAAATTTAGACTGTTGACATCCTCGCTTATTGGGGAGACTGTTTTAAAACACGCTCTGTGTACCTAAACTTGGTAGATTTCTGCTGCCACCAGGAATTAAACATTCCAAATCTCTCTCTTTTGGTAGAATGACTGGGTCTGGGCACTCCAGAGGACTATTCTGATTTCTGGGATAAGTTTAAACAAAAAATGATTTATTTAATAAAGAACAAAATAGGTTTCTGTTTATTTTGAACTGTTGCTGATGAAAGGAACTTGTAAATATAACTGGCAAAGCTTGATGTCACAAACAGTCTCTCAAACTCCCCAAACTCTGCTCTGACAGATACAGACACTCAGTCTAATCTCTCTCATTTATATAGCCACACAGGCTGAACTCTTTGTCCTATTCACACAGAATACTCAAAATTCTTATTCACACAGACTAAACTATTTGTTTTTTTCTCACAGAATAGATTCAAAATCTCCCATAGTCACAGCGACTATGCTCTCTCTTCAAACTTCACACACAGAATCACTCTCCTAGACATCCCTCCTCCCACACTCTCAGTCATCAGCCAATCACATCACACTTCTCTTACTCTATCACTCTTCTTACAGTACCTGTAGTCAAACTAAACATTTAAAGAAACACACACCAAAACATGAAATCATTACTGCCACTAGCTGTTTTCGCTAACAAGGTAGATTTTCTGCTCACAACACTGAGGAGCTTAGAGGGAACATTGGATGGGAGGGCCCAGGACCACCCCGCCCCCAACACCTCCAGCTTAAAGGATCAAGAAGTGGGTGATGCCAGCGGCCACCACTGGAGACCCTAGAGAACTGCTGTCTGTCAGAGTATGTAATGATCTAAGATGCCTTCACTAACAATTACAATTAAACAGCTAAGCAAGTTAAGCACAGTGATGCCTATTACGCAAAGTGACCTTACCAGCTTAATGGTTGTGGCATTTCAATTTTTTGACCATCTACCACCTGATTTTCAAGTTCCTTGAAATACTTATTCTTCAAACAGTGGAGAATTTCTTTGGCATGGCTGAGAAAGGAGAAAATAGATCAAAACTGCACAACAGTGGTTTACTAGAACTATTTTTTCAACTCTCATGACATTCCTCTTCAACCTACTAGCTTAGTCCCAGTATTTTTGGCACAAATCTCTTTCTATGATGACCAAAATTCTTATGTGACCACCAACCACTTTAATGGCTGCTTGAAACTGATCAGTAGGCAAGTTCACAACATCCACATTATATTGTTTCTGTGCCACTTATTTAAGTGAAGCATGCTCAAGGATGGCTGTAGAACAAATCTCTTTCAGCAACAACTTTTTGCCAGCCATTTCCTCCTCTTCCCACCAGCAGCTCTTTCATCCAACACGGCTCACCTTTACCTCATTATTCAGAGGCGGAAGAATATTCTTGACAGCTGATCATTTAGATGCATGGGCCAACACATGCAGATCTCATCTGTTGAACCATCTTTTCAGCACATCTCTGCCATCTTTTAAGCGCCAGATGTAGCATGCACTGCATAGAATCCAAGGGCAATGCTGCCTTTTTGATTTGCAAACTGCTGTTAATTCTCTTTTTATTGTGGTTGCAGGCAGGCTATTAGAACAGCAGCATATATATTTTAGAAGGTACACAGCAACCTGCGCAAATTGCATGTATGAGGCATGGAATGTGCTGTTAGTGTACAAGGCACCTGAAAAATATTTTTATTTCTGAGAGCTTATCTGCATAGTTAATTCAAAAAAGGATTGGCTTAAAAGCACATAATGGGGCTGCAAAGATTCACTTATATGTTTTCTATAAGCAGCAGCTGCTGCAGCAGCATTGCAGCAGGGCTGGTGGATCCTGATCTGCAACTGCCTGCATCAGCGCCTACACTGACACACCTGCCACATAAAGCCCAAGACAAGTGGACTCTAAGTAGCCAGAGTCAGATCACAAATTGTAATTAGGACTGAGACCAACTGAAAATGGCAACAGAGAAATATCACCACCTGTGGTATCTACGCTGATTTCTGTTTGTCTCCAATTTATCGAATAGGCAGGCCTTTGAACCTTGCTTGTTCAAACTAACAGAAAGAAGAAAAATGAAGCGCTTACATGACAAGCAATAATAGCTGTACCACACTTCTTTCAGCTTTCTGGGAAACAGCCATTTCTAGACTCTTCCAATATATTTTATAACCACAAACGGCAGCAAGGGCTCCCAACGACTTCTGTTTCAAGCAACCCCTTGCAGCCTTATGAACTGACATTCTTCCTTTTTTAAAAAAATCCAAAGTAGACAAATAATCTGGTTTTCCCCAACAGCAAGAAGTCCCCACGCAATGGCCCTCGCTTCCTACTGGGCCTCTGTTATTGATTCAGAACAGTCACATTCACTTTCAAAGCACTCATGGATGCACAAACATAAAAATGGAGACTTTGTACCCCTCCACCCCCACCTCCAGTATACACAAGTGTAATGCCTAAGAGCCTGAACTATATACTGGGCAGTCCCCAGTAGTGTTCCCTCTAAGCTGAGTTAGTGTGAGCTAGCTCACAGGTTTTTAGCCTCCGGCTCACACATTTTTGCCTTAGCTCAGGAAGAATGGCTCCAGAGCAGACTAATTTATGCAGTAACCAAATCATCTGCTCACAACTTTAATGCCAGTAGCTCACAAAGTAGAATTTTTGCTCACAGGACTCCACAGCTTAGAGGGAACATTGGTTCCCAGTATGCCATCTTCTTTGGTAATGAACTCACCAGAGGGTTGTAGATAAGCCATTCTCTTTCAGCTCCTCAACCCATTTAAAGTGCAGGGATAGTATTACTTATCTTACTAGGATTTCATAAGAATTATAGCATAATCATTCCTTAACTGTGTTAGGTTTAGAACAAATTTAGAGTCCAGTGGCACCTTTAAGACCAACAAAGGTTTATTCGAGGTATGAGCTTTCCCTTTGTTGGTCTTAAAGGTGCCACTGGACTCTAAATTTGTTCTACTGCTTCAGCCCAACACAGCCAGGCATCTGGAACTGTGGCAGGTCTGTTGCAGCCAAAAAAAAAAAAAAAAGGACTTCTACGGCATTCACAACTAGCGGCTTTATTTCAGGATAAGTTTTTGTGGACTTGAGCCCACTGGGCCTCTTGATCCTGCGGCCCACCCCATTTCATTTCATTCTTATAGGTGAAGGTGTGGTCTCAAGTTCAGGGCAAGTTTATCCTAAAATAAAATTATGTTACCTTTAAGCTGCCATAAGACTCAGTTTATACAGCTGAGGCTATGAACTGCTCAATAAATCAAACTCTCTCAAGGGAATTAGTTGTTACAGATGTGCCACAACACTGAAAAATTAATACATGATGCTGCCTTCTACCAAGTCAAATCCCTGATCGATCAAGGTTAATACTGTCTACTCAGACTGGCAGCGGCTCTCCTTGCATCACTTGCATTTAGCTTTTAACTGGAGATTGAACCTGGGACCTTCTGCATGCAAGGCAGATTCCCTGAGCCATAGCCAATGCCCCCTCAAGATCCCTCAGGCCACAATCTCAAGTCCTCTTCCTCACAGTTTTCCATTACTAAAAGGATGAACACAAGCAGCTTGTTCCATGTCAGGTCAGTGAACTGCCTAGTTCAGTGCTATCTATTAAAGCTAACAGTGGGTCTCCAAAGGGGCCCCCCATTCCTGGTGTTGGCCAGCCAAGTGGCAAAAAAATGTCCCACCCCTTTAACAGAGATTTAACATCATGTTATTTGCCAACTGACACTATGTGCCTCCACAGACCATGAAAAAGCTTCAGCTGCCTATTTCTGCCAGCCGCTCCCCAGAAACATGAGCCTCCCCCCCACATCCCAGGAGCAGTTCGGCTTCTGTGGCAGAAGCATGGGGGTGCCTGGAAGCTCCAGCGGGAAGAAGAGAAGAGGAGAGATTGGATTTATACCCCGCCCTTCACTGCCCAAAGGATTCTCAGAGCGGCTTGCAAACTCCTTTCCCTTCCCCTCCCCACAACAGACGCCCCCTGCGAGGTAGGCGGGGCTGAGAGAGCTCTGGCAGAAACGGCTCTTTTTCAAGAACAGCTCTTGTCAGAACTATGGCTTGCCCAAGGTCACGTCAGCAGGTGCGAGTGGAGGAGGGGGAATCAAACCCGGTTCTCCCAGGTTAGAGTCCGCACACTTTTAACCACGACACCAAACTGGCTCCCGGCACCAGACGCGGCGCCCCCCCCCCCCGCGGAGACGACTCACCTCTTGTAGCCGGTGATGCGGAGGGTGGCGGGGAGGGGCTCCCGCAGGGCCGCCATGAAGCTCCCCCACTCCCCCTCGGGCACCAGGCCCAGCTCCGCGTAGTAGCGCTCGAACTGCGCGTTCTCCTTCACGATCTCCGGGTAGCCGCCCTCGGGCCAGCCCTGCGGGGGGAGGGAGGGAGGGAGGGAGGGAGGGGGGAACGCCACGGGGCTTACTTCGGAGCCGGGCCTGCCGGACCCGCCCGTCCCCGGAAGGAGACCAACACGAGGCCCCTTCGGGCCGGGAAGGAGGACCGGGACCCGACCGGGACCGGCCCGGCCGCCCCCCCGCCCCCGGCGCACGCACTCACTCACCGCCGGCCCCCTCTCGCGCCTCGGCCGCTCCTGCTGCTGCTGCTGCTTGTGGCGCTGCCTGCGACCCATGGCGCGGCCCAGGCCCGCCGCCCCGCTATGGAACGCGCGCCACGCCAGCGCCAGTCACGCCGCGCACCACCGCGCCTGCGCCCCGGGGACCACGCCCCCTCCGGCCGCGCCCCTCCCCTTCGCCCCGCCCAGGCGGAGCCGGAAGTGGCCGTCGGTCGTGCGGGAAGAACCCTCCGGCCCGGGGCGGGGGGCGGCGCCTGTCGGACCAGCCGAGTTTAGGCCCGGGGGTCTCGGCTTCCGCGTGCCCGCCCGCTTCACCGGTTGCAGGCGGAGCTCGGATTTGCAGTTGTGACAGAAGAAGGTTCGAGTCCGCTGGCAGCGTCCAGACCGACGGAGTGTCGGCCAGTGTTCCCTCTAAGCTGTAGAGTCTTGTGAGCAAAAACTCTACTTATTGAGTTACTGGCATTAAAGTTGTGAGCGAGCAGTTTGGCTTCTGCATAAATTAGTTTGCTCTGGAGCCCCTCCTTCCTGAGCTGAGACAGAGATGTGTGAGCTGGAGGCTAAAAGACTGTGAGCTAACTCACACTAACTCAGCTTAGAGGGAGCACTGGTGTCAGCTTTCCTGCGGTTATACCCAGAATTAAACGAAAGCTTATACCTAGAATTAAACTTTGTTTGACTCCCTTGCCTACTGCCCTGACTATGGTGGAGTTTTCCTTGATGGAAATAAAGAGATGTTTTGCTCAGGGTGACATTCTTCCCTCTGGGATGCAGTCACAGCTGATGCTATGCAATGACATGTACCTAAGCCCATGGAAATAAACCCTGTACAGAATCACACTGTAAAAGCTGGTTTATATTTTCCACAGAATTAAAATAAGCTATGTGAAGTGTGATCCTAGGTAGTTTTATGCAGAAGTCAATCCCACTATATTCCCTTGGCTTATTCTCAAGTAAGGCAGCAAAGGAATGCACTTTTTTGCTTGGAACACCTCGCCAGGACTTAACACAAATATTGGTTTCTTATTCCATTACACATGCTAACTCATTCAGTCCTCACGTATGTATTCTCACCATGAAGGGCTTTACATCCCTATATTTTGATGCTTTTCTTTTCTTTTTTTGAGATAGTATAATAGTGATTGTAATTCAATGCAGTATCTTGTTGATCTCTGACATAACACTGTACCCCAGGAAAAGGATTCTGCCAGTTAATTCCATGTTTTATTGAAGCAAAATGTTTTATTCTTAATTATTAATTGTAGTAATAACTGAATATGTAATGTAATTTGGAATGGTAGATTTAAGTGCAGTACTTTGGGGGAGAAGGAAAACACTCTGCACAGCCAAGATGCTGTAAAATTCACCTCCATGCTTGAAAGGAGATGGATGGGGGGGCCTAAGGATGGGGTTCTCACAAATTAGGGCACATCAATCTCCAGTTCTGACATATTTCTTACCTATGTTGTTTTCCCCCCAAGTTGAACCGAAACAGATGATAACCAGGAACCAAACTTGTCATTCTTTTGATCTGTTAAAAAAAAAAGTGTCCTCACTACTTTGCATACTAATTTAACAAGCCACCCCTATATATACAACTATGATATGTAATTCCAGTTCATCGTCTGACGAAGTGTGCATGCCCACGAAAGCTCACACCCTTGAATAAAACTTTGTTGGCCTTAAAGATGCCCACTGGACTCTGTTCCGTTGCTTCAGACCAACGCAGCTACTCACCTTGATCTATCTTTTACTGCTGTGCCACTTAAGGTAAAGGAGAGAAAATACACTTTTGAGGGCTCCTGCACAATATAGTCTGTCATATTTTTATCTCTCTCTTTCACCAAGGAATTCAGGGAGGCATGCATTGTTCTCTGTAGTTTATCCAAAGGCCAACCCTGTGAGCCACGTTAGGTATGTTAGGCCCAAATTAGGTGGTGCAGGGCAGGGAGCAGTGGCGCAGGCAGTAAAAACGCCTGCAGTAATTCATCAGCAAACAAGCCATAAAAAAAAAAAGCCTGTTCGAGTCCCTACGCGGCCGGGATAAGCTCCCGGCCCTTGTCCTAGCTCCCGCCTACCCAGTGGTTCGAAAGCCTAGCAAGTAGATAAATGGGTACCTGCCTAGGTGCAGGGGGGCACCCACCTTCTGGCGGTAAGGAGAAGCGAGGAAGAGTGACAGTGCTGGCAGTGATGACGGGCAGCAAGGCGTTCCGGCTGAAAAAATATTGCGGCGAATCAACATCGGCCGAGCAAGCATTCTGGGTGGGACTGACCAGAGATGAGGCAACGCAGCGATGCAGCACAGCCGGAGCCAATCAGGATGGAGGCTAGTGCAGCAGTCATCGCACAGTTGCGGACTGTGGAATCAAGCCCAGTAGGAGCCGCTGTGGAGCCACGCTGAGCCGGATCGCGCCAAAAAACATCACGCAGAAGCCTGTCCACGCTGAGACACCGTAGCAGAAGAGCCGCAGAAAAAACAACAAGCCGATAGGGTGCCTGGTAGGCACTCACCTCCCCATTCAAGTGTGGCCCTAGCTAGGAAATATAAAATCGCTATGTTAACTGCTCAGAGCCTCCAGGATGGAGCGGTATAGAAATCGAAATAATAAATAAATAAATAAATAACATGATCCCTACAGGGACTGGTAGGGGTGCCGACCCACTGCCAGCAACCACTGGGAGCTTTTATGGGCAGAGCCCTAGCAAAACAGCATTGCTAATGCTGTAATAGCATTTCTGGGTGAAAACCCAGCAGTGACTGTGGCAGGCCTCTTTTTTCTTTTCTATTGAAGGGACCCACACAGCCTCCCATGATTTTTGGGGACCCAGGTTTGTTTTAAACTATAAGCCTTTCCCTCAGATACCAGGTATTCTGAAGGCAGCAAGTGTCCATGTTTTGGGTTCACTGCTGTGAGGTAACTTTTGTGGTAAGCAAGTAGAACACAGAAATCACTGAGGCAGAAATTGTATATTAACTTTAAAGAGAATTGATTTATTTACAAGTTAGTTTAAAAGAACAGACAAGCAAGCACAGGTCTCTGGGTAGACAAAGGAGAAACCCGGCTGAGGCGCATACATTTAAATGAGTTATGGCTTCAGAGAAACCACATCTGCACTGTCATTTTTGTCACTTGTTTGTCACTATTGCTTTGGGTTCCCCCCGCCTTTTCCACATGTAGAGTGGAAAATACCTGGAGACCTTGGGGATGGATCTGGGAGAAGGAAGGTTTGGGGCTCCATTTGAAGGGAAGGAAGCTGGGACAGATGAAAATATACAACTGTTCTCAGACGACCAATGGGACCATTTAAAAAGCCAACTGACGGAAAAAATTACGAATGCTATTATGGAAACTTTGAGAGAGTGTTTGGATTATTCTGAAGAAGAGATTACAGAGACACAAAGTCAAATGGCGTCAGCTTCTATACAAGATGAAAAACGACAGGATCTGTTTCAACACTCGACATTTATAATGAGAGACTTTTCTAGTCACTGCTTTGAAGGGCTGATTGGACATAATATAAATGATGCAGACTGTTTGCTTTCGTACATAAACAGACTACAAGAGAATGGGACATTCAAAAATTAAAGACACAAAAGAACAATTCTGATGAGACATTTTCAAAGACAGCAAGAGAAATTTAAACTTTACAAACAAATGGAGGTAGCATTTTTGGACAGTCAGCATGGCCTTATTAGTTGAAGAGACAAAGATCTCTAAAACTGGAATTTCTAAGTGGATGAGATTTGTTTATTGACTGTATGTTTTGTACTGGATTTACATGGCTATTTGCTATCTGATTGATTGATTTATGATTATAATCTAAAGCAAAGTATTTGACTTTTACATTAACTTGACTGTTTAATGTAAGCTAAAGAAAATGGGCAGTCTGAAATTTTAGAGAGGAATTGTAGGGGAACATTTAATTAATGGGCTGTTTATTTAGAGAATGTGGATGGATTTAATTATTTTGAGAGAGAAGATCAGATGGTACTGGATAAGGTGAAAGACACATGGCTTTGCTAGTGGGAGAGCTAGTTAATGGGATTTTGAAAACTTACAGTGCCACAAACGTGAAATAATGTTTAAAGAGACTAGATTGTTAAGTTAGAAGAAATATATGTCCTCTTTAACATAGTTATACTACTAAGGTATGCCTGTGCTTTATCATTTATTTTTACTGATATAAAATAGCTTAATAAAAGTTTAGCATAGATGAAATGAAATATATTAGAATATTGATGGATTAGTTTTATAATGGGAATAGATTCTGGGTTTAATAATGTATGTTACTGATTACAAATTAAATAAGGGGGGGAGAAATGGGAATGTGGACGCAAATAGTCTGCATGGCTTCAACTGATTGATGGGATAAAGATCTACCAAAACTGGAACCTTTAAGCTACTGAGAACTGTTTACTTTGTGCTTCTTCTCCAGATCTACATTGTTATTTGATATCCAAATGATTAAGGAATATAACCTGAAACAAAGTATTTTTTAATTTTTGCATTGTCTTGAATGACTAATGAAAGCTATAAGCTATGGACTTTTAATCTGAAATAACTTACTCTCTGTACTTGTAATGTTTTAATTGAAGGAGGATGGAAAGAGATGGGCAGTTTGAATTTTTTGAGAGGAATTGCAGGGGAAAATATAATTAATGGGCTATTTACTTAGAGAATGGGCATGGTTTTAGCTATTTTGAGAGAAATTGAGATGTTATAGGATAAGGAGAAAGCTATGTGGCATTGTTAGTGTGAGAGTGGAGATTTTAGGGAAAATATAATGCATTGTGTTTAGGCCTGAGTTAATGGGATTTTGAAAACTAGCAGTATTAATAATATGGAAGAATATTAAAGGGACCAGATTGTTAATTTAGTAGAAATATAGGCTTTTATTAGCATAGTCAAACTGCTAAATTATGCCAGTTTCTTTTCTTCTTTGTTTTCATTGATATAAAATAGAATAATAATAGTATATTATAGATAAAATGAAATATAGCAGATAGAATATAGATGAATTAGTTCCATAATGGGAATAGACCTTTGGTATAGCAGTGTTTGTTACTGAGCACAAATTAAAATAAGGGAGGAACAATGGGAATGTTTTTTGTAAACATGGTGATGTGAGCGAGATATTTGGCTAGTTATTTTAAAATGTATGGCTTTTTTGTGTGTAACTTTCAAAAAATAATAAACTTTGCCCAATAGGGCAAGTCAAAAAAAAAAAAAGAGGGACAAAAAAAGAATTTCAAATGTTTTTTGAGCAGAATATCCAACTATATATTTCTATTTAAGGCCAGAGGATGGATAATCAGAGAATCAGCACATATAAAAAACAAAAAACAGAAAGGTTTTCACAAATCAAGGAACAAATTAAAAAGCAGGAAGAAAATTTGAAACAAGACCCTTCAGATGAGCATCTAAGAGTGAAATTAAAGCTATTACAACATCAAATGAACTGCCTCTTGACCGAAGAAATAGCTAAAAAGATTACTTACGCAAAACAAAACTATTTTGAAAATGCTAATAAACCAACCAGATGGCTAGCATATAAACTACATAAAAGAAAAAGAAAAGCATAAAGATTTTAAAGGACAGTGAAAGAGAAGAAAAAAATATACCCAAAGATTTAAAAAGAATAATTGAGACATTTTATAGAAATCTATACCAAAGAGGGGAAGCTACAACAGAGGAGATTAAAGATTTTTTGCAGAAATATAACCACAAAATTTTTACTGAAGAGCAAAGGAAAATCTTTTTTTTTTATAGAGTTTATTTATAGGTTTTCCAGTATACATATAAAACAAACAAAACAAACAAAAAAAAAGCAAAAAAAAGCAAAAATAAAAGCTTATACAGATCATTTGAGGTTGCAATGGGAAGCTATTCATATACTCTTTTCCATTCAATTATAAACTTTTCCCCATCTGTTTACAAATAGTGACTCATCTTTCCCTGAGAGGATTAAGTTAATCTCATCGGATTCTGCTATTTCCAGTAGGTTACTTATAATTTCTTCCGGAGATGGGACAAGTGTTTTTTCCCAACATTTTGCCACTGCTATTCTTGATGCCGTGACTGTATAGAGAATAATTCTTGCATCCTCTTTTCTTACTCCCACCAGGAGAATATTCAGTAAAAATGCTTCCGGTGCGAATTATATATTAACATTTGTGATTTCTTCCAGTGTCTTACAAATCATTTTCCAAAAAGGCCTAATTTTCCACAGTTCCACCAAACATGAAAATAGGTTCCTATCTCTTTTTTACATCTCCAACAAATATCAGAGCCTTTTTAAAAACATTTGGCTATCTTATCAGGTGTCCAATGCCACCTATAGAACATTTTATAGATGTTCTCTTTATAATTTGTTGCTCTGAGGAGTTTAAGAGATTTCCATAACCCAGACCATTGATCCAAAGTGATATTATGTCCTATGTCTCGCATCCAAGATATCATGCTTGGTTTAACAACTTCATCTAATAAATCCTCAGTGAGCAGAAAGGTATATAACTTCTGTATGAACTTATCTGCCGAGGAGAGCCAAATTTTATCTAGGTGTGTAATGGTATTCTGAAAATTATTATTTTTATCCTTAGGGTACCTAGAGCTTATTTGCATTTTCTCCCAGATTGTTAAATTTGCCTTTTGGAAAGCTTGGGAATCCAAGGGTTTAAGATCATTATTCTTAGTTAATAACATTTCATAAGTTAGTTTTTTCTCTTTTGCCCACAAGGAGGGCAGAATAAATGCTTCTGTTGGAGATAGCCATTTGGGGATTTTATTGTAGAACCTGTTTTTAATTTCCTTCCAGATTTTAATCAAGGGGCCTCTAAATATATGATTTTGAAAGATTTGTTGTCTTTTATCTAGATTATGCCAAATACGAGCATGCCAACCCATGGGTAGGTCGTGACCTTCTATATGTAAGGTCCTTTCCTCTTCTAAAAGAATCCAATCTCTGATCCAACCCATTGCGGCCGCTTGATAGTATAAGCTCCAATTCGGTAAACCCAATCCACCGTTTTCTTTTCTGTCAGTAAGCAATTTTCTATTAATTCTAGGTTTCTTAGCATTCCATATGAATCTTCTCACCAAACGGTTTAAGTCCTCGAAAAATATCTTATTTGTTAAGATGGGTAAACATTGCGCTAAGAAAAGAAATCGTGGCAGGATATTCATCTTAACCGTGTCAATCCTACCCAAGAAGGAGATATGCATATCTTGCCATCTATTTAAATCTTTTCTAATTTCTTCTAAAAGTTTTGTATAGTTATTCTTATATAGGTTTTTATTATTATTTGTGATAATTATCCCTAGATATTTAACTTTATCAACTATCTGAATGTGTGCGGTATTTTGGATAGTGGAACATTGAACCTTTGAGCAATTTTTAGTGATGATTTTTGTCTTTTCCATATTTATTTTTAAGCCCGCCACTTGCCCGTATTCCTGTATATCTTGCAACAAATGGTGTAGTGAATTTTTAGGATCTTCTAAAATAAAGACTAAATTGTTCGCAAATGCTTGAAGTTTGACATGTTCTTTCTTTATTCTGGCACCTTGGATATTTTTATCCTTTCTCACTAAGGCATTTAGCGACTCCAAGCCAAAAATAAATAACAGAGGTGATAATAGGCATCCCTGCCTGGTACCCTTTTGTAAGGGAATTTTACCAGTTAGTTTGCCATTAACGCTAATTTTCGCATCCTGTTCTTCATACATGGCATTAATTGAATTTAGAAATTTGTCTCCACAATTCCATAACTTCAATTTTTCTTTCAGGTATTCCCGGCTTACATTATCAAAGGCCTTTTCACCATCTAAGAAGATAAAGGCCACCTGCTTCCCCGGATTTTGGTCATAGAACTCTAATATATTAACTATGTTTCTTATATTGTTTTTAATTTGCCTTTTAGGCAGAAAACCTGATTGATCTTTGTGTATAGTTTCTAACATGATCCCTTTGAACCTATTTGTTAAGATTGTGGCAAATATTTTATAATCTACGTTTAATAGCAATATGGGTCTGTAATTTTTAATATCATTGGGTTCTAGATCTTGTTTATGAATAAGACTTATTAACACTTCTTTCCAAGATTGCGGAATTTTACTTGTTACCATCACATTATTAATTAAATCTTTAAAGAGCAGTAAAATTTCATCTTCTACCATTTTATATACTTCTGCCGTAATTGCATCGGGGCCTGGTGATTTCAATGATTTTTGTTTTTTTATAGCCTCTAAGAGTTCAAAGGCGGACACATTCCCGTTCAATACCTGACTTTGTTCTTCCGTGAATTTGCCTAGCTCATGTTTCAATAAAAAACTTTTGATTTCATAACTGTTTTGCGTCATTTGTTTATATAAGTTCGCATAAAAGTTTTCAACTTTTTTTTTAATTCTTGGGCATTGAATTGTATTTCTTGATTTTCATTTTTTAATGCTAAGATAGTTTTCTTTGCTCTCTCCTTTTTGAGTTTATAAGCCAGCCAGCGCGAAGGTTTATTAGCATTTTCAAACCAATATGCCTTTGCGTACTCAATTCTACTGGCTATTTCCTCAGATAGCCATAGGTTCATTTGGTGCTGTAATAGCTTTATCTTCATTCTTATATCCTTTGGATCCTTATTAATCTGACTACTTTTTTCTAAATTTCTTAACTGCATAGTTAATTTCTTAAATTTATCCCTCTTACATTTATTTCTCCATGCTTCCTGATTAATAAAGATACCTCTAATGTATGCTTTTAAGGTATCCCAAATGGTATTCAGCTCCATATCTTCCCTCCTATTTAAATTAATAAATTCTTTCACATCCTGTTTAAGTTTTTCAATGAATGTTTTGTCTCTTAAGAGGTTTGTATTAATCCTCCACCTATTAGTCTTTGGGGCCCCCTGAAAGAAAATCTGTATAGGATTATGATCTGCAAAAGTATTAGCCAGGATTTCAACTTCCATGATATGTTTCATCAAATTTATGTTTGTCCAGGCCATATCTATCCTTGACCACAATTTGTGCATATTGGAAAAAAACGTAAAGTCTCTCTCCTGTGGGTTTCTAGTTCTCCAGGCATCTATGAGATTATATTCATCAGCTATTTTTAGGAAGCTTTTTGTCAAGATCATCCCCGCTTTGTGTGTTTTTTTAAGCTTCTTCCTATCTTCTTTGGGGTCCAGGACCACATTAAAATCTCCTACAATACAGATATTCTTAGGATTTTCCTTAAGGATATAGTTATTAAGATCTAGGAAAAAGTCGTCTTGGCTTTGGTTCGGGGCATATATATTAACAAGTAATACCTCCATACCGTTGAGGACTATTTGGACTCCTATAATTCTTCCATTGGCTGCCTTCAATTTAAGTATGGGGTTCAGTTTTTCTTGAACATATATTACAACCCCCCGTTTTTTACTTTTATGCGACGCTATAAATGGGATGCCTAATTTTTTACACATTAAATATTTTTCATGTCCTTCTTTTATATGCGTTTCCTGAAAACAGGTGATATCATTTTAAAGTTTAACTGCCTGGTGCAATATTCTTTTTCTTTTTTGCAGGCTGTTAAGACCATTCACATTTACCGATAATAACGATATTTTTTGGACCCCATCTTATTTATCTTTTCTTTTTCGACACTATATTTTTGAGTTGCCATTTGGTTCGAATTTGAGATTCAGTTTTGTAACTTAGTTGACGTTTCTTTTGATCTTTTTTCTTCTGAGACACAGATTCCTGCTCATCGGAGTCGTCATCACATTCTTCATTCCCTTCTTCTTCTCCCTGGTTTTGATCATCTGATTCTGCTTCACCATCATCCGGTCTTTGCCAGCCAAAGTCTTCGCCATTCCTATCTAGAAAGTTGTCTAATTTGAAAATGGAGTCTATCCTGAATCTTTGACTCCTATATGTAAATAACAGCCCTTCTGGAACAAGCCATCTGTATTGAATTTGGTTTTTCTTTAATAAGTCTACCAATGACCTATACTTGTGACGTTTTTCTCTGACACGCCAGGGGATATCTTTCAGAATCTTTATTTCTTCGTCTGCTACTATCAAAGATTTCCTGTTTGCCTCTTGAAGAATTTGATCTCTGATTGATTTCCTGGCAAATTTTACATGGACTTCCCTTGGTGTTTTAAATTTCTTAGAATATGCAGAATTTCTTCTGTAGGCCGCTTCCATATTGTCTTCAAGCTCCTTTGCATCTAATATGTTGAATTGCTCCACAATATTACGGGCTAGTTCTTCCTTCAGATTTTTGTCTAGTTTTTCCGAGACATTCTGAAATCTCAATATCATTTCTGCTTTTCCCATTTCCAGCACAATAGGGGATTCCTCCATTTTTTCTGATTTGGCTCTTAGCTCCATCTGCAGAAAACTCTGCATCATCTTTTGAAGCTCCTGCGTTGTCACTGAGGCTTTAAGCTGGGTTAGACCTGCAGTTTGGCTGGGGGATGCCGTTGAGCATTTCCTGCTTCCGGATGCCATTTTAACTATTATATAGATGTACCTTTGTCTCACTTAGCTTTTTTTTTTTAATTATTATTATTTAATTTCTCAGAAATTTGGCCTATTTGTTTAATTTGCTCAGAAATTTGACCGATTTGTTTAATTTGATTATGTGGAGTCCTAGCGCTATCCTGGTTAAAATCAAAAGATGGGGAGAAGGAAGAACTCACTTATTTTTATTTAGTTATTTAATTAATCAGTTAATTATTTAATCAATTAATTCCTATGTCCTTAAGCGTCACTCTTCCTCGCCGTTTCTAACTTTATTTTGCTTCAAAATTGGGTTTTGCCTTCTCTGTCGCCTTATAGAGCTATTGAAGCAGTTTAATAACTTGCAGCTAATTACAAGTCCCTTTCCCTTTTTCTTAAACAAAAAAAAATTAAAATTAAAATTAAAAAAAATGGAGTAGTTAGAGATACTTAGCTTCAGTTCATTTTCTCCTCCCATTTCAGTCGTTTAATCTCCCATTTCCCCTTCCATGCTCGGTTTCCACAGCAGAGTGTTGCAAGCGTTCTCTGCTGATTTCAGCTCCACTTTGCTTTGGGACGAGCCAAAAATCTCCCTGAAGAAGCCACTACTTCTCCGGATCTGGCTCAAGCCCCTTGCAAATACCTCTACCACTTATGAGGCATTCTGGCAAGAAAAAAGTGCCAAAAAATGAAGTTGAAAGAAAGGTACGCAGGGAGCACTCCTCCCCACGTCTATCCCCTTCAAGCTCCAGCAGCCAGGAAAATCTTAAATGACCAAGTAACTATATCTGAAATTATAGAATCAATTAAAAAAAGGGGGGAAACACCAGGCCCTGATGGATTACCAGCAGAATTCTACCACGTATTTGAAGATCAAGTGATACGACCTTTAAAACATGTAATACAGACCATAAGAGCTGAAGGTAAAATATCAGAAACTTGGAATGAAGCCTTAATAACATTGATGCATAAGCAAAACTCAGATGAGAAAATATTGACATCAAGACCAAGTAGGATTTTTACCAAAAAGACAACTTAGAAATAATGTTAGAACAGTCTTGAATGTAACTGAATACTCTGAAGCACACCCAGAAAAACAAATGGTTTTGCTTTTTCTGGATGCAGAAAAAGCATTCGACAACGTCAGTTGGAATTTTATGTTGAAACAACTAGCAGATTAACAATGTGGCAAAGAATTTTTACAATGGTTAAAGCAATCTACTCTAAACAATATGCAAAGATCCTTATTAATGGAGACTTATCACAAAATGTTGAAATACAAAAAGGAACCAGACAAGGCTGTCCACTTTCACCATTATTGTTTATATTTGTACTGGAAATTCTGAATGATACCATCAGAGAAGATAAATATATCAGAGGACTTAAAATAAGAGAAGAATATAAACTACAAGCGTTTGCAGATGTTCTGGTATTTATTTTATAAAATCCATTTGACTAAATTACACAGCTATGAATAACACTACAGAAATATGGTCAGGTTGCAGGTTTGAAGATCAACTTGACTAAAACAAAAATGTTAACACAAAATATGATGAAAGACCAATCCAGCAGTTACAGGAGAAATCAGGTTTTGAAGTACAAAAAAGAGTGAAATATTTAGGTATAAATATAACAAATAGATGCAGCTCTTTGGTGAAAGATAACTACTTGGAACTTATGCAGGAAATCCAAAAGGACTTGGAAAAATGGGAAAACCTACAAATAACCTTGATGAGCAGAATAGCCACAATAAAGATGAACATTCTACCAAGATTGATATTTTTATTTCAAACAATCCCAATTCTCCAAAATCAACAATATTTCAAGGACCTTGATAAAATGATGTCCAAATTTATATGGCAGAACAAGAACCAAGAATAAAAATGTTACAGTTTTGGCAAACTGAATGGTGAACATGTCCCTTCGGAGCTCCGGGGAACATGACCATGCTGTGGCAGTAGGGAGAGGTCTCAGTTCATCTGGATCTCCCGGAGCCCTTGTAGGGGGCTTCCAGCCATGGAACGCGAGGAGTGCCTCTCCCAAGGCTGATTGCCGAGGGATCGAGGCTCTCCTTTGTTCTGAAGGTCCTGTCACCGCAGACCAGCAATGGCACTAGAAACACACACCGGGACAAGCGGGCGGACGGTCAGGCATTTTTTCCCTACCTAGCAGATGACGTCAGAAGAACTGTGGGTTCTGATGAGTCAAAAAACAAGATAAATATTTAAGCGAGTAAGCTTCTACATCCCTTAAGCCGAACCGAGAGGGGGGAAGATCCACCCCGCGGAAGAGAAAAAACATTTTAAAATGACAGCAAAGCAAGGGGACAGAAAGTAAAGAGTGAATTAACTAAGGCAGAGTCCAATTTTGTAAACTCTGGTGGTCTTTTCAAGCTATAGAGACTTTTGGCAATTTTCTCTTAAAGTAAACAAAAGCATAATGGCGGGAAAGAAAGTGCCATCGAAAGTGAAACTTACTCCAGGCAAAGCTAGCCCGAATGCTATGGTCACGGGACCAGAAGCAGCCACAGACTTTCCAAATATGATAGCGGCTGCTTTGCGCCCTCTGCTGGACACTGAACAGAAATTTTGAAGCCCTCCAAGGACAGCTAAAAGAAACTAACATTAAGACAGAGTAAATCTCCAAATCGTTAAAGTTGATTCCAAGACAAAAAAGTTTAAAAAAGGACTAGAGATGGTGGCAAAGAATACAGACTCTGTTGAACATCAACTGTTACAATTGCAAATGGAAAAGTCAATGCATGTATTGAGATTTCAAGAGGTCCCAGAGAAGAAAGGAGAAAACCTCAAAACAACTTTAAGCAACTGGGAAAACGTTAAAATATTATTTTACACCAAGACACCCAAATAGGTTTCACCACTGGAAGCTTTTTCAAACCCTAACTTATTTTTAAAAATATGCTGCTGAGATATAAAGACTTATTGGATAATAAAAATGAACTAAAATTAACAGAAAAACTCAAAGAACAGGAACTTAACCTAAGTTGATGGGAAAGAGTACAAATAGAATCTAGATTTGCTAAAGATAAACCATTGGGCTTTTATACAAACATAACAGAAATGGATAAGATATTATTACATGTCAATGATAAATTGATTAAGAAATTGTACATAATAATGCTAGAAGATAAAACAAAAGATGAAATAATTAAATAATTAAAGTAATTAAAAACTGCATGGTTAAATGGGCACAAAATTTGAGCCATAATGCTGAGTTAGACCAATGGTTGCATGTATGGAAAACAAATATAAAGATTACCAAAGCGGTATCATACAAAGAAAATATTTATCAAATGATTGTTGGAAATGTAAAAAAATGTTGGCTCTTTCTTCCACATGTGGTGGGCATGTGATAAAGCTAAAAAGTATTTGTCTTGGATACATGAATTGTTAGAAAAATGCTTAAAATTATTGTACCTTATATACCAGAACTGTTTTTATTGAATACAACACCCAGAAAACTACAAGAAACAAAACTTTTATCTTGTAGTACATCTTGTAGTACATATAGTGACAGTGGCACGAATACTATATGCCAGATACTGGAGAACTGAAACTCCCTCAAAGGAAAAAGTTATAGTAAAATACTGGAAACTGCAGAGATGGATAATTTAACTTTAATGTTGAGAGGAAATAACAAAGAAGATTTTGAGAACATATGGTCAAGGCTCTATAACTGGATAGAGGAACACAATATATCTAATTCCTAGACTGTCAACCAAAACTAAAAGAAACAAGAACTATATGTATACCTGTGAAGAAAAGGTGTCTATTTAAAATATAAGGTGTATAAGAAAAACTAATTTTTTAGTTATAGTATGAGGTCAATAATAAAGAGTTATTACACACCATAGGAATAACTGGGAAGTTACCAAATACTGGTACCAAACAGCCATTACTATAATCCATAAACCGGAAACAGATGTTAAAGAGATTAAGAATTATAGGCCTATCTCCTTTTTGAATGTAGATTATAAGATCTATGCAAATATTTTGGCGATGAGATTAAAGAAAGTATTAGCTCAAATAATTCTTAAGATCAGGCAGGATTTTTGCCTAGAAGGTATATAAAAAAATAATATGCAGACCATTTTAAATGTTATAGACTACTATGAGAGTCACTGTGAGAAACAAATGGCATTAATGTTTATGGATGCAGAGAAGGCCTTCGACAATCTATCATGGGAGTTTCTACTTCAAAAGTTGGAAATCTGGAATTGTTGGAGTTTATTTCTGACAATGATTTGGGCAATATATAAAACTCAATACACCAATGTAATTATAAATGGAGACATTACAGCAAATATTGAGATCCAGAAGGGAACCCATCAAGGTTGCCTTCTGTCACCATTGTTGTTTATATTTGTGTTAGAAACCTTAAATGAGGGTGTAAGAGATAATAATTTAATACAAGGCCTTAAAATAAAAGGGGAAGAGTTTAAATTATTGGCATTTGCTGATATTGTATTTATAATGGAAAACCCGATATCATCTAGTACCTGTTAAAAATAGGTACCTGTTAAAAGATATACAGGACTTTGGTTGCATGGCGGGATTAAAAATTAATTTGAAAAAGACTAAAATGTTAACACCGAATGTAATACATGAGTTATATAGATTGATGAATGTTGAGGTAGTGAAGAAAGTGAAGTATTTAGGTATAATGCTATCTAATAGGAACTGTACACTTGTCGAAGATAACTATTATAAACTTCTTGAAGAGGTTAAGAAGGACCTAGCACGATGGAAGGACCTTCAGGCATCTCTACTGGGCAGGATAGCCACTGTTAAAATGATGATACTATCAAAATTTTTGTTTTTAGCCCAAAATATCCCTATACTAAAAAATAATAATTTTTTTTGAAGAAATGGGAAAAAACTTAAAGAGATTTATTTGGTATCCTAGATGAGCAAGAATTAGATGGAAGGTACTTCAGGATAGAAAGGAAAGAGGGGGATTTGGGCTACCTAATTGGAAGTTGTACTATCAGGCGGCAGCCCTAACTTGGATAAAGGTTAACCTTAGATAATACCAGAATTCTAAACCTAGAGGGACACGATCTTTATATGGGTTGGCACACGTAAGTGTGGTATGGGAAGGATAAGATCCACTTGAATTTCAAATTACATATGATAAGAGGTGCTTTGCTACCAATCTGGAATGGGATCAAGGAAAGTTACTATAAGAAAACACCAAAATGGGTATCACCTCTGGAAGCGTTTATAAAACCTTCCATCATGCAACTATGCAATAGAGTAGCCTATGAGATATTGTTGGATGAGAACAATAAGTTAAAGTCAGAGGAAATTTTATCAAGGTTGTATAACTTAAATTTATCCTGGTGGGAAGCGATGCAGCTCCGGTCTAGATATACTAAAGATGTAATGCTGGGCTTCCAAGAGTTAAGAACCCAGTTGGATAGGATATGGTTGTCATCAAGTTGGTTCAGAAACTATATAAATTTTTGTTAGATGAATATCTATTGGATGAGATGGTTAGCCCAACGATGGTTGCATGGATGAGAGATATAGGACACACAATAGATATAGACCAATGGGGAAATATTTGGAAATCACTGAGATACTTGAAAGCTACTAACTATAAGGAAAATATTTATAAAGTATTTCATCAGTGGTATTGGCTTCACCCATCTACAGGCCCATAGCTAACAACTTTTTGCTCAGGGGGCCCATGTTTTTCTCAGGGGGTCCACCACCAATGTTCCCCCTAAGCTGTGGAGTTTTGTGAGCAAAACTTCTACTTTGTGAGCTACTGCCATTAAAGTTGTGAGAGAGCGATTTGGCTGCTGCATCAATTAGTTTGCTCTAGAGCCATCCTTCCTGAGCTAAGACAAAAATGTGTGAGCTGGAGGCTAAAAAACTGAGCTAGCTCACACTAACTGAGCTTAGAGGAAACACTGGTCACAAACTAGAACAAATTTAGAGACCAGCGGCACCTTTAAGACCAACAAAGTTTATTCAAGGTATGAGCTTTCGCAACCTAGAGCAAGGCTTCCTCCCGAGTAAGCATGCTCCAGAGGCACCCCCCCCCCGTAAACGCTACCCCCACTCCCGGTGCAATTTGCAGCGGCAGCGCCTCCCTCCGGATTGGTCGTCCTGAGCAGACAGGAGCTGCTGCAACCCCACGGGAATCCGGGCTCCTTGGAGATCCCTTTGCCGCAAGCCAGCTCTGGGGCTCTCCCACAAGTTCCCAGCCCCGCGCCCCGCAGCGACTCACCGGCGCACGTGCATCCATGTGCTGGGGCTTCTCCGACCGCTTCTCAGCCTGGTGGATGTGGCAGAAGTGACGGCGGCTGGAGCCCTGGCTCCTCCCCGGCGGAGCCGCACAGCTCCGGAGGCTCCTCCCGCCTCTGCTTTCGCCGCAAGCGGAACGCCCTCTGCCGAGCGAGCGAGTGCGGCCCCGGCCGGCCGGCCCGCCTCCCGACAGGCTGGGCTAAAGCAGCGGCGCAGTTGGCCAAGCGGAGGCTGCTGCCACTGGCCTGAAATGTGCCCTTTCCCCTCCGAGCCCCTTCGAAGCACGGGGGGGTGAGGGAGAGAGCGCGCAGAGCCCCAGCCTCCACGGGTGGAGCGGAGGGCCAGGAGGAAGAGGGGGGAGCAGAGGATCAGGGGAGGGGGTTTGGAATTGGTATTAACACCTGAAATTGCTTTGCTAAATTTTAATCCCGGAGGGATATAAGAGAAATGATAAATATATGTTGGTATGTGTGTTAACAACAGCTAGGATTTTATTGGCTAAGTATTGGAAGAAGGAACAAATGCCCAGGAGAAAAGAGCTGGAATGTAAACTATTTGAGATAGCTGAAATTGATAAATTAAGTCTAATTCTTCAAGAGAAAGATAGTAAAGTATTTTTGGAAAGATGGGAACGCCTATATATTTGGATAGATAAAGTATGGTGAATGTAGACTCAAATGTATATAAGGATAAATGTATGTATTAATTAACAATGGAAAATGGATAAATAAAGTATTTAAAAAATAATAATATGGAAAAAATGATATAATGAATCTTCCCTATTTTTGTTTTTATGTTGGTTTGTCGATGTTTGTTTTATGTGTATGAAATAAAAATCTTTGTGTATTTTTTTAAAAAAAGGACGAATGCCTTAAGGAGGCATCAGCTTGCATGAATCAGTGCCCAACCTGTTGGAAACATGACCTTGTATGCACATAAACTTTGTGTAGGTAGCAAATCTTCATTTAATATACAGGTCTGTTGACCTCACTATTTACATTCCTTTCTCCACACATCCTTGTTTGTGTCTGTCAACTCGGAATATGTTTCAGGCATCTGAGGCTCAGCTCCAGGCAAATGAAGCAAGGAAGTGTGTTCTGGTACACAAAAGCAAATGCAAAAATAGACCTGTTGGGCCTGATTTGCACAGGCACTGGTAAAATGCTGAGGTGGTAGAAACAGACTGCACCACTTCAGACTATAGGTGGAGTGTGTACCAGTGTGTACCAGAATAGGACCACCAAGGCTCAAATCCCCACTTATCCAAAAACTTACTGGGTGATCCTGAGCCAGTCCTTCTTTTAACCTAATCTATACCACAGGCTTGTTGTGACAAAACGGGAGGAACCATGTCTGCAGCCCTGCATGCCCCGGAGAAAGGGCAGGATGAAAATGCACTACATAAAGAAGGAAGAAGACCCTACATGAGATGGATTGACTCAATGAAGGAAGCCGCAGCCTTCATTTTGCAAGACCTGAGCAAGGATGTTTAACAGGCTGTCTTGGAGATCATTATCTCATAGGATTGCCTTACGTAAGAAGTGACTTGATGGCACATTTTGTTGTTCAGTTGCACAGTTAAGTCTGACTCTTCGTGACCCCATGGGCCACATCATGCCAGGCCCTCCTGTCTTCCATCGTCCTCCAGAGTTTGCTCAATTTCATATCTGTTGCACCGATAACACTGTCTCACCATCTCATCCTTTGCCGTCTCCTTCTTTTACCTTCAGTCTTTCCCAGCATCAGGGTCTTCTCCAGTGAGGGCTCCCTTCTCATTTGGTGGCCAAAGTATTTGAGCTTCAGCTTCAGTATCTGGCATTCCACGGAACAGTCAGGGTTGATTTCCTTTAGGATTGACTGATTCAATCTCCTGGCAGTCCAAGGGACTCTCAAGAGTCATCTCCAGCACCATAATTCGAAAGCATCTATTCTTCAGTGCTCAGCCTTTCTTATGGTCCAACTCTTGCAGCCATACATTACTTGATGGCACATAAGTTCCAGTATTTTTTTTTTAAAATCCCTCCTTGAAAATAGAACGTCAACACAGCAAGCAACCCGCTTTTCTGTTTGCAGGGAAGTTGGGGTGGGTGGGTTTTAATATGAAGGAGCATTCAAAAGTGAGACCCACAGTCCTAATTTAGTGGTCCATTATACCACTTTCAACATCCTACTATGTAATTCTCCAGCGTTATGTAAACCAACCCTTACAGTCCAATCCTATGAAAAGGATTGCTCTATGACCAAAGTATGATAGCCTCAGTCTGGTCATTTTAGCTTCTGGGGAGAGTTCAGGCTTGATTTGATCCAGAACCCATTTATTTGTGTTTTTCGGCAGTCTACAGTATCCAGAAAAGTCTCTTCAAAATGAATCAACTTTCTTCATTATCCATCTTTCACTCCCAAACATAGGAATGGGGAATACTATGGTATGAATTAACTTGATTTTGTTCACCAATGACACATCCTTACCCTTAAGAATCTTTTCATGGCTGCCTTTCCCAGTCTCCTTCTGATTTCTTGGTTGCAGTCTCCAATTTGGTTGATGATGGAACTAAAGAATGTTGTTAGAAAATCTTTAACAACTTCAGTATCATCAACCTTGAAGTTGTATAATTCCCTAAAAGTCCCTAATAGTCATGACTTTTGTCTTCTTGATGTTCAGCTGTAATCCTGCTCTGGCACTTTCTGCTTTAACCTTCAAGTCTTTATTATCCTCTGCCAGTAATGTAGTGTCATCTACATAACTCAAATTGTTATTGTTCCTTCCATCAATTTTCACTCCACTTCCTACATCTAAATCTAATCCATCTTTCCTTATGAGATGCTGAAGAAATAGGGAGATAAAATACATCCTTGTCTGACACTTTTTGCTAATTGGAAACCATTCTGACCTAATAGTAGTCTAGAGTACAGGCTGAGCATCAAAACAATCCAATGTAGCAGCACACCCATTTCTTTTAAAACCAGCCATAACAAATGCAAAGAGAGTCTGCAGTCACACACACTAAATAATCCACTTTCAGTGCACTTTCCAACTAGATTTTACTGTGTGAACTGGCAAAATCCAGTTGGAAAGTGCATTAAAAGTGGTTTGAAGGTGGATTATTTAGTGTGTGTGACTGCAGTCAGAGAGAGAGAGAATACCATAAATAATGCCAAAAGGGAAAAAGTCTGTAGAAGATTGCACTGAAATCAGATGGTCTGAGGGGAAGGAATGGATGTGGTGTTGGAGGAGAGTTTTATGGATACCGCAGGCTGCCAAAAAGACAACTTAAGTGGATTCTAGGTGAAACCAAGCCTGAGCTCTCCCTGGAAGCTAAAATGCCTCAACTAAGGCTATCCTACTTTGGTCACATCACCAGAAGACAAGACTCACCAGGAAAGGCAATAACGCTAGGGAAAGAGGAACACCTAACACGAATAGAACAAAGTTTGCGTCCAGTGGCGTCTTTCAGACCAAGTCGGTTCAATTCTGGGCAGAAGCTTCCGTGCGCGTGTGCACGACTCCAACTTTGTCCGATTGTCGCAGGCCGACACGGCTGCCTGCCTGCATCTAACAGGAATGCAACGTATGCATGGACCTCCTGGCCTGATTTTGCGCAGGGCTGAAGCGCATCCCAAGATGGACCCCGGTGGCGGCGGCGGCGGCGGCGGCAGCGAGGCTAGTTTCGCCCTGTCCTCGGGGCCTCTCCGGACGTTCCCCGGCTCGCATTACCTCCTGCCGGACGGGCGGCGCCTCGCCTCGCCTCGCGCCCGCCAGCCCGCTCGCTCCCTCCCTCTCTCCCTCCCTCCCTCCCCCGCGGGCAGGGCGGCCGTTGGCCTCCGCCCAAGGCGGGCGGGCGGGCGGGCGGGCGGCCTGCGACGGGTCCCCGGGCGAGCGAGGGATCGAGCGAGCAGGCGGCGATGGAGTCGGCGGCGGCGGCGCTGAGCGGCCCGGTGTGGTCGGCGGCCTTCTGGCGGCGGCTGTCGGGGCCGGAGGAGGAGCGGGCGCTGGAGCTGCTGAGCTACGGGCTGGCGGGCTGCATGGCGGTGGCGGCGGTGCTGGGGCGCACCTTCCGCGTGCCCTACGGGCGCTACTCGGCGGCGCTGCTGGGCGGCTCGGCGCCGGCCCGCCTGGCCTGGGCGGTGCAGGAGGCGCCCTCCTTCCTGCTGCCGCTCCTCCTCGTCCTCCGCAGCGACGGCGCCCAGCTCCACCGCTGGCCCAACCGCATCCTCCTGGCCCTCTTCCTCGCCCACTACGCCTACAGGTGCGCCCGCCCCGCCGCGGGACTGGGGGATGGATGGGGGGGGGGGTGGTCCCAGCTAGCTGGCCGGCCCGGGCGCCTTCCTCCGGCTCGCCAGCTCCGCTCCGCTGGACGCTGGGGTTTGGGGGGACGGGGAGGCAGGTAGGGGAGGCAGGAGCTGCGCAGCGAGCAGCACCTTCTTTCTGGGCGCCACCTGGGAAGGAACGCCTTTGGAGCAGCAGTTCCCTTTTGTTATGGGGTTATCTAATGTTACCAGCGCTGGGTCGGGAAATACCTGGAGATTTGGGGGGGAACCTGGGGAGGGTGGGGTTTGGGGGGACTTGAGGGAGAGGGATGCCGCCTCCAAGTAGGGCCTGTGGACACTCCCTCCCGAATTACAATGTCATTATGCTGCAGTGGTTCAAGTGGTTAAGACAGTAGTTTGGCAGTTTGAGACCTGAGTGCGGCATGATGGAGTGCCCTCCTGTCTCTGGCCCCAGTTCCTGCCAACCTAGCAGTTTGGAACAAGAAATTGCAAGTAGATGAATACCTATCACTCTGTTGGGAAAGGTAACAGTGTTCCGTGCGCCTCGGGGTCTAGTCATGCCGGCCACATGACCAGGGAAACATCTGTGGACAGCGCTGGCTCTTCAGTTTGGAAATGGAGATGAGCACCGCATCCCTAGAGTCAGATTCGACTGGCTTTCAAGCAAGGGAAACCTTTACCTATGCTCCCTCTAAGCTGTGGAGCCTTGTGAGTAAAAATTCTACTTTGTGAGCTACTGACATTAAAGTTGTGAGCAAGTGATTTGGCTACCGCATAAGCATAAGTTAGTTTGCTCTGGAGCCATCCCTCCTGACCTAAGATGAAAATGTGTGAGCCAGAAGCTGAAAAACTGTGAGCTAGCTCACACTAACTCAGCTTAGAGGGAACACTGGTCATTACAGGCCTACAGAGCTCAGTTCCCCTGGGGGCAATGGGTGCTTTGGAGGGTGGACTCTGTGGCATCGTACCCCACTAAGGTCTCTCTCCTCCCCAGGCTCCACCCCCAAATCTCCAGGGGTTTCCCAACCTGGATCTGGCAACTCTGTGCCTCCAGTTTCCCACTGGTGTCCGGGGGGGGGGGGACGACGACAACACACACCTGGCAGCCCTACTGGGGCATCGAGCCATAGCCTCCACCTTCCGAAGCAGCCGTTTCCTCCAGCTGAACTGATCTCTGTCTGGGGAGCAGCAGTAGCCCCTCGGAAGATACGCAGCCACCCCCTGGACATTATGTAAACCAAAGATGAGACACACCGTGCTAACTGACATCACAAATTCTCTATGGTTTAAAATGGACATGAAATATAGCTTCACTAAACTTAAAGATACATCCAATGCATAACCCTCCCGGGTAGTGTTCCTTCTAAACTGTGGAGTTTTGTGAGCAAAAATTCTACTTTGTGAGCTACTGGCATTAAAGTTGTGAGCGAGCGGTTTGGCTACTGCATACATTAGTTTGCTCTGGAGCAATGTTCCCTCTAAGCTGTGGAGTCCTGTGAGCAAAAATTCTGCTTTGTGAGCTACTGCCATTAAACTTGTGAGTGAGTGATTTGGCTACTACATAAATTAATTTGCTCTGGAGCCATCCTTCCTGAGCTAAGACAAAAGTGTGTGAGCCGGAGGCTAAAAAACTGTGGGCTAGCTCACACTAACTCAGCTTAGAGGGAACACTGCTCTGGAGCCCTCCTTCCTGAGTTAAGACAAAAATGTGTGAGCCAGAGGCTAAAAAACTGTGGGCTAGCTCACACTAACTCAGCTTAGAGGGAACACTGCTCTGGAGCCCTCCTTCCTGAGCTAAGACAAAAATGTGTGAGCCAGAGGCTAAAAAACTGTGAGCTAGCTCACACTAACTCAGCTTAAAGGGAACACTGCTCCCGGGTATATAACAAACTATTTTGAAAGCATAAATACAACTGAGAAGAACTTGTGTAATTTCTTCCTCCGAAGACGCCTCCGTGGCTTGACCTCAGGTGTGGCTGCAAGTTCTTCTGAAACTGAATATCAGCTGGCTGACACATTTCAAAAATTTTCTTGGTCAAAGCCAGTATAAAAACTACGAACATCATAAATATCATATAAATACATTTACCTCTACATTCAAGTGAGTCTCCAGACCCAGCAAATCTAATACTTACACAGCTTGTATTTCTCTAAAGAGTCACCCGACTTTCACAGCAACAGCCTGCAGATGTGGGTTCTGACTTCTGGTGTGTCTTTCAGATGTAAAGACCACATAGGCTGTTCTTTGTGTTCAATTACAGCAGAGTTGAAGTCCTGGGAATACATTCTGTTGAAAGTTATAAAAAGCAACTTAAATGTAGAAGTAAATGTATTTATATGATATTATTATGTTTGTAGTTTTTATACTGACTTTGACCAAGAAAATTTTCAAAACACGTCAGCCAGCTGAGATTCGATTTTAGAAGAACTTGCAGCCACACCTGAAATCAAGCCATGGAGGCTTCTTTGGAGGAAGAAATTACACAGTCGTATCTTCCCAATTGTATCTGTGCTTTCACAATAGTTTGTTGTATACCCAGGAGGGTTATGCATTGGATGCATACGTATCTTTAAGGACACTGTATTCTTTCCTCGCAGAAGAAAAAAGGAGTTGTTACATATGTAAAAAAAGAACTGGAACCAAAAGAAATTTTTAAAGATAAAGAAGGAAGATTTTTGGCAGTGGAAATTATGCTCCAGAATAAAAAGACTTTAATTGTAAACCTCTATGCCCTGAATGGAGCCAAGGAAAATTTTTTTCAAGATTTATGGGAAGAATTACATCAGTTAACCTATGAACAAATGATATTGATGGGTGACTTTAATGGTACTGTTAATAATGCAATTGACAGAAAATTAAAAAAAGGAAATGAAGAATTAGGTAAACTTCCGAAAGTATTTTTTCAGTTGGCAAAGCATGAACACTTGGAAGATGCATGGAGAGTAAAAAACTCAAAGTTTAAAGATTATACTTTTTATTCATCTAGACATGAATCTTTTTCAAGAATTGATATGATTTGGATGTCTGACAACCTAATAACACAAACGCGCAAAGTAGAAATATTACCTAGAACTATTTCCGACCACAATCCGATAAAATGGTCAACCTATGTTAAGAAAAAGAAATATCGATGGAGACTCAATGAGGATCTACTGGACAAACAAAGCATTTTGGATAAGATAAGGACAGAAACCAAAACGTATTTTCAAATAAATTTGAACAAAGAAGTACAAACGCAGACGGTATGGGACGCCTACAAGGTTGTGATGAGAGGACATTTTATTGCAATTAATAACAATGAAATAAAAGAACAACTTAAAATGGATAAGGAAATTTTGGAAAATATCCAAAAGAAAGAAGCAGAGCTTAAGAAGAGACCTGGCAAAAAGAAAATTGTGAGAGAACTGAGGATTTTAAAGGAACAATATGATGCGAGGTTAAATAAAGAAGTTTATTGGAATTTGTAAAAATTGCAACAGAAGTCCTTTGAAGGAGCAAATAAACCGGGGAAGTATTTGGCATGGCAATTGAAGAAAAGAAGAGAAAATAAAACAGTAACCAAACTGAAAGATGGGAACAGGGAAATTACAGACTCAGGAGGAATCCAGAGAGAATTTTATAAATATTACGCTACTCTTTTTCAGGCAAAACAAGTGGACCCACAGAAAATTCAGGATTATCTACAAAAGGTAAAATTAATGCAACCGAGTGAAAAAATAAAATAATTTTTGAATGCTGCAATAACTAAAGAAGAAATCAGCAAAGCAATAGGGGAAGCAAAAATCTCCAAAGTCCCAGGACCAGATGGATTTTCAGCCAAATTCTATAAGAAATTTCAAGAAGACCTGGTGCTGGTTCTAGAGATTCTTTTAAACGAAATCAGAGAATATGGGAATATTCCAGATTCCTGGAAAGAAGCAGCAATCACCTTGATACCAAAAGAGTCACTAACGTTAAAAATTATCGACCTATTTCACTCCTGAATAATGACTATAAAATTTTTGCAAAAGTATTAGCAGAACGCCTTAAAAAGTATTTGAAAGGAGTCATTGCCGAAGACCAGGCTGGTTTTCTACCGGATAGGCAAATAAAAGACAATCTGAGGGTTGTACTGGACGCAATAGAATATTATGACAAGCACCCTGAAAAGGAAGTCGGCTTTTTATTTTTGGATGCAGAAAAGGCATTTGATAACTTGAACTGGGAATTTATGTTTAGAGTGATTGAAAAATTGCAGATGGGTGAAAAATTTTCAAGAATGATTAAATCGATTTATAAAGAGCAAATAGCTACAGTGATTGTTAATGCAGAGTCAACAGAAATATTCCGGGTCAGAAAAGGAACTAGACAGGGCTGTCCTTTATCGCCATTGTTATTTATCTGGATTTTGGAAATATTGCTGCAAGCAATTACAGATGATAAAAATATAAAAGGTCTTAACATTAGAGGTTTCTCATATAAATTAAGAGCGTTTGCTGACGATGTTATGTTTATTGTGGAAGATCCTGTTAACACTATGCCGTTGGTAATTGAAAAAGTAAGAGTTTGGTGAACTCGCAGGGTTTTATGTAAATAAAAACAAATCGAAAATATTATGTAAAAATATGACTACTGCAAGGCAACAATGGTTACAAAAATGACAGAATGTGAAGTGGTTAAAAAAGTTAAATATTTGGGAATTGATATTACAATGAAAAACATTGATTTGTTTAAGAATAATTATGAAAAACTGTGGATATCGATAAGTCATGACTTGAGAAAATGGGAGAAACTTAGACTATCTCTTCTTGGAAGAATTGCCGTTGTCAAAATGAATGTACTGCCCAGGTTAATGTTTTTGTTTCAGACAATACCAATTGTGAAAGACATGAAAGTGTTAGTAAAATGGCAAAGAGAAATTTTTAAATTTATCTGGGCAGGAAAGAAGCCAAGAATTAAAATGAAAATAATATATGATGCAAAAGAGAGAGGTGGTTTTCAAGTCCCGAATTTGCGTTTGTACCATGAAGCTGTATGTTTGTCTTGGTTGTCTGATTGGGTTAATTTGGAAAATAGAAAGCTACTGGCCCTTGAGGGCCACGATTGCAGATTTGGCTGGCATGCCTATCTTTGGTATGGGAAAAACAAGGCGGACTCAATGTTTAAGCATCATTATATAAGAAGAACACTGTTTGAAGCATGGACCAGATACAGGAATACAGTTCCCGATGAAAGACCTTTATGGATTGTTCCTGCTGCAGTTATTCATCCTTTTGCAGAACATAAAGGTAGTGATTGGTTGAAGTACCAAGAGCTGCTTCAACAAGAAGGGAAGAATTATGTTTTAAAACCAAACAACGCATTAGTATTTGAATATGGTTGGTTACAATATGGACAAATACGAGATATTTTTTAAAAAGATTGTAAAGAGGTGGGTTTAGAGCTAAAAATGATGAGTTTGAAGATATTTGGTTGGAAAAAGGGGGGAAAGTGATTTCTGAGTTGTATAAAATATTGTTAACTGTATACACTCTGGATGAAACTGTTAAAGAGCAAATGATAAAATGGGCCATAAATATGAATAAGGAAATTTCAATGGAATCTTGGGAATTTTTATGGAGGAAAGCTCTAAAAATTTCAACTTGTGTTAATGTAAAAGAAAATTGTTATAAGATGCTTTATAGGTGGTACATGACACAAAAAAAGATTGCTAATATAAGTATGGATAAGAACCTGAGTAACAAATGTTGGAAATGTAAAAAAATAGAGGGTTCTTTTTATCATATGTGGTGGACATGTGAGAAAGCAAAGGTATACTGGTCAAATGTTCATTGTGAGATGCAGAAAATATTGAAAATCCCTATTAGAAAAAGTCCGGAACTTCTACTCTTAGGTTTAACAATGGAAAAAATCAAGCAAGAAAAGAGAACAGTATTATGGTACATGATCACGTCGGCAAGAATGGCTTTTGTGCAGCAGTGGAAATCGGATAAAGTACTGGATATACAGGACTGGTTAAGAAAACTGCTATTTTTAGCTGAAATGGACAAAATGACTAAAAAATTAAATGGACAAATGGCAGAACAGTATTTAAATGAATGGGAAGACCTGAAAATATATGTGGAAACTGAATATAAAATGAAAGGGAAAATGTATAACCTTGATTCTTATTGAAAATGGAAATAAGTTAGATGAGTCAGATTTCTGTATACAAAAATATGTTACCTGGTTTATCGATTGCTATAAGTCTAAACCTGATTACTTTTAAATTTTCTTTGTTATTGGCAATAGCAGTGTTGGAAGCCTATTAGGGGGGGGAAGGGATATAGCTTATAAGTTGTTTTGGAAATTGTGTTTAACAATGTTGAATATATTCCAATAAAAATCTTTGTCAAAAAAAAAAGACACTGTATTTCATTTCCATTTTATAACAATAGAGGATTCGTAATGTAAGTTAGCACGGTGTGTCTCATCTCTGGTTTACACAATCTTTCCCATGCGCTCCTTTGGTTTACCCTACCCCCTGGACATTGGCAACCCTAAACAGTCATCCTAACTAGTTTTTATTCCAGGATCATTGCTACCGCGACACTACCATTGTGCGCTCAAATTTTGTCCTTCCTAGCTGATTAGAACTCCCAGAAGGGGACTGGACGGTTGTCTGAGTCCCTCACACATTGGAAGAAGATATGATGAAGAACCTGTTGGGGAAAACAAAAATTGCTCTGGATCCATCTAGTCTCCAGTATTCTGTTCTTGGAAACTTGACAGAAGTTGTCAAGACTGGCAAGATCAAGAGAGGGCTTTTTTTCTAATTAGTGTTCAATCATATCCTCTTTTAATGTGCTGAGGGCTCTGGGGAGACATGCATAACTCCTTTCAACCTGGTTAGCGCTTGAATTGAAGACCACCAAAGAAGTCCAGGGTTGCTTTGCAGAGGCAAGAAGTAGCCAGCCACCTCTGAACATCTCTTGTCTTGAAAACCCTGCAACTTGATGGCAGAAAGTGAAGAAAGAAAAATCAATTCTTGGGCATGTTTCTTGAGAGTGAGGTGGCAATGCAGTTCCAGAGATGGCTGGAGGTTACTGATTATCTAGATGTAAAATCACAGAATCATAGAGTTGGAAGGGACCTCCAGGGTCATTTAGTCCAATGCAGGAAATTCACAAATGCCTCCCCCTCCACACCCACAGCGACGGTTGTTCCATGCCCAGAAGGTGACAGAAAACCTCCAGGATCCCTGGCCAAACTGGTCTGTGTTTCACTCTGGTTTCCAACCTGGTTTTGGAATAGAGATGACCTCGGTTATCCTGGGAGATGGACAAAGGGAGTGAATGAATGAATTTATTGTTACAGCACATAGCCAGCAGTATAAAACCATACCTACAAATATTTACCATATAAATAAATTACAGTGTCAAGGATGGAAAATCTATTAAAATAAAAACAAGGTTAATAAAAGATAAAATTGTACAAACATTTTGATCGGTATAACCAAGGTACAGTATAATTTTGGACAGAATTAGATCTTAAAAAGGGTAAAATAGCGATAATAAAAGATCAATAAAATTAGAATCGGACAATCCTAGCCCAAATGGCTACCTGGATGCTGATGAGCTTTTACAACCAAAAGACAAAATTTCGCTATCTGATGCAGCGCTGTATAGTTAAAATTAGAAAACAATTTCTCTATCTTGTCCTGATCTGAGGGCCAACCAAGAGAGGGTCAATGAGCTTTGTGCGAGCTTCATTATATAATGGACATTCGCTCTCCCCAGACGCACACATGCATAGCCTCTCATTTCGGGGGATTTTCTTGAATTTACCCTCAAGAACTGCAAAAGGTAGAGCAGAGCATCTAGCCAAAGTATACGCCCTCCTAAGCTTATTTGACTCCAGGACAGATAAATATGGGGCTTGAGCAACAATATATTTACTACTATATGGCGCTATAAAGGCGGGGGTCGCCTGTAGGTCCAATTGGCATTCGGTGTCTTCAATCCTCTGCCTAACCGCTAGCTTAGCTTGATCGCCACCCATTTCCAAAAGCTCTTGAGGGGAAAGCCCTAATAACGTACTTTTCCGAATAGTAGAGATCAGCCATTCGGATTGGTAATCGTCAGTCAGGATTAAAGGCACTAGGCCACATGGATTTAGATTAATCTTTAGCCAGAAAAAAATGGAGTGCAAGGTAATCTTGGCTTCAACTTTCAACATGCCAGTCTCTAGCCATGCCATTGCATTGGTAACACACCTTGGAATTTGGAGCACTGATCTCAGAAATTTCGATTGAACCAACTCTAATAGGGCATAACAAGAAGATGGCGCTCCAAGTAGTGTCCCATAGAGCATCTGGGCTAATGTTTTAGCCTTAAAAAGTTTCAGAGCTGCTGGCATGAAATAGCCCCCTGTAGAATGGAAAAACTTGAGTATACCTTGGGCGGATTTATCACCCGTGCATGCTGCTACCTGACTGTGAGCAAACTTAGCGCCCGAGGCTTGAATAATCATGCCAAGGTAGCAAAAGGTAGTTACCTGTTCAAGATTCTGCCCATTTACACTCCACTTTCTTAATTTAGGTCTCCTGCCAAAGGCCATCACCTTCGTCTTCTGATAGTTAATAATCAATTTCTGTTCACTGCAATAACTACCAAACCTCTTTAGTGCCCTTCTCAGGCCAATTGGGGTTCTGGAAAGAATAACAGCATCATCAGCATATAAAAGTATGGAAATGGAGCGCTGGGCCAGTTTGGGTGGATGAAGATCTGTATCATTAAGATATCCAATAACATCGTTAACGTAGAAGTTAAAAAGAGCTGGAGCCAGCGTACACCCCTGCCTGACTCCCTTGAAGGTGGAGATTTTATGTGTCAGGTGGCCCAACCCAGTACATCTAACCCTCAGGAAGGTTTGTTCGTGTAGGGCACGGATGAGGGCTAAAAGTCTCCTATCTATTGTGGAAGCTTCAAGTTTGCTCCATAGTACAGGTCGAGAAATGGAGTCAAAGGCCGCTTTAAGATCGATAAAGGCCGCATATAAAGACGGAGGTCCCTTGCGGGCATATTTTTCTATAAGATGCCGAAGTAGAAGACAGTGGTCCATTGTTGATCTGCCCTGTCTGAACCCGGCTTGTCCTGCTCCAGCCAGAGTGTAAATTTTTCTAGATGTTTAGCATATAGTTTACTAATAACACTTAGTAAACTAATAGGCCTATAGTAAGCAGGATCTTTTCGGTTACCTTTTTTATAGAAAGGAACAACCGCAGCCACCCCCCAGTCTTTTGGGACCTTCCCTGTTGTGTCAATATAGGTAAAGTCACTGAAAGCTGTAAACATAGAAGAGGGGGCAGAATTATCATAATACATATTCTGGAAATATAGAATCCAAGTTTCAGATGAAATACAGGATTCCCTTGTTAGAGTACTATTCCCCCTGACAAAGGGAGTGCATCCGTGTTGGTTCCCCAGCAGTGTTTGAGACTAATGAACTTCCGGTCAGTTTGGTCAGACTGGGTATGGGTGGCTTCATTTGGCAGTGAGTACATTCCTTTCTGGAAGATTGGCCTCAGAAGGTAGTGTTAGGGGCTGCTGGTCTACAACATTGACTTGTGGGGTTCTACAAGATTCCTTCTTGTCTCCAAAGACATGGGGAGGGGGAGGAGCTGTGGCTCACTGGCAGAGCATCTGCTTGGCATGCAGAAGGTCCCTGGTTCAATATCTGGCATCTCCAGTTAAAAGGACCAGGCAGTAGGTGACATGAAAGACCCCTGCCTGAGACCCTGGAGAGCCGCTGCCGGTCTGAGTTGACAGTGCTGACCTGGTGGACCAAGGGTCTGATTTGATATAAGGCAGCTTCATGTGATATTTAATATCTACATAAAATTGACAGCTGGGATGCTGGGATCGATATCTTCCAGGCACTATTTTCCCTTTTCATGGGAAGCAATGAAGGGTCTAAATCAGTTTTTAGAGTCCGAGATGGACTGGAAGAGGGTGAACAAACTGAAAAATAATCCTGATAAGAAAGAGGTAGTGTTGATGGTGTTCTGAGTTGTTCCCTAGATCATCTAGAGCTTATTTATGTTTTATTATTGGAGTTTACATGTCATCAGTGTAGCTCTCCCACTTTCATCTAATACTAGGAATGCTGTGGACAATCTAAGTCATTGGTTTGTGTCCTAAGGGCTACCGTAGGACTTGTCGTACTCTTCAACAAGAGTGACAGTTTCCTCAGACTCTGTAATATAGGTGTTAAATTGCTTAACATCACTGTGCCTTTCTTTATATTTTTTTTCCAGTGATGGACAGAAATATCACAGACCAGGCTTTCTGCCCCATTGTTTACAGTCGCATTTACCTAGAAATTTCATTGCTGCACCTAGTACTTTCAGCAGTGATTTGTAAGGAGGTTTTTATTAAGGTGACAGCCAGGGTTGCCTCCATTTTTGTATTTATATTACAACACTTTTGATATATTACAGCTTGAACAAAATTGTAAGAAACCGTGCAGTGCAGAAGGTGGCTCACGTTCCTAGACCAAATGGTTTTCTAATAGGTTTGGTGGAAGCAATAATTAGAAAACATTGTCATTAAAATAGAAAACCCTGAAGGCTGAGAACAAGTCTGGCACCTAAAATTTTGGGCTGACTCCTAGAGCAGAAGCAAATTTGTTGAGGCCTTTACTAAAGTTCCTCTTGGCAAAAGCAGGGGGGGATGGCATTTGTCCATTGGAATTACAAAGGCCAACAGTCTTCCTGTAATCTCTCCAACATCAAGCAAGATATGCAGGTCCCTTATAAAGCAGAAAGTAAAGGAATTCCTTGGTGGTCATTGTACTAACAATTCTGGAGGTAAATGCTGGTGGGCCGAAGGTCACCTAGCAAGCCTCCATAGTAGAGTGGGGATTCGAAGCAGGATTTCCCGAATCCTAGTACGACACTATAATCACTGCACCATGCTGACTCTATATTCTCAATACACTACCATTGACTGAACCAAACCTCTTTTTCATGCTTTCCGTGTCAGAATTAACCAGTTAGAACTGCCCACAGCTGGTTGATGGTTTACCCAGTATCAGAGCATGATGACATCGGAGCTTGCAAGTGGACAAAGAACAACTTTATTCTAAATGAATAAACTTTTAAAAATTGTCCATCATTATTGTTGGTGTCCAAGACTCCTCCTTGCTTTCAGGGCAGTCATCCGATAGAAGAAATGGACCCTCAGTTATGACACTGAATTGGGGCTGCCGGCCTCCAGGTAGGAAACCGACATAGGACTCGCAGTGTGTGAGACTGAACAGAGAAAGAAAAACACCAAGAACAAACTGTCAAAACTGTAAACAAAATGATAATCATTAAAAATATTATTATATTAATCACAGTGTCTTCAATATTATCAACTTTGCCAGAGGAGTTCAAGTAAATGCTTACAAGAAAAAATGCATGTTCCCAAATTTCAATAATTCAATGAAATATATAGATGTGGCATATATAATACACAAAACAAATTTTCCTATGGCACAAAAATGGACAGATAGAAATTCACAGGTAAAGTGTATCACAGGTGGAAATTCACAGGTGGAGTTTTTCCATAAACAATATACAATAATAAAAACACACCTGCATTTTTTCTTGTTTACATATATTGCTGTGCCACTGTCTTTCCTCTTGTATCTTAAACATAATTTAAACATCTGTTGTTCAATCGCACAGTCGAGTTTGACTCTTCGCGACCCCCTGGGCCACATCACGCCAGGCCCTCCTGTCCTCTGTCGTCCTCCAGAGTTTACTTAATTTGATATTCATTGCATCGATAACACTGTCTAACCATCTCATCCTTTGCCATCCCCTTCTTCTGTTACCTTCAGTCTTTCCCAGCATCTGAGTCTTCTCCAGTGAGCGCTCCCTCCCTTCTCATTTGGTGGCCAAAGTCTTTGAGCTTCAGCTTCAGTCTCTGGCCTTCCAGGGAGCAGTCAGGGTTGCTTTCTTTTAGGATTGACTGATTTGATCTCCTTGCAGTCCAAGGGACTCTCAAGAGTCTTATCCAGCACCGTAATTCGAAAGCATCTATTCTTCAGCGCTCGGCCTTCAGCAAATACTTTAAACATAGTTTACACAGCTAAATTGGCTTGGAATAATATTGAAGACACTGAGATTAATATAATAATAATATTATTAAAGCTTATCAGTTTGTTTACAGTTTTGATGGTTTGTTCTTGGCATTTCTCTTTCTTCGCTCAGCCTCCAGGCAGGGCCTGGTGTCCACCTGGAATTACAGGAGAGCAGTTCCCCCAGAGGAAATGGCAGAATTGGAGGGCAGGCTGTGTGGCATCAGACCCCCACTGAGCTCCCCATCCTCCCCAAACTCCACCCTCCCCTAGCAGTGCCCCCAAATCTCCCCAGAATTCTCCAAGACAGAAGTGGCAGCTCTGCAAGACAACAGTGATATACTGCTCACTTTCCCCACCCAACGAGGCAGCCTCACACAAGCAAGCATCGCCTCATTGCCAGCCCCCTCCCCATCTCCTTGCAATATTTCAACTGTGGTAGCTGCTATTATTGTTTGGTGCAGTGGTTAAGGGCACGGACTCTAATCTGGGAGAACCAGGTTTTGATTCCTCACTCCTCCACCCGCAGCTGCTGGATGACCTTGGGCAGACCATAGTTCTGGCACAGCTGTTCTTGAAAAAGAGCAGTTTCTGTCAGAGCTCTCTCAGCCCCACCTACCTCACAGGGTGTCTGTTGTAGGGAGGGGAAGGGAAAGAAGTTTGTAAGCTGCTGTGAGACTCCAAGTGAAGGGCGGGGTCTAAATCCAGTCTATTATTATTATTATTATTATTATTGAATTATTGAAGGATTATTGAAATAATATGCATAAATCAAGCTTTGAGCACTTGAAATTGACTTCCTGCATATTGGTTTGGATCCCCCAGAATATTTTCCCATTCACAAGAATATTTCCCCTTGCTCAAGAAGAAGTGTGCAGCAATCCTGTTAGCAGCCTGCAGTAAGTTAAACTGCGTATCCAAAACTAGATCCAGGTGGGCAGCCATGTTGGTCTGAAGCAGGAGAGCAAAGTCTGAGTCCAGTCGGGGCACCTTTGAGGCAAACAAAGTTCTATTCTGGGTAGGAGCTTTCGTGGGCAGTCACACTTCCTCAGACACGTTGAAATGGAAGTTAACAGTCCATACCTATAGGAAGAGGGTGAACAGTAAATTAACATACAACATAATGATGATGTTTTAACAGATGCAGTTTTGCTGTTCACCCTCTGCCTATAGGTGTGGACTGTTAATTTCCATTTCAGTGTATTTAAGGAGGTGTGCGAGCACATGAAAGCTCATACCTTGAATAAAAGTTCATTGGTCTTAAAGATGCCACTGGACTCAAAATTTGTTCATATGCTGAAGGGTTTTTCCACTTGCATAAGACATTGTGCAAGCAATCTCTGGGCATTAAGATACTGGGAGGAGAGAACTAGGTTCTGTCTATGTTCCCACTTGTGCATCCCTGGATCCAGGCCATTACTGTTACGCCCCACTTCAGTGAAGTGAGCTGCTTAGAATTGCATCTGATACATATGGCTCAATTTGCTTTGACTTTAAAATCTATGTATTGGGGGGAGAGGGTGTGGTTCAGTGGAAGAGCCTCTGCTTGTCATGCAGAAGGTCCAGGTTCAATCTCCAGTACATCCAGATAAGAGGACTAGGTAATAGGTGATGTGAAAGACCTCCACCCGAGACCTCAGAGAGCTGTTGCCAGTCCTGAGTGGACAATAATGAACTTCATGGACCCAGAATGTGATTCAGTGTGAGGCAGTCTGTGTGTATAAAACATGTATTTGACTTAAATGTATCAGAATACATACAGATACTAAAATAAGAAGCCATATGCCAACAGATAATCATGCCAAGTTTAGCCATTCAGAGCAAGTGATGCTCTGTATTCTTGGGACTTGGGGGGGCAACAGTGGGAGGGCTTCTGGTGTCCTGGCCCCACTGCTGGACCTCCTGATGACCCCTGGTATTTTTGGCCACTGTGTGACAGAGTGTTGGACTAGATGGGCTTGATCCAAGATTGGCTTCTCTTATGTTATTATGTTCTTATTCATTTTGTTATTTGGAAGATAATTCCAAGAATTATTCATATTTTTTGTGAATTTTTGTCTTTCTCACATCAGATCTCAATTGTACAGCCAGTTTTGTGATTGTTAATCTATCCCAGAGCTTACAAAATCATTCTTGTTTCGCAAGGGTTGTTTTTTAAAGCCCTTTGCAGTATTAGGCATCCGTCCCCATGCTCACAGCAGCTATTCTACATACAATCAAATCTTGTAAATTTGCGGGAATTTGGTGCTGAGTAAAATTATGCAACCCCCCCCCAAAAAAACAAACAAACAAACAAAAAAACACTAGTGGAAGCTTGTTCCAAGCATGTTGTTAATAGTAGTTTTAACTGTGTTCCGGGATGTAGTATCTTCACTGCAAAAACCACCACTTCGCTGGGACTTGTTAAATCGCTGTCCTATGTATCTGTAATACTCAACCATACCAAAATGAAAACCTTACCTTTTGTATTCATTCTAGGGCATTCGTCTTCCCTTTCTTAATTCGTGGAGGAAAGCCAACACCGATCATTACTTGTGTACTAGCCTTTGCCTTCTGCTGTTATAATGGATACTTGCAAGGCCGGAGTTTGAGTAACTACGCAGAATACCCAACAAGCTGGCTGAAAGAGCCATGTTTCATTCTAGGTGAATTTACGTCAAGTATGCAATGGGTTACAGTTCTCAAGTATGCATCACAGTTGGTTCTCTTCAGGTTACATTTGCTTTTCTGAATTCTCTCCGTAGACATGTTGTATTGTGCTACAATGGAAGAGCTTTGCACCCTCCTTTCAGGCTGAGATGCCACTTGCTGTCCTGCTGAACCCGAACGCATCCTCCTTCCAATCAAAAAGGAACCCCAATCAAAAAGGAAAACATACACCCCCGCCCCTTGCTGAAGTTTCTGAACTGTTCTGGTTGTTTGTTCTGAGCAGATACCAGCAACCCGTGGCGATGACCAGGGGCAGAGGGCACAGTGAAGTGGCGGTTAGCGTCAATAGACCAGGGACAGCCAGTGTGTGTACTCTTGAAAGTCCATGCACCAGAGAGTGGTTGTACCAGAGCATGCTGGGTTGAAGAAGCAAGGGTCATTCTCCCTTTGGAAATACAAGAAACCAGATGTTATCTGGCTTTGCTTCAAGAATGGGTCAGACATCTTATGCTGACTGATTGCACTATTTTTATATTTTGTAATCCACCTTGAATCTCAGCGAGAAAGGCAGCCTATAAACAAGTCAAAATAAATAAAATCTAAGTAAATTAGGAGACTTAAAAGCAGCCTTCCATAGAAAAATGTGTAAGCAACTGTTTTAAGATACAAAGATAATATTACCAGTGGTGTACTTAGTAGATATATTTTCTTGTGTAATATGTATCTTTTTTCAACCAGGATTTTAATGTTGTTACTGCAGGTATTGCAGGGTGGATTGGTGGCCTACTGATTAATATACATTCGGATAATATTTTAATAAATCTCAGGAAACCAGGGGAGACAGGCTATAAAATACCAAGAGGTGAGTTACATAGAAACCTGGTATCACCCATGTTTAATAGAAATTTAGTAATCTTGCATTCCAATGTGCTGATGAGATAGGTGCTGAAGTGCCATATATTGACAATGGGTTCCTGGCCTCATCTTACTTTTATGATATAATTTGCATATTAAAATGGGTAACAATCCTTTCTGTTTGCAAAGTTAATTTGTTGGTTGCTTAGAGAACTCGCTCTGTGGCTCAGTGGGAGGGTATCTGCTGGGCATGCAGAAGGTCCCAGGTTCAGTCCCTGGAATCCCCAGCTAAAAAGATGTGAAAGACTTCTGCCTGCGATCTTTCCGGGATGCCACAGCCCGACAGGGCCACTGGGCCGTCTGGCCGCCCTGCAGCTTCTCGCCACCGGCATCAGCCGCCTCATTGGGCAGGCTGCATCAAACAATGGGACTTCGCTGCCCTCTCCCTGGCCTGGTGGTGGCTCACCATGGACACCCCCGCCATCGAAGACCTGGGAGTGGGAACAGGCTTGGCAGCGGGGAGGCAGGCTGGGACCGGGAGGGGCAAAGGAATCGCCAGCCCTCAGCCCTGGTGGCATGCTCGCACCACGGCTGAGGAGGGAGACGCCTGGATGAGCCTGTCCGCGTCTCCGAGGGCGGCAGCTGATGAGGGAAAGCATCTCAATGCAGCCAGCAGGAGACCCTGCTCCACCCCAGCCCAGATGCTGACAAACCGCACATGCCCTGGAGAGGGGTGGGGCCCGGCTGGGAGGCTTAAGAGGGAGAGGAAAAGGGAGCCATTGGGGAACCGGAGGAGGGTGACGGACACTGTGGGGAGCCTATGGGAAGGGGAAGGCAGGCACCGGATGTTGGCAGAGGGGAATAAAAGAGAGGGAAGACCCAGAGCCGGGGAGAACAGAGGACTGTCAGAAGGCTTGCTGGTGAGAGAGAGCGTACCGGCCTTCCTCTGGAGAGTCCCTGAAGGGGATGGGCAAGAGGAGCGACGCAACTCCATCCCACCCCTTTTTCTGAGGCATCTGGAGCGATCCCCTCTGGCAGACTTCTCGGCTGACCCCCAGAAGGAGTGGTGGGACCCTGGTGCCTGACAAACTGATTTCTATAGTCTGGAGATAAGCTGTAATTCCAGGGGATCCCCATATCCCACCTGGAGGCTGGCATCCCTAATCCAGACTAAATATTCCAGTGGCAGAATGGAAATTTTCCATGTCCCCCACCTCACTGTAACTAACTGTTCTCCATGAAATGCTGCTTCTGGGGGATGGGGGGGGGCCCTAAGGAAAGACACAAGGGCGGGAGGATCTGCAACAAGAAGGAAATCAGCAGAAATTGCCAATTTAGTCTGGATCCAAGCCAGTGACTCCTGTGGAGCAGTAAACTTGGTTAATGCTTGAGACAGACATTTGAAAGTAAGCAAAATCAGATAATTTCCCATCTAAGTCACTGTTTCTCAACTAAACATCAGCCTATGATGTGATTTCTTAAAACGTCTGTGAAGGCTATTAACACTTTTGTCTTTCCCAGAGATGTGGCCAGGCATAGTTGGAAACACCACAGTTTGGTTTAATGTAACATTCAGGTGGTTAGATGCAACTTGAAAGCCATAACTTCGGGAACTGGGGTTTCGAAGAACTCCAGAGGCGTTCTGGTTTGGGGGCAAAACTATACCTGATTGACTGCTAAATTGTCACACAACCATTGTTTGTTGTTTAGGAGGAATGTTTGAATATGTGAGTGGAGCAAACTTCTTTGGAGAGATCATCGAATGGGCTGGGTTTGCTCTCGCTTGTTGTACAGTGGAAAGTGCCGTTTTTGCCCTCAGCACGTTTCTGATCTTGAGTACCCGAGCGCAGCAGCATCACCAGTAAGGGTCCAGTTTCTACAGTTTCTGTCGTGCATTTCGAGCTGAACTGATAAGATGTTCTCTTAAATTCTGTAGATATCTGTGATCAAACCCAATTTGATTGTCCTACCTTGCTTGGCTTAGCTAGTTGTTTATGTTCATAATCCAGATTTCTAAAGAAAGGAAACACTTGACAAAGAGGCTAAATACTAAACATATCACACTCCATTTTAGAACTCCCGTTTATTGTCTTTCTGCTCAAATTATCTTTCATATGCGGTAAAGTGATGGTTCTTAAATTTTTTTGACGCAGGAAACACTTCTAAACTTAATGTATTTTTCTGGATCCTTTCCTAAATTTACTGAACTTTTCATAGCCTTCTCTCAATTTATTGAACTATTGCAAAAAATAACTGTGCTCATTTTGTGCAACATAAAACACGCAAATCCATTAACACAGAATAAGTCTGTATTTTATTTTTCATGTCTGGCATTTATACATATATATGGATTCAGGTGGGTAGCTGTGTTGGTCTGAAGCAATAGAACAAAGTTTGAGTCCAGGGGCATCTTTAACACCAACAAAGTTTATACCCAGAATTAAACTTCATTGGTCTTAAAGGTGCCACTGGATTGATACATGTCTTTATAGTATTGCCAGGCAACAGGCTGTAGTTCATGGCCATTTCACACATTAGGCAGAGGCAAACCCAAATTAGTTATTGACCCTCCTCTGCCAGGTCACCCTGTTCCTCCTCAGCCCTGTTGGCCCTGTGGCCCACCCGCAAGAGAGTCATGACCTGCTTTGGGGTCCTGACCCATAGTTTGGGAATCACCGCTCATAACTTCATCATTCAATCTCTTATGCGAGCATTCAAAAATGAGAGTTCATGCACAGGTTTTTATAGGTCTGCCTAACTAAAATTTATCTTCATTGCTTCTGGGGTTCAAATGTTGGAGAACATCAGCTTTTATAAAAGCAAATTTTCCGCATTAGGCGTGGGAACCTGAGAAGGGAAACATGACTAAATTGGCACAGCTAAATATTCTCCAAGTAGGTAGTACTTTCTCAACACCCAGGTGAATATTCAACATTGCTGCAGGAGTTCTAATGAAGTACAGTGCATAAGAAAAACAATTTTTATCTGGTTACTGAACTATTTGGGCGTGTATTGAATCACTTTTTAGGTTTTCGCTCTTATAAAGCAAGACAGTTTTTAAAGTGGATGTTGGTGGTCACACACACACACACTGCTTTCACTTAGGAACCAGGGCAAAACACAGCTTTTTATTCAGAAGTTAAATTAGGTGTTTTCCTAGCTTTTTAAATAGTCTGCTTCTGTTTTATGGATCGCTGTTATGCTGTGTATGTCCAATGGCTTGTTTTTTAATGGCTTGTTATTTATATCATAGCATTGTTTTAATAGCAAGCTGCCTCAAGCGGGACTCTGAAGAGGCAGCATAAATAAATAAGTCTGTCCTTCAGCTTGGGAAATTATATCCCATTCAAAGTTCTAATATGAATTCAGCATATTTTTGCTGCCACTGAGGCACTTAAGAAATATAAGCTGTGGAATCTGATTAAATTACTAGCTGAAGCGTAAGAACAAATTGTCCCGTGTCACATGTGGACATTAGCCCAAATATATAAAATACTGTTTCTCGCTATATTAAAAATGGAGCCAAGCCATACAGTTCACGTTGATTCTTTTCTTCTTCTTCAGGTGGTACCTTGAAAAGTTTGAAAACTACCCACAATCCAGGAAGATTGTAATCCCATTTGTATACTAAGTGCTTCCTAACATTCTTGGCTAATTCCGAATAGTTTCTCTTTCGGAGTGGCAGCTGTTCTGAACAATAAACGTTGGCTAATGGGTTCTTCTGCATTCTGGTGCTCCAGAGGAACTCTTATTAATGTAGAGGTTCTGGCAAAAGATGTCACAGCAACATGTTCAGTTGGCCATCATTTACTTGACGCTCCATATTGACGAAGTCTTGGTTGGTGAACCTGTCAGAAGCCCTAACTTAGTCAGCCAAACACCATGCCTTGTGGTTCAAACAAGAATAGCGTTTACTAGGAAGCTGCAATAGAAAGGTTACTGGAGCAGATACATTGTTCAGAATAACTTGGTTACACAAAGCAGGCAGTTATACAGGGAAGGGGGTGAATGGGGACCCCCCCTTCTACCAATCAGGGAATAACATGCGAATGGGAATCGAAAGTTACTACGCTAATGAAGTTCCCACCGCCCCCATTATTCTCAGCAAAGCTGCAGCTTTGAAAGCGATAGGAAAGCTCGCAGCTTGACTCCTCAAGGTCAGAATGTCCCGTCTACCAAAGATAGGGGTTGCCAGAGCCACATTCCATTCTCACACACCAGGCATAAATCAACACCCCTACGATCCCAACCTCCCGCCCGTCACGCCACCATGGCGCCCATAGCCATCCTCCCCTCCCCTCCATCCATCATGGCAGGACTACCTGACATGCAGCCCCCTCGAAAATAAATCTACCCCTTTGGTTTGTGGGGGTACAGCTTGTGAAAAGCACGGATAAGCCGGGGGGCCAGAACATTTTCCGCCCGTACCCACTCCCTCTGTTCCGGCCCAAAATCAACCCATTCCACCAGATAAAACAAGCGATTGCGAGAGATTTTAGAGTCCAAGATTTGTGACACTTCGTAGTGAGGTTCCCCCCCCCACCAACAGCGGAGGCGGGGCGGGTCGTTTCGGTCTCCATTTGTTCTCCTCAGGTGCCCGGCGTAGAAGCCTTACATGAAAAACAGGATGAACAGATTTTAGAGATTTAGGCAAGGCAAGCTCTACAGTTACATTGTTAATAACTCTCACAATCTCAAAAGGTCCAATAAATTTCCAACCGAGCTTGCGACTCGGCTGAATGCCACGTAAGTTTTGTGTGGACAAATAAGCAAACTCCCCACACTTAGGAACCCAGGATAGACTGCGTTTCTTGTCTGCCTGGGTTTTATAGGCGTTCTTAGCCTCATCCAGAGTCTTGGCTAAAGATGACCATGCCATTTGCAACTGTTTGCACCAGTCTCCAGCATCTCCCGCCGGGAGGTCGGGAGAACTCAAAAATGGCAAAGGCGGGGCGTCATATCCATGGACCGCCTTGAATGGGGACATCCCAGTCGACGAGTGCTGAGTATTATTGTAACAGAACTCAGCCAAAGGCAATAGAGAGTGCCAATTGTCTTGCTGAAAGTTTGTAAAACACCGTAAATATTGTTCAAGTGTCTGATTCACACGTTCAGTCTGCCCATCGGATTCCGGATGGTATGCACTGCTGACCCCCCTCTCCACCCCAAGCAGTGACATTAATTCACTCCAGAAATGCGAAACAAATTGAACCCCCCTATCCGAGATCACTTTAGCAGGTAAAGTGTGGAGCCTCACCACGTGTTGCAAGAACGCTGAAGCTAGTTTCTTGGCAGAGGGGACGGAGGCAAACGGAACGAAGTGAGCCTGCTTTGTAAATAGATCCACTATCACCCAGATGACAGTATTCCCTCCGCTAGGAGGCAAGTCTGTAATAAAGTCCATAGAGATCACTTCCCATGGACGAGCCGGCGTGGGGAGGGGTTGCAGTGCTCCTGGGGGTTTCCCGGGTCTAGGCTTACTCATCAAGCACGTTTGGCAAGCCGACGTGAATAATGAAATGTCTTTTCGTAGCCCGGGCCACCAAAATTGTCTTTGTAGGAGCTGGAGAGATTTTACAAACCCCGTGTGCCCAGCCAGTTTTGATCCGTGTGCAGATCTCAATTGCACAGTCTGAGTTTCTATGGGGGGGCAATTCATCGGCTTCCTCCTCCCCAAAGACAGAAGCCAAGTCGCGATACTCTGGAGGGATCCCTTCTAGTTCCGCTTCTGCCACCCCCACCGTCACTAGGGCTTGCCCCCCCGTCGTGGGTCCCCACTCTTTCTTCCACAGGTGGGACTGGCATTTCTCGGAGATGAAATTCACTTTCCCCTCCCCCCATAAAACGTGTGGATCGTGATCGAAGAACCACGCGCTCCCGAGTACCAGGGGAAAGCGGGCAGACGGGGTAACAACAAAGGGCCTCTCCTCCCAGTGATGCCCAATCCCCACCCTCAAGGGCACAGTCTCGTATTTACAGGGTTCTTTCATGGTGGAGCCATCCATCTGCGTAAAGATCAAGGGGTCGTTTAGTTTAATAACTTTTGCCCCCAGTCCCGTCACTAGTGTGGGGTTGATGAGGTCTCTCCCACACCCAGAGTCAATGAGAGCCCATACTCTCACATGGGTCAATAGACCCGGGTCCACTAAAGTCACCGTGAGAAAGAAAAGAGAGGGGGGTTTGCTCACCGGGGTTTGCGCCTGGGAGTCTGGGACCTGCTGTTCAGCGCTGTTCACAGCAGGTCCGTCTCATTTCCCTGCGGCACGGTCTCGCCATCCGATGAGTCCGATGCCTCGCTGAGCGGCTTGGCTTGCAGGGCTTTCGCCCCCTTGGCTTTGCCACCGGCTTTGGCGTGGACGTGTTGAACTTTTTCTTGACTCCCTTGGGCGCTCCAGTTGATGCAGGGGAGCTTGGGCAGCTCGCGGCGAAGTGGCCTCCTTCTCCGCACTTGAGGCATAAACCTTGCTTCATTCGGAGTTCCCTCGTGCCATCCTTCGGTTTTGGATTCGGGGTGGGGGTTTTTCCCCGCGCGGCCGGTGCAGGGCCCCTGTTAATCATCGCTGCTGCATCATCCAATTTGATGGTTTTCAGGCGGTTCTCCATAGTGATGGCGGCTTGTATCCACCCAGAGAGTGTGTCTGGGTCTTGGGTCTTGGTGACCTCCCGGCGAATCTCCGCGTTGAGTCCCAACTTGTAGTACTCCACGAGGGTCCCATCTTGCACCCCTCGGATTTTGGCCGCACACCTACGGAACTCCGCCGTGTAATCCCTCACCGATTTCGTACCTTGCTTAAGGCCCCGGATTGTCGCCTTTGCCGCTTTATTGGAGTTCACGTCCTCGAATTGCTCTTTCATGGCCCACATGAAAGAATCGATTTCTCTCAGTTCTCGTCCATCAGCCTGATGAAGTCCCACGTACCAGTCAGCGGCCGCTCCTTTCAGGTGGGCTGCTATGACATCGACCATGCGATCTTCGCGCTGGAATAGGTGGCCCCAGGTTTCGATAAATCTTTCGGCCCTCACGAGGAAGAACGGGAATTTTTCTGGATCTCCATCAAAATCTGCGTCCAGGAGTTCCGCAGGCTTCGGTGGCAAGAACCCCCATGGGCGAGGGGGTGGCTGCCCCGGTGGCCCCTGTGGCCCTGGTCCCGCTGGTTGCGCCGGAGGGCCGGCCGGCACGTTCTGCTGGTCTGGACCCGGCGCCGGATGTTGATCCTGGGGAGGTTGGTCTGGTGGTTCCTCTCGCCTTTGTCGCTCTCGCTCTTCCCGGATGCCCTCAGCGATCATCTGTGGGATGCGGGCGAGGGATTCATCTAGGAACACGGGGAACAAACAGTTTGTGATTTTTAGTCCAGCAGCCATGCGCATCCTGAGAGACTCCGTCCTCCCCCCTCACCTCCTCCCTATCAGCGTCAGACATGGCTGTAGAGAATTTCGTCACCCAGTCATCGGTGGGAGGGGTTGGGGATGGAGGCTCTCTTTTTGACCACCAGCACTGCCTGCTGAGATTTGGAGGCCACTTTTAAGTGTCTCCAGGGCTGCAGAAGTCCATCCCCTGTTGGTTTGACGATTAATTGACTGGTGCCAGCGTGCCTGCCACACAAACCACCAACATGAACTGCATGAACCTCCGGGAAAACCATGGTGATTCATGGGGGAGGGGGTTTTAGTTGAAGATGTGATCAATGTTCCCTCTAAGCTGAGTTAGGGTGAGCGAGCTCACAGTTTTTTAGCCTCTGGCTCACACATTTTTGTCTTAGCTCAGGAAGGATGGCTCCAGAGCAATCTAACTTATGCAATAACAAAATCTCTTGCTCACAACTTTAATGCCAGTAGCTCACAAAGTAGAATTTTTGCTCAGCTTAGAGGGAGCATTGCACATGACCCTCAGCTCCCGAACCGGCAGGCCCTTACCTATGGGGGGGCATTTGGGGGCTCTGCCCCCCAAGTGTGAGGCACACCCCCACAACAGGTGCAGCCCCTCTCTCCCTCCCATGACATTAAAAGGGGCCCCCCAGCTGATTGGTGGGAGCAGGTGGCCTGCTGGTCAGCGGGAGGGCCCTCTAAATCTTGCAGCCACCCCCCTCCCTCCCTCCTCTAAGATTTAAAGGGCCCTCCAGCTGATCAGGAGGTGAAGGAGAGGGGCAGCTGCCGGCCAGATTCTGCCGCTTGGAGATCAGGTGCGGGCAGCCCCCACCAGAAAAACAGCATTTAAAGGGTTCCCTTTAAATATACATAACTTATCTTCAGTCATCCAGGCTGGAAAACAAAGTTCCAGAGAAGACACCCAGCGGAGCAGTGGAAAGGGAGATGGCAGACGAACGGCCATCTTGTGGCCCACGGGTTTTGTTCCACAGTGTTTCCTGCTGCTGTGAGGAAAAGTTGCTTCTCGGAGTCTGTAAAGGGGATAGATCTCAGCAAGCACTCAGACCTTCCTGGAGTTAATGAGTTAGAGCTCATAGTCCAAAGAGACCCATGCCTTCCTTCACCCTGACTTTGGGACTACTCAATATGTTTTATGGTTAGCACTACACTCGCTACTCTATACCTCTGGCTCAGCTGCACAGAGACCATTCCAAAGCTTTCAATAAAAGTGGTTCAGGTTCAGAATTCGGCATCCAAAACTCTGTGAGTGAGCGATTGGGCTGCTGCATAAATTAGTTTGCTCTGGAGCCCTCCTTCCTGAGCGAAGACAAAAATCAGTGAATGGGAAGGCTAAAAAACTGTGAACTAGTTCACACTAACTCAGCTTAGAGGGAATACTGCTTGAAAGCGAAGGACTTTGTGCTGTCTCTTAGCCTCAGCTTTCAGGCTGGGACTATAGAGATTCAGGGAGAGAGAGAGGTCTTTCTACTGCTCCGGTGCTATAACTTTGATGTGCAGACTGCTTTTCTCAGGGACTCTTCCTTCCTTCTGGCTGACACTTTCTCTCACGCTCTTCTCCATGTCCAGCCACCACCTGAAGTGTCAGACTGGGGTCTGGGAGACCCAGGTTCAAATTCCGACTCTGCCATGTCAGCTTGTGAGGTGACTGCAGTGGGGGTGAGAACAATGTAAGCTGCTTTGAGTCCCCACTGGGGGGCAAAGCAGTGTATAAATGAGGTAAATAACTCTTATCTGGTCAAGATTCAGTTTCAGTTTATCATCTTTTAGCCACTTGACCATGCAAGGCAGTCACTGGTCTAGGGCGGCTGGGAAAACCAAAAGACCGCACGGAAGAGACTGTGTAAACCAAAGATGAAACACACAGTGTAAACTACAGTATAAAAACTTAAATGTAGAGGTAATTGTACTTACGTATATGATATTATTATGTTTGTAGTTTTTATACTGGCTTTGACCAAGAAAATTTTTGAAACACGTCAGCCAGCTGTGATTTGGTTTCAGAAGAACTTGCAGCCACACCTGAGGTCAAGCCATGGAGGCGTCTTCAGAGGAAGAAATTACACAAGTTCTTCTCAATTGTATTTATGCTTTCAAAATAGCTTGTTATATACCCAGGAGGGTTATGTATTGGATGTATAAGTATCTTTAAGTTTAGTGAAGCTGTATTTCATTTTTATTATATAACCACAGAGAATTTGTGATGCAAGTTAGCACGGTGTGTCTCATCTTTGGTTTATACAACGTCCAGGGATGGCTGCATATCTTCCGAGGGGTTACAACCAGTGTTCCCCCTAAGCTGAGTTAGGGTGAGCTAGCTCACAGTTTTTTAGCCTCCGGCTCACACATTTTTGTCTCAGCTCAGGAAGGATGGCTCCCGAGCAAACTAATTTATGCAGCAGCCAAATGGCTCGCTCACAACTTTAATGCCAGTAGCCCACAAACTAGAATTTTTGCTCACAAGACTCCACAGCTTAGAGGGAACATTGGTTACAACCGACCTCCAGGGGAAAGAGATCAGTTCACCGGGAGAAAATGGCTACTTTGGAAAGTGAACTTTCTGGCTCTATACCCATTGGTATAAAGGGAAGAAGAAGAAGAGCAGGTTTTTATGCCCCACTTTCCTCTATTTTGAGTAATCTCAAAGCAGTTTACAATCTCCTTCCTTTCTCCCTACAACAGGCACCTTGTGAGGTAGGCAGGGCTGAGAGAGTCCTGAGAGAACCGTGACTGGCCCAAGGTCACCCAGCAGGCCTCATGTGGAGGAGGAGGGGGGAATCAAACCCGGTTCTCCAGATTCTAGACGCTGGGTCTCTGGGGCAGGACTCACTGGGGCCAGGCTTGGCAGCAGCTTGATACCACATGAGTGCCAAGATTCACCCAGGCCCAGCTGCTTGGTACTACTCAACAGCAGCCATCACAAAAAGGAAGTGTGATGTCATGGTTAGAATTTCAGGCTAGGATATCCATAGAATTTTGCTGGGTGACTTCGGGCCAGCTACACTCACGCTAAACCTAACCGACCACACAGGATTACTGTGAAGATAAGATGGAGAAGAATGTAAAGTGCTCTGGGTCCCAACTGTAGAGAAAGGCGAGGTATGAATTCGGTTAAAAAAAAAACAACCCAGCACAAATAGGGGTGACGATGGGGGGCAGATAAAAAGTAGGTTGGTTGATGGGTATGAAAGGTGAGGGCATGGGACTTGCCAGAAGGAGGGAAAGAGGAGACAGTATGGGGAAGGAGATACAGAGGCCGCCCCCCCCCAGAAGTCCTTGCAGGCCCCCCACTGCGCAATTGGCCCTGGCCTGCTGACAGGAATCACACAACTGGGCCAAAGTTTTCCTGGGTAGAGGCTGCCCAAGGAGGGAAAGCTAAAGGCAGGGAGGCAGATAAAGGAAGGTTGGCTGGTGGGTGGAAAGGAGAGGAGAGGAGGAAGCAGACAAAGGGGGGAGGCTTTGGGGCCTTTGGCGGAAAGGGAAAAAGACCCACCCTCCTGGCAAGTCCTTGCAGGTCCTCCACTTGTAATAACTGATTCTCAGTAGTGCTCAGTCCCTTACCTCCTTAGTGGTAGAACAAAGTTTGAGTCCAGTTTAAGACCAACAAATCAGCATACAGCATAATTTGTTGCTCACCCTCTACCTATATGTATGGACTGGTAACTTTCATTTCAATGTATCTGAAGAAGTGTGCGCGCACAGGAAAGCTTATCCCTTGAATAAAACTTTGTTAGACTTAAAGGTGCCGCTGGATTCAAATTTTGTTCTTCAGACCAACATGGCTACCCACCTGAATCTATGATTTTTCAACAAAAGCTATTATCAGGTCCACAGGGCACTTTGAGTACATGAAAACAGCACATGGGGAAGTCTGAAGCCACTTATGACCCAGTGCCACAGTCTCAAGGAGAAAAGGGAACACATAAGTCTGGAGGGTACACAAAACTCTTGTTTTGCATCTGATGCAAGTGTTCAACAACAAGAGGCTTTTGTGCCTGGTGTAATGGCCCTCAATATAAAGCAGCTTTGTGCTTTCATGCGTATATCCTGCTTTGTCGCCTGGTGGTGTACATGGCTCTTCCTGTATTGATTTTATTACTGCACCACACTCAGGGGCCTGGAGACTGGGGGGGGCGGTGGAGCACTGGCTTTCCTGGGCGCTCTGCAGCTGCGGGGCCCCCAGGAAAGCCAGGGAAGGGGCAGGGGTTCAAACACCCGCCCCTTCCCTCCCAGCACTGGCTTGGAGGAGAGGGGAGGGTGGCGGGGAGAGGGGGAGCGCCGGTGGGGGTAGGGCGGGCAAGCTCTGCTGCCACCGCTGCCTCCTGAGCCCCGCCGGGGTGCTTCGCTGGCGGCGGTGGTGGGGAGGCGGCGGCGGCAGCAGGGGGCGGGGGGGCATTTGGCCCCCCCCCCACGGGCCTGGCGCCCTAGGCGAGCTCCTAGCTCACCTAGTGGGTGAGCCGGCAGTGACCACACTGGCTTTCTGCTTAATCTTCCAGGTACCACAAGATCCTTGGTTCTTGTTAACACCTTCCTTTGTAAGTAGGAGTCTTATGGCACCTCAACAACTAAAGCCCTGTACACACGACTGTTCTGCACACAGACTGAATGCACGGAGGCAGTGTCCACACCTATGCAACTTCCCTGTGATCGGGGACACTACCTTGTGAATGCTGCCAATCATGGGGAGCGGAACAAAGTTTGAGTCCAGGGACACCTTTTAGACCAACAAAGTTTTGTTCAGAGTATAAGCTTTCGTGTGCACGCACACTTCTTCAGATACAGTGAAACAGAAAACTTAACCATTACATATAGGCAGAGGGGGCTAGTTGCCAGGAAGGCCAATTAAAGTCAAGATGCATAAGTAACTGGGCAATTATAGCTGAGATCTGATTAAAGCAGCTGGCAAAATCTGTGAATAGCAGTAAACTAGCACACGAATACAAGAGTTAACACATGTGAGAACTGAGTTTGAGTCCAGTGGCACCTCCACGACCAACAAAGTTCAATTCTGGGTATAAGTGAGAACTGGGAGACTGAGCATGTGCAGGTGGCACACTTCTTCAGATACACAGAAACAGATTTCCTCAGATGTCACATATAGGCAAGGGGGTTAGTTGCCAGTAAGGGCTAATTACAGTCAAGATGCACAAGTAACTGAGCAATAAAATACAGCTAAGATTGGAATAACGCATTTGGTAAGACCTGTGGATAGCAGCAAATCGACATACGAGACTTTAGCTACAAAGATTAGACAAGATACTAGGATCAAAGGAATAAAAATGGATGACATAGAATTTGGTTATGTGAAAAAGAAATTAATTTTACAGTCAGCCAGGCATTAAGAGAAAATTGGTATAAAATGTTTTTCAAATGGTATATTACTCCAAAGATTAAGGATATGGAGAAAGTAGACAAAAACTATAAAGGAAAATGTTGGAAATATCAAGATATAGATAAAACTTTTTACCATATGTGGTGGACTTGCAAAACAGCTAAAAGATATTGGAAGGAAATACATGGAAAAATGCAGAATATATTAAAATTCAAATTCCATATGGAAGTTAAGAATACACTATTAGAAATATTGCGTAACAAAGTACCAAAAATTTTGGAATAGATATTTGAATATATGGTGACAGCAGCTAGAATAATTTATGCAGCAAAATGGAAATAAGACATCTGTCCAAGCTTAGAAGAAAAAACTTGCCGATTATGCAATAATGGTGAAATTAATGACTTATTTGAGAAACAGGTCAATTTTGAAATCTGAGGAGAGATGGAGTGTTTATTATGTAAGCAGGAGACAAACAGAATAAGAAAGTTTAACAATTGTATATAAATGTATTTGCAATTGATAGAAATGTATTACTATGTAGAAGCAGAATGAGAACAAGTTTTGAATATAAATATAGAAGGAAATGGATTTTGAACAAAAAATATATTTTTATTATGAGATATGTAATAGACTTTCCCTTAAATTTTGGTATATCAGAAGCTGTAGCTAGGAATGCTGAAATATGTAACAGTTTATGCAAAATGATAGAATTAATAATATACTTGTAAAATAGATTACCTTTGAAATTTAAGATGTTTGAAGTAAGGATTAATCTATTTTACAGAAAATGTCTTAAAGATACAGAAGGAGATGTTGGGGGGCAATATTTTGTTTTATATATCCTATAAAGTATAATAACCTTTGATATATATAATTTGATGTATAACCCTTCTTTCCCTTTTGTATCCCTTTTATATCTTATCTTGTCTTTTTAAATATGTCACTCTCCTTATCTCTCCTTATATATAAAAGAGTTTTGGTGTCTCTCCTGGACACGCTTCCACAGCCTTTGGCCCACTCAGCTGCCATTCTCACAGTCTCCCAATCCCACGGCTGCATTGGCTCACTGCGTTGGCTCGCAGTGACCCATTCCTGCCATTCTCCAGGGGAGGGATGGAGATCGCGCAGCACTACAACTGCTCTTTAGATGGCAGGGATCAGTTCCCCTGGAGAAAATGGTGGACTCTGTGTCATTAAACCCTGCTGAGGTCACCACGGCAAATTGGTGCTGAGTGCCCAAGGCCTCTTTCTAGAGCTTGTTTTTATTTCCACAACGGGCCTTATTCCTAGTATATATATAAAACAGTATTTCATCCTAGATTTCCTGCACAACCTCACCCCGCCTTGACCCTGCGCCTTTGTTTGTGTCCAAACCTCCCACCTAAAATGTCTGCACAAATGTCCCCACTTGTTGTATCTGATGAAGTGGGCTTAAACACACACACCTATCATTTTTTGTCACAACCACTCCTTGCATCTGAAAAAATGGGCTCTAGTCTTAGAATAGTTATGTTGGATTTTGCAAAAGTTAGTCTTTTAGTAGTCCTGAGCCTAACATTGGCAATCATTGGCAGTGCCTGGAGCTCTCCACTAATTACAACTCATCTCCTGCCTACGGAGATCAGTTCACCTGGAGAAAAATTCAGGTGTGTGGGGGTTGCTGTGTTGGTCTGCAGTCGCAGAACAAAGTTTCAGTCCAGAGGCACCTTGAAAACCAACAAAGTTTAATTCTGGGCAGCAGCTTTGGTGTGCACGCCACCACTGGATTAAACCTTTGTCCTGGAGAAAAATGTCAGCTTCAGAGGGTGAGCTTTTTGGCATCACATCCACACTGACCCCCCCCAAATCTCCAGGCATTTCACAGCAGGGAACTGGCAACCTTCCTTTCCAGAACGCTGCTTTGACCGCATCAAGAGAATGTCAACCTGGTTTCTGGTTATCATCCGTTTTGGTTCAACTGGGGGAGCGGAGAACACAGGCAATAAATGTTAGAACTGGAGACTGAGGCTTGACATTCCTTTTGATGTATTTAAAAACATTCTCACTATTTTGCATGCTAATTTAACCAGCCACCTATATATACAAGTATGATATCGTCTGAAGAACGATGCTCCTTCTAAGCTGTGGGAGTCTTGTGAGCAAACATTCTGATCTGTGAGCTACCGGCATTAAAGTGGTGAGTGAGTGATTCGGCCACTGCATAAATAAACAAAATGTGTGAGCTGGAGGCTGAAAAACTCCTAACTCGGCTTAGAGGGAAGACTGCCGGCCAAGAGGCGCGCGTGCACACGAAAGCTCACACCTCGAAGAAAACCCTGCTGGTCTTCAAGGTGCCCCGCTGGACTCTGACTAACCTGGCTGTGCTGCTTCAGACCCGCACGGCTGCCCGCCTTGGTCTGCCCCAACCGCCCCGGGGACCTCCGGCACGCAGCCGCGCTTTGCGGCGAGCCTCCCCCCTCCCCCTGCGCAGGCGCGACCGTCCCCTCTCCCCGCCCGCCGGGGCTCCTCCTCCTCCTCCCCCCCCCGCTCGCTGGCCCCGCCCCTCCCCGTGACGGGCCGGCGGGGGCGGGGGCGGGGGAGCCGCGCGCGGAGCGGCGAGGCCGGATGGATGGATCCCCGCGTGGCCTGGATCCAGCCCGAGCAGAAGGGCCCGGCCAACGCGCTCTGGATGCAGATCTGGGAGACGGCCCAGGGCCGCGCCGCCGGGGGGAGGAGGAGGAGGAGGCGGCGGCTGCGGTGGAGGCGGCGGAAGAAGCGGCGGCGGCGGCGGCCAGAGCAGCAGCAGCAGCCCCCCGCCCGGCCCGGCCCGCTACTCCCTCTGCCTCTTCAGCCCCGCCGCCGCCGCCGCCCCTCGCTCGGACCCGGCCCCCTCCTTCGCCTTGTCCCCGCAGCCCGCCTCGCCGCCGCCGCCGCCGCCTTCCGTTCTCTTCCTGCCGGCGGCTGCAGACGGGCGGACCCCCCCGCCGCCGCGGCTCCTCCTGCTGCCCCCGCCGCCCGGCCCCGGCGAGCCCGGCCTCGACAGCCCCGGAGGGTGTGGGGCCCCCGCGGAGGAGCGGGCCGAGGGCTGCCCGGGGCGGGCCCCGCAGCAGCAGTACCACCCGGGCCGCAGGAAACGCGAGAACAAGGCCAGCACCTACGGCCTCAACTACCACCTGCTGGGCGGGGCCGCCGCCGGACCCGCCGCCGCCCCCCCCCCACCCGCCGCCGCCGCGGCCCCCGGCACGCCGTGGAAGACCCGGCCCTACCCCCCGGGCACCCAAGGGTGAGTGGGCGGGCGGGCGGGCGGGCGAGCAGCGGGGCGGCGGCCGCCCTCCCGGCCCCCCCCTTCCGCCGGCAGGGGCCCTCGGGCGGCTTCCAGTGCTCCCCCTAAGCTGGGTTGCTGTGAGCTGGACCACAGTTTTTTAGCCTCCAGCTCACGGGGGAGGGCTCCAGAGCAACTGATTTCTGCAGTGGCCAGATCGCTGGGCTCACCCCTTCAGTGCCGCAAAGTTAGAGCCCAGGGGCACCTTTAAAACCAACAAAGGTCTGTTCAAGGTGTGAGCTTTGGCCTGCAAAGCACGCTTTATGGAACACTTTAATGCCAGTAGCTCATAAAGTAGAGTGTTTGCTCACAAGGCTCCACCAATTAAAGGGAGCACCACAGAGGGAGCCCTGCAGCCTAGGGGTGCTGTGAAAAAGAGCAGGGTTCCTTCCACCTGAAGCTTCCCGGAGGCCTCCAGACTCCCCCCGCCCCCCCCCGCCCCCCACTTCTGCTGCAGAAGCCCCTCTGGCCTTTTTGTCACCTGTGTCATACACCCCGGTCACAATTATCCTTATTGTGCAAGATGAAAGGCTGCCGGGGGTGGAGAGAAGGAGCCCTGAAGCTATTGATTATGTTGATAGCAAGTGTGTTCCGGAAATGATGCCCTGACCTACCTGGGAGGGTGGTTGTGAGGACAAGCTCCCTAGTAAAGGTAAAAGGTAAAGGTTTCCCTTTATGTTCACCTACTTGCAATTTTGAACTGCTAGGTTGGCAGGAACTGAGGCTAGAGACAGGAGCTCACTCAGTCTCGCTGTCTGCCTCCTCTGTTTGAGTTTGGAGCTTTTTGTAGGCTGCCTTCCTCTGGACAGAGGACCTTCTGTGCATGCCTTGATGGCCCCGGGTGGTCTGATCCAGTATGAGGCAGCTTCAGGGGAAATGAGTGGGGTTTCCTTCCGGGCTGTGGGATTTCAGAAGAAGGTAAAGTGGGCTCTGCTGGGTCAGGCCGGTCATTTATCCAGTCCAGGATGCTTCTTGCTGTGCCAGACTAGATAACCTGGAAGGCCCACAAGCAGGGCAAGGATTCTCTCCCAAGCACTGATATTCAAAGAGCTGCTGTCCCTGGATGCAGAGGTTGCATCTGGCCATTCTGGATTCATCTTCTATGAGCAGGAGTCCAGGAGCACCTTAAAGACTTAACAAAATTTGTCACAGGGTATGAGCTTTTGCGAGTTACAGCACACTTCTTTAAGGTGCTGTTGGACTCTTCCTCTTTTCTACTCCTGCAGGTAAACTAACACAGCTACTGATCTTGATCTTATGTGAATTTGTCCGATCTCCTTTTACAGCCAAGTTACTGGCCATCACTATGTACTGTGCAGTAGATTCCACAAGTTTAAGGAATAGTCTTTATCCAACATTCACACAGGGAGTCCTCCATCTTTCTGTGTTATACCTCTGAAGATGTCAGTCACAGCTGCTGGCGAAACGTCAGGTCCTACAATGCCAAGACTACAATGCCATACAGCCCGGAAAATCTACAACAAAAAGTCTTTTGTCTGTTCCAAATCTGTTGCCTGTCAAGCTGATCAGGTGCCTCTTAAGTACTAGTATTAGGGAGAAAAACCTGGGATGTACTAAATTGTTTCCAATGGGCAATCCGGTCCTTCCTTTTAGTACATCCCGAAAAACCTCTGAGTATGTACCTTTTCTGAGGTAAAAGGGGGGATCATTTACTCGAAATAAAACAGCCGTTTTCACTTCAACATAGAGTTTATTTAGACGTATAGCACTAATGGTTTTTGTGTAGTTCATAAGTGCAGTGGTTTCAGATAGGTGCAGTTCTTCTTTCTCTCTAAAGTTCCTTAAATAGACCGAGCCACAAAGGCTGATTTTCTTCACTTGCCACTTGGGACAAATAATGTCCACAAAGAGCACAGATTTCTCTCAGGCTCCACAGCGCCTCACTCAACCTCCTCATCCACTCCACTCTCTTCTCCTCTCTCACAAATCCTTTGAACAAATTCTGACCCCTCAGCAATGCTCCCTCTAAGCTGTGGAGTCTCGTGAGCAAATATTCTACTTTGTAAGCTATGGGCATTAAAGTTGTGAGTGAACAATTTAGCTGTTGCATAAATTAGTGTACTCTGGAGCCATCCTTCCTGAGCTAAGACAAATGTGTGAGCTGGAGGCAGGGCCGGCTCGCCCACTAGGCGAGCTAGGCGCTCGCCTAGGGCGCTGGTCTTGCAGGGGCGCCAAACTGCCCCCTGCCCCCCCCATGAAAAGCCCCCCACCACTGCCACTGCCGCCTCCCCACCACTGCCGCTAGCAAGGAGTGCCCCAGTGGGGCTCAGGAGGCGGTGGCAGAACTTGCCTGCCCTCCCCCTCCCTCCTGGGGGGGAGAGAAGGCGGGGCGGCGGCGGTCACTGCCAGTGAAGAGTGCCCCAGCAGGCGCTCACAGGCAAGCTGGTGCTCGGCTCAAAGGGAAGAGGTGAGGGTTTAAACCCCTGCCCCTTTCCTGGGCGCCCCGCAATTGCGGAGCGCCCAGGAAAGCCGGCGCTCTGCCCCCCCCCCCGGTCTCCAGGCCCCACTGGGAGGTTGGCATCCTTGGTGGGGTGGGCACCCCAAGCTGTCCTGCCTAGGGTGCCGACACCTGGAGCTGGCCCTGGCTGGAGGCTAAAAAACAGTGAGCTAGCTCACCCTAACTCATCCAGCCCCCCCTTCTTGCTCTAGAGGCCTGCATTTTAAACTACTTCCCCTTAAAACACGGAAATAAAACAGTACCATAAGAACAGTATAATTGTTGACTTTATTGTATTTGCTTATTAGCTTTGGCAAACGTAATCTCTTTTGGGGTCACCATTTAGAGGTTGGAAAGGCGGAGTAGAAATTTTTTATCAAGTAAGACATTTCCACGGAGGAAGAATCAGCATGGCTTTTGTGGAAGAAAATCCTTCCTTATTAAATGGAGGAGTAATGTTGGTTTCCATCAAGTTACCTGGAACAGATATTTGGCTAGCAGGTTTCTGTAGTCTGGAGGGGCCATTCTGCGCACATGTGTATCGAATGCAGTACTTCAGTTGCTCTGTAGCCTAAGGGCTGAGTTTGAGCTACAAATCAGGAAGCCTTGGGTTTGAACTTAGCCTCTGTAAACTCAATGTGGCCATAGGGAAAGGCCTCATCTGGACTCATCCCCCAAAATGGAATATGGAAATGATAATTCTGATCTTCTGTTACAACAATATACCTGTTAAGCATAGTGAATACTAACGTGCTGTATAAATGTTAAAGTGTTATTGTTTAAGTGGACACTTAAAATGTGAAACTTGAATATGGCAAATGTGTATCATACAAGTATACCTGTCAAGAAAACACAGTAGGCAACAGTTCCCTGTACAGGGTATACTCGTTGACAAACTTGGGTTTACTCTGCCATGTAATGTGTACAAAGACCTGCAGAAAAACCTTGGGAGGCTGGAATTCTGGCACTTTTGAGGGATTTGCTTGAGAAGATACCTGCCATTTTACCTTCAAAGATAGTTCCTCCAATAAATCCAATAAGATGCTGCAGAATCCTTTGCCTTCGTGCCCAGATATTGAATGTTCTGTTTTTTTCATTCCCTTCCTGACTTTTGGGGTTAAGTAAAACATGTTGCATTGGCTCCAGAGACCCACAGATAGAGCTCTGCTGATAGAATGGCTCTTCCTCTCATCTTTTGCAACCTTCCATACCACCCAAACGTAGTTTCTGAGGGTCAAGGAATGTTTTAAGAACAACATTGGTCTCAATTTTAGTGGGAAATCTACAGAAATCGAGATCTCTTCCTTTGCAGTGATTGAGACTTTTCTTTGCCCAAGTGTACCTTGTGCTCCAACCCGTGATGTTTTGCAGATGGCAGAAAGTCCTATTCCAGTCATTTGCATCTCCATGATAGTCCCATGGTGAAGAACCTTGAGACCTTGGAGAGTAGCTGCTGGTAGAACAATGTATTATTCTACTGGAAGGCAATTTCATGCTTTCATACATTTTCTGTTGCTCACAGCTCTTTTTTGTGTGGAGGAGGTACTAGAAACTCCTACAAGAGTTCATATCTCTGATAAATCAAGAAAAAGTGTCAGTCTTACAAAGATACATGTAGGGCAGGCAGGCCGGATGGAAATTTATCATCTAGTAGCAAGGTCCATAGGAGAAATACTGGCTTCTGTAGCTGTGGAATAATTTGCAGTGGTGTTATTCTTCCACAAAGCAGGTATTTGAAGACAAACTTCACTGCAGTCTAGTGACCTGAGTGTTGGCCTCCATGGGAAAAACGGATTCATATCCAAGTTGTATTAGTCTGTAAAATATATGACAAAATTTTGGTAGGCTTTCAGTTGATGCTGACCTTTGTGCTTCCCTACAACAGGCTCCATGAGGAAATAATGGACTTTTATGACTTTATGTCCCCGCGTCCTGAAGAAGAAATTATGAGAAGAGAGGTAGTGAAAAGAATAGAAACTGTTATCAAAGACCTCTGGCCTACGGCTGATGTGAGTACACCTTTTCTTGGATTTTGTATTAAATCAAGTTCATCCTTTGCTCTGTTCTCTGTTGGCAAACCCCCCTTCCCCGCAGTAATTTGACCGTATAGTTCCTTCCATGCCTGCTGGCCTAGACCACAATGCAGAGTGGTGTAAAGAATCCCCCCACCCAAGCAATTACATAACATGGATGACTTCCATAAAAACATATTGCCAGTGATTTATAAGGCAGATTTAAGTTCTTTGTCTTAAAACTTCATTTACAGCCCCGATAGCAGGGCAGGGTGGCAAGGAGTAGCTCTGACAGTTGCCTTGGTGTCTCCTTCCCTTAAACCTCAGAGAAGACGAGTACACATGGAGTCCAGGGAAATGCAGCATTGTGCTGTCTTCTTCCATTCTGGGCATGAAGTGAAGAAGTTAAAGATAAGACAACAGAGACTTAGATTCCAGTTGTGTTTCCTGATGGTGAAGGCACTTTGTGTGATTTGTGGTTCCACAGCAGTCTGCTGCAGGAGGATGAAAAGTTTGCATCTGAGTGCTGCCCAACTCATCTTAAATAGGATGTAATTTTATTGTATTTTTATTTCCTTTCATTGTTACCTTGCCTTTCTCCCCAGTGGGACCCAGAAGTGGCTCCTCTCCTCCATTTTATGCTCACAACAACCCTGTGAGGAAGTCTAGGCTGTATGACTGGCCTAAAGTCACCCAGTGAACTTCCATGGCAGAGTGGGGGGTTCGAACCTCGGTCTTCCAGATCCTAAGCTAATGAGTACACAAGTTGGTGGGTGGGGAGCACTCGTGTGCTTCAGCTGTGGGAACAATCATAAGAACATAAGAGAAGCCGATGTTGGATCAGGCCAGTGGCCCATCCAGTCCAACACTCTCTGCCACACAGTGGCCAAAAATACCAGGTGCCATCAGGAGGTCCAGCAGTGGGACCAGGACACTAGAAGCCCTCCCAACTGCTGCCTTCCCCCCAAGCACCAAGAATACAGAGCATCACTTGCCCCAGCCTGAGAGTTCCTATCTATACCTTGTGGCTAATAGCCACTGATGGACTTCTGCTCCATATGCTTATCTAATTCTCTCTTGAAGCTGTTCATGCTTGTAGCTGCCACCACCTCCTGTGGCAGTGAACTCCATGTGTTAATCCCTCTTTGGGTGAAGAAGTACTTTCTTTTATCCGTTCTAACCCAACTGCTCAGCAATTTCATTGAGTGCCCCCGAGTTCTTGTATTGTGAGAAAGGGAGAAAAGTACTTCTTTCTCTACCAGCTCTATGGCATTCATAATCTTATAAATCTCTATCATGTCACCCCTCAGCCGTCGTTTCTCCAAGCTAAAGAGCCCCAAGCGTTTTAACCTTTCTTCATAGCGAAAGTGTTCCAACCCTTTTATCACTCTAGTTGCCCTTTTCTGCACTTTTCGGAAGCTGTAATAACCTTTCTGAGGTGTGGTGATCAGAACTGCACACAGTATTTCAAATGAGGTCACTCCATCGATTTATACAGGGGCATTAGGAAGGGCAATTCCCTTCCTAATAATCCTCAGCATAGTATTGGCCTTTTTTATTCCAATCGCACACTGTCTCAACATTTATGGTCAGTTATCTACTACAACTCCAACATCTCTCTTAGTCAGTCTCTGCCAGTTCAGACCCCATCAACGTGTATTTATAATTAGGATTTTTGGCCCCAGTGTGCATCGCTTTGCACTTGGCCACATTGATGCACACTCCCCCATCCTTGACAGATCCCTTTGGAGTGCCTCACAATTTTCCATGGTTCTCACTACCCTGAACAATTTAGTGTCATCCACAAATTTAGCCATTACACTGCTTACTTCCAACCCCAAGTCATTAATGAACAAGTTAAAAAGCATTGGACACAGTACCATCCTCCACTGTGAAAATTGCCCATTTATACTCACTGTCTGTTTCCTATCAATTAGCCAGTTTTTGATCCACAAGAGGACTTGTCCTTTTATTCCATGACCATTGAGCTTACTTAGGAGCCTTTGATGAGCTTTCTGGAAGTCAAGGTAAACAACATCTTTTGGGTCCCCCTTGTCCACATGTTTGTTTACACCTTCAAAGAACACTTAACAGATTAGTGAGACAAGATCTTTCCTTACAGAACCCATGCTGAGTCTTCCTCAATAGTTTTCGTTCATCAGTGTGCCTGCTAATTCTCTCCTTAATAACAGTTTCCACCAATTTACCCGGTATCGATGTCAGACTGACTGGTCTGTAATTTCCTGGATCTCCTGTGGAACCCTTTTTAAAGATGGGGGAGACATTAGGTACCTTCTAGTCCTCATATTTTTGTCAGGAGATCCACAATTTCAAATTCGAGTTCTTTCAGAACTCTCGGATGTATGCCATCCAAGTACCATTTGGGTTCCTGGAGGAAGGCAGTTTTTGTTGGCCATGGGAGACCAACCAAATAGCTAAATTATATGGCTGGTTAAAGTTTACCATCATTTGCACAGTGCTGTTTCAATTTGAAAATATTCAGGAAATCAGTATTTACTAAGCAAGCTATTGTAATTTTGCTTGAGGAGAGACTTTAAGTGAAGGACCAATAGGGCTGACACTAGGGAAGCTATGTTAAGTTTTTAATATTGAAAAGCTGCATGCATGTAGCCATGGTCTTCATTTTTCAGAGTGTGTCTTCTTGACTGTTGTAGTAATACTAAAAGAGACCATTTCATTTACCACAAAATGATTACCTCTGAGGTGGGGTCATATGCAATAGCTTTGCCTTAGGGTTACCCAACTTGGGAACTTTCAAGTTGTTAATGTTCTATGTCTATTTTAATGTTCTAGAAAGTGCTTATTTTTGACCATGGTTGAAGGTTGTTAAAAGCTTGACAGAAGAATTGCTTGTGAGGTTTCACCCCTGGAATGAAATATTCCGAAGCTGCATGCTTGTTCTTCCTTGGCAACTCAGTTCTTACTAATTGGTTTGGAAGAGCCAGAACACATTGCAGGCTGTTCTCGCATGTGCTGATTCCCTTCCCTTGCCTGGCTGGCTTTAACCACAGCATGTTGTCATATCTGAATTGGGCAAACTGCTTAGCGCTAGACAAGCTTTGCTTCAAACCATAGTTTTTGGATTCAGCCCAAACCATAGTTTATTAATCATAATTTGTCCGATGTGGGCATATTGACAGTTAGAGGCAATCAGGAAAGCAGGCGGGAAAGATCTTGTCGACCATGTGGGGGTACTGCTCAGTGCCAGGCTAAGGCTTGGTGATTGGACAATGTGTTACCTGGGCCAGAGTGCTCTTCAGTGGAAGGGGTTGTCTAGCAAAGGAAGACAAGAAACAATTATTTGGATCAAACTATTAGAAGTCAGCAAATGCCTTGTGTTAATTTTCTGTAGCTGGAAATGATGCGGGTGTCTTTGGGATATTGCTTCAGTTCAGTGGGCTCAATAACATACTGACTTTTTACCTCTCTTCCAGGTTCAGATATTTGGGAGTTTTAGTACAGGGCTTTATTTGCCCACTAGGTAAGTACTGAGATTTTGGCTAATGCTATTTTTTTCTTTACTGGATGTATTAAGTAAAAGCTAAAGGTTCCCTTGCTCGAAAGCCGGTCGAATACCACTTGAGCCACCGCAGCTCCATACTGGATGTATTAGTAAGTGCTTGTTAATAAGAGATAATGCTAGCATTTCTTACTCTTACTCCTTAAATTTGGTATTGAAAAAAATTGAGCTGTGTTATATGGAACACTGAATCCTCAACTTTAACATGTAAAGATGAAATACTCAGATTTTCCATGTAGAACAAATACTATACATAATAAGGGTTATGCTTTTATGCATCAGAAATGAGAACACTTAGTCGTCAGTGGCTTTTCTTTATGGAAAATTAAGCACAGCGTAGTACTACAGTGCCGGTACAAATTCTAATATAGCGAACTTTGTAGGATTGCAAGTTACACATCCAGGTGCGCACAGAGCAGGAGACTTGCTGTTAATTCTTATGACTCAAAGCTTATGTATGTTTATAATTGCAGGAAGAAGGTTATCAATAACCACTAGACCTGTTGAAAACATAATGGGCACTTTCACACATACTAAATAATGCAGTTTCAATCAGCTTCAGTGACTGTTTGCAAGTGGATTTTGCCATTTCACACAGTAAAATCCAGTTGCAAAGTACATTGAAAGTGTGTTACTTAGGGTGTGTGAAAGTGTCCAATAGCTCAGACCTGTAGTCCGTTTTTGGAGATGGAAGGGTACTTCTGTTGGTGGAAGGAGGCAATCCGTGCTGATTCCTCCTTCTCCGTGCGTGCTTTTGTCTCACACTCTGTGGGGTACAGGGGGCCCTGCCCTCCAGGAACAAAATCTTGGGGGCTCAGAGGGAGTCCCCCTCTCTGAGTTCTTCTTCACAAGTGGGCCTTGTAGGATCCAAGCCAGTGGCTTGATTCCAGTGGTTCCCTTCTACCAACTGAGGAATGGTGTGCCTTATGACTCCTGTACTGATCTTTCCTGCAATAGAAATGAACTACTAGATCCAGCCCTGTATGCCAAAGTACATATGTCTGCTTTTCCCCAAGCAATAGGTGAGCAAATTACCCTGGGTTAAGAGTCTGACATGTCTGTGTAGCTTGCTGTCCTGTGTATGTTAAACTGTATGTAGGAGCCTTTCCTTTGTAACAGCTGGGGGGAATAACTAGCAAAATCAGTAGGCCAAAGACTGGATTTAACTCTTCCAGCCAGTAATTAAGTGTGTGAAAATTTCTCTTATGTTCAAGGCCTAAGATTTTAATTAAATTCTGTGTGCATGTTTTTATTTCTCCACAGCGATATTGATTTAGTGGTTTTTGGAAAATGGGAGAGCCCCCCTCTACAGCTGCTGGAACAGGCCCTAAGGAAACACAATGTGGCTGAGCCATATTCAATTAAAGTACTTGACAAAGCTACGGTAAGTAGGGAAACGAACTGTGCTTGCCTTAAAGTAAATAGCCCAGAAAAGGAACGATATTTAGCGGAAACCACTCTTATAATGTAGCTGTTTGTTTGTGCTCAGTCATCTTTTTGTTTTGATAAAATTGTTTGGCTGTAACAGTTTATATACTTACTGTTGAATCTCATTAATGAACGTTTGAAGGGTGAGGGGTCCACGGTCTGACTTGTTTGATTTCAGTTTGTAACAGCAGTATTTGAATGCCAAGAAGCTTTTGCGCATGCAGGTTACTTTAGCTTTACGGCCAGTGCTGTTTAATTTAGTGCTCCTTATTTATAGAATAATTGTCTTCTCACAAGCTGGAATGCATTCTCCCTTTATAGTTGCCTGAAACCTACAGCTTTGTTTGCAAGGTTTTCATTTGTAATTATATGTTCCTAAATGACCATTATTCAGGTATATTGATACTGAGGCAGAAGCAGTCTCCCTTTGACCAGGGAGGGAAATGTGTAGGGTTTCTCCTAGAAGTGACAGCCTTCTGTGCCATACCCTATGCATTTCCCAATGTTCCCCCAACCTTTGGTGGGGAGAAGTGACGTTGGGACGGTAGCAGGAATGGCTTTCAGTTTGATGGCTCCATCCTGTAGCATTTAATTGAAATTATTTGAACTATGATTGTTATAACAACTACTATTTATCAGCACCAGTTTTGTAGCTCTAGATCTCCTTTTCCTCACACATGAAGGGTTATGCTTGTGGGAGGGGTTGTGGCTCAGTGGTAGAGCATCTGCTTGGCATGCGGAAGGTCCCAGGTTCGATCCTCAGTATCTCCAGTTAAAAAGTCTGGCAGTATGTGATATGAAATACCTCTGCCTGAGACCGTGGAGAGCCGCTGCCAGTTATTTCATACCTGACTCTGATGGACTAAGGGTCTGATTCAATATAAGGCAGGTTCATGTGTTGGTTTGGTCACCTCCAGTCTTTTATGTGGACACTCAGTCTACCCAGTAACTGAATCTTCTAAGCTCAGGTTAGAGTCTTTTAATGCATTGTTCAGTAACAGTTCTAGATGTGTCTCCCTTGCAGATCTGTAGCATCTCTATATAGCCATTTTTCTTATAGCTCTCTTTATCCTTATACTTCCATAGCATGCAATTGTATCTTTGTTAACTTCTCCTTAAATTGCTGCCTTTCTTTTTGGAAACTTAGTTTTTTGTTTCCTTCGTGATATTCTCTTTCCAGTTCCCATCTTGAATATGCGCTCTCTGGTCACCTGTAGCTTTCTTTGAAATAATTCTTGTTCTTTAATGAATGAAAATTTCTATTCCACTCCTCAGCCCAAAGGTTCTCTCAGGGAAGTTCACAACCGATTTCTTTTTAAATGCAGCACGGAAGCTCATCTCAAAAACCACAACAGAAGCAAAGAACAAACCTCACCAGCCCATATAAGACAGTGGAGCCATAAAAATATTAATGGAGTAGTGGAGCAGAATTAATTAATGAAAACTAGGATATAAAATTACGTAATAAAATACAAAAACAATCCCCCCAAAAAAGTAGAAGAAAAAAATGTAACTAAAAAGGTGATGAACGAGTGCATTTTCATCTGAAGCTGGAAACTCGCAGGCTTCATCATCATCGGGCAAGCTCCAGAGGGGGCGGTGCCCGCAACTGGGGTGCCACGACCCAGAAGGCCTTGCTTCTTGCTGTGGTCTGCCTCACTGATGCTAAGGATGCAGATGGCAGATAAAGCAGGATCCTTGACAGGCAGGAGCATATTGAAGCAGGTTCTCCTTCAGATATCCTGGTCTCAAGGTGTTTAGGTCCCGGGGCTGCTTCCTCACTTGGGCGTTCTGTCCTCCTCTGGCTTTTCCAATGACAAGCAGAAACCAGGAGGATAATTACAGTTCTTGTTTGTTCATTGTCACAAGTGACCTCTGTCAGAGTCCTGGCCTTGAGTGCCGGGTTACAGTCAGGAGGTCCACGTGTCCTTTGCTGCATCTGCCAGGACCCTTCCGTTGTAGCCTTCCATTGCAGGATTTGGCTGAGAGGCAGCTAGGCCCCACGCCCCTGGGGTGGCGCCTGCTGTTTTCCTTAGCCCTGGCTTCCCGCCCTTACCAGCCTGCTGCCTCTCTTCCCTACCTCCTTCCTGATCTGGGTCCCACCCCCCCCACCCCGCTGTGCTCACTCCCTGGCTCTCCTGGGCTGCAACTGAGCAGGCCTTGACTCCCAGGGAGAGATCTGCTCCCAAGGCAACCTGAGCCCTTGAGGAGGCTCCTAGTGGCATTCTCCCCCCCCCCGCTCTTCAGTTATACGAGGGCCCCTGTCCTGACTTCCCCTCCTTGCCTCCCTTGGGCTGTCCCCAGGCTCCACTGCCTCGTACTCAGTCCCAGGGTACTGTGTGGAAGAATGTTTGTTTTCTTTTGTTTTTACTTGGTTTTAAATGCCCAAGGTCTGGCCCTGACAACATCACAGAGAAAAAGCGTTCCGTGTATCTGCCGCCCCGAACTTTCGTGCGGCTGACATTTGACGATTCTTCTGGGAACAGGCTCGGCTCCCTTTAGTTTATGAGTCATGGTCTCTAATGGAGACTTGCATCAGAATGTCCATTTCTGTACAGAGTCTAGTTTCCAGGCTGCCTTTTATTTTCACGGTATGCTTGGGGGCTTTGGTGCTTGCTTTCGTGCCTGATTCTAGTTGAGAAGCTACGCTGATGTGTTTCCCTGTTTTCTTTCAGTCTTTGATATCACTAGCTGCTAAGAGTTGAAAAGCTCAGTCGGTCACTTGAACGTTCAGTAAACAGATACACCTGCTGTTTTTAGACCACGGCATTGCTATAAATGAGCCCCGGTGGTGTTGGGTGCTGCAGTCTTAAATGTGCTTGCCTGGCAGTAATGCTGTGGGTGCGCGTGGACTGCATCAAAGCCCTGGTGCTTCCCATGTCCGAATCTGGGGTGGTCAAATATATTGATCTATTTGTTATTTCTGATTGGTGCTTCAAAAGTGGGGTGGTGCTGTAGACCAGAAAAAGCGACAAAAAACCTAGTAGAGGAGGGCTCTTCTTGGGGGGTGTTTTCAGATTTCACGTATACATCATTTCAGTGCAAAAGTCCCAGTTCCTGACATGGGCTCTCCCCACTTGGGATGAAACTGCAGTTACTTTTTTCCAGAGCCATAAAAACAAAAGTCAGTACAAGCACGCCTATTTTGGCATAAAGCTGCATATGAAGCTAATCACCTGTGAAACAAAAAGGCTCACAGAGACAGCGTGCCAAAGCAAATGACAGCTAGCATGTTTGTGTATCCCTGTTCTTGCCCGTTTGTTTTCCATTGTCAGGAGAATTCTTGGGGGGGGGGGTGTCTGTTCCCCAAGCTCCTCCTTTGCCCGTCACAGCAGCAGAAACAAATATGTCAGGCATTTATGTATTAAGAATGTTGGCTTCTTTTGGAGTTGATAGAACCATCAAAGTAAATAAACTCAACGTACAACTCTGGGCTTATAGATCTGGCACGTAGGTCATGCTGTTATCAACCACTAACTTACCACAGATGCATGGAGCATGGCATACATTTAATGTGAGACTCTTCTCTGATGTAGCTACTAAAACAAAATTTTTGAGGCTTCTAAAACTTTTCCCTGGCCCAAATGCAGTCTGCCTTCAGGTTCTTCCCACCCCCATCACCAGTTTATTAAACTTTGTACTGACTCCTGAAGGGTGGCAATGGCTCAGAGGTTAAGACACTGAATTGCAGAACAGAAGGTCTGTAGTTCGGCAGTTCAAGACCTGAGTGCCACATGATGGAGTGAGCTCCCGTCGCTGGCCCCAGCTTCTGCCAACCTAGCAGTTCAAAAGCAAGAAGTTGCAAGTAGATAAATAGGTACTGCTTCGATGGGAAGGTAACAGCATTCTGTGCACCTCAGCATTTGATCATGGCGGCCACATGACCACGGAAATGTCTTTGGACAGTGCTGGCTCTTCAGCTTGGAAATTGAGATGAGCATCATCCCCTAGAGTCGGATTCGATTAGCTATCGAGCAAGAGAAACCTTTACCTTTTCCTATTGACTCCTTCTTCCAGGGAGACCAGGGAAATGTACATGCTTCCTCTTTTCTTTCATCCATCCGTTTTATCCTCACAAGAGCCCTGTGAGGTAGATTAGGATGAAAGTTAGTAACTGGCACAAGAATGCCAGGGAGCTGCGTGGCAGAGTGGAGAACTGAACTTGGGTATCCCAGGTCTGTTTGAAAGCCACTTGCTGGTTATTTTAGGTTAGAAAGTGCCCCCAGATCCACCCGTGTGCAGTTGGCTGGCAGACAGGAGCATCTGTTGGTTGGACTAATCAGCCATCCATAGTCAGAGGCAGCAAGCCTCTGAATGCCAGTGCTAGGAGGCAATATCAGAGGAAGGCCTTGGCGTCTGGGGCCCTGTTTGTTGGCCCCCCAGGACAGCTGGAGGACTGTGTGTGAAACAAGACACGGGACAAGATGAAACCGCTGGCCTGATCCAGCAGGGTTCTTCTTGCAACTGAAAGAATAGTGAGGATCTGGGACCTTTTCTTTTTGTGCCCTCTGTTGCCTCTTTGCCACAAGGAAATCGAGACTGTTCTTGCCTTGGCCCCACTGTCTTCTCTCCTCCTTCAGGAAGAATGGCAGTTTTTACTTCTGCTCATTGTGTGATCCCTCTCTGCCTACCCAGGGAGGTAAGTGTTGGCAGTAAAGCTCTGCTTTCAAAAAAACTCATTGAACAGTCCATTTCCCAGCTGGCGGGCTGCTTTTCTTTCCTTCTCCCTGTCTTTGAGGCTTGGGAGAGAGGATGGGTTTGACCAGATGTCTCGTAGAAACAAGGTTAGCCTTTCATTCTTTCCAGATGCCCTGAATCTTGTACCACGTCCTTTTCTACTACAGGCAGCAGGCCGTTATCGGGGCACGGTGTGGAAAGGAAGAGCGGTGCTTCTAGCATGCAGTCAAAGTCATAACCCCACCCCCACCCCACCCCCCGTGGTAGCTTCTTCAGCGTCTTCATCGCGAATACAAACAGAATAATGATACAGAATTAATATATGGAACTTGGAAGTTAGCGGAATTCTGTACGGGAATCAGAATTTAACTTCCTTGCTGTAGAGCTAGGATTTCCTTTTTGCTAAAAATAATCCTTCACAAAGTACACACAACTGTGTGTATCAGTAACGTTGAAACATCCTACATAAACTGTCTGAGCAGTTTGTCACAGAATCGGCACCCCCACTAGCATACTGTGCATGCCTCTGCATTTGTTGCTTGCGGTATGGTACAGCAAAGGCTGTTTTTGGTTGTGTGGCATTTTTCCCAACTTCAGATCTTTGGGTAGCCCTCAAGGTTAGAAGAGCAGCCAGGACTGAGTGCCGCCGCCTGAGCGCAGCATGGCATGTTAAGGCTGCATGTAAAGCCTCACCATCCTTCTGACGTTAAAGCTAGGCAAGAGTCACATAGGCCCCCTCACCTATAAAACTATCATTGCTGCTGGTTCAGGTCACCTTGTTTAGCAAGAGACAGTGCTGGCAACAGTGGAACTGGCATGGGGAGAGGAGGGGTCCATCTGGAGGGAGCAGGGAATCGGCACCAAGTCCCTGGGTAATTGTCCATAAGGCTGGCCTAAATCCATGTGCGATTAATCATAGCGGGGTGGTTTCAGGTTTCCTAGTGAGTTGTGCTTGGATCGCTCTCTAGGTCCTGGAACAAATAACCATTTTAGCGGCTTCGTGACTTCAGTCAGATCAGCTGCTGAAAAACCTCTCTGCTGAAAAATGTCTGCTTGTTGGGATTGGTTGACTGACTAGTTTAACTGTCGTTGCAGGTACCAATAATAAAGCTTACTGACCAGGAAACGGAAGTAAAAGTTGACATCAGTTTTAATGTGGAAACCGGTGTGAAGGCAGCTCGACTTATCAAAGACTACATGAAGGTACAGCCAACAGAAGAAGAAGAAGAAGAGGGAGGTGTTGGGGCAGGGAGGCGGGGGCGTTGGTGGCAACTGTAGTTTCCTTATGTGAATATGGGAGGTTGGAAGGAGCTCTCAGCTGTCCAGTGTGGAGGCTTCTGAGAGAAAAACCCTTTGGCCAAAGATGCTAATGTGTGTCTAGGATCTTTGTTAGGAGGGATGGTCCTTTGATTGTAGCCTGCCTTTGTCGCTGAGATTCAAGGGGGATTGCAGCATACATAAGAACATAAGGGAAGCCAATGTTGGATCAGGCCAATGGCCCATCCAGTCCAACACTCTTGTCACACAGTGGCCAGAAATACCAGGTGCCCTCAGGAGGTCCAGCAGTGGGGCCAGGACACTAGAAGCCCTCCCACTGTTGCCCCCCCCCAGCACTGAGAATACAGAGCATCACCTGCTCCAGACCGAGAGTTCCTGTCTATACCTTGTGGCTAACAGCCACTGATGGACCTCTGCTCCGTATGTTTATCCAGTTCCCTCTTGAAGCCGTCCATGCTAAAAAGAAAAAGAGAAAAAAAATCAAAAGCAACTTTTGTTCTGAAAAGGCAACTTACTTGATTGACTGAGAAGTCCTGATTAATGGAAGTTGCTGAGCAGAAACGACAGGAGCTGACCCTCCGTAACAGGCAGCCTTGCTCAGGTGCAGATTGGCTTGGAGCGATGCTGACGTCACGGCAGCTGCCGCTTTTTCTACAGTAGGACCTGTGCTGCTGGGCAAATGATCAGTATGGGCACATGGCAGCCAGTTAGGACATATAGAATGTTGCATGGTCGTCTAGGCAATGCAAGTCTTTCCCTGCAGATGTGCCACAGTCCCCGTTACATATGCTGAATATTTAATCTAAGTTGGCATGCAAGAATATCCCTCACATGTTGTGATTAGATTACTGTTTGAGAGAGTTTATACATTGCTGGCCAAAAGGTCTTGCATGATATTCTGGTTGTCCATTTTTCAAAGAAAACAAGTGTTCATCTTTGTAGGCCTTTTTAAGGTCTGGTGATGCTTGCATACAGAAAGACAGTACATAGGTTTGTTTATGGTTCTTTGCTTGGTTGTTGCTTCATATGCCTTAATTGGTGTAGAGTTGTCAATGATTGTGAATATTTGTGTTTTATATATGAACATAAATTCATATTTTCATATATGAAAGTCCTTCACGTCTATGGTTTTTTCACCCCTGAGACTTTGAAGGATATATTGGCTTGTTTACACCACATTAACCAGCTTCCAGTTAGATACCATGTATCTAGCAATGTGTAAAACCTTCTGTTTCGCTATGAAATCCTTAATGCTCCATGGTCAATCTGTAACAAAGTCAGTACATAATAAAATGTCACAAGATTATTTGTTGCTAATAGAAGAGCTGCATTCTGCTTAACTTCACTTACAGAAAGCTTTTTCTTTTCATTTGCAGAAATACTCGTTGCTGCCGTACTTGATTTTAGTATTAAAACAGTTTCTCCTTCAGAGGGATTTGAATGAAGTTTTTACTGGTGGAATTAGTTCTTACAGCCTAATTTTAATGGCAATTAGCTTCTTGCAGGTAAGTCCTTTTCTGCTAACGTTGACTCTTCACTAGTGTTGCCCAGGTCCCTCCTGGCAACTGGTGGGGGAGGAGGAGACTTACTGAGAGCAGCAGGGTGGCCCATCTGACGTACAGCGACATGTCTGCATCACTGCCTACATGACCCAGAAGTGACATCATGACCTAGAAGTGATGTTTGGGCAAAAAACTCTGGTAAATTTGGCTTCTCCCATATAAATTTTGCCCAAATACCAGAGCGTCAACCAGACTTACTGAATGTGATGACATCACTTCCTAGTCACGTGGGCAACAGTGTAGGCACATTATTGCACATTGGATGGATCGCCCTCTTTTTCAAGGTAAATCAGTGGCGGGAAGGTGGGGCCTGGTCAGCAGGGGACCTTTGCCTCCGCCAGGGGGTCCGGCAATCCTATTCTTTACCCTTCTGGAGAATCCTGTGTAGGCGTTAACTGGGCTGCTCCTATTTATTTAGCTGTACAAGTTTTAAGGCGGGGTCCCCATGGGCACCATGGTAGCCACCAACACCTAACCACCAAGTATTTTTAGAATGTGGGTGGGGCTCCTGCCCAGTGGGGCTTCTGATTGGCCATTGAGGATCTGATTAGCTGTACAAATTAAAATAACCTTGTTTCAGTACCTGCCACCATACGGTGGATTTTATTCTCTCACCTGTCAGACCTCTGGGTAAATTAGTTAACAGCATTCACTTCGAAGAAGGATAAGTTTATTGAGACATTGATAGGATCCAGCCTGTATGTTGGCTGTGTTAGAACTGAGCTTAAAGGCATGAAAGCAATAGATATACAGGGTTCAAGCAAGGGCCTTAAAAGGTTCAAAACCAATCACCCCGTGGGATTTCACCTGCCAAATTTAACTGCCATCCATCCCCCCCACCTAGTGCCATCCCCCCAACATGTCAGACAAAAGGCAGCACAGAAATTTGAGACTCAAAGCCATAAGACTCCCCATATATACCCCAGAGAGCAGTACAGTTGGGGGCCCAACATCGTCTCCTGATCCCAAGCTCTAGAGAAGCAGGGCTAGGGCCTTTTCTTACCTGGTGGAATGAGCTCCCGGAGGAGATCAGGGCCCTGTGGGACCTTTCACAGTTCCGCAGGGCCTGCAAGACGGAGCTCTTCCGCCAGGCCTTTGGTTAGGAGCCGCCACTACCATCACCACTACCACCACGATTACCATCATCACGACCATCACCACCAACCATCGGTGGTGGTAAGGGGATGGCGCAATAAGACCACTATAGGATTATGATGGACTAGTGCTGCCGAAATGGCCTTGAAATTAACAACTTTAAGCCTCCATCGTGACTAAATTACAGCGATACAATCATGGAGCACTTTATTAATGTTAATTGGTTGTTTTTATTCTGATTTTAATGTTTTATTCTGGCACTTGGTGCCCTTGTTGTGAGTCACCCTGAGCCTGCTTGTGGGGAGGGCGGGATAGAAATGTAAGAAATAAATAAACAAACAAATAAATAAATAAGAGGTTCTCAGGAGAGCAAGAGAGATAGCATATATCAAAGCATCTTTGGAAAATGAAAGCATTCAGGTTTCACACTCTTCCATCCCCCTCCCAATCACCATGGCAAAGGAATTGTAAAATGCAAAATCTGCAGTGAGTTTGAGATCACCCCTCTTTCCCGGTGTATTTTTAAGACTGCTGCTCTTGTCTCCTGCACTCCGGTTTTCTCTGTGTGTGGCAGCTGTGTTATGGCTGCCTTGTCAGAAAGTTGACACTAGGCTGAAAACCTTTAGGGCCCCCCTGTTACATCAGCAGCAGGTCTGTCTTAGTCCCTTGTCCCGCCTGCTCAGCACAGAAACGAAAGACTACGTAGTAGAAACAGGGTCAAGATGAAAGAACTGATGTATCCACAATACGGAGAGTGAAGATTTGTCTTGTAAAGCTCCTTCCTCAGGCAACTGTTTTGTGGTTGGCTAAAATCACACAGCACGATGGTGCTTCGTCTGTACAGCCTGATATTGCCTGCATTTTCACGTGGCTGCAACTGACAAGTTTGTATACAACACATCTGCTTTATAAATGAATTCATTTAATTCATTAAGCCAGACTGCCTACAGGGACACTAATGATTCCCTGTGGAACACTATTCTTGAGCCACAGAGAATTTCCTCCCTAGTGAAGAGCTTAGAAATGACTTTTCTTGGTTACTGGAGGAAGGCGGGTCCCGTACATGGGATCGTTCCTTCCACCTGCTCTGGCTCAGTCTCCATTATTCACATTTTTGACTTGAACAGTTATGCTCTCCAAAATAACCTACAGAGTTCTTTTTAATAATTTTGCACAAATGTGAAACTTCTATGTAAATTGAAACTGTTGTCCATATTCTTTTATATCGGAGTGATAAAACTCTCTGCTTGGGCTCTAGCAATACAAATAGGCAGACGCTGCGTAACATCTGACCAGGCCTGCCTTCCGCCCCTCCTGGCCGTCACATTTCTCTTTTCCTTAAGGGCCTTCCTCTGCCTAAATATAGCTAACTGGTAATTTGCTAGGAAAGTAATGTGACGGCATTCTGAAACGCATTACACTGGTAAGAGCCATCGCTTTTGTAATATGAGGGGAGGCTGTTAAGAAAAATGGCAGATTATTGGTAGTTCAGTAGTTATGATCTGTAACCATTATTTTGTTTGTCTTTAGTAGGTATATCCCCTCCCCCCACTCTTCTTCCATGGAGTTAGGGCAGGATCTGTGGTCCTCTCCTCCTCAGTTTTGTTCTCACAACAAAATCCAAGTATGAGAGATACTAGTAAATTTTGTGGTGAAGGTGGGATTCGAACCCAGTTCTCTTTATAGCTGAGCTCTCTTAACCATTATCCTATACTGTCAGCAGACTGGCAGAGGTATAGATGGTTGTCCCCCAAATGCTATAAGACCTTTTTGTTTGTTTTGCAGTTGCACCCGCGAATTGATGCTAGGAGGTCAGATGAGAATCTTGGAATGCTTCTAATAGAATTTTTTGAACTCTATGGAAGAAATTTTAATTACTTGAAAACTGGTATTAGGATAAAAAATGGAGGTGCCTATATTGCCAAAGAAGAAATTCTGAAAGCCATGACTTACGGTTATCGGCCATCCATGTTGTGTATCGAAGATCCTCTCTTGCCTGGTGAGAGAACGGAGGCCACAAGCATGTTGTTCATTAAAAAAGCTGATTTTGCACTGAGCTTGAAGGTGTCTGAAGAAAAGTTTCAGCGTATACTCCTGGCACTTGTTTTTAAATAGTTCTCTCAAAACAGCCCCTTTAACTTGCCTCAGTCCTTGACTTCTTCACAGAATCAGAATCTTTGAGCGCGAGTGTAGTGGTCGGGAGCGGTGGACTCCGGTCTGGAGGGCGGGGTTTGATTCCCCCCCTCCTCCGCATGAAGCCTGCTGGGTGACCTTGGGCCAGTCACACGGTTCTCTCAGAACTCTCTCAGCCCCACCTGAGAGAGGTGCCTGTTGTGGGGAGACAAAGGGAAGACCATTGTAAGAAGAAAAAGAGACTGGATTCATATCCTGCCCTTCACTCGGAGTCTCAGAGCGGCTTACAAACCCCTTTCCCTTCCCCTCCCCACAACAGACACCCTGTGAGGTCGGTGGGGCTGAGAGAGCTCTTTTGAGGACTGCCCTTGAGAGAACAGCTCTGAGAGAACTGTGGCTTGCCCAAGGTCATCCAGCAGGTGCAAGTGGGGGGATCAAACCCAGTTCTCCCAGATTAGAGTCCGTGCACTTAACACACCAAACTGGCTCTCAAGCCGCTTTGAGACTCCTTAGGGTAGAGAAAAGCAGGTTATAAAAACCAGCTCTTCTTTTTCTTTGTCCTGTCTCTACTGCGGGCCCTCAGGAATTGTTGATTCCTGTTGAATCTGTTGAATATTCATCACTGATAGAAAAAGTAGAATACAAAAATGTTTGACAGTATTTGGTTAGTATTTGGATGGGTGGCCACGAAAGAAGTCCAGGGTTGTTATGCAGAGGCAGGCAATGGCAAACCTCTTCTGTTAGCCTCTTGCCTTGAAAACCGTACAGGGTTGCCATAAGTCAGCCACGACTTTACAGCATAGCCCCTCTTGTCACAGTCGGGAACTGTTGGGCTTTGTGCCTCAAGGTCTGAATAGAGAGAGACCCTTTGGGGCAGGTGATGATCTTCTGCTGAATAAGCAGAGTTCTCTCTTATTTCAAGAAGGCATTGTGGAAAATGAAATAACTGTTAAATGGCATGTTTGCATCGGTCAGCGGTAGTGTCTGGCAAACAGCAGATGGGAGCAAAGTGCCTGTGGGGGGGGAAGCACCTGTGTGGAGCAAGCCAGCCAGCCCCCCCCCCCCGTGCTGTTTTAATGTAGAATCAATGACAACAAGCCAAAGAAGTAATCTTGTGACCCTTAGAGACTAACAAAATTCAATTCCATTGTACTCCACAACATGTCGGACTAAAAATGTTAGTTTTTGAGGTGCCGCAAGACTCCTTTTTGTTTCTGCTGCCGCAGACTAAGATGGCTGTCCCCCTGGAATTGCGAACACAGAAGTGAGCTTTCATGGCCGGCTGCCAAAATGAAAGATGGGTGTCGATGAAGCTGATCTGTTTTTCAATTTAATTGTTACAGGCAATGATGTTGGCAGAAGTTCTTATGGAGCCATGCAAGTAAAGCAAGTTTTTGATTATGCTTACATTGTACTTAGCCACGCCGTGTCTCCACTTGCAAGATCATATCCTAACAGAGATTCTGAAAGGTAACCAGTTCCTCTGTGTTGCTGTTGTTCATTGCGTAGGGAGCATGCACTGACTCGGCTTTGCACTTCTGCCCTAGTGGCCCTTTTAACTGGTTCTGTAACTGACAGCAGCAAGGTGCTGCACTGCGCCCAGAGAACTTCACGGCCGGACTGGGCAGTTTTTCTGTTCCACATTATTTATGCACTGCCTTTTAAAATCTCTTTGGGCTTTGTAATACTACCCAGGGGCCGCAGTGGCTCAGTGGTTAAGACGCAGAGCTGCAGACTGGAAGGTCTGTAGGTCGGCAGTTCGAGACCCTTAGTGCCCTCTGATGGAGTGAGCTCCCGTCTCTGGCCCCAGCTCCTGCCAACCTAGCAGCTCAAAAGCAAGGAATTGCAAGTAGCTAAATAGGTGCTGCTTCGGTGGGAAGGTAACAGTGTTCTGTGTGCCTCGGCGTTTAGTCATGTCGGCCACATGACCATGGAGAAGTCTTTGGGCAGCGCTGGCTCTTTGGCTTGGAAATGGAGATGAGCACCACCCTCTAAAGTCGGATTTGACTAGCTTTTGAGCAAGGGAAGCCTTTACCTTTACCTTTTAATACCGCCCAAGAGAAGGGGGGCGGGGTAGCTGACTAAAGCACAATAAAGGACATGCAAGGCCCTTTGCACATCTAGACAGGCTTCTTGGTGGCAGCCATCCCTCCATGAATCAGTGCTGTCCAAGCAGAAGAATTCTGCTTTAGTGTATGTGCCCAGGTACCTTAACATGGGTCGACATTTCTCTTCTAGCACTTTAGGAAGAATCATCAAAGTAACACAGGAAGTTATTGATTACAGAACTTGGATTAAAAAGAAATGGGGAAGCAAAGTTAACCTGTCAGCTGATCTTGGTGAGTGGAGGGATTCATTTAAAAATGCCTGCCTACACTTTCTGCAAGCCGCTGTCCGTGAATGCTCTCATTTTTGTTACCCAGCGGCTCAGTCCAGGTATCTCTCTCACCAGAGGTCGGTGTCGCTCGCGTTCTTTCTCCGTCTGCTTAGGGAGCTCAGTCTTGAAGAAGGGTGTGGCCTCCAGAGGTGGTGCCATAACTTTGGGTTGTAAATTCAAGTTTTTAAAAATCGTGGCTTGCAAACTTAAGAGCCAGTTTGGTGCAGTGGTTAAGTGCGCGGACTCTCATCTGGGAGAACCGGGTCTGATTCCCCACTCCTCCACTTGCACCTGCTGATGTGACCTTGGGTCAGTCACAAGCTCTGGCACAGCTGTTCTCTCAAGGACAGTTTCTGTCAGAAGTTCTCTCAGCCCCACCTACCTCACAGGGTGTCTGTCTGTTGTGGAGAGGGGAAAGGAAAGGAGTTTGTATACCTCTCTGAGACTCCGAGTGAAGGGCACGGGGTATGAATCCAATCTCTTCTTCTTAATTCAAACCATAGTTTCCATTTCTTGTGTATTGGTTGACTGCAAACAATAGTTTGTTATCACAGACATTACCTCAAGCTGTGGATAAGCCATGTGTTGTGAATCAGGTACTGCAATTGCCACTTTTTGGTAACTGCCTAATGTTGCCTACCTAAAACTTAGTGTTTTAGATTATGCTTTTATATGCAGTGCTAACTGTTGAATGTCCATTCTAGCAGATATCCAGATGAAGAAGGTAGAACCAATATCTCTGTGCACTGCGGTCCAGAACAGAGATGCTGAATCGCTCTATGGCCAGCGTCTGCCGTTGTCATTCATGGGTACCCAGCAGTTGTCGTCAGGTTCATCCGCCTCTTCCGTGTCATCTCTTTCTGGCAGTGATATTGTAAGTTCCGTTTCCTAGCTATTGTAGGTTCCCCTTCCTTTTTTGCTGTTCAGTTGCACAGTCGAGTCCAACTTTTTGCAACCCCATGGACCAGATCACGCCAGGCCCTCTTCCGCCATCCTCGGAAGTTTGCTCAGTTTCATGTTCATTGCATCGATGACACTGTCTAACCATCTCATCCTTTGCCGTCCCCTTCTTATTTTATCTTCAATCTTTCCCAGCATCAGGGCCTTCTCCAGTGAGTGCTCCCTTCTCATTTGGTGGCCAAAGTATTTGAGCTTCAGCTTCAGGATCTGGCCTTCCAGGGAACAGTCAGGGTTGATTTCTTTTACGATTGACTGATTTGATCTCCTTGCAGTCCAAGGGACTCTCAAGAGTCTTCTTCAGTACCATAATTCAAAAGCATCTGTTCTTCGGCACTCAGCCTCCCCTTCCTAGACAGTGTTATCGATGCAACGAACATGACGTTGAGCACACTCTGGGGGACAGCGGAGGACAGGAGGGCCTGGCGTGATGTGGTCCGTGGGGTTGCGAAGAGTCGGACTCGACTGTGCAACTGAACAACAACTTCCTAGCTACTTTCTACTTGTGTCTAGCTTAATTTTAGTGTAATGCATTATTAGTGTAAGGCTACAAATTGTAATATGACTTCTGTAACATATCTCTGCAATTAGCTAAAATTGAAACAGGTTTTTACTTTCTTAAAGACTGAACGCTCTCTAAGATCCAGTTAGTTTCCAGGATGCCCTGCAAGGGTCCAGTGCTCCGTAGTGACTCGTTAGATGTGCTGGTAAAAGAGTGGCATAGCCGTCTTTCTGAAGCCATCAGTGAGATCGGTCCCCGACATCCTCTTCACTCCCACACCAAATTGGCTCCTTGGTACACCTTGAAGCTTAGGAGGATGAAACCTAGAGCCAGTTTAGCGATGGACTCATTACGAAGCTGCAAGAACATCTCATAGGACATTTATGAAAGCTGCAAAGAAAGAATGATATGTGATTTCCATTGCTTCAGCTAGCTCCTGCCCAGTTCAGTTATTTAGGGTAATTTTAGATCATTAACCTCCCTCTCAGAGGGAGCCCCAAAAAGTAGAAATTCGGAATTAGCTGTGAGGCTTTTTGTGAGCTACTTTGCAGATAAAATCTTGTCACTCCACCAAGACCTGCCAGCCACTGTTGATACAGTATGTGAACTGTGGAGGCCCCTTGGTCTTCTTTGGATTTAGAAATGAGCTAATTCAGCTGACTCTCCCAGGACAAGGGCAACAAAATTCTGGGTGCCGTTAAACCCTCCATCTGCCTCCCAGACCCGTGTCCATCATGACTGGTGAAAGCCCGTGGAGATGGAATTCGGGTCCCCCTGGCAAATATCACAAGTCTATCCTTGAGTCCCGGGACCTTCCCAGGGGCTTTAAAGGAAGTGGGGATGAGGCTGCTCTTAAAGAAGTCATCTTTGGACCCTGCTGAGCCATCCAACTACTGCCCAGTTTCGAATTTCCCATTCCTGGGTGAGGGTAGTTGAGAGAGCAGCAGCTGAACAGCTCCAGATACTCTTGGATGACACCTCAGTCTTCGGACCCTTCCAGTCCAGCTTTCGCCCTGGCCGTGGGATGGAGACAGTGTTGGCCGCCCTCATGGATGACCTCCGTAGACAGCTGGACCAGGGTGGGCCAACGCTGCTGTTCTTGCTTGCCTGACAACGGCATTTGACACGGTTGATTTTGACCTAAAGACCCACCGCCTCTCTGACATGGGGATTCGTGGGACAGCGTAAAATGGCTTGTCTCATTTCTCCATGATCGGAGACAGAGGGTGGCACTTGGGAAGAAGGTTTCTACGCGGCATCCTTCGGTGTGTGGTGTCCCCCAGGGGGCGGTCCCCCTGGCCAATGTTATTTTAACATCTACATGTGCCCTCTCGCCCAGCTGATACAGAGCTTTGGGCTGGGATGTCACCAGTGCACTAATGACACCCAGCTATGTCTGTTGATGGCCGGCCGGCTGAATACTGCCCCGGACAACCTGGCCAGGGGCCTAGAGGCTGTGGTGGGTTGGTTGAAGCCGAGTCGGCTGAAACTAAATCCATTGATGACGGAGGTCCTGCGGCTGAGCCAAGGAGATCCCAGTTTGGGATGCCAACTTCCAGGCCTTGACGGTGAGCCATTGATGCCGAGGCCATTCATGAAGTGCTTAGCAGTGATTCTGGATGCCGCCTTTGCCGTTGAGGCCCAGATCACAAATGTTGCCAGACGGGCTCTTTTCCATCTGCGCCTAGTTCAGCACTTGGTCCCCTTCCTGCCCCCCCCCCAACTTAGCCACAGTGATCCATGCAATGGTCCACCTGCAGGCTGGACTGCTGTAACTTATGCAGGGCCACCCTTGAGACTGATCTGGAAACTGCAGCTGGTCTAGAATGTGGCTGCATGTGTGCTTACAAGCATTCTTCTTAGGGCAGACATACAGCAGGTGCGCTGCCAGCTGCACTGGCTCCAAGTTGAACACTGGATTGATTCAAGGTTTTGGTTTTAACCTTCAAAGCCCTGCATGATCTGGGACCAACATATCTACGTAACCGTCTCTCCTGGTACGCCCCCCAGAGGGCATTGCACTCCATGAACAAGAACTTTCTGGCAGTCCCCGGCCCAAAAAGCATTCGTCTTGCCTCAACCTGGTGGAATGCCCTTCCAGGTGAGATCCGGGCCCTGTGGAATCTGGTTCAGTTCCGCAGGGCCTGTAAAACTGAAATGTTCCGCCAGGCATAGAGGCAGCCGAGGTCTTCCATCTAGACTGGCCTCCCCTGGCCCTTCTCTCCCCCCTCTCCATCTCACCGCTCATTACACTGTGTGCCGGCTCTATAAACCACACAGGTGCACAACCCCACCTGGATACTGTGTGGTCAGTGCCAATGCTCCCTCGGGGCTGTGGAGTCCTGTGAGCAAAAATTCCAGTTTGTGAGCTGCTGGCATTGAAGTTGTGAGCGAGCGATTGGGCTGTTGCATGAATTGGTTTGCTCTGGAGCCATCCTTCCCAGGCGAAGACAAGAATCTGTGAGCTGGAGGCTAAAAAACTGTGAGCTAGCTCACACTAACTCACCTTAGAGGGAGCACTGGTCAGTTCCTAAGACCCCATCTGATTTTAGGTTTGATTATCATTGTATGAAATTGTTTTTAATAATCTGACTATGGTTTTAATTTGTCGTGCCCCACTCTGAGCCTTCCTATACAAGGAAGGGCAGTTTAGACATCTAATTTAAAAATATTTAAAAATAAAATGCCTGTGTTACACACACACACACACACACCCCGCCGCCATAACTAGATCATGAAGGAAAATGCTTGGTGCCACGTAGCCAGTCCTTCCTCTCCCAAGACCTACGTACTGGAAAGAAAGTCTTTTTGTTTCCTGGTAAGGCAGGAGGTGTATTTTGATGAGCTGTGCCTTCTCTCTGAAGGAGAGCATGTTGTGCTGAGTGTTGCCCATCAGATGTGCTCTGACAGTTGCAAGTCCAGGACTAAAATTCAGACTTTTTCCAAAGCTTGATTTTCCTCTGACCCTGCTCTAGAGATCTGTTTGTTGTGGCCGGGATTCAGTGCAAGATCAACCTGCCTCAAGCAGAAAGCAAGAGGCTTCTCCCTTGGTCTAGTTTTGTGCCATTCAAATAATAATCAAGAAGTACTTTGGAATTATTTTTCTAAGTCCCAGAATATTTATTCAAAAGGAAGGTGACTGTGAATGCATGAATGAAGAGTTCAAATGTTAAGATTATTAGAAGGTCTTCTGAAGTTCGGTGTTAATTTATACACTATGTTGTCGAAGGCTTTCACGGCTGGAGTTCATTAGTTGCTGTAGATTTTCCGGGTTGTGTGGCCGTGGTCTTGGCTATGTTTCGCCAGTAGCTGTGACTGGCATCCTCAGAGGTATAACACAGAAAGATGGAGTACTCTCTCTGTCAAGGTGAGCAGGAAAATGGTAGGCAGGTAATTTATATCTACCCTGGAAGGTGGGGTAGGGCTGAGTCATTATCTTGTAGGAGTTCTCCAGGCTATGAACATGCTAATGGAGGAGCTTTCCTGAGGAGGTTCTTTTGTCTCTGGATCGTTTCCTGAGGAGGTTTCCTGTTTCTTGGCCAAGACCACGGCCACACAACCTGGGAAATCTACAGCAACTAATTTATACACTGCTGTTTTTAAATGAGTAGTCAGCATTATGTTTCCTTTCTTTTCAAAAAACAAACCTTCTATTCCCCTCCCCCTTTTCTGTGTCACCAGGATTCAGATACTCCACCTTGCACAACACCTAACGTGTACCACTTCAATCTGCAAGCACCATCTCAGCTTACGGTCAGTTTGCCACCTGTGTTGCCTCTACCAAGTGGCAAAACGCAATCTGTGCCTGCAAGAACCTTGATTATGGCAACTAATAATCAGGTATGTGCTGTCCGACGAAGTCCTCCGATAAGGGATAGTGCTGGCCATGGAGCAGTAGGAAGACTTGGATTAAGTTTATGCCACTCTTGTTTAGGAAGTGTTCTAGACTGTTTTTCTTGAAGCATGTTGTAACTTTGTGTGAGTGAAAGGCAGAACTTGTGAGTTACACACATTGAGAAGTCCTGACATGACTCTGTCCTTAATGAAGGGTAGGAGGCAAAGTTAGTGAGATGTGCAGGTTTTTATCAGGCCATAATCTTAAATTCTTCTTATGCCAGTTTGATGTAGTGGTTAAGTGCGCAGACTCTAATCTGGGAGAACCAGGTTTGATTCCCCACTTCTCGCACCTGCTGGATGACCTTGGGCAAGCCATAGTTCTGACAAGAGCTGTCCTTGAAAGAGCAGTTCTTGAAAGAGCTCTCTCAGCCTCACCTTCCTCACAGGGGTGTCTGATGTGGGGAGGGGAAGGGAAAAGAGTTTGTAAGCCGCTCTGAGTGAAGGGCGGGGTATAAATCCATTATCATCATCTTCTTCCAGCAGCACTCCGGAGTGAAGTTTTCCTTGAAAGGTGCTCACAGTCATAACCAATGCAGCGAATACAATTCTGCCAGCAACGGGATCATGAGGCAGCCGGTTGGCAACAGAGGTCACTACCAATATAACCGTAACATCTGGAGAAGAAAGAAGCATAGAGACAGTTTGCCTATTAGCCTTAGCAGATAATGGCTGACTTGCAGGGTGCCTGCTCTTGACGAAGCCATGGAGTGTGATGCCAGGCTGGGGTGGGGTGAGGGACTCAAGACCAGCGCCGAGTGCATCAGTTTGAGGGTGTTGCCAAATATCTGCATCCAACATTTGCATGTTTCTTTGTGTGGTGGTGGAGTCCATCTAAAAAGAAATTTATTGTGCTTATCTGTGAAGCCTTATACAAATGTGGAAGTTTTGTCTTCTCCCTATCCATGACGTACTACAGTGCCGAAGCAGCTCTGGTGTGAATACTGTGTGAGGACCATAAACGCCGTGGCACTTGTGCTGTAGCTGCGCTTGTTCGTTGTGGGGTTTTCTTTCTTTCATCAGAAAAAGGACGGATGGTTTGAACTTTACTTTTCTCTTGTAGGAGACCTTTGTCACTTTGTATGCTGCTCCCCCCCCCCTTTATTTTTGTCTCCAGTTTCTTTGTTCACTTTACCTGTATCAAAACATAACTTTAGTTCAATATCTCGAAATATTTTAACTTGCATAATGGTATGACTAAGTTATGTTTAAGGGATGGCGAATTTGGGGAGCAGGAGGCTCTCTCAGTTTTGCTTTCGCTTCCACACATTCTTTCCCAGGCTGCATTTTCTAAGTTGGGTTCACAGTCCAGGAGGGGTTGTCCAGGCAACTCCATCGCGTTGCTGACACTGTAGGTTTCTTAACTTGCAGCAGAACCACTAATTTTGCTTAATATTTTATTTCAAAAAGTATTACGCTCCAAAGTGTTTTGGCCCTTCCTTTTTGTTCACTCATCGTTTGGCACCAGTTTGGCTCTGTCGAAGAAGATAGGGCACGATCCAGTGACCTTGTGCAACTCTTCTTCACTTCAACGGGGATCGCAGAGTAGAACATCTCACCAGGTTGTGCCTTCAGTTTATTAAAAAGGCCTTTTTTGTTCTGGTTTTTTGTTGTTGTTGTTGTTGTTTTTCTTGGTCAGAGCAAGTTTCAGATATTTGACAAACGGTGGGTTATGATTTGTACTCTGATTGGGTCCAAACAATGTTGTTGACTAAAATATCCAACCTAAAGAATGGGGAGAAAAGAATGATGTTGGTTCTGCTGAGGAATCTGTATTGCGGTGTGCATTATTTGTGTCAGGAGCAAATGCCTGCAATGTACACTTCAGATTCTCTGTGCTTTTAAAGTAACTCTTCGTTGTCTTGCAGAAGGGGCACTGCCCCCCCCCCATGCTCTGTGGGCATGCACACAGTCACTCCCTTTCTCAGATGCATACAAGTATACTATGCAACTGTATATCGCCATGACAACTCTTAACTTTTTTAAAGCAAAAAAACCCCCATATGTCCTTCATAGTCCTGAGTTTTTAAAAAGCACCTCATTGCCGTTGGTCACGTATTCTCATGTTTGTTTGTTTTTTAATGAAAGTTCTTAAATCTCCAGAGCACTGTACCAGTAGTTCTGCTTGAGCTAGGAGCTTGGAAAGAATATTTAAACAGAGAATCGTCTTGATCATCTTCTATCTTTCTGAAATGCAGAAACAAATGTTCTTAAAAACTGATCTTTGAATGTTTGAGATGGAATTATTCCTGTGAAAGTAAGCTTTAATATCTGCCTTGGATGCCAGCATGGCACACACTAAAGAAACCTGTCAAAATGGAACGCAGAAGCTTTTGGGTCCACGAGAGGAGGAGAGTGTGACATTCCAAACTATAGGGTAGCACATGACATCTGCACTTCATCTTGATTCAGAGTTTATCACAGTTGCAACTTAAAAATTCTACAACTGTTCATTAATGAGCATTCATATTAGTATTGGATGTACGCTGCTGTTTCGATATTACGGGAGAGGAATGACATGTATGACTTAACTGTGCCAGCATCTGTTGAGAAAGGTAAAGTCTGCAAGTACAAGATTCCTTTGACAGGCAGAAATGACCAGAGGCAGAAGCTTTGGAAACGCGCAGTGCGTCAGTTGAGCAGTCAGCAGTGGGAAGTAAGCTATCTGATGTTAATTGCTCTGGGAACAACACTTGAACATCTGGGCTATGATCTTAAGGGCTGCACATACAACATCAGATCCAAAGGACTTGTTGAAAAGCGGTTTTGAGGGACCCTGCATTTGGCAATATCTGCATTATAGCTGCTCAAGGCACCACAGCCACAGGAGAATACAGCAGTGCCTGTTCTTCCCTGGAAGGGATGCCACAGATATTCTAGAAGATGAATAATAACTGGTAAGCATATCAACAGTGACTGAATTTTGAACTGCTGAGATCTCGGGCCTCTCGGATGCCTGTCTTTTTTGCCTTGACGGCTTGCTTGCTTTAACTTCACAGAAGGATTTAAACAGATGCTGGCACAAGAAAAGACTGAAGCTTGAATAAACCAGTATTCAAGGGCTGATAACACAGATCTGTACCATTCTTACATGCTAGCAATATTGAGTATGTACCTCCATTACAGAAACCTCAGTGTATGAAATAGTGTCCATCTTTAAAAACAGGATAGGTTTAAGAGAAGCAGGTATCACGTTCCATTAGAGTCATGGGGAAACCAATAAATTGCACTGGCTACCACATGGGTTATGTTCAATAGCACTGTGGATAGCTGTTTAAGATATCATGTTATTCTTTTTGTGTGTATAACGATGTGGAAAGCTAAAATACATATTTTTATGTGAAGTTTTGTATTCTTTGATTTTTAATAAACTTTCAAGGCCATTTGTCTGGTGATTCTTTTTAACCCATGACTAGTCTTTAACTTTTATTTTATTTTTGCATTTTTTTAAAAAAGTACATAACAAGCAATTAACTGGATCAGATTTAAAGGTCCACATAATTCCAGTGTTCAGTGTGGAGAGCAGCCAGTCAGTCTCTCTGGGAGACCTGCTAGCAGGGTGTGCAAGTGACGGCCAGCCCCTTCTTTTTTTTTTTTGTAAAACTCTCTTTAAAAAGAGAGAATTTTATTCTTTTTATAAGAAAAGGGAAGGGTAGACAGATGGAGAAAGAAAAAGATGGAGTGAAATTTTTTCTGTTAGTGAGGGTTAGTTTAGGTTAATAACCAATACCAATTTTGGCATCTATCATGGTTAGAAGATCTTCTTTTTAACTATTGTAAAGTCCAAAGTCAAACTGTTAACGCAGTTAGCAAAGTCCATTGGGGTTAGTAATTAAACAGCTCCTTCCAGATGTTACACGAACAGTCCTCAAATTATCTTCTTTTTAAATCTCTTCCAGTTACGGATTAAGTCCATTTTAACTTTGAGGTCTTCCGTTCCATCACCACTTTCCCCTGGGCTGCTGTCTTCTCCACTTATCCCAATTTTGAGTGCTGCATCTTCCTCCCTGCTGGCGTGTCTCTTCAGAAGTTTCTGTATTTTGAAGATGAAATCCGTCTTCTTTCTTTTCTCTTTTTCCTTAAACTTCTGGTCTTCAGGCTTCCAGGGCTCCATAAACTCTTCAGATGAAATTAGATCTCCAGTTTGTTGCCTGCTATGTTCGACATCCCCTTCTACTGGCAGAGTATTTTCTTTTATAAAAGCGGAGTAGGCTTTGGGAGCCTTATCCACCTCTTCTTTTAACTTTATCGCTCCACTGCCAGTTAGGGGTGCCAAGACATTTGTCAAGGTAAATCCGAGATCTTCTTTCTCTTCTTCTTTAACGCCCTGAAAACCTAGAATCAGAATCGATTTCTGTTCGAACTCCATCATCTTTCTAGTTGTTTCCGATATCTGTTTCTGCCGACTGACGAGAGCACTTTCCATTTTGAACAAAGTTTCATTGATTTTCTGCAATTGTTCCAGCAGGGGGCACAGTATCTCCTTTTCCTGTAGATTGACAGCAAGCTCTTGGGGGGGCTGTCTGGACCGGAAGTCCCTCCTCCCTTCTCTTCCGGTGTCCGCAGAACTTTTTCCAATATCGACATTTTGTTTTTTTATTTACTTTTAAAAAGTTCGTGCCGCATCCCCCAGGAAGCTAAGATGATCGTAGTCTTCCATGCCACCCCAACGGTACTTTCACCAACACTCTCTTTTCTCTCTGCCCCCCTTCGCGCTCCCTTTGTAGATCTTGCTTCTCAAAGGGGGTGGGAACTCCTCCCTCCTCCCAACGCTTATACGCATGCAGGGGGCTTCGATTTACGCTTCAAAATAGATCTTCAACTCACGATTCGATGCTACTTCTTTTTATATTAAACCATAGCGCTGTCTTCACTCCTGGAAATCGGTGGCGCCGCTAAGTCCCATTACGGGCACGCCGCAGCGGGGCCGATTGGGGCGGGGAGAAAGCCTCAATTTCCCGGCTGTCTGCCGGCAAAGAGGCTACTCCCCAAGCGCCCCCGGTTCGGAGCCTTTGCCTAAGGCTCACTAGGGTCTTTCGCACATGCGAAGACCCCCCCTAACTGCGCGTGGGCTAACCGCCTCCGGGAGCGTCCCGAGAAGCGGCCGCCATTCGCGACGCCGAAACCGAAACCCACGGCCAGCCCCTTCTGTTGGGCTGCAGCATCTGCCGTTGAGGCGCACGTCCCCTGAGCAGGGGAGGGGTGATGGGAGGTGCTGTCAAGTTGCAGCTGACTTGTGGTTGACCCCGCAGGGTTTTCGACATAACAGACAGTCATAGGCGGGTTTGCCCTTGCCTACCTCTGCGTAGCGACCCTGGACTTCCTTGGCGGGTCTCCCGTCCAAGTACCAACCGGGGTGACCCTGCTCAGCTTCCGAGGTCTGACAAAATTGGGCCATTGGACAGGGAAGTACTATTTATCACAGCAATAGCCGTGGAGAGTGGATTTTATAGTGGAAACTGTTATTAAGGAAAGAATTAATAGGCACATTGATGAACAAAAACTATTGAGGCAGACTCAGCATGGGTTCTGTAAGGGAAGATCTTGTCTCACTAACCTGTTAGTGTTTTTTGAGGGAGTGAACAAACATGTGGACAAGGGGGACCCAATAGATATTATTTACCTTGACTTCCAGAAAGCTTTTGATACAGTTCCTCATCAAAGGCTCCTAAGTAAGCTCATGGGATAAAAGGGCAAGTCCTCTTGTGGATCAAAAACTGGATTATAAATAGGAAACAGAGAGTGAGTATAAATGGGAAACTTTCTCAGTGGAGGGTGGTAAGCAGTGGGGTACCACAGGGATCAGTACTCGGTCCAATGCTTTTTAACTTTTTTATTAACGATTTGGAATTGGGAGTAAGCAGTGAAGTGGCTAAATTTGCAGATGACACGAAGTTGTTCAGGGTGGTGAAAACCAGGGAGGATTGTGAGACACTCCAAAGGGATCTGTCGATGGGTGAGTGGGCATCAACGTGGCAAATGGGGTTCAATGTGGCCAAGTGCAAAGTGATGCACATTGGAGCCAAAAATCCTAAATATAAAGACATGTTCATGGGGTCTGAACTGGCAGAGACTGATCAAGAGAGGGATCTTGGAGTCGTAGTAGATAACGCAATGAAAATGTCTAGACAGTGTGTAACTGCAATAAAGAAGGCCAACGCTATGCTGGGGATTATTAGGAAGGGAACTGAAAACCAATCAGCCAGTATCATAATGCCCCTGTATAAATCATTGGTGCGACCTCATTTGGAATACTGTGTACAGTTCTGGTCACCACATCTCAAAAAGGATATTATAGCATTGGAAAAAGTGCAGAGAAGGGCAACTAGAATGATAAAAGGGTTGGAACACCTTCCCTATGAAGAAAGGTTAAAATGCTTGGAGCTCTTTAGCTTAGAGCAACGATGGCTGAGGGGTGACATGATCGAGGTTTATAAGATAATGAATGGGATTGAGTAGGTTGAGAAAGAAGTAATTTTCTCCCTTTCTCAATACAAGAACTCGTGGGCACTCCATGAAATTGCTGAGCAATCAGGTTAGAACAGAAAAGGAAGTACTTCTTCACCCAAAGAGTGATTAACATTTGGAATTCACTGCCACAGGAGGTGGTGGCAGCTACAAGCATGGACAGTTTCAAGAGGGAATTAGATAAACATCTGGAGCAGAAGTCCATCAGTGGCTATTAGCCACAGGGTATAGATGGGAATTCTCAGTCTGGGGCAGGTGATGCACTCTATTCTTGGTGCTGGAGGGGGCAGCAGTGGGAGAGCTTCTAGTGTCCTGGCCCCACTGCTGGACCTCCTGATGGCACCTGGTATATTTTGGCCGCTGTGTGACAGAGTGTTGGACTAGATGGGCCATTGGCCTGATTCAACATTGGCTTCTCTTATGTTCTTACATGTTCTTATTTATTTATTTATTTCTGGATCGCCCAATCCCCAAATACACAAGGCTCTGGGCGATTTACAACAGTTAAAAACAACATAAGATTATATACTAAAAGCAACAATCAGTCCCAATTTAATAGTCGCTATGGCGTCCATAATTTAATCCCAAACCTGCTCTGGACTGTTGTTCTGTGTAGTGGGCAAGGGTTAGGGAGGAGGCCAAAATGGGCAGAATGGAAGAAAAGAGGAGGGTGCCACCTATGATGGGAAAACATTGCTGTCCGCAACCAAAAGCCTGGCGGAACATCTCCGCCTTACAGGCAGGAAGTATACAAGAAGTTCCTCTGCCCTGCTGCAAGTCAGCTTTATGGGATGTCTTCTCACCTTTTAGAATTTTGAGTGAGGACATTTGAGACCAAGGGATCAAGCTGCAGTTATCAAGGTGTCTCAGGAAAAGCTAAGACAACAGCTTACAGAAAAGTCTGCCTGTTATTCCTAGCGTAACTCTTAAAGGACTTAGACTTTATAAACCTGAGGATCGTTGAGAACAATCCATTTTAAACAACAACTTTAAGCTGGACTGAAATATCTTTAGCAGCTTCCAGAGACCAAGTTGTCTTGGCTTATTTATATAATGACTAGGAATAAGGCCCATTGTGGAAATTAATACAACAAGCTCTAGAAAGAGGCTCTGGGCAGGTGCCCCAGCCTTGAGCACTCAGTGTCGATTTGCTGTGATGACCTCAGCAGTGTATAATGACACTGTTCACCATTTTCTCCAGGGGAACTGATGTCTGCCATCTGGAGAGCAGTTATAATTCTGAGTGATCTCCAGCCCTCCTCTGGAGATTGACAGCAATGGTTCCCTGGGAGGAAATGGCTGGTTTGAAGGGTGTAGTCTATGGCATTGTGCCTGTCTGAGGTCCTACCCCTCCTCAAACCCACCCTCTCCAGGCTCCACCTCTCAAATCTTCACTATGCATATTGTTCCAGCTTCGGTGCTTGATGTGAAACTAACTTTGTTGAACTCTCTAAATTTGTGAATATTATGTTTCTGCATTCTCTTCTGTAGAAGCATTTTGCAAAATGATTTCCAGGTCAATGTTAATGTTAAAGGAAGAAGGAACATTCCTATCTTATTGATAAGAATTACACACACAAATTATCTCTACAAACTTTATTTCATGTTGACTTATGTCTTGCTTTGATGTGAATTTTGGACTTTTACAGGCAATATGCACTTTGAATATTGACATTGTCTCTGAATGCTGAAAAGTTGTGACTTTATTATTGTTAATGCATTTTCTTTTACACATGCTACTAGGGCCAGGGCTTTTTCGGTGGCGGCCCCTACCTGGTGGAATGAGCTCCCGGAGGAGATCAGAGCCCTGCGGGACCTCTCACAGTTCCACAGAGCCTGCAAGATGGAGCTTGCCAGGCATTTAATTAGGGGCCGCCACCGTTGTATTGCCCGGCCGCTGGAGCGCCTGGCCCATGATTTACCATCGAGTTGTTGCCATAAGAACTATGAGCAGTAGAACATCTAAGAACATTTGAGTAATGGAAATCCTCTGAAAGCGTGTCATCTAAGTGAATCTGTAATTGCCATCAGCACTTTATGTCGGTATTGGTTTTATTTGCTGTGTTTTAAAATAATTGTGTTTTTAAGCTGTATTTATGTCATTGGAAGCCGCCCTGAGCCTGCTTTGTGGGGAGGGCGGGGTATAATTTTGATAATAAATAAATAAAGCAGCGAATAGAGTAACAGGCGCCACTAGATGTTCATGGGTCATTGGGATAATCTTGAGGTCGGTGGCTGCACAGTCCCATCTCTGGAGTGATGATCCCGGTGATACCAGTTCCTGCGGCTCACAGCCGTTACAGAGGAGGAGCAGCTGTCTAATTCTAATTTCCTTGGGCTTTCCACTCCTAGGTCTTTCGTTAGGGGCCAAGTGGTTCCGTAAGCCAGGGCACTTAGCAGCAAGCCCTAGTATGGGCCAAAGGCCCCTAGCAGAGCTAGATATCAAAATAGCTCTGAAGCCCAGGGGCTCTACACTTCCACCCTGGAACCTCCGGATACACTCGAATCCGCAGGAAGGCAATCCGGTGGTCCCCCAAGGAGACAATCCAAGCCCATTCACTGCTGCACGAGGTTGTCCAAACAAATGACGTTGTCTGCAAGCTTCCAAGCTCAGACCTTCTGAAGACATCCGAGTAAATCTGGGGAAACGGGGCACATGAGAGCAGCCCTCCCATTCGCCCACTCCTCTGAGCCAGTCAGGAGCAGAAGCAACACAATTCCACACAGCAGCACCCAGCACAGGCCCGTAGCTAACGTGGGGCCCACGGGGCCCCCCCCTGTTTTCGCGGGTCCCTCCCCCAATCCTCAGCTCCTCCTCCCTCCCAACGCCCTCACCTCCTGATCGATCTGAGCCAGCATCTCCCTGTTTGAGCTCATCTGAGATGAGATGAGTCTCTTTAGGGCCCAGCAGCAACCGGTGGTTGACTGAGTCACACACACATTGGTCGGAGTGCAGCAGTTCGCTCCACCTGTTGGATTTCCTGTGCCAGGCTTCGGAAAGGATCATGATGGGCTCAGAGAAGAAGGGAGGGAGGAGTAATGCCAATAAAGGGGTGTGTGTGTGTGGGAGGGAGGGAGGAAGCTTGATCCCCACTCTCCCCCCTTTTTTTTAAACACGGCAGCTTTCCTGGACCTTTAGTGTCTATTAACACTGGGATTCTGGCTCGCTTCAGAGGAAGGCTGTATTGGGGGCTGTGTGGGTGCACGCCAAGCAGACCCCCCCTTGCCCTGGAGCCTTTGATGTAATTAGCTGGTGGCCCCCCCAAGGCCCCCTCCCCCCAAAAAAATCCCTAGCTACAGGGCTGGCCCAGCAGCAGCAGCAGCAGCACAGGTCCTCCTAGCCCCTGTCGGTCTGGTTCAGCTGGCCCCCGGGGCACTGGGCAGGCCTCACCGTAGTTCCTGCTGGCGCTCCAGAACCTGCAGTCCCATAGCAGAGCCAGAGGGCACCACAGCGGAGCTGGGAAACACTGCAGCAGTGAGGCAGATGTTTGGGCCTCCCCATAGGGCTCGTGGGGGGACTTCCCATACATGCTCTTTCACTTCCCATCCTCACAAGTGATTGATTAGATTTATTGTTACAGTTGTTGACCAGAGCACAGTAATACAAGTGATACATATTTATACCCAAGCTTGAACATTTCAGTTCACTATACATAAAATATATTTGTAAATACATAAGTTAAATCATTTATATAATCTAAAATATTAAGTAATATAAAACCATATCTAAAATATTAACTAGTATGACTTCATATTTTCCTCAGCTTAATTTCTAGCCAACCATACTTAGCAATTTTAAAGGTGACATCCAGGAGTCTTTTGGGGGGGAGCGCACCGGAGCGCAGCTCCCGGAGCTCAGGAGCCAAGCCCCACCCCCAGCCGGCCTCCCCGGGAGTCTTTCAGGCAGCCGAATGTCAATTTCAGCTCCATTATATCCTATGGGCTTTGAAGTCAATGGTGAAAACATAGGGTGGAGGCTGGAGGGGAGCTGGAGGGGAGGGGGTTTGAGGGAGAGGCTCCAAACTCACAGGGTAGCTGATGGCGTAACTTTTTTCCCACTATAGAGAACAATGGAGGGAATAGGGGCAACCTGTTTGGGGGCCCATCTGGTCCAATATTCTCGAAACTTGGTGGGTATCTTGGGGAGAGGCTCCATCAGCTACCCTGTGAGTTTGGAGCCTCTCCCTCAAACCCCCTCCCCTCCAGCCCCCAGAATATATCCTATGTTTTCACCATTGACTTCAATGGCCCATAGGATATAATGGGGCCGAATTGCCGCCAAATTTCTTTCATTCCCTCCTCTCCTTCTCTCTTTTTCCTCTTTCCCTCCTTCTTCTCTTCTCTCTTTCTTTCTTTCCCACCTTCTTCTCTTCCCTTTTTCCTCCTTTCCCTGTTTCCCTCCTTCTTCCCTCTCTTTCTTTCCCTCCCCTTTCCTTCTCTTTTTTCCCTCTTTCCTTCCCTCTTTCCTCCTTCTGTGACCCAACTCTCATGAGAAGGAGTTTAAACTTTAAACCCCTTCTCTTAGCTCCCCCACCCAGACCAGCTGGGGAAGGGGGAGGCTTTTGAAGATGCCTCCCCCTTTTGCTTCCCCTTCTGACATCATTTCCGGTGATGTCAGGGGGCATGGCATATGCTAATAGCCTAATAGCTCATTAGCATACCATATGCTAATGAGCTCCTGCAGCTGTTTTTCTACGAAAAGAAATCTCTGTTTCTATCCGCGAGCATTTTCTTGAGGTGACTTTTTAAATCTTCCCCCGGGAAGCTAGAAATTACTGGTGCTACCAAGGACTCCTGAATCTGCTTATAGATTTTACAGTCAAAAATTACATGGCTTAATAACTCTACACTCCCATCCCCACATGGACATAAGCATTCTTCTAAAGGTGTCTTGTTACATTTGCCTTCCAGTACTGCAGTAGGCATCATATCTTAACAAAGTGAAAGCCCTCCTATAATTGGGATTTTCTAAACTGTTGACATAAGGCATCAATAAAAGCCTATTTAGGGTGTTCAAATCAATCCAACACCAACTCACAAGTTTTATCCCAGTTCCCTCAGGTTCTCACAAGGTAAGCCTCCTCACTGCTTATTAAACCAATGACTGTTAAACTTGCAGACGGGAGCTCCAACTCAGAGTTCCATACTGGTTGCCATCTTGTTCTGCCATCTTGTTCTACTTGTTCTGCCTTGCAAGCCCTCGGTATGACTCACTGTCACTTGGAAATCAGTTTGATCCAAACTCCATTTTTCAGTGGTAGGCCCATGCTAAGATGTGCAAGCGCACCGGGTTCCAAAACAGAGGTCCCCTGTGAGACAGTGCACCGTGGCATCAAGCCGTTTTAAGTGTAGAACCACTAGCAATCCGAATGCAAATATTTTATCCGTTCAAAGTCACCCAGAAAGCTTCCACGTTTTGCTACATTTGCTATCCTGACATGGCTGTGGCCATCAGGACACAAATGGGTTCTTTTTGTTGTTGTTGTTCAGTTTATTTCGGTATGTAACCAGCGCAAATCAGTTATAAACACAGTTGGATACCGTACTCTAGGTACACAGCCATAAAATTGGAAATAATTAGATAAAAACTTTGAGATACTAGTATTTTTTTTTAAAAGACAGAATTATTAGACTTTCAAAAATTAAGAACTTCAAAAGGCTCAGGAATCATCTAAGTGACTCCTTAACGTGTTCTTTGTGGATTTTATAGGCGCAAGCAAGCATAACCTGGGGTTTGGAATCCAGCAAGAGCATATTACTTAATTCCAAATCCAGGAGACCTGGAAATCTCTCCAGTATACCTTCGACATACGTAATACGTATTACTTGAGAGCACCCACATTCTCCACTTCTGCACTGTCATTTTGGTCACTCGTTTGTCCCTGTTGCTTCAGGGTTCCCCCCCCCCATATGTTTAGCTCTCTCTAGTAGTCCCAGAGGGAGCAAAATACATGTGAGAAGGGGGGGGGCACCCAAAGCAATAGGGACAAATGAGTGACCAAAATGACAGTGCAGAAGTGGTATGCTTGATTGTTTCTACTTTGCCAGTGCCACGGGGGCAAATACGCTTGGCCACTGGGACCTTTTTATAGTGACCCTCTATGTCGGCAGATAGAAAAACATTACATCGGGCCATAGAAAATGCCCTTCACAAGTTGGGTTCTAAGATGAGGATCCTCTTCTCTTTGCCCCCCTTCTTTCCCAAAGAGTACCAGCTTCTGGGATGCGTCCTGACAGTAAGCAGGGTTGATTTTCAGTCTCAAGGGTGCTGCCTGCAGGCACATTCCCACGTCTGGTGCCCTGTACTGTTTGCACTCATCATGCAGCAGTACTACCAAGGACTCTTCTTTTGCTTCACAGGGCATGGCACTTTTAAAAAAGAAATGAAACACCTCGACTGCAAAATTCAGAATTAGGACAGAACTGTGTCTTCCAAAATATGGCACAGTTTGCGGAGGGGTGTGTGTGCTCCTGCTGAGTCACTTGACAGCAGGGAGGGGGCACCCGTGCGTTAGATTTCCTTCCATATCCGATGCGAGTCGTTTGAGATCTACTGCATGGGTTAATCACTGCTGTTTTAACATGCAAGGACGACATTTTCAAACAACGTGCAGATGTGCTAGGGGCAGCTGAAAGAAGGGGCGAGGCAGGAGACGCTTCCTGATACTCCTACCCTTGTTTGAAATATTGGGGGTATCGAAACAGTCCTTTTTATTTATTTATTGCCATCCAGTCATTTCTGACTTAGGGTGACCTGGTGGGGTTTTCATGGCAAGAGACATTCAGAAGGGATTTCCCATTGTCTGCTTCTGCACAGTGACCCTTAACTTCTTTAGTGGTCTCCCATCTCAGTACTAACCAGAGCTGACCCTGCTTAGCTTCCAAGACCTGATGAGATCGGGCTAGCCTAGGCTACTCACGGTCAGGATACCCTTGCCTTATCCCAAAATCTAGTTTCACCCATGGATCCCCATGGCAGCTGAGGAGGGTGGTTAACTGCATCGGCTAAGGGAAAGGAGCTCCATAAATCTCTTGTTTTGGGTTCGAGGGAAGTCATGGAGGGTGCTGTTCTGTGAGCCCAAGTTTCTCCCCTTGGTAGCAATATTCCCTCTAAGCTGTGGAGTCTTGCGAGCAAAAATTCTACTTGGTGAGCTACCAGCATTAAAGTTGTGAGCGAGCGATTGGGCTGCTGCATAAATTAGTTTGCTCTGGAGCCCTCCTTCCTGGACTAAGACAAAAACATGTGAGCCAAAGGCTAGAAAACTGTGAGCTAGCTCACACCAACTCAGCTTAGAGGGAATAGTGCTTGGTAGTTAGCTTGAGGGTTGAACAGAAGTGGAGTCCGTTCCCACTCCCCACCCCAGTTACCTCAGAGAGGTAGTGAAGGCTCAGCCTCCCTTCGCACTGGGCAAGTGTTGGTGGGAGAAATTTCCCACAGTTTTCACACACACGCACCCTGCACATTTTGACAGAAGCCCTAAAACCTTAATAGGGCAAGAGTGCCACCTACAGCCTGTGGGACCTTGGGCCCCTTGGGGGTTGACATCAGAATGACCCATTCATTTCCATCCCACATTGGTCCATCCTGACCTGGTTGATCCCTTCGGGAAAATCTGGTTTCGGCCAGACCAGCTACATGTCATGGAATTTCAGAGCCATTACCAGATGCTTGATAGAGGTGAGACTATATTTTGTAAGTCTCTAATGAGTAGCAGTAGCCTTCGACATCAGAGATGGGGCTTCACGTGGCACTGGCTAAATCAGCTCATCACACTTAGAAAGGAGGCTGACTTAGGTTCAGTTCCACTGACCATGAATAGCTGGACACTTGAGACTTTCCCTTATCTTCATTTTTCAGTCTTGAGTAGAAACTGGGTCCCACAGGAGGCTGGGTAGGGGTTAAGGACTCCTCCAAACTCTTGTTACTGTAAGGAACTCTGCACATGCTCTGAGGAACCTATTACAGCCTAGGTAACATGTACCCAGCTGAGTTTGTCCAGTGTTATGGCTTTTTATCTGGTGAGGTCAGCACTGTGGTTTTGTGTGCTACCCTGAATCTCATTTTGCTCCCTTCCCACCACTTCTTTGAATCCAACCACGCTTGTCCTTTTTCTCTCTGTTTTATAATCAGCCTTTTTTTTTAATTACATTTTTGGCTTCCCTTAATACAATCTATTTCTCTTTACACAATTGATTTCCCTGAATCTCTCCCTTACTTGCTACATAGTGATTATAAGGTATTTTCTAGGGTTTCTATCCTTCACTTTGTTATTATTCTAGTACTGCACTTGAAGGATACCTTCTCAGTGGGTCAGTCTAGATGTTCTCAGGAGGTACTGAGTGGTAGTGGCTGGTTAATAATGTATTTCCTAGGGAACTCCTAGTCTTAGGGAGTTTCCCAGCAAGGAGAGACACTGGTCCCCCTCCGTCCATAGCAACCCCCCATTTTACTTCACATTGTAAGTACCTTCGTGCTTTGTTGCTATTGAAGTTAAGTTTTTTCCGAGGACAGCATGAAACAAGACTGCAGTTGATAATGTTTAGATTTCCAGGCCAGAAATGATGGCTGCTACTTGTAGGTCTCTAAGTCCCTTAACTACGCAAATGCAGTTCGGGTACTGAAGATCCTAATTATGTTAGCGTGCAGAGAGGCTTAATCATTTTTATGTGACATCCTCATCAATAAAGCACTATATTACTGACAGGAAGTTTCTTTAATCAGAAAGTGCTTCCCCCCACCCCCCTCAGTGAGGGAAAAAGAAATACCTTTCGGCTTACAGACCCACAGCTGTAGATTGGGCTGCTTATTTTAAACATGGGATCCACTGCTTCCCACTGCCCTGTAACAAGTTTCTTGGAATTCTGGCATTGCTGGTGCCCCACCCCAGCTCTAGGGTTGCCAACTGCCCAGGAGAAAATTGTCCTGTCCCTATAATAGTGACTTAATGAGGTATTACTGACCTCTATGCCATGAAAAACAGCAACTGCCCATTTCCACACTTTAAGCCACTATTAAAGGGATAGTATGTTTTTCTCCCCACCTGTTGGCAACCCCACTTACCCCCTTGACTGCCTCCTCCCTCTTTGCCTGTAGGTGAGGCTTTTCTGTCCACTTCCTTTCTCATTACCAGCAATGTCCTGTTATCTAATGGGCCAACCACTATTGCGTCACAGCCGCTCAGCCCCAGCAAGAGGCTGTGAGCGATATGCCTTATACTGAATTCCTCTTAAATTAACCCACTACTTAGTGGCATCATTTTAACATTCTTCAGTCTTGTCCTGGTGGAATATGGTATATCATTATTATTTTAATTCTACTATGTGCATACAGGGCCAAGACATTTATAGCTCAACCTTCAGACAGTCAGAAATATAATTCTACCAGTTTTTCTCTCGCCCTACCTTTTTTCTTTTTCCCAAATCTTCTAGCTCTTCTGGTAATAAAGATGCACTTGTCAAAAATGTGGAGAAGGGTCTCAATTTACCTCTAGATAAATATGCATGTGTTCTGTTAAATAGTGGGGGTTCCCTGGGTGAACAGACTCCCAGTCTGATCAGCTCTACTGTATTCACTGATTTCAGCAAGAACAAGACTGTAGACCAGAGCCTCAGCTCGGTTATATTGCCTGCAATGGCCACACCCCAACACACCCCACTCCCAATGATAGCCTATTTACAAAACTTTACATTTTAATTGTTTACTGTCCTACACCTTGATTGCTTACTGCCAGAATCCTGTTGGTCTCTTGTTATTCGACTCCAAGCTCACCCTGTCTCTGGCAGCACAGTCCTGCAATGTTTCAATCCCAATATATAACACCCCTCCCCCCTAAGTTCCAAACCAGCTAACAGGCATAGTCCCTGAGGTATGCCAGCTTGTGTAGCTCTCTCTAAGAATGCCACGGTTCCTGCAGTGGTGGAGACGGTGCCAGAGCTGGGCTTGGTGAGGTGGGGACCTCTCTGGAGTCCTGTGGGGCTGGAACAGAGCCTGGAAGGTCCGTCGCAGCCTGTGTGGGGCTTCCTTCTTCTTGGCACTCAGGCTGCCCACTGTTGTGAGGGGGGGCTCACTCTCGGTGGCGGTGATGGCTCCAGGCCACAATCCTCCTCCTCAGCTGAGGGCAAGTCCAGCTCCTTGGGCAGCAGGCGGCAGCACAGCTGGTCTATGGGTCTGCATAGAAGCTGGCCCCTATCTGTTGATACCTCATACGAAAGGGGTCTGGTGACTCAGGTCACTCTTGCCGGGACCCACGTGGGACTGCTGGAATAGTTCCATGTGAAGACAGGATCACCTGGAAAGAACCCACGGGGGGCCTCCTGACTCACCAGAGATTGGCGTAATTCTGGGGCACGGTCTGGGTGCAAATGGTCCAATCACGTAATGAGGTGGCAGCCCATCAAGAGCTCAGTGGGGCTGCGACCAGGGAATGTGCTCGGGGTCACTCGGTGGCTGAACAGAAAGACAGCAAGCCAGCGGTTCCAGTCTCCGTGAGTGAGCCATTTTAGAGCATTCTTGGTAGTTTGCACCATCCTCTCAGCTTGTCCGTTGGGGGCTGGGTGGAAGGGAGCAGACTGCATGTGCCGGGTGAGGTTCTGTTCCGAGAACTCCTGGAACTCCCCTGAAGTGAAGGCTGTGTCGTTGTCTGTCACAACTGTGTCCTGTAGGCTGTGGGTGCTAAAGATATGTCTCAGAGCCCAGATGTCTGCACGGGATGAGGTGGATGCGAATGGCACGACTTCTAGCCACTTGGTGTATGAGTCCACTAGGAGAAAGAACAGCTGCCCCTGGAATGGGCTGGCAAAGTCCAAATGTAACCATGCCCATGGCGTGTGAGTGGACTCCCATGGGTGAATGGGGGCCTTCAGAAGTTCGGGGCATGTCTCCTGGCAGGCCTGGCAATGCTATACCCAGGCCTCGATTTTGCTGTCCATTCCTGGCCACCATACATAGCTCCTGGCCAGTGCTTTCATCTTCACAATTCCCAGGTGGGTCTCGTGCGGGGCTCCCAAAACTCATTTACGCAGTGGTGGGGGAATCACTACCCAGCTTCCCCATAGGAGGCACCCCTTGTGAGCTGAGAGCTCGTCTTTGCAGGATGTAAACTCTGTGAACTCTGGACCCACCCAGCCAGTAGGCCATTCCTTCCCCACCCAGTCCAAAATGCAGGAGAGGATACGGTCCCTGGTGGCGTGGTGGGAAATGTCAGCGGCATGCAGAGAGTGGTCTGGTAGGTCCTCCACCATCAAAATTTGGTGTGCAGGGCCGGATCTGGGTCCACAGAGCTGAGAGGGAGGCAACTAAGGGCGACTGCATGACCCATAGCCTTCCCAGGCCGGTACTGCAAGGCATATTGGTACCCCCTCCCCCCAGAAATATGGACCAGCACAGAACTCTGGGTGACAGTATCTGTGGCGTCTGGTGGTCCAAGGTGAGGAGACCAAGCAGGGGCTTGTGGTCAGTAGTGATGGTGAAGGGGCGGCCGTACAGGTAATCGTGGAACTTTTTCACTCCTGCCATGATTGCAAGGGCCTCTTTGTCAATCTGGGTGTAGTTCCATTTGGCTGACGACAGGGTCCTTAAGTAGTAGGCCACCGGCACCTCTCTCCTGTCCAGCAACTGATGGCCCAGGGCTGCACCAACGCCGTAGGGAGAGGCAGCGCATGCCAAGATGATTGGCAGTGTCTCATCAAAATGGGCAAGGATATAATTCGAGGTTAGCAGCTCCTTCATGGCACGGAAAGCGGGGGTCTGCTGCTGGCCCCACACCCATGAGGCTTTCTTGTTGAGCAGGCGGTGGAGTGGCTCCACAAACACACCTTTATGGGGCAGGAAGGAGTGGTAAAAGTTCAGAAGCCCCAAGAAAGCTTGCAGCTCGGCCTTCGAGGTGGGAATGGGTTAGGTGTGAACCTTGTCGGGGGCTAGATGGATGCCATCTGCATCTATGGCGAACTCCAGGAACTCAGCACGGGGGACCCCCAGGAGGCATTTCTCCCGCTTCACCTTCAGCCCAGCAGAGTGGAATCGTTGCAGCATGGTGCAGAGGCGGGGGGCAAAGTCTTCTTCTGTGGGGGCGGTGATCAATACATCATCAAAGAAGGGCTGGACTCCAGGGATGCCTTTCAAGAGAGAGTCCAGAAAATTCTGGAAGATCCTTGGGGCCACACTCACCACACTCACCCCGAACTCTAACTGGTTGACTCTGAACACACCCCAGTGTGTGACAATGGTCTGTGCCTCAGCGGTTGGCTCATCAACTGGGAGTTGTTGATATGCTTGAGCCAAGTCCAATTTACCAAAGACCTTGGCCCCCACCAATGTCGCTAGGACATGGCTGACTACAGGCACTGGGTAAGCGTGGTCTCTCAGTGCCTTGTTGATCGTACATTTATAGTCCACGCAGATGCGGACGTCCCCATTAGGATTAATTGGAGTTATGATGGCGGTCTCCCAGATGGCGTGGGGAACCGGCTCTAACACTCCTTGCACCACTAAGTGGTCCAGCTCCACCTCAGTTTTGGATTTGAGTGCAAACGGGACTCTCTAGGCCTTGAGGCAGATGGGCCGCACCTTGAGGTTAAGTTGTAGCAACACTGGGGGCCCTGTGTATTGGCTGAGGGTCCCACCGAAGACAGCAGGGAATTCGTCACACACCTGGCTGAAGTCTGAGGGCTACACGCAGTGCACCCCCATTACCTTGAACGCCAAGGGCGCGAACCAGTACAGTCCAAGCAAGCTGGTGAGCCATCCTTCTACCACCAACAAGTCTAACAATCCCTCAAACTTAATGTGGACTTTGCCCCATCCCTTAATGGCCACCTCATTCTTTCGAAAGTCCTGAAGTGTAAACCCAGCAGGTTTGAGGCAGGGGCCCCCTTGTGGACAGAGCTTCTGGAGAGTCTCTTCTGAGATGATGGAGATGGAGGGCCCCAAGTCCAATCCCATCTTGCAGGGCATTCCCTCAATAAGCACAGTCATTTTTATTTTATCTGGGGTGTCCTGGGGCAAATCCAGTACCTGCTGTCAGTGAGTGGCGGTGGTGTGCAGGTCCACTGCCTCCTGGTGCATGTTGGTGCATCTCTGGATTCCCTTGGAGCGGCAGACACGGGCGATGTGGCCAGTCTTGTCTCAGGCCCTGCAGGTTGCATTTTTGAAATGGCAGGATCAGCATTTATGGGTCTCTCCACAGCTGGCGCAGGGTGCGTGTGAGATGGTCTCTGCTGGGCAAATGGTGGCGATGGAAGATCTTGTGTTGTGGGGAGCTGAGTGACATACCTGATGGACCTCCTCCTCATCCAATGCTTCAGAAGTCGAAGGGTGCCTGGTGCACAGCGGAAGTCTGACGGTCTCACCTGGATTTCTCATAGGTGGTGACCTCGCGTAATGTTTTTACTAGTGTGAGGACCTCCTGGCCAATGAGCTTTTGGCATAGTTTCTCCTTTCTGATGCCCATCATGAACCAGTCTAGGAGGGCTTCATTGAGATTTGTGAATTCACAATTGAGGGCCAGGTCTGCCATGAAGTCGGCGGTCATCTCATTGGACTTTTTTGATGCACGCAGAAGTCCACGCGGTGTGCCATCTTCATAGGTTGAGGCACGAAATGGTCGGTGAGTGCCTTGATAAGGTTGTCGTACATGGCCACTTCCAAGGTGATTGGCATGATGAGGCCCTGGACTAGTCTTAGTGTTGTGATCCCACAGGCACTGAGCAGGAGAGCCTTTTTCATGGCTGCGTCCTGGATGCCCTGGAACACTATGTAGTACTTGAGCTGCTCCACCCAGGTTTTCCAAAGTTCTGGGTGAGTGGGGTCAAATTCCGGCAGATGTCCTGGAGCAGCAGCCATGGTCCCGGTAGCAATGCGATGTGCTTGGCACTGGTGCTCGGTGCGTGGTGCGGTGCTGGAGGGTGCTGGGCAGGCTCAACTGGATCCCACCTTCATCACCACTGATAAATAGTGGGTTCGATGGAGCTTCACGGCATATGTTTTGAATTCATCGGTGTACTCCTGCACTGAGCGCCCCCCTGCCGTAGGCCTTTCAAGCGGGTGCGCGCTCTCTCTAGCTCCAGGGGGTCTTCATACTGACATCGGAAGGCCCACATAAAGGCATTCACATCTCAGAGTTCTGGTCCCTGGACGTTGTGGAGGCCCACGAACCAGTCGGCCGCCCAGTCCTGGAGGCGTGACCCGATAAAATCCACACGGTGCTAATCTGTGGCGAAAGGGGAAATGCCAGCTTCTCTGGAGTGCCGTCAAATGTCACTTCCAGGTGGGGCCGCTCCAGAACTGCTGGGGACGCAGGTGGTCTGTTCGGCCCGACCGGGCCAGCAGGAACACTCGGAGTCGCTGGGGGAAGAGGTGGAGGTACTTGCGGGGGGTCCGGCAGTGCCCTCCCAGTTCCGTCAGGGGGCTGTTCACGATTCCGGAACTCTTGCTGGATTGCCTCCATGATGATGCCTTGTATGTCCAGCATCATGTTTTGCATTTCTCACCTTATTTCTTCAGCCTCACCCCTGAACTCCCTACAGAGATATTCAGCTTCCGAATCTTCCACAGCACGGATGTGTTCTGCTTCCTCCCGGAACGAGCGCCCGTAGCACTGTCTGGTACTGTCACCCGCGAATCTATCAGCCCTCGGGTTGGGAGTCAACAGCCAGGTGGGCTCAGCCCAGGAGAGGCACCCATGAGTCTCAAGTCCGCACCCCACCTTCAGCTCCTCTGGGCTCCATGGCTGTCACTGGAGCCGCCGTGCTCCGTTGTTCCAGTGCAATGCTGTCTGCCATAGTTGTAGGGATTTCCCCATCCTCTCTGCTCATCACATTTGTGATGCAGGAGGTTGAGGAAGAAAAGCTGAGTTCTAACAACCTGTCAGAAACCGGGTTAAATCAGTTCTCAACAACAGCCAGTCTGTAGGAAGCTAACTTATTGAGATCGTTGATAGATACCATTCTGGACACATCCTTTGTTAGAACTAACGGTGAGCAGACAAAGCTTACAGATATAGTGGTTTCAAGCAGAAGCTAATAAAGATCAGGGCCCAATCACCCCAAAGTATTAGCCCACCAGAACTAACAGCCAACTACCCCTTCACTAAACACCTATTCCTCTCGGAGCATCCCTCCCGCCAAAACTAACAGTTGCCTATCCCCACAACCTTAGACACGTAGCCTCTATAGACCAAGAAAACAGAATAACAAACAAGTAAGGCACTGGGACATTTGGCTCCACTTCAGTGTCAAGCCCCAGATACATCAAAGAGAGGGGAACCCCTCTCTCCATGGCAGGTGAGCTGTAAAATTCACAGAGAGCCTGACACAAGAACAAGACTGTAGACCAGAGCCTCTGCTTGGTTATATTGCATGCAGTGGACACACCCCAACACACCTCACTCCCAATGATAGGCTGTTTACAAAACTTTACAGCTTAATTGGTTACTGCCAGAATCCTGTTGGTCTATTGTTATTCGGCTCCAAGCTCACCCTGTCTCTGGCAGCACAGTTCTGCAATGTTTCAGTCCCAATACATATCATGTTCCTACTGAGAGGTAACCACGTAGGCAAAAGGGTGCTGACCCATGACCTGCAGATACAGCTACATGCACAAGTTGTCTGTGATAGCTCAGATTACCTGGAGGAAGAAGGATACTCGGGGCTGCATTCAGCCCCCCCCAGTGATTGGCACTATGACCAATAATCTGATGGGCCTTTGAATAACTGGGACCCAAGCATGCATGTATGCATGCAAAACAAGATCAGATTTCCACCTTAAGCTTGTTCAGAGACAGTTTGCTGTTGTTAGCTCTCTGCAAGCCACACTCTCCTTCACCTTAAATCTCCAGGTCTTCAGGGAGTTCAAATGTCTCTGCCCTCTAACAAGCTCTTTTAATCTTGCCATTATCACAAGGTTCTCTAGGGATGTAATAGCTAGGAAAATGGACATTAATAGGCACAGATAGACAGCTAAACCCATCTGATACCCCAGCAAATAACTGCTTCTATTTGTTTTCTAGAGAGCAGTCCCCCCCATCTCCTTTATGGAATGATAATTGTGCATTTATGTGGGTTCCAGGCAGCTGCCCTCAAGCAAGTATTCTGATTGTTCAAATATTGCATTTCCCCAGAACATTCGCCATATAACCTTTATATAACTGGGAAATGTAATGCTTTTCCCAGCTAGATATTCCATTGCTGTTGAAAGGGACAGTGCCGAAGATGCTGCATGATCCAGAACAAGAACCAAGAAGAACAGCCAGGTGAAAAGGAATAAGGTCACCAACTTCCAGGTGGGGCCTGTAGATCCCCCAGAATTATGACTGTTCCCCAGATGACAGAGATCAGTTTCCGGGGTGGGGCTACTTTGCAGTCTGTGGCATTACACTCTGGTGAGGCCCCTTCTATCTCCAAACCCCACCCTCCACAGGCACCACCTCCAAATCTCCAGGAATTTTCCAAACTGGAGCTGGCAATCCTTCAATTTGAGGCATTAAATGCAGGGGCTCACAACCAGTGCAGGGGCTTGGCTACCACTGCCTTTTGGGGGAGAAAGGCATGGTAGAAGTTCAGAAGCCCTAAAAAAGCCTGCAGTTCCACCTTGTTGCTGGGCGCGGGGGCCTCCACGATGGCCTTGACTTTATCCCTCACCAGATGGAGGCCCGTCATGTTGACCTGGAACTCCAAGAAATCCACCTCTGGGACCCCGAGAAGGCACTTCTCCCTCTTGACCTTCAGGCCGGCCAAGTCGAAGCAGTGCAGGACAGCACAGAGATGGGAGGTGAAGTCCTCTGGGGTGGCTGCGGCAATGAGGACGTCATCAAAGAAGGGCGCTTCACTCCAGGGATCCCTTTTAACAGAGAGTCCATGAGCTGTTGGAATATCCCTGGGGCCACACTAATCCCAAACTGCAGCCGCTTGACTTTGAATGCCCCCCCTTGTGTCACGATGGTCTGAGCGGTGGCCATGGCCTCATCCATGGGCAGTTGTTGGTATGCTTGTGCAAGATCCAACTTCCCAAAGATCTTGGCCCCAGCTAAGGATGCTAACACATGACTCATGACCGGGACCGGGTAGGAGTGGTCATGGAGGGCCTTGTTCAAAGTGCATTTGTAATCTGCACAGATGTGGACGTTGCTGTTGGGCTTTATGGGGGTTACAATAGGAGTCTCCCACAGCCCGTGTGAGACAGGTTCAAGGACCCCTTGCGCCACTGAACAGTCTAGTTCTGCATCTATTTTTGGCTGCAATGCTATCGGGGCATGGCAGAATCGCATGCGGATGGGGAAAACCAGGGGGTCTAGCTGCAGTGCAACCTTATAGTAACCCAGAGCCCCATTGAAAACCCTAAGGAATTCCCTGCAAATCTCGGCAAAATCCCTCTGTGCGCATTGCCTCAACCCCCCCCCCAATGGTGATGCCCAGCGGCGCAAACCATGCCCACCCCAAGAGACTAACCAAGTTGCCCTCAACCACCATCAAGTCCAGTGAACCCTCAAACCCCCTGTACTTCACCGGGAAGGTCCCCACACCCCGAATCAGGACCAGGTTCCGTTGGAAGTCCACTAGGCTCAAGGGTGATGGGCACAGGCAGGGCCCCCCATTTGGGTAAAGTCTGTTCAGCGTTTCCACTGATATGATGGAGGCCACTGACCCGGAGGCCACTTCTATTGTGCAGGGGGACCCCTCTATCTGGACCTGGACCTGGACCTTCAGGGCTGCGGGCAGGTTAGAGAGGCATAGTACCTGTAGGGAGGGTTGGCTGGTCAGGAGGTAGAGGTCGTTGGTATCTGCGGTGACCTCATGATGTGCGGTGGCTTGGTGGCATGGCTGCTGCTGGGATTGCTGGTTCTGGGCTCCCTTGGACCTGCAGGATTGGGTGAGGTGTCCCTTTTTTCCACACACATGGCAAACAGCATCTCGAAACCTGCATGACTTGCGCTCATGAGCACCACCACAACTGGTGCATGTTGCCCAACCAGCAGGTTTCCCGGAGGGCCAGGATGCCCCAGCCGCTCCTGTAGGCTTCTTTCTGCTGGAGGGTTGGATGAAATGGACGTCCTCCTCATCAGAGTTCTTGGGCATTGAGTCAGGGAGCATGTGGTGAGATGCCGCTGGCAGACGGTTGTGGTGGGAGGCTTCATAGGCGATGGCGAGCTGGAGGGCATAATCTAGTTTGAGGTCGTGGGTGCCGATCATCTTGCGGCAGAGTTTTACATCACTGATTCCCCAGACGAACTGGGTCAAGATGTTCTCCTCCACCTTGGTGAAACCACATTCCATTGCATGTTGGCGCAGCATGGCCATGCAAGCATCACTGGGCTTCTGGATGCGCCCCTGGAATGCCATCCTCCTGGCCATCATCATTGGCTTGGGCATGAAATACTTGGTCAAGGCTTCAATAATCTCCTCGTACGTACATTCGAGGATTGCCTTAGGGGCCAGGAGGCTCTTTGCAAGCTGGATGGTTGCCACTCCACATGAGCTGAGGAGGAGCACCCTTCTCTTGCCAGCGTCAGTCACCTCGTGGTAGATGAGGTGGCAGGTCAGCTGGTCCATTCATGAATCCCAGAACTCGGGATGTGTGAGGTTGAAGACTTTGAGATGTCCTGGAGTGGCGGCCATGACTCTAGTGCAGCGTGGGGAGCGGAGTTGGGGAGAGCCGGGCATGATGCAGTGCTGCTCGGAAGTGGTGCATGGTACAGTGGCTTCCTCTGCATTGGTGCTCTGTGCTGTGCTGGTTGGAAAGTCAGGCCCACTCATCAGCATCACACCTTTGTCACCACTGTAAAGTACTGGGTTCGCTGCACGGAGACTCGGACTACGACATGCGTTCAGACACGCTTATTGTAATTCACACACAGGACTGAAAAACGGCCCTGCAAGGGCCAACTATATACACTCCACCTGGCACACCCACAGTCCCATTGGAGGGTTTGAATTTCTTGCCAGATGTCCCATTGGTGGACACAGGGTGGTCTCGGATCTCTGGTCCCTATTGTGTTTTGGGACCAAGCTCCTTACTGCAGTCATGGACCCCTGGTGGCGGTGTACATAACATGCAATTAACTGAGAAGGACCTCGGATCCCCGGGCTTCTCTAGCACAGGTCACCCTACCTCAAGTCCGGTAAGGATGGGGATATCATCTTGGTGGGAGGCATGCTGTCATCAAGACATTGGGGGGGCACTGATCATATATGGGCATGCCCTTGCCTACATCAGAGGTATTTGCAGATGGAGGAGCTGCCGATTGAGTCAAATCTCAGAGGTCTGCTTGTCAGGCTCACCAGATAGTCAGTCAAACACCAGGTTTCTTCAGAAGATAGTGTTTATTAAGACAAAGCTGATGGTACAGGTACAAGCTCTTTGTCAGTGATAACATGAAACAGAAAGCATCCCAAGATATAGCTCATTCAAACTACCCCCCACTACCTAAGCCAATGGATATTTTGCACGTGCGCGCGTGAAACTACCAACTAATAAGCTTAAGAAAACAACCCAGACCAGTACTTTCTCAGTGCCAGGATGGCAGTGACATGAGACCCAAGGTCAGGCAAAGTGATAAGAAACAGAACAGCCAACACTATATCAGTGAGAGACCAGAGGCGCCTTTACTCCCACATTCCAACATGCCTCCCTCCACCCCCCTATGGCAGGGTTACCTGACATCGCTAGAGGGTCCTGGAAGTTGGTTCCTTTTGTGGCCTGTGTTCTCATATGGCCCATAGTAGCTGGGTGGTCATCTGTGTCCCAGGGGACATCAGGGGCCTGGAGGGGGATGGGACTGATAGGGCTTCTAGAGTGTGGGCCATTATTGGAGTGCATTATCGTCTGGATGGGTTCCAAATTATTTTTTTCTTGAGGCAAAGAGTTTCTTAAAAGCGTTTGCTTCCCCAAGGGGATTGCCACCTCACCTGATCTGTTCAGTAACGTCCACCCATGTGACAGCTTCCAAGTTCCTGGAGCCAAGAGCCATTTCTGTGGTTGCATTTAGCCCTGAATGTACCTCTTTTATGAATTTCCTAAGATTTACTTTTACGGCCAGTTCTCAATTGGGAAATCAGAATCTGGTGAGGCCTGCTGAGTTCTGCTAAATACTTTTTCCGTGCTGCATAAACTTCTAGGCCCAGGGCATCTGTGGGGGACTGTTCCACATTAATAGAAATGTTATCCACATCATCCCTGGGAGAAGATGCCGCAATACTGCTTTCTTCCAGCGGAGGGCAGCGTCTGGTAGTCCACCAGCCAGACTCAGTCCTACCTCAAACAAATCCCAGCCCGAGGCCGCCACACAACCTTTGTTATGTGGTTTATGTCAGGACCAATAACTTGTGGGTACGGTGATCCCAGTGGCTGCCGTTTCTTTAGCCAGGGGTCCCAATTGCTCAGCAATGGCCTTTTACTGATTGGGTTTCCAGGGAATACAGTTTACAGGTTGTTGGGCAGCTGGAGCAGGCAGGGCCAGGAGTGAGAATGTTCAAGCAGCCCAAGCAGGAGTCTGAGGCCTCCAGAGAGCTGAGCCTGGGACTATCATGACTGTTCTCTGGGGGCCTTCCTCCCTTGTTTCAGTCCTCAATTCCTCCTCTTGGGGAGCAGAAGGAATTGTTAGCAGAGAGGGCTCTGGTGGGGAGCCTGGAGGCGCTGAATCTGGGTCGGGGCAGACCGGCTCCATGTACACTGCAGCTCCCAAACCCTTAGGGTGTTTTGGGGCTTCCTCTAATTCCTGTATTTTTGCATTGCACAGTGGATGGTTTTTAGATTTATTAAACAGAGGCTTTTGGAACTGGAATTCCACAAACTCTGCCCTGCTCAGCCTTATATATGTTCTCCCTCTTTTTAAAGTTTAGATACCCAGCCTGGGATAATGTCCCATTACTTATGCCATCTTGAGATTCCTTTCCTCCTCCCCCCCAACATCATTTAATTTTATTTCTACAGAATTAAATTACAGAGTTACTTAAAAATACATAAGATACAAATAATAAACAACATAGGAAGTAATATCAGAAAAACAATAACATTCTGGAACAATCAAGGTTAAGGATAGAAAAACGTAAGCCGAGCCAAACTTTGAAAATATATAACTTCAAAAAAAAAGTTATATAATCTTATGCTCCTATGTTTTAACCTATGTGTGGATTTTAATTTTATATATTGACCCTGGATATTATGTTAAATTTACTATGCCAATAAAGGTATTGTACTTGTGTACAACTGACTTCACCGTGGGCAGCTTTGGCTTCATTAGCTGGATACAGGGTGGCGGCTTGGGGTTCTTTGAACTGCTGCTGCTGCTGCGTTTCCAGGATTTTTAGATTTAATTCACCAACGGTGGTCTGCCGTGAATGACACTTGTCATAAGAACATAAGAACATAAGAGAAGCCCATGTTGAATCAGGCCAGTGGCCCATCTAGTCCAACACTCTGTCACACAGCGGCCAAAATATACCAGGTGCCATCAGGAGGTCCAGCAGTGGGGCCAGGGCACCAGAAGCCCTCCCACTGCTGCCCCCCCAGCACCAAGAATAGAGTGCATCACCTGCCCCAGACTGAGAGTTCCCATCTATACCTTGTGGCTAATAGCCACTGATGGACTTCTGCTCCATATGTTTATCTAATTCCCTCTCGAAGCTGTCCATGTTTGTAGCTGCCACCACCTCCTGTGGCAGTGAATTCCATGTGTTAATCACTCTTTGGGTGATTGTCGGCCACATTATTTTTGTTGGTTACAAATTTCCCATACAAATTTTCAAGCTGGTGATATTAACTCTCTAATTGAGCTTTTTTTTTTTTCATCTGCAGTCTTTTTCAGCTCCTCTATCACCTCTGCATTCTCGCATGCCTTCTGTCATTGTTTACGTAGTTCAGTATCAGCGTTAAACAAAATCCAGGCAGCAGTTCCTTTCTTCTTCTTTTTAAGTTGCTTCATTTCTGCACAGAATTTTTCAAACCAATTCAGAGCTTTATCTCGTTGGTCTGTGGCATTTGACAAAAAGCCTTTCTGCTAGGGACTTACACCCTTTTTGCAGACGCATCGCCCCAGCCGGAAGCTATTTAGTCAGTGCTTGCAACCTTTCTGCTTATCCTGGATAGCCATTTTTTAAGTTTTGAGTCAGGGTTTTGCCAGAAACTTTTCCCATAACCAGTGTTCCCTCTAAGCCAAGTTAGTGTGAGCTAGCTCACAGTTTTTTAGCCTCCTCCAGCTCACACATTTTTGTCTTCGCTCAGGAAGGACGGCTGCAGAGCAAACTAATTTATGCAGTAGCCAAATTGCTCGCTCACAACTTTAATGTCAGTAGCTCACAAAGTAGAATTTTTGCTCACAAGACTCCGCAGCTTAGAGGGACCACTGCCCACAACTGTACTATGCAAACAGAGGCTCACTCACATGGCCAAAGACTGGTAGGAAGTGCTGTCAAGTAGCAGCTGACCTATGGCGACCCTGTAGGACAGAGAAATTTCTGGAGATTTGGGGGGGTGGAGCCTGGGGGGTCTGGGGAGGGGAGGGACGGTAGCTGCCTAGAATGCCACAGAGTCCGCCCTTCACAACAGCCCTTTTCTCCAGGAGAAGTGAACTCTGCCGCTTGGGGATTAGTATAATCCCAGGAGATCTCCAGGCCCCACTGGGAAGTTGGCAAACTCACCGCAGGGGCTTCAAGGGAAGAGACAAAAGAGGAGGCACAGCAACCCTGCATTTCCTTGGTGGTCTCCCATCTGAGTACTGACCAGGGCCAACCCTGCTCAGCTTCTGAGATCTGTGAAGGTCAGATTAGTCTGGGTCATGGAGGCCTTGCACTCTGTGATCACATACTCCTCCATAAAACAACAAAAAATAAAAATCCCTGCCTATAGAGAACTGGCTTTCAGGAACTAGTGTCTTCCCGACAGACTAGATTTTTGTATGTACAAATGTGCTTTAGAGGGGGAAACATTTCATTAGCCGAGCATCTGTCTGCAGTCTAAAGTGGTCCAGTTGGCACAGATTTATCAATTTAGCCGAATAAAAAACCCAGATCTGAGCGACATTGGCCAGACAAGGGTTAACAATATGGCCCAGCTCTGATTTTTACAAGGGCAGCACTCTGGAGTGAGTAACCCAGATGAAAGAAGCACAGTCATCTGGCATGCAATGTGAAGTGCACATGACAGAGTTAATTTTGAAACCCTGGCAGAAATGTGAAGAGTTAATCGGATTCCGTCTCTGATTAGGCAGACCTTGACTGGGAGGCGAAGCACAAAGAGCTTTTTGATGAGTTTTTTTACACGGCATAACCCAAATCAGGCTGCTCTGTTATTATGTGATCGTTTCCCAAAGAAATTAAACACTGCCCAAGTTGTAAGTGATAATAACTTCTACAATCTGCAGAGACTACCGGGGGTGGGTGGGGAGACAGGCTTCCTAGAATACATTCAACAGACTGTTTTGACAACACACAGGGAGTCATTATTTCTGCTAAATTAAGGTTCTATGCTTGGGTAGTTTGTTTCCTGGAACTTCCAGTGGGTAAATATAATTTGAAAGACTGAAATATTGCAAGGCTGTCCGATTCAATAGCAGCACATCTGTCAGAAGTTACAGACACGCATGAAGCATGATGGGTATCGATTCCACACTGCTGCTGCTGCTATGTCCACTGGGGGTCTGCACCAGATCTTCAGTGCTCAAAGGCAGGTTTGCACTTATGGCAGGCCCCACCTGAGAACCTAAGGAACATTTAGGGGCCACCTCTGGAAGATCCACAGGTGCCTTCATACGCACACCACCCAGCACCAGTACGGTTTAAACCAAAGGTCCCCAGCCAGCGTTTTTGAGCCTGCAGGCACCTTTGGAATTTTGACACAGCCTGGTGGGCATAGGGTTGCCAGGTCTGGGTCGGAAAGTACCTGGGGACTTTGGGGGTGGATCCAGGAGAGGGCGGGGTTTGGGGAGGGGAAGGGCCTCTCAGCATGGTGCAGTGCCACAGAGTCCACCCTCCAAAGCAGCCATTTTCTCCAGGGGAGCTGATCTCTGTCATCTGGAGATCAGCTACGAAAGTGGGAGATCTCCAGGCCCCACCTGGAGGCTGGCAACCCTAGGTGGGCACAGCTACAAAATAGCCACCGGGGGAAGCAGACCAAGCCACAATACGTCCGCCATGGCTTTTCTTCAGTCACCCAGTGAAGATCCTTGTGCTGTATGGGCAGCTGCTGCCCAAGCAATGTCTTAAAAAATCTGCACAGCCCATCAAATATTCTGTGACTGATCAGAAGCTCTGCTGGGCAGAAGCCTCACCCGGCCCCTTCTAAAAACCCTTGGTAGGCCCCAGGAAAGGTGTCCGTGGGCATGAGGGTTGCCAGACCCCTTGGTATGGCAGGGTTTACCCACTTTTTGGGGGGGTTGAACCCGCCACGGGCCAGCTGGCCAGCAGGGGAAGCCCCGCCCCCAAGCCCTAACACCTGCAGCCAACCCTCTCCCTCCCCGCTTGAGAGAGGGGAGGGAGAGGGGCGGCAGCTAGCTGCATGCTTAAATTCCAAGTGGCATTGCTGCTTGGAGGTCGGGCACGCGGGGCCACCGGTTGGAAGCACTTAACGGGACCCCTTTAAGTGCTCGCAGCTGGCGGGACCGGGCCCCACACGCCGGGCCCCACACCCCTTTAAGTGCTTGCAGCTGATGGGACCAGTCCACGTGCGCTTGATTTCCAAGGCAATGCTGCCTGGAGATTGGGCAAGCGGGGCCTGCGGGCTGCAAGCACTTAAAGGGGTGTTATGTATTGGAATGTGAATCTGGGCTATACATTCCTATGTTAAGCTTGATTTCAAATGTGGCTCTTCAGCTGTGGCATTACTATTGGCTGGTTTCTAAGAAACCTCGGTACAGAACCAATCATCTTGTAAGTATGTTGCAAAGAGGGAACGGTCCTGATTGGCCTTTATCCCTGTGTTATGATTGGCCTTTATCCCTGTGTTATGATTGGCCTTTATCTCTGTGTTGTGATTGGCCTTTAGCTAACTGTGGGTGTGGCTTTGACAGCCCAGGAGAGTTTAAAAAGGGAGCTGTGCTCCACTTGTTTGTTGTGTGTTCCTGAGTTGAAGTCTTGCTGTTAAATAAAGCTGAAATCACTTTTTGCTGAATCCTGTTGTTGAGTCTCATACTTAACAATTGGCGACGAGGATGGGATACTGAGAGCGGGTAGGCAGCCCCGCTGAACCAATGCAGAATGGCAGATGAGGACACACACCTGGCCGTGCCGACTGAGGCTCCACAAGCAGTGGTCACCCCTCCGGTCGAGATGGCCGTCAACCTGGCGTTCGAAGCGTTCGACTCAGCAACGGAGGACTGGGACTCTTACCTGGCACGGTTTGAGTTCCACCTTCAGGCAAACCAGATCACCAATGAGGCGAGAAAGAAGGTGATGCTCCTGAGCTCATGTGGCAAGGCCGCCTTCGACATCGCCTGGTCCCTGCTCGCCCCGACTGAACTAAGCGCGGCAACATGGGATGAAATCACGGCCAAACTGAAGGGCCATTTCTTGCTGCAACCGTCGAGAATCGCATGCCGGCACGCCTTTTACAAGTGGTGCCAAGGGCCATCTGAATCGATAGCCGAGTTCGTCACCGCCTTACGGAAGGCGGCAAGGCCATGCGAGTTCGCTGACTTAGAGGAAGCCCTCCTCGACCGATTGGTGTGCGGCCTCCGGGACGAGCACCTTCAACAGCGTCTCTTTGCCTGCACCCAACTCACATATGAGGTCACCTACACCGAGGTCATCGCAGCAGAGGCCACTGACAAGTCGACGCGAGAGGTTCGGCAGCAGCAGACCCAGGTCAGCAAAGAGCCTGCAGTTCACCAGCAGTCCGATAGTGAGTCCGACAGCGACGCCGATGGCGTGTGCCGAACTCAGGAGACACGCCCACCGCGGACCAGACCGAGAACTACAATGACCCGTCCCTGCACTGGCTGCGGCAGTAAGCATGACAGAGACCTCTGTTGGGCAAAGGAGCTGATCTGTCGCTTCTGCGGGAAGAGAGGTCACCTGGCCCGAGTTTGTCGAGCGGCCAGAAAATCGCCACTGTCTTCGCGACGTGCAGACCCCAAGGTTCAACCCCGAGATGATGGCAGGTCGCCCGACTGTCATCAGACTGACACCTGCCCGTCGACCGTCCTGGCTACCGGTGACAAGGCCACGCGGAAGATCCACGTCACGCTTTGACTGGACGGCATTCCCTGCACGATGGAGGTGGACTCCGGATCGTCCGTCACAGTCATCTCCACACAAACATAGCAACGCCTGTTCCCGACACGGAGTCGCCGCCGGCTGTCACCCGTGTCGACCCGCCTGACTGACTTCCAAGGAAGGCGCATTCCATTGGTGGGAAAGGCGACTTTCCGAGTTGAATTCAAGGATCGGAAGGCTGAGCTGTCCCTCCTAGTTGCTGAGGGGGAAAGAGTCAGTCTATTGGGCCTCGATTGGTTCGAGGCATTGGGCATTGCTGTTACCGGTGTAAATAAGATCTGTGATAATAAATGGGACTCATTGTATAGAGAGTTTCCGAATGTGTTTGGGGAAGGGCTTGGTACGTATACCGGCCCTCCGGTCTCCTTTGATCTTGACCCTTCAGTGCGTCCCATACGGCTGAAGTACAGAAATGTACCGCTCGCCCTAAAGGCAAAAATTGAGGCCGAGCTAGACAAATTGGTGAACCAGGGCATCCTCGAGCCGGTGCCCTATGGTCGATGGGAGACCCCCATCGTGACACCCGTAAAAGCTGACGGGTCAATACGAATTTGTGCTGACTATAAATGTACTGTAAATAGAGCCCTTCAACAGCACTCATACCCTGTGCCGGTAATCAGCCACGTGCTGGCATTGCTGGGAGGGGGTAAGGTTTTTGCCAAGGTCAACTTTGCTCAAGCGTACCAGCAGTTGCCGGTGGACGACGCAACTGCTGAGGCACAAACGATTGTGACCCACAAAGGGGCGTTCAGGGTCAAACGCCTTCAGTTTGGGGTGAATGTTGCCCCAGATATTTTTCAAGGGCTTATGGAGGGGCTCCTGCGTGGGCTCCCAGGCGTAGTGCCCTATTTTGATGATGTCCTAATAGCTGGTGCTGACGAATGTCAACTGATGGCTCGCTTGAGAGCAGTGTTGGGCCGTTTTGGGGAGGCTGGTTTGCGGGTGAAGCGTTCTAAGTGTGTTGTCGGGGTGGACCGAGTTGAGTTCCTCGGATTCCTCATTGATGCAGATGGGATCCACCCCACGCCCGACAAAGTCACCGCAATCAAGAACGCGCCCGCACCACGGTCAAAGAAGGATCTCCAGTCGTTCCTGGGAATCCTCAATTTTTACCATGCCTTCCTGCCCCACAAGGCATCGATGGCTGAACCCCTGCATGCTCTGCTCCACAAAAACACAAAATGGGAGTGGGCAGAGCGGCAGGAGCGAGCTTTCATGGCTGTGAAGGAACTTCTATCGTCGAGTGCGGTGCTGACCCACTTCGACGAGAACAAATTTTTGGTTCTTGCGGCTGACGCGTCCCCTTACGGGGTGGGCGCCGTTCTCAGCCACCTGATGCCAGATGGATCGGAGGCACCGATCGCTTTTTATTCACGATCACTCACAACGGCGGAGAAAAACTATGCCCAGATCGACAAGGAGGGCCTCACCTTAATCGCCGGAATTAAGAAATTCCATGACTTTGTTTATGGGCGGTCTTTGTTTGTTTATGGACCGATCACAAACCACTCCTGGGCATCTTCTCCCCGGACCGGCAGATGCCGAACATACTGTCCCCTTGGATGTTGAGGTGGGCAGTTTTCCTTTCGGCGTACGATTTTGAACTCAAGCACCGCCCGGGGAAGGCTATCGGGCATGTCGACGCCCTTAGCCGTTGCCCCGCACTGCTGACTAACTCTGACTCTGATCCTGAACTGGATGTTCTGGTGCTTGAGGAGCTCCCGGAGGCACCGGTTACCTCCTCGGACATTGCCGCTGTGACGGCTAAGGACCCTGTTCTCACCCATGTCCTTAATTGGGCATGGAGGGTGTGGCCGGCAGGGAAAATGGCGCCTGAGTTTAAACCTTTCTGTTCGCACCAAAATGAGTTGTCAGTTACCAAGGGCTGTCTGCTTTGGGGGAGTCGGGTGGCGATTCCCACCAAACTAAGGGAGGATGTTTTGGAGGCGTTGCATGTGGGCCACCCTGGCATGGTTCACATGAAAGCCCTCGCCAGAGGGTACGTGTGGTGGCCGAAACTGGACGAGGACATCGAGGCCTGGGTAAGGCAGTGTATGTCGTGTCAGCAGTCCCGTCCAGAACCACCACAGGCTCTCATTCAGCCCTGGGAGAAGATGAGGAGGCCATGGTCCCGCCTCCATATAGACTTTGCGGGCCCTTTTCATGGGCAAATGTTTCTAATATGTGTGGATGCTTACTCCAAATGGTTGGAGGTTGTAAATATGTATTCGACTGGATCCGGGGCTGTGATCAAGGCTCTCCGCAAACTGATTGCAACACATGGGCTGCCGGACTGTGTGGTCTCTGACAACGGGCCACAGTTCATGTCGGCCGAGTTTGAGGGGGTTTTGCGAGACAACCTCATCCGCCATGTGACTTCTGCCCCGTTCCATCCGGCCTCTAACGGACAGGCTGAACGGATGGTTCGGACGGCAAAGGAGTCACTTGGGCGTTTGACTTGTGGGGACTGGAGCCAGAAACTTGCCTCATTCCTCTTGAGGCAACACATCACCCCGTGTTTGACAACGGGGAGGAGCCCAGCTGAACTTCTAATGGGCCGAAAGCTGGCTTCACTTCTTGACCGCTTGCACCCTGACCTCGACCAGTCGAAGCAGCGGTCAGAGCCCCCAGTGCAGGGGAGAGTCTTCGTTGTGGGGGACAAAGTATTTGCCTGCAACTATGCGGAAGGTCATCGGTGGCTACCAGCCGTAGTCACCAAAATCACAGGATCCAGGCTGTATGTGGTCCGGCTTCCCAGCAGATGGGAGATACGCCGCCACGTAGACCAGCTCAGAGAGCGCTGGGCAGACTCAAGCGCCGAGTCACTGCCTGATTCTGAGCTGGTCCTCGAGCAGGAGGGGCCTCCCGCCGAGGAGGTGAGTGCTGCAGAAGGGAATTCGGAGTCTGGGCAGACCCCAACTCCAGAGCCTGGGACCCCTGTCTTTGTTCCCCCTTCTCCTGCGAGAGAAGTGACCAGGGTCCCCGAAGTGTGTGCCGCTCCAACTCCACCATTGGAGCAGAGACCGCTGCGACGGTCAAGCCGAAGTCGTTGTGCCCCTTCCTATCTGAAGGATTATGTTTGGAAGGGTAATGCGCCATCTTAGAGGGGAGGAATTGTTATGTATTGGAATGTGAATCTGGGCTATACATTCCTATGTTAAGCTTGATTTCAAATGTGGCTCTTCAGCTGTGGCATTACTATTGGCTGGTTTCTAAGAAACCTTGGTACAGAACCAATCATCTTGTAAGTATGTTGCAAAGAGGGAACGGTCCTGATTGGCCTTTATCCCTGTGTTATGATTGGCTTTTATCTCTGTGTTGTGATTGGCCTTTATCTCTGTGTTGTGATTGGCCTTTAGCTAACTCTGGGTGTGGCTTTGACAGCCCGGGAGAGTTTAAAAAGGGAGCTGTGCTCCACTTGTTTGTTGTGTGTTCCTGAGTTGAAGTCTTGCTGTTAAATAAAGCTGAAATCACTTTTTGCTGAATCCTGTTGTTGAGTCTCATACTTAACAGGACCCCTTTAAGCACTCACAGCTGGCGGGCCCAGGGCCCCACAGACCTGAATTCCAACTGGCATTGCTGCTTGTAGTTCAGGCATGTAGTGGCGGCTGCCCTTCTCCCCTCTTGCAAGATTTAAAGGGCCCTCCACCTGATTGGTGGGCCCTTTAAATCTTGTTGGACATTGGGGAGAGGGTTGGCTGTGGGGATAGTTGTTGGGAGCGGGGCTTGGAGCGGGGATAACCCCATGTGATGTCATCATCAGAGACTGCTGCCTATTGTCTCCTCAGCAACTTCAAAGTTTCACCAGATCTCTTGTCATTAACTTGGCAGATTACCACCATTTTAATGTGATGGCTTTTAAACTGAAGCATTCCACAAAGATTACAGTGACTGTATTGTAAGGCTAGGGTGTGTGGAATGGTCTGGAATTTTTAATACCTGGTGGCAGCAGTAATCTACTAAGTTTATGTGAACAGAGTGTGTTTTAAAGGAAAAACAGGCACCCCATTAAGGAGGACATCACACTGACCGCTTCAGGTCTCTGGACCCAGATAGAGTACTCTGGGATGGGAATGACAGCCCCATCATGAGTGGAATGACAGTGCCTGGGAGTAACAGCTGTGTTCTGGGAATGGAATTCCACAGAATAGTCTATCTGGGCCTAGAAACCTTAATTCCAGTTCCAGAGCAGTCTATCTGGGCCCAGAAACCTTAAGGAAAATCCATTCCACATCTTCTTTGCAACTTTTTTTGAGCTGCAATGTATTTCAATTAAGGTTGCCAACCCCCCCAGCATGGCAGGGCCCCCCTGCTTTTTGGGGTTCTACCTGATGCCAGCCCCCAAGCCCCAACAATCTCAGCCACCCCTCTCCCTTCTCTCTTGAGAGAGAGGAGGGAGAGGGGTGACTGTGGGCCACGCGCCTTGTCTCTGTGAGATCTGGCGTGCAAGGCCGATTGGACATGCAAGGCAGGAAAGGGCCCTATGCGTCTGGTCTCCATGTGGAGATCAGGTGTGCAAAGCCTTCTGGCTTCCTGCACTTAAAGGGGCTCCACATGGAGATCGGGTGTGCAAAGCTTTCTGGTTCCCTGCACTTAAAGGGGCTCCCTTTAAGCGCAGGGAGCTGGCGGGAAAGGGCCCCACGCATCCGATCTCTGTGTGGAGATTGGGTGTGCAAAGCCTTTCAGCTCCCTGCACTTAAAGGGAGCCCCTTTAAGTGTAGGGAGCTGGCGGAGATCAGGCAGGCAGGAGGCAGACTTCCCCAACATGATGCTATCATGTCAGAGATGCCCCGCATCCTCCAGTAATGCCCCCCAAAGTCCCCCACTGGGGGGCACAGATGGACTTGGCAACCCTAATTTCAGTGGAGTGGAGCTCAAGTAGTTTCAATTTCCAGTGTTTGTATGCCAGCTGAAGTTGTCTCTTTGTAAATAAAGGGCTGATGTTTTGAGACAGCTTGTTTCTGCTAAATGGACCTGAGAATGGGTGCCTGAGTGAATACTCTAACCTGGGAACCCACAGCCAAAGGGGGACATTACACTGGAGAGCCACTGACACTCTGAGTAGACCTGTTGGGTTTTTTTTTTTTGCAGTGCACAGCCATTTCATGTTTCCTTAGGGTCAGAGCATTGGTTTTTATTTTTTGTTTCTGCTGTGAACCTTGTGCCTTTTCTTGAAGTTTTATTTAAAAAACTGCATTGCCAAATCCCGTTATCTCTCCAACTTTGCATTTTTGGTAGGCCATCTTTTAAGAGTGGTGGTGGTGGGGAAGGTTTGGAAGGGCAACTGACTTGTCTTAGCTGGTGATCAGTTGTAATTCTGGGAGATCCCCAAGCCACACCTGGAGGTTGGCAGCCCTGGAAGTGCTAGTCTTTCAGTGTTGGGTTGCCAACCTCCAGGTGGGGCTATCAGGAATTTCTACCAAACTCCGGTCTAAAGAGATCTGTTGCCCTGGAGAAAACTGACCGGGTGGTGGTGGTGGCGGCGGCTCAGACTCTAATAGCATCACACCCCGGTTGAGGTCCCTCCCCTCTGCAAACTCCATCCCCTGATTTGCCTCTAAACCCCCAGGAATTTCCCAACCCAGAGCGGGCAATCCACTTTTGGTTTGAGCCAAGGCACTCCTGCTTATGGCTTTAAGCGGTGGCTTTTCTGGCAAACATTTGACTGCTTGGGCCTTGCCGCCTCACAGCATTCAGAGATTATGGAGACGTTCTGGGAGAGGTCCCTGCCCGCATAGGTTTCATAATGACATTTGGACTTGAGAAAGATCTCGCTTTGAAAGATGTTCCAGTCATCTGATGATTTCTTGTTAAGAGGACCATCTGCTGCCCTGAACTCCTGATAGGAGGACATCAGATTTAGTGTGGTTTTTTGGACTTCCACAGACATTTTGATGTCCTTTAGGAGGATATTTCTTCTAGATTCTATTGCTTTAATAAGGACCTTAAGAGGCTTGCATGGTTCTTGTCCGCCATGACTGGATCCTCCCAGCAACCTGACAATTAGGGCAGGCTCAGTGGCAGAGATTGCATGGAGCCAGGGGCCACGCCACATGGCTTACTGTGGTTATGAATCCAGGGCTCCCAATGTGATATTCCGACCACTCTTTCATAGTAGCTCTGCAACACTGAGCAAGTTAGAACACAAGGACTTGTTCCTTCCTCCTCTTTCTCTTCGTCTTGCCAGTACAGGTTGCCAGACAGCCCCTGAGGCTGCCATCCTCTCCAGCTGGCAGGTCACAAGACCTCCTTGGCCAAGCAGCAGAATGGGGATCTGGCGGGAAAGAAAGGAAGGAAAGGAGTGAAGGAACTTTGTTCACCTGCCTGAAATGTCACCACACTCTTGATGGCTTGTGGGCACACCTCACCAAAACTCCACCCTGGGACATCCCTGCAAGACAAACACAAGGTAAATAGGCCGGATCCTGCACTTCCCTCCACCATAGGCGGCATCCCCAAGGCTCTTCCACTGTCTTCGGCTGGCCAACATCCACTGACAGCTGGCAGCTCGCATCCCCTGGCTTCAATGTTCTCAACCAGTCAGCCCATCGCAATCACTCCTCCATTCAGCCCAACACATTCATACACACCCATTCAGCCCACCCCCCACCACAAGGATGGGCATGAACCAGTAAAATCTGGTTCAGTTTGTGGCTGAACTACAAACCAAACAGTCCCAGGGGAGCAGAAAGCAGGGATTTTAAAGGTTTTCTTGTTGCCATGGTGAAAGGACACAAACGGACAGCTAAAGGTGAAAGTATATGATTCAAAAACGTTCTCTCTCTCTCTCTCTCTTCTTTGCATTCTGGGGCCTATTCTGTAATGAGTACCAGAATGAATCCCGCCAGGAAAGGTTTATCAGACCAACCTATCACATCAGACATGACGCAGAAACAACTCAAAGAAATGGGACGCAGAATAGAGAGTGAAATAGAGAATCTTAGAAACAGGATGGAGGCTTTTGAGAAGAGAATGAATCAGAGGGCGATTCTGCATTGGCTTTTGCCTCCGTTGTTTTACGAAACCCACATTGGAACAGAAATTCCCCTTTGTATTGCATGCTGCTTTCACTTTCTTTGATCATCGGATTTTATGGTAGCCTCCACACTTCATGCCGCTTTCACATTCTTTAATCATCAGGTTTTGTGATAGATTTATGGTTACTCAGGGGTGACTTTGCAGTCAGTACAGCATTGCCCTGAGGTATTTGAATGTGGTTTTGACTTGCACTTTTTCCTCCCAGTAGAGAAAGTGGGGGGCAAATCCTAGATGCAGAATCACCTAGAGTCCTGGGTAATTTAAGCATGAAATGAAAGATGGTGAGGAAGAATTTGAAGTTAGGGAAAGCAGTAATGTAGTGGCTGCTGTAGAAAATAGAATAGACTAGATTGACAAGGAACTTGAGGGGCATGTGGGTTTATTAGTTCTTATGGATTGGAGAGAAAAAGACTAGTGTCTGAAACTGAGAGCTATCCGAGAAGAAACTGATGAAAATTTCAGAGAGACGATTCTATCACATATGGACAATTTTATGGAATTGAGAGAAAAGGAGCCTTGTCTGAAATGGAGACCTGTCTAAGAAGAAAATGATGGAGACTTCAGAGAGAGGATTAGATCACTTTTGGCCAAGTCCTGAACTTTAGTTCATGAGTTGGTTTGTGCCCATCCTTTCCCATTGCATTCACTCACCATCCATTCACAAACACACTCAGTCCCTTGGCAGGAATGAGCACCTCAGCTCCATCCATCTGAAGGGAAGGGTATCCCTGCCCTGCCCCTCTCAAGGGATGGGCATCCAAGCTCCGTCCATCTGAAGGGGCATGCACGCCACGCTCCATTAACCTGAGTGGACCAGCACCCATGGTCCAGCCATCTGAAGGGACGGGCACCTGGGATTCCATTTGCTCACACTTTCACTCTCCATCCATACACAACCCCATCCCGATAGGTGTCAAGGCACCAGTTTCCCCCTGCTTACACTGCAAGGACCCTTGTCTGAAACAGACCTATCTAAGAAGAAAATGATGAAGACTTCAGAGAGAGGGTTAGATCACTTTTGGCCAATTTTTCTGTCAAGGGAAGAGGACGATATGGAATGTGCAGTGGAAGATTCTAAAGACCAAGATACAGCTGAAACCAGGGTCCTTTTCATTAGATCTTATGGACAACCAACTGGAAAGAAGTTGTTGACTTTGATGTTTATATTCGACTACAGCAGTGAAAAGGGTACATGCCTAGAAATGGAAATATTCGACAATACCTATGGTAGAAGATTAGTTAGAGAAGATGTGGAACCTTGTAGTTGTGGTTAAATTTATAGTGTGGGAAGGGGAAAAGATGATTATTTTCCTTACTAGAGATTGGCTTTTTCCATGAAAAAAAGGATGGCTTGATGATTGGTGGTTTTTTGAAGAAGAAATTTACTTAAGAGGAAACCAAAAGAGAGAGAGAGTTCTCATTTTTATAGATAAGCAAGGAAAGTTTTGTGGTGATGAGTCCTGAACTTCAGTTCATGAGCCAGTTTGTGCCCATCCCTACCCATTGCATTCACTCTCCATCCATCCACAAACACACTCGGTCCCTTGGCAAGAACGGGCACCCCAGCTCCATCCATCTGAAGGAACAGGTACCTGGGATTCCATTTGCTCACACTTCCACTCTCTGTCCATATACAACCCCTCCCCCTGCTTCTAGCTACAGAACCCCCTCCCCCACCCACTTCTCCTAGCCACTTCTGCCAGCTTCTGTCAGCCAATGTCATCAAGAGCTTCAGACTCTGGCATCCCTTCAGGTTTCAAGGAGCCAGTTTCCCCCTGCTTACACTGCAAGCCTCCTGCTTTCACAGAAGAACTTGCCTTCTTGATCCTCAACAATCCATCCACATGTCGCTCTCTTCTCTTTATCAGTGCTCGTCCTCTCATATTGGCCTTGATGTGCCAGCTTGCCCCAGCCTGGTGGAGAAATGACGAGTTGGACTTAAAGGCCAGTCTGAAAACTCAGGGCCATTTTCACATCAGTCTGCTGGCTGACTCTCTCGCCCCCATTCCCACTCCCTGAAAGAGTACACAATGAGCCATATAGGTGGCACTCAAGAATACATTCATTCCTGTTTGGTGGGTGACAATGTCAACCCTCCCTTCATCCATGGAGTGTGTGGGGCTCACATGGTTCTTGCCCCCACAACTGGCTCCTCCCATTAACCTGGTGATGAGGGCAGGCTGAGAGACATCCCAGAGCCAGGGGCCACGCCATATGGCTTGATTTGTATATATAAACTTGAACTCAATGAAACACGTATCCTAGGTGTAAATCACATGTCATAATAACAATTTGTAGATGGAACTATACAAAAATAATTTAAGTGAGTGAATCATGCATCTTCAGCATATATCTTTCATATATAAATCATATATAAATCAAATATTAATCACTGAATTAATCACCATGAAGAGTATTCACATTCTCAAAACATGCACTAAGGCTGACTAACTTGTTGCAGGCAGGATTCCCATGTAAAGAGCCATGCAGTGTTCAGAATTAAAGCCTCCAAAAGATGATCTGCTGCAGATGGGTCTTGCTCCTTAAAGGTACAATGCTTGTATAGACCTTAGCTTGTGTGTCTATTTGAGCTATTCAAATTTTTAGATGTAAAAAGAGAAGTCCATGTTTTGATTCAGACCATGTGGGGATAAAGTCTTCAAATAAGACTGGACAACACTTCCAATTACCATGTCAGATTACACAGGGAAGCCATTGAAATTCATAAACATAAACACAATTTCAACAGGAAAGAAGAGAGTTTAAAAATAAATAGGGCATGGTTTCCTGTCCTGAAAAACACAAAATGCTCGACAGCTGGCACTACAGATAAGATTAGAGTTTCAATAGCCATTCCACACACAAAAGAACCTCCTCAAATCTCCTCAGGAAACAATCCATAGACAAAAGAACCTCCTCAGAAAAGCTCCTCCATTAGCCTGGAGAACTACTACACTAGATAATTGACTCAGACCTATCCCACTTTCCAGGGTAGAAATAAATTACTTGCCTATAAGTTTTCTGCTCACCTTGACACAGAGAGTACTTGTCTCTGGAACGATGCGCTGGTCAGTACTTCATCTTTCTGTGTTACACCTCTGAGGATGCCAGTCACAGCTACTGGCGAAACATCAGGTCCTATAATGCCAAGACCACGGCCACACAACCTGGAAAATCTACAGCAACTAATAGAAGAAGAAAACTCAAACAAAAAAGTCTACCATAATACTGTATACAGAAACAATATCTAATTATGAAATTAGCTAAAATTTAAATTCAGTAGGTAAGATTTCCTGGCAGATTTTACTGGCTGTCCAAATAATTCCGCACTGCAGACTGTAAACTGAGGGTTCCCACCCATAAGAAGCATTGGCATGGCCAGGAAACCTTCTAAGCAATGGAGAAATAATTTTTAGGTGAATTTCCTGATAGAAGCAACAATAAAGCAGAACATGTTTGATTGTTTCCACCTCACCAGCACCACAAGGGTGCATTCTCTCCCGCATGGGGATCTTTTTATGTCTCCCCTCTAACACCACAGAGGGGAGAACTTGCCATCTTGCCAGATCTGTGGGCTGCATCCTCACATCACTGTGTATTGTGCTACTGAAGTCCATCTGGAAAACGTTTCCTTCTGTATTTTAACACTAGGAAGAAGGCCTGTTGTGGCAGTGAAGACAACTGGTACTAGCCAGGCTGCCAGGCCGTGGCTCCCCTCGGGCCTCCCCTCCCCATTTGAGGCCACGGGGGGGGGGCAGGCTGCCTGGGCTCATCTCCTCCTCAAACCCCACCATCAGGCCAGGGTGAGCGGGGAGAGGTGATGTGGGAGCTCTGGAGGCATTTCCCTGCCTGTCCAGCTCATCGAGGACCACAGTGGCAGCAGGTTCGGGTGGAGCTCCCTGCACTGGAGCACCTGTCCATGGCTGTGGCGCCCCTCAGGCCTCCCCCAATTGAGATCCTGGGGGGGCCAGGCCGCCTGACCTCACCTCCTCCATGAACCCCACCATCAGTGGAGGCCCTAGTGGGCCAGGGCGAGAGGTGTTGCGGGGGCCTCTGGAGGCCTGTCTCCACCTGGCTGGCTTGGTGGTCGAGTGGGGAGAGGTGATGTGGGGGCCTCCGGAGGCATTTCTCTGCCCATCCGGCTCAGTGAGGATGGCGGCAGCAGCAGGCTCGGGTGGAGCCCCCCACAGCGGAGCACCTGTCCCAGGCTGCCCAGCTGCAGCTCCCCTCAGGCCTCTGCCCCCTGTTGGAGACCCCAGGGGGCCAGGCTACCTGGCCTCACCTCCTTCCTGAACCCCACCATCAGTGGAGGCCCCGGTTGGCCAGGGCAAGCAGAGAGAGGTGGAGCAGGGGGCTCCAGAGGCCTGTCCCCAGCCAGCCATTGGGCGAGTGGGAAGAGGTGATGTGGGGGCCTCAAGAGGCCTTTCCCTGCCAACCTGCCTTGGCGAGGATGGCGGCAGCAGGCTTGGGCAGAGCCTCCCCTGCTGGAGAGCCTGTCCCATCTGGCATCCGGCCACACACAGCCCAGGTGGCGACCTGTGCTGGAGCGAGGACGACCGTGGCGGCAGCACCATCAGGCTCAGGTCCCCGGCTACTGAAGCATCTGTCCCATCCAGGCGCTCCCAGGAAAGTGAGGTGGAAATGGCGGGTGCTGCCTCTGTGGGTGGGACCACGGCAAGGGAGGCAGCAATGCAGTCAGTGGAGACAGACACCCTGCGATTGACACACCAGGGCGCCAACCAGTTCCAGAGCATGTGGAATGTTCTAGAGAAATGCCACCATCGTTTGGCTTTTACAATATAGGGAGATGTGGACAAGACAATCTGTTATAGATGACTTATCTTGTAGTTGTAGTCTATGTGCATATGTGTTGAAATATTATGCTAAGAGAAGCTTTGCAAGAGCTGAGCTAATGGGCTAGCACCCACCCACCCACCCCCATTTACTTGCAAGGCACTTGTCTCCATAGGTTTTTTATTATTATTATTTTATTTATATGTTTTTCAAATATATACACCAAAATATATATATATATAAACATAGAAACAAATAACAAAAATTCTGAAATACATTCTTGATAGTATACATTTGTTAACGTACTTTTCTGGTAACAATTCTCAATACGATTGGAGTGATTATGAGTCATCATTTTTTAAAAAAATTTTCAATCCATTCATATATTTTTTTCCATCTATTTACATAAACTAGCTCATCTTTCCCTGCGAGTATAAGATTTAGTTTATCCGATTCAGCAATTTCCAAAATCTTGTCTATTATTTCCTCTGTATTGGGGACGAACTCTTTTTTCCAACATTTGGCTACTGTGATTCTTGCTGTTGTAATTATGTAAAGAATAATTCTTTGGTCTTCTTTTTTAATTCCTACCGGTAACATATTCAATAAGAATATTTCTGGTTTTAATTGTAAATTCACTTTAGTAGATTCTTCAATTACTTTTATAATCATTTTCCAGAAACGTCTAATTTTTCCACAATTCCACCAAGTATGTATATATGTTCCCACCTCCTTTTTACACCTCCAACAAACATCCGATGCTTTTTTATAACACTTTGCTACTTTGTCTGGTGTCCAGTGCCACCTATAAAACATCTTATAAATGTTTTCTTTGTAGTTAGTTGCTCTGAGAATTTTGAGAGAATTCCAAAGTCTGGACCATTGCTCAAGAGTAATGTTATGTCCTAAATCCTTCATCCAATAAATCATATTTGGTTTAACTGTCTCTTCCAACAATTCCTCTGTTAAGAGGAAGTTATAAAGTTTTTGTATCAACTTATCTGACGAAGAGAGCCAAATTGTATCAAGTTGTGTGTCAGTATCCATAAATTTTACTTTTTTATCTTTGATATACCTAGAGTTTAATTGGATTTTTCCCAAATAGTTAGATTTGCTTTTTGAATTTCTTGTGAATCAAATGATTTTAATTCTTTTTTCCCTGTCATTAGCATTTCATACGTTAATTTTTTTTCTTTTGTCCACAATACCAGTAAAGTAAATGCTTCTACTGGGGAAATCCATTTTGGTATTTTAAGATAGTGCCTATTTTTAATTTCTCTCCAAATTTTAATCAGTGGGCCTCTTATTACATGGTTTTTGAAGATTTGTTGACTTTTATCTATATTATTCCATATGTGGGTATGCCAGCCCATCGGCAAGTCATGCCCTTCTAGTTTTAGGATTCTTTCCTCTTCTAGTTTTATTCAATCTTTTATCCATCCCATTGCTGCCACTTGGTAATATAAATTCCAATTTGGCAGTCCAAGACCTCCATTTTCTTTTTTATCTGTGAGCAGTCTTCTGTTAATTCTTGGCTTTTTAGCTTGTCATATAAAGGTTCTGACCATACGATTTAATTCCTCAAAAAAAATTGTTTGTTAATATAGGAAGGCATTGAGCCATAAATAAAAAACGTGGTAATATATTCATTTTAATTGTAGCAATTCTGCCCATCAATGAAATATGTAACTCCTGCCATCTATTAAGATCTTTTTTTATTTCTTCTAAAAGTTTTATATAATTATTTTTATACAGATTTTTATTCTTATTTGTCATAATAATTCCTAAATACTTAATTTTGTCAACTACCTGTATATTTGAAATATTTTGGATCTTAGTGTTTTGTGCGGTCGTACAATTTTTCGTTATAATTTTTGTTTTCTTCATATTGATCTTTAAGCCTGCTACTTGACCATATTCATGTATATCCTTCCATAAATGTGGTATTGATATTAATGGTTCTTCCAAAATAAATACCAGGTCATCCGCGAATGCTTGGAGTTTATAATGCTCTTTTCTTATTTTTGTTCCCATTATATTTTTATTATTCCTCACTATCTCATTTAATGTTTCCAATCCAAAGATAAACACTAGCGGTGATAGGGGACATCCCTGTCTGGTACCTTTCTGTATGGGTATATTATTTGTTATTTCTCTATTAATAATAATTTTCGCATATTGCTCGTCATAAATGGCTTCAATAGAATTTAATTTTTTCCCCCACAATTCCACCTTATTAGCTTCCATTTTAGGTATTCCCAATTGATGTTATCGAAGGCTTTCTCTGCATCTAAGAAAATTAAGGCGACCTGCTTTCCAGGATTTTGTTCGTAGTATTCTAATATATTAATTATATTCCTTATAATGTTTTTGATTTGTCTTTTCGGAAGAAAGTCCTACTGGTCTTTATGAATAATTTCTGCCATGATCTTTTTAAACCTATTTGCTAAAATTGTTGTGAAAATTTTATAATCTGTGTTCAATAGAGAGATGGGTCTGTAATTTTTAATATCATTACTCTCTGAATCTGGTTTATGTATAAGAGTAATTAATGCTTCTTTCCATGTAAGGGGTTTGGAAATGTGTTTTAAGGCAACGGCTGCAAGGGTTAGGATCTCACCAACGGCATGCCATGCACTACACAGATCAGGTCCTCTTAAAACCTATGGAGAAAAGAAAGTCTTTTTTTAAAAAAAAATCTGCATATAATAATTTACATGATTTAAATGGGATACAAATACACTTAAGAATCATCCAGAACACACACCTTAAATTTTCAACGACACCAAGCCAGATATTACTAGGATGTATATTCAAAATTATGCCCATATTCCCCTAACCAGGGGCATCCATCATTCTTTTTACTAGCCCTTTTAACTGCTGTTCAGAGAATGGCCTTTATAAAGAACGGAGCTGGGAGGGACTACTCCAGTTAAGTTGTGATCTGCTTTTTATTTAATACTTCAGGGGAGTAGAAGACAACGGATAGACCAGCCACAGACAACAGAGAACCCCACAGACTCCTGGCAAGATGTGGGCCTTGAAGTTGGACCAAAGGACTAGACTTTAAGAAGAGTGACCTGGGTGTGCTACTCAAGCACAGAAGGGCGCCGAGGTCTTGGTGGCAGCAGCCCTTGAGGGGTCTGCTCTCATATGAGCCCAAACTGGATCTGCCTGCCCGCCTGCCCTTGCCTGGTGACTTCCGTACTGTAGGCCACTGTACGGATGGCTTCAGTGGCCGACTGGAAAGGGCTGTGACATGGAACAGTCCGGCTGGAGCTCTGGGACTGGACAGGTGATTGCCCAGAATCCCAGCCTTGCCTTCACACTGCTGTTGCCAAGTGGGAGCATTTGGCCCACTGCTGTTGTCTATTCAGCAAGGGTCTGATTTCATATTCTCAAACATTTCACAGACTGAAATTGAGTGTTTGAGGACTTCTGGGGCTTTGACAGAAGAGAGGGCTCCAATCTATAGCCAGAAAGATGTCAGGGAGAGAGGGGGGTAGAAGAAGGAGTGGCAGGCAGAAAGGGGGCATCATCTGCCGCTCATTTTGACCCTTAGGGTTGCCAGGTTCCCCACTGGGGTATGGGGGGGGATTGGGTTGCCATATTCCAGAGATTTGGGGATGGAGCCTGGGGAGGAGAGGGACCTCAGTGGGGCACAGTGCCACAGAGTCCTCCCTCCAAAGCACCCATTTTGTCTGGGTAAACCCATCTCTGTAGTCTGGAGATACCCTGTAACTCTGGCATCCCTGTTTTTCTCCCATGCTTTACAGCTGGGGTCTCATAATGTTTTTTTTAGCCTCAGAGATGGAGGGGACAGTCCTGCTACCCAGAAGCTTTTAGTTAAGCATGCTATCAAAACAGGCAGTTATGGGGGGGGGGAGTAAATGTAACTCAGGCATTTTGTGTGCGTATTTCTCCATCCAGCTGCAAGGTGCGTTTACCTCTTTTCTTCTCAGAGCTTCCAGGGATGGGCCCCTGAACCTGAAGAATGGCACCTTCAGCAACTCTTCCTTTCAAAGAGTTTCATTAGTGATCTGCCAGAGATACGGGAGAGGCAAAGATTTACTGAGGGGACAGTTACAAAAAAGAGGGTCTCTTCCCAGAAAATTATGGGCAGAACGTCAGTATATAAAAGGCACTTTATAATGCTTCCTGGTAACCTTAAATAGTTTGGTCCAGCCCCCCCCACACACACTCAAAGACAAGGGAGCCATCTGCCTGTGCATGGGGAGGGGACAGAAAATGGTTCCAAGATGACAACTTTGAGACATGCATGGTGGGTATTCTTAGAACGCAGCACAGAGACATAAATTTATAGCAATGAAAACAGTGCTTTCCTGTTTCCAACTAGCCCTCACCTGATGGGTGTGTGTGTGTGTGGGGGGGTGAGCGAGGGGAAGAAAGAGGCATGAGCACGTACACATACAGCACTAACTTCTGGAAACCTCACATTTGATGGCCGGCAAATTCCCCAACACAGGGACAAGGATCGTGATTAGCATTTGTGGTTCTCCTTATTTCACTTATGTGTGGGGTTAACATGGAAGAGAAAGCCAAATGGAGGTGATCTGCAGCGTTGAGCTCAGGTTCCATTTTGCATGCAGAAGGTCCAAGGTTCAGTCCCCGGCACTTCCAGTTGTATAGGACCAGCCAGTCAAGCAGGTGAAGGATCTTCCCCTGAGACTAGGGTTGCCAGGTCTGGCTCAGGAAATATCTGGGGACTTTGGGGGTGGAGCCAGGAGACTTTGGAGGTGAAGCCAGGAGCAAGGATGTGACATCACTTTTGAAGCCAGCAGGGGACTTTCTAGGAGTCTCCAGAATAGGAGAGGTGAGGGAAGAAGCACAATTGAATTCCAAAGGGAGTTCTGGCATTTAAAGGGACCACATTCTTTTTAAATGCTTTCCCTCCATTGGAAATAATGGAGGATGGGGGCACCTTTTTGGGGGGCTCATAGAATTGGACTCCCTGGTCCAATCTTTTTGAAACTTGGGGCACTTTTTGAGGAGAGGCACCAGACACCATGCCAAAAATTTGGTGCCTCTTCCTCAAAAATCAGCCCCTCCAGAGCTCCAGATACTCATGGTTTGATTCTCCATTATATCCTCTGGGGACCAGTCTCCATAGGGTATAATGGAGTGCCCAGCAGACATCCCACCCCCGCTTTCTAATAATCCTGAAGTGGGGGGAGGGCCTCCAAATCAGGGGATCTCTGGCCCCCTACTGGGGATTGGCAACCCTAAAACTGTTGCAGTAGATAGCTTAAGGGAATGGGCCATAGTGTTAAGGCCTTCAGTGGACTTAAAAGGCTGTTCATCTGCTAGTGTTGCCAGCTCTAGGATGGGAAACCTCTGGAGATTTGGGGGTGAAGCCTGAGGAGGATAGAGACCTCAGTGGAATACAATGCCATGTAGTCCACCTTCCAAAGCATCCTTTTTTCCCCAGGGAGAGTGATCTCTGTAGGCTGGATAGGAGCTGTAATTCCAGGAGATCCTGAGGCCCCACCTGGAGCCTGGCATCCATACCTGAGACCCTATGAAAGCCCCCCCAGACCCATTCATCTTGAGCCTCTCCAGTTAAAAGGGGCTTCAGACACCACTGCTGCAAGAGATCCCTGCTCACTTCCCAGCAGAGAAATCTGAAGCACTTTCACACACCCCAAACATTGCCCTTTCAATCCACTTCCAACATACTTTGGAAATCATTTGCAAGTGGAGTTTGCCCTTTCACACAATCAAATTCTGTTGCAAAGTGCTTTGAAAGTGGCCTGAAAGTGCATTATGTAGTGCTGGTGCAAGTGAATCTGGTCTAGCGAAAAGGAGCAGGGGTCTGACTCAGGTCTGACTAAGGCCGAATCTGCATCTTCATTTTTAAAGCAGTCTTGACGCCGTCTTTCTTTATACTGGTGTGATGCTTATTTCAAAGTGGTATGAAAAAATCTGCTATTTTTTTCTGCTTGCTGGCTGGGAATGTTGTTCTCCTCCCTCTTCTCTAGCACACATTTGCTGGCACCCATTAGCTTTACACAAGGCAATAAACTACTTAAGGCAACAAGCCAACAAGGTATAAACTTCTCTTTACATTCAAAGAGAAGGATTTTCTCAGCTTTCAGTTTTGTCCAGCTTTTGGTTTAAACAAGAACGCAAATATAGCAAAAATAGCCAAAAAACTGTAAAGACTGGGTGTTTAGTTTGCAGAATGTAAGCAATATAAAAATCACAAAACAAGATAAAATCATTCACTCTTAGCTTGTCAAGCAAGGGTAAAGTTTCTTACATTCCTCTATGTGCTGTCAGAAGGTAAACAGAGCAGATAAGCCTCCAATTAGCACTTGGGGGGGAGGCTTAGAGTGCTTTTAACCACATCCGGTTGAGCCAGAGAGAAGCCACAATCACAATGGAGCCAGCAGAAATTATAACAGTGCAGTAGGAGAGCAAAACCTAAAGAGATGTGGACATCTTTTTGGGGGATGGAGCGAGACTGTAGCCGAAGCAATGGAAAATACCAATGCAGATTCCACCTAAGCCTGGCAAGATGCTCTCTCCTCAGACTCCATGTTCCATATCCAGAAAGCTCCAGCTCTCAGCAAGGGCACCTCCTGGTCTGCAGACATCCGTAATATGGACACAGAAGGCTTTTCAAATTTATTGTTTTTTATTGACTTCATTTATACCCCGCCGTTCTCCCCAATGAGGATGCAAATGGGGTTCAGTGTGGCCAAGTGCAAAGTGAGGCACATTGAGGCCAAAAATCCTAACTATAAATATACATTAATGGGGTCCAAACTGGCAGAGACTGACCAAGAGAGAGATCTTGGAGTCATCGTGGATAACTCACTGAAAATGTCGAGACAGTGTGCGGCTGCAATAAAAAAGGCCAGCACTATGCTTGGGATTATTAGGAAGGGAACTGAAAACAAATTAGCCAGTATCATAATGCCCCTGTATAAATTGAAGGTGTGACCTCATTTGGAGTACTGTGTACAGTTCTGGTCACCACACCTCAGGAAGGATATTATAGCACTGGAAAAAAGTGCAGAAAAGGGCAACTGGAAGGATAAAAGGGTTGGAACACTTTTCCTATGAAGAAAGGTTAAAGCACTTGGGGCTCTTTAGTTTGGAGAAAGAACGACTGAGGGGTGACATGATAGAGGTTTACAAGATTATGCATGGGATAGAGCAGGTAGAGAAAGAGGTACTTTTCTCCCTTTCTCACAATACAAGAACTTGTGGGCACTCAATGAAATTTCTGAGCAGTCGGGTTAGAATGGATAAAAGTAAGTAATTCGTCACCCAAAGAGTGATTAAAACAGGAAGTGGTGGAGGTTACAAGCATGGACGGCTTCAAGAGGGAATTGGATAAACATATGGAGCAGAAGTCCATCAGTGGCTATTTGCCACAAGGTACAGATAGGAACTCTCAGGCTGTGGCAAGTGATTCACTGTATTCCTGGTGCTTGGGGGGGGGACAGTGGGAGGGCTTCTAGTGCCCTGGCCCCACTGCTGGACCTCCTGATGGCAGCTGGTATTTTTGGCCACTGTGTGACAGAGAGTTGGACTAGATGGGCCATTGGCCCAATCCAACATTGGCTTCTCTTATGTTCTAATGCAACATGCCTTCCATCATTCCCTTTTTGATTTTATCCTCCCCCTGACCTTGTGGGTAGTAAGGGGTGTTGGAGTGAGTGACTCAGCATGCCTGTACATTGGGGAGCACTACATCATTCCAAGGGTGTATAGATGTTATCTCCTTGAATGGAATGCCTCTTTGTCTTAACCAGGGCGCTGCCCTCTGACCCCTCTTCTCTCTCCTTTTGTCCTCTCTTCGCTTGACATGGCCTTCCATGGAGACACATGTCTCTGTAGGTCTCTCCTGTAGAAACAGAGCCCTCATAATTCCACCCACATGATGCTGGACAAGCTGGCCATTTGTGATTGGGAAAGTACTCTTTAGATTAGGCTTCCTCTCTTCTTTTGACTGCAACCTGAAAGTGAACTGGATCAACTTGAATAAATGCAAGTTTACTGTTGTATCCTGGGTTCGACGCGTAGCGAAGACAGACACTCAATGATTATCAGCTCATAGCTTACTGCACACACCACACATAACACAAACAACCAAGACGGCCTACTATATACAGTCCCTGGGGTGACACCCATAGGTCCCATTGGAGGGTTTAAACTTCCCGCCACAGTTCCTATAGGTGCTAACTAGGAGTCTCAGGATCCTAGTCCCTATTGTCCCTTGGAGCCAAGCTCCGGTTGCATACCACTGGTGTCCAGTGGCGGTCCGCGGACATAACATTTACCTTTTTTGCAATATACTTGGGAGATTTATTTACTGCACTCAGTACCACGCTTCTATGACTGGGCAAACTCTCTTATAGTAACTAAATATCCCAATAAGGAATGGGCTGGTGACTGAGGAAGAAATCTGTGTATATGAGGCAGCAAGGGCTATTTTCCTCTGATACAGAATACCCAAGTATCAAAGCTACATCCTGCCTGCCTGTCATATACTAAAGCCCTCATTACAGAGCCTATAGCTGCCAACTGTACCCCCAGTCTTCATATCCAAGGACAGAGAAAATTATATGTGTGGTCAGAATTTTTTAAAAATCAAGATCAGACCTGAACCATACCTCATTCATAAATATTTAAACAAAATTATTTCTGATATTCTGGGAAAGCAGAAGTTTTCCAACACATTGGTTATTCTGGGGCCTCACTGCCTGATTTTAATTACTGGGGAATTTTAAATTAAGTTCCCAAGGGGGTAGTAGGAGTTGGAAGCTGAGGCACACACACGAAACCAGAGAGGAGATGAGAAATCATTGATACAGGAAGATCAAATACCTTTCTTTGTGCAAGAGAGAACGTCTGGTTCAGGATCTGTGAGCACTACACGCCTTTCCCCTAAATATAAATCACTACCCATCCCAGCTACTCTTAGCTCTAGTAGGAGAAAAAGATAGGTAACATTGCCCCCAGAACTACTTTGGTTGAGGACAGCAACGCGCACCATCTTACCTGGCACTCCCTCCCCCCTCTCCCCACGTTGTCTTTTCCTGGTTGTGGGCCAGTAACGCATACTGTATTCAATTTGGCGCCATCTAATGTTTTCTAATATTCTTAATTTTAATTTGACTGTTTTATTTTTGGTCTATATTGTATTTTTGTTGTTGTCGTCAACCACCCTGAGCCCTGTGAACTCAGTGAAGGGTGGGATATAAATTGAACTTATAAATAAACTAGGAATAAGGCCCGTTGTGGAAATAAATACAATGGGCTCTAGAAAGAGGCTCTGGGAGAGTGCCCCGACTTTGGGCACTCAGTGACAATTTGCTGTGGCAATCTCAGCAGGGTATAATGACAGAGTCTACCATTTTCTCCAGAGGTACTGATCTTTGCTACCTGAAGAGCAGTAGTAATTTTGAGTGATCTCCAGCCCACCCCCAAGATTGGTAACAGTGGTTCTCCAGGAGGGAGTGGCTGGTTTGGAGGGTGGAGTCTATGGCATTGTATCTGTCTGAGGTCCCACCCCTCCTCAACACTCACCTTCTCCAGGTTCGACCCCTCAAATCTCCAGGAATTTCCCAATCTGGAGTTGACAACCCTATCTCCCTCCCAGCTAACCATCAACCTACCTTTAGTTTTCCATCTCCTCCCTCATCCCTCCTACAGAGCAGTTGCAATTTTGAGTGATCTCCAGCCACCACCTGGAGATTGGCAACAATGGTTCCCATCAGGGAATGGCTGGATTGGAGGGTGGAGTCTACGGCATCGTACCTGTTTGAGGTGCCACCCCTCCTCAAACCTCACCCTCTCCAGGCTCCATCCCTCAAATGTCCAGGAATTGCCCACCTGGAGTTGGCAACCTGATCAGGACTGGGCCCAATGAGTTTTCTCCCAAAGGAGGAGGAGGAGGAGTTTGGATTTATACCCTGCCCTTCACTGCCCAAAGGCATCTCAGAACGGCTTACAAACTCTTTTCCCTTCCCCTCCTCACAACAGACACCCTGTGAGGTAGGTGGGGCTGAGAGAACTCTAACACAAACTGTCCTTGAGAGAACAGCTGTGCCAGAGCTTGTGACTGACCCAAGGTCACATCAGCAGGTGCAAGTGGAGGAGTGGGGAATCAAACCCGGTTCTCCCGGATAAGAGTCCGCGCACTTAACCACTACACCAAACTGGCTCTCCACTACACCAGAGGTCAACATAGGTGTGGAAAGGGCCTTTTACTGACAGAGGAGAAAGTACAGGTGCCAACTCTGATTAGGGAAAAACCTGGAGATTTGGGGGGGTGGATCCTGTGGAGGGCAGCATTTGGGGTGTGTGTGGAAGGACTCAGCAGGGTATAATGCCATAGAGTCTACCCTCCAAAGCAACCTTTTTCTCCCGGGAAACTGATCTCTGTCATCTGGAGGTCAATTGTAACAGTCGGAGATCTCCAGGTCCCACCTGGAGATTGGCAGCCCTAGGGGAAAGTCAGCCGCACAGCGGGGAGTTGAAGAAAATGGTTTGATGGTTGCTGGCCCACCTCGTTAGCCAGCCAGCCATGCTGAAGCTAAGCAGGAGAAAGAGCCTTTTTCCATTTATTCTGACAGGAAAGTGGCCATTGGGGAGGGGGTTATGGGTGGGGGAGGGGGTTATGCTGAAAGTCCTTTGTTGTTTTACTCACAGAACCAAGCTTGGCTGCCTACCAACAGCCACTGAGGGGACAGTCCCTCACAGGAGTCAAGAGAACTGTCTTCCTCAGGAGACAGAGCTGTCTGCCAGGGGGAGTGGGTGGGGAAGAGGAGCAGACCCAGCACCCGGCCAATGGCACACGAGTACTCTTGAGTGGTGGCTGGTGGGCCAATGGCTGAGGGAGGGCATTTTACAGCCAATGGGAGCTCATGGAATCTTGTGAAACCAAAAGATAAATATTTATAAGGAGAGATAAATAACTGAGCAGTGTTCCTGAGTTAATTCATAAAGACAGGACCATTTACTGTGTCAGTTAGCATAGCCCTCAGATCCCAAGTTTTGAACCTCCACAACTGTCATGGAAGTCAACATTCAAGCACTAAATAAGCCAGCTCTCAGCTGTTGTTCAGTCATATCTCTGTCACATTTGTCTCTGCTGAATTGCACAAAAATCCCTCCCCTGACTGAACACTGGAAACGAGGATTAAGGCTTGGAGCGTTCATCATATTTACAGGTGGGTGTGGTTCGGTTTGGGCCTTGATCAGTGCCGTTCTGAGTTGACATCCCAAACACAATGATGAATGGATTCATCTGAGACCACAGAGAAGGTCGGCATCCGAACACCTCAGGAGTTGTTTCATTCTGGGCCCTCTCTGTCAGACTTTCCAGTCAAATGTTCCTTTTGAATGATGATTTTTAATGGATTTCATTTAAGCGCTTGCTGTCCATGAAATTTTAAATAGCTGCTATCTCTTGCTGTAATGAAAGCGGGCTGAGGTTTTAATAACAGAAGGAAGGAGGCACTTGTCTTGGCATGACTGAAATTGTAAGGAAAAGAACCATTAAAATACCTTTCCAATCATTTCTCTGAACCACAGGGCCACGGAAGACACGAAACCTATTTTTTCACTTGTCTGCTCCATTTAGGATTGCCAGGTCTGGGTTGGAAAATACCTGGAGACTTTGGGGGTGGATCCAGGAGAGGGCAGAGTTTGGGGAGGGGAGGGGCCTCAGCATGGTACAATGCCACAGAGTCCACCCTTCAAAGCAGCCATTTTCTCCAGGGGAGCTGATCTCTGTCAGCTGAAGATTAGTTGTAAAAGTGGGAGATCCCCAGGCCCCACTTGGAGGCTGGCAACCCTAGCTCAATTCATGTATAAAGTGGAGGATGGGGGTTATTGTTTTACTGCGACAAGATAAGGGGAGCTGAATGCTCCGCAATGTACATCTCCGCACTCCTCTGCTTCAGGTGCTTTCCTCTGCCTCATTACACAACAGAGTCCATGTGGCTTCTGTCAACTTACACCTGAGCATGCATGAAACTGCCATATACCGAATCAGACCACTGGTCCATCCTGGCCAGTATTGTCTACTCAGACTGGCAGTGGCTGTTCAGTGACTCAGGTGGAGGTCTTTCACATCACCTCCTACCAGATCCTTTTAACTGGAGACGCCACAGACTGAACCCTGAGACCTTCTGCATGCCAAGCAGAGATGCTCTGCCTCTGAGCTATGTGCCAGTTCCAACATATTTATTACCTAGTTGTTTTTCCCCCCTGGTTGAACCAAAACAGATAACCAGGAACCAAACTTTGTCATTCTTTTGATCTGTTAAAAAAATGTATCCTCACTATTTTGCATGCTAATTTAACTAACCACTCCTATATATACAACTATGATATGTAATTCCATTTTGTTGTCTGACAAAGTGTGTGTGCACATGAAAGCTCATACTTTGAATAAAACTTTGTTGGTCAGCCTTAAAGGTGCTGCTGGACTCTAACTTTGTTCTATTGCTTCAGACCAACACGGCTGAGCACCTTGATCCATCTTTACGAGAGAGAAGAGTGTTGAAGGTTAGAAGGTCAGCATGAATACACACACACAAAAGGAAGCCAGCAAAGAGAATTCTAAAAAAAATGTAACATGATACAGCATAAAGAGAGAAAAATTAAGCTAGCAGAAGAATTGAACACAGAGATAAGAGGTTTAAATTGAGAGAGAATATGCCCATGTGTGAGATATTTAAAAACTCAGATTGAAAGTCTGAACAAGAGAATTAGAAGTATACATTTTATACTTCAAGGGGAGGGGGGATCCAGCAAACCTTAGCAAGAAATTATTAGCTGAAAAAGAGAAAAGGGCCAGAGATAATTCTTACTCTGCTGACAGAACTGTGACATTGTAAAGAGAGAAAATGAGAAGGTGAACTTGAAGATTTAGGGAGAAACTCAGTTCTATTTTCTGCACCTTGAGACTGAGATAATGATCTGACATTCAGCAGAAATAACAGGAAGACAACTGGAAATATTAGTACGTAGAAAGAGAAAGCAGAAAGACAGCACTGGATCTTAAGATGGCAACAGTGGCACTGCAAGCCAGAAGAAGAAATCACAGTACTGAATATGAAATCTAGAAAAAGAGGAGCCAAGAATAAAATGTTGAGGGGGGCACCGAAAGATAGGAGGAAATGTGATGAATTATGATAGAATCTGGTCAACAAAATGCTGGGCAAAGCTTTCACTATGTAATGATGAAGGAACTGGCAGTAAAGGAGGTCAAAGAAGGCAGTTCAGAGTAGTACAAATGCCAAGAACAAGAAGAGGCCAACAGAGTAAGAGGAGAGAAATGGGGCTACTTGGCAGAAGACAAAGCAGTCACAAGTAAGAGAAAAGCGTGATGTCATAAAGAATGAAATTAGACCTACAGCAAGTTTCTCACCAACGATGTTCATCAGCATGAGCACAGGAAGAAAGATGCACATGGACACATGAAGCCGCCCTATACTGAATCAGGCCCTTGGTCTTGTCTACTCTGACTGGCAGTGGCTCTCTAGGGTGTCTCAGGTGTCTTTCACATCACTCACCACCTGATCCTTTCAACTGGAGATGGCGGGAACTGAACCTGGGACCTTCTGCAGCCTCCCTCTGTAAGGGATAAAGGAAATGAAAATCATGTGCCATCAGTGGCGTAGGAGGCGATTGGCATCCTCTCCTGGACATGCCCCACCACTAGGCTTACCGCTGAGCTGTGCCCCCACTGTAGGGTCGCCAGGTCCCCTCTAGACACCAGCAGGGGATGGGAGGGAGGAAGGGTTGCCAGATCCAGGTTGGGAAACTGCTGGAGATTTGAGGATGAAACCTGAGGAGGACGAGGACCTCATTGGAGTACAGTGCCATGGAGTCCACTCTCCAAAGTGTCCATTTTCTCCAGGAAAACTGATTTCTGTGGTCTAGGGATGAGCCATAATTGGGGGGGGGATTCCAGGTCCTGCTCAGTGGCTGGCACCCCTACCCCACTGATTCTCCCCTCATTGGCTGTCTCCCCCATTCTGGCCGCAAGAGAAAATGGTGGGATGATGGTGTGGATGTAACTCAATACAAACACAATATGAGATGGCAACCAATATAAACAGACTCTTTTTTAAAGTTACTAATGAATAATACACTGGTGCTTTCATTTCCGTACAGCTTTGTGAAAGATATTACAACATATACTTTTGCTTAGTACAGCTTGTGTACTGTTATGTATTAAGTCAATAAAGCATTGAATTAGCTTGAACATAGCTCCATTAGAACTTAGCATTACATGGATTGACAAATAGGCCAATCAGAGAAGCCTTTGTCTGCGGCGGGAAACAATCTCATTGGCTCCAAGCTCCATATTCCAATTGGTTGTTATCTGTTTGTTGGGTGTGGTTTTGCCTGTTCAAATCATATATAAGTCAGCCTTGTTCTATGCATTCTTGTCTTGTATTAAGAGCTGAATAAATGAAATCACTTGTTTAAGAGCTGCCTTGATCTCAGTTCATAATACTGGCGATGAGGATGCGGTAGATAGGCAGCCCCACAGAACCATAAGCAAATCACTAACAGGTCAAGGAATTGTCACCTTGGCTCTAAGAGCTAGTCATGATGGACGGCCAAGGAACAGTCGCCTTGGTCCCAAGTGACACCAGTGAGCCAGTGCTGCCACTGCAGAACAAGTCTACCATGGCCACCATGGGCCGGTTTGAGCCGTTCGATGCGAGCACTGAGGACTGGGACACTTTCGTCTCCCGGTTCAAGTTCTACGCTACAGCAACCAAGGTTATGGACCCTGAGGTAAAAAAGGCTACGTTCCTGAGCATCTGTGGGAAGAACATATTTGATGTGGCCCGGACACTAGTGGTGCCTGCAGAAGTCTCAACATCCGCATTAGCTGAAATCACTAAAAACTGAATGACCATTTCATGCCCAAATGATCTGAAATAGCCTGCAGGCACGCTTTCCACAAACGAGACCAGAACAAGGGTGAGTCCATTGCCGAGTACATGGCAGCACTCCGCAAGACTGCAAGGCAAAGCAACTTTACAGAGTTAAGTGACAGACTTCAAGACCAGCTAGTTTGTGGCCTACAAAATGAAAAACTACAATGACAGCTGTTTGCAAAGAAGGAACTCACCTTCCAAGTAGCCTACGAAGAAGCGCTTGCCAGCAAAGCTGCGGAACAATCCACCCGAGACGTGCGACAGTCATGGACACCGCCAGAGTCCCGTAAACAGCTACTGATGCACTGAGAAAGCATGGAAGAGACCGATAGCGAAGATGACAGCATCCATCGAATGAAAGCTGACAACCGTAAGGGCTACCGCTCACCCCCAAAATGAACTATGCCAGTTGTGGGGGCAATCATGAATGTCAACGGTGCCTTTTCCAGGAGGCCCAGTGCCATGAATGTGGAAAAACGGGACACATTGCCCGAGCCTGCCATTTGTCAGCAACTAAGGGGTTGCCTCACACATCTCCAAACAGACTCCGCCCTCTGCCCAAGTGCATGCCTAGAAAAACTGAGTGTCATACAACCTGTATGAAGCTGCACCACTCATCAGTTGCGCGGACGCATGTGAAAACCAAGAGCAAAATCAAAGTGACAGTGGTGTTAGACAATGCCCCTTGAGAGATGGAAGTCAACTCGGGATCGACGCTTACAATCATATCTTTGCAGACGCTTCACCAGCTGTTTCCTAGATGGAATAAATAACGCCTAGTGTCATGTGACCTCCATTCAGTCGACTTTCAGAAGCAGCGAATTCCAGTTGCCGGGGCCAGCAGGTTCATGGTGTGTTTTAAGAACTTCTACAGCCCATTGAAGGTGATCATGGTCAAGGGCCATCATGTAAGCCTCTTGGGACTTGACTGGTTTGAGGCACTAGGCATCCACGTAGTGGGAGTACAACAAGTATCCCCCGACAGCTTGAACTCTATTTGCAAGGACTTTCCTGCCGTGTTCGATGGGCCTTTGGGGTGTTATACCAGACCCCCAGTCTCCTTCAACCTCAACCCAAATGTCATGCCGGTTCACCTGAAGTCATGCCGGGTGGCGTTCACCATGAAGGCCAGGATCAATGAGGAGCTAGATAGCCTCATCGCCCAGGGAGTGTTGGAGCCCATCTCACATGCAAGGTGGGAAACACCTATCATGATGCAAGTCAAGTCCAATGGATTGGTATGGATTTGTGTGGACTATAAATGCATGATTAATAGGGCTCTGCAGCAACACTCCTACCCGGTGCCAATTGTAAGTCACATCTTGCCCTCATTAGCCGGAGGAAAGGTCTTCACCAAGCTTGATCTCACGCAGGCCTACCAGCAGTTGCCTGAAACAGCAGAAACCCAAACAATCGTAACACATCGAGGGGCTTTCAAGGTCAACCATTTACAGTTCAGGGTCAGTGTGGCCCTGGGACTTCCAAGGCCTAATGGAAGGTATCCTGCGAAACATTCCCAGAGTCGTTCCATACTTCAATGACTGTGTTAATCGCTGGCGAATCAAATGAAGAATTGGGTGCGTGCCTACAACAGGTCCTCCAACAGTTCCAGGAGAAGGGACTAAAAGTAAAGCAAGGAAAATGCCAGATAGGGGTGTAGCAGGTCAAGTTCTTGGGGTTCCTGATCAACACTGACGGTGTCCACCGAACTGACAGTAAGGTCCAGGCAATCCACAATGCCCCACCGCCTAAATTGAAAAAGGAACTTCAATCGTTTTTAGGCCTCATCAATTTTTATCACACATTCCTGCCTCATAAAGCATCAGTGGTGGAACCTCAGCATCGCCTGCTGGAGAAAAAGTCTCGGTGGAACTGGGGTCAGAGTCAGGCCCGAGCGTTCCCTGCTGTCAAAAACTTGCTTTCATCCAGGTTCATCCTCACGCATTATGATGAGAAGCTGCTGTTGCTGCTTGCTGCTGACGCTTCACTCTAGGCATCGGGGCCATCCTGAGTCATTGGTTGCTGGACGGGAGAGAAGCTCCTGTCACGTATTTTTCAAGGACGCTGGCTCCTGCTGAAAGAAACTATGCACAAATCAATAAAGAGGTGCTCGCCCTGGTCACAGGTGTCAAGAAATGTCATGGTTTTGTGTATGAACGCCACTTTGAAATCATCACTGATCACAAGCCTCTATTGGGACTCTTTGCATTGGACCGCCAAACTCCACAGGTCATGTCCCCCCACATGCTCTGTTGGTTGGTGTTCCTGTTGGCGTACACGTACGAGTTAATGCACAGACCCAGTAAGGCCATTGGACATGCTGATGTGCTCAGGGGACTGCTGCTTCAGACCCTAGCTGAGGATCCTGCACCGACTTACGAGGTGATGGCCCTTGAGGAGTTGCCTTAGCCTCCACTCCACGTGTCCAGTGTCACAGTCCAGTACATCAAGGACTCCACCATCTCCCGGGTCCTGAACTAGGTGTGGAGGGGATGGCCATTGGGTGTGCAAGACCCTGCATTCACAGCATACAAATCACAGCAACATGAACTGTCAATGCATAAAGGTTGCCTGCTGTGGGGAAATCGTGTGGTGATTCCCCCAAAACTATGTCACCGAGTGTTAGAAGTGCTGCACACTGGTCATCCAGGTGTGGTGCACATGAAGGCATTTTGCCATTATGTGTGGTGGACATTGAAGAATGGGTCCTTATGTGCCGAGCTTTAGTACAAGCAACTGTGGAACTAACTGGGGGCAAGCATAACTCCTCCCTGAGTACTCTGGCCTCTGACCAGAAGCTGCATTTCTGGTTCCTTACTGACTAAATATAACCTTTGTTGCAGCTCTCTCTATTGGTCAGGACAGGTCTAGAGTTGCCGGGTCTCCCCAGGCCACTGACAGGGGATGGGAGGGTAGGGTTGTCACTAGGGGTGTGCGCTGGAAAAAAAATCTGTAAAATTTGGATTCCGGGCTATTTGGGGCAAATATATTCAAGGATTGCTGAATATTCCCATGTTTAAGAACAATTATGAAAAGACCTGGATTAAAATCCAACAAGACATTAAAAAATGGAATACTTTGAATTTATCACTTTTGGGCAGAATCTCGGTAGTTAAAATGAACATTCTACCTCATCTGTTATTTTTATTTCAGATGATCCCAATAGTGAAAGACTGTAAAGTGTTGAATCTTTGGCAAAAAAAAAAATTCAAAGTCTGTGTGGGCTGGAAGGAAACCAAGGATTAACATGAAAATTCTTTGTGATGCGAAAGAAAGGGGAGGTCTTCAACTCCCTAATTTTAGACTATATCATGATGCGGTGTGTCTGGCGTGGCTGGAACAATGGATTAACTTGGAGAATAGAAAGCTGTTGGCGTTAGAAGGACATGATCGAAAATTTGGTTGGCACACCTATTTATGGTATGAAAAGTCCAAAGTAGATAACCTTTTTAAACACCACTTCATAAAGAGATCACTATTCATGACATGGATGAGGTACAAGAGGGTTTTTTTCAAAACAAGACCACTATGGATTGTTCCGGCGGAAGTAATTAAACCACTTTCAAGGCACAAGGGGAAAGACTGGTTACCCTATAGAGACATTCTGAAATCCGAGGGGAGAAGTTTTGCGATGAGACCTAGAGACGAACTGGACTTTGAATATGATTGGCTAAACTACAGACAGATTTATGATGAATTTAAGACTGACAAAATGAGGTATGGTTTTAGAAAAGAAAATAATGAAATTGAAATGATCTGGATAGAAAAATTCTAAAAAAATGATTTCTAGAATTTATAAGACTTTGTTAAAATGGTATACAGAGGATGAGATTGTAAAAGTACAAATGGTGAAATGGGCTATAAATATAAATAGAGATATAGAAATGTCAACATGGGAATGTTTGTGGAAAAAAATCGATCAAAATTTCAACATGTGTTAATGTCAAGGAAAATTGTTATAAAATGATGTATAGATGGTATATGACACCAAAAAAAATTGCTAATATAAATGAGAATATGTCTAAAAAATGTTGGAAATGTAAGAAAAAAGAGGGCTCATTTTACCATATGTGGTGGACATGTGAAAAAGCAAGTGCTTTTTCGACTGAGATTAATAATGAAATTCAGAAAATCTTGAAATGTACTTTGAAAAAAGAGCCAGAAATGTTACTCTTAGGACTTAAATTAGAAGAAGTCAAAATGGCAAAGAGAACCTTGCTATGGTACTTAATTTCAACTGCAAGAATGACTTATGCTCAGTTCTGGAAGCAGGAGCAGGTACCTGACAAATGGGAATGGATAAAGAAAATGATTTTTATGATTGAAATGGACAAGTTGACAAGAAAACTTCACGGAAAAGAGGATGAAGAATTTTTAGCAGACTGGAAAGACTTTAAAGATTACTTAAAACTTAATTGGGATGTGAAAAATAGATTGCTCTGTTTTGATAATTATTAAGAATAGAAGTGTTGTAAGAAAAGGAATTGTAACAGAAAAGTTACCTAATAGTGAAAAACAGAAAAGGAAAATATTGAAAGTTAAGATTTGATTATCAAATATGAATTGAATATAAGATAATATTGATAGAAATGTTAATGGGAGTGGAACATCGCTGGAAGCCAGGGGAGGGGGGGATAAAAATTTCTAGAAAAGGATATGTTAAAAATTGGTTGTTAAATATGGAACATGTCATTATATCCTGTTAATAAATTTTCTTTTTTTAAAAAAAGGATTGCTGAATATTCCCCTAGCCGTCTCTGGCCCCAATTCTGTAGAACAACCCAGAGAGCTCAGGACATGGTTGTATTCACCTGAGCTACTGAGCTTCAGAAGAAGACAAAAAATAAATAAATGAATAGCTGGCAATCATTTCAGGCAAACTCAAAGATTTCTGCCAAAAGTATGTATTTGTTTATTATTTATTATTGTTTACTTGATTCTTAGGCTGCCCCCCCAGAGGGCTCAGGGCAATGGACAACATTTCATTAATACATTTAGAATCAGACTAAAACAGTTAAAAACAATAAAACCAATACAATTCCAAACTATTCCAGATGGCGCTTGAAGCCAGTTTATATCCTACCCCATAGAGGAGAAGAGAGGTGGAGGAGGCTGGGCTCGATGATGGACCCTTGCTGTCCTCAACCACAGGCCCTGGTGGAATATCTCTGCCTTACAGGCCCTGCAGACCTGAACTGGGCCCTGCAGGGCGCGAGTGTCATCAGGCAGGGAGTTCCACCAGGCCAGGGCCGGGGTGAGAAGGGGCTCTGGTCAGGAGCAGCCGAATGTCTTTCAGGCCAGGGATCTCCAGAAAGTTTTTCTCTCCTGACTTTAATGCTCTTCTGGGGGTGTACCAGGAGAGGCGGTCCTGTAGATCCATCAGTCCCAGACTGTTTAGGGCCTCAAAGGTTAATACCGAAAACTTGAACCTGATTCAGTATTCAACTTGGAGCCAGTGCAACTGGTGAATTCAGCGCAGCTGATGGATTCAGCCAGCTCTGTTTCAACCATCCAGCCACAGCCTCCAACTCTTCAGCCAAGATTCTGGGGGGGGGGGGCATCTGTCTGTCCGTCCGTCCATCAGGAGATGCAGCTGGGTGTCATCTGCATACTGGTGACAGCCGAGCCTGGAACTCCACATCACCTGGGAGAGGGGGTGCATATAGATGTTAACAACATTGTACAGAGGGTTGCCCCTTGAGAGACCCTGCACATCTCCTAGAGCCACCCTCTGTCCCTGACACTGGAGAAATGAGACAAGCCACTTTAAGACAGGCCACCCCATAAACTCCTACATCAGGTGAGGTGGTGGGTCAACAAGTCATAGCTGACTATGTCAAATGCTGCTGTCAGGTCTAATAATAACAGCAATGCTGACCCACCTCGATCCTCTGTGAGGGTGACCTGACCAGCGTGTGTCTGTCCCATGGCCGGGGTGGAAGCCTGCTATGGTTTTTATGCTTGAAGAGCCACCCATTTTTATGGTGATGATTGCCTAACTTCATAAATCAACAGAGTTTAGAATTTGACTGTGGGACAGATGAGTTTGTTCAGCAACAGCATGCATTATATTGGCTCCAAACACTTTCATTTTGCTTTATAGCAGCAATTATGGGAGTGGGGGTGGACATGGACAACAAGTCTTTATCTCTGGTGATTTAAAGCCCAATAATGTAATTACTCAAGCAATATAATTTATGGGACACAGTAAATTAATAAAGGGGGCTCTCTGAGCACATTCCTCTCCTGTGGTATCAGCACTGAAAAATAGTGATGATCCACAAATGAGGCTGTGGCAGAATTATTTGGGTAATTTTGTACGCTATCCTTTTAGTAAATGCTCTGAGCCTTTTCTGATAATTTGCTTAAGTAACAATAAAGCAGAACTTGGTGCAAGCTTGTGTCTTTTTCTCTTGCCCACCGAGTCCTGGTGTCCGGCCAGTCCCATCCGGCCCACTGAACCCGGGGAGGGCTGGGCTCTCAGGCAGGAGCCTGGGGGCCATAAGAAGAACTTTTCTCTCGACAGAGACACCATAAATTCTCTGGGAAGCTATGCCAAAGCATCTGCCCAGATTGTCCTTTCAGTAGTTAACATCCAGTATAAAGCATGGGGCATGATCCTGTGGTGTTCTTCTGCACAGTTTCCATCCTACTACCTTTTCTGGAGAGCATCTCAATTATGCTGTGACATCCTGGTGTAGTGGTTAAGTGTGAGAGTGTGGTGTAATGGTTAAGAGCAGCGGATTCTAATCTGGAGAGCTGGGTTTGTTGTTGTTTTTGGCCCCCTGAAGGGGATTTTCTATTGATTTTTTGTATATACTACTAAAACTACAAAGAAAAAAAGGGAAAGGGAACTACATCTAGGGATAAAGGAAAGCAAACCCACACTATACTAAAACCCCAAGAGAAGGAGATCATTTCCGTGTTAAACTAAATGTTAGTATTTTAGTGTTAATAAACAATGCGTGTTGTGAATTCCTATCTCAGCTAAATTGTTAATTTGTTACTTGTTATGAGGAGATTCCAGAGCACCCCCTCCAGCTCGCTTCATAAAGGCAATTTCCAGAGTCCTTCTGCCTTCATCTAGGCTTTCTATCTCTTAAGATGATGATTTGATGGTGGCAGCTCCCTCTTCCGCGGCCAGGTCTTCATCTGTCTCTGAAGGGGTGGAGCCACTTGACCCGGTTTCTCCTTCTTTTTTAGATCCCAGATGGCATTTTAGAAATTCTTTGGCTTTAAAAATGGAGTCAACCTTTTCTCTCTTGTCGTTGATTTTAAAGATGACACCTTCAGGCTCCACCCAACTGTATGGAATTTGATTGGTTTGGAGAAAAAGAATTAAGCCCTTATTGTTCTTTCTTTTTTGATGAATTTCAAATGGAATGTCTTTTAAGGTCTTGATAGTTGTATTTCCCAGTTTCAGTGGAGTTGCTGATGTTGCTTTTAAGATTGCATCTCTGGTCTGTCTTCTTGAGAATCTGACCAGGCAGGCTATTTTTTTGGTGTAATTAGAATACACGCTATATGCGGTTTCCATATCATGTGTAATTTCTTCCACTTTCAAGCCTGTTGCTGGTGCGATAATTTCACTGAGTATTTTCTTCAGGTCCTCTTTAGCTGATTCAGGAACTCCCTGGAATCTAAGGACCATGTTAGCTTTTTCCATTTGTAATTGCAGCAAACGAGTTTCCTGGTAGTTCTGCTTATTCACTGACTCTCCCATCTTTTTCTTCATATTCTTATTTGTGGCGTACATCTTCCACTGTTTGCTCCGTCTTTTTGGCCGTTTCCACCAACTGCAGTTGCTGTGATGCAAAGTTTTGATTCAGTGTGACCAACTGCTGGTTAATACCAGCAAGTTGTTCCATCACGGGTTTGATGGTATCCGCTAGGAGTTTCATGACATCCACTCCCTCTTCCGGCCTTGGACTCTGGCTGCCCACTGGTTTCACTTTTGTTCCTTTCCCCCCTGTGCTCGCCAACATGGCGTATTGTTTACTTAAGTCACCCACTATTTCACCACCTCTGAAAATCACTTCTGGACTAAATCTGTTCTGGTAAGTCTCTCAAAACAAGCCAATCGCTTATTTTTCCCTGTCCCCCCCTCTCTTTCACTTATCTGTTCGCACAAGTTGGAGGCGTCCCTCCTCTCTCTCGCCTTGAAGATAGGAGGGGGTAGGGGTGAGAGCTGGGTTTGATTCCCCACTCCTCCTCCACATGAAGCCTGCTAGGTGACCTGGGGCCAGTCACAGTTCTTGCTAAACTCTCTCAGCCCCACCTACATCACAAGGCACCTCTTGTGGGGAGAGGAAGGTGATTGTAAGGTGCTTTGAGATTCCTTCGGGTAGTGAAGAGCAGGGTATAAAAACAAACTCCTTCTCCTCCTCCTCCTCCTCCTTCTCCTTCTCCTCCTTCTCCCAGGTATAAATCACAGTCCACCTCTAGCACATTTTTTCATTAATCTGCAGCATGTGTATACCATTTTTGTTACCCAAAGCATCTCACAGGAAAATACATAAATATTTTTTTTGCCATCAAGTCACAAGTGACGTACGGCAACCCCATAGGGTTTTCAAGGCAAGAGATGTTCAGAGGTGCCTGCCTCTGAGTAGCAACCCTGGACTCCCTCGGTGGTCTCCCCTCCAGACAGGATCAACCCTGCTTAGCTTCCAAGGCCTGACCAGATAGAGCTCGCCTGGGTTAGCCAGGTCAGGGCCATTTTCCAAACAGTCGCCATTAAACAACAAAAACAAACAGAACAGAGCAAGAAGCCCTCTGAGGAAAGGCTGAAGGACTTGGGAATGTTTCGCCTGGAGAAGAGGAGGCTGAGGGGGGATGTGATTGCTCTCTTGAAGTATTGAAGGGCTGTGTCACTTAGAGGAGGGCAGGGAGCTGTTCATGTTGGCAGCAGAGGAGAGGACTCACAATGACGGGTTTAAATAAAGGGGGGAAGGTACTGGTTGGATATTAAGAAAACCTTTTTTACAGTCAGAGTTGTGCACCAGTGGAATCAGCTGCCCAGGGAGGTGGTGGGCTCCCCCTCACTGGCAGTCTTTCAGCAGCGGCTGGACAAACCCTTGTCAGGGATGCTCTAGGCTGATCCCACATTGAGCGGAGGGGTTGGACTGGATGGCCTGTGTGGCCCCTCCCAACTCTCTGTGATTCTAGGACTCCAGATTTGTCCTGATTAGTGAGGCCGCCTAACACAGCTAACTCCTCTGGCCCAACCCCCATCCAGGAGAGTCAGACACACTTAGTCCAAATGGAACTCAGTTGCTGGTAGATTGTTTCCAGCACAGTCTTCCTCACTCCACCTGCTCTGCTGTACCTCCGGCTTTCTGGTAGAATGTTGGGGGAAAGTTTTCCAGGCAAGTGAGGTTCAGAGGTGGTTTGTCTGCCTCTGCATCACAACACCGGTATTCTTTGGAGGTCTCCCATCCAAATACTAGCCAGGGCCAGCCTTCCTTAGCTTCCCAGATCTGGTGAGATGTGCCTAACCTGGGCTACCTGGGTCAGGGCAGCAGGCAGAATGGCACCTTTGAATGGGCAGTGATTGAAACTTCAATAGTTGTGCATGGGGATCAAATGTCTGGAGTGTGATGATGATACAAGGCTGCTGTTATGTATTGTGTGTTACATGGATAGCCTGAACTTTGGAATGAGCCTGAGCTTCAGTCACAAGCACCATAGACTCAGTATCCTGAAATCAACAGCCTGATTGGCTGCCGTTGTGCAATGGACCAATCAGGGAAGACAATGACTTTTGGTGGGAACAAACCCTATTGGTCCTAGGAACTCACTTTGTAGTATAGATTTGATTATAACATTTATTTCCTTTTGATTATTCATATTCTTCTGGTTTTATAGGGTTTTCTTTATAGGCAAGATTTTCTTAGGATGTAATATAGGTCTATTAAGCAGTAGGCCTTTCTCTTTTAGGCTGGATTAATTTTTCTAGCTGATGCTGGCAGACAAGACAGTTAGATATAAAGTTTATGGGGTTTAATTGTTTAGGTTACAATTTCGCAGTGTCTGGGTCAAAAAGGATTTTTAGCTCCGTATCAGAGAAAAACACCTTTGTTTGGGTGTATAGAAATCTTGCTTGATAGTGTTTAGGTTAGATTACGTAAGCAACTGATGCTGTTGCATAGACACGCCTGTCTTTACATTTGACCAATAAGGGAATTTTTATTTAGATGATGTTTAATTTTTTGTAACCAATTATGCTTTTTGAATATTATTTTCATGATGATGGTGTGATGATGTCATTTGAAGTATAAAATTTCATGTATTTCCTGGTTGTGCTCAGAAAGCAGTGAATTTTGGATAGGCTGTCTGGCTCAACTGTTTTTGGATGTTTTGGTTGCAATTAAAACACTAAGATCTTCCTCCTCATTTTTGACTCCATTTCTTGGCTGGAAATTTATTTGTACAACAACTTCTGATTGGACCTTACTGTTCTAGGGGTGTGGTTTAGCCAGTTCCAAAATGTATATAAATTGGGGTTATTCTGTGTGTTCTGTGTTGTTGTTGTGTTCTGTTCTAATAAACTGAAATCACTGGTGAGGTGCCTGATCTCAAAGTACAACAGCTGCCAACACTGATCTGAGAAATCCCAGGAGATTTTGGGGTGGAGGCTGGACTTCAGCAGTGTATAATGCCATCAAAGATACCCCCAAAACATCCATTTCCTTCAGGGGAACTGATCTCTGTAGTCTGGAGATGAACTGTAATTCTGGGGGATCCCCAGGTCCCACCTGGAGGCTGGCAGTCCTACTTGTGGGTCACCTTGTTTAGCATCTGCAAGTATTTGAAGGATCAGGGCAGGCCCGTAGCTACAGTGGGGCATCTCGGGGCTAGGCCCCCTGAGTTACTGGCAAGGCCCCACAACTTCCCATCCAGCCCCCAGGGCCCCCAAGCGGTGGCAGGTGCAGGGAAGGAGTTGGGGTGTTCCTTTAATTCGATTAGTCAGTGCCCCCAAGAAATGTAAATACCCCCCGACTTAAAAAATCCTGGCTAAGGGCCTGGATCAGGGATTCTGATAATGGGTTGGGTCCAGCAGTCTGAGGACACAAGAATCACCGATGCTTCCTTCATTCCCTGCCGTGGCCTTAATGGTCCTCATAACCCAGCGCCAGGGCTATTTTTGGGCAGGAACGCACAGGAACGGAGTTCTGGCTGGCTCCCAAGTTGGCCACACCCAGCAGCAACTCGTTTGTATAATAGGCCACACCCAACAGCAGGAACTCATTAGGATTGGCTACATTAGGGGTGTGTGGCCTAACATGCAAAGGAGTTCCTGCTACAAAAAAAGCCCTGGGTTTTGACAACAAACAAGGTAAACAGAATAAGAAGCAAAAGGTGGGTGTGGCTGGATGACCACACTTCTGGTAACATGGGGGTGTGGCCTAATATGCTAATGAACTGTGCTGTCAGTGGTGTGCCTTCCTATGTTAATGAGTTTCTGCTGATGGCTGTGGCCTATTATGCTAACGAGTTCCTGCTGGGCTTTTCTACAAAAAAGGCCCTGCCCAGCGCTATTACCAATCTCTGTAGAAATGCATCCTCTTGCTCTGCAGATCCACTGTTGTGTTTCCCAAAGTAGTCCTGTGTCAGTGTAATTACATGCAAACAGAAGTACTTATCCAAACGGTTTGTACTTTCCCTCAGGACATTTGTATCAAGAAGTTTTTGTCCATATTTTTCCTGTACCCAGTAAAGTAAGAGGGCTTGAGAAAGACATTGTTTTATCGCATACATACTGATTTGCTGGAGTTTTAGATCCCCTCAATCTGAGCAGCTTTGTGGCCCTGTAAATGTAAGGGGAGGTCAGAACTTCCCTTCTGGAGAAAGGATTAATAGACCTGCTAATACATGTTCTGGCTTCTTTTAATCATGCTATTATTTCCCCCTCAACCTGTTCCTCTTGGCCTTTCTCAGACAGAGAAAGAATTCTCTACAGAGTCAAAAAGAAAAGTTGCCTTCTCCATTAATGTAGTATGGATGTCTCAGATGGAGAAACATTATAGAAAAATGCTCTGAAAAAAAAATTAGTTGGTGACTTGGTGGCTGAATATAACATTAATTGTGTACATCTTTCTGTGTGCAAAGGCTGTCTTCATAAATGTGCTCATTAGCACACTCCCTTGAATTAAGTGGGGCTTACTTTTGTGTAAACACGGTTGTAATGTGGATCATACAAATGAAAGGTATATTATTTTTTTTCCAGACAAGGGCTTAGGTTTGCCTGCAGTGCATTTTAAAATGTGGGCCCACTCATGAGCTCAAATCCAGCAACATGCAAACTGATATGTCACTCACTGGACTTAGTACAGTTCTACTTACGCAACATCTAGTGCTTTCTCCATGTATATTATAGTGCCAAGAAACTGGTGGCACAAAGTCTTGCACAAGTGGAAACACAATCGGGAATACGTTGTTTGACTTGATGCTACCATGTTTTTTTCTTGCATTTCCATTCGCACAACAGCTTTAGAACAACTCTAGATATAGTGCTGGATCCAACACTTTTGGGGGCGTGGTAGTGTCCCATTATAATCTCTTTCCAATTTTTTTCGTGATGCTGCAAAACCCATTTGACCTGAGACAACAGCAGGCCAACCAAAATTAAGGTATGTTAAACTGTGACAGTTGTATAGTGACTTTCACATGTGACTGACAACCGTCCCCAAGGCCAGTTCACAATATTCTGTCATCCCAAGCACTCATCCCTCTGAAGACTTGTGATGGTGGCCAGCCAGGCCCCCACCCTAGCCCCTAAAGTGGCTGGGTCAAAGGTGGAATGCCAGATGCCCGCCATGCCCTGATGGCTGGGTGCCTTCGCACCCTCTTCATTGTACCTCCTCGAGCAGCTATTGGGGCAGTCCCAGACAAATTTTGTGAAAGACTGAAACTTCAGAAGTCTCTTGAGGAACACTGTGACCAAACGGAATGAGATTGCCGGTACTGACTTGTGTATGAGCACAAAGTGGGAAAATATATTTCTCTTGGGGGCATTCGCGTGTGACAATCAACTTTCAACAAATTTTGACTACTCAGGGAAACATGGAGCAAGGAGTCATCACCACCAACTCTCTCCAAATAGCTGCTCCTCAACTCTTCTAGGGTTGCCAGCTCTGAGTGGAGAAATCTCTCGGGATTTTGGGGGTAGAGTAGGGTTGCCCGAGCTCCTGTGGAGATGGGGTCCCCCCCACTGCCAGGTCCTGCCCCCCAGCCACCAATCAGCTGGCTGACAGGGGACTTACAAGGAGAAAGAGAAAGGCCCAGGCCTCGTTGCAAGGGTTACACAGGAAGTGATGTCATCACGCCAATGATATCTGAATGATGTTCTGGTATTTGGGCAAAAACTCTATGGTAGAAGCTGGTTTTACCATAGAATTTTTACCCAAATACCAGACTGTTGCCTGGATGTTGCAGCATGATGATATCACTTTCTATGTGATGCCAGTGACCAGGCCTGGGCCACTGTCTTTCTCCTGGTAAACTCCCCATCCCTTGCCAGTTGCCAGGGACTTGGCAGCCCTGGGGTGGAGCCCAGAGAAGGTGGGGTTTGGGTAGTGGAGGAAGCTCAGTGGGGTATAATACCATAGAGTCCACTCTCCAAACCAGCCATTTTCTTCAGGAGAAGTGACCAGTGTCATCTGGAGAACATTTGTAATTTTGGGAGATCTCCAGGCCTCGCCTAGAGGTTGAGAAGAAAACAACAACTGTGATGTGTTATGTCACAAAAGCCTCCGTGGATACAATGAGTCTCACCAAGAGACACTAGCTGTAAGATTGTTAAATGGATTAATCTTGATATTTTGATAGTTCAACGCTATTCTGCTTGACAAAGGTGCACACGAAACGAGATGATATGCATAATCCGTTGTGTGGTGGCATTTGAATTACAAGTAAACTGATTTTTGGAACAAGAGACTTTCAGTGTGTGGAGACTTTTGTGATGTAACACATCACAGTTGTTGTTTTCTTCTCTACTTCCTTCCTGTGATCTCTCTCCCTTGTTTGCATCACACCTAGAGGTTGGCAAACCTATTTTACACAGATTCCAGGGAACCTCCAGGCTCTACCTGGACGGTAGCAACCCCAGGGGTCTTTTGGGGGGGAATAGGGGCAACCTGTTTGGGGGCCCATAGAATTGGACCCCCTCATCCAATGTTCTTGAAACTTGTTGGGTATCTTGAGGAGAGTCTCCATCAGCTACCCTGTGAGTTTGGAGTCTCTCCCTTAAACCCCCTCCCTTCCAGCCCCCAGAATATACCCTATGTTTTCACCATTGACTTCAATGGCCCATAGGATATAATGGAGCCGAATTGCTGCCAAATTTCTTTCATTCCCTCCTTTCCTTCTCTCCTTTTCCTTTTCCCCTTCTTTCTTCCCTTCTTTCTTCCCTTCTTTCTTTCTTTCTTTCTTTCCCACCTTCTCTTCTCTTTTTTCCTCCTTCCCCTGTTTCCCTCCTTCTTCCCTCTCTTTCTTTCCTTCCTCCTTTCCTTCTCTTTCTTTCCCTCTTTCCTTCCTTCTTTCCTTCTCTCTACTCTCTCTCTTTCCTTCCCTCTTTCCTCCTTCTGTGGCCCAACTCTAGTGAGAAGGAGTTTAAACTTTAAACCCCTTCTCTCTTAGCTCCCCCACCCAGATCAGCTGGGGAAGGGAAGGGGAGGCTTTTGAAGATGCCTCCCCCCCTTTTGCTTCCCCTTCTGACATCACTTCCGGTGATGTCAGGGGACGTGGCATATGCTAACAGCCTAGTAGCTCATTAGCATACCATATGCTAATGAGCTCCTGCAGCTGTTTTTCTATGAAAAGACTCCTGAACAACCCTATCTTTGTCCCCAGTGGAAGTCCTATTACCAATAAGTTCCAGCTGCATCCTCTGCCTATGACCACTACGTGGCAAGGAAAAAGGTGGCCAGAATTCTTTCCAGACACAAGCCTGCTCAGGCTGGGGGTCTAGCAGACATGGCCTGTCCTAAATAACTCTGCTCCCTTCCCCATTCCCACTCACTGCCTTCATTCATAATCCGTAGGACTGTCCACAATCCCAGAACTATCTGAAAACTAAACAATTATTAATGTCAGTTATTATATAAGTCAGTTGCCTCCCAGAACAAATGAAAAATAGCCAGGTTCACTGTGAAACAATCAATGCACCTAATGGATTTTGAAGAGGCAGGCAAGGCCTTTTCTTTAAAAAATACCCTACTTTTTTGTACAGCCGAAAGTCACAGGCACTCATCCCCTACAATTATGACTGGTGTCGCATGCGTCATCACTCTGTCGCTGTGTTAGTGACCTGTTTGTCCAGCTCTCTGTTTACTACTAAAAAAAATTGGAATGATTTGACTACAAGACTACGTGAGGTTGCTGTATACCATAAAAATCAATATACTATAACATCAATAATTGCATATAATAAAACATTAAAATATTGTCATGTGGCACATTTTAGGTGGTGCATCAGTATGTGGCAGAGCACTTAATTTTGTCTTAGAGAGGAAAAATTACAAATAGAAGGATTAGTTTTTAATACATTTGGATTTTATCTCATGTGTGGATGCTCCATTTTCTATGTGATTGCCTCAACATTTGGGAGAATTCGATCCCTGATTTGGACTGACTACAGAACCTCTGTGGCTCATTGCAACCAAATGTTCATCTGGTTGAACCCTGGATGTTACTCCCGAGTCCCAAACTACGATCCCTTCAAAGGAAACACTAGAATTAGCCCTTCCACAGCCTCCATTTCCTTTTGTCCTTCCTGAGTCTCCTGCCCGTCGACTTCATTGGGTGCCTGTTACAGCAGTGCGGCTCAGTATATCTGTGGGTTGTGTGAGTGTGAGAACTCTGTGATGGACTTTTCTTTTATTGGCAGAAGCATCCTGCCCTTAATCAACTAACTCAATGTCCTCTTTATGGCAACACATTCGTTTTGTGGATATTTGACAAGCACCCTGCTTCCCCGTCACAGGGCAAACTCAAAGAATTGAATGGCTAGAGACAGGTCCATAGCTACAGTGGGGCATTTCAGGGTTTTCTTGCCAAAGCCCCCCAACTTCCATCCAGCCCCCAGCTGCCCCCCAGCTCTCTGGGCCACCCAGAGGACTCCCAACTCTCTGGGCCACTTGGAGGACTCCCCACTGCTGCCCCTTCCCCAAGCGTGGCTTGCTTCCTCATGTAGGCAAGCAGAGTGTGAACACCACAAAAATGGTTTTTAAAATTTTATTTTATTATTTTTTATTTTGTGATGTTAATTTCCCCTGACTTATTTAAAGCCCTCCCCCCCCAAATGACAAAATCCTGGCTATGGGCCTGGCTAGAGAAATATTTAGGAACTGGGCTAAAAATGCTTGCTAAATCTTGGAAGGGTGGCTGCTTGTGAGGTACATTCTACTACTGTTTAGAGGCAGACACTCACCTTCTCAGGTGTGCTTGGAAAGTATACTTCTTCTCATCCCAACTTGGAATAAGCATGTCTACTTCTGAGAACCAAGAAGGAGACAAGAGGTTGTGATGGAATTACAGGTTTGTGGACAGCAGCAGCTAAACAAAGAAGCTGCTGAGTCACATGACTGAGAAGGGAGGGGTTGGCTTGAAATTCTCAGAGAGTGACAGATAACAGTAGACAGCTGACAGTTGGGAGCTGACAGTTGGAAGAGTGAGTTGGAAGAGAAGTTAGCAGAAAGTGGTCAACTAACTGAATAGCTCTGAGGTGGAACAAAACCTCTGTAGCTCTGTGGAAACAGCCTGATATCAGTTTTGAGTGGAAAACTGGGCTGAATAAAACTCTGCACTGGTGAAAGAGGAGAGTGAACAGACAGTGAAAAGTATAAGACCTCAGTGGTCATAAACACCAGATGCATCGCTCCAAAGAAACTTGTAGAGGTGACTAGAGAGAGGGCTAAGGGTCTGGAGGAGTGTGGAAGGCTGGAAAGTTGCCCAGTTACTCAAAGGGACCAGAGAAATAAAGTCCAAAAGGACAGCCACAAGACAGTTACTGGAGAGTGGGATCATAAGTGTGTTTAGTGTACTGAAGAACATCTGTGTACAACTGAGAGTGATAAGCCTACAGTATATGTGAAGGCAAAGTAAAAAGTTATATTCTACAAGGAAACAAAATATCCTATGTAAATACATCCCATTCCCCTATTGGGCTTGCTGAGAAATAAAGAAATGTACTGTTTGACTTTTACACATACGGGTGCCTGACTTTATGGTGAAGGAATTATACTGGGCAGTTGTCCTTTGTACATCCATAAGAGATATACTAAACCCCCCAAAGAGACTAACGTTTTATAGTGACTTGGTCAGATACGGTATAGCGAGAATTGATCAGGCACATCATAAGTGAAAATATTTTAAAATCCAGTATATCTATAAGCCTACATGAGCAGTGACTCCATGGCTCGGTCTCTCCTCTCACCCCTGACTGTTATAGAGGTAAACAAAACAATGTTATTCATCTCCCTGGAAGAAGAAAGAATTGGTGCTGAAGAATACATAAATGCATGACTGTGTAAGAGACTTAGCTTGGAGATATAGTTTCACTTAGAATATAATGAGTAAAATAGCCAGAAACTGTCAGTCTGTCATATGCGAACTGAAGAGACAAACTTCCCTCTGCTTTTCCAAACTTAAACTACAGATTGCTGGTGCTTATTCCACACAGACCTCCGTCTGCCCCTGACCATCCCACTCTTGTGTGCCCCCCTCTTGGTAATCATGCCAAAGCAGTCTGCTTCTGCCTGAAGAGACTATGAGACAGAGCTGTTCCTAACCTGCCAGTTGGACTTCTGAATGCTACCTGAAGAGAGGAAGTGGGGGAGTGGCCATGGCTCAATGGAAGAGCCTCTGCTTCGCACACAGAAGGTTCCAGGTTCAGTCCCCAGCATCTCCAGTTAAAGGGACCAGGCAGTAGGTGATGTGAAATTCCTCCACCTGAGACCCTGGAGAGCCTCTTCCACTCTGAGTAGACAATACTGACACAGATGTACCAGTGGTCTGATTTGGTCTAAGGCAGCTTCATATGTGAACTGGCAAATAAAGGACAAATTCCCCAAGCCCCCTAAATTACAATATTATGCAAAAAGGAGCAAAGTTCTTTCTGTCCACTTGCTGCAACCTATGGATAATTCTGTGAATCACTATCATACACCATCATACAGTTGCCGGGTCATGGGGAGGGCAGGGTCATGGGGGGTACTGTTGGGTGATGTGTGATGCCACTTCTGGGAAAAACCCAGAAGATATGCCAGGCCTCTGTAGGACTCCTAAGAGCATACAGGTTTTCCAAGGAAGTGATTCCACATCATCTCTTGATGAGGTTTTATTTCTTTCCCCCTCTCTGGCCAGCCACAGGAGTGGGAATGGGAAACGTGAGCTGGGAACCTGGGAACTCTGCCCCCCACCCACCTTTTTTACTAAACTGAAAAGCCCCAAACTATTTACCCTTTTCCACCTAAGAAAGGTGCTCCAATGACTTAACCATCTTGGTTGCCCTCTTTGACAGTTTTTTCAGCTGGGCAATACAGTTTTTGAGATATAGTGGCCAGAATAGTACAAAGTATTCCAAATGAGGGTGCACCCGAGTTCTACGCAGAGACATTACAATATTGGCCATTTTATTTTCAGTTTCTTAATAGTTCCCAACGTGGAGATCTATTAAGACTGGCTTTCTTTTCTAACTAAGGATTCACTTCTTTTCAGCTTCTTTAGTGTGAAATTGAACACAATATTATTCTAAACATCTCTGTATGTGTGTACACAAACACAGAAAAGGTCTAACTGTGATAATTAGAAATCACCAGTTCTGAAAAATCAGGCGTTCACATTTACAGAAGAAAAGGCACAATATAAATAAGGAATAGACCTTCTCATGCTGAAGGTACGAGTCAGTAGACAGGTAGGTCTTATTACAGCCAACAAAACTTTTAAGGAATTGTCTTTACTGAGCATTCTTTTGAAGTTCTAAGGACTACATACCAAAAATCCTTTTTCCCTGACCAGCCTTTTTGCTAAAAGTGACATGGACACGACTCTGTCAGTCAGCTAGAGAGAGATGCCAGTTCTTAGTTTTTAATGCCTTTTGCTCACTCACTCTGGGGATTATCCAACTCTCTTCAAAGTTGCTTAGGAAATTCTCAGTAGACTTAATTAAACTTGAAAATGGTTTCTTGCTATCATCTAAGCAAGGAAAGGGAATGATCTCCAAATATCACATTCTGAATTTTCAAGAACTCTTTGGGAACACATCTCTCCTTTGAGCCTTTCTACATGGATACATGAGCCACATTCTGGGGCACCTTCCAGTTCATGTTGCCCTTCCTAAAACCATCTTTGATAACGTGGCCAGTGAAGCAGCTCTTCTAAAAGGCAGGCAAAATATTGCTTTTTTTTGCCAGCTGAGGTGGCCGGTGAAGAATACATCCTAGTTTTTGTTCTTGGGGTTTCTCAGAGGACAGAATGCTGGACTGAGGAGATCAAGGTTCATACCGCTGCTCTGTGGCAAAACTCAGTTAGTGACTGTTATGTATTGGTATACATAATGCCTGAGCTTGAAATCTATCTCCTATTTAAGTCTGGTATCGTAACTCCTGCAAGCAGATTGGATACTCTGCGCAGCAGTCCAATCGGGATACAAGAAAAGTTCTGGAGGGAGATGACTTGTTTGGTTGTTATGTTCATATTGTCAGGTTCTCCAGATAGTCAGTCAAACACCAGGCTTCATAAGAAGATAGCATTTATTGAAGACTAGGCACAGAGCTGCTTGAACACCTTCTTTGTCTGTACTACTGGGTAATACAGAACAGCATTCGTTATAGCGCGTTTGAAATGCACCCCCCCCATACTACAAGCCAATGGTTACACCTCACGTACACAGTAAAGCAGACATTTGCCAGCCCACCCGAAATATCCACAAAGGCCAGAGAGGCCTGGGATGCAAGGCCAGCTGTAGAGATAAGACGCAGCACAGACACAGCAAATGAGAGCGCCTGGAGCCTCTGTGATACTCCCGCATTCCAGCACAGTGAAAGATGTCTCTTCCCCCCCCACACCACCTTCAGCAATGGCAGGTTACCTGACACATATTTTGATTGGCTCTTATCTCAACTAAGGGCGTGGCCCACCAAGCCCGGATAGTTTAAAAGAGAGCCTGTTGCTCTCCTGCTGTGTGTTCGTTCCTACCTTGTAAATAAAGCTGAATCACTTGTTATGAGCTGCTGCATTAAGTCTCACACTTAACACTGGCGATGAGGATGGGATCATAGCAGGTAAGCAGCCCCGCTGAACCACCGCCACCACGCCAGACGAAGCAGACCGATCCGGGGCTCCGGAAGAAGGATGACACCCTGCCATCCCACTGGCAGAACCAGCAAGAGCGATGGCAGCTAGTGCGAAGTTCGAGGCATTCAGACCTGGGACTCCTACATCACTCGGTTCAAGTTTCACTTACGGGCCCATCAAATTGAGGAGAACGCCACAAAGACAGCAATGCTGCTCAGATCCTGTGATCGAACCATGTTTGATATGGCCAGGTCTTTGGTCACTCCAGCCAATATTCAAAGTGTCTCCCTAACTGATATCAAGAGCAAGCTGAAAAATCACATTGCACCCAAGCCCTCACAGATCGCCTGCAGACATGTGTTCTACAAGTGAGATCAGGGGGCAAGTGAGTTGATTGCCGAATACGTCATGGCCCTATGGAAGGCAGCCAGGATCTGCTACTTCCCCGACCTAGAGGCGGTGTTGCTTGATTGGTTAGTGTGCAGTCTGTGGGACGAAAAAGCCTCCAGCAGAGGCTTTTTGCTAGATCAGAGCTGACTGCCACGAAGAGGTCTACCAAGGAGGTTAGATAAGCTGGCAGTCCACCCCATCAGCACCCGGAGAAGTCAGTACATCACAACTTAGCCAGTGAATCCGAGGGTGAGGACGATGATGTCAAAAAAACTCAAGTGACAAGGCCCCAGCGGACCCCAGTGAAAGCTGCACCAAGGCAAGCCTGTGCAGGTTGTGGTGGAGCACACGACTGGGACCGGTGTTGGGCACGTGACATCAGATGCCAAACATGTGACAAGCGGGGCCACTTGGCCAGAGTGTGCCAAGCCAAGGGAAAGAAAAAATCACCACCCTCTTCACCATGGCAAAACTGCAAGGCGTGAGACGTCGGAACAGTGAGGCCAGCTGCTGCAACGAGACCACCTGCTGCTCCTGCCCCATGACCGTCATGAGCACCGGACCAAGAGCCAGGAAAAATATCCACGTAACCGTGATGCTGGATGGGGAGCTGTGCAAAATGGAGGTTGACTCAGGATTGGCCATGACCATCATTTCTATGGAGATGCTGCAGTGCCTGTTTCCATGGAGGAGCCGCTGCCCGTTGGCACCCAGCCGGGTACACCTGTCTGATTTTCAGGAACGGCATATTCCTGTGGCCAGGGAGGCTGAGTTTGAGGTACAGTTTAAGGGTCACAAGGAGACGCTGAGCCTCCTGGTTGCCGAAAGGCGTAGGGCCAGTCTGTTATGCTTAGACTGGTTTGATGCCCTCGGTATTGCTGTGACCGGGGTAAACCAGGTTTCTGATAATAAATTGAGTTCCATCTACTCAGAGTTCCCCGAGGTGTTTGATGGGTTGTTGTAACGGTATATGGGCCTGCCAATAACTTTTGACTTGGACCCTTCTGTGGTGCCCTTCAGACTAAAACACTGGCGGGTACCCATTGTGCTCAGACCGCGAATCAAAGCAGAACTGGACAAAGTGGTTGCTCAGAGCGTACTCGAACCTGTACCACATGCTAGGTGGGAGACCCCTATTTGTGACACCAATTAAGCCTAATGGGTCTATTCGGATTTGTGCCGGTTATAAATGTACTATTAATAGGGCGTTACAACAACATTCGTATCCAGTGCCTATCATAAGCCATGTGTTAGCGTCTTTGGTGGGAGGGCGGATCTTTGCAAAATTAGATCTTGCCCAGGGCTACCAGCAATTCCCTGTCGATCAAAGTGCAGCTGAGGCACAAACTATTGTCACTCACAGGGGGGCGTTTAAGGTTAACCACCTGCAATTCAGTGTGAATGTGGCCCAGGGAATCTTCTAGGGATTAATGGAAGGGTTGTTGTGGGATCTTCCAGGAGTGGTACCATATTTTGATGATGAACTAATTGCTGGGGCTAATGAGGCAGAGTTGGCTGATCGCATCAGGGTGGTATTGGGTTGGTTTCAGGTGGCCAGCTTTAAGGTCAAGGGAAACAAATGCCAATTTGGGGTACCCAGGGTAGAATTCTTAGGGTTCCTCATAGACGAACATGGAGTTTACCCTATGGAGGGCAAGGTTGCTGCAATTCAGAACGCGCCTCGATCACAGAACAAAAAAGAGCTGCAATCATTCCTAGGCATATTGAATTTTTATGATGCCTTTTTGCCTGATAAGTCATCAATAGCGGAACGTCTGCATAAATTATTGGTGAAGGGGGCAAAATGGGAATGGGGGTCGGGGCATGACCGAGCGTTTGGGGCTATTAAGAACTTATTGGTGTCGAATAATGTTCTAACGCGTTTTGATGAGAACAAACCATTGGTCCTTGCTGTGGAATACATCACTGGGAAACACCACACAGACTATGGTCAAGATTACATATTACATAAGAGAAGCCAATGTTGAATCAGGCCAATGGCCCATCCAGTCCAACACTCTGTCACACAGCGGCCAAAATATACCAGGTGCCATCAGGAGGTCCAGCAGTGGGGCCAGGGCACCAGAAGCCCTCCCACTGCTGCCCCCTCCAGCACCAAGAATAGAGTGCATCACCTGCCCCAGACTGAGAGTCCCCATCTATACCCTGTGGCTAATAGCCACTGGTGGACTTCTGCTCCATATGTTTATCTAATTTCCTCTTGAAACTGTCCATGCTTGCAGCTGCCACGACCTCCTGTGGCAGTGAATTCCATATGTTAATCACTCTTTGGGTGAAGAAGTATTTCCTTTTATCTGTTCTAACCCGACTGCTCAGCAATTTCATAGAGTGCCCACGAGTTCTTGTATTGTGAGAAAGGGAGAAAAGTACTTCTTTCTCAACCTGCTCAATCCCATTCATAATCTTATAAACCTCGATCATGTCACCTCTCAGCCGTCGTTTCTCCAAGCTAAAGAGCCCCAAGCATCTTAACCTTTCTTCATAGGGAAGGTGTTCCAACCCTTTTATCATTCTAGTTGCCCTTCTCTGCACTTTTTCCAATGCTATAATATCCTTTTTGAGATGTGGTGACCAGAACTGTACACAGTATTCCAAATGAGGTCGCACCAATGATTTATACAGGGGCATGATGATACTGGCTGATTTGTTATCAATTCCCTTCCTAATAATCCCCAGCATAGCGTTGGCCTTCTTTATTGCAGCTACACATTGTGTAGACATTTTCAGCGAGTTATCCACTACGACTCCAAGATCTCTCTCTTGGTCCGTCTCTGCCAGATGAGACCCCATCAACGTGTATTTATATTTAGGATTTTTGGCTCCAATGTGCATCACTTTGCACTTGGCCACATTGAACCCCATTTGCCACGTTGACGCCCACTCACCCATCCTCAACAGATCCCTTTGGAGTGCCTCACAATCCTCCCTGGTTTTCACCACCCTGAACAACTTTGTGTCATCTGCAAATTTAGCCACATCACTGCTTACTCCCAATTCCAAATCGTTAATAAACAAGTTAAAAAGCATCGGACCGAGTACTGATCCCTGTGGTACCCCACTGCTTACCACCCTCCACTGAGAAAGTTTCCCATTTATACTCACTCTCTGTTTCCTATTTATAAGCCAGTTTTTGATCCACAAGAGGACTTGTCCTTTTATCCCATGACTATTGAGCTTACTTAGGAGCCTTTGATGAGGAACTGTATCAAAAGCTTTTCGGAAGTCAAGGTAAATAATATCTATTGGGTCCCCCTTGTCCACATGTTTGTTCACTCCCTCAAAAAACACTAACAGGTTAGTGAGACAAGATCTTCCCTTACAGAACCCATGCTGAGTCTTCCTCAATAGTTTTTGTTTATCAATGTGCCTACTAATTCTTTCCTTAATAACAGTTTCCACCAACTTACCCGGTATCGATGTCAGACTGACTGGCCTGTAATTTCCTGGATCTCCCCTGGAGCCCTTTTTAAAGATGGGAGTGACATTAGCTACCTTCCAGTCCTCAGGAATGGAGGCAGATTTTAAAGAAAGATTACATATTTTTGTCAGGAGATCCACAAGTTCACATTTGAGTTCTTTCAGAACTCTCGGATGAATGCCATCCGGGCCTGGTGATTTATTAGTTTTTAAATTGTCCATCAGTCGGAGGACTTCCTCTCTTGTCACCGCAATCTGATTCAGGTCTTTCAAACCCCCTCCCGAAATCGGTGCTTCATATTGACTTTGTGGGGCCATTTCAGGGGCAAGTGTTCTTAATAATAGTCAATGCGTACTCTAAATGGTTAGAGGTGGTACAAATGTCGAAAATGACTTCAGCTGCAGTCATAAAAGCACTGCACCGTATCTTTGCAACCCATGGATGACCTGACATGTTGGTGTCAGGCTGTGAGGAAGGTGGAGCCCGTGGGGAAAGCGATTTCCCTCTTCTCCCTCCCCCATGTCAACAAGTGGGGTGCCTGCACCGGGGGTTTGCACATCTTTTCCTCTCATGTGTGGTATTTGCTTTCCAACCAGGGCCCAGGGTTTGCCCTAAGGCCGGCTGGTGCAGCAGCTGCAGCAGCACAATAAGCAGGCTCAGCCACCTCCTTGCCCGTGCCCACAGAGAGGGCTCTGAGTGCCACCTCTGGCACCCGTGCCATAGGTTCACCACCGGGGTACTAGTCTAACATTCTTAGCCAGTTTGGTGTAGGGGTTAAGTACATGAACTCCATCCTAGGAGAACCGGGTTTGATTCCCCACTCCTCTACTCACAGCTGCTGGATGACCTTTGGTCAGTCACAAGTTCTGCCAGAACTGTTCTCTCAAGGACAGTTCTTGAGAGAGCTCTCTCAGCCCCACCGACCTCACAGGGTGTCTCCTGTGGGGAGGGGAAGGAAACGGAGTTTGTAAGCCACTCTGAGACTCTGAGTGAAGGGCGGGATGTATATCCAATCTCTCCTTCTCCATCACCACCACCACCACCACCACCACCCCACCACCCCCACTGGCTTATGCTATATAAATAGATGAGTTAGACCTGAGTCCAGGAGCACCTTAGAGACCAACAAGATTTTCGGGGCATGTCAGCTCCTGAGAGTAGGGATGGGCATGAACTGGGTAAGCCCGGCTCAGGTCCTCAAACCAGCCGTTTTCGAACCAGGTTCACAAACCAGCCATGTTCGCAGCCAAACCAGTTTGGAAAGGAGGAGCCCCCCTGGGTCCCTGAGGCCCCCAAATCGTGGTGCATCTCCAGCAGGCTATTCTTGGGTTGACCACCAAGTTTGGTAAGAATTGGACTTGGGAGGGGCTGACCCCCAAACAAGGTGAGAGCTCCAAACAAACTGCTCCTGGAAACTACTTTGCCTGTCAAGCTTTCAGGGTTTCTATTCGTGTTCCTAGCCGCCCTGAGCCGGCTTCGGATGGGAGGGCAGAGTAACAATTTGAGAAATAAATAATAAACGTTTCCATGGCTGGGAAACGTCACCACCCTCTCTGTTACCTAGCATTTTTGTGCCAGACTTTCTTGGAGGTTTCTGGTTTCTGAGCTGCTCCGAGCCGCGCCCAAAAGCTCAGAGTTTTTTCCAGTGGACACATGATCCCCGAGTCGTGGCTTGCAAGCCTCGAACTGGGAAAAATTCAGCCTGAACTTTGGCTTGTCAAGTGGCTTGTGCCCAACCCTTTTCTGAGAGTCAAAACTCTGTTCATCGGGTAACAGATGTGACAAAGGGAGCTTTGATTCTTGAAAGCTTCTACCCCCAAAATCTGGTTGGTCTCTAAGGTGCTCCTGGACTTGGATTGAGTTCTTTGTACTGCAGACCAACATGGCTGCCCCCCTGAAACAATATAAACAGATGTTTATCATGCAGACATCTAAACCCTCCTCCTTAGGGGCACAGCACAAATTCTGAATATTTGATAGTCAAATGGTTCTTATATGTCGGGTAGACCCGGCATGGATATACTGTGTAAGGTGGAATGTGTATTGCTATGCAGATGTGTTTTTCTAACTGTCTCGCTTATCTTGCCACTGGCCTTGAGCACCCGGCTTCTTCGGCAGGTAGCTGTTCTCAACTCCCACACACCTCTGAACCATTACTCGCCTCCCCGTGTTTTTCATTTATTGCCTATTGGCCCTCAGGTGTCAGGGGGTCCTGTATGAAACCAGTATAATTGCTTTAGGCATTTTGTATTCCCCATTCCTGACTTGATAACGTCCAAGATGACTTCACCTTTCTCTGATCAATAAAAGCTGAACCTAATTCAGGACCTGCTGGTTGAACTGAGTTATTGAAGTACCTGACATAGAGTCAGGAATCAGCATCCCCTCTACCCGAATTGTCAGAAAGATGAGCGGTGAAGAAGAGGGACAGCTCTAACCCTAACCAAAGGAACCGGGTGTATTGGTAACCACCACTCCGGTTACCACCATGACCCAGCCAGTGACTACGGTTCCAGTGACAACTGTGTCTCTGCAACTACTTATTCCCCGGGGTCTGAGACTAGGAGCAGAGGGAGGATACTTCGGACTGCCTCGCGAGTCACTGAAGGAGTTTGAGTGGTCAATGTTTGACTCGAGTACCCAGGAGACATAGTCGGTAACCAGCAAGGGGGAGTCGCTACGAGTACCAACCTCCCCATGAGACAGGAGCAAGGACTTGGCAAGCACCTATCCTGGCTCCGGCTCCGACAGAGTGATCGACTCCATGTTCACACCTGCCTAACTGGGAGGGGCAGTGACGACATACAGTAAAGTGAAAGCAGTTGTGAGCACTGGGGGCGGGGGGCGGGACTGGACTACCGAATTTGCCTCTGCCTTTTCTCATTCTGGCTGTTTGGAGGTTGAGTTTTACAGGGGGCTCGAACAAAAACAGGATGGGTGTTGGTACAAAGATCACCGCCTGTTAGACCTTGCAACACACATATTTCCAACAGTTTCTACTGCTGCTTCTACCATACCATGCTTCTACCATACCATGGATTGCACTTACTTGCACCTACTTTGACCACATGCTTGAACCCACTGATTTTTAATGAGCTCTATGTTCACTTGAGTTGGTTGTGTGCAAGCAGAGGGGGAGGTTGCCTGAGGATAAAGGCCACACGAGCCCAGTCAATTTATGAAAGGAAAGGTTATTCTTTATTAATAAAGGAATCTGTACTGTGATAAAAAGGTGCAATGGGCACTTTGACTAGCTGTCTCACTAAGAGGGCCAGAAAGCTCATGTTGACCTCTTGGAGCCTGGAGAGAGAAGGGGAGAGAGTACGACTGAGACGAAGACAGAGAGAGGGAGAGAGCGCAGATGGAAGGAAGAAAGATTAGCCGTTACCATTGTTATAAGGAGTGGAATCTGCCCCCAAATTTGCTTTTGTAGATATAGCCTTTGATTCCTCTTATTCACTTTCAAAAAGTGGAATTTCTCTTTAATTTCTCTTCGCTGATTTCTGTTGCACCATGTATGCATCTTTCTGTAATTTCAGCCCTTGCCGAGTTTTTTGTTAATGCTACCCACCACATGGTGGCACTCCAGCAGCAGAAGAGGAAGGCCTCTGGGCACCTGCAGCAGGCCCGTAGCTGGGAATTTTTCGGGGTGGGTGGGTGCTGGAGGGCACTAATTTAATTAACGAAGCCCTGAAAAATTTCCTAGCCACAGGCCTGCAGAGACGTCAAGTGGACTTGCTACTCCCAAAGAAGTTGTGCATTCATAGATACCTCTCTGCGCTCTGCTGTGAATACACAAGCCAGGCATGTCTCCGTGCACCCCCTTTCTCTCCCAGATGGAATGGAACTGAATCAGAGTTCTGTTCTTTTTAAACTTTTTGACAGACTTTCCAAAGTATCTGCAATGAAGAGCCAAGAATAAAAAGATCACTGGCCCCTCCCCACCTCCGTGCCCCAGCAAGGGGGGAGTCACTCGAGTCGGCTGACCCCAACAAGCACTCACAAAAGAGACTCCAGTCAAAGGTGCCACTCTTGGGATGGGTGTGCCCCATTCCATCCCGGCTCTTACCTTGGGCATGGGGGAAAGCAGTCAGTGGCTGGAGACAGCAGCGGCCGAGGAAGGCTGCCTGGAACTCCGTCCCCCGAGACCCCTGGGGAAGGGGCTCCCACCCCACTTCACGTCCCTGGCAAGGAGGCAGGCAGCCATGTGTGGGGAATCTGTCTTGTTGGCAGGCAAAGAGCGCCCAGCCCTGTGCTCGAGGCTGGGTTGGTCTTCCAGGAAGGAAAAAGCAGGAGGGCTGGGGAGAGCCAGCAGACTTCTTCCTTCCTCAGCAAACTGGGTGAGGGATGGTTCTCCTTCCTGCAGACGAGGGATAATCGTGCTGGGGGTGGGTGGGTCTGGCATCCTCTCGGGTTGGGGGCATTGCAGATTTGGGAGGGGGCACAGCCCCAGGTCCCCCACCTAGCTACGGCCCTGCTCTGCAGATTCTGCAGAGTGAAATGCTGAAGTTTGGCAGAACCTCCCATCCCCCCCTTCCTTTGTTCAAATTTCCTTTTGATATAAAAAGGAACTGATCTCGAACCAGCTCCAAATTCCTAAAAAGAGGAACAAAAATGGGTGATTGGATTTCAAGGAGAAGCTGGGTATAGAGGAATTGCTACCATGTGTCTTACTACTACTAGCAATAGTTAGTACTAGTAATACTACTAGCAATAGTTAACAAAGGCCCCGGTCACATGGCAAAACAGCAGCGCGGCAAAACAGCAGCACAGCAGACCACGCAAGTGCGAAGTGCGCATGCGCCATTGGGGGGGGCGGGCCGCCGGTGACTTGTGTGTGCGCATGCGCTGTCCAGCGTTGGTGCGCATCCCAGGGAAACTTACAACATCCGGAAACCCCGGGGACATGGGCGGGCGTCGGAAGCCGCGGGATACCGGTGCTCCCGTGATCAGACGCCAGCCTTTGCTCCGGGGTTTCCAGAAACTAGTACCTCGGACCTACTAGTTTTTTACCCCGCGTTTTCGGAGGGAAGCCGCGGGTTGGCCACGGGAGCCCTACGCCTCCCAGATGTGCTCGTATGAACGTGCACGGAAAGTCCGCAGGGCTCCTGTAACTTCAGCGGGGCAAATGCTCCGTGTGGACGGGGCCAAAGCATAGTAACAGAACAGGCAAGAGGAAAGCAGACAGACCTGTCAACTTTGCTGCCCCATTCCGACATGCCCCATTCCAACACATCATTCCAACACGTCAAAATTGCTGACTTGGTAGAATGTCGATGCAACCCTAAACAGAAGGCCAGAAGCACCTTAAAGACTAACAACCTTTATTCCCATAATAGCTCTCATGAGACAGAGCTCACCTCCTCTTTTGTCTTGTTGTCCTTAAAGTGCCACTTGGCTTCCGTTTCGTTTTGCTACAATAGACTCACACAGCTACCCTGTTAAAATGACGGCCTCAGAAGGGCATAACAAGTTTAGGAGGGGAGGGGCCGTGGCTCTGTGGCAGAGCACTGGCTTCGCATGCAGATGGTCCCAGGTTCAATCCTCTGCATCTCTTTTTTTGTTGTTGTAAAACTCTCTTAAAAAAGAGAGAATTTTATTCTTTTTATAAGAAACAGGAAGGGTAGACAGATGGAGAAAGAAAAAGATGGAGTGAAATTTTTCCTGTTAGTGAGGGTTAGTTTAGGTTAATAACCAATACCAGTTTTGGCATCTATAATGGTTAGAAGATCTTCTTTTTAACTATTGCGAAGTCCAAAATCACTCTGTTAATGCAGTTAGTAAAGTCCATTGGGGTTAGTAATTAAACAGCTCCTTCCAGATGTTACACGAACAATCCTCAAAATATCTTCTTTTTAAATCTCTTCCAGTTATGGATTGAGTCCATTTTAACTTTGAAGTCTTCCGTTCCATCACCACTTTCCCCTGGGCTGCTGTCTTCTTCGCTTGTCCCAGTTTGGAATACTGCATCTTCCTCCCTGCTGGCGTGTCTCTTCAGAAGTTTCTGTATTTTAAAGATGAAATCCTTCTTCTTTCTTTTCTCTTTTTCCTTAAACTTCTGGCTTTCAAGCTTCCTGGGCTCCATAAACTCTTCGGATGAAATTGGATCTCCAGTTTGTCGCTTGTTATGCTCAACATCCCCTTCTACTGGCAGAGTATTCTCTTTTATAAAAGCGGAATAGGCTTTGGGAGCCTCATCCACCTCTTCTTTTAATTTTATCGCTTCACTGCCAGTTAGGGGTGCCAAGACATTTGTCAAGGTAAATCCGAGATCTTCTTTCTCTTCTTCTTTGACGCCCTGGAAACCTAGAATCAAATTCGATTTCTGTTCAATCTCCATCATCTTTCTAGTTGTTTCCGATATCTGTTTCTGTCGACTGATGAGAACACTATCCATTTTAGACAGAGTTTCGTTGATTTTCTGCAATTGTTCCAGCAGGGGGCACAGCATCTCCTTTTCCTGTTGATTGACAGCAAGCTCTTGGGGGGGCTGTCTGGACCGGAAGTCCCTCCTCTCTTCTCTTCCGGTGTCTGCAGGACTTTTTCCAGTATCGACATTTTGTTTTTTTGTTTACTTTTAAAAAGTTCGTGCCGCATCCCCGGGAAGCTATGATGATCAAAATCTTCCATGCAACCCCAACGGTACTTTCACCAACACTTTTTCTTCTCTCAGCCCCCCTTCGCGCTCCCTTTGTAGATCTTGCTTCTCAAAGGGGGTGGGAACTCCTCCCTCCTCCCAACGCTTATACGCATGCAGGGGGCTCCGATTTACGCTTCAAAATAGATCTTCAACTCACGATTCGATGCTACTTCTTCTTTTTATTTTAAGCCGTAGCGCTGTCTTCACTCCTGGAATTCGGTGGCGCCGCTAAGTCCCATTACGGGCACGCCGCAGCGGGGCCGATTGGGGCGGGGAGAAAGCCTCAATTTCCCGGCTGTCTGCCGGCAAAGAGGCTACTCCCCAAGCGCCCCCGGTTCGGAGCCTTAACCTAAGGCTCACTAGAGTCTTTCGCACACGCGAAGACCCCCCCTAACTGCGCGTGGGCTAACCGCCTCCGGGAGCGTCCCGAGAAGCGGCCGCCATTCGCGACGCCGAAACCGAAACCCCAATCCTCTGCATCTCTGTTTGAAAAGGACCAGGCAGCAGATTGTCTCTCCCTGAGACCCTGGAGAGCTGCTGTCAGTACACAGAGACGAGACTGACCTCGATGGGGCAAGGGTCGTCTGACTCAGGATAAAGCAGCTTGATGTCCTCATGTGTTCGGGATTATGCTGCAAGTGCTGTTGATTCAAATCCATTCTATTTGCTTAAAAACTCTCCTCTCTGCCGGCCTGTGCATATTTACCTTTCACTTTAGCAGCAGTGTGTGTGTGTGTGGGGGGGGATCGAGTCCCCCTGGGCCCTTTTCGCTGGGCTTTGACTCTTCTGGCATCACATCGTTCAATTAACTCTCACTGAAAAAGCTGCATCCAGGAGAGTCTTTGGGGAAGGTCTGAGGCTGCCTGCTGCTGCTAGTCATTGGTCTGAATTTCAATCTGTCGATTACAGCCAATGTTTTCCCACCCAGGAAACACTTTCAGGATTAAATAAAATGCAGATCTGTTAAGAAAACAAAACAAAACAGCACAACAAATGCAGTGAAAATTTAAGAAACAGGAATCCTGTGACTTGCTATATTTACGGATATCTCTCATTTAACCTTTTTTTCAATATACATCTTCAGGCAGACAAATCATCCCTTAAGAGAATCTACCATACTGGCAATGCAGGCTTAAGCAGAGTTATCACTTTTCTAAGTCCACGGAAGTCAAAGGGTATAAGCGGGTAACTCTGCTCAGGATTACATTGTTCGTTGCAACCAACAGCCCCTTTCACAGGCATTTTGGAGCAATGCACCTTTTATATTTAGTGGGGCTATGAAGAAGAGAGTGATTTCTCTGACAGCTTTCTGTTGTGAAACATCGTGGAGGAGACTGGCATGTGCAACAGGATTTTTTATTTTATGTATTATTTTTACCATTACTGTTTAGATCAACATAACAGCCACATAGAATCAACATCAGATGTTTGAGAGCTGCAAGACATGAACAAATATCACACACACATTTTTATTGAAGAATATGCAAATTTGCTTTTTATTAACATTAAATGAGACTGCCCAAAATAAAAACGGAAGGGGGGTGAAAAAAGATATTGATAATGATATTTATTTGTCCAATGACATTTATTTATTTGTTTGCTAATGATATTATTTTGTCAGAGAGAGAGAGAGAGAGAGAGAGAGAGAGAGAGAGAGAGAGAGCTGGAAAGAAAGAGAGAAGGAGAGAGAAGCCGATTTCACACAAGCTGCTGCGTGGCCGCATTTTGCCCTGCAGCTTTGCGTGATTTTCCCCGCGTCTACTCAATTCTCAAAAAACAGGACTGAGTAGATGCAGGGAAAATAGTGTGAAACTGCAAGGCAAAATGCGGCCACACAGCAGCTTGTGTGAAATTGACACATACCATTGGGGTAAAAGGGAAGGGCAACCACGGAGCAGCGCTTGTGGGAAATGGGCCAGAGAAACAAAGAAAGCAGATAGATGGGAGGGAGGGAGGGAGGGAGGGAGGGAGAGAGAGAGAGAGAGAGAGAGAGAGAAAGCATACCTCCCCTTCACTTCCCTAGCTGCCCTGCTGAGAGCCACACAAGATGTGTGAAAGAGCAGCAAACCAAGCCACAGTTTGGCCACCCCTAGTTTTGATCAACCCTCCCCCCTCCCCAGAACTTCACATCATGTCGTGCCACTCTTTTCTGCAAGGTTTCTGCTCTTCCTCTCCCCCAGATGCAGTATAACAACTCCTGAGTATGCATGCATTTAAGTTACTAACATCACGTAGCTTTGTAGCCCCAGACATTTCATTTTACACATAAAATAAGTAAACAATGTTTGATTCCAGGGGCACCTTGAAGACCAGCAAAGGTCTATTCAAAGTATAAGCTTTCATGTGCACGCACCCTTCTTCAGATACAGTGAAATGGAAATTACTAGTCCATACGTATAGGTGAGCTCACCCTCTGCCCATAAGTATGGGCAGGTAATTTCCATTTCATTGTATCTGAAGGAGTGTGCGTGCACATGAAAGCTTGAACAAACATTTGCTGGTCTTCAAGGTGCCCCCTGGAATCAAACTTTGTTCTGCTGCATCAGTTGAGAGCCAGTTTGGTGTAGTGGTTAGATGCACGGACTCTCAAGTCTGATTCCCCACCCCTTCACTCACAGCTGATGGATGACCTTGGCAAGCTATAGTTCTGTCAGAGCTGTCCTTGAAAGAGCAGTTCTCTCACAGATCTCTCAGCCCCACCTTCCTCACAGGGTGTCTGTTGTGGGGAGGGGAAAGGAAAGGAGTTCGTAAGCCTCTCCGAGACCCTAAGTGAAGGGCAGGGTGTATAAAACCAATTTCCTTCTCCTCTCCTTCTCCTCCTCCTCCTCCTCCTCCTCCTCCGTCTTCTCTCTTTCAAATTCCCCAAAAGGCAATTGTGGCACTTCTGCTGTTGTGAGTCTGAACCAGCAGTCTGTCGTGTTGCAATGTTCTTGAAGCCTGGCAGAAGAAAAACACATGGGCTGGATCAGGCAAGCAAAAAATGACCATGATGCTGTAATTTTTTTGAGAAGGTATAATGATTAAGCTGTAGCCTAAATGCAGTAGGATCGCCAGAAATAGTGATAGATGGATGAGCTGTCTTCATACAAAAATATAATGCATTATTAAAACAGAAACCTCTCCTGTAATAACAGTTTATTTAGTTCCTCCTTTCATGCCACCTTTCCATTAAATCCATGCTCAAGGCAGTTCATGAAAGATAAAATCAGCAAATGCAATACGAGCCAAATGCAAACAAATACAGAACGGTAGACAGCCTGGCTGCTGTAGGGTCCCCACGGTCTTATGGGGTTAGAGGCAAATTGGCCACAAAGAGATGCCTGGAGCTGGAAATGGTTACCAGGCAACCAGAAGGTACTAGTCTGAGCTAGACCCATACATTGTTGGCATTTGTGAAATTGCTGTGCTATTGTAATAATTCACCTTCTGGATATTCCTATGTGGACAAGATCTCAAGAGGTGAATGAGTACCATAATGCAACAACAGGACAATATCCAGTGGTGTGTGTGGATATAGCCTAACTTGATTTTGATGAAGTTTTTGGAACTCTTGAGTTGGCTGCTGATGGAGCGCCTCTGGGCAAAAGGGCTCTCAGATGCAGGGTTGGCAGTTTTCTGCCTGCTGCTGAAGTGCCTGTTTTCCTCCACTATGTTCTGCTGGCATCTTTGTAAATAAATATCACAAACAGCTCTGTAGCTAGACAGGTTTTCGTGTGGGGGGCCAAATGATGGCTAATTTAATTGACTAAATTTAATTAACTCTGTGACCTGCTAAGAGGGGAAAGGACTTCTACTGCTGCCACAGCTTCATGCACTCTCTCCCCACCCCTTCCCCATGTTCGGCCATGCATCCACACTCTGCCTCTGCTCTGAGCCCAGCTGCCTCTCGGACACCCTCATCTGCCAGTCGCCTTCCTGCAGTGCTGGCCAAGCATACCGCCGTTGAAGCACGGGCAGCGGGAGTCAGCCTCCCACCACAGCAACAACTGTGCTGGCATCAGACCTGCCCTAACCTAAAGCTCAGTGGCCCCACAGTAAGCCCTGCCCGGGACCCACCACCCATCAGAGCAGAGGCTAGCGGGCCATCCTTTGCCCATGCTGGGGCTGGGAGCTGAGCTGGCAGAGCCAGTACCGGATGTGAGCTCCTTCCCTGCCTGCTCTCACTCATTCACTTGCTCTGCCAGGCAGGTGTGAGCCAGCCAGCCCGCCACTCTCACTGTTGCCCTCCCAACCAGCAGCCTCAGGCTCCCTCCACCTCATGAAAGAATCAGGGGTGGGGCAGATTTGGGAGGGGGCACTGCCCCCAGGGAGCTATGGGCCTGATCACAAAGCACCACATGTTTCCAGTGCTCTCTTGCCCAAATGGAAACTCAGTCCTCCAGTATTGTCATGGGGACTTCCTTCTACTCCAAGAAATGGGTAACAAGGATCAGTATCAATCAAGAGACTAATATGTAGGGAAGCAGTGCGAGAGGTGCCGGTGGAGGCTACGTTGGACAGCAATGTGTTAAGATTCTCTGTGTTAAGCTTTTCTGGCACAGCCTGTTCACAACTGTGAAGAAATGCCTTTTTGGGGCAGAGGTCTGACCTGAGTAAAACCTTTATCAAGAGATTTTAAAAGTTTTTCTCTGTGAACAGAGAGTAGAAGGGAGGAGGAAGTCCATCAGTGGCTTTCCAGCCTCACCTCAGCTAACTCTTAAGCCGCCCTGAGCCTACCTCAGTGGGGAGGGGAGGGCGTAAATCAAATAAATCAAATCTAGCTCAGCAGTGCTCATTTGCGGCTTGGGAGCTGCAGGTGGCTCTTTCACACACATTGCGCGGCTCCCGGCAGGGCGGCTGGGGAAGCGAAGGGAAGGCATGCCTCCCTGATCGGTCTTCCCTTCCCCAGCCAGTGTTCCCATCCCTGCATAGGCTTGAAGTGTGCGGGGGAAGCAGAGAAAGAAAGCAGAGAAAGAAAGCAGCTTGAACTTTAAATGTGTTCTCAAAGCCCCCCTCCCCACTGGCCAGCTTTGGGAAGGCATTTGTCCCATTCAATCCCTTCTCCAAGCCAAGCCAGCTGCCATGGGGGTGAAGGGGGGGCTTGGAGGATGCAGTTAAAGTTGCTTTCTTTCCACCTCTTCCTCCCTCCCTCCCATTTGCTTTCTTTCCACCTTTCTCTCTTTCCCTCTTTCTCCCCTCCCTCCCCAACTGAAGTTAAATGTGTTCTCCAAGCATCACCACACTGCCACACCAGCCTGCTGGCTTGGCTCAGAGAAGTCATTTGTCCCTTTAAATCCCTTCTCCAAGCCAAGTCAGTGTGGCAGAAGGGGCTGGGGGGGGTTGGAGAACACATTTAAAGTTAAAGGTGTTCTCCAAGCCGCTGAAGGACCGCTCTCCTTCATTGTCCTCGTTCTCCTTCTCCCCCTTGCTTTGGCACATGCGTACAATTCAGTTATTCCAAAACAGCTGCAGTGGGGGGGAGGCATCCCAAGGAACACAACAGCAGTGCAAAAAGGCTGCTTGGAGCTGTACTCTGTATTCTGAAGTTAATGATACATGTCAATAATAACGGCGAGCCTGCTGCTGAGGAGAGAAAATCAATACATCACATAAATGTGAGAGGAAAGATATGATGATAGGTCGACTAAGCAAAGGATGACAAATTCAGGAGAGGAGCTACGCTCTCTGTACATTCCCCTACAAGGTTCACTGGGGTTGCCAATCTCACAGTGGGGCCTGGGGGTCTCCCGGAAATCACAGTATTCCCCAGGCAACACTTCCCCTACAGACCACGGCTGCCCTCGTGCAAGAACACAGTAAAAACCAAACAGTACTCTGATATGCATAACAACCATAAGCATCACAACATATTCAGCCAACACAAATTGAGCAACTAAACACCAATTAAAACCAAAGCAACATATGCCGACTGTCGGCTCAACATGCACTGCAATGTACACATCTCCAGACCTAAGACTACTCTTACCGTCCAGATGGATCCACATTTTGATTTCTGCTTTTTCTTTACAAATAAAATACATGACCATTGGCTGCCTTCTAAATATGCCTTGCCTCCCTCTATCTTTCCCTCCCCTCCCCAGCCCCACTGGCCAGTGCCAGGGCACTCATCCAGAGCCTCTTTCTAGAGCTTGTTGCATTTATTCCCACAACGGGCCTTATTCCTAGTACTAATAGAAAGTAAATTTGCATATTTCCCAATAAAAATGTGTGTGTGATATTTGTTCATGTCTTGTGCTCTCAAACGTTTGACGTTTATTCTATGTGGCTCTTACATTAAGCAAGTTTGGCCACCCCTGGTCTAACTAGAGACAATAGGAGGGTCCAGCTCCCCCTCCATGAAGGGAACGGAGATTTGGAGTTATTAAGTACTAGAAGGACTTCAAGAAGAAGCTTCTGGAGGCTTCAGGAAGAGTTTCTTTTTTGACCCAGCTTAACCTGGTCAGTGGGTAGAGAAAAGAGAGATGATAGAAATCCTGGGAGCAAGGAGAGAGGGGTCTTTTGTGCTGAGTCCATCAGAGCAGACAGGACTCTTAACTGAGGTCTGGAGGAGGTGGCCATTGCCATGTGCTGGCCTGGAGAGCTGAAGGAAGCTGCAAGATAACGGTAACTCTGTAGAGATCTGTAACTTTCTAAGCAAAAGAAACCTGTCCTTTATTTTAACACGTGAAAGGGCATGTATATAGAGAGGGATAGAGGAATTGCATTTTACACTTTTCTTTCGAATCACTTGCTCAATTTGGTGCTGTGCTAAACGTATGCTTATGAACATTTTCTTTTTAATAAATACTTTATAACTCTTGATGCTGGTAGTGGTTCTCTGTACCATATAGACCTCCACTGTCTTGGACACACTATTTTAAAAGGAGTGCTGGGGAAAGGCAGGCAGTTGGCAAGTAGCTACTCCTCCAGGGGTGCACAAGGCAATAAACAATCCCCAGGATGACCAGGCACTGGGCAGTGGGAGACACAGAGGTAAGGACTCAGAACTTGGAAGAGAAGCTGGGAGTCCTGACCCTCCCAGGGGGAAATTCCTACAGAGGTCAGGTGGTGATGGCAGGTTACCAGAGAGAAAGAAAAGCCTCTCCAGGTGCTGGGAAAACCTTGGAGGGCAGGATGGAGCAGGGCCCGCAGGCTGGAGCAGGACTGTCCCACCACCACAACAACAAAGATTTGGAGAGAAATCCTTTTTTTACTTCTTAGATTAGTAGTAGTAAGGAAGAAATCTCTGTTCTACACACTTTATTTCTTGTTCTCTTAAGCCCCTGAGTAGCACGAGAGTATACTTTTTTCTTTCACTGATCAGACATGGGGCTGCTTGTTATTCTCTAAAAGAAACAAAAGACAACAAATGTCCAAGAATTCATCTTGGTCAGATTTCCCCCCTCGCATTAAGCCAGGCATTTTACCATTCTCCATTGAGTATGGAATTTAATTTGATTTCCATTCATTTATAAAGTGCTAATTAATGGAACAGTAGTAGAGCTAATAGTAACAAGACAATTAGTTTCCTGAATATCTCCACTTTGAGGAAATTTAATAAGATCTCTTGGGTGGAGGGTTGCCACATCCCCCTCTGGCTGGTTGGGAAACTCCTGGAGATTTAAAGATGGAGCCTGGGGAGGACAGGGACCTCAGTGGGGTATAATGCCAGAGAATCCACCCTCCAAAGCATCCATTTTCTCCAGTGGAACTGACCTCTGTAGTCTGGAGATGAGTTATAATTTGGGGGATCCCCAGGTCCCACCTGGAGGTTAATATCGCTATTTGGGAGGCAATAATTCCTCCTTTGTTTAGTGAAGTTAAAAATCTTTGTCCCAAGTGCATGTATGTGCTGTGAAGCCACAACCAACTTATGGAGTCCCCAGCAATGCGCTTCCAAGGCAAATAAGAAGCAGAGGGGGTATGCTATTGCCTTCCTCTGCAGAGCCTTCCTTGGTGGCTTCCCATCCAGTGACTGACCCTACTTAGTTTTACAAGATCTGATGAGAGCAGGCTATGCCGTACCATTCCACATGCCTTTTGTCCCATACAGCTGAGATTTTGGACACTGGGCCAAATCAAAATGTTTTGTGGCCTGAGCCAGGGCACACTCACCCCCCTCCTGGTCCTGTGGTCCTGGGGGAAGGCACTGGAGGAAGGCAAGACCCCAGGGTTTTGGTTTCGACCATCCTGGCCATGGTGGCCCAGGCCCAGGCCCAGTCTTTACCACTGGTGACTGGGAGTCCAAATGGTCATGGAGTCATAGAACCATAGAGTTGGAAGAGACCTTCAAGGTCATCTAGTCCAACTGCCTGCCCAAGGCAACCTGCTTACTGTGCTGCCTGATGGAATCACTCAGGTGGCTTTTGGCCTTAGAGCCCTCCCTGAGACACCGTTCCATTGGCCCTTCTCCCTTCCACTCCTCTAGGCCAGTCCAGAGTGCACCTGTGACGCTGGAGCCATTGGCAAATGCTTCACTCTGTGGTCTGTTAATGAGCAATTAGGACCCCCACACACACCAAGAGCTCTTGATAACTGAAGCACATTACAACCATTTGATTGTGTTGGCATATGAAATAAACACAGTTGCGCCGGGCTGGTGGTGTTTGCATTACAAGGTTTTTTCCTCTCCCATGTCTGCACAAAGTTTCCAAGCTGGAATTTCAGAAACTGGCTCTTTGCAATCAACTTCACCAAAGAAGCAGAAGCTGGGGTGGGGGCAAAGGGGGGGAGAGACTCGTTCCTCCCCTGCAGTTTTCTCATTGAGAAAAAGCCACACACACAAGCTGCTTTTCCTTCTGCTGGTGAAAATGAGAGTATCCTTAAATCTTCCCCAGCAGCAGCATAAACAGCCTTGGGATTTTTTTTTTCCTGGTGAGAAAACAGCGAGGAAGGAAAGGGTTAAATCTCCCCCCCTTCTGCTTCCTGGTGGATTTAAAGTTCCCATTTTCTCTCCCCATGCTGTTCTCTTCCTTGATAAGGCGATCCTGGTAGCCGAATCTGCAAAAGAAAGGAATGTGCCCTTTAAAAGAGACGGAAAAGTGAGACTGTGTTGTAGCTAAGCCCCCCTCCACCCGTTCCTTCTATCCTACAACCTACAGCTGGTAGAGTGTGGATGGCGAAGGACCCAGGTTTTAAAATTTTGAGTGCCTCTTCATGACGCTTGGTTTATTCTTGAGGAAAAGTGTCCCACCAAACTCCACTTTGAGTTTGCACTTAGGAGTTTTCTCAATATTTTTTCTAAATATAAATAAGCACTGGAAGTAATGTGCCTAGAAAAGATAGAACTGTTGTCCTCTACAAACAGCTGAAAGCCACACGGCACAATCAGTTTCACAGCACAGCTGTAGCTGGACTTTGCCAGTGGAAAGTCCGACTAAAAAAAAAGCTAGGGTTGCCAACTCTGGGTTGAGAAATTCCTGGTGATTTGGGGCTGGAGCCTGGGGAGGGCGGGGCTTGGGGGGAGGGGGAGGGGAGGATCTGGGCAAAGCATGAGGCCAGACAGAGAGGCCCCTCCCAGCAACAGCTGTCCATCTATCAATCATCATCATCATCATCTATCTTCTTCTGTCTTCCTACCTCTCTCTCTCTACCTGTCTAGCTATATCTATCTGCCTTCCTGCCTGCTGAGACTGAGGCATAGCGTAGTGATTTCAGCTCATACTCTATTAAAGCCTAGGAGAACTTGAGATAACTAGCGTGGCCCATGGCCCATTTATATTCCCATTCTTAACCACACCCACTAGCATGGCCCATGGCCCATTTATATTCCCGTTCTTAACCACACCCACACCCACACCCGTGATAGGTTTATTTACAAACAACTCCCCCTATTGGTTCCTTTTAGGATCTGGGCTTGTTGACTGGCGAATTCTCAGATCCTTCGCTTCTATTGTCTTTGGATGCGAAGCTCAGCCTGTTTGCATGGCCACACGTGAGCCCAACCTACCTACCTACCTATCACCTGTCTGTCTGTCTGTCTATCGTCTATCAATCATCTATCAATCATCTATCTATCTATCTATCTATCTATCTATCTATCTATCTATCTATCCGGGAGCGGTGGCGCAGGGAGTAAAATCACCTGCAGTAACAACCAACGAACAGCCACTATGGCTGTTCGAGTCCCACCGCGACCGGGGTGAGCTCCCAGTCCTAGTCCCAGCTCCCGCCCACCCAGCGGTTCGAAAGTAAAAACAAGTAGATAAATGGGGACCTGCCTTTAGAGAGGCGGGGGGCACCCTCCCCTTCGGGGGTGAGCAGCGGCGGTTAAAACTGGCGGCGAACATCAGCGGTGGCAGAAAATGGCGGCGGCAGCAGCGGGCAGCGGAAGGTCGAGGCCTGGCAGTGGGCGGAGCCGCAGACGGAAGTCGAGATGTGCGGATGGCGGGCGGCGCGATGGCACGATGGAGCCAGCTGAGTGCGGACCGAGAGCCAAGGCCGACGCAGGCCTCCGCACTGAAAGAAACCCGGCCGCAGAAGTCTCCTAGCCCAGAGATGGAAGATCTTCGCCAGGACTCGAAATCCCACGCCTGAAGCCCCGCCGGGAAGAAGAACAGGAAAGCCCTGCCCTGCCCTGCTCAGGGTGCTGGTAGGATGCCCCTCCCCCTGTAATTGTGGCCCTAGTTAGGAAATGCTAATATACTATGTAAACCGCTCTGAGACCCCCTAGGGGGTTTGAGCGGTATATAAATTGAATCTATAAATATCTATCTATCTATCTATCTATCTATCTATCTATCTATCTATCTATCATCTATCTATCTATCATCACCATCATCTATCTATCTATCGTCTATCATCTATCTGTCTGTCTGTCATCTATCTGTCTGTCTGTCTGTCTGTCTATCTCTATTGTGGGCACCCTGGCACCCACCAACACCTCTTTCCCACCACAAGGCTGGGGACCTCTGATATAATATGTACATGTTTGCTTTATTCTCTCCCCCTCTCAATCTTGCCAGAAATTCTACAGTCTACAGTTCCCAGATCCAGCTTGAGAACTCCTGGAGATTTGGGGGTGGAGCCTGGGGAGGACAGGGACCTCAGGGGGGCGCAAGGCCACAGAGTCCACCCTCCAAAGCATCCATTTTCTCCGGGCGAGCTGATCTCTGTTGTCTGGAGATGAGGTGTAATTCCGGAGGGGGGTCCCCAGGTCCCACCTGGAGGCTGGCATCCCTATGGCAGCCTCACAGGAGCCTGTGGATGGCCTACGCTGAGTCTCACGCCACCATGCTACAGTTCGGCGTATTTTCTCCACTCCTTCACACCAGCTTGCACCCGCCCTGCTGCAGTGACAGATCTGCGGCATTAGCAGTAATCTGCAGCAAGACTCTTCTATTGGATTGCCTTTCCATAGCATGATGTTCCCTTTGAATTGAATTAACGGAAATCTGTGATTGCATTTTCTGGAACTTTCGCCTTCTAGGCCTCCAAGGTAAAACCTGGAGCAAGTTCATAAAGCAATCAGCTGGGGGAAGGAGGGAGGAGTACATTTCCCACGTCTCGCTTGGTTTTTCTGTTTGGATAGAAGTTGTCAGTCAACTTCAGTTCTGACTTGGCTGTCGTGATTCTTTCTCTCACTTGTTCCGCAGACATTGGCATACTCACTATAACACTTCTGCCTCTTAACCAGTCCTGTACAGTGGTCCACTAGGAGCCCAACTGACATCCTGCTTTCCTGGTCTGCTTGCTGTTCCAAAAAGCACCTGGGGTGGTTGAACACCTGCTAGGCTACTCAGTCTCGCAGGAATAGCATGCTTTTTTGCATTAAGACACACTTAAAGCTGTACAACTTCTCCTGTTTCAATTTTCAAATAGAAATGTTACAGTTTCAGGATGTAGACCTTCCCCCTGAGAAACACAAACCATGAATACTGACCTCCTGTCTCCTGTAACTGTTAGGCTTGCCAGCCCTACACTGGCAGCCCTGAGAGTATTTGGGGGTGGAGCCTGCGGGAGGGGAGGAGGTCTCTTTAACCATAGAGAATGGGGAAATTCCTAGAGCAGGGGTGTCAAACATACGGCCTGGGGGCGGGAACTGGCCCGTCCAGGGCTCTTATCCGGCCCGTGAGCAACTAGTGGGAGGGAGGGAAGGTGGGAGGCTGCTTGGGGGGGGGGGCATACAGATGCACACAGTGAGGTGTGTGTGGTCAAAGCTGTCAAGAAATGAAAGGAAATGGCCAAGGGGCAGGCATGGTGTCCCTTGGGGAAAAAACTAGTCTTGCATTTGATTAAATACATTTATGGGAGGTTTTTCTGGATTCCCCAGTAAAACAATTGTTTTCACTCCTAGGAATCAATTGCTTTTGTTTTGTTTGCATTTTGGAAAAAAAATGATATTGTTAACTGGGCTTGCCTGTGTAATTTACAAAGTTTGCATCTCTGGTACCTGGCATTACATTTTATGGCAGACATGGCCCGGGCCAACAAAGTAACATTTATGTCAGATCCGGCCCTTGTAACAAATGAGTTTGACTCCTCTGTCCTAGAGCTTTGCTGGGACTCCCAGTTCTGGGTTCCTCACCCAGGAATGATGTCACGGTGTCTGTTCTACGCCATCATTCTCCCTTTTTTTTCTCCTGCTGCTCCACCAAGTAAGCAGGGGGAATGTAGCACAGGGCAGGAGGGTGCATACCACGGATGGGCAAAGAGTTGCCAGGTTTTCAAAAAAGTGCCATCCCATTGATGGTGTGACATCACTTCTGGGGAAAACCAGGAAGTGATGTCAGCTTTCTCTAGAAATTGCTGGAAACTCTATGATATCAGAAGTGATGTCATGCTTTCACTGATGGTGCCCTCCCTGTCCCTGCCGCCCCCCAACTCCTGCTGCTTGTGGCTTGCCAGGCCACCAAATGATAAGTCTAATTTGGCTTCATTTCTCCAGGCGTTGTGTTGTATAGTGGGTTAGACACATAATGAAACCACAGACAACAATGTAGTGATCAGCATGGTTCGCTATTATACAACACAAGACGGCCTTACCTGGCCAGGTGGCCAACTATATACAAGCGAAGGGGAACGCCCCCTGGTGTCATTGGCGGGTTTGAATTCCCGCCGCCATTCCCATTGGTTCCCCTAAGCTGGAGCCAGGAGCCCCAGTCCCATTGTTCCCTGGGACCCAAGCTCAGGCTCCTTCGCTGACGGCATGTAGTGGTCAGCGGACACAACACGTTGGGCCAGAAATGTGCCATTTTGGCCCCTGCAGGCTACTTTCCCCTGGATTAGTCAGCTGGGCCCCACCTAATGAAGGATCATAACAAAGTGCATCACGAAGTTTCACAACCAGATGTGGCTGTTTGATTACATCATTGCAAGTCAGCAGAGGTCATGTAAGCTGTTATGATGGAAATTTAGGAAGATCATCCCGGTTCCCTAGAAAGAACTGATTCTAGCCATTTGTGGAGGAACGCAAGAGGTGTTATTTAGATATATACAACTTGGGCCCCTAGAGGCTCTGCCTGCAACAACTCCAGCAGCCATCAAAACAAGGACAAATCTCTCATCTTCCCAGACCCCACCAGAGGGGTAAGATGGCCTCTCTTCCGAACAGGAATTCTTTCTTAATTGTCTTAACCTTTGTGTACTGTTTACCACATAAGCAGATACATAAATATTGTCATGAGAAGTGCTGGGAAAGGATGGAGCTTCTCACCACTGTTGAAAATGTGCCCACAAGAACAGTGAATATTCCCCCAAATTCTTGCTGAGGCCCGGCCTCCTGGTGAGATGCAGCAGCTTCTGGCCATTGGCTTTTTCCTAGGACTGCCAACCTCCAGGTGGTAAACAATAACGAAAACAGCCATGACGTTACATTATGAAAATATATTTAGACTACTGTCCTGTAGTGAATCGTATTTCTTCATCACATAGTAAAAATATACCCATACAGACAATGGAAATTGCATATAATACCGTTTCACATAATAGCTTTTTCTAAGTGTGCTGTGTGAATACCATTAGTTTGTTTCATTGAAGTGGGAAGAATGTTGTGTGTTGATTCATGGATTAGAATTGTTGGCATGTAAACTAATGGTATTCAGAAGAAGAAGAAGAAGAAGAGATTGGATTTATACCCCGCCCTTCACTTGGAGTCTCAGAGTGACTTACAAACTCCTTTCCCTTCCCCTCCCCACAACAGATACCCTGTGAGGTAGGTGGGGCTGAGAGAATTCTAACACAAACTGCTCTTTCAGGAACAGCTGTGCCAGGGCTTGTGACTGACCCAAGGTTACATCAGCAGGTGCAAGTGGAGGCGTGGGGAATCAAACCCAGTTCTCCCAGATTAGAGTCCACACACTTAACTGCTACACCAAACTGGCCAAATATGATTCACTACAGAATAGTAGTCTAAATATATTTTCATAATATAACATCACAGTTATTTTCATTATTGTTTGCACCCTTCCCATGATCTCTCTGTTGTTTCTACATACAACCTCCAGGTGGTGGCTGGAGATCTGATTACAACTGATCTCCAGGCAAGAGAGATCAGGTCACCTGGAGAAAAAGGCCACTTTGGAAGTTGGGCTGTATGGCATTATGCCCTATCCCCTGCCCTCCTCAGGGTCCACTCCCAGATCTCCAGGTATTCCCCAAGCTGAAGTTGGCAACCCTACTTTCTCCATGCTCAAGGTGGCGGTGCCCCAGAAAGCTTTCTGCTGCAATGTGACTCAAAAAGAAACCAACTTGCCCCAGCCCCACCCATGGGTCACCTGGTTCCTCTGGAGCAGAGCGCTTGTGCTTGTGCTTGTGCCCGTGCTTACTGACCAGGCTGCCACCAATCAGAGGCAGCTTTGAAGTTTGGGGAGTGGTTTAAATGCAGAATATGGAAGTGTGTGTAGAGAAAGAAACACTAGGGTAACACGTGCCCCTTAGGCTTGCCAATCTCAAGGAGGTGCCTGGAATCCTCCTCAAATCACAACTGATCTCCATACCCCTGAGATCAGCTCACCTGGAAGAAATGGCCGCCCGACGAACTCTGAGGTGCCACATCCCTGCTGAGCTCCTGCCACTTCCCAAACTCCGCCCTCCCCAGCCACTGCGCCCCAGTCCCCAGGAATTTCCCATGCTGGAGTTGGCAAGCCTATCATACCTCTTAGTTTGGGAAATGTCTGCCTCACAGGTTTGCTAGCTGTGGATCCAACCCCAGTCCAGTTCTTTGTGAAGGGAGAATACAGGAGCATATGGCATCTTTGTGGTGCCATCTCTGGGATGCATTGTCTTTATTTACAAATATACAAGCTAGGCATGGAGGAGCAGAAAGGCGTTCAGACAGACGGTGCCAGCCACTTAAGCTGCATCAGTCCCCCCCAAAGCAAAGGGGATGTCTTTGGAGTTCTCCCAAGTTCCCACAGACCAGCCATATGCCAAATTGAGCTTTCTGGCTCCTTTGCTGGTTACGTTCTTATGCTACATCCCTCTGCACCCAAGCAATCCCGTGGGAGGTGTTTAGGAATGATTCATCCCAAGCCACCAAAATCTCTCATTGATCATTTAAGCAAGCATCTTCTATGTATTGCTGAGCACTTAGAAAATGTTTTTCATTGCCAGCTAAACAAACGAATGGAGTTAACATCTCCTTCCTTCACATCCTCAAGACACAGCTACCCTGATGTGCCAGATCAGAGAAGGCGAGGCATATTTATCCAAAGAGCCAAATGCATTCACATTATAGCAGCACAGCCATAACGCACCTGACAGTTACCAGGACCCTATGTCAATCTGTCAAGATCTACCCTGTGGCCAATGCAACCCCTTCGCCATGTTCTAGGATCACCCCAAGCCATTGGCCCAAGGGACATAAATGTCCAATTCGCCACAATGTTCTTCATTCCAAAAATACTGGTGCCACTTAAAATTATGCCCGAGATTAAGTGAGGCACAGACAGCTGCTGTCAGAAAGATTTTGGAGCTTAGACTATGGGTTCAGTTTGGTCAATGAGAAATTTCATTCTTTGTATCCGATCCTTTAATTTTGGAGGCTGTGCCTAATTGGTTCAGACAACCAAAGCTACACAGGATTGCATTTTCTGTGCAATTAGTTAAGTGCTCTCCCCGCCCCCCTTGAATAATCAGTTTCCTCTTATTCCCTAGACAAAAGAATGTTAAATTGCATAAAGAGAAGGAAGAAAAAGCAATTTCATGCTACGGGAGAATAATGCAGAATGAAATCAGATTATTCATTGCCTTACGCTGCTAAAATCCATGCTTGCTTTGCCTGAAAAGAAGGCTCTGTACCTATCTATGCAGAATGTGCTAATTTAAACAGCCTATAACAATCTTTAGAATTTACACAGTGTGTCCTCCCATGGTATTTCACATACATTAATTCAGTAAGATTTGTTGACAACATCCATGTAAAATAGCCTAGTATAAATAATATTATTTCCTGATTACAGAAGGAGGTAACTAAAGCAGCCAATGTTTTGGTGCCCCTGTATAGCATTATGGTGCAGCCTCATTTGAAACACTGTGGACGATTCTGGCTGCTGTGTCTCAAAATAGATATTGAACAACTGGAAAAAGTGCAGAAGAGGGCAGGCGACCAAGATGATCAAGGCACTGGAGCACCTGCCCTGTGAGGCTTAAGAGTCTGGAGCTTTTCTATTCAGGGAGACATGAGAGTCCTTTATAAAAAATTCATGCAAGATGGAGAAAACAGATCAACGCCAGAAGATCTGACATAGTCACGAATGCCTGACAGATCGAAAGGGCACAATCAGACAGCAACATCTGGGAAGCATCCCGCAGTCGTTGGCAGAAGCAGAGTAAAAAGACACTGGAGAAAATCTGGCAGTAAATGGGTTGTGACGGGCCACAGATGGACTTTCCCCTGTCTGATTGTGCTCCCGAGCCATTGGGATGGTCTGATCAGGTCAGCTTGGTGTCATTTTTTCTCCCCTCTTCACAGTACGCATATCGTTGCATACCCGTAGGGGGCCCTCGGTGTGGAGGTGCGATTCCTCATTTATGCGCATGGGAAACAAATGGCAAAAAACCTCTGATTTCTGGTTGGTGGTGACTTGTGAACAAATGCATCCCATCAAGCTCTGACGGGTGCGATTTGGATTGAGGTGGCAGGGAGGGGGTTCAGCTGGTTCCGACCCCCCCACGAAGCTCTTGGCGGGAGCTTCTAGCCTGGAGTACTGGGAGAGCCGCTCCCGAAGTCCTGGCTTGCGGAAGTGAGCTCTCTTTTGCTCCGCAAGGTCCCGCTACAACGAAGCCAGCAATGGCAACCAGAGATGTTACTGGACCAGAGTGTACAAGGTCTTAATAAAAAGATTCTCTCTACGTGGTGATTCAGCAAGTCAACGACTAAAGAAAAACTGAGTTAAGTTTTTAAAAGAAAGCCGAATGCAAAGAGGGTGAAGGAACAAATAATACAGCGAAGCGGCAGGGCTCCAGAGAGAAAGGGGAGGGGGAAACTCACAGAGGAAGAACCCTACCCATTAGCAAAATAGCAGCATAATGGAAAGCATGCCATAATTAAGCTGTTTAACCTCACCTTACTTAAGCAGACACATCAGGACTAAACATCTACGCCACAGAAAAGACTTTAAACTTTTTACTAACTCTTATCTAAACATAAACAATGTCTCTGCATGCGGGAAAAATGGCGTCCAGAGGCAGAGGCACCACAGGAAATGCCAGTACAGCATCACCAGTCACAACAGGAAAATACCAGCAATATAGCTAATACAATTTCTGAAGCTTTGTGCCCTCTGCTGGACCAGATGATGAATCTCAACCAGAAATTTGACAAGCTGCAGAAAGAGCTTAAAGAGACGACAGCCAAATCAGAGAAGATGGATAAAAAGATTTAAAAAGTTGCAACCTCCTAGGGGAAATTTTTGTAAAATTTGCAAGAAAATCAACGAGACTTAATATTGAAAGCATCTATTGTTAAAATCCATGAGGAGGAGATTAAAATTCTAAAAGACGTTCCATATGAAATACGTAAAAAAGGAAGACAATACAGAAATATTACAGCTTTTCTTCAAAAGAACAATGTCCAATACAGATGGATTCTACCAGAAGGATTAATTTTTAATTACCAGGAGAAGAAGGAAAAGATCGACTCTTTATTAAAAGCAGATTTATTCTTGAAGCAACAACAAACTTCAACTAAACAAAAGAATGGAGCAGAGGAAGTAAAAGAAACAGAAAAAACCAGTGAACAACAGAAGACAGATGCAGATAGTTCATCCTCTACTGATACCTCGGTATCCCTGGGTGAAATCTTTGACTCTGACACTGACTCTGATTTGGGTGCAGCTGCACCCAGACATATGAAGGTTAAGCTTCCCTGGAAAAAGAAGAAGAAATGTAAAGATAAGAAGACATCCAAATGAAGAGTTGAACATGTTTATGCTAAAAAATACTACTTTCAAGATGTGATATAATAACTAATAATTTATTTTTATTTGTTATATTTGAGAATAATACTAACGAAATGCAAGGCAAACCATGTAGAGAAGTATCTAAAGCATTTTGATAGAGTATCATTGTACCTTGTTACACTCTTTAGTAGTTTGTAGGTTTTGTAGTGTATAGTGGAAAAATAATTTTAAAATTATTTAAAAAATGGCAAAAAACCCCAACTCACCTGCGGTTGTGTCTGATCACACAGTGACAGGCTACAAAGAGCTATGTGATCTTGCAACTGGAGGGAATACCCTCACTTCCCCTTCGCTTCAACTGGCACGTGTGACCATACTCCAAGAGAACCTTTTCTTCCTTTCCCATAATACTAGAAGTTGGGGGCATGCAAAGAAGTTGAAGGACAAAAGGAAATACCTATTTAAACAACAAGTTACTAAACTGTGGAATTCGTTGCCAGTAGAGATTGTGATGGTCACGGGGCATGGACGGATTTAAAAGGAGGTTAGACAGATTCGTGGAGGAGAGGTCCATTGCTGGCCACCATCTATGGTGAACCTCCACATTCAGAGACAGCAAGCCTCTGAATACCAATGCTAGGAGGCAATATCAGTGGAAGGCACTTGCTTATATACCCTTTTTGTTGGTCCTCCAGGACAACTGGCTAGCCACTGTGTGAAAAAGAATGGTGGACTAGATGGACCCTCACTGGTCTCATCCAGCTGGGCTCTTCTTATGTTCTTTAGAGGTGGGTTGAGAGAATAATACTATGCCTAAGGCCAGCTAGTGATTCTAAGGGTAAAGTAAGATTGACAATGAAGAGGAGTTTTTCTAAATTTGAACCTGGGACTTTCTTTACAAAGAGCTTATGCTTTCAATCACAGCAGTTCTCCAGCTCTGCTCATCATTATGATGAGTGGTTGTGTAAGAAGACTACATTGCAAAGTCCCCTCTGGAACCTTTAACTGTTCTTTTGATGCATGCTGCCCATTGAGAAACACTGAAACCCTCTCATGGTGTGTGTGGGACTGAAGATCTTGCTGGCAGACTCAGGCTGCGGTCACACTGGAAGCTTGGCACGATCTGGCTGTGCCTCTATTTGTGGTGTTTTAAAAAATACTTGTGGAAAGTTTTGATCAGACATCCCGCTCTGAACTGCTTTAACTGTGTGCTTGTCCCATGGTCTATCATTCAGATTGCTGTGGCATTCTTTTTGTTTTGTCTTTAACCACGTGCATAAGAGTGTATCTGAAGCTCCGGCTCCCTTTTGACAGTTCCACAACCTCTCTGCCAAGTACTCCAGCCCCTCTCAGCCTCCTTCCCTTCACCTCTCTTCCAAGAAAAGTGCAGATTTACATGAGAGTAGTCCCACTGATGTCAGTGCATTTGCCCTTGTGTCAGTCATGGGATTCTGTCAGACTCTGATGCAGAAACAGGAGAGAGGGTTTGGGGAGGGATTTATCACTCAAAAACAACTTCCCTGGGGACACCCGATCCAGAATTACTACTTGGCCATGGTGATTGACAACGTGAGGGTTGATTGTTTGCTTATGTGCACAGCTGCCTGATTTAAAAGAAAACAAACCAAAGGAGGTGAAAACAGAAGGGAAGGTTCAGACTTCCCAAATGGTTTGACTTCACAACAGCGGGGTTCAGATGTCAGGAAATGCGGGGCGGACGTTCCCTGGTGCCTGATTAGTCCATTTCCTAACTGGGGCAACATGAGGTGCTGACAACTGGGGCATGGAAGGCAGATGTTGTCATTTGATTGTGCTCTTTAAATCCACAAAGGTAATGCTACTATATTGTGGCAAACTGCTCGTGTGGCCACAGCCTCATAGTGCTTGCATTTGATTTGGACACAGTTTGCCTTTCATCTGGACCACTGAAGGCAACAGGAAAAGAGGAAGACCCAATATTGGATAGATTGACGCAGGGCGTGATCCCACGAGCAGTGGGGGCCCGACATAGCCACCCCTCCCCTCCGGATTAAATGGGTGCAGTCACACAGCCACATCTGTCAGGCATTCCCCAGGCATATGCAGCCCGCCATAGGATGACTTGGGGCTGAGTTAAGAAGGCACTGCATCACAAGTGGTGTTTTTGGTTCCCTGTACATTCATTGCGTGTAGCCAGATGTCTGAATGTGGGGGAGCGTGCACAAAACAGATGGGTGTTTTTTTTTTTCCCTATATGTGTGTGAGCGCATATGCGTCCACCTGCATTTTAAAAACCAACTGGGCAGCACACTCTGTGGCCGAGGCACTGAAGTAATGTGGATGCTTCACCAGCGGACAGCCGCGTGGGTAACCTGCAGCAGGGTGTGCTATCTGGATGATATGCCCCACAACATTTTAAACTGATACAGGTAGAGGTGGGACCATATCGCACTTAGCCAGTCAGTTTGACCACACCCTCCGTAAAGGAAGCCACGGCCCTCAGTTTGCGAAACCTGATGGCACACATTCTGCTCTGATGTACTTGTCAATCATTTTAAATCAGGTCTGGATTACATGATGATTTTACCCTTTTGGAAGCAACTGGGAACATTCACTGAAAAATTCAACACTGGTTTTGCACACTTCAATGAGAAACATGTTTTCTGTTGCTTGCTTTTGAAACAACAGAGAGAAATCTTCAGGGGGGGGATATCAGAGTTTAAAAATAGGCAATAGCTGGGGAATTCTATTGAGATGAAAAATGAATCTCATCTTTGATTGAATACCTTGCTTGTGTCATTCAGCTTGGTTAAGTGAAGCCTCATAATCTTTTTTCTTCTGTAACTTGTCGGGGGAAATTATGGGGGGGATTGTGAATTGCATCTCCATAAATGAGTTCCACTGGGCTCAGTTTTAATTATTTTTAGGAAATAAAATGGAATTCAGATTTGATTATCCATTCTAGCAAGTCTGGGCTGTGATGCAGTCAAATTACAGGGCAGGGATAGAAAACTATCGAGGGACATCATCACTACCACCGAAAGCTAACTTCAAGTTTTGCTGCAATGGAAAGACGACTTTCCCCATCTAACTGTCAGAAATCAGAATAATCCAGCGCTCTGTATCTATTTCAAGCCTGTTCTCAAATCACATCTTTGTTCCCTGTACTTCAGCATGATGACTATAATGTCTCAGAATTGTTTCAGACCCCATTTCATTGCCCTTGAAAAGACCACGATGGTTTCCCCAGGGGGATTTTCTCCTCCATGGCACACAGAAAGCGTTATTTGGGAGCTGCATATGGCATCCTCCTCTTTCCAATCAGCACGCTTGCAGCTTTCCCTGGCTGATTCTGCACCTGTCTGTTTCCTCGCAGTTTTCCCACAGTCACGTTGGGAGGTTAATTTCCCTGTACGCTGCATGCCACTTTCATTTTCTTTGTTCATCGGGTTTTATGGTACCTTCTGCATAGATTTATGGCTGTTCAGGGGTGACTTTGGCGTTGCTCTGGGGTATCTGAACGTGGTTTTGAGCACCACCTTTTCCTTCATTTGCTTCCGATTCGAAAGGTACAATAATCAGGCAACTTGACATGGCTTCCTTGATCTCCGTCAGTTCCCCTGCCCTTATTTCCCCCTCTGTATTTATCACCTCACCATGAATTACTTGGCTCAGGCATCTGAGAGCAGCCCTAAAAATTGGGGGATCCCTGGCACCCACCTGGGGACTGGCATCCATAGTTATAACAAGTGGGGATCCACAAGAAACTTCCAGGAGTGGCTCTCCCATTCCCCCCACCTTTGCTTTCTCCCTTCTCCCCCCTCTTCTCTCAGTCTCTCACTCTTTCTCCCTCCTGCCACCCCTTTCCTTACTCTCGCTTTCTGCTCCATGCCTGTCCCTTCCTCTCTCCTTCTGCTCCCCCACCCCATCACTGTCTCTTGTTCCATCTCCCCACCTCATCACTCTTTCTTTCTGTCCCCTGTCACTCTCCTGGCTTCCCTCCTGCTTCCCCCTGCCCCCAGCAGCAATGGTTGTGGTGGCTCTCCAGGAATCACAGTGGATCTCCCAACTACAGAGATCAGTTCCCCTTGGGGATGCCAGCCAGGAGCATAGCCAGAGAATTTTGGGTGGTGGGGAACTGGGAAATCTGGAGGGGGGGGGAGCAGGGGGGGAGAGAGAGAGAGAGAGAGAGAGAGAGAGAGAGAGAGAGAGAGAGAGAGAGAGAGAGAGAGAGAGAGAGAGATCGCATTGGCAGGCAGGTGAAGAAGAGAAGGGTCTTTCCTTACCTGCTGGCACAGCTCCCAAAGTGGAAGTTGTGGGGCATGGGCCATGAGTGAGGGGGCACTGCCCCAAAATGCCCCACTGTGGCTACAGGCCTGTTGCCAACTCCAGATTGGGAAATTCCTGGAGATTTGGAGGTGGAGCCTTGGGACGATGAGGTTTGGGGAGGGAAACCTCACCAACAAGGTAGTTTGCTACTGAGTCCAACCTCCAAAGCAACCATTGTCTCCAAGGGAACTGATCTCTGTCATTTGGAGATCAGTTATAATTCTGGGTGATCTCCAGCCCTCACCTGGAGGTTGGCAATACTACTTTCCCTGGAGGAAATGGCCACTTTGGAGGGTGGAGTCTATGGCATTATGCCCTTCTGCTGTCCCTCCCCCTCCCTGGGCTCCACCCCTTGAATCTTCAGGAACCTGGTGCTGGGAACACTATCTCCTTCCCACCCAACAGCCCGCCTACCTTTGTCTGCCTCTCTGTTATCAGCTTTCCATCTCCTCCTTCCCCCACAGTCTCTATGTAAGACAACTACAGTCTTTTTCCACAGCAGAGACCAAGGCTGCTTCTCCTTTTTATCTGCACAATAACCCTGTGAGGTAGGTTAGGCTGAAAGTAAGTGGTTGGTCCAAAATCACCCAGTGAGCTTCTACAGCAAGATGAGAATCTGAACTTGGGTCTCACAGGGGATCTGAACCTGCGTCTAAAGCTCTAACTGTTACACTTCACTGGCTTTCACAGGGTGGCTGCCGTTGAACAGTAGGAGGCAGCCAGGCCTAGTTGAACCTAGGGTCACCAGGCCCCAGGTGGGAACGGCTTGGGTGGGGGCAATTTGGATCAGGCAAACAGCTCGTAAGGAAGGGATTCGCTGCCTCTCCTCTGATAGTCCTCTAGTCAACCTGGAAGCCACCTATGACTGTTTTGGATAATTTTTTTAAAAAGAACCATTGAGAAAAGGAATGACAGAAAGACACACAAAATGCAGTTTGAACCTCACATTTCTACCGAACTAGGCAGGTTAAAAACTCAGCTCATGTATCTCCTTTCAGATTCTCTCCAGTGACCTAATATTGTGATGTGCGTCTCAAGGGACAGGGATCTTAGGCTCGTGAGAGATTTTTGCAAACATCATTCCAGCTGTGAAAACAGCAGCTGGGAAGGCACTCTACCAGAGTTCCCATTTACCCACTTGGATCATCAGTTTAGAAGTCCTTAGCATTAACTTCCCAACCCCAAGAAACTGAGAAGCTGGAGGAAAAAAATGGTTCCATATAGTGACATTCTAGGAATTTACCCTGATCTCTATAGTAGAGGACAGAGACTAAGGCAGGCAGCTAGAGTGTCACCTGGAAGTGACAGCATATGCTCCCCAAACTCCACCCTCCCCAGATACCACCCCATAAATCTCTTGAACCTTACAACCTACATAGTCATGAAGCATGTGCAGTCATGCTGCACACACCTTTCCTGTGCAATATGCATGCAACCAAACCATTTAATTCCAGTTGTGCAGCGGAACTTTCAAGGATGACACTTGTATGTTTTTCCTTCATTACAACCATTTCTTTTCTATCAAAACTGAAATATAACTTGGAACTTTTGAGAATTGTAAAACAAATTAGGGCTGACCTAGGTACTTGGTGGAAGCCTGTGTACCTGCTGAAATAGTGACAAGTGGAACAAGCGACAAGTCCCCCCACAAGTGGGGAAGCTGCAGTAGGTTGTGGAGATGGGGCAGGCACAATCCTCTCCCTGCAGCCAGGGTTCGGGATGCAGCTTGTTGTTCTAAAAGGAAGGAAGTGGTGGGTTGGGGGAAGGGTCATGCTTTGCCTCCCTACTGTTCATCAGAGATCCCAGTTCCCAGACTTCTGGGACTTCTGCCAAACATATAATTCAGGCCCATTCACACTGAAGCATTGTTGCTGATCTTTTCTTGTTAAAAAAAATCTGGAGAACCGGGTTTGATTCCCCACTCCTTCTCCACATGAAGCCTGCTGGGTGACCGTGGGCCAGTCCCAGTTCTCTCAGCCCCACCTGCCTCACAAGATGCCTCTTGTGGGGAGAGGAAGGGAAAGGAGATTGTGAACCACTTTGAGACTCCATAAGGTAGAGAAAAGTGGGGTATGAAAAACTGTTCTTATTCTTCATACTGGCTCTTTTTAAATGTTTTCCCAGTTGACCATCACAGATAGCCGTTACAACAGGGCTCAGTGAAACCCGGGCTTGATCCTAGGTGTCCATCCCGCCAGAGGAACAAGCGCCCAAACCTTTCCCTCCCTGTGGTGCTGCCCCCTAAATCGCACACACGCCCCTGTACAGTTGTGAACTGCAATGCCTTCTGGAGGGAAAGAAACCACAGCAGGGTGTCAGACTCCTGAGGAAATCACTTCCCAACAACAGTCATTCAAAGAATAAAAGTTTATTGAGACATTGATAGTATTCAAGCATCTTAACTTTACCGTGTTAGAAGTGAGGGGAAAGCACATGAAGCAAACAGATATACTGAACTCGAGGAAGACCCCGATGGCCCATGGCCAATCAGATCACAGGTAAAAGCCCACCAAAATAATGGGCCATGATTCGCAAGAGAAAGAAGACACCAGGCATTCAAGGTTATGCAGTCAGGCTTAAACAGATAACAAGAGTACCAGAGAAACAGCAGAAACAAAAGTATACATTCCTTCCCCCCCCCCCCCGCCACGTCTCCCTGACAACCAGGACCACTCTGACACAGGGGCTCCGACATTTTGGGGTGAAAATGATACAAAAACTTTCAGCCTTTTCGTGCTGTGCTTTCAACTATCCCACCACACCCTACAGAGGTCTCATAAGGCCCAAACAGGGAGGGCAATCATGCCTAGTATGACCCTGAAGCAAATTACTGAGTAGCAAGTCCCAGAAAAGTTATCTCCTACTTTTAGAACTGGCTGTTTCATTTGAGAACTGCCAAAGAGACTGATACTCTCTCCCCTGATGGCTCGCACGCTATTTGCACTGCTTCTTCTCGACCCACTGCAATATCATGAATGGCAGGCTAATTTATCATGGCTGAAATAATGGAGCCATCCCAATCTAATGTATTTATTTTGTTTTAGAAATGAACATTTTGGCTATTGATTTTTAATGAACCTAAACTTCCCCCACCACCACTTCTTGCCTTTGATGGCCCATTCCCGTGTGCCTGTCCACAGAGCAAGCCTGGGCAGTACCTGGAATGGGCAGAGTTTGGGGAGGACGTGATGTCACTTCTGGGTGACACTCTAGTCTGTCTGTCTTATTCTCTATGGTCTTTACTGCAGAGACCAGGGGAAATTCTTAGATCATCACTCTATGGATCATCACTATATGGAGACCATTTTTTCTCCTGCTCCTCAGTTTCTTGGGGCAGGAGATCGGGGCCGAGGGCTGATAGTTTTCTGTCCCAGGAGGATAGATGAGAAGCCTACCTGACACCTATCAGAGGCAAGCTAGAATCACAGGCACTCCAGACCTTTCTTAAGGCACCCGTGGGCTTGCTATGTCTCCTGCCATAGTGGGAGACCTCCCACTGCAACCTCCTGATTCCCACTGCCACTTGGAAGACTGACAGGAAAAAATATAGAAAAACCACAGTGACAGTGATGGCATGACGTCATTTCCAGGCTAAACCCAGAAGTGCAGTTGTACTGCTCTAGGATTCAGCGGAAATTCTACAGTAAAACCACTTATATGGTAAAACCACAGAATTTTTGCTGAATCCTAGAGCAGTGTGATGTCACGAATCATGGAAATGATGCCATGCTGCCCCCACCTGTCTTCATCTCCCAGCTTCCTGCTGTCAACCCTAACCCCCAGAGATCAGATGCTGAACTTGCAAGGTGGACATATAGACATAAGAAGAGCTCCTCTGGATCAGACCAGTGATTCATCTAGTCCAGCACCATCTTGTCCAGTTTCACATAAAGTACAGCTAATCTGGTTGGTATCTGAAGGAAGTGTGCATGCACACGAAAACTTATACCTAGAATAAAACTTTGTCGCTCTTAAAGGTGCCACTGGACTCAAAATTTGTTCAACCAATTGTCCTGTAAGGACAAATAAACAGGACATAGAGGCCCTTCCTGCACTCTCCTTTTAATCCATGTTCACCGCGGTGTCCTCCAAGCAATTCTGCACTAAAATCGAGTTCAACCTTCTTTTTATTCCAGGTGTCCCCGTCCCCGTCCCCCAATTCTGCATTACCTTTCTTCAGTGGTCAGCCTGGTTTCAGCCTGCTGTTGCCTCGGGTTATTTGGATGCTGTTTTTCCGTGGAATTAAATTGCTTTGACTTGAACACTGAGAAAATCTGGAGTGGCAGGCAAATGTGGAAAGGACCACTGACCGAGGCCTTCCCCGATGTTGTTTCCCAATACTGTATTCAGAGGTTTACTCTCCCTGGATATGGGACTGTAGAGACTAAAGCCATCTGCTCTGTCGGCCAGAGGATGATAGAAGGCCAGGGCTGTGATATTTACAGTTGGCCTAGGAAAGTGGAATGTTTCCTATTCCCTGCCAGTCATGGAGCCTAATGCTGCATAGCTCTGTGCTCCCTGGTGTTAACAAAGAGGGCGAGCGCTCACAGATCCATGCAGCTCACAAGGACCCTGGCTCTGTCTGTAAAGTTTCTGTTCAGCTTCTCTGAACCACAGGATTTTCTGATGGAAGCGCTTCATGCATTTGGTAGCAGAGTGAATACCTTCCTAAGATGTTACAAAAGAAGGAGCAGGCAACCACAGGAAATGCCCATGAAATGGTGGGGGCTGATCTAACCTGCTGACGTGAGGGGACAACCAACAAGCCCTGATCAGAAGGGTGGAATTTCTGCCCAGGTTCGCACAGGGAGGCAGGACCTTTTGAGGAGGGCTTTGAAGGGTAAACACCAACACCTTACACTGAGTCTGTCCTCCCAAGCAATTCCACGGTCTTACAACAGGCGTGACAGATGTCCTGTGGCTGGCTCCAACCAACTACTTTTAATTGTTCGGCTTTCCTACCTGCGGGAGCTACATTTGCACCTCTGCAAAAATGAATAAAAGGTCTGCACGCCTTGAGATGAATGGGGAATAATGCATTCTAATGCTAGGATTCCAACCAACAAGTCAACTGGAACTAACAAACTGGGAAATCCTACCATTGTGGAAATGTGCAGGGTGCGTATTTTTGAAGCTGACAGGTTCAGGAGCATCTTCTGCAAGGGATGGGAGCCTTCTGTTACAGCAAATTCACTGCACCCCCGGGGGCATGGAATCAGTGCCAGTTTCCTGGACCTTGGGCATCACATCTCCCATTCTGAACACCAAAGAGCATCTCCTTGGTTACGTTACACAAAAAGTCTCTGAATGAAAATAGTTGTTCTCAAAAAAGTTAATTCTGAGTACAAGGCTGAAGACAGCTATAATTTAAATAATTATGAGGTCTGCTCTTTGATTAAACACCCCCAGAACGTTTAGATTAGCAAATGACACAAATCACCATATATTAAAAATTATTCCATTTAGGTTAGAATAATAAAGATTAATGGGCTGCCTACTGATCAGGCTCATCCTGGTTTTGAAACAGTGAAAGCCCACGGGCAGCTCATAATTCCTCGTGATTTGCACTACTGTAAAGAAGAAACAGAAATTGCTAACTTTGGAAAACTCGGATTTTTTTTGTGGTAGGAGTAGAGGGTTCTTCCCACTCCCCGCAGTGGTTTATTATGTATCTCTGCAGCCACGTCTAGGTTGAAATTACTCCCAATTGTACCTTCCTGGGCAGAGATGGTATTGGTTGAAGCCTCTAATTCTGGTATTAGGTAAAGACAACATCATCAATTCCAATGACTCTCAGCTTCCACAGCTCTATCTGTGGCCTCCAATGCTGCTGGGGGCAGTATACTTAGAGACTATAATGGCCATCTCCTACTCTCTTCAGCAAATATGTGGGCAGCAAAGAGCCCCCAGGGAATATGAACATTGGTCTTCCATGGTCTAGATGACACTAGGCTGCCAGCACTGCCCTGACAAATGCTTGGAAGACTTTGAGGGCGGTGCCTGGGGAAGATGGAGGATGTGATGTTGCTTATTTCCCCTAATCTCTATGGCAAAGACCATTGAGATATGGGGAAATTTCTTGAGCATCACTATGAAGGCCATTTTCTGGCTATTGTTTTTCTCCTGTTCCTCAATTTCTAAAGGGCCAGGGATTGGAGTTGAGGGCTGGGACCCACCTGCTGTGGACAGGAAACTGATAAGCCTATATGACACACCAAGGGGGGCGTGGTGGCTCAGAGGTTAAGACGCTGAGCTCCAGACTGAAAGGCTGGTAGTTCAGCAGTTCAAGACTAGCGTGACACATGATGGAGTGAGCTCCCGTCTCTGCCCCCAGCTCCTGCCAACCTAGCAGTTCAAAAGCAAGAAATTGCAAGTAGATAAATAGGTGCCGCTTTGATTTGGAAGGTAACAGCATTCTGTGCACCTTGGCGTTTAGTCATGCCAGCCACATGACCATGGAAACATCTTCGGACAGCACTGACTCTTCGGCTTGGAAACAGAGATGAGCACTGCCCCTAGAGTCAGAGTCGACTGGCTTTTGAGCAAGGGAAACCTTTACCTTTACCTATATGACACACTATGACTTTGCTCACACCGAGAGAGTAAACGTTGTCTTGGCTAAATACCCCTTCAGACTGCGGGCAGGGATTTACATGACGGAATGCTCTGCCACAAAAATAATATTCTTGTGCACAGAACGTTAACATGTCTGGATGAATCTTAGCCTAGAAGGCTTTTTTCCAGAGGTCTCTATGACACACGCCCCTTCTCTATATATAATACTGTGAGGGTCTGCGTGTGGCGCCTGGTCAGAGCTGCTACTGATTTCTTCTGACCAGTTCTCTAAGCAAATTTTCAAATGTCTCTTCGGGGTAATTGTTTTGTTTCTGGGTCAGGGATATTTACAAGGACCACTGCTAAGTGCATTGGCAATGAAAAAGGTAGGCACCACAGCTGGCTAACGTAAAAACTGAACAGGCTTTATTCACAAACAACACAACAGGGGGGATGGAAGTTTTTACACAGAGGTTAATTTTCTGTTTTTCAGGTTGAACTGTTGAACTTGGTTTCTCTTTGTTAGAATGCTTGTTTCTTTTCCTCAGTTACACAGGTGTTAAATAGTTCACTACACCCTCTGATGATCACACCCTCCTGCACTGGTTTGTGGTTAACTTTTGGCTTTGGTTCTCTGGCCCCTTTTGAGTCCAACTGGCCACCACCAGTTTTCTGACTCGGCTCAGACCTTTTTCTTAGCCCTCACTAAACCACTTCTCTCAGATCAAGGTAGTGATGTCTCATTGGTGTATGACACTATTGTGTTTAGGTTTTTAACCGTCTGGTCACTGTCCCCCTTCCTTCTGAGGAACTCAGTAAACCAGGTTCTTCCACAGAGAGCTTCTTCAGTTCTCTGACAGACTTCTTCTCCGCTCTCTGTCTCACACACCGAACTCCTTCGCAGCCTCCCTCAACTGCCCATTCCAAACAGAACCTCTTGTCTGTTATATCCCAATCACTGAGGGTTCTGAGCTAAATGGCCCCCTCCTCACTCTGTCATGTGACTCAGCAGTGTTCTGTGTTTACTCTCTGCTGGTCCCAGATCTTTAAGTCCGTCACATGTCCCTCCTTTCAAAATCATTGTGTAACACGAAAGGTTTCAGCCTTTTGCTGAGCAATGGACTCATGTGAGGTACACTTACTTCTTTTACATAACATTACTTAACATCAACACCATAACATTAAATCATTTCATCGTTTCAGGAACTCAACACATTTTTTTCTCATGTTTCTTTGTATGTACAAACCTTAACAAATAAATTCATCAATACTAAATACAAAACAGCTTTTAGAAAATAACTTTTCACTTTGGTTTCAGTAATACACTCTTCTCTTAAACTTATACTGTTCTTGACAGTGCATCAGCAATCACATTTTACTTCCCAGGTATATGCTGTATGTCAAAATTGTAGTCCTGGAGCTGTAAACTCCACCTTATAAGCTTACTGTTGGTACTTTTCACCTGGTTTAGCCACTTCAGTGGAGAGTGGTCGGTACACAATATAAACTTTCTCCCCCATAGGTATGGTTTCAATTTCCCTATGGCCCATAGAATGGCTAAACACTCCCTCTCAATCACTGAGAGATGCTGTTCTCTCTCTAAGAGTTTTCTGCTTAAATAAAGGATGGGATGATGTTGTCCCTCCTCTCCTCTCTGACTCAACATTGCTCCTATGCCGATGTTAGAGTCATCAGTGAATAGTGTGAACTCTTTACTAAAATCAGGAGGACACAATACCGGCTCGGTTGCAGTACCGCTTTTAGGTATTCAAACGCTGTTTGGCATGCCTCCGACCATATCACTACATCAGGATGTTTCTTCCTGGCGCACTCACATAAGGGTGCTGCAATGATGCTAAATTCGGGGATGAATCTCCGGTAGTATCCTATGACCCCGAGAAATGCTCTTACTTGCTTTTTGTTTTGGGCTCTGGGCCAGGCTTGGATAGCTTGAATCTTTCCCCAGTCTGCCTTGATCTTGCCTCCACCCAACACATGCCCCAAATACTTCACCTCTGGCATTTCCAGTTGACACTTGGCAGCTTTGATGGTGAGACCTGCATCCTTGATCCACTGGAGAACAATAGCTAGGTGTTGTAAGTGTTCTTTCCAGGTGTTGCTGTAAATGGCAATATCATCAATGTACACCAAAGCAAATTCTTTTAGACCAGCTAACATTCGGTCTATTAACTTCTGGAATGTGGCGGGTGCATTCCTTAACCCAAATGGGAGTACAGTAAACTCAAAAAGACCCTCCTTTGTTACAAAAGCAGTTTTAGGTTGGTCATTGGGGTCCATTGCCACCTGCCAATAACCTTTTGTTAGGTCTATTGCGGAGATATAATTGGCAGCCCCAATGGTCTCTATTAATTCATCCACCCATGGCATGGGGTATACATCTGGTACAGTTACCTTATTTAATCTTCTGTAATCAACACAAAACCTTATAGTGTTATCAGGTTTTGGAACTAGTACTACTGGCGAGGCCCAAGGACTTACAGAAGGTACAATAAGTCCCAGACTTAACATTTCTTCGACCTCCCTTTGTACAAATGTGGTGTTCGGGCCTGTCACTCTATAAGGTGGCAGTGCCACAGGCCTCGAATCCCCAGTATTTATTTGGTGGTGAGCTAAGTTGGTTTTCCCCAGCAAGTTGGGGAAAATCTGTTGGTACCTGGACAGAATGGTTTGTATCTGCCCTCTTTGCTCTCCAGTAAGAGAAGGGGCGAACTGAACTTCATTAAGGGTCACTTCTTGGGATATTTCCCCCCAACCCGACAATTCAGTTCCCTTACTCTTTTCCCCTTTTGTCAACAGTACCAAGTTACTTCTATCATAGTACGGCTTCAACATATTAACATGAAACATTTTACAGTGTTCACCATTGTCACTCATCATTACCAAATAGTTCACATTGGAGACCTTATGGGTGATGGTATAAGGTCCCTCCCAGGCCACATCCAGTTTGCTCTTCCTCCTGGGTTTCAAAATGAGAACTCAGTCCCCAGGGTTAAATGCTCTGTCTCTGGCCTTTGCATCATACCAAAGTTTCTGCCGTCATTGGGCTCGTGCCATGTTGTCTGCAGCGGCCATTCTCACCTCCTGCAGATGCTGTTGCAGTTCTTGGAGATAGTTGATGACATCTGTCTCCTGGATGTCCTCGTGTCCGGACCATGCCTCCTTCAGAACATCAAGGGGTCCTCTGGCTTGCCTCCCGTACAGAAGCTCGAATGGGCTGAACCCGGAACTCTCTTGGGGTACCTCCCTGTACCCGAAGAGCAAGTGCTGTAAGCACTGGTCCCAATCGTTGGGGTGCTTGCAAGCATAAGTCTTTAGCATGTGATTCAAGGTGCCGTTGAATCTTTCATTCAATCCATTGGATTGGGGATGATATGCTGTTGTGGTGATGTGCCGGATCCCACAGGTTCTCATCAGTTCTTGCATTACATTGGACATAAAGGTTGTGCCCAAATCCGTGACTATTTCCTTTGGGAAACCAAGCCATGCAAACACATTCAGAAGCGCCTCAGCCACGGTCTTGGCCTCAAAGTCTCTGAGAGGCACTGCTTCTGGGAACTTGGTGGCATAGTCCACGATGGTAAGGATATATTTGTTCCCTCTCTGGGTGACTCTCGAGATAGGCCCCACAATATCCACGCCTATCTTGTCGAATGCCTCAGAGACTATAGGGACTGGCTGCAATAGTCCTCTTGACTTATCCAGGCCTTTCCCCACCATTTGGCAGGCCTCGCATGACTTGCAAAAAGCCCTTATGTCTTTTCCCATATTGGGCCAAAAGAACCTCTCCTGTACTCTGTCCCTTGTTTTATTTATACCTAGATGAGAGGCCATTGGTGTTGCATGGGCTAATGTCAACACTTGCATTCGGTACTTTCTGAGAAGGACTAGCTGATTCCTCCTCTCCCAGACCACACTATGGCCCAGGACAGACTGGCAATTTGCCCCGGTAGCCAGTCGCGGCAAAAAAACCCCGGAGTAAACGATACCGGGTTTTCCCGCCCACACAGCGGGGGCCTCTGCCGGAAGATACCGGACGGAGGCGCGCGGGAGCGTTCAGACTGCCGCGCTGGAGGTGCGCTATATTTGCTGTTTCCCCATTATTTCGGCTGTGGGCGTATGTGCGCATAAGCGCATTTTGCCGTTGTTGTTTTTTTGCCCTGCAACACCGGCACCGCATTGGGCAGTGGAGCGGAGCGGAGCCAATCACACCGCTGCTGCCTCATGCCCAACACGGGTTGCTCCCGGCTTTTCGGCTGCGCGTTCAGACTCCCCGGAAGCGGAGAAACGCGCGACGAACGCAGGCTTTCAAGATTTGCGCCGGCTTTTATCAGGTGTTTGTTTAATCCGGCAGTGAAGCGCAAGAGCACCGGTAGGCTACGGGTGGGGGATGCCAGCCAGATGTGCCTGTGTGAACATCCCATTTACCCCGATATTGAGTCGTTGTCAGCCTGGGTCCCATCCCGCGGCAAATTGCCAGTCCGTCCTGGGCCTATACTTCCTTTTCAAAACCACTCTATACAGTTTCTGATTAAGGATTTTAAACTGGCAGGGATTTTCTATGGTGATTTCTTGATCACTTACATTTGCTCTCTGCCACAGATCCTTTAGGCTGTCATCTTGTTGCTGCTCACTCAGGAACTCAGCTGCATGGACGTTTGGTAACAAAGTTTATATGCCAATCACTGAGGGTTCTGAGCTAAATGGCCCCCTCCTCACTCTGTCATGTGACCCAGCAGTGTTCTGTGTTTACTCTCTGCTGGTCCCAGATCTTTAAGTCCATCACAGTCTCCTTTTCTATGTGGAAGAACACTTTGCAGGGAGAAGCACGTAATATGGTAGTATACCCAGAGACCAATATTGATCACCTCAGCAAGAACAAGGCTAAACTTTCAACAATAATCTTCCACCGGTTCCTAGAAATGATTTTTGCTCCTGTCTCCCCACTAAATAGGCCTCTGGTTGAAACCGTCAAAAGTTGTGTTCTGTAGCATACCACAGCCGTAAACTATACTGAACATCTTAGATATTCACTTGCTGGTTCAGGAAGCCTGGGGATTGAGCTCTTCAATTTTTGGGAGAATATAAATGCCTTTGAGTGGGATTTTTGACATTCAACTGTATTTTGAACACTGGATCATTGTGTAATGCATTTATCAGAACCTGGAAGCTGAAATTTTATCATTCACATCCAGCCTTGGAAATCTACATGTAATTACTCATCCAAGGAGCTGGGTGTAAGGGGGAATTAGCAGAGGAGTACAACCTTGGATTTCTACACAGACTGTGCAGTGTGGTAGCTTTCAAAGCACACACTCGTTCCAGATGGAGAAGAAGGGCAGGAGGTGGCCACTGTGTCCCTGGCCCCCGTGCACCAGGCAGAACCATTACTGAGAGCAAGGGAGAAAAGCGTAAATCCGGCATACTCTAAAGCAAAAATCTCATCCTTTGAGCACAAAAATAGCTTCTAGCTAATCTCTGTTTACATCACATGTGACATTCTACCCCAAGATGAATACACAACACTCTCAGGGGGCTGCTTGGTAAATATATGTATCTAGACATGCACTGGGCTGCTTTTGTCAGCCTTTAATTCTGCTTTTCCTTTCCAAATGGCTCCTGGCAGGAAGAAGTGCATGATATGAAAAGAAAAGGAAACACAGAAATGTAAAAGGAAATGAATGAATAGATTTACTAGGGCTGCCAGCTCCTGGTTTGGAAATGAGTCAGTCACAGTTCTCTCAGAGCTGTTCTCTCAAGAGTAGTTCTCTCTGAGCTCTCTCAGCCCCATCTACTTCACAGGGTGTCTATTGTGAGGAGAGGAAGAGAAGGCGATCATAAGCCACTCTGAGACTCCTTTGGGTAGTGAACAGCAGGGTATAAAAACCAACTCTTCTTCTTCCTCCTCTTCCTCCTCCTGGAGATTTTGGGGGCTGGAGCCAGGAAAGGTCAGAGTTTGGGGAGGGGGGAACCTCAGGGGGATTGTAATGCCATAGAAGCCCCCCTCCAAAGCTGCCATATTCGCCAGGGGAACTGATCTCTGTAGTCTGGAGGAGAGTTGTGATTCCGAGAGAGTTCCAGGCCCCACCTGGAGATTGGCAACCCTGTTTAATACAGAAATGAAAATTGACTTGTAATTACAGTGTAGGCCACATTCATGTTACAGGCTAGCTTGTAGGGAAGTTTGGGAGAATGACTGCACATAGGTTAACTGCATGGCTTAAACTGGTACAGGTAAAGGCCTGCTTTAATTTAGTACCCTGATTTAACTCCAGTTTTTTTTCCCAAGTCACATTGTGACGTGGGGGAGGGGGATTCCCTGTGGGATGTTAATTACCATATTTCTCTTTGCATTTTACACAGAACCTTAAATTCTCCTCTAAGGTTAAAAAGTTATTGTTGTTGTCGTTCAATCACACGGTTGAGTCCGACTCTTCGCGACCCCATGAACCACATCACACCAGGCCCTCTTGTCTTCTGCAAACTCAATTTCATTTCCATTGCATCGATAACACTGTCTGACCATCTCATCCTTGGCCATCCCCTTCTTCTGTTACCTTCAGTCTTTCCCAGCATCAGAGTCTTCTCCAGTGAGTGCTCTCTCCCTTCTCATTCGGTGGCCAAAGTATTTGAGCTTCAGCTTCAGTCTCTGGCCTTCCAGGGAACAGTCAGGGTTGATTTCCTTTAGCACTGACTGATTTGATCTCCTTGTTAAAGAAAAATACCAAAAGGAGCACCGCAAATTCACACTGCTACACAACAGTGACAGTGCCAGGACCCCATCTGACCCTTCCAGCTGCAGTGAGGCAAGCCCCTCCTCCCTCCTCCATGATGGCAGCAGACACCCAGGACAACCCTCTGGTGCCACCCAGTCAGGCTGGGGTGCTCCAGGAGGATGTGAGGCTGGCCTGGCACTGCCCACCCAAGCCACAGCACAGGACTGGGGGGGTGGCAGGCAGGGCTCCTGGGGAAAGAAGCAACCTAGCAGGCCTCTGGCGGGGGCAAGGATGTCTGTGGATGGGGCAAGGGAGGGCAGCTGCCGCCCCAATCCTAATTGTGGCATTTCTTTCATTTGCATTTAGAAGAAGAAGAGGAAAAGATTGGATTTATATCCTGCCCTTCACTTGGAGTCTCAGAGCGGCTTACAGACTCCTTTCCCTTCCGTTCCCCACAACAGACACCTTGTGAGGTAGGCGGGGCTGAGAGACTGAGAACTGCTCTTTCAAGGACAGCTGTGACAGAACAATGACTTGGCCAAGGTCATCCAGCCAGGAGCAAGAGGAGGAGTGGGGAATCAAACCCGGTTCTCCCAGATTAGAGTCCGTACACTTAACCACTACACCAAACTGGCACCAAACACACAAACACTCCAACTGCTTTGCCCCCCCCCCGAATGAATTTCTGTGGATGGAGCGGGGGGGGGGCAGGACAGAAAGCAGACGGTAGGCCTGGCCTCTGGTGTAAAAAAAGCAGCCTCACAGATAAGTGTTTGGGGTTGCCAACTACCAGCTAGTGTCTGGAGATCTCCCAGAATTACAACTAGTCTCTAGATAGTAGAGATCAGTTTCCCTGGGGAAGATGGCTGCTTTGGAGGGTGGACCCTGTGGCGTCCTGCCCTACTGAGCTCCCTCCCCTCTCCAAAACCCGCCCTCCCCAAGCTCCACCCTCAAAATCTCCAAGTATTTCCCAACCCATAGCTGATCCCTGTAGTGCGGCATCCAACTGGTTATTTAAAGAGGGTCCAGATGCAGGCTGGGAATGTTGTAGCTGACCCTCCTTGTAGGTTTGCCAAGTCTGGGTAGGGAAATACTCAGAGATTTGGGGGGGTGGAGCCTGGAGAGGGCGGGGTTTGGGGAGGGGAGGGACCTCAGCAGGGTATAATTCCATAGGGTCCACATTCTCCAGGGGAACTGATCTCTATTGTCTGGAGACTAGTTGTAATTCTGGGAGATCTCTAACCACTACCTTGAGGTTGGCGAACTGACACAGGGGAGCACCGGACAATGCAGAGGAGGGGGAGGATCCTGGTTTTGAAGCCCCCTCCCCTATTCTTATGGAAGTCAAGCAGGCCCTAGCAGCAAGAGCAAGTCTGGCTGGTACCACTTTGGCCTACCGGCAGGGGTGGTCTTAGTGACCTTGAGATTGGACTACTGTAATGCTCTCTACATGGGGCTGCCTTTGTCCTAAATCCAGAAGATGCAGCTACTGCAAAATGCTGCAGCCAGGCTGTTGATGGGTCTCCCTATTAGGGATGTACATTCGGTTCAGTTCGGTTAGGGATGTGCATTCGGGCCCCTTTGGGGCTGCTGCGGGCCAATTCAGATTCTCTGATCTGAATTGACTTGCCACCGAATTGCTGCCGAAATTCGGCGGCAATTCAGCCCCATTATATCTGATGGCGAATTGAAGTCAATGGCGAAAACATAAGCTATATTCTGGGGGCTGGAGGGGAGGGGGTTTGAGGGAGAGGCTCCAGACTCGCAGGATAGCTGCTGGAGCCCTCTCCTCAAGATACCCACCAAGTTTTCTGCATTTTTCCTAGTGCTATAAATATTCTTTTCTAGGTGTGTGCAGTGTGAGTGGTCCAATGCGTTTGCACCATCAATTTATGCAGGGCAGGGGCTGTATAAATATTGTTCCTGTTGGTCTTTTGGGGTTTCTGTGTGGTACTGTGGTATGCTTGCACTGCCACAGTGTCACTTGTTCTGGAGTATGTCACTTGTTCTCATGGCAAACAAGTACCTCCCAAGACAGTTCACTTTCCCTGAGATTCTCTGGGAGAGTCTCACTGCTGGGTGCTGCCTGCTTGCCTGCCTTAAGTGCTGCTGGCTGAGTTTCCCCATTGGAAACAATGGAGGTAATGGGGGTAACCTGTTTGGGTGCCCATAGAATTGGGCCCACTGGTCCAATTGCTTTGGGACATGGCAGTTTATGTGGTGAGAGGCTCCTGAAGCTATCCTGAAAATTTGGAGCCTCTTCCTAAAACCCCCTCTCCCCTAGAGCCACTAACAGCACCTTGGGAAAAAAGTAACTTTCCCCCCCACCATAGAGAACAATGGAGGTGATGGGGGCAACCTTTTGGGGGACCCATAGAATTGGACCCTCTGGTCCAATGTTCTTGAAACTTGGTGGGTATCTTGGGGAGAAGCTCCAGCAGCTACCCTGTGAGTTTGGAGCCTCTCCCTCAAACCACCTCCCTTCCAGCCCCCAGAATATACCCTATGTTTTCACCATTGATTTCAATGGCCCATGGGATATAATGGGGCTGAAACTGACAATTCAGCTGGCCAAAAGACTCCCGAATCATACTGCTGAAATTGACATATGGGAATCCTTCTGCTGGATGAATTTTTTTTTCACACCCCTATTCCCTATGCTGGAGCACATCTAGCCTGTGTTGAAAGCATTGCACTGGCTGGCGATAGCATACCAGATTCAATTCAAGGTGCTGGTTTTAACCTTTAAAGCCCTTTATGGTCAGGGTCCAGCATACCTAAGGGGCCGCCTTTCCCCACATGTTCCCCAGAGAGCACTGTGTTCAGGGTCCCCAAATTGATTGGCCCTCCTGGGCCCCAAGGATGCCAAGCTGGCTATAACTAGGGCCAGGTCCTTCTCGGTGGCGGCTCTGTACTGGTGGAATGAGCTCCCAGAAGAGATAAAAGCCCTGTGGGACCTTTTACAGTTCAAAAGTGCCTGCAAGACGGAGCTCTTCAGCCAGGCTTTTGATTAAGGAGCTGCATCAAGCACCAAGGCATGTCCCTGCGGCCTGGCCTATCACCTACCGCCTGTGCCCGCTGCACAAATAAGTACAACAGAACGAGCTGGTGAGAATATCATCATGATTGTGCCGTCACCTTAAGCAGTATCACTAACTGGAAACCTTTGCTCTCGCACTTTATTGGACCGTGCTCCAGCATTTTAGAATCCTTTTAAATGAAATGTTATATCATTTTATGCTTATGTTATTTACGACTGGTTTTAATTGTATTTATATGGAATTTTATGTAAGCCACCCTGAGCCTGCCTTGGCGGGGAGGGCGGGGTATAAATTGAATAAATAAATAATTTTTTGGCAAAGGTAAAGGTTTCCCTTGCTCAAAAGCCAGTTAAATCCAACTCTAGAGGGTGGCGCTTATCTCCATTTCCAAGCCAAAGAGCCAGCACTGTCCGAAGACTTCTCCGTGGTCATGTAGCCGGCATGACTAGATGCCGAGGCACACGGAACGCTGTTACCTTCCCACCAAAGCAGTACCTATTTATCTACTTGCAATTTCTTGCTTTCAAACTGCTAGGTTGGCTGGAGCTGGGGCCAGAGACGGGGGCTCACTCCGTCACGTGGCATTCAGGTCTCGAACTGCCGACCTACGGAGCTTCCGTTCTGCAGCTCAGCGTCTCTAATATTGTTTTGTTTCTAGCACCAAAACAGCTTCCGGGGTGTGTGTATGTGAGTGCACCCTTAGTTCATTGCAATGCAGATTCAAATTTCCCTCACTGTTTTAAAATTGATCTCTGTTGGGTAATCATCAGTTCAGCCCTAAGAACACTTTCCTGGAAGTAAGCCCTATTGAATAGACCTGGGTAGAATTCTGAGTAGACCTTGGTAGCTTTGTTGGTCTGCAATAGAACAGCTAGATTCAAGTCCAGTTAACACCTTAAAGACCAATAAGATTCCTAGGTTATGAGAGCCAAAGCTGATGAAGAGAGCTTTGACTCCTGGAAGCCTATAGCCTGGGAATCTTGCTGGTCTTCAAAGTGCTACTAGACTCTCTCTGTTTAGGATTGCTGTCTGAGTAACAGTCTAACACCCCAGACTTGCTGCCTTCAATGGAGTTAGTGACCATGTGCTTGCCTCTCCACAGGCTGGACTGTACAGTTTTATTTGTTATTTACATTAGATATAGTCTGCCTTTCTCGCAGAAACTCAAGGCGAATTATACAGAGAGAATCAATACAATCAACGCAATGGGAGATTCAATAGGCAATGCAATAGGATTGGGATTGCAGAGTTCTGGAACCAACCAGAACCAACTAGAAAAAACATAAGAACATAAGAGAAGCCAATGTTGGATCAGGCCCATCCAGTCCAACACTCTATCACACAGTGGCCAAAACTACCAGGTGCCCTCAGGAGGTCCAGCAGCGAGGCCAGGACACTAGAAGCCCTCCCACTGTTGCCCCCCGAGCACCAAGAATACAGAGCATCACTTGCCCTGGACTGAGAGTCCCTATCCATACCCTGTAATAGCCACTGATGGACCTGTGCTCCAGATGTTTATCCAATTCCCTCTTGAAGCCATCCATGCTTGTAGCCACCACCACCTCCTGTGGCAGTGAATTCCATGTGTTAATCACTCTTTGGATGAAGAATTTCATCCATTCTAACCCAATTGCTCAGCAATTTCACGGAGTGCCCACGAGTTCTTGTATTGTGAGAAGGGGAGAAAAGTACTTCTTTCTCTACCTGCTCTATCCCATGCACAATCTTATAAACCTCGATCATGTCACCTCTCAGCTGACATTTCTCCAAGCTAAAGAGCCCCAAGTGCTTTAACGTAAGCATAGTTTAAGTATAAACATAACACAGTAGATGGTGTAAAAATTACACAGCAGGATCGTACTTATCATAAGCTATACTGAGGCAACAAACCCATTTGTTACCAGGGCCGGATCCGATATGAATGTCATTTTTTTTGGGCCAGGCCACACATGCTATAAAATGTAATGCCAGGTACTGGAGATATAAACTTTATAAAGGACACTGGCAAACCCAATTAACAGTATTATTTTTTACTGAAAATTACAAACATGCTTCAGACATTAACACTGGTAAGCTCTGAGTTGTTCTGCCATCACCGTGTTTGCTCACTCACCCCAACAATGCACAGGACACAGTAAAGGACAGGAGAACCACGTATGGAGCACCAGAGTTTCTTGGAGGAAGGCAAGGTGGAAACATTCGAGATGGGTAAGAGTCAGAAAAGCCTGAGAGTGAATCAAAATGCAACCCGGACATATGGTGATTGTGTGTTCTGGATTTACCAGGGAACCCACCAAAGCCCCAATAAATGTTTTAAATCATATGCAGTACTTGACCCCCTCCCCCCCCAAGGGATACTATAAAATGGGAGGAGAGATGCCCCTTGTTCACTCGCACAAAGTGCCTGCCATGTCACCCTCTAGGCTGATCCGGCATTGAGCAGGGGGTTGGACTAGATGGCCTAGATGGCCCCTTCCAGCTCTGTGATTCTATGATACCAGGATGTGACATAAAAATAGGCATTCTAGCACTAAGAAGCGCGCAGCAAAATTGACTGGAGCCGGGTAAAATGAATTGTTTCCAATTTGCAAAATGAATGGAAATGTACAAGGAGAGATTTAAAACCACGAGAAAGACAACACTCGCTAAATGCAAAAAGGAATCTGAATGTGTCAAATGTACAAGAATTTATTACTGAGAATTTACACCACTTCTGAGAATCTACTTCTGAGGAAGTTAAGGAGCGAAATGAAGATACATTCTAGAGACTTTGTTAACATTTTTGTATGATTTTCTATATGTAATTGAATATTTTTGTATGGTTATGCATTTGAGTACAGTTTTTGTAGTGGACTGGGGTCATGTTGTTGTATTTTGTTAAATATATTTCATTGCATTGTAGCGTCGCCCCGGTTGTTCTTTTGGTATTAATAAAAATAGTTTTGTCACAGAGATTATTTTTCAAAGTTACAGGAAAGGAATTTGGGGGGGGGGGGCATCATTTTCTGCTCCTGTTAGAGACCCTCTGAAGTCCCTCCATGGAACCCCCCCACATCCATGGACCACAGATTAGTTACCCCTGTGTGAGAGTCAGTAGAGTCTCCCTCCAGGCCCATCTTTTCTGTCTTCTGCCCTTCTTGTTCCAAGCCAGACTGCTCTTTTGAAAAGACACTGGTCACAACCCAGCCACATATTATAAGTGCAATGGCCTTCTGTGGGGGAGAGCCTACACTCACTCCTCCAGCTGATATTTTAGGACTGAGATTGCATGCATGCTTACTTGACAGTGGACCTCCATGCTTCTGACTGCTAAGTCAATTTGCATATTTGGGCTAGGAAGGGCTTCTATTTATGTGCCTCTTTCAGGAGTGAAACCGCCCTACAGGAATGTTGTTCCCCATCCCAGCACCTGGAACCCTGAGCAACCTCCCCCAAACCTGGCAAAGTCATCAAATCACTTCCCTGTGTTTGCTCACACAGTAACCAAACAGATATAAAGAGGTTTTATTTCTAAAAGTAAGAGAAAACAAAATGATTAAAATTCCGGTACATTCTCTGAGCTGCGGTGGCTCAAGTGGTTAAGACACTAAACTGCAGGCTGTGGAAGGTCAGTAGTTCAGCAGTTCGAGACCCGAGAGTGCCACATGACAGGGTGAGCTCCCGTCTCTAGTTCCAGCTCCTGCCAACCTAGCAGTTCGAAAGCAAGAAATTGCAAGTAGATAAATAGGTACCACTTTGGTGGGAAGGTAACAGCGTTCCGTGCGCCTTGGTGTTTAGTCATGCCGGCCACATGACCACGGAAACGTCTTCGGACAGCGCTGGCTCTTCAGCTTTGAAACGGAGATGAGCACCGCAACCCTAGAGTCGGATTCGACTGGCTTTCGAGCAAGGGAACCTTTACCTTTACCTTACATTTTCTGAAAGGTCCAAGAAGAACAATTAAAGTAACAAAAATAGTGCACTTTACAATGCATTAACTATCTACAGTGCAAATGATAAATTTTCTGTCAGCAATCCAACCATAATGAGCAGCAGAGTGATCCAAATTATTGCACAACACAACATACCCTCTTAAGTATTAAATAGAGAGAAAGCCAAAGAAAGATAAAAGATACCAGACTAAAGCCTGTACCCAATTATAGGCTTTAGCCCACAGCATAATGATACATTTCAGAGAGCCAGTTTGATGTAGTGGTTAAGAGCACGGACTCTAATCTGGGAGAACTGGGTTTGATTCTCCACTCCTCCACGTGCAGCTGCTGGTGTGACCTTGGGACAGTCACATGTTCTTTCAGAGCTGTTCTCTCAAGGGCAGTTCTCGAAAGAGCTCTCTCAGCCCCACCTACCTCATAGGGTGTCTGTTGTGGGGAGGGGAAGAGAAAAGAGATTGTAAACCACTCTGAGATTCCTTTGGTTAGTAAAGAGTGTGGTATAAATCCAATCTCTTCTTCTTCTTCTCGCTTATTCAACCAATAAGATCCTTCCCCCTTAGGAATCTTCCAGAAAATGTTCACACCAGCTCCCCCCCCTCCTTTCACCACAGCTAGGCCTGATTTTCAAAAATGACTCCTAATTAACATGTTCTACTGCTGGACCTTGGGAGAGATCAGGACCCAAGCCAGGTGCACCCACTTAGCCTGACTGTTGATCCCCAGGAGGAATGAGAGCCCAGTTGCATCACAGCCTCTTTAGGAGATAGGTCCATGCACTGGGGTGTCTCAACTGCATTTTTAGTGGCATTTTATCCTTTGTTGATCCTTATGTCTAATCCCAAAGATGGAGTACATCTTTACATTTACCTTGTTAATTGCTGATACTTCCATTTGTCATCTTGTTGTTCTCATTTTAAGGCAGCAGTTGTTCATTTATCAGCATTGCTGCAAGAGAGGATTGCAGGCAGCAGAAGGCAAAAGGTATTTAAGAGGGCCTTTTGAAGGTTCTTTGTTCTCACTGTTCACTGCCAATGCTCAGTGGTATTAAAAACACTGCACGGCTTAGTTTTAAAAGAAGAAAAGACATTAATTTTCAGTTAATCACAAAAGAAAGTATGTTCAAAAATTTCCCCAAAAGTCTGTCGGCGGCTTACTTCCAGCTTCCTGCTGGGATGAAATTCTACAGATAGCCACACACCATGCACATCTGCGGCTATTTCTATTCATAATTTTTTTTAAAAAAAAACTAATGAGAATTTTTTTAAAAAAAATCTTCATTGAATAACAGCCTAAAGAGATATGATGAAACATGATAGAAGGAAAGAGCTGAATAATTTAAAAAGGAAAAGAGACTGGTTGGACAGAGGACAATTTGAACCCATCACTTATTTGAAGCATCACTTAAAGAAATGAGCACCCAGTGTAGCACAGTGGTGAAGAGCCTGAAATGTAACTTAGCCCTGAGTTTGAATCCTACTTTTGTCATACAGTTGCAAGCGATGGGCATTTGTTTAACGAAAATGTTCTGTTTGTGTGTGTCATTATTGCAACAAAAATGAATAGGAAAACTGCCAACAGTGGTCAATCTTCATTATGCTGGGGCTCTGCTGTCTAGTGTAGTTTACAATAGAAACAATAGAGAATTGACAGAGAATGAAACCAGGAAATATCCCTTGACTATCAGCACAGCAAAGCAGGTCTTGCAAGCAAAGAAAGAGACTTTTCTTGGTGGGTGTCAGGGTCCCACAGCAATCAGTTCTCCACACTTTCTTTCCAAAGAGTAAAGCTTTATTGGAGACAGGAAAGGTAAATCATCTGCTATACACATTCAGTGTCAGAACTGATCTTAAGGCAGGAGAGGTGAAAGATATACAGAGTTCAAAAGGGGGCCTCCTGATGGATCCAGGCCAATCAGCAAAGAAAGGCCAGCGCGCCGAAAATAACGGGTGCACATACCAAGTCAGAGAAAACGGGAAAATGCCCAGGTCACTAGAGCAGGCTACATGATAAGGCACTGTGAGAGAAGTGAAAGCTAACACTCCAGCCAATTAAGACGGCCAGTAACAGCCTCATCCTTCCCCCCAAACTGCGATAGCAGCATAGCTGACATCCTGCCCCTCTGAAGACACCCCCCCACCAGGTTTATCAGGGTACAATCTGTGAAAAGCATGCAACAATTTAGGAGCATTAATATGAAATTTCTCAACCCATTCATTGTGGGATGGGTCAAAGTCCCTCCATTGAACCAAATAGAAAAGATGACCTTGTTTCAGTTTAGAGTTCAGAACCTGAACAACCTCGTGATGTAGTTCACCATTCACAGTCAGAGGAGGAGGGGGAGGAGGGCGAGGTCTCCAAGCATTCGGCCCAGGGTCCCGTTTCAGCAAACTGAAATGAAAGACAGGATGTATGTGTCTTAATGATTTAGGCAAATCAGGCTCTATAGTCACGTCATTGATCTTGCCCACTGCTGTAAGGGGGCCCACATATCTCCAGCCTTGCTTCCTACTAGGCTGTAGGCCCTTCAAGTTTTTTGCAGAAAGATGTTCAGAGTCACCAGGCTGAAGGTCCCACTCAGGGGCTCTGCCCTTGTCGGCCTGGGCCTCATAGTCGGCTCTGGCTTTGCTCAGGGTTTTCTGGATGTCAGGCCAATGTCTTTGGAGTCCCTGCCACCAGGTTTGCAGGTCGCCCGGAGGCAGATCAGGTGCCCCTACTGTAGGAAGGGCCCCCCTCTCATAACTGTACAAAGCCTTGAAAGGAGACAACCCTGTTGATGAATGGACCAAGTTATTGTAATTGTATTCCTCAAACAGTAACAATTCAGCCCAGTCATCCTGTTGGAAGTTAGTAAAGCATTGAAGGTATTGTTCCAATGTTTGACTGACACATTCGGTTTGACTGTCAGTCTCTGGGTAATTAGCACTGCTGAGGCCCTGCTCAATGCCCAAAGCCTGCATGAGCTCTTTCCAGAACTTGGTAACAAACTGGATTCCTCTGTCGGATATTACATTGATTGGTAGGGAATGTAGTTTCACAATGTGCTGCATGAACATTTTAGCAAGGGTTTTGGCAGTAGGTAGTTGTTTAAACGGGATAAAGTGCGCTTGCTTGGAAAACAAATCTACCACCACCCAAATCACAGTTTTTCCCTTGCTCGGGGGTAAGTCAGTAATGAAATCCATTGAGATCAACTCCCACAGCCAATTGGGAGTCTGTAAAGGCCAGAGCAATCCTGGTGGGCACCACTTGCTCATCAAACATGTTTGGCAAGAGCCCACATATAGAGAAATGCCTGATCCCATGTGGGGCCACCAGAACTGTATGCAACAGGTGGAGGGTTTTTAAGTAACCATAATGGCAGTTTTGATTAGTGCCCCAAATGCATAATCTCACCCCGTAAAGTTGTGGTCATGAATAATCTGCCCCCCCCCCCAACAGCCGTTGGTTCCTTGGAGGATCGCTGGATCAGCAGCAGTCTCTTTTTTGTCCTCCTCCAAGAACACCACTTTGAATTTGGCAGCCCACGGCCCCTCCTGCCTCTCCACCTCCCCTTTCGCCTGGCTCCTGGTGGTGACAGCCCCTCCCAACTGGGAGGGTGTGATCATAGAATCTATTACTTCCTCTCTCTAGCTGGCATGTTGAGGGAGGTGGGAGAGGGCGTCTGCCAGGAAGTTGGCTTTCCCTGGGAAGTGATGGAGAGTGAAATGGAACTTAGATAAAAACTCTGCCCACCGTAGCTGCTTGGCATTCAGGTTTTGGGGGATGCACAGAGTCTCCAGGTTTTTATAATCAGTCCATACTTCAAATGGCACCCACACTCCCTCCAACCAGTGCCTCCAAGTGGATAGGGTGAGCTTAATAGCAGCAGCTTCCTTGTCCCACACTGCCCAGTTCCGTTCAGTGGCACTGAATTTTTTTGAAACATATGCTAAAGGGTGGAGGTGCCCATCAGACCCCTCCCATAGTGACGTCTGAAGCGTCCACTTGTACTATGAAGTTTTTTGTCATGATGACTTAGAATGGGCTTGGAAGTAAACAGCCTTTTGAGTTGGTCAAACACTTCCTGACACTCAGCTGTCCATTGCAAGCATGCCCCAGGCTTGGCACAGTCCTGCCCCTTCCCATCTGTGGGAGGTCGAGGAACATCTTGTGCATCTTCCTCTTGCTGGATCTGGAACTGGCAGCTCATCCACTGCTTCTGGTCCTCAATGTCACCAGCATATCTTCCTGCATCTCGAGCACTCTCTACGGCAGGAAGGCAGTCATAGTGGCTGCCCCCCCAGCTGAGGGGTAGTTATCCATGGCTCCCTTGTGTCCACGGAGAGTCAAGCCCATGAGTAAGGATCATACCTGGGCCTATCTAGGACTTATGCATCTGTTCCCCCACTTGCCCCACCACTCGGGGTAGTGGTGATAGGGATCCCCATTGATACTGGGATCTCCTCAGCAGAGGTAACTGGAACTTCCCCGTTCTCTTCATGATGAGGTGCGAGGTTCAGGGATGAAAGGAGTTCTGACAATGGATCCTCCTCACCCAGTGTTTCTGTCAAGCACTGCTGTCTTGGGGCAGGCTTCCTTAATTCTATGAAGCAGCATTCCTTCCCTAGCTGGCATTTCTCTTCCTGAGCTCCTTTTTTTCTCTTTATGGCTGGGTGGTTCCAGATTCTCTGTGATGTGCTGCACATTGCATTAGTGGCTACATTGACTTAACTATGTTTAGTGAGGTTTTTCCTATCCCTTTGGTACGAATACTAGTGTAAGTCTCTCTGCCCTATTGGTGCTGTACAGTGTCACTGTTGTTGTTGTTCAGTAGCACAGTCTCACTCTTCGTGACCTCATGTACCACATCATACCAGGCTCTGCTGTCCTCTGTTGTCCTCCAGAGTTTGTTCAGCTTCATGTTCATTGCATTGATAACACTGCCTGACCATCTCATCCTTTGCCGTCCCCTTCTTCTGTTACCTTCCATCTTTCCCAGCATCAGGGTCTTCTCCAGTGAGTGCTCCCTTCTCATTTGGCGGCCAAAGTATTTGAGCTTCAGTCTCTGGCCTTCCGGGGAACAGTCAGGGTTGATTTCTTTTAGGATTGACTGATTTGATCTCCTTGCAGTCCAAGGAGATGTATCACTACATTAGGGTAATTGTTCACAGTCCACATACATTACCTGAGTTCTTGTGTTGTTACTTTTTCTGAATGCACATTCATTAATCTGCCTCAGTCTGCCACTCACTGTTAAAATTGTTTCCATTAAGCACCGTTGTTTCAGACTTCTGGGTGAACCTGCCTGATGTTGACTGTGCCTGGAGTTGATATGATGTTAGACTCTGATGGGTCTTGTTAGGATGTTAGACTCTGACGGAACTCTGGAGTGATGGACAGGAGGCTGTCCTACCCCTGAAGGGAAAACAGCTGAGCCTATGGGAGTGCAGTGCCAGCATCCAATCATCTTTCAGAGGGGGGAGGGAACGTTGGAGTGAAGCACGGTGGGAGTTGGTTCAGGCCTGCTTCAGGGTGTGGGTGGAATCCTGCGTGTGTGACAGGACCCAGCCCGGTGGCTAGTCAATAAAACCCTGTTTGTACCTGCAGGCGTTAAAGAGAATTCAGGCCATACTCTGAAGCTGTTAGATACGACACTCGAGGCAGCAGGTCTCAACAGTGATTCAGCTTTATTCAACAGGTAAGAACGACACAAAAACAGAAGGGCAACAGGCCCTCTTTTTAAACTATCTGGGCTGGCAAAGCCACACCCCTATTTACAATAAGAACCAATCAAACCATGTACATAAAGACCAATCAAGTTATCTCCCTCCAGTACCTTTCTTAATCCTGATTGGAGTGCTGTGCAGAGTGTCCAATCAGCTGTTAGGGTTTAGGATACCAGGCTTGAATAGGACTCTGCCTTTGACTATTTGGAGACCTGTGCTGCTCATCTGTTCTTTGAAACCAACCATAAATAAACAAATCTTCTGTCATGTTTATACATGCAAATGCTTCCTCAGTGATCTCCATATTCTGTTTGCTCACCACAAAACTTACCGCATGGCAGTGAACCCAGAGCCTTTGCTACCTTTAGAACACCTGGTAACTGAAGGGAAAGTCTGTTCCCCCCAAATCATAGGAGGCTGTGTGGTCCCCTTCAGATAGTAGAATGGGCCCAGGAACTAACTTCTGCCTCCGTTGATGGGTTGTACTATCTCCTCACTTCTGTCCAGCTTATTATGCCCAGCAGTTGCTGGTATGGAGTACCAGCACCTCTTTTCAGGGATCTCCCAGGACCTGATTGTCAGGTGCCAAACTGCCCTACTTGGCCAGAGAAAGAGGGAGTGGCCCCTTGGGACCAGCCTAGTGGGGATCTGCAGAGGTAGGGAGAAACTGGCACAACCTTATATATGAGTACTGGTGCCATTTTGTACACTGATCATGCCAATGGCCTTTTGTCTCCTTTTTTTTTTACTGGATATAACATCATTTCTTAGCCTTTTAGCTAAGGTTAAGGATAAAATAGAGGTGGATCCAACCATCTTCTAAGTATTGTTGCTCCAGTCTAATGAGTCTTCCTCTGACTTTAGTGACTCTTCCTCCAATGGAAAATCCACTCAATTTGGAGGAAGTCTCCTTAGATTGGAGGAAGGCTTCAAACTTGAGCCAAGAGGAAAGGTGAGATATAAATATTTTAATTACTTAATTAACTTTGATCAGTGGAGTGGAAGGATATGGGTAGGATCCACCCCCGTAATTGGTCTCTGTAGTTAAATACACTGAGTTGGATCCAACCAGCTTTTCAGCTGGGGAAAGATGGACCTCCTTGGACCACCAAAAAGGGCTGTGCTTGAAAACATGGGACTTGCATGGACAAAACACAGGGGCTTTATTAAGGAGGGCAATTGAACAAGATTATCTTGAAAAAGTGGCTGGGATCCAACCCAGTATTTACATATTATATCTCACTTTTCTCCCCAAAGTAGTTTACAACATCATTTGCCCTTCCTCCATTTTATTTTCAGGTAGAGATCTTTCATATCACCTTCAACTTGATCATTTTAACTGGAGATCCTGGGAAGGAAGGTCATGGTTTTATGGAAGCTCCTGCACTACACTGACTTTACTAGAAACTTTTTCTCCTATGGCTATTTATCCCCTGTGACTAACAGGTAGGCTTTAGTGTCTGAATTTAATGCCCTTGAGAATGTGCGGTGTAAAGCAATATCAATTACTTGTTCTTGGTGCTGGCAAAGCTAAAAGCAACCATGATGCATTCATGAGTAAAATTAGTCGACTGAGTGCTGTGACCACCCCCATGAGGTGAAAGACCCAGCTGTGTCTCTTCTGTTATATTGAACAAATCCTTAGCCAGGAGCTAAGAAAATGGAGCCACATCCTCAGGCAGCAAGCCAGAGCAGGCAAGTACTTATAAAATGTAGTGATCACCTGTCATCTCCTGGACAGAAAGAGGCTACGGTCTGGAGATCACTTTCTTGAATGATTACCCTAAGATCAGGGCTACACCCTTGCCACTGAGTCCTGGAAATACAACTCTTCACAGACTCTAACACCAATAACTTCTAGTAGTTTAATAAAAACTCTCCTACAGTCTTGCATATGCTCCTTAGTTCCAAGCCACAACTGGGGCAGTGCTTACTGGATTAGAACCACAAAACTCCTTCCTGACTGAGATCTTGTGAGAATGTCTCATTATATTCTGTATGCATGGACATCATCTCAACTCGTCCATGGGTGGACCTCTTTTGCTGCAATAACAATTCCCCCACTTCTCCTCTTTCTCTTTTTTCTTAGCTGAGCAGTCCCTTTTCTTACTTCTTTGTTTCTCTGTCTGTCCCAGCCAGTTGTTTAAATGTACATAGATATATGCTGATGCAGCCTAGGGAACTGAGGAACTGATTAAAATCCTTCTTTTGTCTCTGTCTGATTATGACACATGAGAGGCTGTTGAGAGAGCTGCTCAAACGGCTCAGGTGTAGCTAAGTTTAGTTCTAATGTAAGTTCTGTTCTAATTTTAGTTCTGTTGTAGCTGCTCAGACTACTCGGGTGCAGCTAATTTTGGTTCTAAGCAGGCTCAGAGGTTCTTGGCTAGTTCTACTGCAGTGTGGGAAGGGTTAAGCAGAGGGCCAAAAAAAGGACAAAGGTCTAAACTGAGGTCACAGGGCAAGCTTATGCTCTAGTATCCCTTTTAAACTTTATTACCCCTATAGACAGGCCGGAGCCAGGATTATTATTATTTTTTTTAATTTGGGAGGCCTTTTAAAATGTTGGGGGAACTGAAATAAAAATAAAATTTAAAAACGTATGTAGGCTCTTCCCCAGCTGATCTTCCCACGTGGTGGCTGGAGAGAAGGGCTCCAGCAGGACAAAGCAGTGCTCACCCTTCCAGTCAGGGCTCTTTTTGTAGAAAAAGCCCAGCAGGATCTTATCAGCATAATAGGCCACACCCAGCAGCAGAAACTCATTAGCATGTTAGGCCACACCCCTGACAGCACAGCTCATTATCCTATTAGGCCACACCCCCGTGTTATCAGAAGTGTGGGCATCCAGCCACACCCACCTTTTGCTTCTTATTCTGACTAAAAGGGTGCTGTGTACATTTGCTGGGTTCGGAAATAGCTGGAGATGGGGGGGGTGTTTGAGAAGGGCAGACTTCAATGGGGGTATAGCTATAACAAAATGTTGTAAATAAATATGGGATAACCCTGGTTGTCATCACCACCACAAAGAGTGGAACTCTGCCCCTCAGTACGATAAGGTTTGTACTTCTACTGAGAATCACCAAAGGGCACTTAAACCAATAACTGCTGAAATTACTGGGTGCCACAAGCAAATTTCCAGTTGCCCTGGTGCCTGGGATTTCTGGAGCCCTGGGTTAGTTAGTACTCTGCTCTCTTACAAGGGTCCCATCTTCTTGATAGCCCCCAGTGGAATGAGGAAACATAGTTTGAGTCCAGGGGCACCTTTAAGACCAACAAAGTTTAATGCTGGGCATGAGCATTTTTGTGCATGCACACGACTTAAGCAAAAGTACTCTTGACATGCTCTCAGACACTCCTTTCTTAACAGGTTCCCCAGCAGGGCCCTGCCAAAGATTTGAGGCTCTCCATTTCCAACCACACCACACCCTGTTCTCACACAGAGAAACACCTTTCCCACAGATATGTTTTCTAACACACGTGCTTTCCTCAAATGCAATTAACTACCAAATCAGACCTCTCAAGATATGCTTCTGTTGGGGTGTGGACGTGTTCCATTCATTTCCATCAATATACTTTGCTTTTATTTAATCTTAAGGGGGGAGGGAACTAAACTGCATTTTAGTCTTCAGTTAGAAAAAAACAGAATTGATAAACACTGCTTGCTACCGAATCCCACCTTGCCTTTGAAGAGAAGTGGCAACGCTTGGGAGTTCCACAGGCTTGTAAAACTGAGTCAGGATAAGAACATAAGAGAAGCCATGTTGGATCAGGCCAGTGGCCCATCCAGTCCTACCTTCTGTGTCACACAGTGGCCAAAACCACGGTGAATATGGTATAGTATAGTCAGTGTAAAGTACTGAGACCAATGCGTTGTTGAGTGAAATCAGCTCATACTTTAGGGTTCCGGAACAAGACAAAACTGCCGGCTCACAGGCCGGCTTATACCCCTAAGGTAAACCCACACCCAACACACACCCCACACCCATGATAGGATTATTTACAGTGGCAAGAGTTCCATAGGTCCTTTCTCGGATCCTAGCCCTCTGATAGGAGCGGGCTAGGATCGGCTCTGGCTATTGTCTCTTGAAGCGAAGCTCGGGCTCTTCACCTGACCATGTGCTGACCAGACCTTGCACGTGCTTGAACTCAGTATACAACACCCCCTTAGTCCAGAGCGCACTCGCATAAGTAGTCCCTGGGATATGCGGGTGCTCTTCTTTCTCAGGAGGAGCAGTGAAGGCCTGGGGCTTCTGGAGCTTGGGCCCAGTTGTTCAGCAGTGCAGCGGGCAGAGGCTGAGGTGACACTGCTTCTCCTGCGTGCTCACTCGGCCCGGGCATGCTGACTGGTGTTGGATCGTCTGAAGCTGTCACGGTTGACTCCAGGAAGGGCCCCGCCTGTGAGGGCACCGTGTCTTCTGTGAGGGCGCCGGGATCCTCATAGTTGCAGTCCTCTGGGTCGGCCGGAAGAGCCCTGAGGCGCAGCTGGTTGATGTGCCGCTTCAAGAGTTGGCCACCTTTGCTTGAGACTTCATAGGATGGGGCCCGGTGACTCTTATGACCCAGGTGGGAATGCATGTCAGTCCCCAGGCATAGTTCCCGGTGTACACCAGATCTTCTGGGAAAAACCCCTGGGGTGCCTCCTGTTCCTCGGGGCTTGGGTCGTGTTCGGGGGCCCTGTCTGAGTGTAGGCGATCTAACTGTGTCATCAGGCACCTGCCCAGGAGGAGTTCGGCTGGGTTGCACCCCGTTGTAGTGTGAGGCATTGTGCACTGGCTGAACAGGAAAACAGCCAGCTTGTAGTCCCAGTCCCCAGTGGCCATCCGGCAGAGATAGTCCTCACCATGCACTCAGCTTGGCCGTTGGTAGCCAGGTGAAATGGGGCTGAACAGATGTGTTTGATCCTGTAATAGGTTGTAAACTCCTTGAACTCAGCCGCGGTGCAGGCTGAGCCATTATCAGTGACCAAGGAGTCAGGGATGCCTTGGACACTAAAGATCCACCACATCGCTTGCATGGCAGATCGGGAGGAAGTAGAGGGCACTGGGACTACCTTGAGCCATTTACTATAGGCATCCACTAAAATAAAGAAAAGCTGTCCCTGGAACAGCCCTGCAAAGTCTAAGTGTAACCTGGCCCAGGTTTTGTGGGACGATTCCCAAGGATGCACTGGTGCCTGGGGTGGGACTGGTCACAACTCTTGGCACGTCTGACAATGCATTACTGTGTCCTCTGTGTCCTGGTCTAGCCCCGGCCACCACATGTAGTTTCTGGCTAACGCTTTCATCCGGATGATTCCGGGATGAGTCTCGTGGAGGGCAGCAAGTACCCATTTCTGCAAGGGGGCAGGGAACACCACTCGACCGCACCACATCAGGCACCCTTTGTGGGAGGACAGCTTGTCCTTGGGTGAAGAGAATGCCATGAAGTCCGGTCCCCCCAGGCCTCTGAGCCACCCCCTCCCTACCCAGTCCAAGACCCAAGCAGGAATGCGATCCCGGGCTGTGTGATGGGCAACCTCCCCCACCAGGACTGGCTGGTCAGGGAGGGCCTCCAGGAGTGTGATGTGATGGGCCGGGGCAGGATCAGGGTAGAAGGAGGGCAGTGGAAGGCGGCTCAGGGCGACAGCGTGACCCATCGCCTTCCCCGGGCAGTGGACAAGCTCATAGCAATAGCCTGCCAGGAATATAGACCAGCACAGCACCTGGGGCGACAGCATCTGGAGGGTTGGATGGTCGGGAGTCAGGAGACCTAAGAGGGGTCTGTGGTCTATGAGTACAGAGAAGAGCCGACCATACAGGTAGTTGTGAAATTTCTTCACCCCCACTGCAATTGCAAGTGCGTCCTTGTCTATTTGAGTGTAATTCCACTTTGCTGCAGACAAGGTCCTGGAGTAGTACGCAACTGAGACTTCGTGGCCATCCACAAGCCTGTGCCCCAGGACTGCCCCCACCCTGTAGGGTGAGGCATCACATGCCAGCACCACCAGCAGCCAGCACCACCCAACCGTGCACACATTCAGTGATGTGAGTCAGTCCAGGACGCCTGCAGTGGGCCTCCCCATGGTGTCCTTGGGTCGCTGTGCCAGCCAAGCCCTCCTATGATCCTTGGGAAAGAAAGTGCTGCCAGGCCGGTGCTCCACCAGGCAAAGAGGGTGCTTTCTGGCCTAGCCCCGCACAGCACAGCTGCAGCAGCAGCTCCCCCTCCCTCCCATGGCTGGCAGCCAGTGGGCTCAGGAGCAAAAGGATAGCTTCTGCTGCTGGAAGGGGCACCCCCTCCCCATGGGCAGGGCAAGACAGGGGAGCCACCAGACCCTTGGCTCCGGGCAGGAAAGAAAGAACAAAAGAACGAAAGAACGAAAAAGAGAGAGAGAGAGATGGGGGAGGGAAGGAGGCTTTCCCCCCACGGATCCCTCACTCACCCCAATGAAGCTTCTGTCGCTGCTATCCCGCACCAGTCAGGCTGCACGCATGCACCCCCAATCAAAGTGGGAGGGGGCAAGGAAGGATGGTGGGCGGGCTCTTCAGGCCCTTCCCCAGGCCCCAGTGCTTTGGCGTGGGACTGGCCGTGGCCAGCGGGGGCCTCTTTAGGCCTTCCCTGTTTCCCAGCACCTCAGCATGGGACTAGGGAGGCCAGCAGGTGGGCTCTTCAGACCTTCCCTGATCCCCAGTGCCTTGACGCGGGTCCAGGGAGGCTGGCAGGGGGTCTCTTCGGGCCTTCCCCCAGCCCCAGTGCCTCAGCGTGGGACTAGCGAGGCCAGCGGGGGCCTCTTCGGGCCTTCCCTGTTCCCCAGCATCTCAGCATGGGATTTGGGAGGCTGGTGGAGGATCTCTTTGGGCCTTCCCCGGGCCCCAGTGCCTTGGCGCGGGACCAGGGAAGGTGGGTGAGGGGGTGGGCTCTGCAACTTATCTCCCTGCCTCTTGCTCCTTGTGCCCGACTGAGGGCTGCTGGGAACAGGGGGTGGGGCTTGCTGCATGTGCCCACCCCCTGGGCTTGGAAGGCAGCTGGGACACCATTCTTGTGCTTTCTGGCCCAAAAATAGCCCTGCCCTTCCTCATCCTGTCATGACCCCTGCAACCCCCGGCTGAAGCAAGGAGCCATGGAAGCATGTGCCTCTGGAAAATCCCTAAACGCCACTGCAGGCAGGCCCACCCAGTACCTCACCTAAGTGAGCACAGAGTGCAAAGGGGGGAAAGAAGGAAGAAGTACATGACTGCAAAGGATATTGCCCCCTCCTCTCCCCCCTGTGACCACTTGGGAATTAGGAAAGGGGCAAAGCAGGTGTAGGTTGCACAATTCCTGCTTCCTTTCCAATATGTTCGCTTTTGAGAGGGATTAGGTGGAAATTTTGCTCACTTTCTATCAGCAGTAGCGATGCTGTAGAAGTTGATATTCCCTAGGGATGGACAAGGTGGGCTCTTTGTAGTTGGTGATTAGATCCTTAGGCATGTAGACAGATGGGTTGCAAACCCACTACTGACTGCATGGTAACTTGCTTGCCTGCCTGGTGCGAAGATAGCAGACATTACACATGGTCTAGAGAGGTTGATAGTGCTGGGGAGGAGCCAGTGGTCGTGTTACAGGTTAGCACCAATGATGTGAGGAAATGTAGTCGTGTGGTCCTGGAGGAAAAATTTAGGTTGCTATGCAGGAGACTCAAAGCTAGGACCTCCAAGGTAGCCTTCTCAGAATTGCTGCCTGTTCTACACACAGGGTCAGCTAGACAGGCACAAATTAGGAGTCTCAATGTGTGGATGAGATGATGGTGTAGGCAGGAAGGGTTTGTTAGGCCCTGGGATGTTTTTTGGGACAAGCAGGACCTGTACAAAAGAGACGGTCTCCACTTGTTTCAAGAAGGAACTGGGCTGCTGGTGCTTAAAATCAAAAAGGTGGAAGAGTTTTTAAACGAAATCTTGGGGGAAAGCCAACAGGAGATGAAATGTGTCTGGTTTGGGATGGTTCATCTCTAAGAGATGTTACTGTTCTAGAGGAAGTGGATTAGGCCTGCCCGCTGAAAGGGCAACAAACAATATTGACTGGCAAAGTCTAGAGGCCACAGGAGGAAGGTTGCAGGCCTGACGTGTCTGGGGAATTATAGATGTTAATATGCAAATTCTAGAAGTGTCTGAGGTAAAATGGGGGAGCTGGAATGCTTAGTGTCAGAGGAGAACTTAGACACTGTGGGCATTTCAGAAACTTGGTGGGATGAGGATAATCAGTGGGATACAGCAACTCTTGGATATAAATTATATTGGCAGGATAAGGAGGGAAGGGTTGGAGGTGGAGCGTCTCTGTATTTCAGAGAGTGTATACAGTCCAGTAAAACTGAGAATCTAAGAGAAAGATATTCACTTACAGAAACACTATGGGTGGGAAATAATGTGACCAATAGCGCAGAAATAGGACAAAACTCAGCTCAAACTATAGCCAAATTTTCACGCACCAAGGGAGGGCCATTCATTCCCACAGCCCTCAAACTTTTCCAGGCTAAAACATTAGCTCAATGGAATTCTTCTTGGGCCCCCACAATCCCATTTTGTTCCTTTAGAATGAGTACAATCAAAATTCTTAAGAACAATTCTTCAATTACCCAGATGGGTCCTAAATGCAAATCTGAGACTGGAAACAGGCATTATTAAAATATCAGCTAGGGTGTTCCTAGCCTCCATCAATTTATAGCTAAAATTAAACATCGCCTCTCAATCTGCATGGGAAAAGGTGATAATTAATAATGTGACAAACATGGAGTTTTCTCCTCTCTTGATTTTGAAAATGGGACTTGAGCAAGCAAAAGCTTCGATAAAGCAAAGGGTCTTAGACATCAAACAGCAATGTGATGTAGTGAAGTCACCAGCCTTTCTAGCTTCACAAGGAGTCAGATATACAGCTGCTCAAGAGAATACCTATTTCAGCTGGAGATTCCAAACCATTGGAGGGCATTCACTCTCACTAGGTAGCAAGTGGTAGTAGTAGGGTGATATAAAAAGATCCCTCTGAATAGAAGAGTATGTCCCTGTGGCAGTGGCAAGATAGAAACAACAGAACATGCCCTCCTTTACTGCCCTTTTTATCAGATCTCAAAGTCTATCTCCCCCCTGCTCAGTAGAAACCCCAGGTGTTTAGACCCAGGATATGTGAAAATGTTGCTCCGGGGAGAAAACCCTCAGGTGACTGCACTGTGTGTGAAATTCTGTGCAACAGCCTGCAAAACTTGACTGAACATTCAAAAAAGTAAGGAAACAAAGTATGACACAAGCCAATATAACATATATAATTTTATAAATTTTAAGTCTAAAAGGTTAAAATCCTTATCTCATAATATATCCCTATCTATTATTGAAATGTTATTTACAATTTCTTATATAAAGTTTATTATAGATTTATCTGAAACTTTTAACGATTTTGGGCAATGACTATGGTATATTTTATTCTGTGTTTCATGCTGGTGTAATACTTTAATAAATAACTTTGAACACTGAATAGTGAGCCCAAAAGAAAGCTTAACTCTAGAAGTTTATTATTGCCCACCAGATCAAAGGTTAGAAGATGATTAAAAATAGCAAAAGAATTAAGGAAAACAGCCAGATGAAATAACTGTGTCATAATAGGTGATTTTAACTACCTACACATTGATTGTGTCGATATGTGTTCAAGTCAGGAGAAAAAGACTGGATTTCTAGATACTCTCAATGACTGTGCCATGGAGCAGATGCTCACAGAACCTACTGGGGGGAGGCAATCTTGGACTTGGTCCTAAGTAATGCTCAGGACCTGGTGAGAGATGTAAACATGATAGCACTAGTTGGGAACAGTGACCATAATGCTATTAAGTTTAGTGTTTATGTAAGCAGGGGATTGTCACAAAAGACCAACACAACCACACTTAACTTTAGAAGGGGTAAGTTCTCTCAAATGAGAGAACCCTTCTAAAGTTAAATGTGATTGTGAAGAAGAAACTTAAAGGAACAGGTAAGAAGGGTCAAATCCCTTTGAGAAGCTTTACAATACTAGAAGCTCAGATACAATGTATAGCGCAGGTTAGGAAAGGTACAAATAGGTATGAAAAAGGCCTACATGGTTAATGAACAAAGTAATGGAAGCAGTAAAAGGTAAGAAGGGTTCCTTTAAGTGGTGGAAGGTTAGTCCGAGTGAGATAAATAAAAGAGAGCACAGGTTTCCGCAAATAAAATGCAAGTCAGAGATCAGACAGGGCAAAAAGGGACTATGAGCTACATATTGTAAAAACCATAAAGACCAGCAATAAAAAAATATTTAAGAACATTAGAAGCAGAAAACTAGCCAGGGAGGCAGTGGCCCGTTAGATGACCAAGGGATGACCAAGGAACACTAAAAAATTACAGGGAAATGGCAGAGAAGCTGAATGCATTTTTTGCCCCTCTTCACTGTGGAAGATGGGAGGTGTTTGTCCACTCCAGAAATGCCAATTTCAAGAGGGGTGTCAAAAGACCTGAGTTGGAGTGAAAAAAATTAAAAACTGAAAAATCACCAGGCCCAGATGCCATACATCCAAGAGTTCTGAAAGCATTCAAATGTGAACCTGTGGCTCTCCTGATAAAAATATGCAATCTATCACTAAAAACTGCCCCCATTCTTGTGGTCTGGAAGGTACTTAATATAATCCCCATCTTTTAAAAAAGTTCCAGAGGAGATCTAGGAAATTATAGGTTGGTCAGTCCAATGTTGATGCCAGGTAAGTTGGCGGGATCCATTCTTAAACATAGAATTAGTAGGCACATTGATGAAAAAAAACTATTAAGGCAGACTCAGCATGGGTTCTTGTCTTATTAACCTTTTAGAGTTCTTTGAGGGGGTGAACAAACATGCAGACAAGGTGTTGTTTACCCAGTAGATGTAATTTACCTAGACATCCAGAAAGCTTTTGATAAAGTTCCTCATCAAAGGCTCCTAAGTAAATGCAGCAGTCATGGGATAAGAGGACAAGTCCTCTTGTGGATTAAAAACTGGTTAATTCACAGGAAACAGAGAGTGAATATAAATGAGCGGTTTTCACAGTGGAAGGTGGTAAGCAGTAAGGTACCGCGGGACATGGTTCTAGGTCAGGTGCTTTTTAACTTGTTCATGAATGATTTGGAGTTGGGAGTAAGCAGTGAAGTGGCTAAATTTGCAGATGACACTAAATTGTTAAAGGCAGTGAGAACCAGGGAAGACTGTGAGGAGCTCCATAGGGATCTGACGAGGCTGGGTGAGTGGGCGTTAACATGGCAAATGAGGTTCAACATGGGTAAGTGCAAAGTAATGCACATTATAGCCATGGCTGGCTCGCCCACTAGGCAAACTAGACTTTTACTTAGGGTAGGCCCCCAAGGAGGGTGGTGAACTGCCCTGCTGTTCTTCCCCCAGCGCCAAAAGCCCCCACCCCACCCAAAGCCGCTGCTCACAAAACACGTGTCACACAATGCCGGGATGCCCATGCTGCTCTGCGCCATGTGCCCGGCCCATCGCTGGGGTGCCCATACTGCTTTGCGCCATGCGCCTGTTCCCGGCGCCACCAGATGGGACACTTCCACCCACCCCAGCTTGCACAAGGCACAACCATTGCTGATTCCCTTCCCTTGCAGTCACAGCAGCCCACCCCAGCCAGCCTCTAGCCAGCCCACAGGGAAGGCAAGTGCTGCTGATGACCTTTCATTGTGGGGGGGAGGGGAGGGGATTTGCCACCCATCGCCACCCTCTGAGCCAGCCAGAAGCACTGCCCCCTCTTTCCCGGAGACCAGTGACTCTTATGGCAGCAGGAATTCTCTGCTGCTGCGGCGCTATATAAGCCCAGGTGGACTTCAGTCACCTTAGTCAGTCGCCAGTGCGGGAAGCAGAAAAGCTGCGCTCTTCCCTGCTGCTCTGCATTTAAACATGCATCTGGACCGCGGTCAGTGCCTCTTTCTGCGTTTGTGAGCCTTTCTTTCACCTTCTCCTGCCCAGGATGCCTCCCAATCTCACCGGTTGCTCCCCCACCACCGCCTTTTGTCTTGTCCCCTTTGTAGCTTTTGTCGCAGTGTTAAACTCCCAATTGCATCACCACTGCTGGAGTTTAGCTTTGGAACAGTGGAAGTAATTTTTTTTTGCTACTGTTGTCTCTGGGCATGTACAGAGTTACTCTCTAAGACTCAGTTAAGGCCAAACCCGAACAGAAAATCTGGAAGCAGGGATTTCAGGGCATCTTAGATCACTGGGCAGTTTTAAACTCTGGTACTGGGGTGACATGATAGAGGTTTACAAATTATGCATGGGACAGAGAAGGTAGAGAAAGAAGTACTTTTCTTCCTTTCTCACAGTACAAGATTCAGTGAAACTGATGAGCAGTAGGCTTAAAACAGATAAAGGAAGTACTTCTTCACCTAAGGAGTAATTAACACGTGGAATTCACTGCCGCAGGAAGTAGTGGTAGCTACAAGCATAGACAGCTTCAGGAAGGGATTGGATGAACATATGGAGCAGAGGTCTATCTGGCTGTTAGCCACGATGTATAGATGGAACACTATATCTGGGGCAGTGATGCTCTGTATTCTTGTTGCTTGGGGGGCAACTGTGGGAGGCCTTCTGGATTCCTGGTTCCACTGGTAGACCTCTGGGTTTTGGCCCCTGTGTGATGCAGAGTGTTAGACTGGATTGGCCTGATCCAACATGACTTTTTTATGTCATGGTAATTCAAAACTAACAAACTGCTTTATTTCACTTTTGAAGGGAAATGGTCAGGTAGGTACAAGTTTGGGACTTAGAAGGTGAACAGACAACAGGAATATAAATATATATATTTTGTATAAACAATAGACTGTCACAAGTAAGCAGCTGTTTTGTTATACAGACAGGTCTTTAAAACTGAGCAGAGAGATTTCTTGGCAGTTGCAGCTTAAATAAGCATAAACTTCTTTTTCTCAAAGATACTTAAGCTGGTGAAGGCAGGAATATTCACTCAAGTTCCAATATCCCTTCTCAACCACTTGATAGGGATCACCTCCCTTTACTAGGAGATATCTCCCTCAGGGAAGAGTGACTCTTCCCACTTTAACTCAGGATCCTTCTTGATCCTATCACTCTGACTCTCCTTCACACTTAACTGTCATTCTTAACTGCCACTGACACTTAACTGACATTCTCAACTGTAGAATTCCATTTGAATCCCCTGTAAAGATTCTCAGACCAAGTAAAAGCATTAACCATTTAAGCTGCCTTCATGATAAATATTCTATTTTGAAGTTTGTTATTATTAGACACAGGGGCACCTGAGGAATCCACAGTTAGGAAATCCTGACCCCTAAAAATCTTCCCTTATAATTTTCTCCAGATTCTTCATGATTTGAGCAACCTTGGCCCTGGTCACACAGAGAAGTTGCTGCGCTGAAGGTATAAATGTCAGGCGGATTTTTGGGGCACAATCATACCGCAACATCTGGGAAGCGTAGTGCTCTTGCAGCCAACCCATGGCGTTCCGCCGAAGGTGTGGAGTTAAAAAGTACCTAGGAAAGTGCACTAGTATCCAGTAAAAGTGGGGCAAAGGCAGGCGTATGATCACGGGAGCGCTAGTATCCCGTTGCATCCGGCGCCCGCCCATGTCCCATTGCAAACCGGATGTTGTAAGTCTCCATAGGATGTGCACCAACACTGAACTGCGCATGCACACAAACAAGAAACTGAAAGCAGTGCAGCTTGTGTGATTGCGCCACATCACTTCTTTGACAGGCTTCAGCATTGCTGTGTGATCGGCAGCTAACAGCTGAAGCATGGCAACTCGGGGGACCGTGTGATCGGGCTACCACGCCTTATTTTGCTCCGGGGCGAATAGCCACACCTCCCCATGCGTTATCTGGCCCATGTGACCGGGGCCCTTATTTCCCAACCCCCATGCCCTTAATTGGCTACTCAGTCTTCCCCAGATCATAAAATAAAAGGGAGGGGGAATAATATATTTCTGCATATTTGAGGAGTCCTGCAAGTGTGTAGAAATCCCTCCTTTGCTTGTGAATCCAGAACCTGAAATCTCCTGCTGCTTAGATTTTGCAGTGCATTTTGAGACTGGCTTCCCTCTGTAGTTCTGTCTCCTATCTGCTGAAGCTTCTTCCTTCTTCAGAGTTATTATTTGTAGCAGAAGTTCCCTAGTGAGAAGGTCTTTTCTCTGTAGGGGATTGTAAGATGCAGGCAAGATGTGTCTGTGGGGGGGGGAACGCTTCTGCTGTTGTAATGAAGTACGAACATCTGCTCTGCAGGACTTGCACAGAGGATGTTTGCCATTGCAATGTGCTGGAAGCAATTCCATCAGCTATTACTTCAGAGCTAACTCCTACTGTTTCCGTTTCTAATAGTAAGGGCCAAAGGAAAAAAAATATAAAAGGGCAAAAAACTTACTTTTACTTCAGGGGGAAAAAAGAGAACACAAATGTTTTCAATCAATATGTCACTGTCACTGTTTCTCCTAGGGCTGCTAGCCTCCAGCTGGGGCCCGGAGATTTCTGGAATTGTAACTGGGATCAGATCCCCTAGAGAAAATGGCTGCTTTAGAGGGTGGGCTGTATGGCATTATAGACCCTGCTGAGGTCCCTCCCCTCCCCAAAGCCCCTACTCCACAAGCTCCATTCCCAAATCTTCAGGAATTTCCCAGTCTGGAGTTGGCAATGCTAGTCTCTCCATAAGTGAACAGAATGGATAGTCCTTCCCTGTAGGTTGGCCCAGGTTTGATTGATGTACCCCCGTCCCCTTTCTACATATAGTCCAGAAACATGCAGAACTAAGGGCCAGCCATCTTTAAGCAAGAACAAAGTGGTTTGGTAAAGGCTAATAGATTCATGGTTTGCTCCTAGGCAGAGTTACAGAATTCTATGCCTATTGCCTTCAGTAGGTTTGGAAGGGTGTAGCTCTATAATGTGGCAGAACAAATTAGAGTCCAGTGGCACCTTTAAGATGAACAAAGTTTTACTCAAGATATCAGCTTCTGTGTGCAGGCACACTTTTCCAAATACATTGGAAGGAAGGTAAGGTTCAGACTTATAGACAGGAGCTGAACAGTAAATTAACATGTAACACGATTAAAATGTTTTAAGATATGTGAAGAGAAAACTAAATAACAAGCTTCTCTTTGCATATCTTAAAACATCTTCATCATGTTACATGTTCCGCTTGTTCATCATGTTACATGTTCTGCTTGTTCATCATATTACATGTTCACAGGATTGAGTAGACGCGGGGGAAATCGAGCGAAGCTGTGGGGCAAAATGCAGCCGTGCAGCAAGTAGTGGGAAATTGACTAATGTAATCAGGGGAAAGGGAAATGCGAGGGTGGAACAGCGGCTTGTGGGAAATCGGTCAGAGGTTCTAGGCTAGCCCCCTCTCACAGCTGTGCTACTTGCAGGACATTTTTTTGAAATACAGGGGATTGCTTTAAAAAAAATTGATCTGTCCCCTGCCATCTGAACTAGAACAGTGCGTTCTACCATCTCAGTACCTGATCAGTTCACCTCACCTTGTCTTGCTGCATGCAAAAGTCAGGCTGAAGGAGCCACTAAGCAGCAAACCTCTGGTTCAAATTTCTCCTCTACTGTTACCTTCCTAGGAGTTCTTGGCCAAGCCATTCTTGCAGCCAGCCTCAGTCCCCCCACCATATGGGATAGGGATGCCACTCTTGATGACCTTCCCTGCAGGAAGGGATGCCACATTCCCACTCCTACCCTCCGCCCCCTCTGCCCACTGCTGCTGAGCTGGGAGGCAGAAGGAAAATGGCCTGCAAAATGGGAACCATGATCAGTATCCCCAGAGTGATGAAGCCATTGCTGGCATGACCCAAAAGTGACTTTATCATATTGGGTCATGCTCCAGCTAACTCTAGCTCTATAGTTAGACCATAGAGTTTGGGGCAAATGCTAGAGCGTTTCCCTCAGCATGATAATGACTTGGAAGTAATGTCATTGCAGTGGGAGAGCTGAATGCTCCCCCTAAGTGGTAGGTAGGGAGGTGGAATTTTATTGCATGAGGCCAAAGGCCATAATAATATGATAGCTGCCCAAGCAGGAATAAATATTACAGTAAAAACACAATAAGGTCAAAAACAATGTTAAAATTGTCAGGATCAGGACATAGTGGAGAATACAGCACATTGAACATCAGGGTGAAAGTTTTGCATTCTTGGCAGCCAGTGTATGCAGTGACACATATAGGGTGATATAATGACCATCATTAGATAAGAGGTAGATGATTTTATCTGCCACTGAATGCACTGAGTGTAAGAAGAAGTTCCCGCCCCCTCATTTCCCACTGGTTTCCAGGCCACGTCTGGCAACCCGACCCCCAGAGTTATTGTAAAGGCTTTAAAATGTATCTGAAGCACAATATAAGTACTACGTAATATTGGCTTGAGTGGAGGAAGGGACTGTATTGTGTTTCTGTGCATGGGATGAGCATATCAATTTTTCCTGTGTTTAATCAGGTTCATAAGGCTGTGAGGTTTCCTGAGGCTTGGAGGCATGGAGTGTGCGTGTGAAAAAGAGAGCGAGAGAAAAGAGAAAATTACCAGTCACAATTTTTCCTTAAACAGTAACTTGAGCTGAAAGAAGGAAGTTTATTCTCAAGTTTTTTGTGCAATTCTATCCCTTCATTTGCTGAAGAAATGCTCAGCAAAGCTAGAGGGCTTGAGGACACGCAATGCAGTACATTGCTGTACATGTCCACTTTGTGAATCCCTTGACAGAACTAGAGCCTAGGATCAATTAACTTCAGATTCAGTGGAAGGAGGCAGTTTTTATTTGAATGGGAACAACCAAAATGCTAACACCATAAACCTTGTTTCTTGGTGTATTCAACATCCTGGAGGGCATTTCTGGGCAGGTCTATGCTTTAGTGCTGAATTCAGCACTCTGAAACTGTCAGCTTTCATTTAGAAAAAGCAAACAATTGTTTTAGTCCTCATGGCTACATTGAGAAGGTTGGAAATATATGAACAGTGCTTGGTGAATACTCAGAAGCCAGAGTGGGATGGTGGAATCCAACTGGCAGAAGTCCGTGTGTGTGTGTGTGTGTGGTCTTCAGGTGACAGTGTGACATCCCTTCCAGAGAAAACCTGAAAGTAACGTCACATCACTCTAGGAATCACCACAAACTCTAAGGTAAAACCATAGAGTTTCTAGTGATTGCTACTTTGACATGCCATCCCTTCCGGCTTTTCCTAGGAAGCCACACTACAAATTTACCAACAGTGATTTTTAACTCCCTCCCCCCCCCCTTGCCAGCTGCCAGAGTGCCAAAGGGCGGTGGGAGCTGGAGGTAGGAAATTTCCCACCCTGAAGTTGGCAGGCCTAAGTTTCACAGAGTCTTGGGAGATGGGTAAAGACAAGGAGTTAGACTAGCAGTGCCTGCAGCATTTTTTCTTTCCCCAGAGAATGCATTCACTCAAAGAGATCCAGTTTGTTTGGAACCCTGAATCCTGAAAGCAGACAAGGGAATGTCAGTTTTCACATTGAACTCTCCATGCCAAATCTGGATTAGTTTTGTGCACAATGCAGAACTTGGAGGCCTCGAGTTGGCTCTTCTTACTCTGTAAAGGGTGTGCTGCACTTACTTTTGGGGAGCACTGCTAAAACAGACGCTTGCAAATGTCTTCAGATGCACCAGTGCTCCTGTCCAGGCCTAATCCAACTGGCAGCACAGTCCTGTCATGTCGTGTGGGCAGAGGAAACCCAGTGCCCCCTTCTCCTATGCACTGATTTGCAAATACAGAAATATTTTGGATAATTTTGCCACACCTACTGGCCAGATTCCAGTTAGGCAAGTGCTTAAGTGCACATCAGTACCTGCCAGTCAAGAGAACAGGTACTGTTGGATTTTTAGGGTTGCCAGTCTCCAGGTGGAGCCTGGAGATCTCCCGCTTTGACAACCAATCTCCAGCTGACAGAGATCAGCTCCCCTGGACAAAATGGCTGCTTTGAAGGGTAGACTCTATGGCATTGTACCCTGCTGAGGCGCCTCCCCTCCCCAAACTCTCCTGGATCCACCCCCAAAGTCTCCAGGTATTTTCAGACCTGTAGCCAGGATTTTTTAATCTGGGGGGGCATTTAAATAAGTCAGAGGGTACCCCGCGACCCCCCCCCATGGAGTGCCACAAGTAAAATAAAAAATTGGAAGTCGGGGGCCTGGGTTGGATAGGAAGTCGGGGACCAGGCCCCGAGATGCCCCACTATAGCTACAGGCCTGGATATTTTCCAACCCAGACCTGGCAACCCTACAGATTTTACAGCCCTGGCTGCTGTTTTGGAAGTAGAGAAGGTAAAATCCACTTCCTGTTTCCTCCACCCGTTCTCCTGGCTAAACCACATACAATGCCATATGCTAATTGTTGTGTCCTGGGATCAGAAGGCAGAGCTAGGCGAAATACAGCCAAGCTTCGCTCTCTGAGAACAATAGGGACTAGGTTCCTGAGCTCGCCAGTAGTGAACCAATGGCAGCATTGGCGGGCGATTCAAACCCGCCAATAGGAATATAGGGCCGTCCCCCCCTAACTGTATATAGTTGGCCTCCGGCCGTTACTGTGTGTTCTTTGTCTTGTGTGAAGTACGAATAAACGCGTCTTCTCTTATGTCGTCGTCCGAGTCATGAGGCCCGAAACCCAGTACTTTACAGTGGCGACGAGGATGGGATTTCAACGCCTTCCATGACTCCATGAGCGACGAAAAGGACACCGCCGAGCGCCGCATCGCTGACCCCGAGAGCAGCACCGCACCGCTCACCGAGCATCGCATCGCTGACCCCGAGAGCAGCACCGCACCGCTCGCCCCGGCGCACGCCTTCCCAGACAGAACCATGGCCGCTTCTCATGTAACCCTGGAGCACTTCGATCCGTCGCAGCCAGAAACCTGGGACGCCTGGGTCGACCAGCTCATCAGCTATTTGGAGCTCAACGAAATCCGCCACCCCGACCAGAAACAAGCGATCCTGCTGAACGCCTGCGGCACCCAAACCGTCCGCCTCGCCAAGAGCCTCTTGGTCCCTCGCACGGCCTTGGAGAGCTCGTTTGGGGAGATCCTAGATGTCCTCAACGCTTACTTCAGCCCCCGGCCGACCTTCCTGGCCAAGAGGATGGATTTCCAGAGGCGAGTCCAGGCCCAAGGGGAATCCAGTGCCACCTTCCTGGCCACGCTAAGGGCGCTCGCGGTGGACTGCGGATTCCCGAAGGTGGAGGACAACCTGCTGACGCAGTTCGTGTGGGGCCTGGCGGACTCCAAGCTGCGGCGCAAGTTGGTTGGACACCGGAGGCTCTCCTTAGACGAGGCCCTAGACGCCGCAACAGCCCACGAGGCCGCGGAAGGGGAACGCCCGGTCGCGGCCGCCCACGTGGTCGGAAGGAGTCCAAGCCCTGGGAATGCAGATACGGAAGAGGTCTTCGCCCTCAGACCTCAACAACGCCGGCCGGCGCCGTTCCAGCAGGCCAACAGAGAGCCAGCCAAGCCTTCCGGCAACCGGGTCATCTGTGCCAGCTGCGGGGAAGGCCACGCAAGGAAATCCTGCAAGTTCCGGGATGCTGTCTGTCACGGGTGCGGAAAGCAGGGACACCTCGCACGGGTCTGCCGATCCAAGGGCCCCCGGAATTCGAGATCGTCGCTTCGCGCATCGTCCACCGCCTACGAGACGACGGAAGAGGTCGCCGAGTTGAACCACCTCACTGGCCAACCGCTGCAGGTACTTCGCCTCCCCAACCCCAACCTCTCCTCCACCCCGAAGATCCAAGTAACCGTGCGGATCGAGGGGTCCCCTTGCTGCATAGAGGTGGACTCGGGATCGGCGGCGTCCATCATTTCCATGGACACTTTAAAAAGACTTTGCCCGTCAGGGGGACCCCTCTACGTCCATCGCCACTAAGCTTGGTGGACTTTCAAAAGAACCCTGTCCCCATCCGGGGAGTCGGCACTTTCCGAGTGCAATACCGAGACTTTGAGGGGAACTTGGACTTGGTGGTGGTGGAGGGAAATCTCGTGAGTCTCCTGGGGCGGGCATGGTTTGAGGCCCTAGGCATCACAATTGGGGGAGTGAATAAGTGCGGGATGCGCGACTGGGGGGCGGTGTGCAAGGAATTCCCCGAGGTCTTTGACGGGAAACTGGGGTGTTATAAAGGGCCCCCGGTGTCGCTCCACTTAGACCCCACAGTGACGCCCATCCGACGGCGCTTCCGCACCGTGCCCCTGGCCCTCCGCCCTAAAATAGAAGCCGAACTGGACCGGCTAGTGGCCCAGGGAGTCCTAGAGCCTGTCCCGAACGCTCGATGGGAGACCCCGATTGTGACACCCGTTAAGCCAAACGGGGAAATCCGCATCTGCGCGGATTATAAGTGCACCATTAACCAGGCACTTCAGGCGCACGCATACCCCGTACCCGTGGTCAGCCACGTCTTAGCAACACTGGCGGGGGCGCGCATATTTGGAAAGCTGGATCTCGCGCAGGCGTACCAGCAACTCCCGGTGGATGCAGCCACGGCCGAGGCGCAAACCATTGTAACCCACAGGGGCGCCTTCAGGGTGAAGCGGCTGCAGTTCGGGGTCAGTGTGGCCCCAGGGATCTTCCAAAATCTCATGGACGACTTGTTAAAAGGGATCCCTGGAGTGACGCCGTTCTTCGACGACGTCCTCATCGCCGCGACCACCCCGGAAAGCTTCGCCGCCCGCCTCCGAACGGTACTGGGACGCTTCCAAGCCGCGGGGCTGAAAGTGAAGCGGGAAAAGTGCCTCCTTGGGGTGCCGGAGGTGGAGTTCTTGGGGTACCGGGTAGACGCAACAGGCCTGCATCCGGCGAGGGACAAGGTGAAGGCCATCGTGGAGGCCCCCGCCCCGAAGTCCAAGGCGGAGCTCCAGGCGTTCTTAGGCCTCCTGAACTTTTACCACGCCTTTCTCCCCCACAAAGCCGCCGTGGCTGAACCCCTGCACAGGCTGCTGGATAAGGCGACACCTTGGGCATGGGGAGCGAGGGAGGCGGCGGCGTTTCGGGGGTTAAAGTACTCTTGATTTCTAACGCGGTGCTCGCCCACTTTGATGAAAAGCTCCCGGTAATCCTTGCGTGCGACGCATCACCGTATGGGGTCGGGGCAGTCTTGGCACACAAGCTACCGGATGGAAGGGAAGTCCCGGTGGCTTATTACTCCCGCACGCTGTCCCCCGCGGAGCGGAACTATGCACAAATCGACCGGGAGGGCTTGGCACTGGTGGCGGGGGTTAAAAGTTTCACAACTTTGTGTACGGGCGGCCCTTCACGCTCGTAACCGATCATAAGCCGCTCCTGGGACTGTTCGCGGCGGACAAACAAACGCCGCAGGTATTGTCGCCCCGGGTGTTGCGCTGGTCCTTGTTTTTAGCGGGCTACCAGTACCAGTTGGAGCATCGGCCGGGCAAGGCGCTGGGTCATGCCGACGCCTTGAGCCGCCTGCCGCTGCCGCATACAGGGGAAGATCCGGCCCCGGCTCCCGCAGTCTTGCTAATGGAGGAGCTACCAAACCCCCCCTTCAGGCAGCAGACGTGGCCGCCCGCACATCCCGAGATCCCATTCTCTCCCGGGTCCTAAACTGGGTGGTGAGGGGATGGCCAGCGGAACCGACAGGGCCAGAGTTCACGGCATACAAAGCCAGGCGGGAAGAGTTATCCGCCTTAAAAGGGTGCTTGTTATGGGGGGACAGGGTGGTCATCCCGGGGCCCATGAGACAAGGGGTTCTAGAAACGCTACATGAGGCCCACCCCGGCATTGTACGCATGAAAGCTCTGGCAAGGAGCTACGTGTGGTGGCCCGGGATGGACGCCGAAATTGAAACCTGGGTCCGAGGGTGCACACGGTGTCAGGAAGTCCGCCCCAATCCCCCGAGAGCGCCAACCCAAAGTTGGGAGTCTACCCACAAGCCGTGGTCACGCCTACACATAGATTTTGCGGGGCCGTTTCAGGGGCTCCAGTTCATGGTGACGGTAGACTCCTACTCGAAATGGGTGGAAATAAGCCCAGTGTCTACCACCTCTGCCAAAGCGGCAATAAGGGCCCTGCGGAAAATATTCGCGACGCACGGGTTACCAGACACAATCGTGTTGGACAACGGGGCAGCGTTCACATCTGCTGAGTTTCAAGCGTTCCTCGAAAGGAACCTAATCAGGCACATACGATCAGCGCCCTTCCACCCGGCAACCAATGGACAGGCGGAGAGAACGGTACGCACCGCCAAAGAAGCCCTGAGCCGCATAACGGAGGGGGACTGGGAGTTCCGGCTGGCCCGCTTTCTTCTTACATACCGCACCACCCCAAACCCCATCTCCGGGCATTGCCCCGCAGAACTATTAATGGGCCGCCGCCCTACCACTTTATTAGACAGACTCCACCCGGACCGAGCCCCAGAGAGAAAGCTGGTCGAGAACCGGGAGGCGCCCTGAAGCTTCCTCCCAGGGGAACCTGTCTACTTCCGGAACTACGGGGCGGGGCCTCAGTGGGTGGCCGGGCGCATCCTAAAACCCACCGGGCCAGTGTCATACGAAGTCCTAACAGATGGGGACCGGATCCTCCGTAAACACGTCGACCAGCTCCAGAGGCGGCAAGACCCCGACACAGAGATCCAGTTACCGGGAAATGCCGCGGCCGCCCCAGCATCCGATCGACCGCAAGCACCGACAGCGGAGCCAACGCCGGAAAGTCCACGGAATCCGGAGGGGGCCCCGGTGACAGCTGAACCGCCGCTGCCGCTGCCGCCGCTGTTACAGCCACCACCGTCACCGCCTCGGCTACTACCAGAGATCCAAGCTCCTTGTGCTGGCAGACCACCCGATAGGGGCCCCGCCAGCCCGGTACCGGCCCCCCGATGTTCGCTAAGAGAACGGAGGGCACCAACATACTTAAAAGACTACGTCACCTGATAGGAGACGAACTATGGGGGGAGGGGTGTTGTGTCCTGGGATCAGAAGGCAGAGCTAGGCGAAATACAGCCAAGCTTCGCTCTCTGAGAACAATAGGGACTAGGTTCCTGAGCTCGCCAGTAGTGAACCAATGGCAGCATTGGCGGGCGATTCAAACCCGCCAATAGGAATATAGGGCCGTCCCCCCCTAACTGTATATAGTTGGCCTCCGGCCGTTACTGTGTGTTCTTTGTCTTGTGTGAAGTACGAATAAACGCGTCTTCTCTTATGTCGTCGTCCGAGTCATGAGGCCCGAAACCCAGTACTTTACACTAATAATAATAATAATTAACTAGGAATAAGGCCCATTGTGGAAATAAATACAATGGGCTGTAGAAAGAGGCTCTGGTAGAGTGCCAAGGTCTTGGGCACTCAGCGTCAATGTGCTGTGGCGACCTCAGCAGGGTATAATGACACAGATTCCACCATTTTCTCCAGAGGAACTGATCTCTGCTACCTGAAGGGCAGTTGTAATTTTGAGTGATTTCCACTCCTTTCCTGAGATTGGCAACAGTGGTTCCCCAGGAGCGAATGGCTGGTTGGGAGGGTGGAGTCTATGGCACTGTACCTGTCTGAGGTCCCACCCCTCCTCAAACCTCACCTTCTCCAGGTTCCATCCCTCAAAACTCCAGGAATTTCCCACCTGGAGTTGGCAACCCTGTCTCCTCCCCAGCCAAGCATCAACCTACCTTTATTTCCCCCTCACTCTTCAGCTTTCTATTCCCCCCCACACACACACACACACCTGCAACCTCTTCTGTGCTCTGAAGCCCTGACTGCCACAGAGTCCACCATTTTCTCCAGGGGAACTGATCTCTGCCATCTGGAGAGCAGTTGTAATTCTGAGTGATCTCCAGCCTTCACCTGGAGATTGGCAACAATTATTTCCCAGGAGGAAACATAGTCTTTCTCTGCAATGGGGACCAAAGCAGCTGTCATCATTCTCCTCTCCCCCTTTTGACTTGCACAACAAGCCTGTGAGATAGGTTAGGCTGAAAGTCTGTGACTGGTCCAAAATCACCCACTCAGTTTCTAGAGCAAGAACCTGGATCTAGCAGACCCTTCTCTGAAGCACTGACTGCTACACCTAGGGCAGCCAACCTCCAGGTGGAGCCCAAAGATCACCAGGTATCACAACTGAACTCCAGACAACAGATCTCTCTCCCCACCCTGAGAAAATAGCTGCTTTGGAAGGTGGGCTTTATGGCATTCTGTTCAGCTGAGGCCTCCCTTCCCCCCCCCCGAGAAAATAAATCTCCAGGAATGTCCCTACCTGGAGCTGGCAACCCTAGCAGGACTGACCACAATGAGTTCCTCACAAAGGCCTGCAAAGAGTTTCCTTCCTTTGTCTGAACCAAGCTTGGTTGCCTACCATGGTGAAACAGGCTCCAATTTACAACTCAGCTGTTTGCCTCCCATCCTCATCCCATGGGCATTTGGCACTCCTTAAATCTGCCGCCACGACTCACGGAATTGTCACTGCTTTTTTAGAGGGACAGTGAGACCCCTCTGGCTGAATCTCCCTATTTGGAGATGGAATCCTCAATCTTTGAGGGATCCCTGGAAAGTTAGCAACCCAAGGGTCTGGCATTTCCTTGCTTCCCTTTGGTATTGTGCAGAGCTGGGGAGACTATGTGGTCAGAGCACAACACAGATTATTAGCCCAAATAAAAGAATTTATTTAACTATTTACACAGTTATGGAGCACACACACACTGTAGGAGTACGCAGACACCAGCAGGGAAACCCATTCATTCCCCAGTCCAGCTGACTGTGAAGTGGCTGAATTCCTGCTATCTCCCAGGGATGAAGACGATCTTCTTCCTGGATGGGCTGCAGTCTATATTGATGCCACCCTGCCCATTGGGACAGTCCCTGTTTTCCCACACTTTTTGGCAGCTGGGAACTGTATGCCACCCAATGAGTGATACCCCTGCAGGCCCCTCTCTGGAACTACAGCTCAATTAAACCTGATGGGGGAACATTTTAAACAAAGAACCCCAGCCATCTTACAAACAGAGGTAATTGCCATTTCATTACACCTACCAACAGCCACTGAGGGAAGAGTTATTCTCACACAAGAGGCAAGCAGGAGAAGTGTCTTCGTCAAGAGAGAAAGCCATTCTGACAGGGCACAGTGGCTGAAGGGGGAGTGGGCAGGGAAGAAGAGCAGACCCAGCACCCGGCACGCAGCCAGTGGCACACTGTTCGGAGTGACAGGTCAGGGACCCAAAGGCTGGGGAAGTGTGTGGAACATTCAGAAAAGAGTAACAGCAAAACTCTTTTATATATAAGGAGTGATAGCCCTGAACAAATGACAGGAGCTTTCCATGCTGACCATCATCATGTGCCTGTGCACCATCACAGGCCCTCCCACAGTTTCCCTCATCTAGTGCAACTCAGCCAGTACCTGGGATTGCTCTTTCTCAGCAGTGACCCTTTGCAGTCCTCTCCTAGAGAGTATGGGTAGGGAATGTACATCCACCGGCTTCCTTAAGCCATGCAAGGTTCTATTATTCCAACAGGCCTGCAGCCAGTGACAATTATGGGGAGTTACATGCTCGAAGCATGGTGGGCCGGCTTATGGATCCATAACTTTGTCTGTTGAATTTGGATAAATCGTTTCGTTGTCTGCTGAGCAGGCCATTGCCTTTACCCACCCCAGTTAGTGGGGAAGGCAGGGTATAAAGTATTTGAATAAATAAATCTGATCAGGGCTGTGGTTTGGGTTCCTGATCCAGTGGCCGGAAAACATACAACGAGCTAGATTTACAGATAAGCAAAGTAAGTGTACAGCCCCAGATTAGGGTTACCATCAGCCTAGAGAAGAAAAGTCTCGGCCCTTTAACAGACACTTGATGGGTTGCCAAGGGACTTACCTGGGTGATGATGTCATTCAGCAGCATGCCCGGAAAAGCTTCAGCTGCCCATTTGCAGCCATGAAGCACAAAGAGAAGCTTGTTACTTAGTTTTCTCTTAACATATCTTAAAACATCTTCATCATGTTACATGTTAATTTCCTGTTCAGCCCCTGTCTATAAGTTTGAACCTTACCATCCTTCCAATGTATTTGAAAAAGTGTGCGTGCACACGGAAGCGGATACCTTGAGTAAACCTTTAAAGGCACAGGACATTTTTCTCCAAGACGGTTGGCAGTCCTGCCTCAGTTTATGAGGGGGAGATGTGTCATCAAGTAGCAACCAGCTCACAGCTACCCTATCATGGGCTTTACAAGGCAAGAGAGGGGCAGAAGTGCTTTGCCATGGCCCGCCTCCACATAGCAACCCTCAGCTTCCCTGGTGGTCTCCCATCCAAGAACCAACCAGGGCCCACCCAGCTCAGCATGAGATCCGCATATGTCATTGCCTGCCTTCGTGATGCAACCCTGGACTTCCTTCCCATCCAAGTACCAACCACAGCCAGCCCTGCTTAGCTTCCAAGCTGTGGTGAGACCAGGTTAGCCCGGGCTGCACAGAGTGCTGCTCAATTTATGAGGGGCTTCTCAAAACAACATTACATTTTACAATAGCTTTTTTTGGGGGGGGTGTTAATGCTAGGGGGCCTCTTAAATTTGACATTGCCAAGGGCCCAGGGGTGTCAAGCATAAGGCCCGGGGGCCGGAACCGGCCCACTCAGGGCTCTGATGCGGCCCATGAGCAATTGGAGCCAGGGAAGGAACAGGAGACTGCTTGGAGGGAAATAGGTGGAGCCATTCCGATTGTAGCTTCAGCATGGTGGAACAAAGGTCTGCAGCAGTCAAGCAGCATGGGAATGTCTGGCTCTCCAGTCTGACCATGTGTGTTTTCCTTTGCAACCCCCTCCCAGCCCACGGGGCCCTGCAGTGAGGATATAACAACCTGGAGCTTACCAGCTGCTGTCCTTTATACAGTTTATATCTCTGGTACCTGGCATTACATTTTATGGCACACACGGCCTGGCCTGACAAAGTGGCATTTATGTCAGATCTGGCCCTCGTTACAAATGAGTTCAACACGTCTGTCTTAATCCACTCCTTAACCTAGGTACAGCCCCCAATGTAGGATGTAGCCCTTAAGGACTGGACACATTTGTGCGTGCAAGTCCTCTGAAGCCTCCTGACTGGAATTTTCTAAATTAACCACCAAAATTCTAGAAGCCTTGATCTCTCTCTCCCTCTCCCTCTCCCTCTCCCTCTCTCTCTCTCTCCTTCTCTCCCCGCCCCTTAATCTGATACACTAAAAACATGCAAGAGCGAGATGGAAATCAGCACACCACTACCACTCTACAACGTATTTCAGGAAAGTGGTAAATACATTACGATTCAGTACCTGAAGTGAAGCCTCTTGAAAGCTATGCTCTACGGGTCACATTAAATATGTTAAAATAAATTTATTTTAATCACTTCCTCGTTATCTCAGATCAGTAAAGAAAAGGCTGGTCGATGGAAATTTGACTGCTTGCAAATCTGGGGGCAACTGAATGGCTGCCAGTTCCATATAAAAAAGTTACTGGGAGCATTTTGAATGTCTGAATCTTGCTCGGAGTTATTACATCCTGAAGCCATTTGTGCTTGGTTGTCTTTAGGGCCTTATCAGAGTCCAACAGCTGTTTGGTTCCAGATGGAACACTGAAAGTGCTTTTGGAGTGACAGGGCTCGTCAGCATGCTATGCTGTGCTCATCCACTAAATCTGCTGGAGGGAGCAAACCAGGTGGAAACAGGGATGCCAACCTTGAGGTGGAGCCTGGAGATCTTCCTCATTTACAATTGATCTCCAGACAATGGAGATCAGTTTCCCTGGAGAAAATGGCTGCTTTGCAGGGTGGATCTATGGCACTGTGCCCTGCTGAGGGCCAGACCCTCCTCTCCCCAAAGCTCCACTCCCAAATCTCCAGGAATTTCCCTACCCAGAGTTCACAGCGCTAAGAGGGAAGCAAAGCAGCATCTTTTCCATGGGCTCCAGAATGCAAATGTCCAGAGGTCAGCTTCATGGGCAAGAAATAAAGTCAGCCTCTGAGTGGCAACCAAGAAGAAGAAGAGGAGGAGGAGGAGATTGGATTTATACCCCACCCTTCATTCAAAGTCTCAGAGTGGCTTACAAACTCCTTTCCCTTCCCCTCCCTACAACAGACACCTTATGAGGCAAGTGGGGCTGAGAGAGCTCTTTCCAGAACTGTCCTTGAAAGAACAGCTCTGACAGAACAATGGCTTGCCCAAGGCCATCCAGCAGCTGCAAGTGGAGGACTGAGGAATCAACCCCGGTTCTCCCAGATCAGAGTATATGCACTTAACCACTACACCAAACTGGCTCTCTAATGCAGGGGTTCCCAAACTTTTTCAGGCCACCATCCCCTTAGTTCTATAAATGCATCCCCAGCATCTGTTACCCCATCCTCTAAAAAGCATTATTCAGAATAGCAGTCTGCATGACCCACTAAGGAAGATAATAACAATAACATTCAGAACAGTAACAGTTAATTGCACAGAACAAAGGTTGAGTCCAGCGGCACCTTTATGACCAACAAAGTTTAATTCTGGGGATAAGCTTTCCTGTGCACACACACACTTCATCAGATACAGGCGTTAATTGCACATTTATTCAAAATCCAATCAACTTTTTAGTTTAATTTATTCAGCAACATTGATGAATTTGATCCCGTGATACCAGCTTGTCAAAGTCTGGTTGCCGTTTAGCAAGAGTCGTTAGATACCACATTTAGTAACAACTTCACTGTTCAGTAAATTCTTAATGTGATGCATGGGCTTGATGAAGTGATAACAGTTTCTCTGCACTTAGTTCAAAGTCACTCAGTAGGAGTCTTAAATCACCATGTTCAGTAATCTGGAAGCGATTTCTTTGTTTGGAGAGAAGCTGAATGACCACCCTGAAACCACGTTTCACCAAATATGATGTTGGAAATGCAACAAAAGGAACTTAACTGCTGTCCCTAGTGCTGAACAGCAATCAGAAATTTCCTTCTGTACCCAAAACTCATGGTACAATTTCTTAAATGCTGGCTCCAGCTCAATGTCATTTTGTAGCTCTGTTATTTCTTCCTCCATTACCCCAACTTCCTCAATATCTGAAAATGGATTTATCATCCAATCTGGAATTTCCATCAAAAGAAGATCCTCAGCTTGCTCAGACATACCTTCATGCAGTTTCCAAATGGTCACAAAAAACTTGCAGATCATCATCTTGTATCCTACCTTATAGTGAAATCACTCGGCTGGACCTGCTTGAATGTGGGCAGGATTGACTCTTTTGAACGTTACTCATCCATACTGTTCTTACATTTTTAAAAATTAAACTCCACGTGTTAATTACTCCTTAGGTGAAGAAGCACTTCCTTTATCTGTTTTAAGCCTACTGCTCATCAGTTTCACTAAAACTTGTACTGTGAGAAAGGAAGAAAAGTACTTCTTTCTCTACCTCCTCTGTCCCATGCATAATTTGTGAACCTCTATCATGTCACCCCAGTACCAGAGTTTAAAACTGCCCAGTGATCTACGATGCCCTGAAATCCCTGCTTCCAGATTTTCTGTACGGGTCTGGCCTTAACTGAGTCTTAGAGAGCAACTCTGTACAAGCCCAGAGACAACAGTAGCAAAAAAAATTACTTCCACTGTTCCAAAGCTAAACTCCAGCAGTGGTGATGTGATTGGGAGTTTAACGCTGCGACAAAAGCTACAAAGGGGACAAGACAAAAGGCAGCGGCGGGGGAGCAACCGAAGAGATTGAGAGGCATCCTGGGCAGGAGAAGGTGAAAGAAAGGCTCACAAACATGGAAAGAGGCACCGACCGCGGTCCAGATGCGTGTTTAAATGCAGAGCAGCAGGGAAGAGCGCGGCTTTTCTGCTTCCCGCACTGGTGACTGACTAAGGTGACTGAAGTCCACCCAGGCTTATATAACGACATAGCGGCAGAGAATTCCTGCTGCCGTAAGAGTCACTGGTCTCCAGGAAAGAGGGGGCAGTGCTTCTGGCTGGCTCAGAGGGCGGCGATGGGTGGCAAATCCCCTCCCCTCCCCCCCACAATGAAAAGTCATCAGCAGCACTTGCCTTCCCTGTGGGCTGGCTAGAGGCTGGCTGGGGTGGGCTGCTGCCACTGTGAGGGAAGGGAATCAGCAATGGGCATGCAGTGCGCAAGTTGGGGCGGGTGGGAGTGTCCCATCTAGTGGCGCCAGCAACAGGCACATGGCGCAAAGCAGCATGGGTGCCGCGGTGATGGGTTGGGCGCACAGCGCAGAGCGACACGTGTTTTGTGAGCAGCAGCTTTGGGTGGAGTGGGGGCTTTTGGTGCGGGGGAAACAGCAGGGCAGTTCACCACCCTCCTTGGAGGCCCGCCTTAGGTGAAAGTCTAGTTTGCCTAGTGGGTGAGCCAGCCATGAACAGAACTAAAGAAAAGTTTGTTTAGAATAAAGGGGGGAGATTAGAGCGTGGGGCTCTGAAGATCTGAGAGGGGGCTCAGCCCCTAAAACCCCACTGCTGGCTCTGGTCCTGAGTACTTCCCTATATGTAGATAAAAACAATAATCCTTTTAACATTTGCTTTAACCAAGTACCAAACATTCCTTACCACTCGCACTTGGAAAGTGGCATGTGTTCAGCTGAAACAGTTTGCCTCATGGACAGCATTCAACTGGTTTCCAACTTGCTTTTAAAAGACCTCCAGAATTGTTTTCTAAAATTAGCACTCAAGATGTGTTCATTTTGGTTCCACTAAAGTCCACCACCAAGAGGAGCCAACAGTTGCAAAGTGGTGCTCGTTATCCAGAGCCCAGTTCAGTCGAGGCAGCCTCTCGAGCAAAGCGAAGTACAGGCTACCCGCGTGGGTGGCAAGCTTTGGGTGGGTGGCTTTGAAGCGTCTGCCGGAACAAACCCAAGTCCAGCTTCATTCGTAGGGCAGGGAGGACTTGTTTCGCCATACCATCAGCACTTTGGAAGTGATGGGCGCAGTCCGATGCTGAGTTGCTCCTGTCTAGGTCCGTTGACTTCAATGGGCTTAGGCTGGAGTAACTCTGCAAAAGATTGCAGTGTAACATTTCAAAGGGGTGACAGGGCAGGCCTCAAATCACTCTGCAACATCTTCAGATAACTGCTGTGCTATGCCTGTATCATTTTTAGACCTTGCTGATTAGGTAGGATGTTGCATTGCAGCCAGAAGAACACATGAAGCACCTACATAGCCCTTACCTTCGTCCTCCCAGGCAGGCTCATGCACTACAGACGTGTGAGCCACTCTGCTGGCACTGCTGAATAGCCGTTGTCTGGAGGAGAGGTGACCTCAGCATTATCTATGATGCAGCATCTCAATGTGGTCTTGCTGGGTATCAGCTTCCTCAGGATTGCAGTCGAGACTTGTGGAGTTTTGAATCCATCGAGGTTACAGTTCCTTCTGTGATGTGAACAATGCAAAGTGTTATACTTTGTGACCGTTTCAACCACAGGAGTTAAGAGGAAGAAAATATGACTTATTCAACAGATCAATTCATCCATTTACCCAGTTCTTTGGTGACCTTGAGCTGCGGTGGCTCAAGTGATTAAGACGCTGAACTGCAGGCTGTGGAAGGTCAGTCGTTCAGCAGTTCAAGACCCAGGTGCCGCAAGACAGAGTGAGCTCCCGTCCCTAGCTCCAGCTCCTGCCAACCTAGCAGTTTGAAAGCAAGAAATTGCAAGTAGATAAATAGGTACCACTTCGGTGGGAAGGTAACAGCGTTCCGTGTGCCTTGGTGTTTAGTCATGCCGGCCACATGACCACGGAAACGTCTTCAGACAGCGCTGGCTCTTCGGCTTTGAAACGGAGATGAGCACCGCAACCCTAGAGTCGGATTCGACTGGCTTTCGAGCAAGGAAAACCTTTACCTTTACCTTACCTTGGTGACCCTTTTCTGCATACACTTTCCCCCCTTTCTATCACTCTGAACTGTCTGAAGTGCAAATATCCTTATATCTAATAACCCAATAATTCAGTGCAAGTATCCTTATATCTAATAACCAAAGCCTTGCTACCAAACAGCTATTGCTATAGTTATACATCTGCAGACCTAGAGGAACTGCAGGTTTGCATCCAAATTTGATTTTTTTAAATGGGGGCATAATCCTTCTAAAAACAATAACTACAATGTTTGTGCCTGGGCAGACTGTGAAAAGGAATAAAAGTCCCCAGACTCAGGCTGTGATCACAAACTCCTTTAGAACTGACATAGGTGCGAATGCTTGACAGATCTAAAGGGAATGATCAGACAGCAACATCTGGGAAGTGTCCTGCAGTCGTCAGCAACCCATGCTGCTCCGCTGCAGAAGTGGAGCTAAAAGACATTGGGGCAAATCTAGTAGTAACCAGATTCCGACAGGCCACAGATGGACTTTCCCCTGTCTGATTGCGCAAGCACTCATGCATGCCGTCAGGATGTTCTGATCAGGCCATCCCGACTTGGTGCCGTTTCCCCCCCTTCTCCTCGCAATATGCGCATCATCTCAAACTTCATAGGGGGCCCTCAGTGTGGAGGTGTGATTCCTCGTTTATGTGCATAGGAAACAAACGGCCCCCAAAAAAGTCTCACCCACAGTGGCATCTGATCACACAGTTATGGGCTGTCCCCGCAGCTACAAAGGGAGGTGTGATCTAGCAGCTTGTCAGCTAGCTGCCATACTTTCTTTGTTTTCCTTCGTCCCCAACCTGTATGCATGTGCACATGCTTGCTTTGCTTGGCTACCGTGGGTAACAGCAGGGCGGTGCTTCTCTGGCCGTGTGAACTGGCTTAGCCAGATGGCGCTATCAGTGTAACCTTGACGAGAAGGGAGGGCTTGAGTTCCGTTATCGGTGTGAATGTTTCTGCTCTCAGGGGGTTGGGGAGAGTCTCCCATTTATGATGTAATGTCCCGCCGGGAGGATTCCCGCACACGTGCTTGGATTTCATTTGCTTAGCTAAAGGAAGCATCAGAGTATATGTATTGAGTCCCTTGCAATAAACACTATTCCTGACAATGTACCTGTACTACTTGGCAACAGAACAGTATTCCAATAAAGCCTAACTTTCCTTGGAGAGTGTGTGTGGACCTGCTTGCTGTTGACCCTGACACAACTGCATGTCAAATTCCTCCAGAAGGAATAGCCTCACTTCCCCTCTGCTTCAACTGGCATGTGTGACCGCAGCCTCAGGTAACATAATGAGCTGCTTTAGCCACTCAAAATGGTACCTACTATGGTGGCAGCAGTCGTTCCTTCACAATAAGGATAAGGAGGGGGTATGGGGAAGGGAAGGTGTGGTACAGATGGATCTCGGAAGGTAAGCAGGATCAGTACTTGGATGGCAGATCACCAAGGAAGATTCTACAGGGGAAGGCAATGGCAAACCACGTCTGCTTTTCTCTTGCTTTGAAAGCCCCTTGCTGGGGTGGCTATAAGTTGTGACTCGACAGCACTGACATACATGGGTGAGAGGAGATCAGAGCTGAAGCCTGGAAGAGTGAAGAAGAGCTAGCCAGAAGGAGGGAGGGAGGGAGGGAGGGAGTGCACAGCCGGGGCTGGGGAGGGGGAAATGGAGCCCAAGGTGATAGGGGGAACCAGTAAAGAGGGAGGGAGGAAAAGCACAGGCAGAGCCAGGGGAAGTGGGGACCAGTACAGGAGCTCTGATTTCTAATACCCACGAATCCCTGGCAATCCCCTCCTGTTCCACCTAATGTCCATCCTATTCCCACATTGTAATTCCTTTCCCAAACATCTAATGTGTATGCTTTTATTTTGCTTCTGCTCTCCCTTCTGGGCTTTCATACAGATAAGAGTTCTCCAAGCTTCATAACAATGGCTACTTAATGACAGGGTACTTGGCAGGCCTCCCCAGCCCTATCTGTTCTCCTGAAGATGCTTCCATTTGTGGATGGGAGACACAAGACACTCGCTGTGCCCTGGGGTGACACTAATCCTCTTCCATGGCGCATCACTATGCTGTAAATCTATGAGCAGCAAATCACTTCTGACACCGTGTCATGTTGTATGTACGAGAGATGCACATTCAGGGACGGCTTTCAGACAGAGTGCTGAGGCTATAACTCTTTGTTAGAAAACTGGGACAAAGTGGCCTCAGCTATGATAAAGCACCATCTCCCAAACACCATCCCTTCTGCTTCACCCTGAGGAAAAGCTTCCCTTTCTTTCCCACACAACAGAATGTAAAGAAACAGCATCATAATGTGCTAGGGCTAAAAAAAACTACATGTGCTAAATAAACATTGTTTCTCAGCAAGGGTGCACACACCCGTGCAAGTATGTACCTGCATAACGCATAAGGTATCACAGTAGATTTACGGCATAGTGACATGCCATGAAAGGGAACTGGTGTCACAGTGAGTGTCTCCCATCCACAAACAGAAGCATCTTCAGGAGAACAGGAAGGGCCAGGGAGGCCTGCCAAGCACCCTGTCATTAAGTAGTCATTGTTATGAAGCTTGGAGAACTATATGGAAGCCGAGAAGGGAGAGAGGAAGCAAAATAGAAGCATGCACATTAGATGTCTGGAAAAGGAATTTCAATTGGGAGGCTATGTTCACTGACACACCTGTGGCATGTATAACATGTTGTGTTGTCTTGCTTGGTTGCCACAGAGACTACAGGCTGGAAACACGATCCAGAATCAAGGTAAGCTACAGAGCCAAAGGTTGGATAGCTGGAGAGTCAATTCAAGGTTGCAGGTTTCAAGGACAAGGAGTGGCTATTACACACAGAGAGCAGCAGGCCTGAGTATGCAAAGTTGAAGCAGGTGCAAGGAGTGCTTTTGAGCAGGTCCTCCCTTCCCTGGGAATTGAGTCTGCCAAGGCTTACAGCTCCTCCCATTGCCTTTGCAGGAGCTGCAGTCTGACATAGTCAGCCTCTGGCGTGCCCTGCATCTGGGGCACTCAGGAGAACTAGGTGGGGAGTCTGTCCTCGGGGTGTCTGCAACTGGGGGTGCTGGGGCAGGTTCAGGATCGGTCTCTCCTTCTGGCTGTACCTCCTGTGCAGCTGCTGGGGACTCTTCCTCCTCAGGTACTGTTGAGGGTTCTTCTTCTGGGCTGACTCCAGAGGAGGCTGGGTTGCTCCCTGCCTCTTCCTCATCTAAGGAATAGTCAGCCTCAGCAGAGCCAGTACACACGACACACGTGCTCTGATCCTTAGCTAGTGAGTCTCACAACTTTACATTCCCAGTGTCTGATTTGAGGGGCCTACAGAGCCATCACAATATAGCGGTAAGCCAAGGAGTAAGTGTTTTTTTGTTTTTAATGTTCTCATTGGTCCAGGGATCACTTGTTCACAGAGACATCGTTTTCACGCTCAAATGGTTTTTTTGAAACTGTCTTTTTATGGCCTCTGCATCTCTGCCCCCTCCCCCAGTCATTATTTTCTCCCAGATACATTCAGGAGATTGGAAGGTTTTATCCCAACCTCGTTTACCATGAATTAATAGCATTTTCAGTGCTGTCTTTTCTCTTCTCCAGGAGGATTATTAATGCAGCTGAGCTTCCCTGCTGCACATCCTCCCTGCCACTTTAGCATGGGTTAATTAACCCTTGACATGCTTTTGTACAAAAAAAACCCTTAAAATCATCCCTCTCTCTCTCTCCTATCCCTTGCGACGTCTTGCTCATTGCTCCTCCAAAGTAGGTCTCTCGGATCTTCTCCACAAGCTCATATTTCTCCCCTCCCCCACATCCTCTCCAGTGCGTGAAAAGGGACTTTAGCGGGACCTCCTGATGGCACCTGGTATATTTTGGCTGCTGTGTGACAGAGTGTTGGACTAGGTGGGCCATTGGCCTGATTCAACATTGGCTTCTCTTATGTTCTCTTATGTTCTTAATCAAACAGAGGCGATCTGGATAAACAGGGCCAAGAGCCAGACAGTGGAAGGGAGAAAGTCTCTAACTCTAACTTTCTCCCTTCCACTGTCTGGCTCATGGCCCTGTTTATCCAGATCGCCTCTAACAGCCTTTCCATGCCAAGCAGCAGCAGCAGCAGCAGATGGGACTGAAAAGGCCCAGATGTGGGGAATCGCTAATGCATCCTCCCCCAAAGCAGTGACTCACCAGGCGGCTCTGCCAGTTTCTGTCGCCACCGTCTGCTTACCAACTTCCAGGATGTGAGAAAAGCTGCACATGCAGAAGATCGCTCAGGTTCCTGTGCCTGTGGTACTCGGTTTGCGTAAAAGGAGAGGCCTATGCAGGAAAGACATTTCCCATGTGGGCTAACTGGCAAGCGCCATGTCTGTCTGGCTTTGACCATTGGTATGGAGGCTGAGACTGAGGCACAGTGTCGTGACTTCAGCTCATACTTTATTAATGCATAGGAGAACTTGGGATAACTAGTGGGGCCCATGGCCCATTTATATTCCCATTCTTAACTACACCCAACACACCCACCCACACACACACCCGTGATAGGTTTATTTACAAACAACTTCCTCTATTGCTTCCTTTTAGGATCTGGGCTGGCTGATTGGTGAGTTCTCGGATCCTCTGCTTCTATTGTCTTAGGATGCGAAGCTCAGTCTGTTTGCATAGCCATGCACGAGCCCAACCACGTGCATGGCCTCCCTTGGTACACAACAGAGGCCATGAAAGGAAGGAAGGAAGGAAGGAAGGAAGGAAGGAAGGAAGGAAGGAAGGAAGGAAGGAAGGAAGGAAGGAAGGAAGGAAGGAAGGAAGGAAGGAAGGAAGGAAGGAAGGAAGGGGAGATTGGATTTATATCCTGCCCTTCACTTGGAGTCTCAGAACGGCTTACAAACTCCTTTCCCTCCCCCTCCCCACAATAGACACCCTGTGAGGTAGGTAGGACTGAGAGAGCTCTTTCGAGAACTGCTCTTTTTCGAGAACAGCTGTGCCAGAACTATGGCTGGCCCAAGGTCATCCAGCAGCTGCATGGGGGAGGAGTGGGGAATCAAACCCAATGCTCCCAGATCAGAGTCCGCACACTTAACCACTACACCAAACTGGCTCTCAGAAACTGGTTAAAAAGAAAAAATGAAAGAAATGCTCACCTTGGGGTTGGGGGGGGAGAAAAGAGGGAGCCTGGGAAAGAGGCAAGTGGGGCAACTTCGACCAGCAGGGATTGGGAGGAGAGGACAGCTGCAGAGGTGGAGAAAGAGGCCCTGGCTAAGAAGGTATAAAGTACTGAGACTGAAGCATAGTGTAGTGATTTCAGCTCATACTTTACTTAAGAATTAGGAAAAACTTGAGATACAGTAGCTGGCCAGAGGCCGCTTTAAATACAAGTGCAAACGACACCCAGCACACACACACACACACACACACACACACACATGACAGGATTATATACAAAGTTACTGCAACCATAGGTTCCCTTGAGGATCCGGGCGAGCTGATAGGCTGGTTCTCGGATCCTCTCCTTCTATTGTCTAGGGATGCGAAGCTAAGCTAGTCTGCCTGGCCACATGGAAGGGCGACCACATGTGCAGTCGCCATTAGTACACAACACCCCTCCCCCTGTGGTTCAGATCTCCCCTAGCACACATAGTCTTTGAGGTATGTGGGCCTCTGTCTTTCTCTACTTGCACGTCATACTTCAGAGGCCAGGGCAGCGTCGTCCTGTGTCACTCCTGCATTCTCCAGGAAAGGTTCCAGGGTTTCTGCCAGGGAAGATGCACTGCCAGGATCCGGGCCATGAGCCAGCTCTGGCCGCCGCCATCCCTCTCTGTCAAAGCGCTTGACTGCAGCTGGGGTTGAGTGGATATGTCCAGCTCCTCTGGGCTCTGATAGTCAGCTTTGCTCTTGTTGGGTATCTCCAGATCCACTGGGAGGATGTGGCAGCGCAGCTAGTTGATATGCCATTGCAGCAGCTGGCCATCCTTGCAGGACACCTCGTTCGAATGTGGGCCCGTCACCCGGACTACCTTGGCTGGGACCCATGCAGGACCACGGGCAAAGTTGCAGGCATACACTGGGTCTCCCAGAGAGAACCCTCAGGAGGCTTCCTACACCTCTATGGCCGCACTGTGCTCCAGGGCCCTATCTGGCGCCTTTGGTGGCTCCGGCCGTGACTCCTGGCACTTCTGGCACCACTTCACTTTGTCTTCAATTTCACTATCAAGACCCAGCCACCACACATAACGCCAGGCCAGGGCTTTCATCCTTACAATCCCCAGTGATTTTTATGCAGGGCAGTGATTACTCTATTTCTCAGAGGTGCAGGCACCACTACCAGGCTGCCACAGAGCAGGCACCCCTTGTGTGAAGACAGTTCATCCTGCCAGGACAAGAATGCTGTAAACTCTGGTCTCACTGGACTAGCAGACCACCCCCTCCCCACCCAGTCTAGGAGAGCTGAACTGGGCAGTCGGGCAGGTCCTCCAGCAGGGCAATATGGTGCACGGGGGCCAGATCAGGGTCACAAGATGGCAGGGGGAGGTGGCTCAGTGTGTCCGCATGACCCATCGCTTTCCTGGGGTGATAGACCAGTGAATACTGGTATCCAGCCAGAAATATGGACCAGCAGAACACCCAGGGAGACAGCATCTGTGGTGTCTGGCGGTCAGGGGCCAAAAGGCCTAGCACGGCTTGTGGTCCGTGACCACAGTGAAAGCCCAGCCGTACAGGTAATCGCGGAATTTTTTAACACCAGCCACGATTGCCAAGGCTTCTTTATCAATTTGCGCGTAGTTGCTCTCGGCTGCTGAGAGGGTGTGGGAATAGTAGGTGATAGGAACCTTGTGGCCGTCAATCAATTTGTGCCCCAGGACCACCCCCACCCCATACAGGGAAGCATCACAAGCCAGAACCATTGGGAGGGCCTCGTTGAAATGGGTGAGGACCACATTTGAGGACAAGAGTTCCTTCACTGCCTGGAAGGTGGCAGCATGCTTGGAACCCCAGGACCATGGAGTGGACTTGTCCAGGAGCTAGTGGAGTGGTTCTGTGAATGCAGCTTTGTGGGGCAGGAAGGAATTATAGAAATGTTTGGCTTTGGAGGAGGGAGCTGGAGCATTCATGATGGCGTGGACCTTGTCAGGTGTGGGGTGGATGCCCTGAGTGTCTACCACAAACCCCAGAAATTCCACCACTCAGCTTAGAGGAAATACTGCTTAGGAGGTGGGGAGATGGGGGACAGCACTGTGTGTGCCATGACATTACTCTGGAAAATCTGGAAGTGACACCAGGTAGCTCTATGAATCACTGGAAGCTCTATGGTAAAACCTTAACATTTCCAGCAATCCCTAGAACTGCCTGACATCACTTCTGGGTATTCTCTGAAAGTGACATCATGGACTGATTTCCCACAAGCCACTGCTCCACCCTTGCTCTTCCCTTTCCTCCGATTGTATGCGTCAATTTCCCACTATTTGCTGCGCGGCTGCATTTTGACCTGCAGCTTCTGCTGATTTCTCCTGCATCTTCTTGATCCTCAAAAAACCATGAAAAGTGTCCTTCTAAGCAGAGGGAGGGAGGGAGAAAGGAAGGAAGGAAGGGGAGATTGGATTTATACCCCGCCCTTCACTCAGAGTCTCAGAGCTACTTACAAACTCCTTTCCCTCCCCCTCCCCACCTACCTCTTGGTGCGTGCAGGTAGAGAGCAAGTGTTCTTTCAGAGGGAGAGAGAAGCAGGAAATGGGAAATTGGTCCCTGAGATTATAATCTGCATATCAAAGAGGACAGTGGCAGAAGGGTAGATACAGGAAGAAAGGTCGGTGTGCCTAACTATCTAGCCTCTCTTGCCACTCAGTCTGGAGGTTTGAGGCAGGGGACTGGAACTTCCACCAGAGGGTTGCCACTGGGTGAGGCCTCTTGCCATAGCGGGAGGCCTGGCATCCCTAACTGACAGAGTTAATGAAGGTGTGGGTGGAGCAGGGACTTCCTGCTTTCCGCTTCCCCAGGCTGTCTGTCCTGAAACTTCTCTTTGAGGATCCGAAGACCTCTGCGAGCCAGAATGCAGCACAGGACTGGGGGCTGCAGCCACAGGTGGGGATCAAGTCAAATCATCTCTTTCCCCTCTTTTGCTGACGCCTGCTGCACGCTGACAAAGGAAAAAGGGGGGCACTTCATTCCCCTCCCCCATCTCCCCCATTGCTGCAGCCCCTGGTCCTGCCATTTATGTGGCTTGCAAAGCTTTCCTGGACAAATATCAGCTGCTTGAGGAAGGGGAAGATGGGGAAAGACCAATCCTCCAACCTCTTCCATGAACTCATCTCATGTTTCAATCATACAGGGAAAAGAAAGCATATCTAAAGTGCACAAAATGTCACATAGCAAGCTGGTATAACCTTCTTAGGATGGACGTCTAATGATGGCCAAGGTTAGCTATTGACTTTCTTCCCGCCAAGCTTCTGCCCAGGAAGAATGTGACCGCCCCCTTGTCTGGTGCACAAAATCCTGAATGAATTTCTCACATTTCTCTGCTTAGAAAATGCCCAACCAAACATTGTGCTTGGCCTGGCACAACCTGTTGATTTCTGGGAGCAGTCTTTTTTGTGCACAGGAAATCTGCACAGCATAGACTGTTTGACCTCCCATATTTCCTTTCCCACCCCTTTGTCCACTTTGGTGTAGTGGTTAGGAGTGCAGACTATAATCTGGGAGAACAGGGTTTGATTCCCCACTTCTCCACATGCAGCTGCTGGATGACCTTGGGCAAGCCATAGTTCTGTCAGAGCTGTTCTCTCAAGGAAAGTTCTGGAAAGAGCTCTCTCTCAGCCCCACCTACCTCACAGGGAGTCTGTTGTGGGGAGAGGAAGGGAAAGGAGTTTGTAAGCCACTCTGAGACTCCTTTGGGTAGTGAAGGGTGCAGTATAAATCCAATCTCCTCCTCCTCCTCCTCCCCCTCTTTTTCTGCTTCTGTTCCTGCTCCTGCTGTGGAACAAAACTGGAGTTCTGCCTGATGCAGGTGATTGAAGAGAGGACAGTTGAAGGAATGGTGTGTGTGTGTGTGTGTGTATGTGTGTGTGTTGGCGGGTTTGCAGGGCAATCTCTTGCAGGTTTACTCAGAAGCAAATCCCTTTGATGTCAAGTAAGTGTGCATAATCTCTGCATAACCTTAATGGCTACATAATCTCTGCTGTCATGGAATGTATAAAGTGGCAGGCAAGGATTCAGAATTGCCAACTCCAGTAGGTAAAAAAGAAAAATCTTACTAAAAATCAGGGTATCCTAAGGCTATTTTTGCTAACACAGTTCCCAGCTCTGTAAATTTAGCTCCTGTTGCTTCCCTTCCCCCAATGTGCATATTATGCAGCTGAAGATAGAGAATCATTTCACCCTGCCTCATTCATTCATTCATACCCTTCCAAAATGCAAAAAAAAAAAAAAAAAAAACCCAGAGCACACCAAATCCATGTAAGACACATTGGGCTGACTGTATAACTGCTAGATTTAACACACAACTGGTGTTCCCACTATTGCTACAAATAGGATGTAAACTAGGGTGCATTTTGCAACCACAGATGTTTGATTGTATCCCTCACAGGTCATGGCACTAGACTAGAACCTTCTTTCTTTCTTTTTTTGGCCCCCCGAAGGGGATTCTTTTATTGCTTTTTTATTATACAACTAAAACTACAACAAAAAAAGGAGAGGGGAACAACAACTAAGGAGAAAGAAAAGTATACTCACACTAAACTAAAAACCCAAGAGTAGGAGATCATTATCCCAGTTAGAATCTATGTTAGTACTACACTGTTAGTAAACAATGCATGCTGTGAGTTGCTATCTATCTCTGCTCAAATATTAACTGGTTACTTGTTATGGAAGAATTCCAGAGCATCCCCCAACTCGCTTCATAAAGGCCATTTTCAGAGTCCTTCTGCCTTTACTTAGGCTTTCTATCTCTAAAAGCATAAGTTGGTTTGCGGGCAGCAGCGCCTTCTTCCACAGCCAGGTCCTTGTCCGTCTCCGAGGGTGTGGAGCCACTCGAACCAGTTTCACCATCTTCTTTGGTTCCCAGGTGGTGTTTCAGGAATTCTTTAGCCTTGTGTACAGAGTCAAACTTCTCCCTTTTTTCATGGAGCTTAAAGGTGACCCCTTCTGGGACTACCCATTTATATCCGATTTGGTTAGTTTGAAGGAAAAGGATTAAGTCCTTGTAGCCCTTTCTCTTTTGACGAATTTCAAATGGAATGTCTTTTACAGTTTTGATAGATGTATTCCCCAATTTCAGGGAAGTTGCTGATGTGGCTTTTAAAATTGCATTCCTAGTTTGTCGTCTTGAGAATCTGACTGATATCTCTCCAGGCAGGCTATTTTTTTAATGTAATTAGAATACACCCTGTACGCTGATTCCATATCATTCATAATTTCCTCCACTTTCAAGCCTGTTACTGGTGCAATAAGCTCACTGAGTAGCTTCTTCAAATCCTCATTCAGAGATTCAGAAACTCCCTGAAATCTGAGGACCATATTCGCTTTTTCCATTTGTAGAAATAACAGTCTGTTTTCTTGATGATTCTGTTTATTTGTTAATTCGTCCACCCTTTTCTTCAAAATCATGTTCTCGGCATGCATCTCTTTCACTACTTCTTGTCAGGCACTTCAGAAAGTCAGTCAAACACCAGGCTGCATAAAGAAGATAGTGTTTATTGAAAGCAGTCTAAAGGCACGTCGACATTCTTTTGTCAGGAATAAGGCACACAAAGAAGCATCTACAGAAATACCCCAGTGGGCTAACCCCCCCTTCTGCATCTACCAATGGCTACTTAGCCTGCGCGTGGGAAGAGGTGTGAAAGTTGTTTAAGCCAGTGTTTTTCAACCTTTTTGAGCAAAGGCACACTTTTTTCATGAAAAAAATCACGAGGCACACCACCATTAGAAAATGTTAAAAAAAATTAACTCTGTGCCTATATTGACTATATATAAAGTAATTCTCTTGAATAGGAATCAAATAAACACAAAGAAATTATTTTATAATTACTTTATTATGAAATAATAATACTTTATTTTATAATTATTCATATGTTACGGATGAAATTGGAATTTTTCCCACGGCACACCAGACAATATCTCACGGCACACTAGTGTGCCACGGCACAGTGGTTGAAAAACACTGGTTTAAGCAGTAAATAACTCTACAGAGGCCCAGCTATCTGCACGGCAGAAAGCAAAACCGTGAGACAAGGCCATTTGGTCAGATAGGAGATTGCCCAGGCTGGGAAACTATCTGTCTCCTAGGCAACCTACCCATCTCCCACATTCCAAGCATGAAAAGTTACAGACCATCTCTCCCTCCTGCCCTCCCATCCATCTTATGGCAGGATCACCTGACATTTCTACCGTTTGCTCCATCTTTTTAACTGTTTCCACCAGCTGGAGCTGTTGCACTGCAAAGTTTTGATTGAGAGCGGTTAACTGCTGGTTAATACCAGTGAGTTGGTCCATCATGGGCTTGAGCGTATCTACTAGGAGTCTCATGACATCCACTCCCTCTTCTTCTGGCCTCAGACTTTGGCTGCCCATAAGTTTCAGTTTCATTCCTTTCTTCCCTGCGCCCGACATCTTTGCAGATTGTTTACAAAAGCCAACCGCTATTTCACAACCTCTGAAAATCGCTTACGATTTAAATCTGCTCTGTTAAGTCTCTCAAAACAAGCCAAACATTCTGTTTTTCCCTTCTCCCCTGTCTTCTCCGCTAATCTTTCTTGCTCGCGGGAGGTGTCCCTCCTCTCTCAGCTTGCCGATGTGTGTGTGGGGGGGATTTTCCGGTTATTTCAAAGTTCGTTTAGATCAAACTCACGTTCATTGTTGGCCACTCTCAACCTCACTTATATTTTCATCCATTGCTCGATCTCCAGTGCTTGATCCGGCCAGCCAAGCTAGTGCCTGAAGGCCACACAGCGGCAGGACCATCAGGGTGGAGGGGTGCCTCAATTCTCCAGCATTACGCCATCAAAGAGGCTACCCCTCAAAAGCCCTATGGCTAGGAGCCCTACTCTCAGGCTCCGTGGGGAAACTGCTTCAGCAGCCTCCCTCCATACCGCTGGTGTCCATGTCACTCCCCTGAGCGAAGGGGAGAGTGACCGCCATCGTTGAGCCAAAAACTGGAAGCTCAACTAGAACTTTTAAGTGGCACCCACCTAGTCTATGAAAGTATTTTTTTTTCTGAGGATTAAGTCGCAAGTTTACCATGTAATAGTGACAGCTGCATAATTCTGGAGAAACAATAGAGGGCTATGCTCCATCTAGAGGTCCAGTTTCAATGAGGATTGTCAAAGTGTGGGTGGGCCTGGAGACTTTCCAAAATTACAACTGATCTCTGGACTACAAAGATCAGATCCCTTGGGGGAGGGGGAATGGCTGCTTTGGAGGATGGGCTCTGTATGGCCCTTATATCCTTTGGCGGTCCCTCTGGTCCCCAGACCCTGCTCTCCCCAGGTTCCACCCCCTCCAGATCTCCCAGAATTTACCAACCAGCAGTTGGCAACTCTAGGTTCAATGGCCAGTTTCTCCAATTATGATACAGTGTGTAGTTTAATTTTAAATCTACCACTGTAGTTGCTACACTACACAAACTTTCAAAAAGTAGAATTTTCTCTGAGTCTTTTAATAATCCCAGGGTACCCAATCACACCAGCAAATCCAATAGGGTCCCGAGACAGTCAGGAGAAAGGCAGGAATATAAATATTTTAAATAGGCAAGCATGTCGTCACTGAAAATGTATACACAATATCCCAACTACTTATAATTCAAAAGATTTTTTTAAAAAAAACAATAGGGGTAGGAGAAGAAATGGTGCCAGATGTGGGTGGGAAGGGAGGCATGGAAATCCATAGCTTTCTTTCTATACTTTCCCAGCCACACTTTTGGGATGGTCTTCCAGGGAAGGTCATATCAAAGAAATTTGGAGACAAACACAGCAGGGTCCACAAAAATCCAGAAGGCTGGCAGAAGTGCAACCATGTCTTGCAGAAGCCAAAATTAAATCAGCTGGCGGGGGTGGGGTGGAACTTGGAGCAAGAGTTCCACATAGAAGCAATTTTGATGGAGGTAATTTAAGCAACTAATCATTTTACAAACTAAAAAGTGACATTGTATGCTTGTAAAAGCCACAAAGAGCCTATGATACCTCAATGGCTAACAGATTTGGTGTGACATTAACTTCCAAAGTTTCTGCTTTATCAGTTATACAAAACAGACAGCTAGTTTTCCAGAATTTTCTACTTGGATTTAAATTTTGATTTAATAATTTGAGAATATTAAAAGTGATGATGTAAACGAGTGATTAGAGAACCTCTTTTTTACTACCTAATCTTACGCTATGGATTTAAAGATACGGTGGAAAGGGTATCTTCAAAGGGTATCAATGGACTACCTCTGCTTCTCATGTTACATCCTTGGATAATTCTACTGTTTCAAGGTCAAGACATTTTCTTTCTGTCCCAAACTTATTAAATGGCTAGAGAGGGTGTGGAAACAAGTCTGGTCTATTATGCAAGGGTGTTTTACCTCCCTTTCTCCATGCATGTCCATCGGTTTTCTTTGTCATTCTGCACTGATTTGCCTCCCTTCAGTGCTCAGTTCACTTTATGGTCACTGTTTCCTCAGGGTTTTTGAGAGTGCTTTTACCTTGTTTCACTTTCAAACTGAAAGTAATTCAAATCCTCCCTCTGCCCTTTTGCTGCCCCTCAAGAGTTACTGCCCGCCCACATCAAGGTCATTCCATCTAATCTGCACCTTCCGACATCCTCTCCTCTTCATCAGGGTACAAGTTCCATTTCCCCCTCAGTTTTATTTTTTTTTTTACAAGTGGCATGAGTATTACAAGGGGCATAGGAGATTGCTGCTAGTTTTGGATCACTGAATAAAAAAATTAAAACAATGGAAGGGGAGTTTAAAAGGAGTTGCATGAGGTTTAGTTCCCTGCTGCTACTGACTTGAAAGGGGGAGCAGAGAGGAGGCAAATGGCAGCATCTCCAGTGCAAAAAAAAAAAAAAGGATTTCCATGCTGCATGCAAACAAAATAAAGGGAGGGATCATCCACCTGGCATGAAATTGACATGAGATGTAAAGAGAGAGAGACACTAGGATGGGAAGCCTAAAGCTTTGAAAACATTTTTCCCTTTAATGCTTTAGTAAACATTGTTGGTGGGGGGGGGAACCATTTTGGCAGTCTCTGGAAGCCTAACATTAAAATGACGGCTGAGCCACATGGACCTTCTGCAAACCTCTGAAGATTCACTTGAGATTGATCCATTTGTTGGTAGAGTGCAATCTGTGTAGGACAGGCTTTTAAAAACTGCCAAGATCATGACCAGTATGCAGGATCAAATTAGAGAATCACAAAGAGAAAACTATGTGAATTTGCAAGGAAGGACAGGAAATTAGCACTACTATGCAGCTGCACTAGGTCATTGGCGAAAATACCCCATTTTTTTCCAATTAGTGGCACAAGTCTAAAAAAGCTCTCCAGAGCTTCTGCCAAAGGACTCTTCCCCATACACATTGCAGCCCTGTGCAAAGCATGGTGGAGTTGCAGCCGACTTTGCAAAGGTGCCCACTGTCAAGTTTTTCTTCTCTCACCCCAGTCCAGGTATGAGAGTTAAAAACCAAGCATTTAGTCTGTACACACTCCAGGCTTACCAATAGTTACTGCCACCAGTGATGGAAACGTCTTTGGACAGCGCTGGTTCTTCAGCTTTGAAACAGAGATGAGCACCGCAACCCTAGAGTCGGATTCGACTGGCTTTTGAGCAAGGGAACCTTTACCTATTATCTTTATTCAGTGCAAAAGTATGCATATAACATTAGACTAGTAAAAGGTAATAAAACAAGTAATGCCTATAGCATAGTCAGCTCTAGCTTCACAAAAGAGGTATTCCATAATTACCAGGCTGTTAGAGGTATCAGGTGTTCTGTGTGCAAATAGTCCAAGGTTTCACCAGGGAATCTTGAGAAGGAACCACATGGTGCTTTTGGCAGCTAAAGTCCAGCTTTGGCTGCCTAGCAGTAAAACTCCATATTAGCAGAACGGATGGCAAGCAAGCTACCAGTCCAAAAGGAACTCTTTGTTTCCAGAGAGGAACGAACTTTTCCCATACGGGTTATTACAATTATACCCCCTTCTCCGTCACCACCAGGTATGGCCATTACCCAATAGTGAGAGAGTGGGGAAGCGTGCCCAATCTCTGGTTACCATGTGTTGCCAGACGAGGTATATTTTGATTGGCTAGGAGTTGGAAATCCTGTCTGCAGTTCAGGCACTCCAACTCCAGCCTCTTCAAGTGTCCATGTGTCAAGTCAGGGAATGCTTTTGATGTGCTAATGTACTGGGCTCTTTCCCATGCTTGGGAAGGTGCCTGCATGTCTCTCTGCCCCGGCAAAGGTGTCAAAGTGTCTTGTATATGGATATGAGGCTTGGCCATTTGGTAGGCCATCTGCTCAGGTGACAAAAGTCACACTGAAGTGTCACCAGCTAAGGCCATCTGGCCCAGGCAGGGAGAATTCAGAAAAGACTTTTTCTGTACACCCACGTACACATGCACATGTTGACAATGATCACAGCTTGCAATGCCAGTGTCAGTGGGTTCTACTGTGCATTCTGTACACTCAACATATTCCCCCATATTATGAGATTGTGTGACTCCTTCCCATTTTTCGCAGTGGCCAATAACACAGCCAAGAATCCCCTAGTGCTCAGCAATAGGGAAAATAGAGTTTTGCAGCTGCTTGAAGTCTGGTCAGTTTCAACAGAGGGTTTTCCCCCTTTGTTTGCATTCCTTTTTGTTCCCTTTCATTCAACAAACTAATGCTAAAATGCATGTGCAAAAGCTGAACCACAAGGATTTAAATGGAAGGTGCTTGCAGGACACTACTGTGCACCTGCAATAGGGCAATTGCATAAATTAAAAAATTGGATGCCACTTCCCCCCCACAGCACAAGTAATGTTCCAACCAGATTTAGATGTGTGTGGTTTTTTTTATTGTAGCTGCAGAATAAATACACTGGAGGAAAAATAATGGTTCATAAAGGTGGGCACACAATCCAAAATCAAGATTAAAGGCTTACTGCTCTGAAAATCTGCAGTAAGATGTGTGTGTACAATGGGGCAATCTGAGTAATTCACTTCTCACTTTCTTTTTTACCTGACAGTTCATTTGCCAGAATAAATCATGCCAGGGGGACCAAATTAGTGTCAAATGGCACTTCTTTCCAAATCACTGAGCTGGGTGAAATGAGGGAGGTCTAGAAATAAATATAGATCTTCTAATTAATTCTTGGCACTACCCATACCCCAAATGAATGACTAGATGATAGGAACAAATGTGCATTTAATGTGTCTCATTTGCTTTGCAGAAGCATTCTTCACTGCTAGTTATCTGTCTTGATTTGGCAGGAAAAAGCCATGCTCCACCCTACATTTTAGTTTCTTTTTGCTCCGCCACAAACCCTTTATAATTTTTGATTTAAAGAGCTAGTTCACTTTGTTATATTCATTGCAAGATAACTATAACATCAAGTGAAGACTCATTTACTTGATACATTTGTACACCCCCTTTCTGCCATTGCATTCAGGTGATTGATCAATCTTTTTAACCAGTTAGTTAATAAGTAGTTTGACAAATTAAATAACAGTAAACCTTAAGGTATGTGACTTTTTGAGTTAATGAAGGATTCATAGATGGGGGTGGGGGGGGCATCTCCATGACAGACCATTTGCTTTGCATGCAGAAGGTCTCAGATTCAATCCTCAGCATCTTTAGATAAAAATGACCAGGAGGTAGCTGATGTAAAAGACCTGGATTAACCTGAGAGCCTGGAGAGCAGCTGCCAATCACGGCTGACACCTGTGGTCTGATTCAGTGTAAGGCTGTTTCATATGTACATAATCTATCCTTCTTGAAAGATCACGGAATTTCCATTCAGTGTTCCTCTGACAGACACTCCCTCCCCCCGCATGCGGGGCTTGTTAGACTTTTACATAACACCCAGGCCTTGTAGGATCCTGTGCTCATGTGTGGGTTGCCATCACCTGAAGTTTATGTTGGTAGAATAAGTTTTTATGCTCAACGAACCAGGCTGAGGTATGGTCAATTAAAGAGAACTTTCTTTTTTTTTTGAGAAAAAATATATAGCAAGATAGCAAGAAGCTGTAAGTTTCTAGCTACATGCTTAACAGGAATAGAAGAGTGAGGAAGAAGTCACTGTGGGGGAAAAGGAAGCACGTTAGCAGGTAGAAAAGGGAAGTATGTGTATAATCTATGCATCTATTTATCAAGTGTGAGCCAATCCGCAGATATCTAAATCAATGGATCTGGCCCACACTGAAAGAAAGCAGGCATTTCTCCAAACGTGGGGGACCCTTCCAGGCTTGCAGAAAAATCTTAAAACTTAAAAAATCAAATGGGGGGATTAAATACACACACCCCTCCAAGAAAAACCTTTGGCAGTGTAGTCTCAGCAGAGATGGAGAGTCAGCAGCTGCAGCAGGCCTGCAGGGGGAGGCTGGGAACCATGCTGGGCTGGCAAAGGCTGAGGGGGTTCCAAGGATGCAGCAGACCTGGTGGTGAAGGCCAGGGCTGGGCTGGGCTGGGCTGGCCAACCTTGATGCGGGGGGGGGATTGTGGGGTGGGAGTGTGTAAGCCTTGCAGTGGAGCCTCACCAGCAGCTACAACAATGAGGGAGCAGGAATCGCAATAGTTGTGGGGTGGTTCCTTCCCTCTCTCACTTTAATTTAAATTTAATTTAAAACTGGAGCCATGACAGGCCACTGACAGTGACTGTGGAGGGGTTTAAAGCTAAGAAGAGGGAGAGATTCCCCCCATGAATATTGCAGGACCCCACTTGTCTATTCTAAGAGCCAAGTCAACCATATCTAAGGATACTTAAATCCAGTGATTGGTGCTGTGAAGGAAGATATTTCTACAAACCCCTATAATGCCCCAGATTTGCAGGAAAATGTGAAATCTAAAAAAAAAAAAATCTGGAAGGTTTAATAAACCCCAAAATGATAAAAGGAGCACCTCTCACTTTAAGAAATGGATTCCCTCAGTGCCAGTTGCTAAGCTACCACAGCATTCCAGACTTGGTTTCTGTGAGTAAATGGGAGGGGGAAGTGGTAGAGCCTTTTCCAGGGAGGTTTGGATATTTGGGGGATGACTTATTGGGGCAGGCCTAGGCCTGGCAGCAAGAAATGGGTGACTTGATACCACCTGACTTGCATAACTTAACTAAGCCTGGCTCCTTCCTACTATTCAACAGAAAGTTCCCAATGAAAACCAGTTTGGTGTAGTGGGATAGAACTTTAGGGACTGAGAGAACCAGTTTTGATTCTCCATCTTGCTGTGAAAGATCGCTGTGTGATTTTGGGCCAGTCACATACTTTCAGCCTAACTTACCTTGCAGGATTGTTGTGAGGATAAAAATGAGGAAAGGAGAATAATGAAAGTATCTTTGGCCCCCACTGTGGAAAAAGGTAGGGTATAAATGAAGTAAATAAATAATAAGTATAGCGGAAGATGGGAGGCAGATAAAAAGGAAGGTTGGTGAATGGCCAAGTAGGAGAGAAAAAGGCAGATAAAAGGAAGGTTGGTGAATGGCCAAGTAGGAGAGAAAAAGCAGGAAAGGGAGAGGATACAGGGGCTGCCAGGAGGACATATTTTGGGGAGGGGGTATAGGGGGAAATGAGTCTTTGTGGGCACCCCATCATGCACGTAGGCCTGGCCCAGCAGCCAGCATCACACAACTGGACCTGAGTTTTCCTTGTCAGAGGCTGCTGGTGTTGGGGGGGATCTAAAGACAGAGGGGCAGATAAATGTAGGTTGTCTGTTGGGTGGGAAGTGTTGGGAGAGCTGGTATGTCAGTCCAGATCCCTTCCCAAGTGGCAGAGTGCACTCAAGGCTCAGAACACAGCAGAGCTCCTTTGTTCAGCATATGCTTGTAATACTACAATGTTACAGAGCCACTTGTCAGTTTAAAAGAAAATAAGAACTGATTTGTTTAGGAAATACATGCTGAATACTGCAGCACAGAGAAAGGGACAGATTCTATCCTATCTAGTTAGTGATGGATGTGGATGCAAAGAGGTATCTGGTATCCATGGTGCCAAAGATGGAGAAATGTGTCCTTCCTCTTTGTATATGTCTGGGAAGAGAGCAAGGAGATGGAAGGAAGTTGTTTCCCTAAGAGTAGCAATCTACACTTCAAAGGATTCAGTGACAGAAGAGTAAACAGGAAGATGCTTAGTATCTGCCTATCTATCTGTAACTCTCTGATCACTTGATTCTTGGAGGCTAAGGCACAGGGACATCGCATCTGGTTCATCCAACAGGAAGGAAAGAAAGAAGCAGAAAAAGGGAAGAGGCAGTGGGGGATGTCAGGAAAGGGAAAGAGGAAATAGTGGGGCAGTGAGGAAATGAGATGTCCCCAGCAAGTCCTTGCAAGTTTCCACTTGTCCCTAACTAATTGGCTTTACTGACTTCTTGATATTGTATACCCCACAAGGGCCAAACTAAACAGGTTTTCCCTAGTTCAACCCAGGGATGTGCTACTATTTATAAAGTGAGTTCCCCAAGGGAACTACACCACAAGGACCTAATTCTTGTTGGGATCACCACACTACAGGGGAGGTGGGGTTCCTCTTCTCCCCATGTCATTTTTCCAACCTTAAATGGCCCTGGGGTGGGACGAACAAGAAAATAATGCTCCCAGACCTATTTCAAATCAGATAAACAGCATGGTGGGGAAACAGGAGCCCCCTCCTCTGCCTACTTCCAAGCTCTGACAAGGTCTGGTTAGCCTTTGCTGCCCAGGTCAGGGCAAAATAGTTTTTTAAAAGGATGTAATGTTGAGTCCTTCACAGACTAAATCTATTCCTCCATAATTCAAATAGACCTCATAGAATGAACCAAAACACTGGGGGGGTACTTGTGTAAAGGATGCAGAGCCATATTGGCACCTTGAATTTTTCAGGAGTTGCACGCGCCGTGGGTCAGCCTCTTCGGAGGTGTTGGGCAAGCAGCAGAATCTATCGTTTTAGTATCGTTTATCTTTGTTGTAAGCCGCCTTGAGTTCTTCAACGGAGAAAGGCAGAGAATAAATGCTTTAAATAAAAATTAATAATCTCTCCTTATATATAATTGAGTAGTGGGGTGGCATTTTCTGAACATTCCACACGCTCCTAAATCAATTGGCTCCATGATGTGTCACTCAGAAGCTGTCCCTATCCACTGGCTGTGTTGCCTGAGTCCCACCCACAGAATTTCCAGCTCTGCCATTGGCTGTGCAATGTGCTCCATCAGCCATTGGTCCATCAAACACCACTCAAGAGTACTTGCTTGCCATTGGCTGGGTGCTGGGTCTGCTCCTCTTCCCCACCCACTCCCCCTTCAGCCACTGTTCACTGTCAGAATCACTGGCTAATGGCTGTGTCTCCCGACGAAGACACTTCTCCTGCTTAGCTCCTCTGTGGGACTATGTTTTCCCTAAACTGAATAGAATGTTGTAGAGGCCACCCTCTAAAGCAGTTATTTTCTCTGGGGGGGGAGAGATCTGTTGTCTGGAGTTCAGTTGTGATACCAGGTGATACCAGATGACAGAGATCAGTTCCCCTGGAGAAAATGGCTGCTTTGGAGGGTAGACCCTATGGCATTATACCCTGCTGAGTCCTTACACCCCTCCCAACACTGCCCTCCACAGGATCCACCCCCCCAAATCTCCAGGTATTTCCCTACTCAGAGCTGGCAACCATACAGTGCCTATTGCTAGGCAACCAAGCTTGGTTCTGTCAGTAAAAGGCCCTTTCCACACTTTTTTTTGCCTTTGGGAGAAAATTCATTGGAGCCAGTCCTGACTAGGGTTGCCAACTACAGGTAGGGAAATTCCTGGAGATTTATTTACCCGGTGGGGGGGAGATCTGTTGGCTGGCATTCAGTTGTGATATCTGGCAATCTTCAGGCTCCACCTGGAGGTTGGCTACCCTCAGCATAGCAGTCAGTGCTTCAGTGAAGGGTCTGCTAGACCCAGGTTCTTGCTGAGTGGGTGATTTTAGACCAATCACAGACTTTCAGCCTAACCTACCTCACAGGCTTGTTGTGCAAGTAAAATGGGGAGAAGAGAATGAGGCCTGCTTTGGTCCCCATTGCAGAGAAAGACTACTTTTCCTCCTGGGAAACCATTGTTGCCAATCTCCAGATGAAGGCTGGAGATCACTCAGAATTACAACTGCTCTCCAGATGGCAGAGATCAGTTCCCCTGGAGAAAATGGTGGATTCTGTCCTTATATTTTGCTGAGATGCCCCCCTATGACAGCCAATGTGGTGTAGCAGTCAAGGCTTCAGAGCATGGTAGAGGCTGCAGGTGAGGGGGGATGGAAAGCTGGAGAGTGAGGGGGAAATAAAGTTAGGTTGATGATTGGCTGGGAAGGAGACAGGGCTGCCAACTCCAGGTGGGAAATTCCTGAAGATTTGAGGGATGATGCCTGGAGATGGTGAGGTTTGAGGAGGGTGGAATCTCAGACAGATGCAGTGCCATAGACTCCACCCTCCAAACCAGCCATTCCCTCATGGGGAACCATTGTTGCCAATCTCCAGGTGAGGGGTGGAAATTACTCAGAATTACACCTGCTCTCCAGGAGGTAAAGGGGAGGAGATGGAAAGCTGAAGTCTGAGGGGCAGATAAAGATAGATTGATGGTTGACCCCAGGAGGGAGATAGGGTTGTCAACTCCAGGTTGGGAAATTCTTGGAGATTTGAGGGGTGGAGCCTGGAGAGGTTGGGGTTTGAGGAGGGATGGGACCTCAGACAGGTACAATGTCATAGATTCCACCCTCCAAACCAGCCATTTCCTCCTGGGGAACCATTGTTGCCAATTTCTAGGTGAGGGCTGGAGATCACTCTGAATTACAACTGCTCTCCAGGAGGGAGGGCAAAAGTCAGCTGAAGTCAGAAGGGACTTAAAGCAATCCCCACAATTCTCTCCTCCATTTTATCAGGGCCATAGCCAGGATTTTTTCTTCAGGTGGCATTTACATTTTTAAGGGGGCAGCTGATTAAATAAAATTAAAGTTAGTTACCAAAGTGGGCAGGCAGTAATCATGTGGCATGCAGGCAAGGCATGTGTTCCCCCCAGAAGAAGATGAAGTGAGGCAGGTCATCCAGGAGGCCAGCGGCAGGCAAGGTGGACAAGGAGGAGGAGGGGGCAGTGGCCAAGAGCCGCTGCAGGTGGGAATCCAGTGCCGACAGCACCCTGGTGTTGGATGGCTTGAGGCCTGCTGGCATCGGGGAACCCAGCAGCGGGGACAGCAAGGCAGATGCCAAGGAGGAGGAGGGCTCCACGGAGATGGCAGTGGCTGCAGCAATGATGTAGGGCAGCCCTGAAGGTACAACAGCCCTGGCAGAGGCAGTAGCAATTGCCCCACATCGGTGGGCTCCTCACCTTGCTCCTTGGCCAGCGGGGGGCTCTTGTCCACCTGCTGCCCTGGCACCTGGCCAGCAGGTGGAGAGCCAGACACTCGCTCGCCCACTGGCCAGTGCAACTTTAAAATATTTGAATATATATTTATTTTTAAGGTTTCTGGCATGGCAATTTGTGAGATGTAGCTCTTAATTAAGGGGTAAGCCCCAAAATGCCCCATTGTAGCTCTGGGCCCACATTTTATCCTCACCACAACAACCCTGTGAGGTAGGTGAGGCTGAGAGTGTTCAACTGGCCCCAGGTCATGCAGCATGCTCCATTGGCAAAGTGCTGCTCTGAAATGGCTCCTCTCAGATCTCTCATCACTACACCACACAAGCTCTCTGAGGTAATAATAATAACCTCATATTTGACGGCAATAACCTCAGATTCACTATCTGATAAATGGGGAAACTCTTGGCTGTATAAACAAGTTCCTAAGTAATTACTTTGGATGACTTCTGTTATTCCTATTACATGGATACAATCTACAGCAGATGCATTTTGCTTCTTTGTCAAATGTGAAATGGTTTCTCTACTCCCCACAGCACTTACCATTTAAGTACCTAAATCTGGATTTATGTAAATAACTCAAGGCCTTCGTTAATTAGGGATTATCTCATTTTTTTTGCAAGGCAGCTCTCCTTTATACTCTCAGTTGCTTGGATTTTCATTCAAACCTGAATTAATTTAATTTGAAAGCTGCTTTCCAAATGTTCAGACTCAATGCACATGGCAAGAGTCTCTCCGTATTTATTTTAACTAACATTCAGGGCTTTTAGATAGCCATATTTACAAAATGGTGAAGAAAGGGGAATGAAATTCATTGGCAAAGGGCGCACAGTCTGTGAAACCCACTGAAATATTAGCTTCCTTCAAGGCTAAGTGGAAAAATCAGCATGCAAGTCCATGTAAACTTTGCTGCCCATTAGCAATTTGTACCATGCTGGGTTTCTCCAGGCTGCAGCTACATAAAGTCAGCATCCTGTCCCTTGGGGAAAATAAAACTTTCAGTGTTTGAGAGATGTTAAAATTGATGGCAAGACTCTTCATTAATTGGATAAATAAATTCCTAAGTACAATGTGATGTGCCACAGAAACAAAATTTTGTATAATATCACCACTCATATGTTGTCAAGGCCTGTACAATCCTCACAAAGGGCAAGCCCCACACATAACATGCACCTGGTTTTTAAAGACCCTCAGGTCAGATCTTATCAGCTTAACTGTTGACAGAAAGGGGGGGAAGAGGGCCCTTGGACCCATCAAAGGCTATGCTGGGGGTTGTGGGACTCAGGTGAACAAAAGCCATGCCATTTGGAGTTCTAGTGAGGCAGGAATGAAAGTAATACACCCTGTACAGGTCTAAGATCTCACTTTGCGTCGTGAAAGGCTGAATGGAAGCCTAAGAGAAAGGAGAAGAAGGAGAAGAGGCTGGATTTATACCTCATCCTTCACTACCCAAAGGAGTCTCAGAGCAGCTTACAATCCCTTTCCCTTCCCCTCCCCACAACAGACGCCCTGTGTGAGGTAGGTGGGTGTGAGAGACCTCTCCTGAGAACTTGTGAGGTTCAAAAGCAAGTAGATCCAAGCATTCTTAGGATTAAGAAGGGCTTTTTTGGAATACAGTGCTAAAACCCACAGTGTAGAGGTTATTGTCAGGAATGGCGATGCAAGCGGCTCATGCATGTTTATAGTGTGATGCACAATTGCGACTAGCAAATGACCTGCAAGCGCGCGCGCGGGAAACTCCCGGCAGGAGAATTACTTAATGGGCGGGAGACAACTCCCTCCTCCCCTCGTCTTCACAGGACTGGGAAATTCTCATAAAAAGAAGAATAGCCCAAAGCCTGCACTCAAGGCCACCGTGATAAGACCGAGCGGCAGGAAAGAAGCTCCCACGTTACTGCTAGCATACCTACGCAAGCGCATAAGCAGGGACGAGATAGGGAACACAGCACAATGGACATAGTGTGAAACAATACAGAACCATTACTGACAGAACTGCTCTTGAGAGAACAACTCTGAAAGAATTTATGACTGACCCAAGGTCACACTAGCAGCTGCATGTGGAGGAGTGGGGAATCAAACCCGGTTCTCCCAGATTAGAGTCCATGCTCCTAACCACTACACCAAACTGGCTCTCTGGAGGGAGAGGAATCTTGTATAGAGAGCAGGAAATCACCTCACACCCAATGGGATCACCTGTGTGAAGGGAAGCCAGCCCCATCCAATCATCCTCTCTTGCCAAGAGGAAAGGGAATGGATCTGGCTCTCCTTATTGGTGCCAATTGCTTCACTTAAGGAAGCTGATTCTCAGCCAGAGAGGAAGTTGGCGATCCTTCCCCAATAGAGCAAGTAAGAGAAGGAAAGGATTGGATCAGATTCCTTGTGTCAATATAATATTGCAGCCTTCTTTATGAGGAGTATTTCCAGTCTTGATGCTCCCTTATGTCCAAGACTTTTGGACTTCTGGTATTCCAGAGTTTTATAAAATATCTTACAGGGTTGCCACTTTCTGGAAAGTCAGGGAAAGTCAAGGAAATGAAAATTGGTCAGGGAAAGTCAGGGGAATTGGTTTGAAGTCAGGGAAAGTCAGGGCGATTGTGATTAAAATATATTCAAGCTGTGGATTTTCGAGCTGCTGCTGCAAGAGCATGATCTGTTCTTGTGGCAACTGGAATAGAGAAGTAGCAGAATACAAGTAAAACTTAATGATGTCCTTTCCCGACCATTTTAGATAGAACATTTATATAATTTTTAGTGTACCTTTAAAACAATAACAGAAATGTTATGTCATTTGTTAGCATTCAGAGTTTACGTGAATTGGGGACTTCCAGTTGCAGCGCAGCGAAAGCAGCGGGGGATCGCTCCCTGACTGTTTTGGCTTTTCCTGCTTTGGAAAAGGGTCCAGGAATTGGGAAACCCTCCCAGTGTCTAAGGGATAGAGCTGGGTGCAGGGAAATTTGTTGGTGTCACCAGAGCAGCAGCAGCAGCTGGTGGAAAACCAACCTCCCCAAGCTCCAAACGGAAGAGACGCTCTTCGAGAGCAACAGCTGTTGCTACCGGAGAAGGTGAGGAGAACAGCAAATTGACAAGCTCCTATTTACAGAGTCCTTAGAAGAGGACAAATTGAGTTTACAGCTTTTTAGCCTCTACACATCATAGTAGAAAATCCCATTTAAATGAAAAAGTGCAGACCTAAGCTGGAGTAGGTTGTTTCCTATCCAGTGGAAGTTACTGGTAATTAATTACTTTGCCACATTGGAGAGATTTAAAGAAGAAGAAGCAGAAAACTAGAAGACTGAATAGTTTTCCCATTGTTTTCCTGTTGTTGGGCACCTATTGCTTTTATTTGGCTCTTATTGCTTTTGACTCTGTTCTGGGGTGATTATTTATAGGGCAAGTTGAAGGAAAAGAAGATCTAACAACTGCCTTAAAGCCCCAGTCGGGTGAGATAATTGGGAAGAGCAATAGGTTTGCGGCAGCAACAGAATGGAATCGATTGTACCTAAAGCTCTGCACGAGTGAGACGCTACCAGAAAAGAACATTAACTATTAGCTACCAGCAAGAAGAGGAAGAGGAAGAAGAAGAGGAAGAGAACGGGATTCAATGATTGCAACACTCTCGATTTTTTCTTCAGTTATATATTTTTTTCTCCCTTTCCCACTGGGGGGCTGCCTATCCAATTCAATGCTTTAACTGTATAGATCGTAGACTCCCGTAAGTTGGATGAAATAACTTGAAGAAGTTGTAAGGCAGTACAACTTTTTTTTCCTTGCCAAATAGGAGAATCAAATGGTGACTTACATTTTCTTGTTTTGTTCCTTGATTGTTACTAGGTTAGCTTTCACTGACTCTCAAAAGAGGTCAAATATTCCTGTTTAGTAGAGTTTGGCTAAGAGATTGAGTTGCAGTTAGGTGGATAGCTTTCTATATTACTATAAAAGACTTCAGCAATTACTGTTAGATAGATTTCTGAGTAATCCTTTATTTTCCTATATCTGTTCCTTAAATTCCAGAAGGGTATTGGAGCTTAATGAGACCTAGTAAGTCTGGTGTTTGCTTTTGGGTTATTTTGTTCTTTTGTTGAGTGGCTTGGAACCAAAGGTTGCAATAGTAATTAAGTCTTTGTAGGGTAGAAATATGTCAGGTCCCTTTAAACCCTCACCAGGCACCTCCAAATCAGTATCGACAAATTTATCTGCAGCAGCAATGAAAGATTTGCAACATTTAATCCAAGATAGTATTAAAACCTCCTTGGCTCAGGCAGTGGATCCAATAAAAGAAGCAATGAATGAAATGTCGCAACAAATAACAAATAGAATGGATAATTTACAGAAACAACTAATGGAAAATAATCAAAAGATAATGGAACTGAATAATACAATTCCAAAGACGAAAGAAAAGACAGAACGAACCAAAGCTAAAGTACAAACAATGTCCACAAAACAAATAGAGATAGAACAAGAACTTATAAAAATACAATTGGATAAGGCAGCATTTTTACTTCATTTTTAAAATATACCTGAATTAAAGGATGAGGATATAAAACAAAAGATGGTGCAAGTGATAACTGATTATACTCAAATGGACAACACTGAAAAAACTGCAGAAGAAATAGACTCAGTATTTAGAAGGAACTCGGCATTTGCCAGAAAAAACAAGATCCCCAGAGAGGTACATGTTAAATTCTACAAAAGATCATTAAGGGAAGAAATTTTAAAACTCTCGAGCAAAGTGTCATTGTATATTGACAACGTAGAAATAAAGATATTGAAGGAAACACCTTGGAAAATTAGAGAGAGGAGGAAAGAATATCAGGAGTTGGCCGCAACATTAAGGAAAAACCGAATTGTCTAAAGAAGGCTTATTCCAGAACAGTTGTTTTTCCAATACAAAGGAAATAGATTTAAAATCAACTTGACTATGAAAGCAGAAAATTTTCTCAAGAAACATGCTTTAGACCTGTCAATGGAAAAAGAGGAGGAAGAGCAGTTTGACCAAGGAGAGGAAGAAGTTGAGGAATTACAAGAAGCTATGGCATTAGAGGCAGAAAAGCTAACAAGTCAAGGTGAGACTACATTAACAAAGACTGACAGACCACCAAAAAAATACACTAGAAAACAAAAAGAGAAGAGCAAGAAAAAGAAGAACAGACAAAATTATAAGATGGAAAGAAACAAAATAAAAATAACCTCAACGAAAGTAAATGGGTTGAATGGACCTCAAAAAAGAAGGAAGATCTTTCACCAGTTAAAAAAACTTAATTCAGACATTGTATGTCTACAAGCAACCCACATCAAAGAATACAACCAAAAACATAGAATTTTAAAAATTAGGCAAAGCCTTTTTTTCCTCCAATAAGAGAGAAAAAGAAAGGACTCACAATGTATGTGAAGGAGAGATTATATCCCCAACTAATGTATGTGTCTGATGACGGAAGAATATTAATAGTCCAAATATTAAGACAAGCCAAAAAAAATTCTGTTAACTAATATATATGCCCCAAACCAGAAACAGGAGAAGTTCTACAAACAACTACAAAATCTGATGAACTTAACGCACTATGATGAGCTATGTATATTGGGCAATTTTAATGCCGTCTTTAAGAACATAAGAACATAAGAGAAGCCAATGTTGAATCAGGCCAATGGCCATCTAATCCAACACTCTGTCACGCAGTGGCCAAAAATACCAGGTGCCATCAGGAGGTCCAGCAGTGGGGCCAGAACACTTAGAAGCCCTCCCGCTGTCCCCCCCCCAGCACCAAGAATAGAGTGCATCACCTGCCCCAGACTGAGAGTTCCCATCTATACCCTGTGGCTAATAGCCACTGATGGACTTCTGCTCCATATATTTATCTAATTCCCTCTTGAAACTGTCCATGCTTGTAGCTGCCACCACCTCCTGTGGCAGTGAATTCCATGTGTTAATCACTCTTTGGGTGAAGAAGTACTTCCTTTTATCCGTTCTAACCCAACTGCTCAGCAATTTCATGGAGTGCCCACGAGTTCTTGTATCGTGAGAAAGGGAGAAAAGTACTTCTTTCTCAACCTGCTGTATCCCATGCATAATCTTATAAACCTCGATCATGTCACCCCTCAGCCGTCGTTTCTCCAAGCTAAAGAGCCCCAAGCGTTTTAACCTTTCTTCATAGGGAAAGTGTTCCAACCCTTTTATCATTCTAGTTGCCCTTCTCTGCACTTTTTCCAATGCTATAATATCCTTTTTGTGATGTGGCGACCAGAACTGTACACAGTATTCCAAATGAGGTTGCACCAATGATTTATACAGGGGCATGATGATACTGGCTGATTTGTTTTCAATTCCCTTCCTAATAATCCCCAGCATAGTGTTGGCCTTCTGTCAGGCGCCTTAGATAGTCAGTCAACACCAGGCCTCATGAAGAAGGATAGTGTTTATTATACTGCAAAGCCAAAGCACTAGTACATAAGCATTGTTAGGAATGACCCACAATGAAGAAGCATCCTTGGTTATACTCTATGGAGGGGGCCCCTCCCTACACACTACCAATGGTTACATAGCCCACGCGCGGGAACCAGCAAGAAGGTGTTACAAACTACATTCCCACAAAGCAATAAATTCCCATGCCTAGCTGTTGTCTTAAGAAACAGAAAGGAGACAAACAGCCTGGCTCTCAAGGCCAAATGGCCTGGTGCGCGATAGCCCGAGATGGAAATTGCGCCGTCTCCCAGGCAACCCCGTCACCTCCCCACATACCAGAGAAAACACAGATACATTCGTTGGCATCTCCTTCCCTCCCTTCACCCCTATGGCAGGGGTACCTGACACCTTCTTTATTGCAGTTACACACTGTCTAGACATTTTCATTGAGTTATCTACTACGACTCCAAGATCTCTCTCTTGGTCAGTCTCCGCCAGTTCAGACCCCATCAATGTGTATTTATATTTAGGATTTTTGGCTCCAATGTGCATCACTTTGCACTTGACCACATTGAACCCCATTTGCCACGTTGACGCCCACTCACCCATCCTCAACAGATCCCTTTGGAGTGCCTCACAGTCCTCCCTGTTTTTCATCACCCTGAACAATTTCGTGTCATCTGCAAATTTAGCCACTTCACTGCTTACTCCCAATTCTAAATCATTAATAAACAAGTTAAAAAGCATCAGACCGAGTACTGATCCCTGTGGTACCCCATTGCTTACCACCCTCCACTGAGAAAGTTTCCCATTTATACTCACTCTCTGTGTCCTATTTATAAGCCAGTTTTTAGGACTTGTCCTTTTATCCCATGACTATTGAGCTTACTTAGGAGCCTTTGGTGAGGAACTGTATCAAAAGCTTTCTGGAAGTCAAGGTAAACAACATCTATTGGGTCCCCCTTGTCCACATGTTTGTTCACTCCCTCAAAAAACACTAACAGGTTAGTGAGACAAGATCTTCCCTTACAGAACCCATGCTGAGTCTGCCTCAATAGTTTTTGTTCATCAATGTGCCTACTAATTCTTTCCTTAATAACAGTTTCCACCAACTTACCCAGTATTAGTGTCAGACTGATTGGCCTGTAATTTCCTGGATCTCCCCTGGAGCCCTTTTTAAAGATGGGAGTGACATTAGCTACCTTCCAGGCCTCAGAAATGGAGGCAGATTTTAAAGAAAGATTACATATTAATGTAAGGAGATCCACAAGTTCACATTTGAGTTCTTTCAGAACTCTCGGATGAATGCCATCCGGGCCTGGTGATTTATTAGTTTTTAAATTGTCCATCAATCATAGGACTTCCTCTCTTGTCACCTCAATTTGATTCAGGTCTTTCAAACCCCCTCCCGAAATCGGTGGTTCTGGAGTGGGCAAGCACTTCTCATCTTCCACAGTGAAGACAGAGGCAAAAAATGCATTCAGCTTCTCAGCCATTTCCCTGTCATCCTTCACTACTCGTTTTAGCCCTTGGTCATCCAATGGCCCCACTGCTTCCCTGGCTGGTTTCTTACTTCTAATGTATTTGAAGAAAGTTTTATTGTTGGCCTTTATGTTTTTTGTGATATGCTCCTCATACTCCCTTTTTGCTTGCCTGATCACAGACTTGCATTTTATTTGCCACAGCCTGTGTTCCTTTTTATCAACCTCACCGAGACCAGCTTTCCACCGTTAAAGGAATCCTTCTTACCTTTTACAGCTTCCATTACTTTATTTGTTAACCATGCAGGCTTTTTTTGATATATATTTGTGCCTTTCCTAACCTGCGGTATATATTTTTTCTGAGCTTCTAGGATTGTATTTTTAAATACTCTCCAAGCTTCCCCAATGGTTTTGACCTTTTCCACTTTTCCTTTCAATTTCTTCATCACATGTCCCCTCATACCAGAGAAGTTACCCCTTTTAAAGTTAAAAGTGGTTGTGTCAGTCTTTTTGGGCAACTTGTCATGCCTGCCCCTGATCCGGTGCCTGAAGCCTCAACCGTGAGCTCAGAAACACCTCCAGACCCAGCACCAGTGAGCTCTACCCCTGATCTGGCACAGGACAGCTTGGCCACGACCTCCTCGGACCCGGTGCCAGGGATCAGGGACACAGCACCTTTAAGTCCCTCCAAGGCACCGGAGTCCGCAAAGGATCTAAGTGCTGGGAGGGTTGAGCTCCCAGCTACACGTCAGCAAGCACCTGGGGCGGATGCTTTCCCACCCGACTCACCCCCATGTGCTGATCGTTTGTGAGCTCGCCGGCGCAAAGACTTAGCAGCTCAATGGAAGGAGGCACGTGCATGGGGGCGACGGTCAATGAGCCCCGAGTATTAACCGGAGCAGGGACCTAATAGCGACCGGTTAATGAGTTAACGAGCCAGCACAGTATTTAAGAACATCCCCAGCCACAAGCAAACCATGCTGACAAACTCATTGAAAGACAGCTCGCCTTGCGCCCATCCTTGTTCCCACATCTTGACTCTCCGGCTCCCGACCTCGGCACCTCTCTGAATGCTCTTCTGGCTCCTGACCCCGGTTCGGCTTCTGGACTCTGCTTCGACCTCTGGCTAACGGTAAACCTGACGACAGCTTTGTGCTCCACTTTGAACCTTGTTTGCTTGGACTGGACTGATACCTTGGCTGATCCCTGGAACGCTCTCTGACGATGGCACCTGGCAGCCCCCCTGCACCCAGGCCCCAGACCCTGTTGTGACACAACTCCCTATCTGTACAAATGTTAAACTCAATGACATTATGGTCACTGTTCCCAAGCAGTGCAATCACTTTTATATCTCTCACCAGGTCTTGGGCATTACTTAGGACCAAATCCAGGATCGCCTCTCCCCTGGTAGGATCTGCGACCATCTGTTCCATAGCATAGTCATTGAGAGTGTCTAGAACCTCAATCTCTTTTTCCCAGCTAGAACTCATATTGACCCAATCAATATGTGGGTGGTTAAAGTTGCCTATTATGACACAGTTATTTCATCTAGCTGCTATCTTTAATTCATTCCTCATTTTATAATTTTCTATCAAACAAGATAGAAAATCAACTAAGCAAGAAGCCAAGAGAGGCAATAAATTACCCTCAATAGCCTATCAATTGATGGAAGAACATAATTTAATAGATACTTGGAGAGTGAGAAACTGTACATTTTACTCAGCAAGGCATGCTTCCTGGTCCAGGATTGACATGTGCTGGATTTCTGCCTCCATGACAAGAGATATTTTAGAAGCTGAAATAATGCCAGTATCATTTGCTGATCACAATCCTATAAGCTTAGAATTACAGGATAGGCCAAGAAAATCCAGATGGATGTTAAATATCACGTTATTAAAGAATGAAGATTTGGTAGCAAAAACTAAAAAAGAATTTCATCTATTTTTTCAAAGAAATATACAACCAGGAATGGCTGCAAGTACACTTTGGGAGGTCTTTAAGGCCTATGCAAGAGGTCTGATGCTTAAAGAGGCTGTATACCAAAAGAAGCACACACAAAAAAAAGTATTGTCTCCTACGGAATCAAATAAATAAACAAGAATTGGAAATAAAACATGGTCCAAATAACAAACAGAATAAAGAAAAGCTAAATATCCTGCAACATAAAATGAATTCTTTACTAATACAAGAGATAGCCAAGAAAATACAATATGCAAAATTAAATTTCTTTGAAAATACTAATAAACCCACAAAATGGCTGGCCTATAGACTTCGGAAAGAAATACAAAAAAACCCAATAAAAATTTTCAAAGATGAGACAGGAGAGTTAAAGAGCAAAATGGAAGATATTAAAAAATAGTGGAAACCTATTATCAAAAACTATATAAAAATATATCAGTCTCGCAGACTTCAATAAAAGAATATCTCACCAAACATAAACTAAAAGAATTCACTGAAGAACATAAGAAGATCTTGAACCAATCAATCACGATGGCTGAACTCATCGAAGCTTTAAGGAAAAACAAACAAACAACACCTGGTCCAGATGGGTTTCCCACTGAATTTTATCAGACATACGAAGACCAATTGATAATGCCTTTAGAAATCGTATGCAGTGAGGTTGTGTTGAAAGAAGAAATACCACAATCTTGGAGGGAAGCATTAATATCGCTGATACATAAACATGGTATGGAAGAAACGGATATCCAAAACTATAGACCAATCTCTCTACTCAATGTAGATTACAAGATATTCACTTCATTATTAGCTTCCAGACTAATGAGAGTCCTATCGGAAATAATACACTCTGACCAGGCAGGCTTTCTTCCAGGTAGACAAATACAGCAAAATACAAGATCAGTTTTAAATATATTGGAGTATTACAAGGCTCATCCGGAGAAACAACTGGCATTGATCTTTTTGGATGTGGAGAAAGCCTTCGATAATGTCTCTTGGAACTTTATACTTGAAGTTATGATTAGTATATAGATGGGAACAGAATTCTACAAAATGGTGAATGTGATCTATAAAGAACAGGAAGCCAAAATAAATATCAATGGAGACTTTACACAGACAATCAGAATACAGAAAGGGATGAGGCAGGGGAGCCCTCTGTCACCACTATTGTTTATCCTAACATTAGAAGTCTTAAATGATCAGATAAGAAGAGACAACCAAATTAAAGGTCTGAAACTGAGAAACCAAGAATACAAGCTTTTGGCATTTGCCGATGATTTGGCCTTTATTCTGGAAGATCCATATGACTCATCTAGCAAACTGATTACGACTATATAAGAATATGATAAATTAGTGAGGCTTAAAATTAACTTTAAAAAAGTGTTGGTAAAAAAATATGACCAAAGCGCAAGCTGATAGCCTCCAAGAACAAACGGGATTAGAGATTCAGAAAATGATAAAATATTTAGGAATTCAATTTACTAATAAAACAAGTTCCCTAATGGAAAACAATTACAATAAACTGTTGAAAGAGATAAAAGAAACTTTACAGAAATGGAACCAGAGTCAATCTTTTTTTTTCTCCTTAAAGATAAGTCCTTCTGGCTTAAAGATAAGCCATCTGTAGGGAGTGGAATTTTTCTGTAGGAATAATACCAAGTCTTTGTATTGTTTCCTCCTCTTTCTGATCTCAAATGGGAACGTCTTTCAAAACCTTAACTTCTTCTCCTTTGATTTTTAGGGTTATCCCATTAGTCGCTTTCAATACTGCATCTCTTGTTGACCTTTTAGAGAACTTCACATACACTTCACTGGACAGCTTATTTTTTTAAGAAAATTCTAGATAGGTACAATATACTATATCCATGTCACTTTGCAAAATTTCCGCTGTAAAGCCCACCATGGATGCAATGGCTTCACTTATGGTCTCCTTCTGGTTCTCGCCTTTCTGTTCCAGAATACCTTGAAAACTCAGGACGTATGCTGATTTTTCCATCTGTAGTTGTAAAAGTTGTTGTTTCTCGGAGGTTTTTTTCTTTTTCCACTGCCTCCAGTCTTTGATCTAACACATTTGTCTTATCTTCAACCTTTTAAAGCTTTTTGGCTGTCTTCTCCATTCTTGCAGATGTTTGTTTCAATTCCTTTTGAAGCATATTGAAATTATTGTTGAGATTGGTCATCTGATCCAGCAGGGGGCGCAGTGCTGTAGCAATCATATTGGGAAAGTCTGTGGTTACTTCCAGTTTAGAGGCCAGAGTCGATGAGCTGGCAGTTCCTGAAGACAATTTCCCCCTAGACACCATTTTTTTCTGCCCAATGCGACATTGTTTACATTAAAGGAAAAGTTCTTAAAAGTCTCTGAAAGTCCAATAAGTTGCAATCTTTTTACTAGTCTGCACACCCTTGACTGGGTTGTCCATCTCCCTTTCAAGCTGTCCTTCTGCCCCTCATTTTCCTCTTTTACAGGTCGATCATTCCATGGTCGGGTGAATGCCCCCCCTTCCGCTAGGTTTGAGGCTTCGGGGCTGCTTTACAGGTTTTTGCTTGGGCGCTTGTTTGTATAATTGAACATCAACTCACGCTTTACTCCACACTTCACTTGCTGAGGTAGGGAACATCGCTTTTTGCCAGATCGCTTGCACGGTCTCTTTGGTGTGTGCCTTTGTGTACCATGGCTGGTCTAGCGCCGGGGGGACCTATTGGGGCAAAGAGGAGCCTGCACCTCAGGAGCCCGCACCTCAGGAGAGGCATCTCTCGCACTGCAGGCTACGAGCCCCCTCCAAGGGCTCAAGTGGGTCCAAGATCAACTCGGACCCCTCCTGCCCGGCTCGATTTGTGGGGCACTCTGATTGGAGCTGTAATGGAGTGCACCCACCAGCAAGTCTCCAAAACCTGAAGTCTCTATCTTGGTGTAATTTTTGCTGCAATTGCAAAACAGATGTTGCTGCAATTGCTGCAGTTGAAAGAAGCGGATATTAAATCTCTTACTTTGACAAATACTTTTGCAGTTGAGACTTGTGTAGTTGTAGACTGGAACATTTCATTAAGCCTTGCATTAATGCAACACGACCTATTCCACACACACACATACCTTTATTGGCATAACACATCAACAGTAGGGAAGATAATGGAACAAGTTGATATAACAACACAAGTTACACTGGGAAAAGGTATACTTCTCAGCAATAGTAAGCTCAGTTAGTGCTATAACAATCCCAATGAACATAAAAAAGTGATTACGACTTATACACCCCAACCCTTAACTTCCAAACATAGACTAAGAATTCTGCAATAGGCAGAGTAGTTGCCAGGTACTTATCGGACAGTAGAATTTTAAGATCATTATCAGTGGGATTCCTTGTTGGAGGTAAGTGGGGGCTAATCAAATAGCTGCACATGGTAGAGTAATGGGGACAGCGAAGCAAGATATGAGGAACTGAATCCAGTTCACTACAGAGAAAATTGCAGATTCTGTCCCTATAGGGGATAACCCTATATCTGCCTGACACAACAGCCAAGGGAAAGAGGTTAAATCTTGCTAGCATAAAGACCCGTCAACAAAGAGGGATTGTTAGGTTAGAAATGTACAAAGCCCTAAAGGCTTGGGGTGGGGAGAGGGCGAGGAAGCATGGAGAACAAACTCCCAAGCTACCAGCGTTGATTACTTGGGCTTCCATATCCCAGATCCTCCTCCGCACCACCTGCAGGATAGCTGCTTTGCCGCAATTGTACAAGGAGTCCAAATCGATTCCCATAGTTTTAATTTTGTGCACTATGGCCTGAGACCATGTAGAAATATAGGGGTCTGCAAGAAGTTGAGCAATAAGGCTTTTAGAGGGAGAGCTGAAGTGCAGATGCAGCCAGTATTTGATAGTGGTGATCCATGCGCGAGATTCAATAAGATGAAGACCCAGCTCCGCGCATAAGGAGAAATAAGAGACGGGGTTTGGTAAACCCAGGATCCTGCGTAAAAAGGTAGAGCTTATTAGTTCTACTCTTTTATTGAAATTTTGAATCCATATAGGTATCCCATATAGTAACCGGGAGATAACAGTCGCCTGAAAAATCTGGAGAGCTGCCCGGACAATTTGATTACTTTTTAGATTAAAAAAAAAAACAATTAAAGCTGCAGACTTGTTCCTAGCTAAACTGAAAGAATGATCTCTGTGAGGGCTCCAACTTAGGTTGTAGACCTATTCATTTTTTAACTTGTGGCTATATTTGAATGGTGGTCAGGGAAATTGACAAATGTTGGTCAGGGAAATGAAAAATAAAGTTTTAGTGGCAACCCTGTTTTAGAAGACTGTCAGGATTGGGCCTGACAGTCATCAGAGGATGAGGTCACCATGGTGGTGGATCTCATGGAGGACAAAACCAGGACAGACTTTGAGGTACCTGAGTCCTCTGGCACCCCACCCCACCCCACCCCGCTGCGACTGTCAGAGAACCTGTGGTGTCTACCGGACCAGAAGAGGGTCAGGAGCAGGGGCCACCACCAGAATCTGGGATTACTGTGGGATTCAAAAAGGAGAGCGATTGATTTCCAAGGACCACATGGTCACCTCCAGGACCCCAAGAGCAGACAAGACAGAAAGCCTGGGCAGAAGCACAGCTCAGATAGCAGAGTGCACCACCAGCTGCCTGAGGCCCCTCTGCTGACCACGAGGCATCTGGAGACCTCAATATGCCATAAGGCTTTGCAGGATGCTGTGAGTTCCTGCAGACTCCCAGCCAGTGTTTCCTCTAAGCTGAGTTAGTGTGAGCTAGCTCACAGTTTTTTAGCCTCTGGCTCACACATTTTTGTCTTAGCTCAGGAAGGAGGGCTCCAGTGCAAACTAATTTATGCAGTAGCCAAATCGCTTGCTCACAGCTTTAATGCCAGTAGCTCACAAGGTAGAATTTTTGCTCACAGGACTCCACAGCCTAGAGGAAGCACTGTGTCCAGGCCACTGCCACAGGGAGGGGGCAGGCACTCACTCCTATTAAAAAAACCTCCGTTCAGCTCTGCCAGTTGTGGGACCAACAGGAATTCTATGGGGTAATGGCTGCTATCCCTGCCTTGACCCTAGGGGATGCCTGCCAATCCCTGGGTGTGAACAGGACAAAGACCATCCAGTTTGGAGAATGAACTTTGTATTGGCAGAAGACCATTTTGTCAGGTACTTTAAATGAGAAGTCCCTGACCTTGTTGAGGCTGTGGACAATTCTGATTCAACATTTATTTATTAATTATTTAGTACATTTATATTCCAAGTATCCTCCAAGGAACTCAGAGGGGCAGATGAAATCCTGTGGGCTTGGTCCTCTGTTGGGAAGAGGGAAGAAATGATGGGTCCTGTGGGGTGTGTGTGACAAACCAAGAAAGCAATGGCTCCTCCAGTCCACTGGCCTCCACTTCTAGCTTAGGAATGGCAGCTTAACGTGGGAACCAAAAAGATAATGAGGGTCTGTTACTGTGTGTCTCTCTCTGAGGCCTTCCGCAAGTCTCTCACATGCCATCTTTGCCATTGTGTGGCTGACTATGTGGGGTGAAGCTGCTGATCTTGGGGCCTTTTAGGGCTGCCAGGTCCTGCCTGGCAACCAGCAGGGGGCAGGGGGGACTTAAAGGAGGGCCTCGCCAGCGCTGGTCTGGCATCACTGGCAACATGCTGATGTCACTTCCTGTGCATACCAATTTGATCATAGAATTTTGGGCAAATGCCAGAACATCCCTGGTGTCCCCCAGTGACTCACTGATGTCACTTTTGGGCACATGAGGAGTAACATCAGCATGTTGGGACACTGTTGATGTCCCCCCCACACCTTTTTAGGGTGATTTTCCCCTCGCTGAGCAGCAGGTTCAAAAGCAAGTAGATCCAAGCATTCTTTAATCAAGAAGGGCTTTATTGGAATACAGTGCTAAAACCCACAATGGAGGGTCATTGTCAGGAATGGCGGGAGAAGCAGCGCAAGCAAGGTTATAGTGTGATGCAAAATGCTACTAGCAAATGTACTATAAGCGCGCGCGCGGGAAACTCCCGGCGGGAGAGTTACTTAATGGGCGGGAGACGACTCCCTCCTCCCCTCATCTTCACAGGACTGGAAAATTCTCATCAGCTCAAGAATAGCCCAAAGCCCACATTCAAGGCCACCGTGATAAGACTGAGCGGCATAGAAGAAGCTCCCACATTACTGCCAGCATACCTACGCAAGCGCAATGCAGGGACGAGATAGGGAACACAGAACAATGGACTCAGTGTAAAATAGCAAACAGACATTTCTGACACCGGCCCCGTGTGGGGTCCTTCTGACAGCCCTATTTGTGTTGTTGCAGATCTCTGGAGGCTGCAGTTCTTTTGAAGATCCTTCTCAGGCTTCACTGCTTTCTGCACTGGGACCCAGATGGCTTCCCTCTCGCTTTGCTACTCAGAACTTTCCTATTGGTCCCTCTCAGGAACAAAATACCTCCCCTCCCCAAACTTCAACATCGGGCCAAGCCCACATGGCTACACATACATCCAGCTCCCTTCCTCCATTTTATTCTCACAACAACCCTGTGAGGAAGGTTAGGCTTGGAGAGAGTGAGTGTCCAAGGTCACCCAGTTTGCTTCATGGCACAATGGGGATTGGAACCCAGACTCCAAGCACCCAGTCCAGCTCTTTACCACTACAGCAAACTGGCTCATTCACAAGCCCATAGCCTTGCTGGGACTGATTACACAGTGTGTGTGTGATGGTAGTGAGTGTACTGGTACTTAGTAAGTTGGGTTCCCCCCCCCCATGTGTTAATTATGAATTAATTAACAACACAAATGAATAATTTATTTTTCGCTTATGGTTACGGTCACACAGCAAGCAGAATCAAAATGGCCTCAATAGCATAAACAGGTAGGCCTATAACCCACAGGCTTTGCCAGCTGCAGCTGTCCCCAAGTAGTGCATTAGGTTAAGGTTTAGTTGACCGATCTACCATTTCTAAAGAAACTCAAAGCTTAATCATAACAAGATAGAAATGCATCAGCCCTAGATCAGACACACAGCTTTGTTTCTGTGGGCTGTATCCTCTTAATACCATCTCTGGGTGTATCATTTCCTCCCCTTGTCCATCAAACTGCTTCAGAACCAAGTGCCGTTGTCTCTTTGAAGCGTGCAAAGATCAGCATGAAAAACAATCCCATTAACGAATGCAACTGAGCATCCACTTGATAATCAAATAGTGGCTGCATGTAATTATCAAATGGCCATCTAGCGCCAGGGTCATAACCTCTCTGAATTAAGAGGATGGTAATGAACTGAGGCAGGCCTTGAACTATTCAGTCCCTGAAAACGGGAGAAATCACAAGTGGATGCAAAACAATGGAACAAAGCATGGAAGGCCTGCAATACTGGATGACTAATTGAGTAGCATTTAGACCTGTTGGTTCTTCTGTTCATTCTGATAAGCTGGTACAGGAGCTTTTAAGTCTTCAGATCTCCAACCAGTGAAACCGCACTGATGGAAGAATATTTTTTTTAAAAATAACTAATTGTTTATACAATAGAGGAGAGCGCATTTGCTAATGCAGCCTCAGAAAGAGGTTCTTTTAAAAAAATTGCTTTCCTGTTTTTAGGGTAATGTGTATTCTGTGCTGGGGGAACTGTACCAAGGTAACCTGATTTTACATGAAGTAATAAGGCAGACTTGGATAGCTCAGACCCATGAGATCTCATCAGATCTCAGGAGCTAAGCAGGGTTGGCCCTGGTCAGTGTTTGGAAGGGAGACCACCGAGGAATTCCAGGGGTGATTTCACAAAGGTGGGCAACGGCAAACCTCCTCTGAATGTCTCTTGCCTTGAAGACGCCACGGGGTTGCTATAAGTCAGCTGTGACTTGATGGCAAAAAAGGGGGGGCAGAATATAAATGGAGTCGATAAATGTCTTATTCTGTCATTCCTCTGGCTTCTAACATTTCACCGGGTATTAAATATTGAGACAAGGCAGCTCTCATAACAATGTGCTTCTTTATTGAACTTCCAAACCAAAAACACAGGCTCAACAGGAGCCAATTTATACTTGTAAAAACCACACCCACCTTAAACAACAGCCAATAACCAGGCAGGCAGCCAGAATCCTTCATTTGCATGAACTATATACAATGTAACTAATGACAGTGTAGCTATTGGGTTATAGTCAACAAATATGATTGGCCGTTACCAGCAACTCAACCAATAGTCTTGTAGGCTTTTGGAGCCTTGCTCAGACTCAAGCTCCACCAGTACATAACACCAGGCATTACCTTAACACTCTCAGACCTTATCTACACACCCACAAGCAGTAGAAAAGGGGTCCTCAACCATTTTGAGCCTGTGGGTACTTTGGGAATCTTGAGAACAGGGAGAGGGTGCCATCACAACATTATATTTATTCATTTATTGGATTCATATCCTGCCCTTCCCCACTGATGTGGGGCTCAGAACAGGTTCCATGGCTGCCGTGGGGTGCTGGGGTGAATCACAGAAAGTTGGGAAGTTGCAAGCCAAGCATCCTCCCATGATGATGATGAAGGAAGCCACTGTTCCTGAACTGGTGCTCCCTGAAGACACAATGGTGAGGCCTCCTGGGCCCTTTTGAAGCGCTGCCTGCCTCAATAAGGTGGAAGGAAGGCAGAACTGGCTCTTTCCTTGGGGGAAAAGAAACTTTCTTGAAGTAAACAGGTGCTGGGAAACCCACCGGTAAGTGCCCATGGTGACCATGGGCACTATGTTGGGATCATTCAGGTAACAATGCATTTTTTTTTTTAACCTCTCTTTATTTCAACAGGCTTTCACACATATAATCTTCCCACTACCGTGATACAAGATTTCCCCCCCCCACCCCACCCCCCTCCCATCAGTCCCTCCCCCTGCTCTTCTTTCTTCATTGCTTCAGCCACGGGCACAGAATCCAAAGTTTCCAATAGGCATCCTTCATGGCTTCGTCCTCCTTGATGTAATCGAAATACGATGACCATTTCTTGCTTGTTTGCGTCTTCTTTTCCTCCCAGGTGTTCTCTTCCGTTGTCAGGGTCACTATATCTGATTGAATATATTCAAACAGATAGTTATTCCAATTCTCCATTGTCCACTTATTCTTGTCTTTCCATCCTAATGCTATGACCGCCTTTCCAGCTAGTATCATTGCCTTAACTACCTCTTGATATGTGCTTTCTATTCTCTCGATCTTTAAGGTTCCTAATGTCATTAAGTTGACATCTATAGGTATTGATACACCTGTCCTTTCCTTTATTCTGGCTAATATTTCCTTCCAAAACTCCTGGACTAGGTAACAATGCATTTACCATCACATTTCCAACAATTCATATGGAGGACAGCTGCCGCATTTTTCCCCCTAGAAGTAATCCACTCCATCGCTGAGGGCATCTCCATAACCTGCTTCCTTAGCTAGATCCAGGGAGTGAACACATTGTACTCAGGAGGAATGACCTGTTCTTTTATAAGCATGAGGCATGCAGCTTTTACAGGTCTGCTTTGGAATAAACCTGCAAAATCTGGCTTTCCTCATCACCACCAAAGCTTTGTTCTTTCAGCTTTTGCACTCCATCATTATCCTTTCTTTGACTTATTCACCACTATATAATTAAGTCCATAAAAATCTTGAAATGGCTGCATTACAGTGCTGAACTCTGCTGCCCATCCAGGCAGCGTCCGCTACATATATAGAAAACGTAGAGTTCTGAAGATTTGGCATCCCTTCCCTCTGCGGCTTCTGACTCCTTTCTGCCCATTTTCTTTACCATCCTTCCTCTTGGCTGCCTCCCTCTAGACTTTGCCTCTTACTCCACTCCATCCAGTGGTCCTCTCTTCACACCCTCTCCCTATCTTCCTGTCCACAGCTCTTCTATTTCCTTTGACCTGCCTTCTCAGGCCATGGGGCCCAATGCTTGGTTGTTTTTTCGTTTCTTATTGGTGCAGTCCTGTGTAAAGTAAATCACTCCAGTCTAAACCAACCAATTGCACTGTTAATCCTTGCTATCTACCCAGAATCCAACTAGGATCTAAGCAGTATAGCCATGACAGAGATCCTTTTTGTGCCCTGTCTCTTTCTGACATCAAGGCTGGCCAATCACTGCCAGTCTTTATTACTACGATAAGTTCCCGTATGTAACTGTGTCACTACTTAAACAGTACCAATATGTTATGTTCCCTTGTGATTTATATTATGGCCGAGGACAGACTGGCAATTTGCCGCGGGATGGGACCCGGGCTGACAGCGACTCAATATCGGATTAAATGGAATGTTCACACAGGCACATCTGCCTGGCGTCCCCCACCCGGAGCTTACCGGAGCGGAGCCCTCGCGCTTCAGTGCCGGATTAAAAAACACCTGATAAAAGCCTCCGCAAATCCAAAAGCCTGCGTTCGTCGCGTGTTTCTCCGCTTCCGGGGAGTCTGAACGCGCAGGCGAAAAGCCGGGAGCAACCCGCGTTGGGCATGAGGCAGCAGCACTGTGATTGGCTGTGCTCCGCTCCACTGCCCAATGCGGTGCTGGCGTTGCAGGGCAAAAAAAAAAAATCGCCGAAATGCACTTATGCGCATGAGCGCATGAGCGCTCAAGCGCTCATGCGCACATACGCCCACAGCCGAAATAATGGGGAAACAGCGAATATAGCGCGCCTCCGGCACGGCAATCTGAACGCTCCCGCGCGCCTCCGTCCCGTTTCTTCCGGCAGAGGCCCCCGCTGTGTGGACGGGAAAACCCGGTATCGTTTACTCCGGGGTTTTTTTGCCCCGACTCGATACCGGGGCAAATTGCCAGTCTGTCCTCGGCCTCTGATTCCTCAGACTTAACCCATTGAAGAACTGGCCGATTGCTAGCAGAGATTAAAGGAAGCATAATTAATCCTCAACCAATCTTCTGTGTTCTCCTATGAACATGTTTTTAGTGTTGACTTATTATCCTGAGCAGCAGTCCAAACCTCTTTATCAGACCACTCAAGCTTCCATCCCAAGGAGCTTTCCCCCGATGGGTAGGGCTCTTCCACTTCTGGAGAATGGCTTCAAACTCGGCTGAGCAGAGTGGTTGTAAGGTACAAGTTGGTTGTAGTGTGCTGGACTTAGGTAAGGTCTCAATTACACTCCTTTCCATCAAAAGGAAGAAAGGTAAATGAATTCTGGTGCTTCCCTGAGAGACTGTGCAATAGTCTGTCTTTGGCTGGAGCTTCTTCATAAATCAATGTGAAAATAAATACATTGAGCCCTGAGAACTGTAAAGCACTAGGCTGAATCCATTCCATCGATTTTGCCTTCCTTCCAGCAGTTAATGGGCTCATGATGAAAGCATCTTATCCAAGATTCCCTTCATCCATCCAATCATCTGGGCTCTTGTTTGAAAACAACTGCAGTTAATGGGTGATAAGAATGATAGTAAGGCCTTCATCTATTCATTTCAAGTGTGTGTTAGCCTGTTTTTGCTTTCCTTTTTGATAAAACACCAGAGTTCTGTTGCATTTTCATCCCAAAGAGATCTTGTGGCAATGGACATAGTTTCCTTCTCCATTTTATGCTCACAACAATAATCACACGAACATGGGAAGCTGTCCTCGTCTATTGGGGCAGGATTGTCTGCTCAGGCTGGCCTTAGCTCTCCACAGTCTTAGGTGGAATTCTTCCCCATCCTCTGCGACTACCAGATCACTTCAGCTGGAGATGCTGAGGACTGAGCCTGGAACTTTCTGAATGCAAAGGAGCTGCTCCACTACTGATCTGCAGCCCTGCCCGCAACAACCCTGAGAGGTAGATGAGGCTGGGGGAGAGTGACTGGCCTAGACTGACCTAACACATTTCATGTCAGAGTGCAGAGTTACACCCAGGTCAGTAGTTAAAGGGTATACCTTCCATCAAATCAAAAACTGACAGGTGTCACGCCCCCCTTTATGGGGATCTAATAAAAAAACTGACAGGTGCCACACCCCCTTTCTGAGGATCAAATAAAAAACTGACAGGTGCCATGCCCCCCTTTCTGGGGATCAATTCAAGAACTGACAGGTACCATGCCCCCCCTTTCTGGGCAGAAGTCCCACCAGGGCACCCCTCCTCCACCCCCCAAATCCCATCCTACACTGTGGTACCCTTCCCCCACTCCCCCTGCCTCCCCAGTTGGCTGGACAGCCATTCAATGGTAACAGAGTAGGGAGGAGTTATGGTTTGTCAGCCATGGTTGCTGGAAGGAGGTTGTAGCAAGAGGGGGGAATGGCTGGTGTTGGGGGGGAGTTGTACCATGGGAGGGGTGAGACTTAAAAAAAGAGAGAATGGCAGGGCATTTGTGTGTGTTTTACAGAGACGAGTGCTTTGGAAATATTGGGAGACTGAAAGGTGTGTGTGTGTGAGAGAGAGTTAGTTTGCAAACAGCTCCCCCCACTTTTAAAGGGGTGGCAGATCTGGTTGAGAGCATAGAGTCCCTCTCCCCACAGCGCCCTTCAAAAAAGCAATCAGCTTCTTGTAGAAGTGCCTGTTAGAGCGGTCTTCATCAGTTCTCACTGTGTCAGCCTTTCTCTTTTTAGGGGTAGGACCCTCCCTCCGGCCTGTGGTGGGTGCCGTGCGTCTCTGTGGGTCACTGCCCCCCTGCCTCCATGGTGTAGCACGGGATGGTCCAGCCATGACATCTGGGAAAACACAGAGACAGAAATCAAAAAACTGCCCCTCTGCACCGGCACTTGTTTGTCATTAAACCTCTAACTGCCTCACCATCTACAAGAAGTCCTGGGTGTCTTACAATATAGCTGGAAATACATAAAAGAAAGTCCAATGAATACAAGCATTAAAAAAAAAAACCTGCACAAACAACACACTGCAGAATCCCGAAATTCTGAAAATTACAAATGAAACACTGCACAATTCCAAAATTCTAAAAAATACAAACATTTAAAAAACCCTGCGTGCGTGTGTGGAACTAGATGAGGTTATTTATTCTTACCAGGCTCCCTGGATGCAGGTCTGGCTGTTAAGGTAGTCAGCGATTGATGGAGGGCTGCTGCTGGGGATTCTCCATCAGAAATGACCTCTGTCAAAGACAGAAAAAATTAATCCTAAAGTTTGACATCTTTTTGAACAACAGAACCCACCAAAAAACCCTTGCTAGAATTTACCAGTTTCATCAGAGATATATAGCTGCAACTCCACAGGCGCTTCCAATGCATGCGCCATGGCTGGTGCCAAAAGATCCTGGGACTGCATACCCGTGTTCATTTCTTGATCAAGAATTTCTACATGCAAAGAACAGAATAGATTGAAAATAAGAACTCTTTTTTTCTACCAACTATCAGGATTAAAACTTTTTAGAAAATAGACCTCTCAAACATACCTTGCAAATTGTTCAGGTCCTGAGAATCCATTCTTTGCTTCTGGCAGAGAGCGACGTGAAAGCTAGTAGCTTTTTGAAGAAAGCGTGGATGGTGCGCAGTGCAGCATGCCCTTTTATCTCTGTTACCCTGGAACCACCCCCTTCCGCTGCTCATTGGTGCATTTAAATGTCGCCAGACACTCCCCCACGTGATGGGGGAGGGTGCCCCAAAATTGAAATTTTGGCGCTTTCTCCTTATATTGCCCCTGTCTCAAAACACATGTGCTGGTATTTTAGGGGGCATAATATCTGTGTCATTCTCTCCTTTGCACATTGTAGGTGGGTTCTGACCAATGGGGACCCTAAAATGCCTTGTGCTATTATGCCACAATCATATGTGATTAACTTTTTTTTTCACCAGAGACACGGAATATTGCTATAAAAATGGTCAGTGTGCTTAAACATTCTCATATCTTAAATAAAACAGTTTTTTAAAACTGTGACACACATTTTGAGTGAAATCAGTGGAGAGATATAAAAATCATCCACCACCACCACCCTCCCCTCCAATCTTTTTTTAAATGATGCAATTTTCCTGTTTTTCCCCACTTGCCATATTCTGTTATTCCATTAGGTTGGAGCAGCAGTGATGTCATCTTCCTGTTGACCGCTAGCTCTAACGCCATATATCTTCATAGATAAACCAAACACCCCAACTTTTACACAATGATGCTGCAAACACTCTGGCTGGGGGTGGGGGAAGTGTTTATGCACACATGGAATCTTGAAGTGCATGCTTAGTTGGGGAGATTGCAAAAATTCCCACCTTCTGCATTTCCTTCAAGCTCCTATCTAATTGGCTGCCTCCTTTGCCCGCCCCCAACCTCACCCACTAGCGAGCGCGGGTTGGACTCTCTCTCTGGAAGCCATTCTGCTAAAAAACGTTGACAGAGACGCATGGTTCTACTTTCCACGGGCTGGCTTTATTTTAAGAAGGATTTTTTAAACTGTAGCTGAGGATTCTCTCATTTTGCACTCTTTATTTCTCTTTTAAAAAGAATGGAACTGGTGTGTGTGTGGATTTGCTGCTTGCATGATTTAACGGGAATGGGGGGGAGAGACTATGGCATTCTGCTCTCTCATGGTAAGTAAAAAACTGCTGCTTGTCTTTTTTAAAAAAATAGGCTGTTTGCAAACTAACTAAGGTTATGGGTTAAAACTGTTGCTTGTGTGCTGAATGGCTTAAAATGGAAGCTAGAAACCAGTGCCGTGGGCTGTTTTCCTGGTAATTTTTGCCTCCCTTTGCTAAAACTTTTAGAAGGACCCTGTGTGTAACTGTTTAAACTGTATTTTTTAAAAAAAGCTGATTGCTTTTTTGAAGGGCACTGTGGGGAGAGGGACTCTATGCTCTCAACCAGAACTGCCACCCCTTTAAAGGTGGGGTGAGCTGTTTGCAAACTAACTCTCTCTCTCACACACACACCTTTCAGTCTCCCAATATTTCCAAAGCACTCGTCTCTGTAAAACACACACAAATGCCCTGCCATTCTCTCTTTTTTTAAAGTCTTCCACTCACCCCTCCCATGGTACAACCCTCCCCCAACACCAGCCATTTCCCCCCCTTGCTACAACCTCCTTCCAGCAACCATGGCTGACAAACCATAACTCCTCCCTACTCTGTTACCATTGAATGGCTGTCCAGCCAACTGGGGAGGCAGGGGGAGTGGGGGAAGGGTACCACAGCGTGGGATGGGATTTGGGGGGTGGGGGGGTGGAGGAGGGGTGCCCTGGTGGGACTTCTGCCCAGAAAGGGGGGGGCATGGTACCTGTCAGTTCTTGATTTGATCCCCAGAAAGGGGGCGTGGCACCTGTCAGTTCTTTATTTGATCCTCAGAAAGGGGGTGTGGCACCTGTCAGTTTTTTATTAGATCCCCATAAAGGGGGGCGTGACACCTGTCAGTTTTTGATTTGATAGAAGGTATACCCTTTAACTACTCAGGTCTCCCAAGTCCTAGGCTTACTTAAGGCTTGCTTACTGTAATGTGCTCTTTGTGGGGCTGCTCTTAAAGACAGCTCAGGAACTTTGACCAGTACAGAATGCTACTGCTTTTTTAATAATTGGTGTAAATTATTTCACTCATATCTCCCCTATTCTAAAAGATCTTTATTCTTGTTTCTGGGCTTGGTTTAAGGTGCTGGTTTTGATCCCAAAGGTCTTTGATGAACTGCGACCCACGGCCCTGTGTGAGTTAGGACTGCCAGCTCAAATTTGGGATGTTCCCGGGGACCTGGGGAAGTGCTTAGAAGGGGCTGAGTTTGAGAAAGAGGAGGAGGAGCTCAGCAGAGATGGAGGCTGCCTGCTCAGAGGGAGCTGAACTCTGTAGTCTGGAGGTCAGTTGTAATTCTGGAGGCTGGTGGTCCTGCATGCACAACTTTATTCTTGTGAACCTTTCAGTTAGGGAGTTGCATATGATCCTGACCCACTCTGAAGTATATTTCTGCATTTGCCCCAAGGCAATCAAATGTACTCCCAGTGAACATATGGAGTGCCATCTTGCTGTCTGCAAAGAAGACCTCTATAAGTTTGATTGGACTATTGTGGATGTCTTCTGACATTGTTTTGTGGGATTTTAAGCATTTTATTCCTTACAACCTATTGTATTTCCTATACTGCCTAAAGAAAGATGGCCCACAGGTATTTTAATATAAATAAAGAATAAAGGCTAAAGAATAAAGGTTAACGTTTGCAAGGTGAGAATTCTGAGGTTTTTTTGAGGCTGTGCTCCCTTCAGCTCTGTGCAAGTGCCGTTTTATTTTGGGTTTGCTTTTATGCATGAAGAAAAATACATGATTTTTAAAGTTTACACCTTTTATAAACAACTAACCTGCACTTTTGCCTGCTAGTATAAAATTAGTCTCTCTTTAGCTTTTAGCTCCAAACCCTACAGTTCCTTAAATCAAGATTACCCATCTCTGTTAGACATTTGAAAGGGGAGAATTATTCTTTTTCTGCAACCAATTGTGACTTCATTTCTATTTGGGCAAAGTAATTCTGTCTCCATAGAGATGGAACTGGGGAGAATTGGGCCTCCTGCACTGGAATTGCACAAAGATGTCAGTTAAGTCTGTGCCAGCATTCTTCTTGTATATATCCCATAGTATGTGTCAGTCGGCCCTGATTTCAGAAAGTAACATTTCTTTGCAGTGCTCCACCAGATATATCATGGAGAAGTACTGAGTTTGTTACACCCAGTGGTGGTGGAAATTACAGGAACAAAAGAGTCTAGTGACATCTTAAAGATGAACTTCTATTGTGCCACATGCTTGTGTGAGACAGACCCTGCTTCATTAGATGTGGGAAGTGTCACTTTCAGTCCGAAGATTTATATAAAGCAAGAAGTGTCAAGGCCGGGGGGAGGGGGTCCAAAGTCCTGGCATCCCTGAACTGTTTCATGCATTCTGTATGGTAGCTGGAAGCATGTAGGTTCAGGGCACAATCAGCAGGTTTCCGGTATGAAGTGGTTTTTTGATGTCACTCAGATAAGATCTAGATAGAGAATCCTCCCACCCGTCTTCCCCTCTGAGAGCCAGTTTGGTGTAGTGGTTAAGTATGCAGACTCTAATCTGGGAGAACCAGGTTTGATTCCCCACTCCTCCACTTACAGCTGCTGGATGACCTTGGGCAAACCATAGTTCTGTCAAAGCTGTTCTCTCAAGGGCAGTCCTCAAAAGAGCTCTCTCAGCCCCACCTACCTCACAGGGTGTCTGTTGTGGGAGGGGAAGGGAAAGGAGTTTGTAAGTGGCTCTGAGATGCCAATCTCCTCCTCCTCCTTCTCAAGACAAATGTTGTTATGTTGCCCAAACTATTTGTTTTTCTCAAAGGGGCTTGGATGTTTGGATGAAATTTGGTGGCAAGCTCTCAGATTTTGTGATTACCTTTGATTGTCTAGAGGCAGATGTCTCCTGGAACATAACTTGGATAATTTATTTTTATTTATTTCACGTGATTTATATCCTGCCCTCCCCCACAGCGGGCTCAGTACAGATAACGATCTGTACTAATAGCTACCAATATCAGTACAGATAATTAGCTGTCCTAACATTTTTCATTGGCCTGGGAAGTGATGTAATAAACCGCCCTCTGAAATCCTTTAAGTTTAGTTGAAACTCTTCTTCCTTCTCTTGGAATTGCCTGGAACCTTCCAGATTCCTTTCAAAACATCTTTGTAAGCAAAATTCACTTGCTGATCTTCTCTGCTGGGAAAAAAGTAGTGGTGAAAAGGAAGCAGAGACCTGAGGCCATGTAGATGCATGCATGCACACTCATACACACACACACACACACACAGAGCTCCTTGTAAGTTTTCCTGCACTATAGATGTGATGACTGTTTCGTGTCACTCGGTCTGTGGGCGGGGAGCGTCCTGATGGGCAGACCACCAGACAGTGCAATTACAGGACGTCTCGTTTCCTTTTGGAGGAGGTGCCCAGGCTTGTGCTTAATGGTTTGGCGACTACTAGAGAGGAGTGGTTTTGAGGCTGGGGGCTGGTTTGGATGCAGGGGGTGGGAGCAGGCGTAGGGGATGGAAATCCTGGAGTCTCAGCACACACCCCTTGGTCTGCAATTTGATTTGGGAAATCCATACATCTCTGCCTGATCTACTTGAGGATCAGGACTAATCCTTCTCTCAGCAGTGAAAATTAAAAGATGGTAAAATATAGTGGGCCACATGACTGGTGCCATACAGAGTAAAGTGCACTGTAAAGGCACTGCTGTGCCCTGTCAATGCCATGCCCATGCCTCTGAATATCCTAGAGCAGGAAAAAACACGTATGTGGAAGTGTCCATTTGGGGGTTGAATGTAGTGCTTTGGGAGATGAAAGCAGAAATGTTTGGCTCAGAACTGCTTGGTTTTGAGAACAGTGACATCAGGTTGAACTTCCAAGCTGGCGTGACCAATTAGTACAGGTGATGACTAATGAGACCCAGATATTGTCAAAAGTACATCTAATTTGAAAAATGGACTGCAGCGCTGCACAGTAAATTTGTCAGTGGTAATTTCGTTGTCTTGATAGCCTGCTGAAGCGTGTGTTTCCTAATGTAATCTCAAGCAGAGGCAGAGTTGGCACAAGGGAGCAGAACAGCTGCAACATATTGGATTATATGTAATTCCACGTTGTCTTCTTTTTGCATACTCAGGCAGACGATGCTTGCTTAAAAGTAACAGTCGGTATAGGAAGAAAAGAGGTTTTTAAAGGAGCGTGCTGAAAGCTTCAGTGAAAGTGCGTGCGTGCATGGCTTGATACACTGGTAATCATAGTCCCCAAAATACAAACTTGTGCATGCGGAGCTGTGGATTGGACAATATCTGGGGTCACACAAGCGTTGCAGAACAACTTTCCTTCATGCATGAGGCTCAGCGTCTGCTACAGAAAATCCGACTGTGGGCAAACACCCAGTTAATCCATTTTTGCAACGTACACTTTTTAAAAGATGGGACTGCTGTCAGATCACACATTAGTCCTTGTGTCCCCTGCCTATCTGCCACTGGTCCTGTCAACAGGCCTGCGTGGTGAATTCTGTGCTAGGAATGTAATTTCCAGACACACACAGGTCTGATTCAGATCAGCCCCACAGTACACAGAGAAGGGGGGCTTAAGCCTCTCTCCCAAGCAGTGTTCCCTCTAAGCTGAGTTAGTGTGAGCTAGCTCACAGTTCTTTGGCCACCAGCTCACACATTTTTGTCTTAGCCTAGGAAGGAGGGATCCAGAGCAAACTAATTTATGCAGCAGCCCAATCGCTCGCTCACAACCTTAATGCCGGTAGCTCACAGAGTAGACTTTCTGCTCACAAGACTCCACAGCTTAGCGAGAGCATTGCTCCCAAGCCATTTTTCTGTCCTGCTATTCGCCCTGGGGCTGTTTCAGATTGGAATTCCCCCCTCTCCTCATGTAACACAGTCCCAATGCAAATCGAGCCCTGGGAATTAAGTTCTGAGCACAGAACTACTAGATCATATTCATGGACAGCACCCACTGCTGGTGCATGGGGTAGGGGAATGAGGACTTTGTAATGTGTGTTAAGGATGTTAAGACAATCTCACAGCATATCAAATGTTGTGCTTTTTATTTAGAAGAAGAAGAAGAGATTGGATTTATACCCCGCCCTTCACTCGGCATCTCAGAGTGGCTTACAATCTCCTTTCCCTTCCCCTCCCCACAACAGACACCCTGTGAGGGAGGTGGGGCTGAGAGAGCTCTTTCAAGGACTGCTCTTGAGAGAACAGCTCTGAGAGAACTTGTGACTGGATGTGGAGGAGTGGGGAATCAAACCTGGTTTCAATTATACCCTGCCTTTCTCCCCAGCAGGAACCCAAAATGGCTTAGAACATCCTCTTCTCTCCCATTTTACCCTCTCCCTAACCCTGCACCAGTTATCCTGCTGGCAACCTCTCAGCTCCCTCAACTATTCAGTCGGCCGGGGGGGGGATAATGCAAAACTCACTGCTGCATTGGTGACGTCATTTCCAAAACAAACCCAGAAGTGATGTCACAGTGCTCTAGGGTTCAGCAGAAACTCAGAGTTTCCATTGGACCTTACAGCAGTGTGATGTCACTTACAGGTTCACTCTGGAAATGACATCATGCTCTCAGCTCAACGGCACCCCTCCCTATCCTGCCTTCCAGTCTCCAACCAGGTGCCAATCACCAGCTCTCAACTCTACCTCTGAGGCAAGCGTGGTTGACTAGAAGGTCACCTGGCACACTTCCATTGCATGGCCTACAGCCATGAATATGTGACCTTCAGCCTTCCTTACCTCTGCAGCTCCAGCAGGTCCAAATGAATATGTGACCTTCAGCCTTCCTTACTCTGTCCATCTCCCCTGTTTTCTTTCCACTCTTGGACCTCATTTTGGTCTTTTTATTTATTTCTTTTATTCAACTTCTATCCTGCCCTCCCCACATGGCAGGCTCAGGGCGAGTTACATCAAATTTGATAAAAATACAATATACACAATTGACATTAAAACCTCACAGATGCCAACTCTGGTATACAGTTCTGATCCGCTGAGGGGACACCCAGTAAAGAGGGAGGGACGTCCGTCTCCCCAGTTAAAAGCCTGGTGGAAGAGCTCCGTCTTGCAGGCCCTGCAGAACTGTAAAAGGTCCCGCAGGGCCCTGATCTTGTATGGGAGCTCATTCCACCAAGTAGGGAGGTGGATGTCCCTGGGGCCAGGGACCACGAGAAGATGTTGATTGGCATATCGTAAAGCCCTTCGGGGCTCATAGAGGGAGAGGCGGTCTTGCACCAAGGTAAGCACCAACACCTTGAAACAGATCTGGTACTCAATAGGCAGCCAGTGCAGTTTGCACAGCACCGGGCAGATGTGGGCCCGCACAGCAGCAACATCAGTACCCCTGCTGCTGCATTCTGCACCGGCTGCAGTTTCCAGAGCAGAATTATTTATTTATTTATTTCATTAGATTTTTACCCTGCCCTCTCAGAAGAGGCAGCCTCACGTAGAGAGAATTCCAATAATCTAGTCTGGAAGTGACCATTGCATGGGTCCCTGTAGCCATGTCCCAGAGAGTGAGATGTGGGGCCAACGGCCTGATCTGTCTCAGATGGAAAAAGGCAGACCTGGCAGTGGCGGTGACCTGGGCCTCCATAGTTTTCTTCCTCCTGTTTTACTTGCCACTTCCCTTCCTTGGCACCTTTTTCCCAGGGCCCTCCTTTCTTTTTGTCAGGTAGCCCTGTCATGGCGTTGGAATGCAAGGGGAGTACTCTCAGTCTACCAGCCTCTGACCATTACTGTTCTACTGTCTGTATGTTATCGTCTTCCTGACCTTGTAATGTCTCCAGCTGCAGAACTCCGTTGTTGGGAATCAGTGGCTTTTAGATTATTTTGCCCGCTTTGCCCGCTTGCTTTGCCTGCGCGTGCAAACTATACTCATTGGCTTCGGCTCATTTAGGGGGGTGTTTGATTCCACCATAATTTAGGGAGCCCTGCTGTACCTGGGTATTCCTGACACAAGCTGTACACGTGTCTTTAGTTCTGTTTCACCAATAAAGAGATTCTTCTACTGAAGCCCAGTGTTGTGTGGCCTGACTCAGGAGCCTGACGCTTTTGCCCCAGTAGCAGTGGAAGAAAGCTTCACCAAGAGCTGGTGCACCTGAAGCTACTTTCCAGCGACCAAAATAGGACAGAGGAAAGCCTCACGCGATCTCCTCAGCCGGAAAAGCCTTGGGCCCCTGCTCTTCAATCGGCCAGATGAAATGGGTCACTTGGCAAATTAAGTTCAATTACCACCGTTTATATTGACACACTGCTGAGCTCAGACGCCACACATGAAGCATAATCTAAAATAAGATTAAATTTGAGCTCCGTATAGAGAGAGGACATCATCTACACACTGTGGGCTTCTCATGTTAATCTACTTTAATGACACGAATTTGAGAGGAAAATGTAATGTCATTTCACTTGCACCCTGTAATTACACTAAGGCGCAGTCATCAGGTGAAGTAGCTAATGTTTCATTATTAAAAAGGGCTAGTACTTTCCAGGGTCTCTTTATGGAAAGTAACTTGCACAAAAGTAGGGTATTCTAACAAATGGTGCCTTAAAATACCCAGAGCGATCTATGCAGCAGAGGCAACCTGAAAACCTTTCTGATGCAAATTGTTCCCAGAGATAGCAGAAAGTGCATAGCACCAAATGTGGTTGAGAATTAACAGTCAATTCCAACGTGCAAAGAAAAACGGAGGATAAAAGGACAAGTTGGTGAGGAGGGGGGACTGTAGTTTATTGTGAGTTTCTTCTACCCCCATGTCTATGTTGCCAGGTGGTGGTGGTTTTTGGTAATGGGATCATATGCGGAGCATGTGGAGTCTCTGGAAAAATGGGGAACTGTGTACAAATTGGTTCAAGACCCAAAGACTCTTTCTGGAGGCTCTGGAACCCAGGCCTGAAATGTAGAAATTGAACATGCAGTGGAAGGAGTGTACTAGCCCCTGTGTGTGCTTTGGACAAATGCTTTCCCTGTGTATGCCCAAGGCTATCATGAAATCATATAAATACTGGTGGCAAAACATCCAGAATACAGCTTTAGCCTCTACAAAAGTTTTATTGTGAACATGGCAAACTTTTGTTTTACCGTGATTTTTAATTCTTACATTTTGTTTTATGGGCTGTTAAACTCGAATAAACTTGACTTGACTTGGCAGCAAAACATATTCCCATGAAGGTTGTTGTGGGTGGGAAAATCCCCACAGGGGGAGGAGGAGGAGGAGGCTGTTTGTTGTCATTTGGCCTTTGAGTCAATTCACCAATTTCTCATTCTGTTCCTAAATATATTTTGCTTTGTTTGTCTGCCTGTAACATCCCTGTTGAATATTAAGGTATCAAAACGTGGAGCCTGTAAAGAGAACACACCTTCGCATTTCAGGTTTGAATGTCAGTGTTGCCTTTGCACTGTAGTTTTCATAGAGAGAGAGAAAATGAAGACTACAGTTTAGTGCAAGATCGTACTATTTGAGTAAGGCATGAAACACACGTCTCTTTGGACAAGTAACCCAAGTACTGTGCTTGGAATCCTGTATGTTCTGCTCTGAGGGTATTTTCACGAGCTTATTTTATACGACATGAGAGTGCATGGGTGCGATCCCATGAGCAGTCTGGCCCGGCATAGCCAGCCCTCTCCTCTGGGTCAAATGGGTGGGATCAGACATGCAAATCTGGCTCCTGTGCCCCAGTCGTCCCTATATCTTGTGCTAAAACAACTCCCACGTGGATTAAATAGCCACCAGCAAATTCCAGTGGCTACCTCGATGAAGCCCTTCCATGGCAGGTTTCCGGGCATCTGATTGCCCGGGCGAGCCATGGAGACGCATGAGCAGTGTGATCGTTCCGCTCCTTTTCTGGTGTGCCCCTTTTTTCCTCCAGCCCCACTCCGAGGTGTGCTTCAGCTCCCCCACTGGTTGCCTGTGGCTCTCCTGCATGGAAGCACATGCGTGCATGCAAATCCCAGTGCTTGGGTGAGGAAGCAGGGACGAGGGGACCTAGAGATGCTGTCGGCAAACTGTAATGCCAAGCAGGAGAGCTGCAGAAGGCTTATCACCCACTTTCCTGGTCGCAGACTGCTCCGCTAAATGTGGAGGGGACTGCAATTGGCCGCCCTGGACAGTGGGGCGATGTGGGGGGACGGGACCGTGCAGACATGTCAGGGTGAAGGAGTTCTCAGAACTATATGGGGGCTGACTGAACTTCCTGACAGGAACATGTCTGTGCTCGTCTGCTTCTGCACATGCCCAGCGAGACTTTGGAAAAAATCCATTCAGCCACGAGCCCATGGTTGCAGCACAATGTTGATGTGAACGACCGATCCTGGTCCTACGGCACTACGATGCCAGCTGAGCGGCTGCTGTGTGATTGACACAAGGGGTCCCAATCTCAAGTGGCTTATTTAGAGCCGATATACTGCCGCGGCAACTTGCACGCACCGTATAATCTTGCAGCCAGAGGAAGTAGGGTTAGCATTTACCTCCTTGTGGCAGAAGTCCTCCTGTTGATACTCAGGTATACGTGTGCTCACCCAATAGAGTGGCCGGCCGGAGGGGAATGAAATGGGGCGAGTGACCATGATCGACACTGCATTGTCAATTCCAGATTTTACCACCTGGGAATTCCTAGAACAGGGTTGCCAGCTCTGGGTTGGGAAATACCTGAAGATTTTGGGGGTGGAGCCTGAGGCAGATGGGGCTTGGAGAAGGGAGGTGTTGGAAATGGATGGGTTGCAAGGTCCAGATTCTGGCCATTATAGGGTTAACTTATTTACCTTATGTACCATTGTTTAGACTGACCTGGAAGGAAACCTGGCAGACAGCCTATGCAAGCAAAGCCCATGAAAGTTAATTAGTATTGATTGATTAATGTATTCAGGTGACTTCCTTCTAGGGGTCAAGAAGAAGGTGATTCTCCATTGTTGTGTGACCATGCTTTGTAGCTGTAAGATGTAACAATGTAGCTCTAGATAGCTCTTTTGTTTGTACGTTTCCTGTGTACCTTTTCCCCTTAGAAATAAAGGGGTTTTTTTTTACAAAGAAAGAAATATCTCCTCTCCAGTGAAGCAAAGATCCATTGCAAACTCTGAGTATTTAAGTATTTTTGACTATTTTCCCCAACAGGAGGGACCTCAGTGAGGTATGATGCCACAGAGTCAACCTTCCAAAGCAGCCATTTTCTCCACGGGAACCGATCTCTGTACCCTGGAGTGCAGCTGTAATTCTGGGAGCTCTCCAGCCACCGGCGCTTGGGGTCAAACCGAGAAGCAATGTCACGATGTCTATCAGTGCATCTCTCCTCTGTGCCCCACCCGCCAGATCTCCCAGGGATGGAAGGCAGAGTCCTGGCGACCCGAAGAGGAAGTGACCCACTGATGAGAACCACCGGCAGATGCTCCAGAGTGACTGACAGGGGACTGAGGGAATCCGTGCCAGAGCAATCGGTAGCCAGTTAGTAACCACACTGACATTTCCCAGTGGTCACTAGGAAAGGATGGCTCCTCCTTCTCTCTGGATCGCTGTGCTGCAGGGGTGCCCAGAGACCCGCCCCTCCAGCTGCCATGAAACTGGAGCCATTATAGTAATCTGGTTTACTGATGTCCCCTGGGGTGGCAGGGCAGAGAGACCGGAAGTTCTCTAAACTGAGATCAGGGATGTTTCTGTCTGTGTGGTGGTTTTCTCCACATAGCAAGCTGTCCATAGGCACAATACAGCCACACATACCAAGCCCTGTGTTTCCACATCACTATCAACCCTTTTCCCAGGTATGCCATGGTTTGAGGAAAATCATCTCATCCATGTGAGGAACTAATGTGCGTGGATATAGCAATAAGTATGTACCTAAATAGTTTATTGCAAGGCAATATTGCAAGGCAAAACAAGGGTTGCCAACCTCTAGATGGTGGCTGGAGATCTCCTGAGAGATCAGTTTGCCTGGAGAAAATGGCCAGTTTGGCATTGTAGGCCACTGACGTCCTTCCTCTCCCCAAACCCTGCCCTCCTCAGGCTCCACCACCCAAATCTTTTGGCGTTTCACAACCCAAAGCTGGCAGTCCCACACAAAACAGACAGGTATGTGAAATACCCCACACATGAGGATAACTGTTTCATCTGCTTCAAAGATGCCACTCATTCTGGAGGTCTGAGACAGGGGACATCACATCTGGAACTTCCAACACCCCCTCTCGATGGACCATGGCTCAACTGGATTCCATCTCTTGGGACTTCAAATCATTCTCTGGCTTGGTGAGAGCATCTGCAACCATCTCTTTCATTAAGCAGTGGATCAGCTTGACAATTCCTTCTTGCTGCAGATGTCTCACCAGGTGATACTTCACATCAATGTGCCTGGTATGCTTCCTCACATCTTTCTCAGAAATGTGGCTGCAACATTTGTTGTCCTCAAACACTGTAACAGGCTTTGGTACATCTAGGCCCATGTCTTTCAGTAGTATTAGCAGCCAGTGGGACTCTTGAAAGCCTCGTGCAGCTGACACATATCCTGCTTCAGCACTGGAACTTGCAGCTAATGTAATGTCTGGTCTGGTCAAAGTGGAAATGTGCAAAAGCTTACCTAGTGCTTCATGGTATCAGTTGCTTCCAGGTAGCTCTGCAGATTCTTCTCCCTGCTTGATGTAGTTTGGCTCCATGGGAATGTATTTGCTTCTCTAATCTTCTGTTCTTGGCTGATGAGAAATCTGCCATCTGTTTCTCTCTGTATCTTTATGCCAAGGTAGTGTGCAATGCTGCCAAGTTGCTTAAGTTCAACTTCTTTGCTTAGATGATCCATGATTTCCTTTCTGTCATCTGGATTCTCTTGCACTAGTAGTAGGTTGCAATCACAAGTCAGGATATAAGTCCATTTTTCATCTTTGCATTTGGTATACAGGCAGGGATCAGATTCACTTCTCTTGAAGTCTGTCTGGAGTAGTGTAGTATGTGGTTGCTGCAGTCAGGTGTTCAACCTCCATCCTCTTGTGTGCTGCAACAATCAGGAGTATTCTTACTGTTGTGAACTGGCTCCTCTGTGCCTCTTGAGCTGGTAAGCAAGAGATGTCACTCATCACCAATGTTCCCTCTAAGTTGCGGAGTCATGTGAGCAAAAATTCTACTTTGTGAGCTACTGGCATTAATGTTGTGAGCAAGCAATTTGGCTGCTGCATAAATTGCTCTGGAGCCATCCTTCCTGAGCTAAGACAAAAATCTTTGAGCTGGAGGCTAAAAAACTGTGAGCCAGCTCACACTAACTCAGTTTAGAGGGAACACTGCTCATCACACAATGCAGGCTCCGATTTTCCCACCGTCTCTGCAAGCAGATTCATTCTCAGGGTTGGAACTTCTTTATTGGAGCACGTTGATCATCTCACCTCTGGCTGTCCGGTCTCTCTGGGTTCCTCTTGTGGTTCAGGCACATCTGATGCATCTCTGGGTTGCATCTGTGGTTCAGCTATGGCTGCTGGAGCATCTTGAGTCGTCTTATCTGCCAGGATCACCTCAGGGACTTCCTCCCCCCCCCGGTGTTCCCCACATCAAGGGATGCCAGCTGGTTGTCCACTTCAGCGTCAGCCCCCTCTGAACCTTGAGGCCTTTCATTTTCATCAAAACGAACAGATCCGCTGATAGTGATTTTGTTAGTCTTTGGGTCCAAGATTCTGTAATCCTTGCATATAGCTGCATATCCAACAAAAATGCCTTCCTTTGTACGATCACCAAGCTTTGATCGCTTTTCTTAAGGGATGTGTGTGAAGGCTCTACAGTCAAACACTCTTAGGTGGTCCATGGATGGCTTATGACCAACCCACAGTTCCTAAGGAGTCACACCTGTTGCTCTTGTGACTAGCTTATTCTGCATGTAGTTAGCTGTGACAATAGCTTCATCCCCAGATTGTACGGTTAAGCAACTGTCTCGGAGCTTGGTACATACTGCGTCTAGGAGTGTGCAGTTCTTGCATTCGGCAACACCATTCTGTTGTGGATTGCAGGGCACAGCCACCTGGTGCTGTATACTTTGCTCTTTCAGGAACTGCTCCATTGCATTTGAGCAAAATTCTCCTCCATTATCTGTATGCAGAATTTCTGGTTTCCTGTTGCTATATGTTCCTTTATCTTATCAAAAGCTTCAGACTTATTTTTAAGAAGATACAAAATACAATACCTTGAATAATCGTCTATGCGTGTTAAGTCGTAACAGTACCCACTGAGGGTAGCAGGAAGAGGACCCCCCAAAAACAGTATGGATCAGCTGCAGTGGGGCTGTGGTGGTTCAGTGCTTTTTCCTTGTAAACAACAAACACAAGTTAGGTGAGGATTACATTCAGTAAGGTTCATGCCTTTCACCAAACCTGCATGTCCTGTCCTTAATGTTTCGAATATTCCTATGACATGTTCTCCTATGCCACAGGGTAATGCATCCACTGTGCTTGCAGGTTTTAGAAAGATTTACTTCTTGGGTAAGTGGTTCCACCTCATAGTCACTATCTGACGTTACTTTTGGCATACCATATTCTGGAGTTTCATTGCTTTCATCTGGCATCTCATCATTTTCCTCTTTGGGCATTGCATTGTGTCCAATAAAGTAATCATTTTCAAAGAGTTCAGAATTTTCATGGTACAACTCAGGAGAGTAGACATCTATGCAAAAATCTTCATTTCTTTCCACACTATAAAGCCCCTTTACTAATTTTCCTTTGACATAGGTCTGTCCATCTTTTATAACAAAACAGCCACAAACAGTAAAAAGTGTTTCAAATCCTAGTTTGGCCAGTTCACATATTGATAGGGTATCTGTTTTCAGATTAGGAATCAGCAGGACATTCTCAATTTTAAGTTGTCCTTTTGCATCATTCACTGGTAAAATCACAGTTCCGACATGATTTGCTTTTACAAAGTTCCCATTGGCCAAACACATGCTGATAGGCCTTCTTAATTCTTGTATTTCAGTAAACAGTTCCTCTGAGCTAAATAGTGACTACATAGCTGCAGAGTCAAAAAGTATTTTTCTGTTCTGTTGATTATCAAAAATAGTTCCTATGTTTAAAATTGTGATCAGATTTCCCTTTGAAATCATTGGGCTTGCCCACCATAGGTGATGAACATGCTGCTGAAAAGTGTCCCCTCCCCCCCAGAACTGTAACAGGTAATCTGAACTCTTTTGTTTGAAGTAGAGGGAAGTGGCCTGGCATCCTGCTGAGCACAGTCCTTCCTCAATGGCTCTGAATGCCAGCTTTGCGGCGGACTGGATAGGCTCCAGTCACGAAGCACGGCAGATGCAGTGGTTTACAAGAAGCCTTGTTTCAAAATTGATCTGGTAACATGCAAAAATCTTGAGACAATGCTTTCCTACTGGAAACTTCCATAGAAATCTCATTCACAGCCTGTGCAAAGCTTAAATCTCCTTTAATTTCCAGGTATGAAATCCCTGGAATGAAACGGGGGGGGGGTGTGAGAGTGAACGGAACAAAGCAGCTGTTTTAGATGGTTCATCCAGAGTTTCCCCTGAATCAGCAAACTGGGAGAAAATATCCTGCATGGATCTCACATGCATTTGGAAACATTCAGTCTCTCTATATTTCAAACTATCCAACTTAGTATTATTCTAAAAGTCCATCCTTTCTGAATATGAGATCTGAGCAATTCATCATAAATCTGTTTAGCTTTTTCAAAGTTCTGTATTTTAGACAAATAAGATGCAGACAAAGAACTCACTATGATGCCTTGGGCTCAGTTGTCATTCACTTCCTACTTGGGTGGGTCTTGGGTGGGGCGTCCCTCTCCAGGTGACCTTCCAGCAATTGGGATTGTAAGGCAAACCTCAGACGCACATGCCATTCTGCAAAGTTGCTCCTTGTGAGGGGAACTAGGGGACTTCGTCTGTCCCAAGTCTCAGCCATGATGCTTTCTTTTTTCTGTCTCTCTAAGCTCTGTGTTTCACAAGCAGATTGCTTCCAGTGGCTTTTCGATGTTTTTGTCTTGCAAAAGAATCCAAGTCTGTCAGCTAGCTTTCTCATTTAGCTGCTGAGGGAGGCACTTTGGATCCACAGACTTTTTCCGGTGGTACCAGTACTAGTTAAGCGGGTTTACCTGGTTTCAGGCTGGGCCCATGACCTATCGAGGTTAACTGGTATGGTTAGTCCAGTTACCATTAGTTAGCAGAGTGCTTAAATAAAGCTACTTATGCAGGAGCTTCACTTTACCAAGTTACTCAGCTTACAAAGCTACACAGAGCCACATTGCAAGTTTGGAAGAGAAATACTTCTCTCTTTATTTGAGAAGTACACTTTGGATAGGAAAGAGCAGAGATTGATAGATTACTGACTTACTAGCTAAAGGATGGAGGTGGATGGTGAGAGGCCCATCTGCCTCATGGTGTCAAGAGAGGACCGCATGTCCTCCTCTTGGTGCATGCAGATAGAGAGCAAGTCTTCTTTCAGAGTGAGAGAGAAACAGGAAAAGGGGAATTGGTCCCTGAGATCACAATCTACTTATCAAAGAGGACCGTGGAAGAAGAGTAGATACAGGAAGAAAGGTCAATTTGCCTGCCTAGCTATCTAGTCTCTCTTGCCACTCAGTCTGGAGGTCTGAGACAGGGGACATCGCATCTGGAACTTACACTTCTGGTGCATGCCGGAAGTGATGTTGCCACATTGCCAGAGACGTAGACTGGGCCTCCCACCCTCTCCTGTTAAGTCCCCCTGCCAGCTAGTTGATCAGCAGCAGGGGGTGGGTATTGTGTAGTGGGTTGGATGCATAATGAAACCACAGACACAGACGTAGTGATTAGCATGGTTCGCTATTACACAACAAGACAACGTTACCTGGACAGGTGGCCAACTATATACAAGCGTGGGGGAACACCCCTGGGTGCCATTGGCGGGTTTGAATTCCCACCACCATTCCCATTGGTCCCCCTAAGCTGGAGCCAGGAGCCTCAGTCCCATTGTTCTCCAGGACTCAAGCTCAGGCTCTGTCGCTGACACCCTGGAGTGGTCAGCAGACACAACACCCCTCCCCACATAGTTCGGACCCTGCCTAGGAGACATAGTCCTTCAGGTTCCCTAGTGGACCGCCATGGTGCCAGAGCTGGTACTTCTCCCCTGTTGAGTTGTGGCTGCATGGGAGGGGCCGTCTCTTCTTCTCCCAACTCCGGGTTTGGAGGTGCCGGCGAGTGCTTACCCGGTGATTCCTCCGGGATTGGGGCTGGCACGTCGTGTTGGGCCACTTCACTGGGGTCTTGTTCCCTTCAGGGCTCCCTTCAGCTACCGGTGGTTCACGCTTGTCCCCTTGATTCAGAAGCTCACCCCCATCCGGCAGCAGGCGCCACCTCAGCTGATCCACATGGCGACGCAGTACTTGGCCACAGTCCGTCGACACCTCATAGGAGATAGGTCTGGTTACAAGGATGACCCTGCCAGCGACCCACTCTGGGCCCCTACCATAGTTCCTCGCAAACACCGAGTCTTCTGGGAAGAACCCCTGTGGTGCCTCCCACTGCTCGGCCCTGTTGCATGCCTCGGGAGCCCGGTTAGGGTGCAGGCAGTCCAGAAGGATTGCAGGTCTCCAGCCCATGAGGAGCTCTGCGGGGCAGCAGCCGCTTACTGGGTTGGGCATGGTCCGGTGTGCTAGGAGGAACCATGCAATGCGAGACTCCCAGTCTCCGTCCGTCAGGCGGCTGAGTGCCTCCTTTGCTGTGCGGACCATCCGCTCTGCTTGGCCGTTTGTCGCTGGGGTGGAATGGCGCTGACCTGATGTGGCGGATCAAATTGTCTCTTAGGAACTGTTGGAACTCCACAGACGTGAATGCTGACCCGTTGTCCGAGACAACCATGTCCAGCAGTCTTGTGTGTCGCAAAGATTTTGCAGAGGGCCCGAATGGTGGCTCGGGAGGAAGTAGTGGAGACAGGACTAACCTCCAGCCTCTTGGAGTACGCATCCACGGTCACCAGGAACGTCAATCTGTGGAAAGGGCCCGGCAAAGTTGATGCGAAGCTGGGACCACGGGGTCCTTGTCGACTCCCAGGACTGTGTGGGTGCACTTAGTGGGCTCAGTCGGACCTCTTGGCAGGTCTGACAATGCTTCACCCAGGCCTCTATTTCACCGTCCATGCCTGGCCACCAGACATAGCTCCGAGTGAGGGCCTTCATCCGCACAATGCCGGGGTGTGCCTCATGCAGAGCCTGCAGAACCTGGTGCTGGAGCGTGCTGGGGACTACAACCTGATCTCCCCACAGCAGGCTGCTCTTGTGCACCGACAGCTCCTCCTGTCGAGCCATGAATGTGCTGAACTCTGAGCCCACTGGAGCCGCAGGCCACCCCCTCACCACCCAGCCGAGGACCCAGGAGATTACAGGGTCCCTGGTCAAGCAGCGGGCAATGTCTGTCGCCTGGAGTGGAGCGTCCAGAAGACTTTCCACCTTGAGGACATGGTGAGCCTGGGCCAGGTCCTCCCCCTCATCCGGCAGGGGGAGCCAGCTCAGGGCGTCGACCTGGTTGGTGCTGCAGGGTATAATTGTAGCCCACAAGGAAGATGGACCACCGTAAGACCCGCGAGGAGAGGACCTGAAGAGTCCGGCGATCCGCCACGAAGAGGCCCAGCAGCAGTCAGTGGTCCATGGCGATGGTGAAGGGCCAGCCATATACGAATTCATGGAACTTCTTCACCCCAGCCACAACTGCCAGTCCCTCGCAGTATCTGGGTGTAGTTCTGCTCAGTCGCAGATAGGGTCCACGAGTAATACGCGACCAGGACCTCCCATCCATCCCGGAGACAGTGTGCCAGCATGGCTTCCACTCTGTAGGGAGATGCGTCACATGCCAGGACCACAGGCAGGGACTCGTCGAAGTGGGACAGTACTGAGTTCGAAATTAGTAGGGCCTTGACACCCCGGAACGCGGCAGCCTGGCGAGGGCCCCAGACCCAGGGCGCCCGCTTGTCGAGCAGCTGGTGTAGGGGTTCTGCTATCGCTGACTTGTGGGGGGAAATGCATGATAGGAATTAAGGAGTCCGAGAAAAGCCTGGAGCTCTGCCTTGGAGGTCAGGGGGGGGAGCCTCCACGATGGCCTTCACCTTATCCCGTGCTTGGTGTAGACCATCCACATCCACGGTGAAGCCTAAGAAGTCCATGGATGCCACCCTGAGCTGACACTTCTCCCGCTTGACCTTGAGCCCGGTGTCCCGGAAATGGCTGAGGACCATGCGGAGGTGGGTGGCGAATTCGTCGGGCGTGGCGGCAGCGATCATCACATCATCAAAAAACGGAGTGACACCGGGTATTCCTTTGAGGAGAGAGTCCATTAGCTGCTGGAATATCCCGGATGCCACGCTCACCCCGAATTGGAGCCAATTCACCCGGAAAGCCCCTCGGTGGGTTACAATCATCTGGGCCTCTGCAGTCAGCCCGTCGACTGGCAGCTGCTGGTAAGCTTGGGCGAGATCTAATTTGCCAAAGATCTTCACCCCTGCCAAGGTGGCCAGGACGTGGCTCACAACCGGAACCGGGTAGGAGAGGTCCGGCAATGCCCGGTTGATCGTGCATTTGTAGTCCACGCAAATGCGGACATCCCCATTAGGCTTTACTGGGGTCATGATCAGACCCCCTGGGCCACTAGGCGGTCCAGTTCTGTGTCGATCTTGGGTTTCAGCGCGAACGGGACCGTCCTGGAACACATATATTTGGGGGCCACCTTGGGGTTGAGCTGCAGCGATACTGGGGGGCCCGTGTACCGGCCCAGCGTCCCCTCAAAGACGGATGGGAACGCGTGACACACCTCCTGGAACTCACGACTAGTGCAATGCTGAACCCCCTCAATCGCGATTCCGAGGGGTTCGAACCAGGCCCGTCCGAGGAGGCTGACTAGGTCACCCTCAACCACGAGCAAGTCCCAAAAACCCTTGAACCCGCGGTACTGCACCTGGAAACTCCAGACCCCCTTTACCGGCACTCAGTTCCTCTGGAAGTCCATGAGCGTCATGGGTTATGGGCGCAAGCGTGGCCCCCCCCGTGGGCATATCTGTTTTAACGTGGCCTCTGAAATGATGGAGCGCGCAGAGCCTGAATCGAGCTCCATTTGTAAGGGGGGGGCCTCTATTTTAACCTGGACATATATTTTGGGGGTAGAGGCCTGGCTGGGGAGTTTCAGTACCTGCTCGGGGGTGTCGTTGAGGAGGTAAAGGTCTTCCGAGGCCGCACACTCCTCGTAGTGCTTATCTGCCTTGCGGTGGGGCTGCTTTGGTGGTGCGTGGGATGCCTTGGATCGGCAGACCATGGCGACGTGGCCTGTGCAGCCGCAGTCACAGCACATGACATCCTGGAACCTGCATGCCTTCCATTCATGCTGGCCGCCACAGCTGGCACACTCCTGCGCCGCTGGCCCATGTTGCTTGCGTGCAGAGCTTGCGAGTGGAGCTGGCGGGCGGTGCAACGCTAGCATCCAGTGGACCTCTGCGTCTTCGGGGTCGCTGTTCCCAGTGGTAGTCACCCGGTGTGTGGCGGTGGTGGCCGGGTGGGACCTCTCCCATGCGGTGGCAGTGGCCAGGGTCGAGGCGATCATTACCTTCTCCTCCCCCATTATACGGCGCCGGAGCTTCTCCTCCTGAAGTCCTGCTACGAACCAATTGCAGAGGGCCATGTCCAAGTGCGTCCCGAATGCACAGTTGGCCGCCAGGTGGCGGAGCTCCACGAGAAACTCTGTGGCAGTTTCCCTCCCCTGCTGGCTCCGCTGATGGAAGACCAAGTGGCAGGTCATCTCCAGCGGTTTCGGCGCGTAGTGGTTTTGCATGGCCTTTATGAGCTCTTCGAATGTGCACTCCTCCACCTTCTTGGGGGAGAGAAGGTACTGCACCAGATCCATGATCACGGGGCCGCAAGAGCAGAGTAACAGGCCCCTTTTCTGATCTTCATCCGTGATCTGGTAGAACACAAGGGCCTGCTGCAGGCCCATGACCCAGGCTCCCCATCGCTGAGGCTGGGAGGCGTCAAATTGCGGCAGCAGCCCGGATCCTGGAGCAACGGCCATTGTGCTAGTCGGTGGCTGAGACATGGCTCTTGGCTCACCCTCAGTGGCGCTCATGTGCGACGCATGTGTAGGGATGGAGCGAGTTTTCGGTAGCATTGTCCAACAGCCCAGCTGGAGCGCTCAACAGGATCCCACCTTCATCGCCATTATTGTGTAGTGGGTTGGACGCATAATGAAACCACAGACACAGACATAGTGATCAGCATGGTTCGCTATTACACAACAAGACAATGTTACCTGGCCAGGTGGCCAACTATATACAAGCGTAGGGGAACACCCCCCTGGTGCCATTGGCGGGTTTGAATTCCCGCCACCATTCCCATTGGTCCCCCCCATTGTTCTCCAGGACTCAAGCTCAGGCTCTGTCGCTGACACCCTGGAGTGGTCAGCGGACACAACAGTGGGGCCTGGCAGTGGGGGATCCCCCATCTCTAGAAAGGGGACTGACAACCCTGGAGCTAACCCAGAAGGCCTTAGAGCAAACAGAAGAGGCAAGGCTTCACTTCCTTACTAGCAAGCTGCAGGACTGCTGGGCCTACACAAACTGTTCAAGAATAGGCCAGGACAATCCTGGGCCTAATGGACAAGAAACAGTTTTAGTTAAGCATTGTTATATCTCCTTTTCAAGCCAAGTTATCTGTCTTGAAGTTTCTGTGTTAACTAATAAACTATTAAGTTACAGGAAACTGTGTGTTCGTTGTTGTTCCACTATGCAATAGGCTCTGCTAGGGAATTCAGAATATGCTGGTTCCAACCATAGAACAAACAAGATGGATTTCCCAGTCCCCTATGACATTAGAACTAACATTCCAAAATGTCACACAGTGCTGGCATGGTGACCTGCAGCATGTTGAACCCTGTGCCCTATGTCATCTTGGAGGTATCCACACATGGAAGCTGGGGTCTTGTGTAAAATGCAGATACTTCCAAGCTATACTAGGCTCCCCTTCTTATACTATTCCTGAACCAGTCCCAGAATTCACTGGAACTGGGTGGGTTTCACATCCATCCTGCACATCTAAAACAGAAATCTGTTCTGTCTCAGTTTGAATCTGGGACTGCAGCTAGAGCGATGTTTTAGACAGAATTCAGAGCAATGCTTGCATAATGGGAATTAATATCCAGATGTACACTTGGAGTGAAATGCATTCACTCAGCCATGCACATTTTACAGTGTACGCATATGTGCGAGTCAAGTAATAATTGGAATAGCTCAAACAATAAGTAAACTTTGACGGTATGCTGAGTAACAACAATAGACTGGAAGATCAAAGAACACTCACATGTTATGGGAACTTCAGGCCGCCTTGTTAAATAATGCATTCAGCAACAGCCATAGCTTGAGGGTGAAAGAGTTGGTGAAAACCTGTCTGCATTATGAATGTTAAATGATAAGCAAGCCGTTCTTTGACTGGAAGGGCTTGGCAAGTTGGCAATCAGAAGTCCATTGCAAGTATTTGTGCACAAGAATGAGGATAATGCTGTTGTCACTTGTCTGCTGAATTGATATAACCCTGGCTCTTAAGCTCTCAAAGGAGCTATGTCAAAGGTAAGGAGATGTGTTTCCTAAGATTCCCAGGGACTTTCTTCGAGGGAGGCTGAATTTCCCATGAATGAGTTTGACAGCTGAATTTACTGGGTTCAAAGGTGGGCAAGTGAGAAAATTGGGCAAGTGAGAACATGCATGCATGAAGAGCCAATTGCCAATTGTACTGCATGGTTAGTTAGGAAGACAGTGGAACAACCTGCTGAGCACCCACACACAGATCAACAACTATCAAGCTGATCTTGAAAAATCAGGTGTCTGTTCGTAACTGATATATAAGAACCTAAGAAGAGCCCTGCAAGATCAGACCTGACGTCCATCTAGTCCATCATCCTTTCTCACACAGTGGCCAACCAGCTCCTCCAGAGGGCCAGCAACAGAGCATAGAGGCTGAGGCCTTCTGTGACGCCCCTCTTGGGCGTGTTCCCCTCACCTTGGGGCTCTGGGCAAGAGCAAGGGCGGAGCATGACTCAGGTGGGCAAGAACGCTGGGCTTTGGCAGGCGAGGCCTCAGTAGTGGAGCCCTGTCCCCCTCTGGTTACGTCACCGGGAACTGGACAGGGCCTCCGCCGGGTGGTGGGTCATTGGGGTGCTGCCTCTCTCTCTCTCTCTCGTCGTGGAGCGCAGCCCACCTCACTCCAACTCCGGCTCCTTCCTCCCCGGCCTCGCTCCACTTTCCCCCTTTTATTCCCCTTCCCGTGCGTGCTCCACCCTTTCCTTCCTTCCCCTGCCCCCACCATTGGTGCCCTGCCCTGTCCATCGCCGCGTCCGGCCGCTGGTTGGTCCGTCTAACTGGCGTGGGTGGGGATGGGGAATCCCCCGTCGTCCCGTCGCGCTGCTGCTCCAGGGCGGGGCCCGCTTCCGGGACACGGCCCACCGGGGCTCCTGTGTTGTCCTGCCGCCTCCTGTCCATCTCGCTGCCCCGCAAGCTTGACCCGCCGTCTCCCGATCTTCGCGCCGCACGCCTGCGGCTCCGCGCTCTTCCCGATTCTCCCGGCGCCAGTTGTAGGTAAGCTGGGCAGGCCAGGGACTCCTCCTGTGTCGCGGGGCTTCCCAGGTCTACTGATCGGGGCGTCAGCTCGCCACCGCGCTCTGCGTCCCCCGCCCGGTCTCGGTCTCCGAGTCCTGGGTCGGGACACACACCCTCCCCAAGCGTGCTGTTGGTACTCCCGGCGAGCTCCTCGTGCAATCGGGAGAGGAAGTCTGCGTTGGTATGTGTCGATCCAGCACGGTGTCGGACTGTAAATCTGTAGGGGAGTAAAGACACATACCAGCGCATTATGCGAGAATTATGGTCCTTCATGCGGGACAACCACATCAAAGGGGCATGATCTACAACCAGAACGAAGGGGTTATCAGCCAAATAGAATTGTAAGGCCCCAATGGCCCATTTAAGAGCTAATGCCTCCTTCTCTACGGTGGAATACTGCTGTTCTGCTGGGTGTAACTTGCGACTTAGAAACAGGACCGGTTGTTCTTGCTGGTCTACTTCCTGGGCCAAGACTGCCCCGAGCCCCGTGTCGGAGGCGTCTGTAAATTATACAAATGGTTTCGTGAAATCCGGGTTCCTGAGAACTGGGCTGTGTGAAAGGCTCCTTCGGAGAAGTTGGAAAGCCCGGTGCCGGTCCGGAGTCCAACAGAGGGTGTTGGGCTCTGTTTTGCGCAGGCAATCGGTAAGCGGGGCTGCGGTTGCTGCAAAGTGAGGTATAAAGCGTCCGTAGTACCCCACGAAGCCAAGAAATCGGCGTAACTGTCGCTTTGTCACAGGGGGATCCATTTGTTCAAGAGCTGCCACCTTCTCCGGGAGGGGTTGTAGCCGTCCGCGGCCTACCTGAAAGCCTAGGTACTTTAACTCCTGGAACCCAATACGGCTCTTCCGGGGGTTGGCTGTCAAGCCTGCACGGGCTAAAGCTCGCAGGACCACCTCGAGATGGTGCAGATGAGTGGGCCAGTCCGGGCTACAAATGATGATATCATCAATGTAGGCCCAGGCAAAGTGTCCACACTGGGCTAGGACCTGGTTAACAAGGCGCTGGAAGGAAGCCGCTGCCCCATGAAGCCCAAACGGCATACGCCGGAACTGGAACAGTCCCCGGGTGGTGGCGAAGGCCGTCTTCGGCCGGTCTTCTGCTCGAACGGATATCTGCCAGTATCCTTTTGTCAGGTCTAAGGCCGATAGAAACCTAGCTTGTCCCAGTTGGTTAATAAGGTGTTCTGCCCGCGGCATAGGGAATGCGTCAAATGTAGCCACATTGTTCACCTCCCTATAGTCTACACAGAACCTCATGCTCCCATCGGGTTTTGGAACTAGCACTATAGGGCTGCGCCAAGGGCTTTGCGACGGCTCAATCACTCCTAGCCGCAGCATCTCGTCCACCTCCTTTTCTATCACGGCAATCCTTTTGTGGGGGATCGGCTGCCATCGACACCGAACAACCACCCCTTCTGGGGTGGGTATCCGATGTTCCGTCAAAGATGTGCAGCCGGGTTGCGTGGAGAAGACCTGCGGTAGACGTTGTAACAACCGGTATACCTCTTGCCGTTGGTTCGATGTTAATTCTGGATCCAAGAGGGGCTCTTGGGCTTGGGTTGTGGCTTCCTCCCACGGTTTCCTAAACGGATCTATCTCTCCGGGTTCACTCGTCAGGGCACACATGACGTTACTGGGACCCTCTTCCGCCTCTCGGGGTATCCACTCCTTTAGGTCGTTGACATGGAGGGTCTTGACCTGCCGCTGAGAAGGACCGCATTGCACTCAGTACGTCAGGGGTCCCAAGGCCTGGACTACTGGGAAGGGTCCCAGCCAGGGGTCCCCGGTGTTGTGAGCCATCACCCGTCGGGCGACCAGGACCTTAGTCCCTGCGGTGAGGGATCGAGGCTTTGTCCGCTGATCGTAGCGTTGCTTCATAATCTCCTGGGCGCGTTGTAAATTTCCCTTGGCAAGCCGGTGTATCTCGCCTAGCCGGTCCCGTAGCTGCTGTATATGGGTGCTGGCTGTAACTGTTGCGGGGTTAGCCGGGGCTACCCATTGGTCTTCCAAGAGGGTCAAGATACCCCGAGGCTTCCTTCCATACACCAACTCAAACGGAGAATATCTGGTTGACGCCTGTGGGGTCTCTCGTAATGCCAACAGCAATGGATCTAAATACAGGTCCCACGCATGAGTATGTTCATAAGAGATCCGACGCAACATACCCTTTATGGTCTGGTTCATTCGTTCGACCAGCCCATCAGTCTGGGGATGGTACGCTGCGGTGAACAGTTGAAGGGACGCGCAAACTTGCCTCATAAAGTTGGCCGTAAAGGGGGTCCCCCGGTCTGTCAGGATTTCCTTGGGCAATCCTACTTGGGCGAAGAAACACATGAGAGCCCGGGCGACACCAGGACTCTTCATACTGGGGAGGGGTATGGCTTCAGGGTAGCGGGTAGCATAATCCATTAGCACCAGTACATACCTTGCCCCACGGGGAGTGCGTGCCAAAGGTCAGATAAAGTCCATGGCGATTCGTTCAAACGGGACGCCTATGATGGTTAAGGGGGACAACGGAGCTCGGGGTCCCGGCTGGGAGGACGTTCGCTGACAGATCTCACAAGATTTTACATATTGCTTTACATCACGCGACACGGAGGGCCAAAAGAACCATGCCAACACCCTATTCAAGGTGTTCTTGCACCCCTGATGACCGGCGCACGGATGGTCATGGGCCTGCTCCAGCACTCGAGCTCGATAGTGGAGCGGGACAAGCAGCTGTCGTTGGGCTGCTTTACCCCGAGGAAGCCACTCCCAGAACCATAACCCTCCCTCTTGGAGGATACGTCCTGGCCTAGCATTTAACCGTTCATCCACCACCCGCCCTTCGCTTACCACTGCCCGGGTTCGCAGGGCCTCCAAGGTCGCGTCCTTCGTCTGGGCGTCTTGGAACTCGGCGTCATGTCTCCATGGAGCGTCTTCTTCCGCGGCAGCCTCCGATTCTCCATCAGTGCTCGCGCCAGCCGTTGGGGCATCATGCCCCGTGGCATAGCTATGTGCAGTTGCTGTCTGACCACCTCTCCTACCCAGGGGTTGACCGAGAAGGATCGGGAAATCCGGCGCATCTCACCCCAATAAGACGGGAAAAGGTAGGCTCCTGACGCGAGCCATGGGAATTTCCCGCTTCCGCCCCTGGTATTGGATGGGCACCCGTACGACCGGGCGCCACTCCGTGTGTCCATGAAAACAGGATATGGCCGTATCGCGTATCCATGGCAACTTCTCGGGCATGTAGTCGCTCCGGACCATCGAGATTGAGCTCCCGCTATCAAGAAGGGCGGGTACTACCCTACCGTCCACCTCCACATGGACGGTGAACGGAGGCGGCCCCGATCCCGGTGCTGACCCTTGGTACGAGGTCTCCCAACCTGGCGTCGCACTCCATCAAAGGGCAATCCCGCCGGTAATGTCCTAGTTGCCCACAGGTGTAACATGGACCTGGGCCTGGTCCCGGTGCTCGAGGCGCGCCTCCTCCGCTGTCTGGATGGGTCCTTTCGGACTTTGGATCTCGTGGCAGTGGACCTGGGGGAGGGAACGGGCTTCTCCAACGGGGACCAGTCGGACTGGGACCCACACGGCGTTGTAACGGGGGCCGCGCCCGATCTCCCCGGATCCCTTCAGTACCTCGCCCACTCTCGGCCGTACCGCCTCTTCCCGCCGCTGTGGTCGCTCCTGGGCCTTTGCCCTGGTCTCGCCCTGCGGTCACCCCTTCTGCCATGAGAAAATTTTCCCAGAGTTCCAAGGCTTGCGTCAGATCCTGGGGTTTCCAGCAGGCCACCCAATGGCGCACCCTATGTGGGAGGATGTTCAACAGCTGCTCTAACACTACCTTCTCTACTATCTTCCGGGCCTCTTCTGTCTTAGGTTGCAGCCACCTCGTGGCGGCGTCTTTTAGGGCCGCTAGCACAGCCCATGGGCGATCGTTACCTTGCCACGTGATGGCCCTGAACCTTCGGCGAGCCGATTCTGGCGTGATGGCGAGTCGGTCGTAGATAGCCGCTTTCACCTTCGCGTAGTCAGCCGCCTCTTCCTTTGTTAGCGCTTTTACGGCCGCTTGGGCTTCGCCGGTCAGGTAGGGTGCCAAAATGAAGGGCCATTGTGCGGCTGGCCACTGGGTGGCCTCCGCTACTCTTTCGAAGGTTTCAATGTAAGCCTCTACTTCATCTTCTGGCCCCATTTTGGTTAGAGGGATCCAGGATCCTCGGCCCGACCATTGGGCTGTAGGTGGGGCGCCTCCTTGGCCTGCCACGAGAGTCTGTTGGAGGTCCCTCACCAACGCGGCCTGGGAGACCTGTTGCTGCTGAGCCACGTCCCGCAGCAGCTGGGCATTGTGGTCTGCTAACCACTGGCCGAACTGGGCCAGATCCATGGAGAACGAGCTTTGGTCCTGTAGGTCAGGTGATGCCAACACGGAGTCTCGACTTCCAGTGGAGCTTGATTCCATCAGGCTCCCTTTCCCATCTCCGAGCTCCAGGGCGCTGTGTCTTCGGGGTGGTGGCCGCCACCCAGCTGGAGTCGGGAGAAAAGGGGGCGGGCGTGTCAGCGGGCGTCGGCTGCCTGCATTCTCCACCACGTGTGACGCCCCTCTTGGGCGTGTCCCCCTCACCTTGGGGCTCTGGGCAAGAGCAAGGGCGGAGCACGACTCAGGTGGGCAAGAACGCTGGGCTTTGGCAGGCGAGGCCTCAGTAATGGAGCCCTGTCCCCCTCTGGTTACGTCACTGGGAACTGGACAGGGCCTCCGCTGGGTGGTGGGTCGTTGGGGTGCTGCCTCTCTCTCTCTCTCTTGTCGTGGAGCGCAGCCCACCTCACTCCAACTCCGGCTCCTTCCTCCCCGGCCTTGCTCCACTTTCCCCCTTTTATTCCCCTTCCCGTGCATGCTCCACCCTTTCCTTCCTTCCCCCGCCCCCACCATTGGTGCCCTGCCCTGTCCATCGCTGCGTCCGGCCGCTGGTTGGCCCGTCTAACTGGCGTGGGTGGGGATGGGGAATCCCCCGTCGTCCCGTCGCACTGCTGCTCCAGGGCGGCGCCCGCTTCCGGGACACGGCCCGCCGGGGCTCCTGTGTTGTCCTGCCACCTCCTGTCCATCTCGCTGCCCCGCAAGCTTGACCCGCTGTCTCCCTATCTTCGCGCCGCACGCCTGCGGCTCCGCGCTCTTCCCGATTCTCCCGGCGCCACTTGTAGGTAAGCTGGGCGGGCCGGGGACTTCTCCTGTGTCGCGGGGCTTCCCAGGTCTACTGATCGGGGCGTCGGCTCGCCGCCGCGCTCTGCGTCCCCCGCCCGGTCTCGGTCTCCGAGTCCCGGGTCAGGACACCTTCATTAGAACATCACAAGACCCCTGCTGAATCAGACCAGTGGTCCATCTTGTCCAGCCTCCTGTCTCACACAGTGGCCAGCCAGTTCCTCTGGATTGCCAACAACAGGGCACAGAGGCTGAGTGGTGACCAGGATGCAAATCAAACTGGTGGATGTTCAAGCATCCTTACTTTCTTCTGCTTTCAGTCCTCTTGCTTCTTGACTTGCCAGCTATTTCAGACATTGTCGATCATCCTGTGCACTTTAATATAATCTCTTGCTTGAACTTCCATGATGTCATCCCTTTCTGGACATCCTGTTAACTATCTTTTGTTTTTTAGGTCCTTCCATCTACCCTAACTGAAGACCTCATTCCCTGGTGCCTGCCTCTTCTCTGTCATCTCCCTCACTTTCTGAATGACCTCCTTCATTCTTGTGGCCCTTTAGACTTTGTGGATGATTTTTTTTTTTCAGTTCAGCTTCTAGCATTCTGGTGAATGCCATGCCTCAAATGGCATTGCAGGGTTTTTCTCCTGGATATACCACTAAAGCCACCACCTGGACATGTCTAAGTCACAGCTGTTATTTTTTCTGCCCAAATCCTTCTGGATTTTGTTACTGTGCCCAACTCATAACTTGTTTTCACAAGTTGGAGGAAGCTGTAAAAAGTTAATGCACAGTTCGTTTTTTGTACGGTTGAGCAGCTTGGTCTATTTGCCCCAGGTGCACAACAGAGCAGAGGATCAAAGGACATGCTTTTAGGCACTTCCCAGAGCAAGCGAAGTTGCTCTCCTCAGAGAGTCACAGCCTGGAAGTCACCTTTCTGGATGCTGTCATGAAATCTGGCCACTGCCTCCTGCTTAGCACCTCCAGGATCAATCCATTTGCTTTCTCAACTTTCAGCTAAAAGCCTGGTCTGTGTTCTTTTCTTGCCTTGTCTAGAATATTACAACACCTCCCTTGATCATCTTCCGTCCTATTATATTTTTCCTCTTCAATCAGTTTTTATGTCCTCTGCAAAGCTCACCTTTCTCTTTGCTCATTTCCACACAGGTTTGTCTGCCCTGGGTTCAGTGCTGTCGGGAAGAGGGTTTCCTCCCCTGCTTTCCCAAGTCATTTTGTGTATTCAGGCACCTTCCAACATTTCCTCAGCTTTTCTCCAGTCTTAATCAAATCTGCTGAGATGTTTGGGGAAAGATCACAGTAAATCAAATCAAATCAAAAACCTTTATTAGGCATTTATTACAAGCTATATAACCTGGTTGGACTACATTAAAGCTTATTTGTGTGACTTCTAAAAAAACACTTAAATTCACATAAGGTTTAAAGAAGGAAGAAAAAAGAAATTATCCAAAGTTATTAACAGTCAGTTCCTGGAGCCTCATAGCAGCTGGCAGATACCTAGCTACTTGGATAATGATGTGAGGGTTCCTGTCAGAAAGAAGATATAAAACTAACCACTGTTCACCTTTAAACTTATGTAAAAGAGGGCTAATTAAAGAGTGCCTCAACTCAATATATCAGGGGTGGCCAAACTCGATTAACATAAGAGCCACATAGAATAAACATCAGACGTTTGAGAGCCATAAGGCATACACACATATTCTAATTGAAAAATATGCAAATTTGCATATTAAACTAAAAAGAGACAAATGCCTTCTCCGAGCCAAGCCAGCCTGGTGGTGTGGTGGGGCTTGGAGAACTCATTTAACCTTAGATGGGGAGGGAGGGGGAGGAAGAGAGAGAAAAAGATGAAAAGAAAGTAGAAAGAAAGCAAATAGATGGGGGAGGGGGAGAGGTGGAAAGAAAGCAACTGTAAATGTGCCCTCCAAGGGCCTCCCCTGGCTGACTGGCTTGGCTTGGAGAAGGAATTTACAGAGACAAGTGCCTTCTCCAAGCCGGGGGGGGGGGGCTTTGAGAACACATCTAAAGTGGCTCTCTTTCTCTGCTTCCCATCACCTCAAGCCTACCCAGGGAGGGGAGCACTGGATGGGGAAGGGAAGACCAATCGGGGAGGCATGCCTCCCCTTTGCTTCCTCAGCCACCCTGCTGGGAGCCGTACAATGTGTGTGAAAGAGCCGCGTGTGGCTCCCGAGCTACAGTTTGGCCACCCCTGCAGTATACAAATTACAAGGAAGAAAAACATGAGATAAAAATTCAGGAGCTTCAACTCTGCATGGGCAGAATCTTTCCGGATGGGGAGTCCTCAAGAATCCACCATAAAGGACTACAGAAGGCAAAATATTGAGCCTTGCAAGCATAAAAGCTCTGTGGATCTGCAGAAATCTGAGATTCAAGGAATAAGCTGCTGGAGGCACACAGAAAGATCACAATAAAGTCTGGATGGCAGCCAGGTGGGTGAAAAATTTCAGATTTTCCAGGACATACAGCAGCCATTTTCCCTACCACTGTCTGCACAATGGCCATTACCTTTCCCCACCACTGGTTGTTGTTGTTTTTTTTAAATCAGCAATTAATAGCATTAGGGTGTCTGCATTCCTAGCTTTCACTTTTTAAAGTAAGTCTCTAGCCTGATCTGATGTGGAAATATAAGGGGAAGGCATATCTCAGTAACAGGAGGAACTAGAGACCAAGCAGCCAGGATTTTGTGGCTTGTGGGGCAGATTTTTTTTTCTGGTGGGGCTGAAGTTCTCATTGCAGAAAGAAAAGCCATGTAGCCAATAGAAAGCTGTTGTCAGGATAGATCTCTAAACTGCAAGCTGTCAACCACTTGAGATGACAGTTCTCAGCTGCTGCAAGTTAATCACTTCTGCCAGCCTAAGCAACCATTCTGATAACAAGCCGGCAGGTGGGGGTGATGATTTCTATAATCAAGGAAGCTAACACTTAGGCAAAAAAACTCTCTTAAAGGAGACCGGTTTCTTGATAAAGAGCTAGAAGGAATCCTAGAGGTCACCTACTCCAACCCCCTTGCTGAGTGTGGGGATTAGTCAATTACAGCACCCCACTCTGCTTAAAGGCCTTTAAAAATGTTTTTAAATGATTGGGGAAAAGCATGGGGCTGTACCTTTAAGAAAGGGGGTGGAGCTATGGGCCTCCTAAAGGCTTACTTTTTAAATGATAAAATTACTGTTTCATCAACCTAAAAAGCCTGAATGTGGCCATGAATGTATTAATATCACTTTGTGCATTTCTTCCTCTAAGTATTACTGGGTAGATGCAGGAAGGAAGGGTGGGGTGTTACGAGGCCATAGCCACATGTCCCTTGTAATTTGGGGGGGCAGCTGTTATAAATCAAATTAGCGTTAGTGAATGCTAGAGAACTGACACTTTTAGAAAAATTTTCACTCGCCAGCTACTGAGGAGCCAGAGGCACAGAAGCAGAAACATTTCTCAAGTATTCTTTCTAATTTAGGGCACTTCAACTGTGTCTCAGGTGCCAGAAATTTCTATCAGTTACAGAAGATGGATCAGCTTCTGATAAGCTGTAAATTATAATTGATTTGGTAAGTTAGATTTCCCCTTCTAAGATGCATCACATAGTTCTTACTGGGTATGAACGTGTTATGAATTGTGAAAGTTTCCATCTTTCCCCCCCTATAGAAGTCTCTTTCTAGGGACGGGGCAGTGCATCTTGTTGTAGTTGCCTGCCTGCTTTCTTTAGCCACCTCCAGTCCTCCAGACCAAAGACAAGCGATTCAAAGCAACAGGAGGCAGGAATGAGGGTTCCATTTCGTGCAGTCTAGTTGCATTCAACACTTTGCTAGGGTAGGTGACTCTCTTATGAAATTCTCTAGCATCAAAAGGGTAACTCCCCCACATGCATAGACACCCACCCACCCCACAGTGACACATATGCAGTGACGTTGTTTGTAGCTGGGCTTACAAGGAACTTCTCACAGAATTGGTACAACAAGAGCCATCTGGACCACTGTTTTCCTCCTCACATTGTAAGACTTCCTTCAAAGAGAAGGACAGGGCAAACCTAAGAAGGTTGACCCAGAATTCCACTTAGGTCTATTCAATGAGACTAACTCCCAGGAAAGTGCACTTAGGATTGCACTGGTAGTGGGATGGACCCTATCCCTCCACAGAGCAATTTATTTATTTACTTATTTATTTATCAGTTAAGGCATTTATACCCCATCTTCTCTTTGAGCTCATGTGAATCCTTTCTCCATTCTAAGGAGACTCTGTTGGAGGAAAAGAAGGAGGAGGAGAGATTGGATTTATACCCCACCCTTTACTTGGAGTCTCAGAGCGGCTTACAAACTCTTTTCCCTTCCCCACAACAGACGCCCTGTGCAGTAGGTGAGGCTGAGAGAGCTCTTTCCAGAACTGTCCTTGAGAGAACAGCTCTGAGGGAACTATGACTTGCCCAAGGTCATCCAGCAGCTGCAAGTGGAGGAGTGGGGAATCAAACCCAGTTCTCCCAGATCAGAGTCCGCACACTTAACGACTACTGGGAACTGGGACAGTCATTTTAACTTGGACCAATAACTTACCAGTCAGGGCATTTGGCAAAACCCCGAGACCTCTGCACAGACTCCAGCATGCATTATGGGATCAAGCGGCCTCCAGCGCTCCTGACATGTTATGCAATATAAAATGTTCCAGTTTGCTCGAGACGTTTGGTTATCCTGCTGGCCTTGACTTTGGACTCTCCATGGGCCCACCCTAGGCTGATGGATTTTTGGTAGGCTTAGAATGGCAGCATCACCATAGCCAAGTGGCAGCTCAGTCACCAAGCCGGGCTCTGACAGGAAAATGAGCAACCCGGACAGTGGGCAGCCAGAATCTGTCTGTCCAGGGTTAGACCTCCCGCCCCCGCACTTGCCTCTAAGGAGATGGAGGCCTCCAGAGCGTGCCAAGGGAGCTGTCCCGGGGAAGACTGCAGAAGTTCCAACCTGATGCCAGAGGAGCAGCTTCCCCGCTTGCCACGATGCCCAGAGACACCAGGCAGGCTGGAGGCACAGGGCATCCAGGGTGGTGGAGGGACTGCAGAACCCACACAGAAGATGGCCCGATCCTCACCTGTTGTGGGAGCCAGGAAGGCTTCTTTGGGAGGGTGGGGCAGGGAACAAGCTGCAATGGCCTCCTAAGGCCACCTGGAGCTGGAGGAGAAGCTCTATAAGGCCTTCCAGGGGGAGGGGCAGGGGAAATGGGATCCCAGGCAGGCAGAGCTGCCCATTGGGCCTAGGACCCGCCACTCCCACGGGCCATTCCCCAGGACAGCGGGAGTGGGTGAGGCTGGAGTCGTCCCACTCTGAGAGCCAGGGAGGAAGGGCCAGCCTCACCTCAGGCAACCAGGGGGAAATTGCGGACAGGCGCTAGAGAGGGAGGAGGGTGCTGTAACCCCCCTCCCCTTGTTCTCTTCTGAAGTTCTTCCCCCTGGGCAAGCCCTGCTAAAGAAACCCTGGAGAAGGAGACAGCCCCGGACTCCAACCCGATGCCGGAGTATGACACTATGACGGGGGGGGGGCAGGTGGAGGGAAGTGACACAGGATTCCCAAGCTGTTCCTCGGCCACTGGAGATCCATTGCTGATGCCAGCAGTTGCTAAAGTGCTAAAAAAGCCCTCTTTAAGGCAAAGCGCCATGTCAAAAAGTTAAGGTGATGAAACAGTTTCCAGGATAAGCTCTCCCAGAAATGATAACACAGCTACCATTTTGTTTTAAAAGAAGCTGGGAAGATCCAGTCATGGATTTCCCAACACCTCCTCATTTTTGACTCTCAAAATAAATCTTTTGAGGCGCACGTTCAGTATTCTGGGCCCATTCAGCTCAAGGATAACTCCTCTTCCCCCACTGGTGCAGGGGGGAAGGCCAAAGCCCCTCCTCTCCCCATGCAGAAGCCCTGAGCTGAATCAGGCCCCTGCGGTGCTTCAGAAAACAGTTCTGGGCAGCTGCTGTGTGGTAGGTAACAAGTCATCACAAATTACGCTTGCCTCTCATTTTAATGCAGAAAGTGAGCTTCAACAACTTTGGGAGGTGCCATTCTATCTTTTAAAAATAAACAGAAGACTAGACCAAACACTCATCTCACAGCTGGACAGCTGTAGCAATATGTTAGGGGGAGAATTCTCATTTAAAATGTCAACGCATATTTATCAAACTTATTGGCACTTCTGTCTTCCCGCTTCCCACGTGAAACTGCCTTATACTGAATCAGACCCTTGGCCCGTCAAGGCCATCTATTCCAGCTGGCATCTGCTCTTCAGGGTCTCAGGCAGAGGTCTTTTCGCATCCCCTACTGCCTTGTCCTTTTAACTGGAGGTGTCAGGATTGAATCTGGGACCATTTGCATGCCAAGCAGGTGCTCTACCAATCTGCCATGGTCCCACCTCCCTCACAATTTTAGCAGCCAGATCTGGCATACCTGCTGCTTCCAAAACCTCCTTTGATTTATTTGGTGTAGTGGTTAAGTGCGCAGACTCTAATCTGGGAGAACCGGGTTTGATTCCCCACTCCTCCACTTGCAGCTGCTGGATGACCTTGGGCAAGCCATAATTCTGTCAGAGCTGTCCCTGAAAGAGCTCTCTCAGCCCTGCCTACCTCACAGGATGTCTGTTGTGGGGAAGTGAAGGGAAAGGAGTTTGTAAGCCGCTCTGAGACTTTGAGTGAAGGGCGGGGTATAAATTCAATCTCCTCCTCCTCCTCCTTTAACCTACCTTTCCCCCCAATGGGGACCCAAATTGACTTACAGCATTCTCTTTTCTTCCACTTTCTCCTCACAACAGTGCAGTGAAGTAGCTTAGGCTGAGAGCGTATGACTGGCCCAAAGTCACCCAGCGAGTTTCCATGGCAGAGTAGGGATTTGAACCTGGGTCTCCCAGAACCTAGTAACTAGTCTGACACACTAACCACTACAGCCCACTGGGCTCCTTTGCCTCTTCTTTGCCACACATCCAGTTTTTCCACACACCTCCCAATGTGTCTGACATGGCCCTCCTCCTTCAGCCATGTGACTCCCAACCTATGGTAACTGGAGCCAAATCCCAGGATGCTCTAGTAGAGCAATTTAAATAACAGAAGAGGATAGTATGACTGGATCATAGACTGTGTTCCCACGTCTGTGGTGCAGGAAGCTGTTATACTGCTAACGCGCAAGCTTCCAGCACGAGCCGCCTGTCCCACACAATTCTCTCTTGTTGAAGTATCACCAGAATTGCACAGAATCCCACCAGGGGAAGGTGCTTCCTACACAACAGTAATATATGGTTGTACTGCAATTTGGAACTTGCAGCTTTATTGTTCCCTTTTAGTAATGTCAGCAGGGCTGCAATCCACATGTTGGGAAACCCAGAGCTTTGATTATTTATAAACCTATTACCAATAAAATTACTTCGCCATACAGACACAGTACAGGCTTCCCACACAATAATGGAAGCTTGAGAAATTCTGACCGTGAGGTTTTTACCATAGCACATTGTGGCTAGGTATGGCCATGTACTGGGAAAATGCAGTTCGGTTCAGTTCATGGCATGTCCGGCTTGTGAACAATGAGCCATCACAAACTTTTAAGGGGTTTTAGAGGTTTGTGACTCTATAGAATGGATCCTCTGCAAGCTAGGCAGATCATGAGAGGGAGGGCAGGAAGGGTTGCCTTGGTGCTTAGTTCTTGTGGCCCTCTCTTACATGCCCAAGGAAATGCTGATTGCTACTTTGGGGTCAGGAAGCAATTCTTCTCCAGGCCAGTTTCACCAGGGATCGTGGAGGTTTTTTGCCATCTTCTGGGCGTGGAACAGCAGTCACTGCGGGTGTGGAGGGGGAGGCATTTGTGAATTTCCTGCATTGTGCAAGGGGTTGGACTAGATGAACCTGCAGGTCATGATTCTATGACCAAACTCATAGGGGATCTCTGGCCAACTTTCCTCTACCTGCCCGCCAAGTCTGGTGAGGACTGACAGGCAGTCATTTTGACAGGTGCAGCTTCAAGAGGTTCAGGAGTGTATAGAAACAGACCTGTGCAAACTAGAGACATCATGGATGAGCCTCTACATACCCTCTAAGTTCTGCCCCCTTTGCTTTGAACTTTCATAAATATTTATTTATTTATTTATACATTCCATTTCTACTCCGCCCTCCCCGCGCGCGGGCTCAGGGCGGCTTACAAGGGCAACCAGTGCCAGAAAAACAGGTTAAAACATCTAAAAATACTAAAACATACCCACATCATAAAGTGCTCTATAATTCCTCTATTATCTAACCCGACCACTTCGGATAATCATTAGGCACAGCAGTGTTGGTCTCGGCGGGCCCCGAAGGACTTAACTCGGCTATCCCCTTCCTCCATCCCATAGTTGGTAAAGTTAGCAGTGGGAGGGAGGCGGGGCGGCGGCCAAAGAGGGGGGAAAAGAAGCGGCGGCTCCTACTCGAACGCCTGGCGGAAGAGCTCCATCTTACAGGCCCTGCGGAACTGTGAAAGGTCCCGCAGGGCCCTGATCTCTTCCGGGAGCTCATTCCACCAGGTAGGAGCCGCCACTGAGAACGATCTAGCCCTCGTGGCCGCCAGCCTGGCCTCCTTAGGGCCGGGAACCGCCAGGCGATGTTGTGATTCGGACCGAAGTGCTCTTTGGGGCCTATATGAGGAAAGGCGGTCCCTCAGGTATGCCGGACCCTGGCCATATAGGGCTTTTGATTAAGTGGACACAGTCTGTCAGATTCAGATTTATTAATGCAGTCAAAGACCAGCATAAATTATATACACACAATCACAAGTAATAAAGTTAAATAGAAGAATACCCATATAATAGAAAATAAAATTTAAATTTGATAAAAGATATCACAGATTAAAATAAATATTATGTTACATTTAAGAACCACTGCTTAAGGTAACTGCGAATTTTGCCGGCACCCACAAAAAACCTTGCACAAGAAGCCGTAATTCATGGATTCGCATCTGTAAAGAGCTCCCAGTAATCTCAGAAGCAGGGCGGTCCAGTGGCTTTCTGAGGAATGGAGGAACTTTGCACAAATTTCTTGGTAGAAACAACACTGTAACAAGACATGTTGAATAGATTCAACCATACCAGCTCCGCGGAGGCAAACCCTCTCAAGCATAGGGGTCTTTCAATCTCTCCCCTCGACCGCTGCAGAGACAGTCTGTCTGGAAATGTATCTGTTCACAAACCAGAATGAACCAGCACGAACAGCTGGAAAGTTCGTCACAAACCTGCCAAAATTCGTCAGGAACTTTAGTTTGTGAGCCAGTTCATGCCCATCCTTAATTGTGGCTTTTTAAAAATGGCATTTTGTTTTTTTCAGGAGTCTTATATAAAACTTAGCTTGTATTCTGCCACTCTGGAGGTCTCCCATCCAAACACTAGCCAGGGCCAACTCTGCTTAGCTGCCTCTGACAAGTGTGGGCTAGCCTGGACCATCCCAGTCAGGCCCTGCAAATTTTTGACAACAAGATTAGAGGTGAAAATATTCATTACACTGGAGAACTGTGATCCAAGTGCTGTTGCTTTTTTAAACACTAAACAGTAACTCTGCATGCTGCAGTTCAGAGACTAGGCTGCGGTTAGCTCTTCCACTGCTGTTTTTTTCCTGATGAAAGCAGCTCTTCACACCCAAAGCACACTTTCTGCTATGGAAAGAAGACAGGCATAGACATGTTGCCTGTCTTCTTTATCTACCAGGACTAATTGCTATGGAGGGAGGGAGTTTTGATCAGGGGAAAGAATCACCCTTCCTGCGTGCGTTGACTGAATGTTTAGGGGGAGGGGGAATGGGTGTCTGCTTCCATGTGGTCACTGGCTGGGCCTGGAAATTAGTGGGATACTGAGGAGGGATCATGGGGGAGGGCAATTGTTGGTAACGGTGTGATGCCATTTCTGGTAAAACCTGAAAGTGACATCATGCATCTCTAGCAATCACTAGGACTTTTCAACAAGTCCTAGAGAGGACTGATGTCCCTTCTGGGTTTTCTACATGCCATAAACCCAACAGTCATTTTTTATTTTATTTTTCCCCAATCACTGCTCAGAGCAGCAACAGCAAATGGAGGGGCGGTATTTGTGAATTTCCTGTATTGTGCAGGGGGTTGGACTAGATGACCCTGGAGGCCCCTTCCAGTTCTATGATTCTTTGAAATTGGAGCTGAGGAGTCCATGTCCCCACCGGGGGACTGGCAACACTACTGGGTTGTGAGCATGCGGCCTACACACAGAGTATTTGTCTGTGTACATGTTCCTTCCCCATGATAGGCAATGTTTGGAAATCAGAGTCCCCAATGACAGGGAGGGAGGCCTATACATGGACACACACCCCTCACTGATATGAAGAACTGTAGAACACCACGAAGCAAGCTAACTAACAATATATTGCATATGTTATAATCAGGGCTATTTTGGGGCAGGAATGCACAGGAACGGAGTTCCAGCTGGCTCCTGAGTTGGCCACACCCAGCAGGAACTCATTAGCATAACTTGGAGAGAACAGCTCTGGGAGCTTCCGGGCTGCAGTGCTATGAGGCTGTGGGAGCTCAGTCTCACTCCTGAGCCCTGCCAGCTGTTCGTTGCTTTTATTGGAACTCTGGGTCTTCCCAAGTTTCACCAGACCTCCCGCAGAGAGGGCTGGAGCAGGAGGCTTGATCTGAGCCCCCTGCAAGCGGCAGCAAGTGGACAGGAGCCGGATCATCTTGAAGCAAGAGCACAAACCAGCACAGTCACGGTCCACCATGACTGCTTAGTGGTGAACACCTGGCTAAGAGAGCACCATACCTCATCTCCAACATCGATGAAAAGACAGCGAGTACTTTTACAAAGCAACATCAAAGAAGCAAAAGACCCTTTGATTAACCTCCCTTTGCATCCATGATGATGAGGAAAGGGGGAGGAGAAACTCCCATCCCCCTCACCTTCACGTAATCGGTTAGCAAAAGCACCAGATATAAAGCTTTTTAAAGAACTATAAGGGGGGGAAGAAAAGGGACATAAATAATCTTAACTGATCGTTCTACCACTTGTATTGGAATTACAAATTAGCCAAATCACTGGCTTTTATCAACAAGAAGAAAAAATACAGGCATTTTAAAAGGAACTTCCTTATATGGTAATAGACTTCCTGTAACATTAGCCCTCCTTCTGAAGTTTTCTGGGCTCAGAAGACATTGGTTAAAAGCAATCACCTGGTTCTCTACTGAAAGACTCTCGGTTGTTATTAAGTCTGCTATAACAGTTTATCTGGTAATGTGGTTTAACTGTTAGATTGTTGATGGACTGAACTGCTTATGCTTTCTTTGGTACTGGGGTTACAGAAATTGTTTTTAAAATGGATTTCCAAGCGGGAAATATATTAAAAGCTCCAAACACAGATTATACTGCAGGCACTGAGTTGACTTTCATGGGATGCTCTTAAATAAATGATTTGGGACTCAATTAAGCTAGCAATCAAAGAAACATGTGCTGAACTATATGATATATGCTCAACCGCTCTATTGAAATCTACAAACAATTCAGATAAACTGCAGGAGCAAGCTTTGAGAGATACTGATCAAAACTGCAAGCAGGAGGACCTCTCTTCAGCTGACTGGAAGATACCCTACAAGAAGACAAACACACCAAAAAAGCAAACTACAACTCATATGGAATTCATGGAACTATGTTTTATAGAATCCAAGAAACAGGTGTATGCAGGAGCAACTAAACTCCTTATGCAAGAGCCAATTCAGGAAGAGAAGAAGACAAAAAATATCCAATCAAGCTTTATTTTAAGCAAAAGGTAGGTGTGGCTGGATGACCACACTTCTGGTAACATGGGAGTGTGGCCTAATATACTAATGAGTTCCTGATGGGCGTTTTCTACCAAAAAAGCCCTGGTTATAATAAAACCATTTAATCCAATGCATAGTGAATTAATGATAGAGTTTCAACAGAATTTATAGACATATAAGGTTGTCAGCTCTTGAGCCAGTTTGGTGTAGTGGTTAAGTGACCGGACTCTAATCTGGGAGAACCAGATTTGATTCCTCACTCCTCCACTTGCAGCTGCTGGATGACCTTGGGCAAGCCATAATTCTGGCACAGCTGTTCTTGAAAAAGAGCAGTTTCACTTTTGTGGGGAGGGGAAGGGAAAGGAGTTTGCAAGCCGCTCTGAGATTCCCTTGGGTAGTGAAGGGCGGGATATAAATCCAATCTTTCTTCTTCTTCTTCTTCTTCTTCTTCTTCTTCTTCTTCTTCTTCTTCTTCTTCTTCTTCTTCTTCTTCTTCTTCTTCTTCTTCTTCTTCTTCTTCTTCTTCTTCTTCTTCCTCTTCCTCTTCTTCTTCCTCTTCCTCTTCCTCTTCCTCTTCTTCTTCTTCTTCTTCTTCTCCTTCTCCTTCTCCTCCTTCTCCTTCTCCTTCTCCTTCTCCTTCTTTTCCTCCTCCTCCTCCTCCAAGTGGCCATTATTGATTGTCCATCGGGATTTGCTCAGGTGATGATAGATTTCTGCTTGAAGCCCTTGTTCCAAGCACCACGGGCACCATGTACAGGAGGACTTCAGCTTGCATATTGTATATTATGGACTCATCATTAGGTGGTCCTTACATTGTTGGTGCTGATTGCTTTTTGGCTTGTTCGTGCCTTGTAGAATATGTTCTGATATCTTCTACCTTATATGTTTATAAATGCTATTGAATCTCTATCATTAATTCACTATGCGTTGGATTAAATTGTTTTATTATATGCAATATATTGTTAGTTAGGCTTAGCTTGCTTCATGGTGTTCTTACAGTTTTTCATCATCTAGCCATGATCCCCTTTTGTATTTTGCATGTATACAGGGATGCCAGCCTCCAGGTGGGACCTGGGTACCCCTGGAATTACAGCTCATCTCCAGAATACAGAGATCAGTTCCTCTGGAAATAATGGATGCTTTGGAGGGTGGACTCTGTAGCACTGTCCCCACTGAGGTCCCTGTCCTCTCCATGCCTCACCCCCAAATCTCTAGGAGTTTCCCAGCCTAGATCTGGCAACCCTATGTGTCTAGTGGCCTACCAGGGGCTTGTTACACATTTTTTGCTACTTATGTGGTACTCCAGAACATGGGTGGGGCAGCAGGGCCAGTGTAAAATATTTTATTTCCCCAAACAAGACACACCCATTACCTCCTGGACCTGGCTAGCAGCAGAGTAGGCCCAGGGGTCAATGCCAGCCATCTTTCAGGCCGCTGATGGGTGAAAGCCAGCTGAAGCCTCATGGGGAATCTCAGAACTTTCTGATTGTGCCACCCCAAGACTGACAGGCTTTGTACGACTTGGTCAGACACCAGTTGTGCCAGTCTACTCTAGATAACGTAAAGCATAGGGAATGCAAGGACCAATCTACAAATTTATTCTGTTTTATTTACCACTCTCATACAATTTTACCCTACCAAAAACTGCAGAATGTGACCCTGTGGTAACTTACTACAGTGAACATACAATTATTTGGCAAGCCAGTCTTTGGTACAGTCTTGACAATAGGAAGGAGAATTGCAGCTCCCTTCTGCAACTGGCCAGAAATGTAGGGGGAGTGGTATGATTATCTTCTTCATCTTTGGTAAGGCAATAAGGGCGGTCGATTAGCTTTCCAAGTGATTACCTGCATGACATGGTAATAGATCCAGGTGGGTGGACTTGTTGGATTGAGGCAGCAGGACACAGTTTGAGTCCAGTGGGGGCACCTTTAAGACCAACAAAGTTTTATTCAAGGTGTGAGCTTTCATGTCAAAAGATCACACCTTTTTTAATTTTAAATTTTTTTATTGATAATATATAGAAATTACAATTAGGAAGTAGTGGTTTACACATACATATGTCAATATCCAAAGATAATTCAAGACAAAGAAATTAAAGAACATCAAAGGCTAGATCAAAGTTAATACAACTGGTAAAACTGATAAGTTAGTGTATAACTGTAAATACACAATGATGATCTCTATTGTTAACAATTTGACCTAGAAAATAAGTCATAATGAAGTAGCCATGCAGCTGCTTAGTTGGAGTGAAGTAGAGCAGAGAGGTCACTGTGGTGCTTGACCCTACACCTGCAGTATGAGCAGAAAAAAGAAGAAAGGAGATAATAAATAAATGAATAAAGAAATAAAGAAGAATGAGAAAAAGAGCTAAAACTGACAAATGAATCCTGGTTAAAGTGAAAGCATTTGTTGGTACATTGGATTAGGAGGCAGTAAATCTTGCACAAGCATGTATTCAAGGAAGGGGGACCATTCTTCCTCATAGGATGTTCTCCTAGGATAGAGATACAATTGAAGTAGTTTATCTGTGATTTTCTCCATCATCAGATGATCCCATATCTTTAAAAATCAGGTATCTATGGTTGGCAGCAATGGCAATTTCCAATCAGATGCTAATACTGTTTTGGTGGCTGTCAGTAGGCTTTGGATGAGCTCCCATCTGATTCTGGGAATTGGTGGATCTCGCATATGTTGTAAAAAGATCAGTTCAGGAATTAGTGGTGAGGAGTATCCTGTGATTTGCTGGATATGCGTGAGAATATTGCTCCAGAAATTTCTCACATGTGGGCAAAAGGGCCAGTGCCACCATGGCCTTTCCAACGGAGTACAGAGCAGGAGGAAGAGATTGAAGCCATCCTCTGAGGTGTGACGTACCACCTGGACGGGATTTTATGAGACTGCAATCTGACATGTGCAGAAGGTGATGATGATGATGTTAGAGAGGTACACCAAATATTGGACCACTGAGCTTTTGTTATGTTGATTCTGCAATCTCGGGACCAAGCCAGTTGATACGGCAAGGGCCTTACAGGATTACACTGTATATACCGCAGGTTAGGAAAGGTACAAATAGGTATAGAAAAAAGCCTGCATGGTTCACAAATAAAGTAATGGAAGCTGTAAAAGGTAAGAAGGATTCGTTTAAGCGGTGGAAAGCTAGTCTTAGTGAGGTTGATAAAAGGGAACACAGACTATGGCAAATAAAATGCAAGTCTGTGATCAGGCAAGCAAAAAGGGAATATGAGGAGCATATTGCAAAAAACATAAAGGCGAACAATAAAACTTTCTTCAAATACATTAGATGTAGGAAGCCAGCCAGGGAGGCAGTGGAGCCCTTGGATGACCAAGGGGTAAAAGGAGTACTGAAGGATGATAGGGAAATGGCTGAGAAGCTGAAAGCCTTTTTTGCCTCTGTCTTCACTGTGGAAGAGGAGAAGTGCTTGCCCACTCCAGAAGCACCGATTTCGGGAGGGGGTTTGAAAGACCTGAATCAGATTGCGGTGACAAGAGAGGAAGTCCTCCGACTGATGGACAATTTAAAAACTAATAAATCACCAGGCCCGGATGGCATTCATCCGAGAGTTCTGAAAGAACTCAAATGTGAACTTGTGGATCTCCTGACAAAAATATGTAATCTTTCTTTAAAATCTGCCTCCATTCCTGAGGACTGGAAGGTAGCTAATGTCACTCCCATCTTTAAAAAGGGCTCCAGGGGAGATCCAGGAAATTACAGGCCAGTCAGTCTGACATCAATACCGGGTAAGTTAGTGGAAACTGTTATTAAGGAGAGAATTAGTTGGCACATTGATGTACAAAAACTATTGAGGCAGACTCAGCATGGGTTCTGTAAGGGAAGATCTTGTCTCACTAACCTGTTAGTGTTTTTTGAGGGAGTGAACAAACATGTGGACAAGCGGGACCCAATAGATATTATTTACCTTGACTTCCGGAAAACTTTTGATACAGTTCCTCATCAAAGGCTCCTAAGTAAGCTCAATAGTCATGGGATAAAAGGACAAGTCCTCTTGTGAATCAAAAACTGGCTTATAAATAGAAAACAGAGAGTGAGTATAAATGGGAAACTTTCCCAGTGGAGGGGGGTAAGCAGTGGGGTACCACCGGGATCAGTACTCGGTCCGATGCTTTTTAACTTGTTTATTAATGATTTGGAATTGGGAGTAAGCAGTGAAGTGGCTAAATTTGCAGATGACACGAGGTTGTTCCGGGTGGTGAAAACCAGGGAGGAGTGTGAGGCACTCCAAAGGGATCTGTCGAGGATGGGTGAGTGGGCGTCAACGTGGCAAATGGGGTTCAATGTGGCCAAGTGCAAAGTGATGCACATTGGAGCCAAAAATCCTAAATATAAATACACGTTGATGGGGTCTGACCTGGCAGAGACGGACCAAGAGAGAGATCTTGGAGTCATAGTAGATAACCAATGAAAATGTCTAGACAGTGTGTAGCTGCAATAAAGAAGGCCAACGCTATGCTGGGGATTATTAGGAAGGGAATTGAAAACAAATCAGCCAGTATCATCATGCCCCTGTATAAATCATTGGTGCGACCTCATTTGGAATACTGTGTACAGTTCTGGTCACCACATCTCAAAAAGGATATTATAGCATTGGAAAAAGTGCAGAGAAGGGCAACCAGAATGATAAAAGGGTTGGAACACCTTCCCTATGAAGAAAGGTTAAAATGCTTGGGGCTCTTTAGCTTGGAGAAACGATGGCTGAGGGGTGACATGATCGAGGTTTATGAGATTATGAATGGGATTGAGCAGGTTGAGAAAGAAGTACTTTTCTCCCTTTCTCACAATACAAGAACTCGTGGGCACTCCATGAAATTGCTGAGCAGTCGGGTTAGAACAGATAAAAGGAAATACTTCTTCAGCCAAAGAATGATTAACATATGGAATTCACTGCCACAGGAGGTGGTGGCAGCTACAAGCATGGACAGTTTCAAGAGGGAATTAGATAAACATATGGAGCAGAAGTCCATCAGTGGCTATTAGCCACAGGGTATAGATGGGAACTCTCAGTCTGGGGCAGGTGATGCACTCTATTCTTGGTGCTGGAGGGGGCAGCAGTGGGAGGGCTTCTAGTGTCCTGGCCCCACTGCTGGACCTCCTGATGGCACCTGGTATATTTTGGTCGCTGTATGACAGAGTGTTGGACTAGATGGGCCATTGGCCTGATTCAACATTGGCTTCTCTTATGTTCTTATGTTCTTACACTGAAGTAAGATGTGGTATATTTTCTTAATAAGACCTTGAGAGTTAATGGCATCAGAGTTCAGTAAGTCTTCAAAGTCTGTGAGCGAGGAGTGTAGGATATCAGACAATCGTAAAGTGGTGGTCATATGTCACAACTGAAGATAGAAGAACCATGGGATCTTTTGTTGAAGTTTTCTTGCTAATAAAAGCTTTGGTGCAAGATTGTGGTTGAAAGCTCACACCCTGAATAAAATTTCATTGGTCTTAAAGGTGCCACTGGACTCAAACTTTGTTCTATGGCACGTTAAGTTACTGTTTCATAACTGCTTGTTTGCATTCACCCAGGTGATCACAACTGACAGTGCCATCTGGCTACTACCTGGGTCTGCCAACTGCAGCCTGAGAAATTCCTGGAGATTTGGAAGGAGTGCCTATGTAGGGTGAATTGAGGGAGGGAATTTACCTAGCATCTACGTTCTGCCATGGAGGTTGACCTCTGAAGCTTCCATTTTCCTGAGGGAAAGTTATTTTTGTAGTCTGGAGATCAGTTCAATTCCAGGTGAACTCCAGACCCCACCTAGAGGGTTGGCAACCAAACTACTGCCTGCCATCATTCCTCTATTTTTGCTCATACTACAAGGATAGAGGAGCCTACAAATCCTCTCAGATGAGAATTACTTTACACAAAGCTATACTGTAGAGGTTAACTAACATCTGTTGCACATGGCAACCATGAAGAGCCTCCGTTAAGACCCACAACTAATGTAATGATGCTTTGCTCTAGGAGCAGAAAATCCTTCCAGTGGTTAGCAACCCATAGGACAGTGGCAGGAGCACACAAGTGACCAGGCACTAACAGGACTTAGTGAAGTGCTGAAACTAACAAAATCCCAGGGAAATGTTTGTGAATGCCAAAGATGGGTGGTGATAGAAACAGGTGTGCAGTTTGCAGCAGAGATGCTTCACTGCTGTCTAAACAGACATACATTTTCTTCCTCACAAGTAACTGCTTAAAAACTTCTACAGGGTTTAGTGTAGTGCAGCTTGAATGGGGAATATCCATCTGTGAAGGAACAGGCTTGCAAGCCCTGTGTCCTTGGGTTCTGCGAGACCAGAAAACCCAGTAGCCATCCCAAGTCTCTGCTCCTGGTGTGTGGGTTCCAAAACCAAACTGGGCAGCAAACACTCTCACAAGCAAATCCAAGAGTATGTCCCACTGGATGGATCTGCACATCTGTACCTGCATTGCTGTTTAGAGTTGCCACCTAGTTACCACATTTCCCTCTTTGCTCCTATGAACTACTGTAGTGGGGTCCCCTCCCCAGCCTTTTTGAGCCTGTGGGTAACTATGGAGGTGGGAGCAATTACAAAATGGCTGCTGCAGGAGGTGAAGTCAACCACAAAATGTCAGGGATGAAGGTTTAAGGTCATATGTAACTCTAATAATAACTCTGTTTTCAGGCAGAAGCTCTGTTCAGCAGGATGCCTTTTTATCTGCACAGCCAATCAGAAGCCCTGCTGGACAACAGTCCTACCAAGCCCTGCCCAATTTCTGAAAGTTCCTAGCAGGTACCAGGAAAGGTATTGGCAGGTGCTATGATTCCCACAGGCAACATACTGGGGACCCCTGTATTATGGGGACAATCACACTTTTCATAATGTTAAGCTATTGTGCTTGAGGAATGGTAAGTTCACCCACTGCCCTTCCCCTTTCTCAGTCTTTGGATAGCAAGACTGAATAGGCATGGTATGCTTTCAGAGGTCATTCAAAATATAAGGAAGTTTAATAAACAAAGACAAAAAGAGTACACATTCTCTGTTCAAAAATCAGGCTGCACAAGGATACAAAGAAAAGGCAAAGACACTAATTCCTCTCACCCTGTACTCAGCAGCACACTAAACTGGAAACCGATAGACTCTTGAAGCTAGAAGGCCATGATTTACTTTTAGGATGGCATGCATTTGCGTGGTATGGGAAAGCGAAAAGCCACAAATATTTCACACAACACTGGTTTAGAGTCACCCTACTAAAAGTCTGGGAACAAATTAGAAATTACTTCTATATAAAGACCCCAAGATGGGTGGCACCTCTGGAAGCCTTCACAAATCCAACTGTCTGTCACGAAGAAAATATTATCAGGAATCAAGAACTATTAGACACATGGCTCGAATTAAAAAGAATACAAAGAGGGACTTCCGCCCGGATTGGCAAGCTGACGGCAGCCTTTCTTCCCTCTCCTGGGGGAAAGGTCTGCAGACCAGCAGGTAGAGAGGGGGGGCGATTGTACGTCCTCCCCCAGGGTTCAGTATGAGCCCTAAGTCAGGGGGCGCTGAGGTTCACCCCCCCGGCTTCTAGCCGGGGGGTGGGGGCGTCCTTTTGCCCCAACGGTCTCCCTGCTGTGTTCCAGTAATGGCCGAGGCTTTGCGTACCGGGAACCAAGCGGATGGTGATTAAGATGTAATCAAGCGACTGGCTGAATTGGCTTTTTGGCTGAAGAAGTGTGAGTACAACTTTAACGAAGCATCAGAGAGAAAAATATACCCTCTTAAGCATGGGTGGGGGAGACAACTGTAGACCCCCCCATGGAGAACTAGATAAAGAAAATTAACATCGGAGAAATGGAAAATGAAGGGACTGTGATGGAGGAGTACTGAGAGTCATGAATTGAGCAACACACAAGCAAATATTTGGGACTTTAAAAATAGCAACTGAAAACGGTGTATCTGGTTAGCTAGAAATGGCTAGAAGGAAGAATTAGAATCTCCTTTAAAGACTGTTAACATCATAGTGAGAGACTGAGCTGGAATGCATTTCTCCCCCTCCCTTCCAGAAAAGAAGCGGGGGAAAGGGAATTCCCTCCCCATATATAACAATTAATAATTTAAAATAGGGAAGGGGAAAGAAGAGGGAGCATAAAAAAAAGAACAAACTTACACTCGTTTGGAGTGTTTTTTGAGTGACGGCTGGAAACGAGGCAGAGCTCATCCTTTGACAGGCAGAAGTGGGGGAGTTTTCTCCTCTAGTAAGATTGACTGTGCAAATATTTGAAGGTGATCTTTTGGAACTTTGAGAATCCTCTTTCTTCTTGGAGAAACTTTGAATATCTTGTAAGCGGTGATTGGGAAAGACGGAAGATTGGGGGAGGGGGGAAGCCCCCCTCCACCTTAAAGAAGAAAAGGAAAAGGAAACGAAAAGAGTGCGACTTGGAACGAGCTGGAAATAAGACTGATTAATTTAGAGAACTTTTAGAGGCGGTGTAAAGACTCGATGGATTTATGGGACCTTGGCAGCTTGATGATAAGGAGAGGAGGAACAGACTGTGGATTTTGGAGTGCTTCCTTTGATATCTTCCTTGGAAATGGCATCTGTGTGTCGCACCTTAAAATTAAAACGAAACTGAATCTCTGAAAGTTTGAATGAGGCAGCAAAGTAGCTCTGTATACTATATATATTACTATATATTTTGACGGGGGGCAAAGCTAACAGAAGTTTGGGCGAAAGGGGGATATGTTTTAATAAATAATGGACTTTGAGTCAAAGAAGATTAAGGAAGATTCTATACTGAGGTACCCTTTCTAGAGATGAGATGGCTGGCTAAGGGGGTATGATGGGAAAAGTCAAGGGAAAAGGTTTTTACAGAAATTGATAATGAATGGTTAAATTTAATTTTAGAAGGTTTTTATTAATTTAGGTTAATTCCATAAAAGGAAGAGGGAAAAGGGGTGTTCCAGTTCATCTATCTTCTTGTCTTGTTTTTTTTTCTTTCTCCCTTTTAATGAGAGGATAAATTGAGAGGTTTCTTTCTTTGAAGAGAATCATGTTTAAGCCTGACCCGGATGTTTCTTTTTTCTTTTAACAGCTAGGGGGGCAGAAAGTAATAAGCGGAATTTATTGTAATGAGATGATGAGATTGTCTGATTGTACAAAAGATATGTTAGCATGTTGCAAAGTATACTCCAAACAGTCTGTAGGAGCTTAGAGCTTCACAAGCGATGTACTCAAATGTCACCTTCGAGGTTATCAACTGAAAGTATCTATCTGTCAATGCCATATTTGTAAGCACTATCTAAAATCACCACGTTTGGAATTCTCTTTTCTATCTCCCCCTCCTTGTAGTTTGTTTTGTTAGTACCCCTCCCTTTCTCTGTAGTTTAGAAAATGCAATAAAAAACCCCTTCGGGGGGATTTAAAAAAAAAAAAGAATACAAAGAAATAATTGGTAGGAAAGGGTGCAAATTGAATCACGATACGGCAAAGACAAATCAATAGGTTTCCTATTCAAGTTATTTTGAAATAGATAAAATTTTAATGGGCACAGACCTGAAATTCATAAGAAAAATGTATAACCTGATACTAGAACATAGAATGCAAGATGAAATAGTCAAGAGAGTTATGACAAAATTTAGGACACAACATAGAATTAGATCAGTGGTCACAAATTTGGAACAGAAATTTAAAAATCATGACAGCAACAACATATAAAGAAAATCTTTATAAGATGTTCCACAGATGGTATCTCACCCCGGACATCCTGTCCAAAATGGATCCAAAATGCCCTAATACATGTTGGATATGCCAAACTAAAATAGGGTCTTTCTTCCATATGTGGTGGCAATGCGAAAAGGCAAAAAAAAAAAAAATTGGGCAGGGGTACATGAAATAATTCAAAAAACTCTAAAAACTCCTATCCCCTTTACCCCAGAAGTATTCCTGTTACGTATAATACGCCCTCGGCTAGGATACTATACACTATTTTTTGGAAGACAACAGAATTGCCATCTAAGAGAGAAATTGTGAACAAAATACTTGAAGTAGCAGAAATTGATAAACTTTTACTACTTTTAAAGAACCGAAGAAACTTACAAAAATACATGGGCTAAATTTTATAGTTGGATTGGAAACTATGATAACCTGAAAAAGTCAATGAATTAAAACCTGAGAAAAGATATCTATAAAACTTTTCTGTCCTGTAAAAACGATAAAGTTACTTAATGAACAGTACAGAAAAGGCAAAACTATTAGATAAGTTGTGGAATGTGTACCCCATGTTTTACTTTTATGTTTGTATGTATATATACAATAAAGAAGTATTATTTAAAAAAAGCACACTAAACAATGTTTAGCACAGGCTAGTAATCAATGAAGTTGCAGAGTTTAGAAGTCTGTCATCACCTTATTTCCCAGAGTTGTGGCTTCTCTCTATTTTCTCTTACCGCATGGACAAGATGGAGCCCCCTCGTGGCTTGTGCCTCCCTGGATGAACCTCAAACAAAAGAGACAGGCCTTCCCTGTGTCATAAGAATTTATAATCTCTCCTTGGAAGTCATTCCCCCACCACCACCCATAGTTCAGATCTTCCTGTCTCAAGAGTAAGACTATCTAGCCATTTGAGATGTAACGTTCCAGCAAGGTGTGAGATGACGAACCGGTCTGAGCCACTAGCACATCTCTATGAACTGAATGTTTGGGGATGGCTAAATTGTATGCCGTATTCTTCCTCTCTGCCAGATACAGATTTGCAGAGGGGCTCCTGAAACATAGATATAAATTCCCTTATTGAATTATTGCGGTGAATTCTAGAGTGGAGAGTTTCTGCACACAATTTATAAAAAATGCCTACTAGTTGAACCCCTACTTCCCCTTCCCATTGGAGTCACAATGCAACAGTGAAACAGCTGAGCTGTGAAACAAAAAAATTCGTTAAAAAGCTAAAAAGGGTGTGTGCTTGGGTGTGTGTGGAGTTTAACTTTGCCATTTTGAAGGTGCTTAGCTCTGCCCCCCTCTGCCACTCCATACTTCCTTTCCTGTACTAGAGGTTTTCCTTTCATCCAGCTCAAAGGAAAAAGCCCCTGGGAAGGGGAATGAGTATGAAATTACATGAAAGTTCCCCCAAAGAGCTGGGGCATCTCTCTGTTCATATGGGGGGAACCCCCACAAGGAAGTAGTCCTTATTAGAAGCTTAACCAAATATACACTGAATGCATTCCATTTTATTCTATTGGCTTACAGAACAGTTGAAAGATTAGCCTACAAATTTAGAAGGGCAGGTTCTTCTCCTTTTGGAATGAAGAAGTCATAATGGTGATGGTGATGGCTGGAAAATGCATCGATGGCAACTGCAATTATGATTCTTTCCCACCTCAGCCCCCACCCCCACCCCCGACTCTGCTCTCCTCGATACAAATATTTTTTGCAATATACTTCATCAATAGACTTGGGTTAGGGTCTCCAGAGGCCTGATGCAGAAGTTTTTCTGAAGGATACTTATGTCAGAAAATTAAATTAGAGAACTCCTTGAGGGAAATCTGGATTTGACCAAGATGGCAGATATTAAATGCAGCCTGTGAACTTTCAATTTCATCCTTGGCTGTCCTGTGATTAAAATATGGAACAGAAATGTTTAGTGATTTCCATTTATTCCTTTTAACATACTAGATTAGAAGGGAAAGGTGTAACATATATCAGTTTGGAGCCAGTTTGGTGTAGTGGTTAAGTGTGGGGACTCTTATCTGGGAGAACCGGGTTTGATTCCCCACTCCTCCACTTGCACCTGCTGATGTGACCTTGGGTCAGTCACAAGCTCTGGCACAGCTGTTCTCTCAAGGACAGTTTGTGTTAGAGCTCTCTCAGCCCCACCTACCTCACAGGGTGTCTGTTGTGGGGTGGGGAAAGGAAAGGAGTTTGTAAGCTCCTCTGAGACACCTTTGGGCAATGAAGGGCGGGGTATAAATCCAATCTCTTTTTCTTCTTCTCTTCTCTTCAAGATGTTTGCATTCTAGAAACACGCAATCAGAGGACGTGTTCAAAGCGTGTGAAATTCAGATCCTCTCCCTGCACGGTTTTGTTTTACTTTTGTTGACCATTTAAGGATTATCAGGGTATGATGCTGCAGCAACAGTACAAGCTACACCTGGCAGAACTCCCTTGTTATGCTTTCAACCACTGGCCTTTGGCTCAGCGGCTGGAACTTTGAGGTAGGTTGCAAAGTTCCACCAAGTGGGTCAAAAGCCCTTCTGGAAGCTTTCTGCCAATCCACATGCACAGAGAGCAAGGGTGCTGCATCTCCTCCCAATCTTTGCATGCACACTGAGATGCACAACAAGGCCCCTTAGTGGTGGAGAGGACTCCACGGTGGTTCTGAATCTTGTCTTGTTCCCCATTGAAGTAACCTACTTGAATTTCCTGTCCCCAGCTCTCTTGGTCTGCTGCTCATGGTCCTGGCCTCAGTGCTGTTGAGGTCATAAGTCTGTTCCCTCCCCTTCCTGTCACATAACTTCCTGTCATGTGTTTGCAGCTCAACGGGATTCATGCTCAATGGACTCTCAGTCAGGATAGGCTGAAGACGACTGGTCTAGACTCTAGGAACTGCTTCTGTGGGCAACTTGTGTCTTGTCTAGCCTTGAAAATTTCCAGTCTGTTTCCTCTTTTGACCTTAAGCGCTGTGGAGTTTCTTCAGAGTAGGACTGCCAACCTCCAGGTGGGGTCTGGAGATCTCATAGAATTACAACTGAGCTCCACTCTGCTGGTATCTGTTCCCCTGGGGGAAACGGCTGCTTTGGAAGATGGAGTCTATGGCAGAGGTATCAAACTCATTTGTTACGGGGGCCGGATCTGACGTAAATATCCCTTTGTCAGACAGGACCATGTGCATCAGAAAATGTAACGCCAGGTACTGGAGACAAAACTTTATAAAGGACACAGGCAAACCCAATTAACAATACTGTTTTTTCTACTCAGAATACAAACAAAAGTAATTGATTCCTAGCAGTGAAAGCAACTGATTTGCCAGGAAACTCACAAAAGCCCCAATAAATGTATTTAATCATATACAAGACTAGGTTTTTTCCAAGGGATACCATAAAAGGGGGAGCTCCTTACATTTCCACACATACCAGTTGCTTGCGGGCCAGGTAAGAGCCCTGGGTGGGCCGCTTCTGGCCCCTGGGCCTTATGTTTGACACCCCTGGTCTGTGGCTGAAGTCCCTCCCCTCCCCTCCCCTCCCCAAACCCTGCCCTCTTCACACAGTCTTTGAGACAGAGGCAGAGAAATCCCCTCCAGCACACTGGCCTTATCTTCCAGCATCACCTCCATCTTGTATGGATTGCGTTGTGTCTCATCCCCCATCCACCCGATTACAGCATCAAAGCACTGGCCCAGGGCAGAGACAGATCCTTCCTGAGGCACAGTTTCTGAAATATATAGCCAGGTGTCATCAGCATTTTGATGACACCCAGCCCCTAATCTAATTTAGTGGCCCTATGCAGGATTTTTGGAATTTATAAACAATAATTAAAGATACCATTCAGCCTCATATATTATCATCAAAAATTATCCTGTGAATGGATGTTATGATCTTCCATGTTCAGAGTAAACATAATTTATACCAGATACTGAAGAAAAAAATGAGATGTCTACTGGGGCTGGGCGGGTCATGAGGTTGATAACAAAAGTTGATAATATTATGCACAGATAGAGAAAGTGGAGACAGAACTTTCCCCCCCTCTTCTGTAATCCTAGGGCTTCTAATGAAGTTGATGGGCGAGAGATTCAGGATGGACAAAATCTATGTTTTCTTTTCTCATTACAACTGTTGAGGCAACTGTAGGACCAGTAGCTGTCTGGAAAAAAACTGGGCCACTTCCCTCATTAATGGGACGTCTCCTCAGCTCTCTGCAAAGCAGTTTTACACACCTTTTATTCTTAGTTTAGGATAACAAAATATGTTGCTTGGGTAACGAAATATGTTTAATTGGCCCTGACTCTCCACATCCTTTCCTCTCACCCAAGAAGCAAGTATCAACATGGCAACCAAAGCAAAAGGCCAAAAGAGAGCATAGGAGGGATGTCATCAGAGGCTGGGGAAGTGGTGGCATGACGGAAGAACTGTGACCTGCAAAGAGGGGAAGCCATTTGTGAGCCTGGGTGGCTTTTAGGACAGAGCTGGATGCCAGGGCAGTTCTCTGGTTGAACCTCAAGGCAAAAGAGCCAAAGATTCCTTCCTTATGTCAGACTGGAGAAAAACAGGACTGATACCAGGACTGTTTACAAGCCTTATGTGGTGTGTGGAGTTGGTTCTTCCTCCCCTTTTCTCAAGCAACTTTCAAAATGTCGACAGCATAATGTGTGATGCGACCATATGTGAATAATTCACACAAACTTTTCCCCTCCAGAAGGATGGAAAAGTTCACTCAAATCCTCATCTTTCCCTCCAACACTGCTTTAGCTCCTGATGACCTTCTTAGTTCTTTAACAAACAGTTCAGATCTTAGAGATTGGGTATTTAAGTGAGATGCTCTGTTAGACAGACAGTTAATTTTAAAATCACAGTCTGCTCCCTGGTTCAAATCATTTAAGAATGACCTTTTTAGATCCCCCTACCTAGTTAGTATAGATGATCATAGCCTCAGAGCAGCTTTCACATCTTTGCATTTTGAATCAATGCCAACGGCTGTATTAGCTGGCCGCTATAGCAGAACACCTAAGGAACAGCACTTTGGTATTTGCAGCTCTTCTGTTATTGAGGATCTTCCCCCATTATATTCTTGAATGCTCAATGTATACCCAATCGAGGTTAAAATTTCTCTCCAGTATTTTATCAGACTTAAGCTTTTATTCAGACTCTAAGAAGATTGTATTTTTGTTAGCTGATTCCAGTGCCAATATATCCTATAGAATGGCTCTATTTGCCTTGGCTGTTAAGAAAGTACAGGCCAATGCTGCTCTTATGGGAACTAGTTAATATTGATCTTAGTGTGTATGTTTTGATTCAATTAATTGCTTATCACTTTGGTTTTATGGTTTTATAATATCTTAGATTTTACTCAATTTTATACCATTATTCATGTTTATAGTATTCCTCTCTGCTGTTATCTTTGGTTTGTAATGGCCTATGGCTAAATACAATAAATTTTAATTCATTCACTGCTTTAGGTAAGTGTATGAAATGGGGCTTAGATGGTGATTGGTTCGGCCGTAAGAACCATCTCACTCCAGTTTTGGTTCATTTTCACTGGCTCCCAATTTGTTTCCAAATTGGATTCAAGATGCTGGTGCTGACCTTTAAAGCCCTACACAGTTTGGGACCTACCACCTGCTCCCATATGTGGACTTACCTGACCACTATGGCTGTCTTCTGATGCCTGCTTTGGGTGTCCCTGACTTCTGAGGTTAGACAGGTGGGTTTCCCTTCCTAGGGACATTTAGTTGGCCCCTCTGCCACTGCCTTCCATCACCCACTGAAGACTTTTTTGTTTCATCTGGCATTCCGTCAATGGCCTTCCACTCCTGCCCTATGTCTTAAATTGTTTTGTGTTCTTATATATGTATTTTACTTTTGCTTTTTACACATGTTCTTCAAATTGTTAGCCATCTTGGTGGCCCCGATAGGGCAGAAAGGCAGGATATACATTTTGTGAACAAATAAAAATATTGGTTTTTATCTCACCTTTAAATTGCTGGATGCCATTTGTAATTTTCACTATGACAGCAACATCCCAAAATCACACCAGCCTTCTGAAGCACTTTTTTTTAGAATGGTGATGCTTAGCAACCTTTAAACTACCTTCCAAAGTTATTGAAACTACGTCCTGTGTTTACATTTCAGTTGCCATATCATATAATAAAGGTGAGAGGAACCTCTTCTACTGATGCGAAGGGAAGCTTGGCATTAACTGGTTTCTAGAATATCCTTATCTGTTGACTCTCGTCTTCTATAACTGCCATGATTAGGGTTGCCAGTCCCCCAGTGGGAGCAGGGAATCCCTCTCCCCCTTGTTTTCCGCCACCACTGGGAGTGACAAAGAGAGAGAAAAAAATTAAAATGGCTGATGGGCCAATGGCATGATGTCACTTTAGAACATAAAAGAAGCCAATGTTGGATCAGGCCAATGGCCCATCCAGTCCAACACTCTGTGTCACACAGTGGCCAAAACCCAGGTCCACCAGCAGGACCAGAACTCCAGAATCCTTCCCACTTTTGCCCCTCCCAAGCACCAAGAATACAGAGCATCCCTGCCCCAGACACAGTGTTCCATCTGTACTTTGGGGCTAATAGCCACTCATGGACCTCTGCTCCATACCAATCCCCTCTTGAAGTTCTCTATGCCTGTAGCCGCCACCACTTCTTGTGGCATTGAATTCCACGTGTTAATTACTCTTTAGGTGAAGAAGTACTTCCTTTTATCTGTTCTAAGCTTATTGCTGTTTAATTTCATTGAGTGCCCATGAGTTCTTGTATTGTGAGAAAGGGAGAAAAGTACTTCTTTCTCAACCTTCTCTATCCCATGCATAATTTTGTAAACCTCTATCATGTCATCACACAACCGTTTTTTTCTCCAAACTTAAGAGCTCCAACCTCTTTAACCTTTCTTCATAGGAAAGGTGTTCCATCCCCTTAATCCTTTCCCCAGTGTTATAATATCTATTTTGAGGTGCAGTGACCAGAACTGTACACAATATTCCAAACTAGGCTGCATCATACAATGGCATTATGATACCGGCTGATTTGTTTTCAGTTCCCTTCATAATAATCCCCGGCACTGCATTTGCCTTTTTTATTGCAGTCACACACTGAGTCAACATTTTCAGTGAGTTATCTACCACGACTCCAAAATCTCTCTCCTGGTCAGTTACCACCAGTTTGGACCCCAACATCGTGTATTTATAGTCGGAATTTTTGGCTCCAGTGTGCATTACTTTGCACTTGCCTATGTTGAATCTCATTTGTCACATTGACGCCCACTCACCCAGCCTCAACAGTGTTGGGGGAAATAGTCAAAAATACTTAAATACTCAAAGTTTGCAATGGATCTTTGCTTCACTGGAGAGGAGACATTTCTTTCTGTTTAAAAGTTTATTTCTAAGGGTAAAAGGTACACAGGAAACCTACAAAATAAACATATCTAAGAGCTACATTGTTACATCTTGTTGCTATAAGAGCATGGTCACATTAACTCAGCAATAATGGAGAATCCTCCTTCTTCTGGACCCCTAGAAGGAAATCACCTGATTACATTAACTGATCAGTGTTACAAGACACACTCAGATTTCTCAGGCTTTCTCCCCATTGGCTCTGTGCCAGGTTTCCCTTCCAGGTCAGTCTAAACAATAGCATAAAACGGTAAATAAGTTAACCCTATAATGACTGGATTAGACCTTGCAACTTATACATTTCCTTTACATATATATATATATATATCTCCTTATAAATATTTATCTTTTGGTTTCGCAAGATTCCATGCGCTCCCATTGGCTGTAAAATGCCCTCCCTCAGCCATTGGCCCATCAGCTGCCACTCAAGGGTACTCGCGTGCCATTGGCCGGGTGCTGGGTCTGCTCCTCTTCCCCACCCACTCCCCCTGGCAGACAGCTCTCTCTCCTGAGGAAGACAGTTCTCTTGACTCCTGTGAGGGACTGTCCCCTCACTGGCTGTTGGTAGGCAGCCAAACTTGGTTCTGTGAGTAAAAAAACAAATAACTTTCAGTTTAACCCCCTCCCCCGCCCATAACCCCCTCCCCAATGGCCACTTTCCTGTCAGAATAAATGGGAAAAGGCTCTTTTTCCTGCTTAGCTTCAGCATGGCTGGCTGGCTAACGAGGTGGGCCAGCAACCATCAGACCATTTTCTTCAACTCCCCGCTGTGTGGCTGACTTTCCCCTAGGGCTGCCAATCTCCAGGTGGGACCTGGAGATCTCCCACTGTTACAATTGACCTCCAGATGACAGAGATCAGTTCCCCGGGAGAAAATGGTTGCTTTGGAGGGTAGACTCTATGGCATTATACCCTGTTGAGTCCTTCCACACACACCCCAAATGCTGCCCTCCACAGGATCCACGCCCCCAAATCTCCAGGTATTTCCCTAATCAGAGTTGGCACCTGTACTTTCTCCTCAGTCAGTAAAAGGCCCTTTCCACACCTATGTTGGCCTTAGGGAGAAAACTCATTGGGCCCAGTCCTGATCAGGTTGCCAACTCCAGGTGGGCAATTCCTGGAGATTTGAGGGATGGAGCCTGGAGAGGGTGAAGTTTGAGGAGGGGTGGCACCTCTGACAGGTATGATGCCATAGACTCCACCCTCCAATCCAGCCATTCCCTGATGGGGAACCATTGTTGCCAATCTCCAGGTGGGGGCTGGAGATCACTCAAAATTACAACTGCTCTCTAGGAGGAATGGGGGAGGAGATGGAAAACTAAAGGTAGGTTGATGGTTGGCTGGGAGGGAGATAGGGTTGTTAACTCCAGGTTGGGGAATTCCTGGAGACTTGAGGGGTCGAACCTGGAGAAGGTGAGTGTTGAGGAGGGGTGGGACCTCAGACAGGTACAATGCCATAGACTCCACCCTCCAAACCAGCCACTTTCTCCTGGGGAGCCACTGTTACCAATCTTGGGGGTGGGCTGGAGATCACTCAAAATTACTACTGCTCTTCAGGTAGCAAAGATCAGTTCCTCTGGAGAAAATGGTGGACTCTGTCATTATACCCTGCTGAGATTGCCACAGCAAATTGTCACTGAGTGCCCAAAGCTGGGGCACTCTCCCAGAGCCTCTTTCTAGAGCCCATTGTATTTATTTCCACAATGGGCCTTATTCCTAGTGTGTGTATATATATATATATAAGAATTATTTGCTTTTCTACATACAACCTACAATACTACACACTAACTAAAATTACAGCTATACAATGACCTTATATGCTAATATTTACTATCTTAAGTCAAGGCTTTTCTCTTATTCAAATTAAGAATAAAAATTCTTTCTATTATTTCATAATGCAAAGAAAATTAAAGTTGTTAACAATGCAAGCTTATATAATATAGTAAAGATGTTTCTTCTAAAGTTTAAGCTATTTTCTGCCTTTCTTTTCTGTCTTTTTGCTTTTCTTGTCTTGGGGTGGTTTGGGTGCTGCCGCTCCCAATTCTGAGTCAGATTCTTCTTCAGAGCTGCCATTTACAGATGTTTGATGACTTTCCAAGCCGTGCGAGCTGTCAAGTTCTCCTTCTCCTTCTTTTTCCTCTGTGCCTTGTATCCTTTTTGAGTTCCTGGTGCTTTTCCAAAAACTGCTTCACTTTAGTAAAAGAGTCAGTCTTTTCTTTTTTGCCTTTGTAGTTGAACATCAAGCCTTCAGCAGTGGCAGGGACCTATAGGGACAGGGAAGAGCCTCGGTCCCTTGGCCTCAGCCTAGGGAGAGTTACTTCCAGTACCCCAGACTGGGGGGGGCTTCAAGAGCCCCAGGGGGAGTCCAGAACCAGCCAGACCCCCTCCCCACCGCCGGGTCACGGGTCGCTCTTTCTGGAGCTTTGGGGGAATGTGCCCACCATCAATGCGCCGAAACTGGAAGTCTGCAACTCATACATTTCCAACAAACAGATCCCTCTGGGGTGCCTCACAGTTCCTCCCATGTTCTCACCATTCTGAACAAATTAGTGTCGTCTGCAAACTTAGCCACTTCACTGCTTACTCCCGACTCCAAATCATTGATGAACACTTCCTAGAAAAACACAGAAGAGACATCATGCTTTTCTAGGAATTGCTGAAAAAACTATGGTTTTAGCATAAGGTTTCTGTTAATTTCTGAAGAGGCATGTTGTGACTTCCTGGTTTTCCCAGAAGTGAAGTCACAGCATCTCTACTGCATCTATTTGTAAGTTGTCTAATTTGTACATTGTTTAAAATTGTAATGGCTAATGGCTACACAATAAATTTTACTATCTATCTGTCTACTGCACCTATGTCCCCACTCACCCCAAGTGTCCTGCTGATTGCCTGGCAACCTTAGCCATGATTTGACAGCTTTTGAAGAAGTTGTCTGTTTTTGCATTGTTCATTTTGAATGTCCAATAAGTAAAGTGTTCATTTTAGATATTCTCTCTATTGAATGTGGGAGGCAAAAATCATAGTTTGTCTAAGGTGCCAAAAAAACCCTCTACATGTCCACATCAGCAAAATTGTTGAGTTGTCCCGATGTTTCTGACGCACAAGACAGTCAATGACTGTTAGCCGTGAGAGCTGATCAGCACTCCTAGGCTGTCATGATTCTAGACCAATAATGCCTGGCTTTTGAGCTGCTCGGGTAAATCAGCATGCTGGGTCAGACTGCTCGCTTAGACACTCTTGATGTAACAAAGCTCTTCTTAAACTCTTCTTCAAAGAAGCAAAGGAAGGATAAAAGAGGGACAGCATTTTACCAGGGAGAGGGACTAGAAAATAAGGCTGTTCCTGGTAAATTGGAACAGTTGGAGCATGCAGAGTCTCTTTTCCATGGAACAAAGGGCCGAGAAACAGATGGTTCTTCTTATAGAAATTTCACAGTAATCCACCACTGGTTCCCCAGCTTGTTCAGTGCTGCTCCAGTTGTGTGTGTGTTTTAAGTCTTATGAATATGCATATTCACTTTCACAAGTACATCTCAATAACATTTGTGCGTGGCTTTCTTCAGCAATGCTGATTGTATAGCAACAGTGAGTGCCATTATATATAAGCACTTTGAAATCTGCATGCTAACGGGAAAAGCAATTAAATATATTTGAATGTATTTCCAGGCAGTGGGTTTAAAATAAAATTCATTTCCCCCCTACACAGCACAAAAATAACTTGGAAATTTTTACTGTGAGTTCTGGGGGGGTACAGTTTATGCGGTTATTTCTTAAAAGGTTAAATGGAGATTATTTTGCATCTGTTTTAGGTGCTAGCAAGATGCTTGAGAAGTACAACTTTGTGTTCTGTGTATTTCATTCAGAAGAACAAAGTTTGAGTCCAGTGGCACCTTTAAGACCAACAAAGTTTAATTCTCAGTAAAAGCTTTCTTGGGCATGCACACAAAAGCTTATACCCAGAATTAAAGTTCGCTGGTCTTAAAGGAGCCACTGGACTCAAATTTTGTTCTTATAACCTGGAAATATTATTATTGGGTGAGCTGCAACAAAAATAACACCTACATAGCTAAAAAATCTACACGTTTGATAACCAAAAACACAGGACAGTAAATCCCACATTCAATCCTATTAAAGACTTATCAGCAAAAACATGAAAAACGACAAAGAGACAAAAGCACACATAACGACAACAGTTTCTCTGGACATGGCATCCTGGTCTGACTAAAGCTCTGGTGGCATATTTACTAAAAATTCTGGTCATTTCCACCAGAATTCAGCACTATGCAGAGGAAGAAATGAACAATGTGGTCAAAAGGGGGCTGCCTCCATAAGAATAAAACAAAGGTGCTTTGCAAAAATATGACAAAAGAAAAGCAACTGGAACTGCAAGAAAAAGTTCAATGTGAAGTGAAAAAAACCAGATATTTAGGAATTGAGCTTGCAATGAAAAACATAGATCTTTTTAAGAACAATTATGAGAAGACCTGGTGGAAAATTCAACAGGATATGGGATACCTTGAATCTGTCACTAATGGGCAGAATTTCGGTAGTCAAGATGAACATTTTACCTCATTTGTTATTTTTATTTCAGACGATTCCGATTGTAAAAGATTGTAAAGTGTTGAATTTATGGCAGAAGGAGATTTCAAAATTTGTCTGGTCGGGAAGGAAACCGAGGATTAAAATGAAGATTCTATGTGATGCAAAGGAAAGGGGATGATTTCAACTCCCCAATTTCAGGTTGTATCATGATGCGGTGTGTCTGGCTTGGCTTGAACAATGGATTAATTTGGACAATAGAAAAATGTTGGCGTTGGAAGGGCATGACCGTAAGTTCGGATGGCATGCCTATTTATGGTATGAGAAATCCAAAGTAGACAATTTTTTCAAACACCACTTTATAAGAAGATCACTGTTCATGACCTGGATGAGATATAAAAGATTTTTTTTCAAAGCAAGACCTTTATGGATAGTTCCGGCAGAGGTAATTAAACCACTTTCAAGGCATAAAGGAGAAGATTGGATACCTTACAGAGACATTCTGAAGGTTGAGGGGAGTAGTTTCGTGATGAGAGCTAGGGAGGAACTGGAATTTGAATATGACTGGTTAAATTACAGACAGATCTATGACTTATTTAAGATGGACAAAATGAGGTATGGTTTCAGGAAAGAGAATAATGAAATTGAAATGGTATGGGCAGAAAAAGGTAAAAAAAGATTTCAAAAATTTATAAGGTTTTGTTAAAATGGCATACAGAAGATGAGATTGTAAAAGAGCAGATGGTGAAATGGGCTATAAATATAAATAGAGAAATAGATAAGTCATCATGGGAGTGTTTGTGGAAAAAGTCGATCAAAATTTCAACATGTGTTAATGTGAAAGAAAATTGTTACAAAATGATGTATAGATGGTATATGACACAAAAAAAATTGCTAAGATGAATGAGAGCATGTCTAACAAATGTTGGAAGTGTAAAAAAAAAAAAGAAGGCTCATTTTATCATATGTGGTGGACATGTGAAAAAGCGGTAGCTTATTGGACCGAGATCCATAATGAAATTCAGAAGATTCTGAAATGTACTTTGAAAAAAGAGCCAGAAATGTTACCTTTAGGTCTTAAAATGGAAGAAATTAACATGACAAAGAGAACATTGTTATGGTATTTAATTACAACTGCAAGAATGACATTTGCTCAATTTTGGAAACAAGAGAAGTTACCGGAAAAATGGGATTGGATAAAGAAGATGCTTTTTATGGTAGAAATAGACAAATTGACAAAGAAACTTAACGGAAAAGAAGATGAAGAATTTTTAGCAGACTGGAAAGATTTTAAAGATTACTTAGAACTGAATTGGGATGTTAAAAATAAGTTACTGTGGTTTGATAATTATTAAGATTAGAAGACTAGAAAGTATTGGATTTTATCCAGAATGTATTCAGAATGTTACCTAAGAATGAAATACAGAAAATGAAAATGTTAGAAATGAAGAATTGATTATTGGCCAAGTGTGTATTGTTAGAAAATATTGACTGAAACAATAATGGGGGTGGAGCATCATTGGAAGTCAGGGGAGGGGGGAAGGGTAAAGTAAAAAAGGATGTATCAAGTATTATTATGAATTATGGAACGTGTTAATAGATCCTGTTAATAATTTTTTTAAAAAAAGGGGGGGCCGCCTCCAGCACCCCACCCAGTCTCTTAGTACCCCCTAGGTAATCCCACTGCCACCAGGGGGTGGTACCAGTCATTTTTGGGAACTACTGATCTAGGGCCTCAAGTAGAGATCTTTCCCAGCTCTGCCACCTGAGAGGCTTTTGACCAGAGATGCCAGTGATTGACTGGGGGGCCTTCAGAATGAACATCCCTCAAAACAAGGGGCTCAAAGCGCACCACAAAATGGCTACTGTCTCCCAGAAAGCTGAGATTTGGTCTATGACTAGTCCAAGTAATTCTGATTGCAAGAATAATTGGAAAAGGAGATGGTTATAAGAGCTTCCCTTGAAGAGGAGGGCAAGAAGTGTGTTTCTCAAAGAGTTAACATATTCACAGGGCATCCAGAAAGCTATACTTTGGTACCCACAAAGGCCAGGATACACAAGTTACTAGAAAGTTTTGACAATGGGATAGATCTCTATCTATCTGTCATCAAGTCACAACCAACACATGGCGACTCCAGCCAAGGGGATTTCAAGGCAAGTGAGAAGCAGAGATGGTTGGCCATTGCCTTCCTCTGCAGAGCCTTCCTTGGTAGTCTTCCATCCAAGTATCAACCCTGCTGAGCTTCTGAGATTTAAAAAGCTCAGGCTATACCATGCCTCAGATATGCAGACGATACCACTCTGATGGCAGAAAGTGAAGAGGACCTAAAGAGCCTCTTGCTCAGAGTGAAAAAGGAGAGCGCAAAGGTGGGCTTGAAGCTCAACATAAAAAAAACTAAGATCATGGCATCTGGCCCCATCACTCCTTGGCAAATAGAAGGGGAAGTCGTAGAAGTAGTGACAGACTTCACGTTCCTGGGATCCCAGATCACTGCAGATGGTGACTGCAGCCATGAAATTAAAAGATGCCTGCTCCTTGGGAGGAAAGCGATGGCAAACCTAAACAGCATGATAAAAAGCAGAGACATCACCCTGCCAACAAAAGTCCACATGATCAAAGCAATGGTATTCCCCGTAGTAATGTATGGCTGCGAGAGTTGGACTATAAGGAAGGCCGAGCGCTGAAGAATAGATTCTTTTGAACTATGGTGCTGGAGAAGACCCTTGAGAGTCCCTTGGACTGCAAGGAGATCAAATCAGTCAATCCTAAAAGAAATCAACCCTGATTGCTCCCTGGAAGGCCAGATCCTGAAGTTGAAGCTCAAATACTTTGGCCACCAAATGAGAAGGGAGCACTCACTGGAGAAGACCCTGATGCTGGGAAAGATTGAAGGTCAAAGAAGAAGGGGACGGCAAAGGATGAGATGGTTAGACAGTGTCATTGATGCAACGAACATGAAATTGAGCAAACTTCAGCGGACAGCAGAAGACAGGAGGGCCTGGCGTAATCTGGTCCATGGGGTCGCGAAGAGTCGGACTCGACTGTGCGACTGAACAACAAATACCATGCCACCTTCTCTCCTGACACAAGCCTACATGGCAGTTTAAAAACTCTTGAGGATGATGATGATGATAGCCAGCATTGAAGCACAGGGCAAGTGAAGCTACAGGTCAGATGCTAGGCTGTGGGAGCTCCATTGCCTCCAATAGCAGCTAGGAATGGGCACCATGCTTCCAAAAATGCAGGTTTAGCAGACAATATCTGGTAACAGCTAGCTACCAGTGACCCTCACTAAAACTACAATTCCCAAGACTTGGGGGGGGGAGGCATCTAAGACAGTATAGTATTAAACTGATGTACCGTGCGCCTCGGCATCTAGTCATGCCAACCACATGACCACGGAGACATCTTCGGACAGCGCTGGCTCTTCAGCTTGGAAATGGAGATGAGCACCGCACCCCTAGAGTCGGATTCAACTGGCTTTCAAGCAAGGGAAACCTTTACCTTTACCTAACTTTAAACTTGGGACTGTGGTGACTCAGAGGTTAAGACCCTGAGCTGCAGACCAGAAGGTCTGTAGTTTGGCAGTTCAAGTCCCTAGTGCAGCGTGACAAAGTGAGCTCCCGTCTCTGGCCCCAGCTCCTGCCAACCTAGCAGTTCGAAAGCAAGAAATTGCAGGTAGATAAATAGGTACTGTTTCAGCGGGAAGGTAACAGTGTTCTGTGCACCTCGGTGTTTAGTCATGCCAGCCACATGACCATGGAAACGTCTTCAGACAGCGCTGGCTGTTCGGCTTGGAAACGGAGATGAGCATCACCCCCTAGACTCAGATTCAACTAGTTTTCGAGCAAGGGAAACCTTTACCTTTACCTTTTACTAACTTTAAACCGTAGATGCTGAAACTTCAATCACCTCCCTTAGAAATCTATGACACACTTGAAGCATCAGTGTGTGAAAGAATCTGAGACTCAGCATGAATCTCTCATTTTGTTTCCAATCAATTCGCCCCTGTTATTTGATCAAAGCAATTTCAAATGCCATCATGGCTGCACACTAAAGTATTAGCTTATTAGCCCACAAACTGCTAAAATCTGGGTAATGGTTCCAAAATAGTATTCTAACAGATTGTGTAGTTAACTTCTTGTATTCAAAGTGGGAAGATACGTTGTCCACAGTAATGCTAATCAAATCAGCATGAGTGACTTCTGATTGTTACAGAAGATCTGCCCCACCACATTAAACCAATGAACAATGGAAATAACAGTCTGCACAACCAGCCAGTTCTCTCAATAGGAATACCCCATAAAAATGTATTATCTCAGCATGAGATGAAGGATGCCAGTGTCAAAATCATGAAATTATAATGTAGCTTGTGCTAGAAAAATGGGATTTGAGCAAAAAGCTCTTTTATAAATGGAACAGTAAAGATCACCTAGCTACAGTTTTGAGCTCACATGACTTTTTAACCATTTCTGCCCAAAAATGGGGGACATGCATTCAGAAAGTAACTAATCAAACTGTGATCATAGCACAACGAGTTCATTAACCTCAGAAAGATAACAAATCTGATTGACATTTCCTCCCACTTTCAGCTGCAAGCTGACTCAGGGTCTTTTCACGTGAAGGTTTCCCCATGGTTTGGGTGCTGAACTGCAAAAGTTATGAACTCACTGCTGTCAAGACCAGAACAGCCTGGCCACCAGTGGGGGAGAGAGGAGGCGGGAACATGGGGGTGGCCACCACCGATGGCATGAAATCCCTTTTCAAACTGCCTTTGTATTCTGTTTTAGTAACTGGTTGCTAATGGTTTTTTCTGTCATTTCAGACAGACCCATTTTAGTAACCGGCTGCTAGCGGAATTTATTTACCTGTTAAAACAAACCCACTTGCATCGGGTTAGCAAAAGCATGGTTGAGCCACTTTTGAGGGAAGCTGTTTTTTTTCCATTTTTCAGCTCCTTCATTGCGCTTCTGAATTGCTATGCTGTGCTGTTTAAAATGTCCACGACACTTCCTACAATGCTGCTTTCCCCCCATCCTTTTTCACTGTGTGATCTTCCTTGGACTTTTTTTGGAATGTTTGAAGCTGAGCGCAATAGTGCTAAGCTGCTATAGCCTTTCGGCATTATGGTGGCACCACTGAGATGCCATGGCTCCATTGACTTGGTGGAGAATGTGGGTGGGCAATGCCCATTGGGAGTGGGGGATCCCCTGCTCCCAGCAGTCAAATGGCATCCCTAAGGAGGTTCCTCACTGCAGTCAGGGTCAGAACCAGGGAGGAATCCTTCCCACAATCACGGAGTCCTTATTTCACCATCCCACAGCTGTTCCTGATATGTACATCTCTATATACACAGAGATGTATACAGTGATGTATACACAGAGATGTCTACAGAGCGGGCCCCTCCAAAAGGCACCCCCTGCCCCAAAAGTAGCTCTGCAGAAGCTGATGACCCATCTGAAGGTCCCGGCAAATTGACAGAAGACCAGCGGCCGACAGGAATAGCCAAAGGTCTTTTAGGCCAAAGCCTAACTCCTCCTTCCCTCCATTCCAAAGAACCTGCCACATCCCTGGGACTTCCAAAGGCAAAGGCTTTGCTTGTGTTTTCTGCAAGACAGGAAGGACTGCCGTGGTACTTGTGGGGGGTGCAGTTTGTGCCATGCTCCATTCGCTCCCCTCACAATCCGCTGCTGCCTGCTTTAAAAAGCCCACAGTTTTTGAAAAGAAAAGAAAATACACAGGGGCAAGATGAGAGAAGCAACAGATCTGTTTCATCATCTAAAAACAGCCTTAGAGGACCTCAGCTTTGCATGAGTTTGTCAATTTACATGTAAAGTATGGGTGGGGATGGGGCTTTTGAGGGGGGGGCTTTTCCACATTCTCATTTTCCTTGCTACAGTCCCTGCTTCTTTGGGGCAGGGGTTCTGTTCCGCATGTATTTTTCTCCCTCTAGTGGTCACTTCGATATTACATAGGTTTATGTCTGGCATAAAAACCTGCAGTTTAAATCTGCAGGGAGATATACAGGAAACAACCAGTGTGCCAGTTTGGTGTAGCGGTTAAGTGCACAGACTGTAATCTGGGAGAACCAGGTTTGATTCCCCGCTCCTCCACTTGCAGCTGCTGGATGACCTTGGGCAAGCCATAGTTCTGTCAGAGCTGTTCTTGAAAGGGAAGTTCTTTCAGAGCTCTCTCAGCCCCGCTTACCTCACAGGGTGTCTGTCTGTTGTGGGGAGGGGAGACGCTCTGAGTGAAGGGTGGGGTATAAATCCAATCTTCTCCTCCTCCTCTTCTTCTTCTTCCTCTTCTTCTTCTTCTATTGAATTGATGACTAGAGGGAGCAAAACACATGCAGAATAGGGGAAGAAATCCCAAATAAACAGGAACTTAAAAGCAAGGAAAATGAGGATGCAGAACATCCCAGAGAGAGAAAGAGAGCACATACTGAGGGTGTACAACTGGATCCAAGATCACCCAGCAAGTTTCCACAGCAGGGTAGGGATCTGAACTCGGCTCTCCCAGAACCTAGTCCCATACTCTAACCACTGTACAACAGTGGTGTACTGATTCCTAGTGATTCCTGGTGATGAAGTTTTGATGCTGAAGTTTTTGAGGAACAGAGATTTCATACTGCTTCTTAAATTATTAGATTTAAACAGATTACTAGAATATAGAAAAAGCCAGACCCCACTTGAAGAGCTGCAAAAATCTATCACAGGTGCATAATATTTTGCAGCTAAAAGAGTGATGGGTCTGCTATTGTCTTCTAATAAAAGAGATAATATCTCCATATGATCTATATTTTGGAGCAAAGGAAGAATTAAAAGAGTTCTAGACTCAGAAAAAGAATTGCATTCAAAGATCATACGATACAAGGTGTCTACAGTACCTGCACCATAGTCACATGCCCTACCAAGAGTATGGTATCCTAAGATACCTCCCTTGCAAAATTCTAGATGGTAGGGCATTAAGGCATGCCAACGTAAAGGCACACCTATAGCGAGGAACAGTCAAATATGAGCAGTAATTGGGTAGCTCTCCAGGTGGAAGAGTACCAACAAATTGAACAGAACAAACATGTTGTGCTCTACAGATGGTACTGTTATAATCATACTTAAATAGACATTTCTTAATCATTCTTATGGCTTCCTGTCTAGTAAATGAATAATGATAGTCCAAGGAAATACTGAGGAACTGTAGTCATTGCTCGACAAATTTATTCCAATGGGAAGCATAAGAGTCCTCTCTGACTAAGCCGAGGAAGCCCTCTTGGGTGGCAGAGTGTATAATTTTAACTTTCGGGGGAAAGCCTTCAATCAGACCCAGGCTTCAAGAGCTGGTTGTCCCAATTCATCTCGAAGGGCTACCGCCACTACACAATTCAGAATTCCACAGATGGACCATAGGAATTTAAGGAGAATGTGGTGTACATGATATTGCCTCCCAAAAACAACAATCTTGGGGTTTTTTGGGGGTTAACTATCAGGCATTCTTCTGGACAGTAAGAGACAAAAGCTCTGTCAGAGAAGGCAGTCCTGGTGTTGTTCTTGATAGGAGAGCTGCATTGTAGGAGGATTTCAGGGGTCCAGACCTCTTCCCGGGATCCCCAACCCCATTAGGGTTCTTTTCTATGGGTGAGTGGAGTCTGGCTAGGGAACTCAGGCCTCCAGAGGGAGAAACACAGTAAGAACAGTTGCCTTAAACTAAGGTCAGATCTGCATTTGCATTTTAAAATCAGTTTCGTGCTGCTGTGACGGTGTCTTTCTCTATGCTTGACGGCATCACAGCAGCACGAAACTGATTTAAAAATGCAAATGCAGATTCGACCTAAAAGTATTTATTAACTCTAAAACCATACACAAGTAAAACTTAATAGCATATATTCTGTATCAATACCCAATAGAATATAGGGGGGAAATCCCAATACCCAATATAGTGTACACTTCAGGAAGAACAAGGAATTCCTCGACTGTGGACCAAGACCCCACTCAAGCTTAGGTGGGGTGTTGGCCAAACAGCCCCAAACAAAGCCCAAAGTCTTATTTTTATAATTGTTTCAGCCAACAGGAATCAAGGGAGGAGTCAATTAAAATGCACCAGACTTGCCAGATACCACCCCATCCTAAGTTGCTAATATGAACTTTTGCCCAGTTATATATTTTGCCCTCTTCTGGGCATAGAGCAGGGCTTTGGAGCCTGGCACTTGGAAGGCTGTGGAATGTGAATCCAGGCAAAGGTACATCTACAGGGCAAGGCTTTAGTTTTTATGCCTAGGCTGCCAGCAGAATAGCAAAGGCTTATGGGACTTCAGAACCAAGAAACAGAAAACAGCTATGGAAGATCTACATAGCATAGAAAAACAGAAAGGCCCAAACTCATTGAACCCCAAATTCTGCCACAGTTTCCCCCTTTTGAGACTTGGGCCTTTCTGTCTCACCTTTAAAATTTAGCCCAACCATCTCGTTGCATCTGGTGCAGGGGTATGCTGGCATCAAGAGGTTTGGTTCTCATACATGCAGAAATACATGAAGACATTACTGGTAGGCAATTCATGATTCAACAAAAACACAATCCACAGCCCACTATGCATAGTTCCCCCCATTACCATAATCTTTATGAATAATTGGACCCATTCAGATACATTTGGCAACCAACTCCAAAATCAAAGGGCTTCTCTAAAGCCATATTATAAAACACATTAACCGCATCTTGTATATTCTTCAGTGTGAATACAATACATCCAGAGGCATTTACATAAATACAGTATTTTTGGGGAAACAAGGCCCAGACTCCTCCTTGCAATGTAAGCGTAGTACCTAAAGCCAACTTATTTTGAATAAGTATTTTAGCAGCAGAGGTACTTTTAGACTGCATGTCTTACGATACCAGTTGCAGGGCTCTTTTTGTAGCAAAAACTCCTTTGCATATTAGGCGACACACCCCTAATGTAGCCAATCCTCCAAGAGCTTACAGAGCTCTTCTTACTGGGGCTACTGTAAGCTCTTGGAGGATTGGCTATATTAGGGGTGTGTCGCATAATATGCAAAGGAGTTCCTGCTACAAAAAGAGCCCTGAAATTGTAATGTTAAAACTTCTTTCCAGTTCTGCAGAAACATTCAAAATTGCTCTATTTCGTAGATTAGTGAAATTAGCTAGGCCTCCTTTCTCCCTGGTAATAATTAGAAACAAAGTTTCACAATTCAGAGAGTAGCAAAGATACTTTGGGCTAAAACTAGGGTAGCATTTATTCACTTCATGTTTCTGAATGGTTAGAGAAATGATACACCAAACTTCTTTCTTGCCACTTTTGTATATCACAATCAATACAGAAATATTCAGAAGGCAGAATTGGAGGAGGCTCTTGATAGGAGAACTGCATCATCAGCAAAAAGTAGGATAGAAACTTTGACATTAGCAAGGGATGGATAATAACAGTCCTGGGCAGAAACAGCATAAATCATGTTGCTGATGTATAAACGAAACAATTAAGGGGCCAGCATGCACCCCTGACTCACTCCCTGCAATGGGGAAATTATGTCGGAAAGTTGTCCACCTAACACATACTGGACTCGTGCAGTGAGATTAGTATACAGAATCTCAATCAAAGCCAACAGTCTCTTGTCAGCAGATGTTAGTTTTAACTTGTGTCACAGTCGGGGACAAGATATGGTATCATCAAAAGCCACATTCAAATCCATAAAGGCAGCAGCAAGGATCCCCCCAGCTCTTGGTTGTATATTTATTAAGAACTGTAATGTCAGAAGATGATCGTATCTGTACCAGTCCCTTGCCTAAATCCAGCCTGTTCCGTTCCCAGGATTTTGTTAGTCTCCAACCAGTTCATGAGTTGGTAATAAAGAGACACAGAGTAAAACTTTCCGATCACCGATAAAATGCTGATTAGGTTGTAGTTCTGTGTTGAGGGTTTTAGTTGTTTATATCTGAGGGACTATTTCTTGGTAAATCTGAAAGCATTATGAAACTTTCTAAAATACAGGGATGTGACGGGGGGAGGGGGGCAGATGAAGCATTTGAACTAGACTTTCATCTTTTACATCTGGGATATTTTCCAAATGCTTTGTGTGGAGACAGGAAAGCTCTCATGTTAGTTCCACCTTATGGGAATCTGCTTTTATCTTGGGTATTAGAGATGCACAGAACTTCAGAGCACTTTGCAAATAACTCCAGGAGTTGATGCTCGATGAGAGCATTAGACTCCTCTCCAGAGTCTGGGGTGGAAGCAGAGACGTTTTCAATAAGGTCCTACATCTGAAACACTCCTACAAAGCCTTGTCTCAAAGCAAACTTGTTCAGAAACTAACACAGAGGAAATTCAATACAGAGTGTGAAAGTCACTCAATGGCAGTGCCAGCTGGCAAACACCAAACTACTTTATAAAAAGCTCCTATTAAGGCAAAAGCTCTGTAATTTCCCAGGGTGCCTGTACTTACATCTGTTGGGTGACAGCAGCTACAACACACATTTCATGTTCAATTTGCTCTCTTCTCTATTTGTAGTATAAATATTGTTTAAAAATTTCCCTGCTCTAATAAAAATGGCCTCATTTCCCAAGACTTTTAAACTGAAAGGGGTTCTTCCAAGAATTTTTTTCAAGCTGTGCTTCATCTTGCTAGAAAGCTGCATCAGGGATAAGACACTTTCCCCCAAAGTGCTATTTTAACAGAGGTCTGTTTTGACATACTGACCTTACTCCCAATCTTCTCCATATTTTGGAATCGGCTTGGAATGGAGCGCTCCACACCTCGTCCTTTTTTCCATACTATTTCCTGCTTTAAATTCATTGTTTTTCTTTTCACAATGGGTCATAATCCAGTTTTAAAATTCAAAGGCAGTGGACATCAGCAATGTCATCATCACTGCTGTCAGATCACTTCCCCCCCTTTTTTATTTGTGCAGGTGTAATAGTGATACTGTGTACGAGTGCTACATTGAGATCAATCACCCAACATGTCACTACAACATGGCTACGGATCATGTGTTATTCTGCGCCATTTTGAGTAACATGCCAATGAAAGTCCATTGCAATAAACACAAATAAAAGTGATATGTACAGCAAAATAACATGAAAATGTTCCCCAGCCACTAAAAATTACATATCACCCTGGGCGAAGGGGTAAATGTAGCCCAGGGTGAATGGAATTGCTAAAACCAAAGGTAGAAAAAGGCAAGAGGGGGAACATGAAATTGTGTGTGCTACTGGAGAAATGAGCAAACTGGCAGTAAAGTAGGAACTTTTCGAATATATCACAGTAGGGAACGTTAGCCAACATTGATGCCATTGCTACGATGCAAGCAAAGGGATGACTTGGGGAACAGGCTCAGAGTTTACAGGAAAATAATCAAAATAATCCAGACTCAGAAAAAGAATAATAAAAATTATTGAGGGGTGAAAGGTTGCCTTTAAAATAACACATAAATGTACTATTGCATGTACAATCATATAAAAATAGAAACGCTATCATCAATGCACTATTGCTAACCTCCATTATATATATATATCTATATATCTATATAGATATATATTGCGTGCCAGAGAGCATCAGTGTCTTCTCCAGTGAATGCTCCTTTCTCATTTGGTGACCAAATTATTTGAGCTTCAGCTTCAGTCAGGGTTGATTTCTTTCAGGATTGACTGATTTGATCTCCTTGCAGTCCAAGGGATTCTCAAGAGTCTTCTCCAGCACCATAATTTGAAAACATCTATTCTTCAGTGCTCGGCCTTCCTTATAAGCCAACTCTCACAGTCATACATTACTACTGGGAATACCATTGCTTTGACCACATGGACTCTTGTTGGCAGGTCTCTATTTTTTATTATGCTGTCTAGGTTTGCCATTGCTTTCCTCCCAAGAAGCAGGCCTCTTTTAATTTCATGGCTGTAGTCACCTTCTGCAGTGATCTTGAATCTCAGGAACGTGAATTCTGTCACTGCTTCCATGACTTCCCCTTCTATTTGCCAAGGAGAGATGGGGCTGGATGCCATGATCTTAGTTTTTTGAAGTTGAGTTTCAAGCCAACTTTTGCACTCTCCTCTTTCATTCATAGCAAGAAGCTCTTTAGGTCTTCTTCACTTTCTGCCATTAGAGTGGTATTGTCTGCATATCCGCGACTGTTGATCTTTTCCCCGGCAATTTTAATTCTGGCTTCTGATTCATCCAGGCCAGCATTTCGCATGATGTACTCTGCATATAAATTACATAAGCAGGGTGACAATATACATCCTTGTCGTACTCCTTTTCCTATGCTAAACTGATCGGTTGTTCCATACCCAGTTCTAACTGTTGCTTCTTGACCCTTATACAGGTTTCTCAGGAGACATGTGAGGCGGTCTGGTACTCTCATCCTTATGCAGCCAGGGCCCCGCAGACCAAATAATGCCGGGGCCTTTTTTGGCCATGGTCCCTGCCTGGTAGAATAAGCTCCCACTCGAGATCAAGGCCCTACAGGATTTGTTATAATTCTGCTGGGCCTGTAAAACAGAGCTGTTCCACTGAGCTTTTGGTTGAGGCATCAGATGTACAAATCTATCTTGGCCTCCCTTGTTGACAGCGCTGATTTTCCTAATCTAGCAAACTATCCAGCTGCGCCACTCTAAAATGCTTCCATCTGAGCTTTGTTATCAATGGCAGGCTCACTCTGGTTTGCTGCATGGTTGATTTTAATGTGAATGTTATTGTTAAATTTCTATTTATTGTTATTTTAAATGGATAAAAATAAGGTAGAAGGGGGCATGGATACAGAGGAGGATGTTCAAAGAGGGCATAGATCACTGCTGTGAAAAATAACAATTCAAGCATTTCACACATGGAATCAAGTCGACTTGCAGTTCACTTGAAAATAAAATCTTCCTATGTGCTCTGAAAAGAACACAAATATACCTACGAAAATCCAACATTGACCTGACATGGAGAAAACAAGTTGCAGAATGAAAAATTAGAAACATAACACAATTGTACATCCAAGGTAAAGTACATATGCCGAATGGGCCAAACATTAAAGCTCCAACAAAAGTACTGAATTCCTTCCAGGGGCTTACATTACTTTACAGATGTACCTGAATTATGCGAGGAAGCACACATATACAAGGTCCGCAATCCCCCCACCCCCAAAAGGTAAAAACTCTCATGTAATATGAGTTAGGAAGGATTTGGTTAGTATTTTACAAGCGGTGTCTAGAGCCCTAGTGTCAGATCTTGAATGAAACTCACTCTCAACAACACTCTCTTAGCAGCGATTTGTTTATTAAGAGATAAAGAGGTTTGGACACCAAATGAGAAGGGAGAATTCACTGGAGAAGACCCTGATGCTGGGAAAGATTGAAGGTCAAAGAAGAAGGGGACAGCAAAGGATGAGATGGTTAGACAGTGTCATCGATGCAACGAACATGAAATTGAGCAAACTTCAGAGGACAGCGGAAGACAGGAGGGCCTGGCGTGATCTGGTCCATGGGGTCGCAATGAGTTGGACTCGACTGTGTGACTGAACAAAAAGAGGTTTCAAGCATAGACGATTCTGTGTCAGAACTGGCCCTCTTGGTGCCAGTCCCATCTTATACCTCATTCAATCAATCCCCCCCGCAGTGTCCAGTCCAATCACACCCTTACATTCAGCCTGCCAAAACCGAAGGCCGCCCGCCTCCAGCATCTGCAAGCCTACAGTTACATTATCTAGCAGTGTCTGGTACTCAAATCAAGGGAAGCCCGACACAGATGCAGTTACAAGCCAGTGCTATTCTCAGCAAAGCAGTTACAGGCACTCACCCACACACACACCCCTTCCCCCCAGCAGGAATGAAACACAGCATTGCATTACAAATGGTCACCAAGGGCAAAAACTGAACAGATAACATGGCAAATGAGGGCCGAGTTTGACACCTAGTCATCATTTGTCAGGACTGATCTAAGCAACAGTTTTCTAGCATCAAAGAAAATTTGCCCAGAGTTGTCCTCATCCCAAAGAGCTGACAAGAACAAGTCCCAACACTGGAGCTGACCTTTATCTGCAATGTGAGCAGCAGAAATGAGCTCATGGATGGGAGCACTTCTTTTGCTCCTTCTGGCCCTTTAAACCTATCCCTGCTGAATGTGCTGGGGATTGGAATCAGCTAGGTATGTGATACCTGAAGAACACCTTTTCACCGAGGGCTCTGAGATCATCAGATGAGACTCTGCTTCCTCTGTGTTCTCAGATGAGGCTTATTGGTCCAAGAAGCACAGCCTTTTCTGCGGTGGGATCTTCTCTATGGGACTCACTGCCAAGAGCTTCCTGAAGACAGTACCTGGGGACAGTTTATGATTCAAAACCTGCCTGTTCACTAAGGTGTTTGTCTGCCGTCTAATGTTGCTAATGCCCCGACCCGAATAGCCCAGACCCGCCTGATCTCGTCAGATCTTGGGAGCTAAGCCAGGTTGGCCGTGGCCAGTATCTGGATGGGAGAACGTCAAGGAATGCCAAGGTCAAGATGCAGAGGCTGGGAATGGCAAACCACCTCTGAACAACTCTTGCCTTGAAAACCCAACCAGAAGTCAGATGTGACTTGGCAGCAAAAAAAATGTTGATAACACATAAAACTTTCACACAGGGCCAAATAATGCAGTTCCAATCCATTTTCAATGCACTTTGCAGCTTCATTTTACTGTGTAAAATGGCAACATCTTCTTGGAAATGATCTCTAAAGGACATTTAAAGTGGACTGAACACACATTATTCAGCATGTATGAAAATGCCTATGGTTTGTCTTAGCTGTTCTAATCTGTGAGTATTTTAATGTTCCATTTGTTTTTGAAGTAGATAGAAAGGTAGAGCGGTAGAGAGATAGGTGTTTCTTAGCGACTTTACCACTATTCTTTTGGGTAAATCAATGTAAGTCGAGGTAGTATAGTTGTGGCGTGGTCTCTTCAGTTTATAAATGACACATATGATGCATCCTCACTATGTGAGCAACTGAATAAAACTAGATCTGGCCTGTGGTTAGCTGTGCAGAAAAGATTTTTCATTTGTTCCTTTGTTCCTGTTGTATCCTCAACAGCGGTTTTGCATGAAGGCAAATGAAATCCTCTATTTCCAACATCACAGAGACAAACTAGGTCATGTATCTCTTTTGCTCTTCAGATATTTTCACAAAGCATCCTTTTCTTATGCTTCAGACAGAAGCATGAAATTTCTTCAATTACAAGTTTGCGTTTTCACAGGGAGAACAAGAATGGGTCAGAAAAAGGAGGAAAGACACCATTTTGCAGACATTATATGTGAAGAAATCAAATGTCTCCACCACCAGACATGACACGGAATTGTCCTTCAGGTGGCTTCTAAGCCCGGTTTGGTCAGAGTCACCTTCATGTTTTTTGTCGCTTATGGTTGGGTCAGATCCAGTCAACTTTTCACTCAATCCCACCCAATGCCCCTCCTTACCACAGTCCATATTTCACATGACTTGTGTCAAAGGATAGTCATTCATTTACTTTTTTTTACCAGCCCAAAAGCTGCTTGGATCCACCCTGTCATGTTTCATTTCTGACAGCCTCCTGGGAAACTCAGGAGCCAGATTTTGAGGGGTGCCAAAAAAAGCTGGGAGGAGCCTCCTTCAGGGGCTTGAAGGGCAGCTGTCATGGCATTAACTGGCTTCTAGAATCTCCATATCTGTAGGCTCTGATCTTCTGTAGAAGCCATGATGGAACATGGAAGGCTTTTGAAGGTCTTACTGTTTTTATTTTTACATTGTCAATTTTATTGCCTGCTAAGGAAAACATCCATTCTAGACTTCATTCTCTTCTCTCTACAGAATGGGGTGGGGACTCACGGTTTCCAGGGCACCAAAAACCCTTAGACCAGCCCAGACAGCAGTTACGTGACATCTTTCTCCTTTCTGGACACTGTCACCTGGACAGTAACAAGTAATGTCCTGAGCATATGACCACTTGGCACTTACAGTGTTCTTTCTGTAAACTGACAATCTACTGGGCCAAAACAAAATCCCAAAATGAGACTGATTTTTCACACACTCAACATGTAGCAAAACACTCTCGGCAAGGCGGGGTATAAATGGAAAATAATAAATAAATAAAATAAATAAAAATGCCTATTTTTAGCAGAATGCAAAAATAAGAGGCTCTGTGGTGTGGTCCCTTTAGGACATAGTTTCCTGCACAGGGCTGGCCGGGGGGGGGGTGAGCTGGGCACCAAGGCTGCTGGCGGTGCCGGGCTGAGCCGCAGGGGGGTTAGCTCGGAAAGTGACTGTCCATTTACCATGTCTAATTGACTAATCACAATTGATTTACACATATTCATAGCCTGGCAGAATGGTAGGACAGTCTGATAAGTTTTAAAACTATTTTCATTTGCACTTTTATTTATGCGATGGGTATTCTAAAATCAGGAATACTTGCCAAAATAAAACAAAAATGTTGGAAGGAAAACCTTCTATCCCTTTTGAAACTTCGAGACTGACCCTCAAGCAGATGCTCTGCCGCTGACCCACAGCCCCTCCCTAGACACATGAAGCTGCCTTCTACTGAGCCAGACCCACCGGTCCGCCAGAGTCAGTATTGTCTGCTCAGACTGGCAGCAGCTTCTCCAGGGTCTCAGGCGGAGGTCTTTCACATCACCTGCTGCCTGGTCCTTTTAATTGGAGATGCCAGGGAGTGAACCAGGGGCTTTATGCATGCTAAGCAGATGCTCTGCCACTGAGCCCCAGCCCCTCCCTAGACACATGAAGCTGCCTTCTACTGAGCCAGACCCACTGGTCCGCCAGAGTCAGTATTGTCTGCTCAGACTGGCAGCAGCTTCTCCAGGGTCTCAGGCGGAGGTCTTTCACATCACCTGCTGCCTGGTCCTTTTTAATTGGAGATGCCAGGGAGTGAACCAGGGGCTTTATGCATGCTAAGCAGATGCTCTGCCACTGAGCCCCAGCCCCTCCCTGAGGGAAACAAGGGGAAACAGACTTCGCAGAAGAAAGCTGCCACTGGAAGAGAGTTTTCTCTGCAGTCCTTTTGTTTCCTAAATCACACACTGCAACAGATAGCACAGAAAAGCAGGTTTTAAAATGCTGCTATTTCAGAGAGACTGGGAGATCAGGAGTTATTCTGCCCTGGAGTGGAGAGCTTGTGTGATTGGCTGCTTTTTACGTTCTCTGACTGGCCAGCATTAGCTGAGAGCAAATTTAAACATCAGCTGTTCTAGAGGGAAAAGGGCCTTTTGTCTTTGGATCTGGAGTGAGCAAGCCAAAAAGACGGCTTCTGGCAAAGGAAGGGATAACTAGAGCCAGTGGTCTGACAGGGTGTGTCAGAAAAAGCCAGTCTGGTTTAGTAGTTAAGTGCACGGACTCTAATCTGGGAGAACCGGGTTTGATTCCCCACTCCTCCACTTGCAGCTGCTGGTGTGACCTTGGGTCAGTCACAAGTCCTCTCAGAGCTGTTCTCTCAAGGGCAGTTCTCGAAAGAGCTCTCTCAGCCCTGCCTACCTCTCAGGGTGTCTGTTGTGGGGAAGGAAGAGAAAGGAGTTTGTAAGCTGCTTTGAGACTCTGAGTGAAGAGCGGGGTATAGATCCAATCTCCTCCTCCTCCTCCTCCTCCTTCTCTCCTTTGCCCTTACAGCATTAGAACTACTCTGAGGGAGAATTGTGATTCTGAGTTGAGAAAGCTAAAAACATAATACTGCTTTACACAGACAACAGTTACTGGAAGAGAGATTTGGCTAGAGTGAATGGATTGTTAAACAGTAACTCCCAGGCAAGCCAAATAGTAAAGGATTATTACTTCTTGAAAAAAGGAAGAATAATCCCTGCCAGGAAAAAGGGGTTGTGCTCTGAGGAGAGCCCAGGTCTGACACCTCAAGAGTTAGTGGAAAGTTGTCATTTTCAAAGGGAGAAATCTAGAAACCCTGAGAATGAGGTATTCTCCAGGGAACACTAGTAAGATCTTGTGTTATTGCTGAAGTATACTAAGAGAAGCAACTCTCACCAAAAAGAACTAGAAAACTCTGAAAAGAAGCCACAACAACACTCTCTTGTATGTTTTGAGATTTCAGTTCTGTACATAGGGAAAAGTTTTGCCTCAGAGTTCTCTGATATATATGTATGTACATTTCCCTGCTGGTTAAGAAAAAAAAATCTTTATTCTGTTTTGAAAGTTACTCTGCCCCGAGTGCCATTTTAAAAGCATTTCTCTCAGGTTCCTCTGCTGGGTCATAAACCTAAACAAGTATCTGTTATCAGGGTGGGACAGTTTGGTCATCTAAGCCAAAGAAAAGGAACACATGTCACTTGGGGGCGGCTCCGTCACTGAGGGGAACGGAAAGGTTTTGGCGGCGAAATACGCATGTGAGTTGGGAAGTGACCGGGGTCTGTCACACACACACACACACACACACACACACACACACACACACACACACACACAGAGGGAGCGTCTGCATAGTCTGGCATAATGGTGGGAGAGCTGGAGCAGGATCTGGAAGACTCATGTTTGAATCGCTGCTCTGCCATCAAAGCTCACTGGGCAGGGTTGCCAGCACTGAAATGTCGGGAGATTTTGAGGGTGGGACCTGGAGATGGTGGAGTCTGGAGAGGATGTGGTGTCACCTCTGTATGATGCTCCATCACGAAGACTATAAGGACATGAGGAAATTCCTAGAGCATTGCTAGAGAGGCCATTTTCCCTCCCACTCCTCAGTTTCTCAAGGACAGGGGGCTGGGCTGAGGAGAGGGGGTTACCTGCCACAGGAGTGCAAGTAGCAAGTAGCAAGGAGGAGAGGCCGTGGCTCAGTAGTGGAGCACCTGCTTGGCATGCAGAAGGCCCAAGATTCAATCCCTGGCACCCCCAATTAAAAGGACCAGGCAGCAGGTCATGTGAAAGACCTCTGCCTGAGACCCTGGAGAGCGGCTGACCGTCTGAGTAGACCATTCTGACCTGGATGGACCGATGGTCTGATTCAGTGGAAGGCAGCTTCATGGGTTCACATGCATGTGTTCACTCACAGCCTAACCCACCTCACCAGGTTGTTGTTGTGAGTATAAAATGGAGAACAGGAGAAGAATGTTGTGATCTTTTGGAGGTCCAAATTGGAGAGGAAAACAAGATATAAATTTCTAACTAAAAGAATAAATGTGGCACATCCACTCAAGCATCAGCACCTAAATTTGGCACCATCACATCTAGTTTGACACACAGGTTTTTTAAAAAACACACATACCTGCTAGATCTATTTACCAAAGTGTTATGAGGAGAGGGTATGTAGACCCTAAGAAAATAAAAGCCTTGTTGGAAAATGTCAGTCTAGCAGCTGTGGGCCCAGCCTTGTTGCCTGCAGTTAGTAACCACCCAGATGCCCCTGGGAAGCCCACAAAGAGTATGATGAAGGCACTCCCCATTGTCATCCTCAGCCATTAGTATTCAAGGGCATACTGCCCCCGAATATGGAGGCTCCCTTTAGCTTGAAAGAGACCCTTCTTTGAAATCTCCTACAGTTCCTGAAAAAACAAAGTGATCCTGTGATCCAGCCCAAAAGAAATGTGGAAATTTAAATGGCACCAGTGGGAAAGCCAGAAATTACAACCCTAAATAAAAGTGTGTGTGTGTGTGTGTGTGGTGTCCATTAGCCTGTATTCCAAGGGATGTTCAGTATGTTTGAAAATCAGGCCACCTGATTTAATAGCTATACTGTAATTCTTTGCTGTCATCATCCTTATACAGAGTAGAGATCATATGGATCAAGCTGTGTGGAGGTATGTTTGATTAGCCAAATTGGAGCCTTCTGCAGGGCTTAATGAGCCATACATCTAGGACTGCTTCACCTGTAACTCTGTCTGGGACTCCGTCCAACATTCAACATGCCCAGGAACATCAGCTAGCTGCTATGGGAAAACTGTTCCCTCAGGCGTATCTTTCTGCATTCTCTGCAGCTCTCTGCAAATGTGGATTCCCCTTCCCCCCCAAAAAAACCCCTTACAATATTTCTTGTTAAGGCGTGGGATATGCTGCACTCCGTATACTGTTTTCCATGGATCTATGATGTCCTCTGGATTCATTTTTTTTAAATAAGCATTTTCTAAAACATAAAAGGTCAGCCATGTTGGTCTGAAGCAGGTCTCGAAATCTGTTCTAACAAATCTTGTTGTTGTTGTTTATATATATATCTCCTGTAAGCCGCCCTGAGCCAGCCTTGGCAGGGAGGGCGGGATACAAACAAAACAGACAAACAAACAAATGACATCATCATGGAAAAGCCTTAAAATCCCATCATGTGTAAGTCTTTTTTAAAAAAGCTAAAAATTGGACTTAAGTTTTATGACTCAGCTTAATTACTTATTTTTTACAATGGTTTTTAATTTGCAAAGTTCTTTATAAATCTGTGTTTTATAACATTAACTAAAACATGAACCTATCATTAGCTAGCCTGGTGGGATACAAATTTTAAAAATACAAAGGACTATTTAAAAATAGAAATGATATTATTCGCATACACAGCCATCTTAAGGATTGTAGTCTCACTTTTACAAATTGGTGTGGATGCTGAGAGCAATTCAGTGACCCAAGTCCACCCAAAAGACTCCTTAGTATCTATCAAGGATGTGGCAAAGATCTGGAGACCCCTGGCTAAAGCAAATGTAATATTTCCCAGAGTCTTCATATGGCTGGTGAGAAAAGATGGGGGGAGTGTTGACAGTAACACCCCAGGAAATTCCCTAATCTCTGTGATAAAGACAACAGCATAGTTTCAGGTGCATGGCCAGTTCAGCCCCACGGCGCTGGAGCTCTTCAAGTTGGTGCCAGCTCTGCTGGTCCTGAGTGCGCCTCTGGTCGGCCTCCTCTCTGCCCAGGCACCCCTTGAGCTCCCGCAGTGCCCCCAGCTCGGCTTCGTAGCACTCCAGGCAGTGTTCGCAGCTCCAGCTCAACATCAGCACGCAGCTCTCCTCATCCAGCACCCGGCAGGTCAGGCGCCCTGGGCAGTGGCAGCAGCAAACAAAACATAAGAACATAAGAGAAGCCAATGTTGAATCAGGCCAATGGCCCATCCAGTCCAACACTCCGTCACACAGTGGCCGAAATATACCAGTTGCCATCAGGAGGTCCAGCAGTGGGGCCAGGACACCAGAAGCCCTCCCAACTGCTTCCTCCCCCCCAAGCACCAAGAATAGAGTGCATCACCTGCCCCAGACTGAGAGTTCCCATCTATACCCTGTGGCTAATAGCCACTGAGGGACTTCTGCTCCATATCTTATATTCTAATCCCAGACTTTTTTTTTTCTGTGCGGATACCTATTCCCTCCAACAGGGGCCTCACTGTCCCCCAACAGCTTTTCCTACATAGTCAGTAGACTTCCTGGGTTTGTAGAAAAATCCAAACAGTGAGGAAATCCCTTCAGGGACAGTTGAATTCCCCCCAAAAGCCTTTTGAAATGGCCTCTGCAGGGACCTGACTCCAGGCATCAACGGTGAGAGATTAGAACGTTGGGGGGAGGGGGGAGGGGGAGGAGAGGCTTCTATCTATTGACTCTGTCAGTCAAAGGGTGGGGGGAAGGGCCCTTTCTTTCCAGGCCTCTTTCGGCCTTGGAGGGAGGGGGAAGGAGGGAGGGCGCCTTGGGGCCAGGCTGGGGGATTCCTAGAGGTTTTGGGGTGGAGTGCAAGGAGGGCAGGATTTGGGGAAGGGAGAGGCCTCAGCTGGGCATCATGCCACAGAATCCACCCTCCAAAGCAGCCATTTTCTCCAGGGAGACAGATCTCTGTTGTTCACAGATCTCTGGAGTTCACCCTCCAGCAGGCCCCACTTGGAGGTTGCCAACCCTAGGCCTGGCAGCAGTATAGGGTTGCCAGGTCCCCCCACGGGCACTGGCAGGGGATAGGGGTAGTGGGGTTGCCAGCTCCAGGTCTGGAAACTCCTGGAGATTTTGGGATGGAGCCTGGGGAGGACAGGGACCTCAGTGGGGTACAATGCCCTAGAGTCCACCCTCCAAAGCATCAATTTTCTCCAGGGGAAGTTATCTCAGTAGTCTGGAGCTGAGCACTAATTCCAGGGGATCCCCAGATCCCACCTGGAGGCTGGCATCCCTAGGCAGCACCCTCTGGGTGACTTGATACCACCTAATTTGCATGACTCAACTTGGCCTGGCTGCTTGCTGCTGTTCAGCAGCCACCCTATGAAAGCCAGCAGTGATGCAGCAGTTAGAGCCTCAGAATAGGTCTGCAAGACCCAGGTTCAGATCCCCATATTGCGGTGGAAGCTGACTGGGTGATTTTGGACCAGTCACATACTTTCAGCCTAACCAACCTCACAGGGTTGTTGTGCAGATAAAAAGGAGGTGAGAATAATGTAAGCTGCTTTGGTCCCCACTGTGGAGAAAGACTATAATTTTCCTTGGTAGAAGCTGTGGGGGAGGGGGTGGAGACAAAAAGCTGAAGACAGATAAAGGCAGATAAAGGTTAAGTTGGGTGGGAAGGAAATAGGGTTGCCAACTCTGGATTGGGAAACTCCTGGACATTTAAGGGGTGGATCCTGGGGATGGTGGGGTTTGAGGAGGGGAGGAACTTCAGACCAGTATAATGCCATAGACTCCACCCTCCAAACCAGCCATTTCCTCCATGAGAACTACCATTGCCAGCCTCTGGGTGAGGGCTGGAGATCACCCAGAATTACAACTGTTGTCCGGGTGACAGAGATCAGTTCCCCTGGATAAAATGGCTGCTTTGGAGGGTTGAGTCTATGGCTCCACCCCCAGAAGGGAGAAAGAGTGTGAGATAGGTAAGGGTAGAGGGGAGGAAGCAAAGGTGTGAGGAATGGGATGACCATCCCGCAAGTTTCTTGCGGGTCTCCACTTGTGTTTATCTAATTCCCTCTTGAAACTGTCCATGCTTGTAGCTGCCACCACCTCCTGTGGCAGTGAATTCCATATATTAATCACTCTTTGGGTGAAGAAGGACTTCCTTTTATCTGTTCTAACCCGACTGCTCAGCAATTTCATGGAGTGTCCACGAGTTCTTGTATTGTGAGAAAGGGAGAAAAGTACTTCTTTCTCAACCTGCTCAATCCCATGCATAATCTTATAAACCTCGATCATGTCACCCCTCAGCCGTCGTTTCTCCAAGCTAAAGAGCCCCAAGCGTTTTAACCTTTCTTCATAGGGAAGGTGTTCCAACCCTTTTATCATTCTAGTTGCCCTTCTCTGCACTTTTTCCAGTGCTATAATATCCTTTTTGAGATGTGGCGACCAGAACTGTACACAGTATTCCAAATGAGGTCGCACCATTGATTTATACAGGGGCATGATGATACTGGCTGACTTGTTTTCAATTCCATTGTTTTCAGTGGCAGCAGGGCAGGCAGCCTAGTGGGGTGCCATCGCTGCTCCTCCTGCAGGCACCCGCACTCAGCCCGCAGGCACTCCAGCATGGCCTCTAGGGTGGCATAGTCGGCGGCCAGGCACTCCGGCTGGCGGTGCAGCTCAGCAGCCTCAGGCTCCAGACGGCGGTGCAGCTCCAGCAGTTGCATGCCCAGCGTCTCCAAGCACGCCCGCTCACCCAGTAGTGCCTCCCGCTCCAGCTCAGCCTGGAGAAGGGGAGGGCAGGGCAGGGAGGCAGACATACCTGGGTTCCCTGCCCAATGTTCTCCAGGTGCCCCGCGGCTGCAGGACACCTAGAGAACATCAGACAGGGAATCCAGGCATGTGCAGAATGCCTTCCTCTTCCAGATGGGGAAGGGAAAGAAAGGCATTTAAATCCCCCCCTCCCCCTGAGTCTCTCTGCAAAAGCGGAGAGGCTCGGGGAAAGGGGGGGCATGTCTGCCTGCCTCCTCTTCCCTTCTCCAGGCCCTCCCACCCGCTGCGGCGGGTGGGCTGGAGAAGGGGAGGGGAGGGCGGGGAGGCAGACATGCCTGCGTTCCCTGCCCGATTTTCTCCAGGTGCCCCATGGCTGCGGGGCTCCTAGAAGATCGGATAGGGAACCCAGACATGTTTAGAACCCCCCCAGGCGGCAAGGGACTCTGCAGGCCTTCCCTGGCTGCCTGCACAGGCGGGCCAGGAATGGCGGTGGGGGCACCCCAGGCTCTTTACTGCCGGAGCGGCGGTCTGCTGTACTCCTGCAGGAAATGACCTCTGGTATTACCTGTTGTACACCACCCTGAGTCCTGCTTGCAGGAAATGGAGCGGGATAGAAATTAAATAAACTATCTAACTAAAGCATCCCTGACAAGTGTTCAGCCAGCTACTGCTTGAAGATTGTCAGTGAGGGAAAGCTCATCACTTCCCGAGGCATCCCATTCTGCTGCTGGACGACTCTTACTGTAATTTCCCCCCCTGATAGCCACCTGGTACCTTTCTGTCTGTAAATTAAACCCATTATTGTGAGTCCTTCCTCTGCTGCCCACAGCTCCCTGCCCTCCTCTAAGTGACAGCCCTTCAGATACTTGAAGAGAGCAATCATGTCCCCGCCTCAGCCTCCTCTTCTCCAGACTGAACGTTCCCACTCTCTCAGCCTTTCTTTGTAGGGCTTGGTCTCCAGGCCTCTGATCATCCTCATCACTGGCCCTTTCTGCACTCACGTTTTGTCTTGCTTTCCCCATGCATTTCAGCCAGCTTTTCTTTGTCATTCTGCATGCCCATCGCTTTTCCCGTGCACGTGCATCTGGATTTTCTTTTCTTTCTGCATTGTTTTTCCTCCCTTCAGTGCTTGGTTTGCTTTCCCTTCATTGTTGGTCCAGGCTCTGTGAGACTGGTTTGCCATGAGTTTCCCCCTCTCTTCATTTAAACGCTGAAGCTAATTCAAAGCAGACAGGTTCCCTCAGATCCCCCCCTTTCCAGCCCCTCAGAGGCCACTCCTTCACCTACACTGAGATCATTCCAAAGAAGAACAAGGAGGAGGAGGAGGAGGAGATGGGATTTCTACCCCACCCTTCACTACCCAAGAGTCTCAGAGCAGCTTACAAACTCCTTTCCCTTCCCCTCCCCACAACAGACACCCTGTGAGGTAGGTGGGGCTGAGGGAACTTCTGACAGAAACTGCTCCTTGAGAGAACGGCTGTGCCAGAGCTTGTGACTGACCCAAGGTCACATCAGCAGGTGCAAGTGGAGGACGTGGGGAATCAAACCCGGTTCTCCCAGATTAGAGTCCGCACACTTAACCACTACACCAAACTGGCTCAAGTGGCTTCCATTCCTGACTCCCGCTCTCCTCTTCTCCTTCTCTCTCCAGCAATGCCTGGACATCCTGGGCTGATAAGGCAAGGGAGAAGCAGCAGGGAAGTGTGTGTGCAGCTGCTGTGTGAAGAAGGAACTGGCCCAGGTGGGGCAGAGATACGGGTAGAAGGAGAGAGAGGAGCTGGCTGGCTGGCTCCATGTTATGTATTGAGCCTGAGCCAGCCTGAAGGTGAACCTTGAACTGGATGAGCTTACTCCCCAAGAACAATAGCTGACCAGGATCCTGGAACTGACCTGTAGATAAGCAGTGTAATGTAAATAGCCTATCCTTGGGAGTGCGTGTGGTGGGGTTTGGGGTTTGCATGCTTCATAAGCAGGACTCAAACCCTGCTGGGTGTCCTTGTAGTATGCTGAAAACACTGAATAAACTAGAGCTGGTCACTGCAATGTGTCCAGAACCCAGCATTTAACAATCCATAATAAAGTTCCCTTGTCTATGTTTGTGTGTGTGTGTTTCTTTTTTTGACTGCTGAATGCAGACAGCCTCTGTTGGATCTCCTGTGTTTGCCCAACCAGAGTTTCCCAAAGTTGATACAGTGAATAAACTCGAGGCTCCATGCACATCTTCCGGTCATGTTATGGATCATTTTGACCTGCTCAGCCTAGAGGAACCCAACAAATTGCTCCTAACTGTATGCCCTACTATGTGCTCCCTTGATCCATGCCCTTCATGGCTAATTAAAGCTGGCCACGAGGGGTTTCAAGGTGCCTTGCAGGAGATCATCAACAAATCCCTGTTGGAGGGGCTATTACTGGAGGCACTTAAGGAGGCAGTGGTTCGCCATCTCCTGAAAAAGCCATCACTGGACCCGGCTGAATTGGCCATCAGCCGGTTTCCAACTTGCCCTATTTGGGCAGGATAATTGAGAGGGCAATGGCAACTCAGTTACAGGGCTTCTTGGATGACGTTTCCATCTTAGATCCTTTCCAGTCTGGCTTTTGCCCAGGTCACGAGGAGCGGCATGCACCTTCACGGATGACCTCCAGAGGCATCTGGATCAGGGCAGACCGGCAGTGCTGTTGTTGTTAGACCTGTCAGCTGCGTTCGACACTGTTGACCATCAGTTACTGATGCACCGCCTCGCCAACACTGGAGTCCAGGGACTGGCCTTACAGTGGCTCGCTTCCTTCCTCCAAGGTCAGGGATTGTGGAATGTGGCATGCCAAGGGGCTGTGCTGGCCTCGATGCTCTTTAACATCTATATGCACCCTCTTGCCCAGATCACCTGGAGGCATGGGCTGAGATGTCACCAGTATGCGGACAACACCCAGCTCTATGTGTTGTTGGGTGGTCAGTCTGACTTCAAACCAGAAGATCTAGACTGGGCGTTACAGGCTGTGGCTGGTTGGCTTAGGATACGCTGTCTTGTAAAGTACTGGGTTCGCCGCATGGAGGACTCGGACTACAACATGCGGTCTGACGCGTTTACTGATACTTCACAACAAGACGAGTAAACGGCCCTGCAAGGCCAACTATATACATGACCACCCAGTACCCCCAGTGTCCCATTGGAGGGTTTGAATTTCCCGCCCCAGGTACAATTGGTAGATACTAGGTGGAGTAGGATCTGGGGATCCTTTTGTTTAGGGGAGCCAAGCTCCATGCTGTGCCTGTGGACCCCTGGTGGTGGTCCCCGTACATAACATGGCTGAAACTGAATCTGATGAAGATAGAGGTCCTGTGCCTGAATCAGGGCGGTCCAAGATTAGGGATCCCACTCCTGATGTTCAGTGGGGTGTCATTGGTGCCAGCGCCAGAGGTCAGGAGTCTGGGAGTGCTCCTAGATGACTCCCTAACAATGGAGGCCCAGGTAGCAGCCACTGCCAAATCGGCCTTTTACCATCTTCGGCTGATCAGGCAGTTGGTTCCCTTTCTCAAATGCAACGATTTGGCAACAATGATCCACACGATGGTCCCCTCGAGATTGGAATACTATAATGCCCTCTACATGGGGCTGCCCTTGTCTCAAATCCAGAAGCTGCAGCTGGTGCAAAATGCCACAGTGGCCAGGCTGTAGACGGGGCTCCCTATTCGGGAGTACATCCAGCCTGTGCTAAAGGCATTGCTCTGGCTGCCTATAGCATACCAGATTCGTTTCAAGGTGCTGGTTCTCACCTTTAAAGCCCTTTATGGCCAGAGACCTACATACCTGAGGGGCCACCTTTCTACACATATACTCCAGAGAACACTGTAGTCAGGGGTTCAGAGCCGGCTGGCCCTTCTGAGTCTCAAGGAGGCCAGACTAGCAACAACCAGGGCCAGGGCTTTCTCGGTGGTGGCTCCACTCCGGCAGAATGAGCTCCCAGAAGAGGTCAGGGCCCTGCAGGACCTTCTACAGTTCTGCAAGGCCTGTAAAATGGAGCTCTTCCGCCAGGCTTTTGGAGCTGCTGCCACCACTAACAACTGACAGCTTGGGTGGGAGAGCCCTGCCCCCCACCCCAGGATCCTTACTTATAGCCTGAGCCAGCCACTTAGGACAACCTCAGAAGACTAAAGGCCTGACTGCCGACCTGTGTAACAACTACCGCTGTGAAATTACAACTACTAGCACTTTATTATATGATGGTTTTAGCATTGTTTAACTGTTACATGTTCTTAATTCTATTTTATCTGTATTGTAAAAATTCTTCATGTTTTATGTAAGCTGCCCTGAGCCAGCCAGAAGTCTAATAAATCAAATCTCTTCTCCTCACCTCCTCTCACCCTTTCCCAGGAATAACAAGCAGCTCTGAGGTGATGGGGGGGGGAGGAAGCAGCATCGTGTTGTTTAAGTTTTGGGTCTACTTTTCTCCCCCCCCCAGCCAAAACTGTGGAAGGATCAGACTAAAATTTCTTTGCCTCTTGACCCCTGGAAAGGTTCTCTTCTCTCCTCCCCCCCCCCGTCAGATTTGGGAATTTGATCAACTGTACCTGTTATATTTCTACCCATTACATGTATGCTTCTGTACCCTTTACTCCCTGCACCCTTATCGCTTGCCTTCGCCTGCCATGGCATTCCTGAGGGGGGGAGTGAGTGCCTGTGGGTCGTGGAGGGCTAGCCTCAGTAACTCTTCCATGGCACCTCAAAGACATCTTTCTCACGGGAAGTGTCCTTGAAGTAGAGTCTGTGTCTGGCTAGTTGTTGACCTTTCATGGTCTTTGTAGTAACACTGACATGCATGAATGGAATTTGGGAGTTGTAACTATATGTGGATCTCCTGCCTTTTGCGCCTCAGTCCTGACAAAGAGTTTGAACCCATAACATCTCAAATCTCTAAATAAACTTTTTCTCTGAAGAAAGTGTATGTGGAGAGTGATTTGACTGGGAACCTGACACACACACACCGCTAACATTTGGGTGTGAAAACCTGAGAGACTTTTTAAAAATCACCTGGAGGGTTGCTGAGATCCTGGAAAGAGCGAGGGTGGGGGAGGTTCATGGGGGAAAGAGGGGCCATGGTGGGCACCGTCATTGCGAGGAACTCCAGAGCCAGGGGGTGCACTGGACAAGGAGCATGCAGAGATGTGAGTGGACTAGTGAGACTGAAGAGCACAGGCTTTTAAAAGAATGAAGAAAGGTTGCCAATCTCAACACTGGGAAGTGAGCACTGGGAAGTGTGTGTGTGTGTGAGAGAGAGAGAGAGAGAGAGAGAGAGAGAGAAATCAAACATGCAATTTGGGTTTTGTGTGTGAATGAAATGGGAGGGGCTTGCTGGAGGCTACTGCACAGCTGTGGTAGGACAATCCAGTCATTTTTTTTTTTTTTAAAGAAAACACACCTTTGGACACCACCCCCACAGGTCACGTGTACCCCTTAATGAAGCAAAAAATCCGGGTTTTGCTTGTAGTTGCATACACAGATAAACCGGGGGGGGGGAGGAATAGTGCAGAGGGAAGGAACGATAATCCAAAGTCAACCTTTACGGAGTTCTCTGGAGTAAGTTGCAGTGAGCAGTATGGGCAGAAAGGGGCACTCTCTTCTGTACTCACTCTATTCTTTCCACAACCTTTTTGAAGTGAGGCTTCCAGAATTGCATGCAGTACTCCAGGTGTGGCCTGGCCAATGTGGTGTAGAGCAGGACTATGACACTGTGCGATTTGGATGCTTGGAGGTTATTTAAAACCAGAATAATGGAAGCTCAGATAGAGTGCTTACTACTGATGGGGATAAGTACTGAATGTCAAGAAAAGGCCAGCATGGAATCTCTAAAAGACATGAAGGCCTCCTAAAGAAAGCAGAAGGTATAAAATGCTGCAGTCATCCAGGAAGATGCTGATGGTCTTCTTAATGAATATGTCATAACTCATTCAGGAGCAACAAAATAAAAGGAACACAAGGCTGACCAGAGTCCTTAATAGCCTTTCCTCCAGCCAGCTTATCTCGAACTCTGAGTAAAACCTTTACAGGAACTGCTCCAGAGTCTAGTGTCCTGGAATTTCTATAAAACATGAAATGGACTACTGGACATTACAGAATTCTAGCCAAATTTTCAGGACCACAAACTCTGGAAAAGAAATGCAAGACAGTAAGAGAAACAAACGAGGAATCTAAAGAGTGCATTGCCAGAAGCATTAGGACAAACAACAGAAGCAGAAAGCCAGGAAGGGAAGCTGTTGGACCATGAGATGACCAAAGTGTAAGAAGACTACCACAGAGCAAGATAAACAGAATTAATCCTTTGCAAGTGTCTTCAGTGTGGTAGATAATGCACAGATATCTGTTCCTGAATTAAATTTGCAAGGAAGATGTGGGAAGAAACTTAGTGGGTTCTCCTTATCAATCAGAGAAAAAAGGTTGGTCAGCCCTTTTTTGTAAACCTGAGCTGTGGTTAATATTTTTCTCCTGGGTTTCCTACTGCTGAATAAGAATTGCTATCCAGGTTTGAGTCCCCTTCCTTGGATCACAGGAATTTGGGCTGGATCCTGCAGATGCATTCTGTGGACAGAGGCACTTTTCTGTGGGAGGAGTATTTCAGACAGAAGGCTTGCATCAAGGGAAGGCTCCTTCTGCTAAAGGTGCGTCTCTCCTCTAGCAGAGCAGATGTTCAGGCCTTTGAATTCATGTGCATTAGTAGGGAGGGAAGATGGTTGACTCAAGTGTGCACGCCTGTAAATATATACACATGGACACAAACCACCAGGACCCTGCTTCCTTTCAGTCTCTTATCTAGACAACAAATATCACTTAATAGATGAGCATCAATTGCTTGGGCAGTCGTCCAGCAGAGGGCACTGGGTGAGTTGCTTGGCATTTCTGTCAAAGCCGGAGGGACATCCCGGTTTTGTTTTTTTAAAAAAGTCTGCTACTTTTGAGACACACCCTGAAGATATGGTTGAGGTGATACTTGAATGTTGATTCCCCTGATTATTTAACTTCTCAGTGAAATGGAGAAATGGGCACAACATGTAATTTTGGAGTACATTTTCTCTTTAAATTTCCCCTTCCAAGAGCCTTGGTGTCAAATGTACAGGAGATGCTGGGGCCTTTGTCTAGTTCTTGTTGTCAGCAAACCGAGAACACAGCCAGAGTACAGAGGGAGAGGCGGAGGTGAGGCGGGAGGGGTTTCTTTTAGCCTCACAGGTCTGGAGGTAGGCTAGATAGATCTAGAGAGGAAAGCATACAAATTCTCAATAAACAAATAAGCATCAAAAAGGACACTGCAGAGCCGGGGAAAGTGCAGAAGACAAATGATTAAGAAGTTGGAACACTTTTCCTAAAAGGAAAACTGCCTTTGTATTCCGTTTTAGTAACTGGTTGTGAATGGGTTTTTTCTGTCATTTCAGACAGACCCGTTTTAGCAACCGACTGCTTGTGGAATTTGGGTACCTGGTTCATACAAACCTGCTTGCATCAAACCTGGTTCATACAAACCTGCTTGCTAACCTGCTTTGTTTGAGCTGCTTTTGAGGGAAATTACTTTCTTCTGTTTTCAACCCCTTCATTGTGTTGGAAGGGGAGGACTGGTTGCTGTCCTGGGTCTCAGCCTCAAGACAACATGGCAAGAGAGTTGGACAGCTAGATAGATTAAGCTTCCTTCTGTGTTTACTTTTCTGCCACCGTCCCTTTGAAGTAGACTGATAGATCTCAGGAAAATTGCCCCTCCTTCCTGCCGTTCACTCTCCTCCACAGCACACGTCTCCTTGCACACACCAAGGGGGAGGACACGCTGTCTCCATCTTGGCACCGTGATACAGATGGCCCTCTCACCATCTGTGTCCCTCCTTAGGAAGTTGGACTATAATACTCTACCCTTTCCTATCTAGCATGTAGTTCTATAATATAGAGACTTTTATGAGTCTGAAAGGTGGCTCTGTGTAACTTTGTGACTAAGCATGGATACCTGGTGCAAAGATGTTCCTGTGTGTGCAGCTTTAACGCACTCTGCTAAACTGACTCTGGGGACTGGACTAACTATACCAGCTCTCCCAACGTGTTGTGCTTCTGAATTGCTGTGGTGTGCTGTTTAAAATGCCCATAGTGCTTTCTACAATGTCGCTTCCCCCCCACCCTTTTCCACCACACAATCTTCCTTGGACTATTTTAATGTTCTAAGGTGAGCACTATAGCACTAAACTGCTACAGCAATTCATGGAGATTTGGGGATGGAGCCTGGGGAGGACAGGGGCCTCAGTGGGGTGCAATGCCATAGAGTCTACCCTCCAGAGCATCCGTTTCAATGAATTTGAGAGAAATACAATTCTGCTGGTAACTTACATTTAACCATCTCTCTAGGATACATTCTACTCATTCAGGTAATTTTTGGGTGTTATTGTTCAGTCGCACAGGAGTCCGACTTTTCGTGACCCCATGGACCAGATCACACCAGGCCCTCCTGTCTTCCGCTGTCCTCTGAAGTTTGCTCAATTTCATGTTCGTTGCGTCGGTGGCACTGTCTGACCATCCTCCGCCGTCCCCTTCTTCTTTGACCTTCAACCTTTCCCAGCATCATCAGGGTCTTCTCCCGTGAGTGCTCCCTTCTCATTTGGTGCATTCTTGAGTTCGTTTACATTGTTGTGGCTTGTTTCCTTGATTTCACTTTTGAAGCTCTGCAACTTCCACACAGGGTTTGTATGTTTTTCCAATATAAGTCGTATGTTGAGATGACCTAATCATGATCATTGCAAGAGATGGCTGTCCAGAGTGGCGAAATCACAGATTCAGAGCGCAAATATCCAGAAAGTACTTGATTTTCCTGGTGTAGGAAAACTTGCTAGGGAACTTCGGTGCGGGAGACAGATGCAGCCATCTGATCAGCAATTTTAAATGTGAGAGGGAACAGTGGTGAAACCTGATCAAAATGACCATGTGACCAGAGCCAATTTAAGCAATATGTTTGTTTTCATTGGAATTTGCATGTACTGTAGGCTTTTTTCCTACAGTTTGTCTTTCTGAGACTAATTAACAGAACTATACATCACCCCAGATGGAAGACTGATCATTGTTTACGTTTCTTCTTTTTTTACACTTGTATGTGCTTTATGGCTTGGGTATCTTATCTAAGTTGCTTTGATTTTTACTGTATAGAGGAATGGCTTTTGAGCTCGGTGTGAAGCTCTGTGTCCTCTTTAAAGGGTTTGTTACATTGTATTGAAAAGGTATATATTTATTGGAAGTATGCATTTACTGTAGATTTTCTTATATACAGTTTGAGTGTGCTCTTTGGAATTTTATTTTTAACAGGAGGCTGGCAAACCAAATATTTGCCTTGTTTTTTATTCCTGAGTGCTATATGTACTATATTCTATAGATATCTGCTACTGCGTTTGAAAGTGGATTTCCTGCAGGGAAAGAGTCTGTATTCCCTAGTGGAGGAATTGGTAAATGCTTAAATGTTCAAAAAAAATTCATTTCATATTTGGATTGTATATTTGCCTTACTGATTGAGGTTTATTTTATTTTATTTTATGAGTCTTAAGCAAGTATTCTGATGAAGATTTAATTGAAAAGAGAGTATTAATATCCAGAAACCTCTTCAAATTAAACTTGACTTTTGGAATTTAGAAGCTTTGCGACCTCGTTGGCAAGAAAGTTTATTTTTATGGACTTTACCTTTGTGTTCTTTATTTTTTATTGTGAGATTTATACCCCACCCTTCCAGCCGAAGCTGGGTTGTTTTCACAGACATGTTGAGTATTCCATAGAAAGTGGGGCATCCAGAGTCACCCCTAGGGTCCTCACCCCCATCCAGGGCAGGGAGCCTGATTCCTGAGTCCACCCCCTCCCTGGCCCAGGTACAGGATCTCCATCTTTATTGGATTGTGTTTCAACTGACTCTGTTGTAGCCACCCAGCCATGACCCTCTTGCCAAGCACCACCCTTTGTCCCCGACCATAGAGAAAGGAGATAAACCATTGTAAGGCAGTTCCCCATACTCCTACATCAGAAAAGCAGTGAGTTATAAGACCATAATCAACTGTGTCAAACACTGCCATTAAATCCAAAAGCACCACCCCACCCCCATCCAGATGTCTCCAGAGGTCATCCGTGAGGATGACCAACACCATCTCTGTCCCATGGCCAGGGCAGAAGCCAGACTAGAATGGATCCAGGATGGATGTGTCATCCAAGAATGCCCGAAACTGCTCAGCCACTGCTCTCTGAACTACCTTGCCCAGAAATGGTAAATTTGATACTGGGTGTTAGTTGGCTAGGACTGCGGGGTCCAAGGGTCCAATGTTTTTTTTAAAGAGTGGACATACCACTGCCTCCTTGTATCCTGCTGGGAATGTCCCAGAAGAAAGGGACAAGTTGATAATTTCTCCCAGGGGACCCAGATACCATCCTCGCAGGCCTTAACCAGCCAGGATGGGAATGGGTCAAGGAGACAAGTGGTAGGCTTCACAGCTGCCAGGATCTTGTCGACATCCTCCTGAGAGAATCAGCTGAAATGGTCCAGCACTGGACCTGAAGATGGACAAGGGGCTTCCAGTTCCTTTAATGTATCAACTGTGGTCAGGAGGTCCTACTGGAGCAACATGACTTTATCTGTGAAATATTAGCCTTACAGTCAATAGCCAATTCCCTACTATTTTGTTTGCCTTGTGGCAAGGCAATAGTCCTAAACAATTGTGCTGGGTGCAGACTTGCAGACACAATGGAGCCTGCATAGAATTCTTTCATAGCAGTCTTCACTGCCATTTCCTAGGCTTTCATAAACATCCTATAAGATGTTCTTGCCACTTCGTCATGAGTACACTGCCATCTTCACTCTAGCCATCTCATCTCTCGCTTCATCCTCCACAGCTCCAGGGTATACCACAGGGCTGCTTTGGCATGAAGACAGACGGGGAGCCAGGGGGTGATTTCATCAATGGCTTCAGAGGGTTATCAGTGCCAGTCCTCCACCAGCACATCTAACAAACCTACAGTGCCAGTCCTCCACCAGCACATCCCACAGAGCATTCTGAAGCTGCCCAGGGTCCATTTGGCTCCATGGGTGAGCATAAATACACTCAGTGCCTAAACAGGGAGTATTTCGTGTGCCCAGCCAGACCTTCAAGGCAAAGTGGTCTGACAATGACACTGCATCCGCAGTCACCAAATCCACATCTCTCTCCATCCTAAAGATCAAGTCCATCATATGGCTGCTTCACGTGTGGGAGTCAATACAAATTGGGAGAGTCCCAAAGCCTCCCTGGATGACATTAGCTCCCTGTCCTGAGAAGACACAGCATCATGGACATGGACATTGAAATCTCCCAGGACTAATAGCATGGGGTATTCCACCGTCCAGAATATTCCAGCTGTGAGGTCTTCCTGTCTCACTGCCAGCACTTCTGCTTTCTGCCATGGTCCCATGGATGCTGAGGTCTGAGAATTAGGAGGGCTGGGGTTACTGTACCCCTGAAAGCCTGTTCCCAGTCTCTGTCACTCTCTCTCTTGGGTGCTGACCTTAGACCACCATTCCTCCTCAACCTTTGCTGTGTGTCCCCTTTTATCCATGTTCCCACCTGGCTATTCCTTCCCTCCCTCTTCTAGTCCCTTTTGTGACTGGTGGAATCTCTTGTCTGTCTCCTCTCTCTACCTTCCTCATTGGTCCTTCTTTGTTTTCCCTTAAATCCCTCTGCCCTAGCTCCCCCTTGTGTCTCCTTCTCCTGTCTGTCCTTCCTGTTGTGCATGGGTGTGGGTGTACTCAGCATCTTCTCTTGTTTCCCATGAAGTTCTCATTTCCACTAAAGGTAAGTGCTGATCCCTGCCGGCTCCTTCCCTTCCCTGCTCCCACTGTTATGTCCACTGACTGCCACTAGGCTTCAGCGATACACAGCCAAGCTTGATTCCCTATGAACAATAGGGACTAGGCTCCTGGATTTTCCTTGGGGAACCAATAGGGACTTTGGCAGGAAGTTTAAACCCACTAATAGGATCTAGGGGTGTTCCCAGGTACTGTATATAGTTGACCACCTGGCCGGTGTTCAGGGTTCTAGTTGTGTACCAGTAAACAATGTTGATCACGACAACCATCTCTGTGGTTTCTACATGCATCTAACCCACTACACAACAATGGTGATGAAGGTGGGATCTTCTGTTTCCTCACCAGCGTATCAACCGAACAGGTACTGTGACTCCCTGGCCAGTCCCCCACCCCTAAGATTCAAGTCCGGATTAACATAGAGGGGTTCCCCCGCGTCATGGAGCTCGATTCTGGCTCCATGGCCTGTATTATATCTGAGGCCACCCCCAAAAGACTGTGTCTCAAGGGGGGCCTATCGCCTGTCACACTCATGGACTTTCAGCGCAACAGTGTGCCTATCAAGAGGGTTGGGAGTTTCTGGGTCAAATACAAAGGGTTTGACGGACAATTGGACTTAATCGTGGTCAAGGGCTACCTTGTCAGCCTCTTGGGCCGTGCGTGGTTTGAGCCCCTGGGAATATCCATCGCAGGGGTGCAGCACTGTGCCACACATGATTTCCAGGCTGTTTGCAGTGAATTTCCATCCATTTTCGACGGTACCTTAGGTCGCTACATGGCCCCCCCCCGGTCATGCTGCAACTGGACCCCAACATAGCCCCAATATGGCTGCGTTCCAGGACGGTTCTGTTGGTGGTAAAGCCCAAAACTGATGAGGAACTGAACTGCCTAGTGGCCCAAGGCATTCTCAAGCTGGTATCCCACGTGGCATGCAAGACCCCAATAGTCACGGTCGTGAAGCCAAATGGGTCTGTCTGCGTCTGCACGGACTATAAATTTACACTTAACAAGGCGCTACGGGACCATGCCTACCCAGTCCCTGTAGTCAGCCACGTATTGGCCACTTGAGCGGGGGTGAAGATCTTCGGAAAGCTCGATCTTGCACAGGCCTATCAGCAGCTACCTGTCAATGAGGCCACCGCGGAGGCACAGACCATAGTGACCCACCGGGGGGTGTTCCGAGTGAGGCGGCTGCAATTTGGGGTGAGCATGGCCCCAGGATTGTTCCAGAAGCTGATGGACTCTCTCCTTAAAGGGATTCCTGGCGTCACCCAGTTCTTTGACGATGTTCTGATCACCACAGCATCGCCGGTGGAGTTCGCCTCCCAACTCCGCACTGTCGTCCATTGTTTCCAGGATGCCGGCCTCAAAGTCAAATGGGAGAAGTGTATTCTCAAAGAACCGTCAGTGGATTTCCTGGGTTTCACTGTGGACACAGATAGCCTGCACCCAGCCAGGGACAAGGTGAAGGCAATCGTGGAGGCCCCACCACCCAAGACCAAGCAGGAGCTCCAAGCATTTCTGGGCCTACTCAATTTCTAACACGCCTTCCTCCCCCACAAGGCAGCGACAGCCAAACTTCTCCACCAGCTGCTGGACAAGCAAGTTCCCTGGACATGGGGCCCACGCCATGCCACGACGGTCAAGGGGGTCAAGGCGTTGCTGATCTCCAACTCGGGCTTGGCCCATTTCGACGAGTTGTTGTCTGTGTACCTGGCTTGCGGTTCTGGCACATCATCTACTGGATGGACGGGAGGTGCCCGTCGCTTATTATCCCCGGACCCTGTCTACAGTGGAACGGAACACCCAGATTGATTGAGAGGGGCTGGTGACTGTCACCGACATGAAGAAATTCCACGATTTTGTCTATGGCCAGCCCTTCACCATCGCCACTGATCACAAACCCCTCTTGGGCCTCTTCGCCGCAGACCACCAGACGCCTCAAGTTCTCTCTCCGTGGGTCCTGCGATGGTCCATGTTCTTTTCTGGCTACAACTACGAGCTGCAGCATCGCCCCAGGAAAGCCATGGGCCATGCCGATGCCCTGAGTCATCTTCCCTTACCAGACATGGAGGAGGACCCTGCCCCGGTGCACCACATGTTGCAGGTTGTGGAGCTTCCTGATGACCCTCTCCAGGCCGCAGACAGTGCCCGAGTGCAGCCAAGTCCTTCGCAAGCATGTCGACCAGCTGAGATGGTGTATGCTACTGGTGCAGGAAGATGAGCCGTTACCTAGGCACATGGAAGCAAGTTGGCCCAAATGCTGGGATCAGGAGGAACAGCCTACAGAGCCACAACAACACACCCCTGCCCCTGAAGTAGACACTCCTGCTCCCAGTGGAGCACCAGCAGAAACTTCACCACCGCCACCACCAAGCAGCCAGGTAGAAGCTCCCAAGGCACCAGTGCCACTCCCCAGGTGGTCAACACGGGAGCGATGGCCACCGTCGTACCTTTAGGACTACGAGACTTAGGGTGGTCCAAACGATGGGGGGAGGGATGTTATGTCCATGACTGCCACTAGGCGTCAGCAATACACAGCCAAGCTTGACTCCCTATGAACAATAGGGACTAGGCTCCTGGATTTTCCTTGGGGAACCAATAAGGACTTTGGCAGGAGGTTTAAACCCACCAATAGGATCTAGGGATGTTCCCAGGTACTGTATATAGCTGGCCACCCAGCCGGTGTTCGGGGTTCTAGTTGTGTACCAGTAAACAATGTTGATCACGACAACTGTCTCTGTGGTTTATACATGCTTCTAACCCACTACACAACACCCACCTTCCTCTGTCCCTCATCCTGGCCCAGCCTTGTGGAGGCCTCTGCTTCGGGGCCTTGGGAGTCCTTCTCCGTAATCCATTCGATATCCAGGGCAGGCTGCAGCAGGTCCCCAGGAGGTGGGGTGCTGTTCCTTGAGGGTGTGGGGAGGTAAGGTGGCCCTCCATCCAGCATTTCTCCCTGCTTCAGCTTCCTTGTCAGCAGGGTGAGGCATTGCCAGGGGCCTGCCTGTTTCCCCACAGCTATCCCAGGAATGCCTGTGGCTGGCCGCAGCTTCCCAGGTGGCGTGGAGGTCCTCTGCTGGGGGTCTGCCTGGCGCTTTCTCAGTGCGGTCTGCAGTTTCCCCTGTTGCCTGCAGTTTCAGGGAAGTCTAGAGCCAGACACTAGTGCCCAGAATCAAGGTTGTTTTGGTATTGGTATTGTATTACTAATGGTTGTAAAAATTCCATTGTCATATTGTGTTGTTAGTTCACATAATTGTGATTAAAGTTTTAAAAGAATGTTCAGCCTCAGATACACTGACTGATGTTGAGCTAGTCACCTGCTTCCGTGCTTCAGTCTTCCCCAAGAGATGTGAGTGGTCATACCAAACACCATCCTCTAAATAACAGATATGCAATACAGTGTGTGCGTATATACGCACTATGTTGTGTATACATTATACTGCATATATATTATATAATATTGCATACATTTGTGTGTGTGTGTGTGTGTGTGTGTGTGTGTGTGTGTGTGTGTGTGTGTTGGAGGCTAGATTTGAAGGAGGGACTTTCTGGTTCGTAGCTAGGTCTCATGTATTGAATATAGACAGGCAACTGAAAATACATCCTAATATCACTTTGTGCTGTAGATCTGCCCTTAGAGTCTTCAAAACTGTTCATGTATGTTAGCTCAGGAGTTCTTACAACAGCCTTGTAAGGTAGGCCAATGTCAGTACCTCAGAAGAGGGCTATAATACTGGCTTGCCCAAGGCCACTACACTAATTCCGGAGAGAACCGCATTGGTGTAAATGTTCCAGAGTGTTCACTCATTCACCACAGGAAGTTCAGTGTTTCCCTCTGCAATTGTGAACTGTTAGGCTTATGGGATGCGAACCCTGTTTGAGGTGCTCATTCATCTTGAGAGGCAATGGAAGCTGAATCAAAGCTGTCAATCTTCCAAGTTTAATTCATGAACGTGTAAGCAAATCAGAGGTTGTTGATTTTAGACGAACGATCTTATGAGACTGCTAATGTGCTCTAGCTTGTTGGTTGGCTGTGGTTCAGAATCAATGTGGATCAAATTTTGTGGGTTTTTTCAGTTTTGTGTTTTTCAGCTGTTGCCTAAAATGGCAGGAACTTAGTCATCTACGAAGCTCATCTGCTGCGGTGGGTGGGTGTGATCAGGGAACCCCGAGAGAAGCCGGGCCCCCCACTTTGGCGAGCGACCTCCCGCTCCCTCCTGACTCTCCCTGCCGCTGCTCAGTTGGTGGTGGGCGAGAGATCCTGGGGCTGGCCTGCATCACCCGTGGCGCCAGGACATCAGTCCCAGCACAGCCCAGAAGTGACGTCGTCATCACATCAGGCAGCGCTGTAACATTTGCCCCAGACTGTATGGATGAATGGCAGCGCATCTCCCCACGTGACGGTGTGAATTCTGGGTTGTACCGGAAGTGATCTCAGTGGATCTCCAGCTAGACCCACTCCCGACAGCTGCCGGCCTCGGACTGGCAACGCCACAAAGACGGCAGCTCAGATCTTGAACTCGTGGTGCGTTTACAAGGTGGTTTTGAGAAAGCCATTCTCTCTCACCCTCCCATCTGCAAATGGGGATAGTCCCGACTCCCGACTTGCTTTATATCCCAGGAAACTGTTGGTTACTTTTCATGAATCTTAACTAATTAACAAACCTACAGTTAAAATTAGGTCGCCCCCACAGTTTCCTGGATATTGTACTAGAGCAATGTTTTGCAACTGGATTTTCCTTGCTGGACAAGATAACCCAGTTGTGAATTATTTCTATGGAGCAGATAGGGTTGCCAGCTCTGGGCTGGGAAATACCTGGAGGTTTGGGGAGTGGAGCCTGGGGAGGGTGAGGTTTGGGGAGTGGAAGGACCTCTGGATGCCCCCCTGCACCAGGGTATGATCGCATAGAGTCCGCCCTCTGAAACAGCCACTTTCTCCACGGGAATTCATCTCTGTCACCTGGAGATCAATTGTATCTCCAGGTGCCACCTGGAAGTTGGCAACACTAGGTGTACAACACATGGGCTGGGACCCTCAGATGAGATGCAGAGTTCCCCTGTTGGGTCATGAGCCTCTTTAGAGGGGTCTTCTAAGACCCTGCTGCCTGGACAGGCAAGGCTCTATGGGTCCTGCCCCCCTCTGCATGCATGCTGAGACTAAACTAACAACATGCGGATACCCCACACATTCACTGCCTTGTACACGAAAGGGGCAGATGTGTGAAGAGCAAACACTGCCACTCATGTGATATAGTTTAGACTGTAGTTGATAAGCCAGGTACAGAAGGGAGTGGAAAACAGATTCTTCCAGTGTTTGTGAATAAAGCCGACAGCAGCTGAAGAGAAACCTTCATTCAGCAATTTGTAATAGGTCCGTGGGGAGCAGGGACCCTTGCTAGGAGGAGAATAACAGAGCCATCCTAAGCAGAGCTACACCCTTCTCTCTCCATTGACTTCAATAAGTTTAAAAGACAATAACCGTTGTGTAGTGGGCTCGACACATGAAGAACCAGGACACAGCATGATTGTTAGCTCATAGTTTACTAGCACACCTGACAGAACAAAGAATACCAGCCAGGCAGCCAACTCTATACAATCCCCATGGAGCACCCACAATTGGAGGGTTTAAACTTCCCACCAAGGGAATTCAGGATCTTAGTCCTTATTGTACACCGAGAGTCAAGCTCTGCTGTAAGTCACTGGCGCCTAGTGGCAGTCAGCGGACATAACAATAACTCTTCTTAAGACTGCATTGTCAGCGTTACAGATGCCTCTGTTTTTGTCTGAAAAGCTGGAGCTTCTATGAGGAAGGTTAACCACCATACCATTGCACCCTGCTCCCGCTGGAACCAGGGGGGCACCCAGATGAATAGATTCCAGTGCAGCCCAGGGGAACCATCTCATTACTGCAGCGGGTCGGCTCGCTTTGCTTCTGTTCATTGGTCATGCTGTTGATTTATTGCCTTTGATTCCTGTCTGTTTGATGCAGCTGCTCCTCACAAGGCATTTGTTATCTTGCCGTCTGTGTTTTTGAGAGGGCACCACCCACTCTGGCAGGGTATCCTGCGTTTCCATGCTGCCAAGTTATTCCAGGGCAAGCAAAGTCGCCTTCAGGAGGGGTGGCAGCAGCAGCTTTAGAGCATCACCCTCCATCCCATCATTATCCACTGATGGAAAAGAAACTGTCGGACATCACTCTGGTCTTGGAGGCTGGGAGGCTGCAATGTGGTTGGTGTGACCGTGGTGGAGGAACCGATGGGTGAGGACAGCAAGCAAGGGACAATTTAAACACCATCCAGCCCACCCATGAAATCTCCCTTGCAAACTCCACCCCGAGGATTCCTGTTATTCAGCAAATGAGGAGCCCAGTACAAATACAAATACAATACCTTTATTGGCATAGAAGATACAGCACAACATGCAAGGGAGCCCAGTATTATTCTTATCTAAGGTCTGTTATGTATTAAGATGGCTGTGATCATGTGCGCCTGGCCATGCGGTCAAACCTTCGGTCCTAGAACAATAGCCACTGCGGATCCTAGCATGGACCAATGGGAGCGCTAGAATCCTGCAGGGAACCTGTAGTTACCGGGGCCATGTATATAGAACCTACAATGGGAATTGGGTGTGTGTTGACAAGACTATCAGCCGGCTGGGACTGGCCAGTTTTAACTTCATTCTGATGTAACCAAATGAACTTGAGCTAATTTCACCATGCTGAGTCTCTGACCTCAGTACTTTTCAGTGCAGCTCTAGGCAGCCCGAAAATCACACGTCAGCTAAGGTTTTATTTTTCAAGTGTACCCCTAAAAAACAGTGACATGTGAGACAAATGTTCACTTGGAAACCCTCTATCATAGACTCTGTTCACATGTCACAGTGAACGCATGTACAGCCTGCATGTATGCACATGTTTGTAAGAAAGAGCCAACGCGCATTAACTTTACAAATGAAACTGGGAAGCGACACCTGCCTAAATGTGGGCTTTTGATTCCATGTTCAGCTGTCTGTGTGTGTTGAATGCAATGTGAGATTGACTCGAAACATGTATAAAGAACAACTAGGTGCACACCATACAGTGACTGTACACAAGGTACATGAATCAGAGAACCTCTCCACACTGTCTCACCAGACGCAAATGTCTTTGGTTCCCTCTGCTCACTTCCTGTACCCCTGCAACGCTACAGATGCCGCGGTCACTCTGCCAGTCCCTCGGTCCTTCGCCATGATTGTTCTGTTTCACTGTAACTCGCCCTTCATATCGGGAAGCCTCTGCTGTCAAGACAAACGATTTATAACCATTTAGGAACCTCTCCCCTGCACACCACGTTTCCTGACCCAAGATGATATCAAATTTAGAAATAAAACCAATTGAACCTATTTCCTTCATTCTACCTAGCCAGCCCCTTAGGTTCCATGATGTAAGAGGAAGGGTCTGACTACTAGCCGGGGAAGTCTTTACCTTGAAGGGGGCAGAATTATCTAGTCATTCCATTGATGATATAACCTCCAGATCCCCTTCCTTATCCAAAAAAATGCAGCCATTGTACCCTGTTGCCCCAGACAGTGGAGCAACCAGACTCAGTCTTATTGATCACCCTCAAGGAGTCATGGAGGAAAATTTAACAAGACTCCTTACGAAGAAAGGACATGCCCCTGTTGTGCGGATGGTATTGAGTCTGTAGAACATGAAAATTTTTATTGTAAAGCCTATAATAACATCCGCAAGTCTCTACCTTTCCCTAAGACACTCCCCCTCTCTCGCAGGCAAAGAATCTACATTTTAAGAAATTTGCTATCGGATAGCTGGGCAGAAGTTACTTATCGGGTGGCTAGGTTTGGATGGCTTGCCCAAAAAATCAGTAGCTTGAAAAGAGGAGAACTAAGATTTAGTTTTATTAATTTTAACCATTATGGTTTTATGGTTTTTATAATCAGTCTTTTAAAAAAATGCTTCTATATTAAAGTGATATTTTCTTTCTGTGTTACAAAATGTAAAGCAGTTTATGTGCTGGCCAATGATCATGAATAAATTCATTCATTCATTCATTCATTCATTCATTCATTCATTGTAACTCGCCCTTCATTTTGCAATTCTGCCTTCCTATTATTGGCTGCCCTTTTTCTTCAGTGTCTTCTTGGAGAAAGAAAATTCCAGTCTTTGTTATTTTATGGGGGGGGGATGGGGACCCCACTCAAAAAGATTTTCAGGGAATCTGCAGCAGGAAGTCTAGAAATCACTGTGAGGGTGGAGAAAATATCTTGGCGGGATAATTGCACAAGCGAGAGCTGACATTTCTAAAGCATCTCCAAGCTCAATGCTGAGGAGGAGAAGGAATCCTGATTTAAAGAGCAGGTGGCAAATCACCCAGAGATTCATGCAGATTAGGATATCAAAATAGCTTCTGCGTGGCTCACATGGGTACCGCGCTTTCGTCACCCCCTCGAAACCTTTCTGGGGCTGCCAGGCACTCCAGCTGAACCGCAGCACAATGGCAGAAGAATGAGGCACAGTGCACTGGGTGAAGGATCCTGTTCTGCACCCAGAAAAGTCAGTTTCAGTCACCAGAGTAAATTATACTAATAGTATCTTTCTTTTGTGACTCATTTGCTGTCAAAAGCTATAGATATAGATAGATATAAATAGAACGATGATAGATAGATTTTGTAATCTTGCAAAAGAGAAAGAAGATATGACTATGACCCCAGGGGCAGGGCTGGCCCCAGACCCCGCTGCAGCAACAACCCCAGGCCTGCCAGTCTTACTTCGCCAGGAGCTGCCTACAAGGAAGCAAGAGCCCGCAGAGTGGCAGAAAGCAGCCCTGTGCTCAATCCTGCCACCAGGTCTCATGCCAGTCTTCTCAGGGATGCAGCAGCAGCCGGAATCTGCAACAACCTCCTTTTGCCTGCTGCTGATGTCATCAGCTGACACCAGGAAGCTCCCCACCTTAGACTAGAAGGGAGAATCTCCTTGGGTGGGTCAAGGCTAGCCCGAGGTGGCTGATCTTGATCTGAGAGAGAGAGAAGCAAGGCGGAGGCGCTCCACCCCAGCTGAGCCAGACCATGGCTCAGGGGAGAGTGGGAGATGGTGGGAAGAGAGCCAATTGGGAAAGGCCCCACCCAAGGGATTGGACCGAGCAGGGCCAAAGGGCACAGAGCCAGAGCTTTGGGGGAGGGTATAAAAGAAGGGGTCTAGAACCGGACCAAGGAGAAAAGGAGGAGACACTGAGCCCAGAGGAAAGGCTGAGAGCCCCTAGGGGGTTGGGAGGGACCCAGGGGGAGGGCTACAGGCCTCATCCCCCCCAACCCTCCCCATTTCTGAGGCACAAGGAGCCCCAGATGAGTAGGATGCAATAGTAGAGGGAGCCGCCCTGACTGAGGAGGGTGTCCACAGACAGCAAATCGGAGAGCATTTTCATTTGTTTGTGTCTTTGGGGGGAGGATGGGGGAGGATATAAAGGACGAGGGAGGGGAGCACCGGTGAATTCTGCTTGACCGTGAATGTTGGAGAAAGAGCTTCTCTTTTCCTTTTAGATTGTCCGTCTTACTGGGTAACAAGAAGCAAAAAGGAACTGTGATATTGAAAAATTAAAATAAAATTTATGAATATTATATGCAATATATAGCAGAAATACAAAGTGTGAAGTCTGTGAAGTCTGACGGTGGTCTCCGGAATGTGGAGCCGTTTCGATGAACGTCTTCTTCTGAGTGGGGTGAAACAATTCAATGTCTAACACTCTTCTTAATGGGACAGAGTCTCATATACAAAATTCCATTGTAGTATACCACATTTCTCTAGCTATTTTTACAAGTGGGACATTCTTACCGAAGAAGTCTAAGTCTCCCACTTGCAGAAAGGCCCGCTCTTTGCTTCCTTCCCTGACCTCCCGTTTCCTGAGTGTAAAGTACTGGGTTTCGGGCCTCATGACTCGGACGACGACATAAGAGAAGACGCGTTTATTCGTACTTCACACAAGACAAAGAACACACAGTAACGGCCGGAGGCCAACTATATACAGTTAGGGGGGACGGCCCTATATTCCTATTGGCGGGTTTGAATCGCCCGCCAATGCTGCCATTGGTTCACTACTGGCGAGCTCAGGAACCTAGTCCCTATTGTTCTCAGAGAGCGAAGCTTGGCTGTATTTCGCCAGCTCTGCCTTCTGATCCCAGGACACAACACCCCTCCCCCCATAGTTCATCTCCTATCAGGTGACGTAGTCTTTTAAGTATGTTGGTGCCCTCCGTTCTCTTAGCGATCGTCGGGGGCCGGTACCGGACTGGCGGGGCCCCTATCGGGTGGTCCGCCAGCACAAGGAGCTTGGATCTCTGGTAGTAGCTGAGGCGGTGACGGTGGCGGCTGTAACGGCGGCGGCAGCGGCGGCGGCGGTTCAGCTGTCACCGGGGCCCCCTCCGGATTCCGTGGACTTTCCGGCGCTGGCTCCGCTGTCGGTGCTTGCAGTCGATCGGATGCTGGGGCGGTCGCGGCATTTCCCGGTAACTGGATCCCTGTGTCGGGGTCTTGCCGCCTCCGGAGCTGGTCGACGTGTTTACGGAGGACCCGGTCCCCATCTGTTAGGACTTCGTAGGACACTGGCCCGGTGGGTTTTAGGATGCGCCCGGCCACCCACTGAGGCCCCGCCCCGTAGTTCCGGAAGTAGACAGGTTCCCCCGGGAGGAAGCTTCGGGGAGCCTCCCGGTTCTCGACCAGCTTTCTCTCTGGGGCTCGGTCCGGGTGGAGCCTGTCTAATAAAGTGGTAGGGCGGCGGCCCATTAATAGTTCTGCGGGGCAATGCCCGGAGATGGGGTTTAGGGTGGTGCGGTATGTTAGAAGAAAGCGGGCCAGCCGGAACTCCCAGTCCCCCTCCGTTATGCGGCTCAGGGCTTCTTTGGCGGTGCGTACCGTTCTCTCCGCCTGTCCATTTGTTGCCGGGTGGAAGGGCGCTGATCGTATGTGCCTGATTAGGTTCCTTTTGAGGAACGCTTGAAACTCAGCAGATGTGAACGCTGCCCCGTTGTCTGACACGATTGTGTCTGGTAACCCGTGCGTCGTGAATATTTTCCGCAGGGCCCTTATTGCCGCTTTGGCAGAGGTGGTAGACACTGGGCTTATTTCCACCCATTTCGAGTAGGAGTCTACCGTCACCATGAACTGGAGCCCCTGAAATGGCCCCGCAAAATCTATGTGTAGGCGTGACCACGGCTTGTGGGTAGACTCCCAGCTTTGGGTTGGCGCTCTCGGGGGATTGGGGCGGACTTCCTGACACCGTGTGCACCCTCGGACCCAGGTTTCAATTTCGGCGTCCATCCCGGGCCACCACACGTAGCTCCTTGCCAGAGCCTTCATGCGTACAATGCCGGGGTGGGCCTCATGTAGCGTTTCTAGAACCCCTTGTCTCATGGGCCCCGGGATGACCACCCTGTCCCCCCATAACAAGCACCCTTTTAAGGCGGATAACTCTTCCCGCCTGGCTTTGTATGCCGTGAACTCTGGCCCTGTCTGTTCCGCTGGCCATCCCCTCACCACCCAGTTTAGGACCCGGGAGAGAATGGGATCTCGGGATGTGCGGGCGGCCACGTCTGCAGCCTGAAGGGGGGTTTGGCAGCTCCTCCATTAACAAGACTGCGGGAGCTGGGGCCGGATCTTCCCCTGTATGCGGCAGCGGCAGGCGGCTCAAGGCGTCGGCATGACCCAGCGCCTTGCCCGGCCGATGCTCCAACTGGTACTGGTAGCCCGCTAAAAACAAGGACCAGCGCAACACCCGAGGCGACAATACCTGCGGCGTTTGTTTGTCCGCCGCGAACAGTCCCAGGAGCGGCTTATGATCGGTTACGAGCGTGAAGGGCCGCCCGTACACAAAGTTGTGAAACTTTTTAACCCCCGCCACCAGTGCCAAGCCCTCCCGGTCGATTTGTGCATAGTTCCGCTCCGCGGGGGACAGCGTGCGGGAGTAATAAGCCACCGGGACTTCCCTTCCATCCGGTAGCTTGTGTGCCAAGACTGCCCCGACCCCATACGGTGATGCGTCGCACGCAAGGATTACCTGGAGCTTTTCATCAAAGTGGGCGAGCACCGCGTTAGAAATCAAGAGTACTTTAACCCCCGAAACGCCGCCGCCTCCCTCGCTCCCCAGGCCCAAGGTGTCGCCTTATCCAGCAGTCTGTGCAGGGGTTCGGCCACGGCGGCCTTGTGGGGGAGAAAGGCGTGGTAAAAGTTCAGGAGGCCTAAGAACGCCTGGAGCTCGGCCTTGGACTTCGGGGCGGGGGCCTCCACGATGGCCTTCACCTTGTCCCTCGCCGGATGCAGGCCTGTTGCGTCTACCCGGTATCCCAAGAACTCCACCTCCGGCACCCCGAGGAGGCACTTTTCCCGCTTCACTTTCAGCCCCGCGGCTTGGAAGCGTTCCAGTACAGTTCGGAGGCGGGCGGCGAAGCTTTCCGGGGTGGTCGCGGCGATGAGGACGTCGTCGAAGAACGGCGTCACCCCAGGGATCCCTTTCAACAAATCGTCCATTAGATTTTGAAATATCCCTGGGGCCACACTGACCCCGAACTGCAGCCGCTTCACCCGGAAGGCCCCCGGTGGGTCACTATGGTTTGCGCCTCGGCCGTGGCCTCATCTACCGGGAGTTGCTGGTACGCCTGCACGAGATCCAGCTTTCCAAATATGCGCGCCCCCGCCAGTGTGGCTAAGACATGGCTGACCACGGGTACGGGGTATGCGTGCGCCTGAAGTGCCTGGTTAATGGTGCACTTATAATCTGCGCAGATGCGGATTTCCCCGTTTGGCTTGACGGGTGTCACAATCGGGGTCTCCCATCGAGCGTTCGGGACGGGCTCTAGGACTCCCTGGGCCACTAACCGGTCCAGTTCGGCCTCTATTTTCGGGCGGAGGGCCAGGGGCACGGTGCGGAAGTGCCGTCGAACGGGCGTCACGGTGGGGTCTAAGTGAAGCGACACCGGGGGCCCTTTATAACACCCCAGTTTCCCGTCAAAAACCTCAGGGAATTCCTTGCACACCGCCCCCAGTCCCGCACCCCGCACTTATTCACTCCCCCAATCGTTATGCCTAGGGCTTCGAACCACGCCCACCCCAGGAGACTCACGAGATTTCCCTCTACCACCACCAAGTCCAAGTTCCCCTCAAAGTCTCTGTACTGCACTCGGAAAGTGCCAACTCCCCGGATGGGGACAGGGTTCTTTTGAAAATCCACCAAGCTTAGTGGCGATGGACGTAGAGGGGGTCCCCCTAATGGGCAAAGTTTTTTTAAAGTGTCTAGGGAAATGATGGACGCCGCCGATCCCGAGTCCACTTCCATGCAACAGGGGGACCCCTCGATCCGCACAGTTACTTGGATCTTCGGGGCAGAGGAGAGGTTGGGGTTGGGGAGGCGAAGTACCTGCAGCGGCTGGTCGGTGAGATGGTACAACTCGGCGACCTCTTCCGTCGTCTCATAGGCAGTAGACGATGCGCGGTGCGGTGGAACCGACGATCTCGAATTCCTGTGGCCCTTGGACCGGCAGACCCGTGCGAGGTGTCCCTGCTTTCCGCACCCGTGACAAACCGCATCCCGGAACTTGCAGGATTTCCTTCCGTGGCCTTCCCCGCAGCTGGCACAGACGATCCGGTTGCCGGAAGGCTTGGCTGGCTCTCTGTTGGCCGGCTGGAATGGCGCCGGCCGGCGTTGGTGAGGTCTGAGGGCGAAGACCTCTTCCGTATCCACATTCCCGGGGCTTGGACTCCTTCCGACCACATGGGCGGCCGCGGCCGGCCGCTCCCCTTCTGCGGCCTCGTGGGCTGTTGCGGCGTCTAGGGCCTCATCTAAGGAGAGCCTCCGGTGTCCAACCAACTTGCGCCGCAGCTTGGAGTCCGCCAGGCCCCACACGAACTGCGTCAGCAGGTTGTCCTCCACCTTAGGGAATCCGCAGTCCACCGCAAGCGCCCTTAGCGCGGCCAGGAAGGTGGCAATGGATTCCCCTTGGGCCTGGACTCGCCTCTGGAAATCCATCCTCTTGGCCAGGAAGGTCGGCCGGGGGCTGAAGTAAGCGTTGAGGACATCCAGGATCTCCCCAAACGAGCTCTCCAAGGCCGTGTGGGGCACCAAGAGGCTCTTGGCGAGGCGGACGGTTTGGGTGCCGCAGGCGTTCAGCAGGATCGCTCGTTTCTGGTCGGGGTGGCGGATTTCGTTGAGCTCCAAATAGCTGATGAGCTGGTCGACCCATGCATCCCAGGTTTCTGGCTGCGACGGATCGAAGTGCTCCAGTGTTACATGAGAAGCGGCCATGGTTCTGTCTGGGAAGGCGTGCGCTGGGGCGAGCGGTGCGGTGCTGCTCTCGGGGTCAGCGATGCGGCGCTCGGCGGTGTCCTTTTCGTCGCTCATGGAGTCACGGAAGGCGTTGAAATCCCATCCTCGTCGCCACTGTAAAGTACTGGGTTTCGGGCCTCATGACTCGGACGACGACATAAGAGAAGACGCGTTTATTCGTACTTCACACAAGACAAAGAACACACAGTAACGGCCGGAGGCCAACTATATACAGTTAGGGGGGACGGCCCTATATTCCTATTGGCGGGTTTGAATCGCCCGCCAATGCTGCCATTGGTTCACTACTGGCGAGCTCAGGAACCTAGTCCCTATTGTTCTCAGAGAGCGAAGCTTGGCTGTATTTCGCCAGCTCTGCCTTCTGATCCCAGGACACAACACTGAGCTGCCGAGAGGAGCTTCTCTGCCCCAAGAATGGGATCGTAGGCTGGGCTGGCCGAAGAGCCCCTAGCTGGAGGCAGTGGGGGAAGGGGGAGGCTTCTCAGCGATCTGATGGAGGGGGCAGGGCTGCGAAGACGCACAGTGTGATGCTGGAAAGGCAGAAAAGTCTCCAGGCAGTGGCTCAGAATAAGCATCACAAGAAGAAGATCAGTATCTAAAAGGCAGTGAGAGTTCCAGATAAGGCTGCCAACTGACCAAGAAACAGGGCTGGTTTGCACTTCTGCCTTTAATGGCAGCCAGAGCAACAGAAAAATCAGCAAGGAGTATTTGATGCAACTTGAAGTGGTTCCAAATAACTTAAAATCTTTAATTTTAGTATAATTGTGTAAAATTTATGAGATGCAATGTCTGGTATTGCTTTGTTCCTATAGATTTGGTGTTTGTTGACTTGTAAAGATAACTTGTAAAGTTAGTAGAATGTATTATATGTATTGTTTATAAAATGTTGAATTAAAAAAAAGTTTAAATTTTTTTAATACGTTTAGAAAGAAAAATCAGCAAAGGAAGTTTTGACAGAACAGAGCAAATATTAAGCTGCAGGGAGACGCACAGGAGTAGAAATTAGGAAGGAAAAAGTTGGCAACCCCTAGATCTTGGTGAAGATAATTGCAGGGGATTTGGGGGGGGGGGTGTATTTGGTGCTGCTGAAGGGAAAGGGATGGGTGCTGGATGGATTTGGGGGTGGGAGAATCAGGGAGAAGAAGTGAGGGAAGGAATTTAAGGCTGCAGTCCTGCTCTACATATTTACATGTAAGTAAACCCCCCACAGTCGCACTTTGACTTAACAAGGACAAGATCCAGTTAACTGGAGCAAGGCCTAGGAATAGGGGATGTGCTTGATTTTTTAAAAAACCAGAAGTCTTACCGTCTGGATGGGAGAGGAGGATGGGGTGGTCCCTCCATGTTCTCTCCTGCTTTCTCTTTCTTTTTCATTCTGTTTAAGGAGGCAGCAGTAGAACGGGTGGGGAGGGGGGCTGGACAGAGCGGAATGGAGAGCTGGAGCCAGTGGGATTTCCGTATCCCGGAGCTAGAGTTGCTTTCTGAAGTTAGTGCAGATGCAGGGCTCTAATCCCCTGCCAGGACTTGTTCTTTGTTCCAGAAAAGAGATGCTTTGAGGGAAGAAGGAAGTGCTTGCTAAAAACACACCTATGAGTGCCATGGTGCAAAACACAATACAGCTTCTCCCTTCCTTCCCAAAGCAAATCAGTAAGACAGAGTGAGAGCGCACTGAGTACTATGAGCCAGATTTCTTCAGATTTGTCTCCTCCCATTTAATTTTGATATGTGCTAAAGGTAAAGGTTTCCCTTGCTTAAAATCCCTCCCCTTCGCAGAAACCTTCTTGCAGGTCCATGCCAGTATTTTGGCTTTTTATACCAGGGCTGCCACACTGAATAAGTTAAATTGGTAGATTGTCAACGAATAGGCATCTGCAGAGAGGGGGGGTGTTTCTTCCCACTTTCATTTCAAAGGCTTCGTTATTTTCCATTTTATTCATTATTGCAGGTTTGCTTTTATTGCTACATTTTGATTCCCACAATTTCAGACATTTCTAGCTATGTCATCTATGTTATCTTATCCACTTCGGATGGCATTCTCAGGGATTTACTCATTGCAGGGAGACCTCTATGTCAAATTTCAGAGGAGAAAGATCATCAGTTTTATAGGCAGTTTAATATAAAGGTCTGTGGATAAAAATTGAACCGGGCAGTAGCTGGAAAGCTGGCTCTTCAATTACTATAAAACACAGAGATACAGGGGCAGATATGTGGCACGCATGGAATGTAGGCAGCTTTTCAGACAAGGCGCAGAGGCACATATTATGCTTGTACCTGCAAGAACAGAGGGCATTTGGTACCTCTAAGCCTCGGAAGCAGCCATTAATAGTGCATCCATTGTGAAAAGAGCTATCAGTACAACTCTCAATAACCTTCCATAGGTTATCTTTGGGGTAATACATGAGGCATAAGTAAAAAGTAATTGTAGAAATGGAATTAAGAAAGCTGTCAATCCCAAATCTGTATTTTTAATAGAGACGCTTCAACCATGAGAAGTTTCAACTGCCCATTTCTACCCACTAAGCCTCTGTTAAAGGTACTGGGCATTTTCCCCACAGGCCTGCTGACAACCCGAGGTAGAATGTCAACGGCTGCGATCAGATGGGCCATTTGGTGTGGAGGGGACGCGAGCCTATTTCCCCTGGTGGGAGTTGGCATGGCGTTGCATGAGCACACATCCTTTGTGATCAGACAGCATGTGCGGGTGAGTGGAGGCGGGGTTGCCTTTTGTTTCCTGTGTGCATAAATGAAGAATCGCACCTCCACATGGAGGATTCCCCATGGAGCATGTGGTTATGCACATACTAATAAGTGTGTCGGCACCGAGTCAGGATGGAATGAGCAGACCATCCTGATGGCTTGAGTGCATGCATGCTTGAGCAATCAGACAGGGGAAAGTCTGTCCGTGGCCCATTGGCAAGCATTAGGACAGGACTTTCCCCGGTGTCTCTTAACTCCGCTTCCATGGTGGGGCAGCACGGGGCACTGATGGCTGCAGGACCTTTCCCAGATGTTGCTGTCTGATTGCTGCAGGCATTCTCAGCTGAGTCGGATCTAAAGGCACGTCTGACCCTGGCCTATAAGTACAATTCTTCAAGGTTGCAAAGTTGGTTTGGCTTTGATGGCTGGAATGCTTTGATGTCAGTTTCATTCCAACTCTCTTCCTGTCCTTCTGACTTCCTTCTGCTCTTTAAATCAGACTGCCAGGCACTAGGGAAACAGTGAAACAAATTAATTTGTGTGGCATTCATTCATTTGTCATTTTACCCTAATGAATGTAATTAATAGGACTTTTGCAGTTCATTTTTTCATTTGTTTTGAAGGGCGTTCACCAATGACTCCTGAGCAAATGTCAGAGTCATGGGATAAGAGGACAAGTCCTCTTGTGGATTAGGAATTGGTGAAAAACCAGGAAGCTAAAAACCACTTTGGATGGTGGGAAAAAAGTCACACAACACCTAGAAAAACCACCAGCAAGCTGAAAAGAGCATGCCTTGCAGAGCATGCCAAACTATCTGCTGAACAGCAGCACATCTCAGGAACTTCAAGCAAGAATGAAAGAAGGATGCAGAGGCCATTCCATCAGTTATAACAAAGGGAGGTATTCAAGCAAGAAGATGGGAACTGAGGAGTCTGTGGTGGTGGTGATCTGCAATCACAGTATATAGTTGCAGCATGTGCAGCTAAAAACCAGGAAGCAGAGCGTAGGACAGAGTATTGCGAGTCAGTTCTCACAATGCAGCAGAGGGGTCCCTTAGGGATCTGTATTGGGACCGATGCTTTCCAACTTGTTCTTAAATTATCTGGAGATAGGGGTGAGTAGTGAGTAGTGAGGTAGACAGGCCTCGGATGGGGCCGGAGCTCCCCAGAGCAGCACTCCGGGAGTGAGGTGCCAGGGGGCGGGCACATGATGAAGCCCCGCCCCCTGCTTCCAGCAGCCCTCTGCTTCCAGCCGCCCTCATTCGGCTGGGAGAAGGCAGAAGAAGGAAGGTAAGTTGGCTGGTGGGGGGGTTGGGGGATAGGCTGTGGGCACTCCGGGTGCCAGTGGGGGTGGCTGGGGCTTTCTCTGGGTTGAGGTGGGTGGGCTGCGGGCACAAGATTGAAGGCTCGCACTGGTCCCAGGACCCCAGGTCGGGGTGGTTTGGCGTCGGTTAAGTCTGGGTGCAACCAGTCGAGCAAAGTTGTGAGCCGGCAACCAATCAGAAGCTCAGCTGGGCTTCTGCCGGTGTCGGAGCATGGTGCAATGTGCTGCCAGAGAAGAAACGATGCCAATCACCCTGACCAAGTTTAGATAGAGCCTCTTTGGTCGTTTTGACCATCCTCTTGGCTTGTCCGTTCGAAGCTGGGTGGAACAGGGCCGAGGTTACATGCTGGATTCCATTGTCCTCTAGGAACCTGCCAAAGTCTCTAGAGGTAAATTGAGGGCCGTTATCAGTCACCAACATGTCCAGCAACCCATGGGTTGCACAAACCCGGCACAACACATCAATAACGGCTGTAGCCGAGGTGTTCTTCATTAGGGCTACCTCCAACCATTTAGAAAAAGAATCTACAATTAACAAAAACGTTTGGCCCTGAAATGGCCCAGCAAAATCGAGGTGTAGCCTCGACCACGGTTTTTTGAACTCTCCCACCGTTGAGGCAGAGCCTGAGGAGGCTTTGGCCTGTCCTGCTGACATAGCATACATTCTTTTACCTTTTGTTCAATGTCAGCATCTAACCTGGGCCACCAAACATAGCTTCTCGCTAGGCTTTTCATATGGACAATTCCCGGGTGCCCCTCATGCAGTAACTCCAGAACTCTGTCCCTTAGTTTGGTAGGGATCACAACATGATTTCCCCACAGCAAACATCCCTTTGAAACAGATAATTCTTTTTGCCGTGAGCTGTATGGCCAAATGTTCTCCTCAAATGGACCCGGTGGCCACCCCCTCCATACCCAGTTTAACACACAGGCAACCGTAGTGTCCTTTGCTGACGCAGCAGCAATGTCCAAAGAGCAGACTGGGGGTCAAGGCAGTTCGTCTATGGCCAGAATGTCCTCTTCCAGGACAGGGTCAGCGTCCATGTGGGGTAGCGGGCAGAGCTTAAAGCGTCTGCATGTCCAATTTCCCTGCCCGGTCGGTACTCCAGATTGAACTCATAGGCTGCCGTAAATAATTTCCATCACAACATGTGGGGTGATAATACATATGGGATCAGACACTCTAAGGAAAAAATCCCTAACGGCTTGTGATCCATAACTAAAACAAAAGAAAATCATGAAACTCCAGAGACTAACGCCAGGCCCTCTTTATCAATCTGTGCATAGTTTTTTTTTTTCTGCAGTGGTCAATGAGTGGGAATAGTATGCGATCGGCGCCTCCCTTCCATCAGGCATTACATGGCTGAATACGGCCCCCCACCCCGTAAGGGGAAGTGTCAGCCACTAACACAAGCATTTTATTTTCATCATAGTGCGTTAAAACAGCCTTGGAAGACAAAAGTTCTTTTAGCACCTCAAATGCCCGTTCTTGTGTCTCATCCCATACCCATTTGGCATCTTTGTGTAGTAAAGTGTGCAATGGCACTGCCACAGAAGCCTTATGGGGCAAAAATGAATAGTAAAAATTAAGCAGCCCTAAAAACAATTGCAGCTCTTTTTTGGAATTAGGGCAAGGTGCGTTTTGTATTGCTGATACCTTATCTATCATGAACCCAAAAGGAACTCCATGCACAGAACCCCTATGTGACATTTTGTCTTTTTTACCTTGAGACCTGCATTTTTAAAATGGTTTAGAACCTCCCGTAAGCGCACCAACAACTCATCTTCATTTGCCCCCACTATTAGAACATTGTCAAAGTAGGGCACCACGCCTCGTAACCCTCTTAGCAACCCTTCCATCAGACCTTGGAAGATGCCCGGTGCAATGTTGACCCCAAATTACAGCCAGTTTACTCTGAATGCCCCTTTGTGGGTGACAATTGTCTGGGCCTCAGCCGCTTTTTTGTCCACAGGCAGCTGTTGATATGCCTGAGCAAAGTTGAGTTTCATGAACACCTTTCCCCCGGCCAAAGATGCCAGTACGTGACTGATAACTGGCACCGGATGGGAATGCTGTTGAAGAGCACGGTTAATAGTACATTTATAGTCTGCACAGATGCGTACTGACCCATCAGGTTTTACAAGCGTGACAATGGGAGTTTCCCATTTTCCAAATGGAACAGGTTCCAGAACCCCCTGTGCAACCAACTTGTCTAAGTTTCAATTTTCACATGCATAGCAAGAGGAACCTTACGATATTTTAACCTTATAGGGGCCACAGAAAGATCAAGATCAAACGAAATTGGAGGCCCCGCATACCTTCCCAGTGCATTCCCAAAAACTTCAGAGAACTCCACATACAGTGAGGCTCATTTATTTTTGCAAACCTTATTGACCCCTGTTATGGCAATGCCCAGAGGCCCAAACCAATCAAGACCAAGCAAACTGGCCCGGTCTCCTTCAGCAACCAGTAGAGACAATGACTCTTTCTGCCCCTTAAACTGGACCTCAAAAACAGCCCTTCCCACCAGAGGAATATGCCGGCCTTGGAAATCTGACAGATGTGTGCTGGCTGGCATCAGGCAGCGACGACTCCTCCGGGGAAACAACTGCTGCCAGGTCTGTGAAGAGATGATGGTCACTGCTGATCCCAAATTGACGTCCATGGTGCAGGGAACACGTCCAGCTGAAGGGTGATGTTTACCTTCTTGTGAAGGCTGGCTCCAGTGTTCAGAATCATGAAAGGACAGCTGCAGCATGCGGTCTGATGGCAGTCGCTACCCATTGCGCTGAATGCTTTAGGGCATCCTTTTGAAGATGACAGCAGGAACGACCTCTTCTTAGAGTGGCAGACTCTTTCCAGATGGCCACGCTTACCACAATCTCTCTTTTTTTTTTTAAACAAAATTTTTTTATTGGAAAAAACAATCAACATTTTCAATAACGGTACCAATACAATTTCAGAAAAAGAAAGTTCCCAACCCTTCCCCCCACCCCCCTAATAGGCTTCCAACACTGCTAATAACAAACAAAAATATATGTTAGACGGTAATCAAATTTAAACTTATATGCATTGACAAACCAGGTAACACATTATATAAAACCTCTACCATTGCAACATATTCTCAAATAACAGTATAATACAATTCCAGATTCATTTCACTTCTCGTTCAATAACCATATGTATCCAAGTTATATATTTTCCCCTTCATTCTATATTCAGTTTCTAGATACAGTTTCAGTTCTTCCCAATCTTTTGTATACTGTTCTGCCATTTGTCCATTTAACTTCTTAGTCATTTTGTCCATTTCCGCTAAGAATAGCAGTTTTCTCAACCAGTCATGTATATCTGGCACCTTCTCCATTTTCCATTGCTGAGCAAAGGCCATTCTCGCCGACGTAATCATGTACCATAACAGTGTCCTTTTTTCTTGTGGAATTTTTTCCATTGTCAAACCGAGGAGAAGAAGTTCTGGCTTTCTCTCAATTGGGATTTTTAATATTTTCTGCATCACACAATGTATATTAGACCAATATGTTTTCGCTTTAGCACATGACCACCACATATGGTAAAAAGAACCCTCTATTTTTTTACATTTCCAGCATTTGTTACTCAAGTTCTTATCCATACTAATATTAGCAATCTTTTTTGGTGTCATGTACCATCTATACATCATCTTATAACAGTTCTCTTTTACATTGGTACAAGTAGACATTTTAAAAGATCTTTTCCACAAAAATTCCCATGATTCCATAGTGATTTCTTTGTTCATATTTATGGCCCACTTTATCATTTGCTCTTTTACAGTCTCGTCCAGTGTATATACAAACAACAAAATTTTATACATCTTTGAAATCATTTTCCGCTCTCTATTCAACCATAAATTTTCAAATTCATCATATATGGCTCTAAAGCCAAATTCTTTACAATCTTTTTTATAAATATCCCTTATTTGACAATATTGTAACCAACCGTATTCGAATTCTAGATCATTGTTTGGCTTTAAAACATATTTTTTCCCTTCTTTTTGCAATAATTCCTGATATTTCAACCAGTCATGACCTTTATGTTCAGAAAACCGATGTATAACAGCAGCTGGTACAATCCACAAAGGCCTCTCGTCCGAGATTGTATCCTTGTACCTAGACCATGCATCAAACAACGTCCTCCTTACATAATGATGCTTAAACATAGAATCAACTTTATTTTTCCCATACCAAAGATAGGCATGCCAGCCAAATCTGCAATCGTGTCCCTCAAGAGCTAACAGCTTTCTATTTTCCAAGTGGATCCAATAGGATAACCAAGACATACATACAGCTTCATGATACAAACGCAAATTCGGAACTTGGAAGCCACCTCTGTCTTTAGTGTCATACATTATCTTCATTTTAATTCTTGGCTTCTTTCCTGCCCAGATGAACTTAAAGATTTCTCTTTGCCATTTGACCAACACTTTCCCATCCTTCACAATTGGTATTGTCTGAAACAAAAACATTAACCTGGGCAATACATTCATTTTAACAACGGCAATTTTTCCAAGAAGAGATAGTCTTAACCTTTCCCATTTTTCTAAATCTCTCTTTATCGAACCCCACAATTTTTCATAGTTATTTTTAAACAGATCTATGTTTTTCATTGTGATTTCAACTCCCAAATATTTAACCTTTTTAACCACTTCACATTCTGTCACATTTTGTAACATTTGTTGCTTTGAACCAATCATATTTTTACACAATATCTTAGATTTATTTTTGTTGACATAAAACCCTGCAAGATCGCCAAACTTTTTCACTTTTTCAAATACCTTAGGCATATTATTAACAGGATCTTCAACAATAAACATGATATCATCCGCAAATGCTCTTAATTTAAATGAAAAACCTCCAATATTCAAACCTTTTATGTTATTATCATCTCTAACCGCTTGTAGCAAAATCTCCAAAATCCAGATAAATAACAATGGTGACAGGGGACAGCCCTGTCTAGTACCTTTTCTTACCCGGAACACATCTGTTGATTCTGCATTCACAATCACCGAAGCTTTTTGTTCTTTATATATCGATTGAATCATTCTTATAAATTCTGCGCCCATCAAAGATTTCTCAAACACTTTAAACATAAATTCCCAATTCAAATTATCAAAAGCCTTCTCTGCATCGAAAAATAAAAAAGCAACTTCTTTTTCAGGGTGTTTATCATAATACTCAATTGCATCCAACCCTCATATTGTCTTTAATTTGTCTATTTGGTAAAAAACCAGCTTGATCCTCAACAATAGTGTCCTTCAAAAACTTTTTAAGGCGCTCTGCCAATATTTTTGCAAATATCTTATAATCGTTGTTCAATAATGAAATGGGCCGGTAGTTTTTTACATTTGTTAAATCTTGCGTTTCTTTAGGAATTAAGGTGATTGCAGCTTCATTCCAGGAATCTGGAATCTTTCCTGTCCTTCTAATTTCGTTTAAAAGAATCTCCAACACCGGGACCAAGTCTTCATGAAATTTTTTATAAAATTTAGCTGAAAAGCCATCCGGGCCTGGAACTTTAGAGATTTTTGCCTCAGCTATTGCTTTACTGATTTCTTCTTTAGTTATTACAGCATTTAAAAATGTTTTCATTTCTGGGTTTGGTTGTATCAAATTAACTTTGGATAGGTAATCCAACATTTTTTGAGGATCCGCTTGCTTCACTTGAAAGAGAGTTGTGTAGTATTTATAAAATTCCCTCCTGATTCCTCCTGGGTCTGAGATCTCTTTATTTCCATCTTTCAAACAAGTGATTGTTTTATTCTCTCTTCTTTTCTTCAATTGCCATGCTAAATATTTGCCAGGTTTGTTTGCACCTTCAAAGGATTTCTGTTGCAATTTTTTCAAGTTCCAAAATACTTCTTTGTTCAACCTTGCCTCATATTGCTCCCTTAAAATCCTCAATTCTCTCAAAATCTTCTTTTTGCCAGGCCTTTTCTTAAGTTCTATTTCTTTTTTCCGAATATTTTCCATAATTTCTTTGTCTATTTTCATTTGTTGTTTCCTTTCATTATTATTAATTGCAATCAGGTGTCCTCTCATCACAGCCTTGTAGGCTTCCCATACCGTTTGCGTCTGTACACTCTTATTTAAGTTCAATTGAAAGTATGTTTGGGTTTCTGTCCTTATTTTATCCACAATATTTTGCTTGTCCAGCAAATCTTCATTAAGTCGCCATCGAAATTTTTTTCTCTTAACATACGTTGACCATTTTATCGGACTGTGGTCAGAAAGAGTCCTAGGTAATATCTCAATTTTGCGTGTTTGCAAGATTAAATTCTCTGTCATCCACATCATATCTATCCTTGAAAAAGATTCATGTCTTGATGAATAAAAAGAGTACTCTCTATCTCTGGGGTTTTTAACTCTCCAAACATCTGCCAAGTGTTCATGTTTAGTCAATTGAAAAAAGACTTTAGGAAGTTTGCCCATGGCATCAATTCCTTTTTTAGATTTTCTATCAACAACATTGTCAACAGTACCATTAAAATCACCCATTAAAATCGTTTGCTCATAGGTCAACTGTCGTAGCTGTTCCCACAAATCCTGAAAGAAGTTTTCCTTCGCACCATTGGGAGCATAGAGATTAACAATTAATGTCTTTTTATTCTGCAACACAACTTCTACCGCCAAAAACTTCCCTTCATTGTCTTTAAAAATTTCTTTTGGTTCCAACTCCTTTTTAATATATGTAACAACTCCTTTTTTCTTTTGGGAGGAGAGTGAATAAAATTCCTCTCCTAGTCTTTTTTGAATCAAAAATTTAGCATCTGATTTTTTAATATGTGTTTCTTGCAAGCAAACAATATCACATTTCTGTTTTTCCAACCAGAGTCTGACATTTTTCCTTTTTTGGGGTGAGTTCAGTCCATTAACATTCCATGAAATTATTTGACTCTCCATGTTGATTTTATGATTATTTATCAGAGTCATTAAAATTATCATTGATGAATCTGGTCATTTGCTCAACTGACTTGATGGTGACTCTCTTCTGCTTGAACGAAAAACTGACGCCTTTAGGAATTTCCCATCTGTATCTTATGCCCTCTGTTTTCAGCTTGTCAATCAGATCTTTGAAAAGTCGTCTATCCTGAAGCATTGCTCTGGGTAGTTCCTTTAGGACCATGATTTTCTTGTTGTCAATTGTGAAATCTTCCTGAAATTGTTGCTTAAACAAATCCTCCTTCAGCTTTTTAGATATAAACTGGACAATTACATCTCTGGGTAATTTTTTCCTTTGCGCAATCGCAGAGTTGACTCTGTATACCACATCAATCTGTGCCGCCACTTTCTCCTCTTCCATTTTCAAAAAGTCTGCAACAGCATCTACGATAACTGAATGGATGTCCTCATTCTTGTCTTCAGGGATCCCCCTGAATCTCATGTGGTTAATCATTGCATTATATTGGACCATCACATTCACTTTATCTGTTTCTATAGTGACCTCAGCTATATTAGATGCTACTCCCTTCACCCTTACATCCATCTCATCTGCTCTTTTAGTCAACGTCTGTATCTCTTTTGTAATTCCAGACATTTCTTTTTTCAGCTCTGTTACTTCTGTTATTACAGTCTTTTCCAACTTCAGAATCGCGTCCATCACTCGTTTCTCCATAGCTTCCATCATGCCCTGTAGCTTTTTTTCCTCTTTCCCAGCCATTTTCAGGGAGGACCAGGTATTTGCCCTCTGTCGTTGCCGCAGGTCGTAAGCCGTTGTTCAAAGTTTTCCCTCCAACCCACTCTAAATCAAAGTCCTTCTTGTGCCCACCTAAAACGCACTAGTTCCACTTTTTTCTATTGAGTCTTTCGTTTAAAATCAAAGAAAATTTTTCTGACCTTCCCAAAATGGCGGGCGCAATTTCTCTATGGTAAATGGTTCTTCCAGGTACTCACTTCCTGTCCGGCAGTCTTGATGGTCCCCCTTGTTCCTGATTTCCTCCCTTCTTCCGGCCTCCTTGGTCTTCTCTAGGGCAATTACTTGTCTGGTCTGAAGTCACTTCCTGTTTTGCCGATTTCTGCTGCAGCAGCTACAGTACTTTTCCACTGTAATTCTCGCGGAGTTGCTGTTAGTTTCTATTTTAAAGTCAATAATCTAACCGCAGGAATGATCAACAATCCGGCTTTTTGGCCTTTTTAAGCTGTTTAACTGCACTTTTTCCGCTCCAGTGTTAGTACGACAGATACAGCACGATCATGCGCTTCATCGGATGTTGTTTATTTTCGGCCAAAATGCGTCTCCGGTGAGCAATTTTAAAAAGTTACCTTCAAAGTCTGTGTCTTGTTATAGCAGTGTTTCCTTGATGTCAGTTTCCGTAGAATGTCTTGGAGGTCTGGGTCATGCGTTCTTATGTTGAGAATCCAACTCGGTGGGGTCTTGTAGAGAATTTCCGAAGTGCCTTCTCTGGGGGAGGGGATCAAGGCTGGTCGCAACGCTCTTTAAAGCCCCGCTATCAGCCGATCTCAACTCCCTCTCGGGCCAGGCTCGCTGCCAGTCACCCCCCTGCCTGGGGGGATCTGCGGTGGGCTATATGGAGCCAACCCTGTAGTCAAGACCCTCCGTACGCTCTGGGAGCTCTGAGAGCAAGCCAGAACACGTTAGGACGCCATGAATCCCAGACCGGAAGCCACGCTTACCACAATCTCGACACACAACATCCCTGGCCCAGCAATGTTCCTGCTCATGTTTCCCGCTACACCCAGTGCACACACACTGTGGTGCAGTCACCATTGTGGTCTGCTGAGGCCAGTTGGCTTGGGTTTCATTGATGTCATCAGACTCCTCATCTAACTCGCTGGCAGACTGGTGGTGAACGCTCGGCTCTTTCTGGCCTGACCGTTGCCAAACCTCTCTCAGAGTAGGCGATTGCATGCGTGAGGACTGAATGGGCAAACAGGTGTTGTTGCAGCTTCTCATCTTTGAGCCCACACGCCAAACAATCAAGAAGAGCCCCTTCTAGGTCATCAAAGTTACAGGATCTGGCAGCCTTTTGCAACGCCATCACTTATTCTGTGATGGTCTCGTGTGGTGCCTGTTTCCTTTTATAGAATGCATGCCGACACACGATGTGCGATGGCTGTGGGGCGAAATGCAATTTCAGCTTATCAGTTATGTCTTTGAGCGGCACCATCTTGATGTCATCGGGGGCAACCAGGGACCAGGTGACGTCCTACAAGAGCTGAGCAGCATAGCTCTTTTCCGGGCCTTGTTCACAATCTGGTTCGCCTCGAGGTGGAACTCAAACCTGGACAGGTAAGAGTCCCAGTCCTCAGTGTCAGGTTCGAATGCCTTGAACTTCAGGTTAGCAGTCATTGTAGCTGTTGGCGCGGTCACCACAGCAGGTGGAGCTTCAGTTGGCTCGATCGGTGGTGGCACTTCATCTGCCATTGTGGCATTGGTTCAGTGGGGCTGCCTACCCGCTCTAGGATCCCATCCTCATCACCAATTGTTAAGTACGACACTTAACTTGATTTCAGCAACAAGTGATTTCAGCTTTATTTCGAAGTGATAACAGCTCACCGTTAACCAGAACAGCAAACAGCTTAACAATGGAACACAGCTCCTTTTAAACAGTCCGGGCTAATATAGCCACACCTACTATACAATAAGTAACCAATCAGATTACAAAGATAACGTCCAATGAGGTTTGTTCCCTCCAAAGCATTACACTGAGTGCTGATTTGACGATAATACGAAGGCAACCAATAGGAGTTCAGGGATTACAATCCTTGCCTTGGTTCAAGCTTAACTTTGCATTCCAATGGAGACATAACAAACAGTATCCCTGACATCAGTTTCTGGGTGCTTGTTTGCTTTAAAAACATCAGAAGAGCCCTGCTGGGTCAGAGTCAGACCAGTGGTCCATCTAGTCCAGCATCCTGTCTCACGCAGTGGCCAACCAATATTTTTCTGATCCCTTCCTCCATCCATTCCACCAGCCAATGACAGACTCTGCTCCTGGAAATCAAGACACCTGCAATACAAATATTTCTTCCAGTTCCCGAAAGCCTTCCAGGACTGGAAAAATAATACTTTAATCTTATTCTGTCCTATTTCCAAGCACTCAGGGCAGGCTACAACCTATTTAAACCATAAGAAAGTTGTCTATTTCTTCTGGATTTAAGCTCAAAAGTTAACAGCCAAGCCAATTGAAAAGAGCTAGACTCTTTTTAAGGAAATAGAATATGTTGTGCCTAAGAAGCCATGAACTAAATGCAAGTGGTTTTAAAACTGATCTAAAACTGAAAATAATATTCAGGAAAGAAAACTGCAAGATGTCTTTAAACAGCACAGGACTGGTAAATGAAGAAATAAAAGGAGTATTTAAATATTGGCGACATTCCCTGCTTCTTTTATGGTCTGCATCAGCACCGTTTACAATTAGACCAAATACCAGTCTTAACTCATGAGCTACTCATTGCAAAATTCAGACTTAAACTGAAGAAAGTTGGGGAAACCACTAGGCCATTCAGATTTGACCTAGATCCAGGGGTCTTTTTGGGGGGGAGCGCACCGGAGCGCAGCTCTGGAAGCTCAGGAGTCAAGCCCCATCCCCAGCCAGCATCCCCGGAGTCTTTCAGGCAGCCGAATGTCAATTTCAGCTCCATTATATCCTATGGGGCATTGAAGTCAATGGTGAAAACATAGGGTATATTCTGGGGGCTGGAGGGGAGGGGGTTTGAGGGAGAGGCTACAAACTCACAGGGAAGCTGATGGAGCCTCTCCCCAAGATACCCACCAAGTTTCAAGAACATTGGACCAAGGGGTCCAATTCTATGGGCCCCCAAACAGGTTGCCCCCATTCCTTCCATTGTTCTCTATGGTGGAAAAAAAGTAACTTTGCCTTGCTTCAATTAACATTAAAGGCTGAAAGAGTTGGGTATATTTTGCCTGGGAAAGAGAAGGCTTAGAGGGGATGTGATTGCAGTCTTCAAGTATTTGAAGGGCTGTCACATAGAAGATGGAGCAGATATATTCTCTCTTGCTCTGGATTGCGAGACTAGATCTAATGGAAATTACAAGGGAGTCGTTGCCAGCTAAATATCAGGAGAAACTTCCTAACTGTAAGAGTGGTTGAGCAGTGGAACAGTCTCCCTCAGGAGGTGGTGGATGCTCCTTCGCTGTATGTTTTTAAGCAGAGGCTGGATGACCATCCTTCGGCTATGCTCCTGCAGAGTGCAGGGGGTTGTACTAAATGGCCTGCAAGTTTCCTTCCAACTCTAACATTCTTTGATTCTATGATTCCAAGCAACTGAGGTCTATGGACGGCACCTGTGGGAATGAAGTGAGGCCTAATCTGCAGCAAAGTTTCATTTCTTCCCTTTGGTCAAGTCATGCAATAGATCATGTGTCCAACAACAGAAAGCTACATCATCTCTGAAGCCACTTTGAGACCCTTGGCCACAAAAACAGTTAGATTTTCCAGTTTGTTGCTTCTAGCCTCTTGCCTGATGGTGACGGTGCACCATGCAGTTATTGTGCTCCTGGCAGCCATCTTGATTGCTTGCTCATGAGGGCCGTACAGCTTGCTGGCCCAGGCTAAGAGAGCCACTTTGATGTTGAAACCCACAGCCTGAGATAGATTAACATCTGGCAACTTGAAACCTTATCTTCCTGTGTTAAGCAAGAAACTTAACTTTTAGATTCATTATTTTCCCTCAACATCTTATTGTATGTTAAACTATTTTTGCACCTTAATAAAATAATTATATTTTACTTGTTGTAGTTTTGCTTTCACTGACCTCAATTTTAATTCCAGTGTCTTGACCCAGTGACCACCTACCTGGTAATCTTTTTAGTGTTTGGAAACTCATTCTGCAGGCCCACCCTGCAGGGTTGACTTTCTTGTTAAGTTCCCTGAAAGGCTGGGAGACTTGCCCTTTTGCTCCTGAGCTGTTGGGATAGACTGAAAAGCCTACCTGACCAGTTGTGAGGGCAGCCTCACGCTAGGGTTTTGTAATTTTGTCTCCTCGCAGACCTTCCACCCAGAAGTCTTTAGCCTGGTCTTGATTGAGGACTTTTGACAAACCCTACTGGAAGGTCAAAGGTAAAAGGTGAGACATTTGTAACCTAGTTTAGCCACCAGGCTTAGGCAATATGTGGGGCCCTCAGCCTTGTGGGGCATGGCGCCAAGTAGTTAGTCTCCTGCACAACTACCCGAGAGTGAACATGGGGGTGAGGTGTGGATACTGCCAAGGGGGCAGAACTAGCTGTGATGGTGTCCACTGAATGGTCCACTGAATGGTTCTCGGATAAGGCTAACAAAGACACCTTTGCCTCATGAGACAAGCCAGAGCAATGTGCTGCCCATCTGCACATTTTCTCATGCATGCAGATAACAGGTTTATTTCCATTCCTTCAAAGCAAGCATGTCTGATCCATGGGCAGAAAATGGTGAAAAAAAGCTCAGGCGGCTGGACGTCCAAAGACCGCCATCTACCATTGTTTAATGTTTGTAGTACCATTGCGGGAGAACCCTTCAAGGAGGAGTAGGGCATAGTGTTGGCAGGGAACTTTATATGAGATTAGAGCGTATTGGCAGTGAGGTCCCATTTGAGTGGCTGCAGGATCAATTCCTTTCCTCATAAGGGGATGTCGGGTGCAAGTGCTGGAACTTGGCTTAGCATGCCTGACCAGGTGATACCCAGGCGAGGAGGTTGCACTTAAGCAGGATATAAAAGAGGAACGGGAAACAGTAGTGATGGGGCTTCAGTTGGGGCCTGGAGCTGATGGGAATGGGTGCTGCTGCATATTGTGGCTTGTTTGCTTTCCTGCAATTAGAGTATATTTGTGTTGCCACAGTGCCTTGCCTTGTTGAACTTCCTTTGACCACCCAAATCCTTTAGGAAAAAACCCCTTCCCTCAGGCAAGAAAATGGCCTGTGGCACAATGATGTTTTCCTAGGTAAAAAAGAGAACTCCTTGCCTAGTAGAAAAGGGGCGTGGGGATCGCCATGGGAGTGGTTCCTCTGCTTTCCAGCAGAAGGGTGTGTTGCCAAGCCAGGATTCTGCCGCTGGATTCCTACCTAATTCTGCTTCATGCACAGCCTCCGCCTGAACTCGTTTTTTTACACTGAGAATTTTATTACTGATACTAATTTGCATCCAAAACAAAATGGCATTTCATTTTTAACCGAAGCAATGCAGAAAAAACGCCTTCATGAAAGCTAAGCCATTTAAGCTAACAATTGAACAGCGTGGATAGTTCAGAACTAACAGGGATGTTTTAATTTTGGGAGGAGGGGAACTTCATTTTAAGCAGCCTGTGGGCTCTGCCTTTGGTAAACTGTTAGTAACACAGATTTCGAAATCTATGAAACAGTCACATCTCTTGAAGAGTTACTTGTCAAGTGTACAGTGATGCATGCAACATTTAACAGACGCCGGTGGAGGGAGAATTTCCCCCCAGCTGGATACTGTGGTTGATCCAAAGGCACTTCTCCATGCGTAAAGGTGCCTTCCTTCCTTGGAAGGGCTGTTGTGCTGAAAAGCTGCATGAGAAAAGGGAAACAAAACCCAAATATGTTCTTCTGCTTCCCCACTCCTCCACTTGCAGCTGCTGGATGACCTTGGGCAAGCCATAGTTCTTTTTTTTAATTATAATTTTTATTGAAGAATATGATAACTTTACATAACGTAAGTCTTGGATTCAGGTAAAGTACAGTAACACACTATAGAAATTGAATGTATTAGGTATAATAAGGTTAGAGAATTGACGAACTATGCAATGCAATACAGAACATCATATAAGCAGATTTATTTTATGAGCTGAAGTCTACGACCAAGAAGTGTAAAATACTTCAGAGGATAACTCATAGAAGGGATACCCAAGGCCAAAGAAATACATGTTAGAAATAAATCAACAATTTGTATAGTGGATTTACTGGAATTATATCAGATTCCACCATATATTCGATAAGGGGGTACCAAATAGCTATAAATTTGTCTTCAAATTTGCTGGAGGATAGGTTAAGTGTACATAACAAAATTTTGGACATGATTAAATGATCCCAGATACGGTTTTGCCAGGATTGGATTGTGGGAGGTGATTTGCTTAGCCAAGTCACAGCAATAGTGTTTCTAGCTATAGCTAGGAGAATGTGTATCAGCTCAGTCTCATTTTTGTTACAGTATGGATCAGACCAGGTGTTTAAGAGGAATGTTTCTGGCAGGAAAGGTAAATGTACTTTTGTGATCATGAAGATGTGATGTGAGATTAGAGACCAGAATGTCTGTATATGCTGGCACAGTGGCACTTCTACCAACAATGGGGGAAAAAATCAGCTTTCAGACCACCATTCTTTTTTACTTTGGGGGTCTATATCCTTTTTCATGTGCTGGAGGGTTGTAGGGAGTATGTACCATCTCATTAGGGTTTTAATAGTATGCTAAAGACTGGTGAGGGGAGGTTCGGTGATGCCCAGGTACATTCCCAAACGTCTTCTGTTAGTCAGTTCTCGCAGTCTTGTGACCATCGTAATTGGTATTTTAATGGTTTGTCATCGTCTAAAGTGTTGAGGAGTTTGTAGATTTTTGACACTAAACCTATTGAGGAAGAGACTGATGATTTAAGGAGTTGTTCAAAGCCCATCAATGGTCTTTGGAGTGTTTTTGAAGTTGAGGGGATTCTATCAGGTTTGTATCAATTGTAAGTATTGAAACCACATTATACTTCGTCCTATTTTTCCTTCCAGTTGATATTTTTCCAAGAGCTTATTATTATGGAGTAAGTCGGAGATCCGTGTAATTCTGGTTTCTCACCATTTATCACATAGAACATTGTCAGAACCAGGGTGAAAACAGTTTTGGTTCAAAAAGGAGGATTGTAAGGATATTGGGGGAGCTAAACTGTTTTTATATCTGTACCAGATCTTAAGAGAGGTTTTTAGGTATTTATTGTCATCTTTCTTTAGCGATTTGGCTAGAGATGGATTCTAGAAGGTATCAAATAATGTGTGAGGGAGCAGACGGTGACTTTCAATTTGCACCCATCCAAGGTGCAGTTGAGCAAGAGTGCACTGCTGCTAAGTTGGAAGATTCATAGTAGTAACTAAGACTAGGTAAGTCGATACCACCTCTTCTGGAAGTTCTTCACAATGTGTTGAAATTAATATGTGGTTTCTTATAGGCTCATAAGAATTGGTTAATACTTTTTTGCCACTGTTTTAGAGCTTGCTAGGGAATTGTCAAGGGTCTTTTGGAGGGGGGACCGCACCGGAGTGCCGCTCCAGGAGCTCAACAGGGACAACAATGGTGGTGGCAGCAAGCCCTGCCCCCCGCCAGCGTCCCTGGGCCGTGCAGGAGCACTGGGCCTGGAGGACGCATGAACAGCCCCCCCACAGCATCCCCAGGCTGCACAGGAGCACTGGGCCCGGGGGATGCATGAAGAACCCCCTGTAGCGTCCCCAGGCCGTGCAGGAGTGCTGGGCCTGGGGGACACATGAAGAGCCCCCCCCACACGCAGTGTCCCAGGGTTGCGCAGGAACGCTGGGCCCAGGGGATGCGGGAAGAGTGTCCTCGCAGCATCCCCGGGCCGCACAGGAGCTCCCCCCCCGGCCAGCTGGGGAAGGGAAAGGGAGGCTTTTGAAGATTCCTCTCCCCCTTTTGCTTCCCCTTCTGACATCACTTCCGGTGATGTCTTCCGGTGATGTCAGGGGGCATGACATGCTAATAGCCTAGTAGCTCATTAGCATACAATATTCTAATGAGCTCCTGCAGGTCTTTTTCTGTGAAAAGACCCCTGGGAATTGTTATTGAAAGAGTTCTGAATAAGAAGATAAATTTGGGGAGGATAAAACTCTTAATTAGAGATAGTCTGTCTGACCAAGTGGGGTGTAAGGAGTTCCATTGTAACATTTGAGCTTTAGATTCAGCATATACTCATTTGAAGTTGTGATCCAGAAGTTTGGAAAGATCCACTTGTATAAAGATAGCCAAGTGACACCAGGATGATGTGGTCCAATTATAAGGAAGTTCAGTTTTCAGTAATTTCTTCATATGAGGTTCCAATATGAGAGGATAGATTTCCGATTTTAGTTAACTAAACTGAATTCCAGAAAGTTTTGTGAAATTAGAAGTGATATGTTGCACCATGAGGATAGAGGGAATCAGGTCAGTGAGTTATAAGGTGAGGTCATCAGCAAAAAGTCCAATCATGTGTCCATTCCCCTGTCGTGATGCCTTTGACATTAGAGTTTCTCTGGATCTCTTCAGCCAGGGGTTCGGTGGCTAATACAAATAACAAAGGAGACAGCCTTGTCTGGTTCTGCGAAGTAAATGTATTTTTTGGGATAAGCTTCCATTGACCTGTATTTGCGCTGTCAGGTCACAGTAAATTCCTTGGATGGCATTCTGGAATTTCATCCCAAAGCCCATTGTGCTCAATACTGTTTTCAGATACGGTATTTCAATGCAATCGAAAGCTTTTTCAGCATCCAAGGACAGTATCGTTGCTTCGGTACATTGTGATTTGCAAAATTTGTTGAGAATCAGAGAACAATGTATGGTGTCCGAGATGTTCCTTTGAAGAATAAATCCAGTTTGATCCTGGTTTATATAAACTGGGAGGAGCGATTTCAATCTGTTTGCTAAAATTTTTGTGAAGATTTTTGCGTCTACATTGAGGAGGGACATAGGGCAGAAAGATGCTGGATCCATTATATCCTTGTTTGGTTTAGGAAGGAGAATAAGGATGGCTTCCAACCATGTGCATGGCATGTGTCCAATTTCCAAAATTTTATTGCACAGATTTGTGAGTGGTTCAGCTAATTCAGACTTGAAAGTCTTGTAGTATTCCATAGTAAAACCATCGTTCCCAGGTGCTGAAGAGGTTTTCAGTTGACTAATGGAGTCTACCACCTCTTTGATAGTGATTGGAGCGTCCAAGAAGGCGTTATGATTAGACAAAAGTGGCTTTAGGAGGTTGTTGTTTTTCAAGTATTCTGCTATCAAAGTGGGGTTTGGATTTGTTGTAGCATAGAGGCTGGAGTAATATTCAGGCAAGATTTGTAGTATCTTATTTGTGTCTCCATGAAGTTGACTGGATGAATCTTTTAAGGCGTATATATGTTTTGATGCCTTCTTTTTTTTTACCCTCCAAGCCAAAAGTTCCAGTGATTTGGGACACTTTTGCCAATACCTTTGTTTAGTATATAGAAGGTTGAATTTAATAGCATTGGTTTCAGTAGATTCTAGGATTTTTCTCTCCACCTGCAATTTCTTGTAGATTCGAAGACTTCCCATGCTTTTATGTAAATCTTCTAGATGTTTGATATTAGCTAATAAAATTTTCTTTTCTTGTTCTCTTTGTCATTTCAGGTGTGTGGTAAGGGATATTACCTGACCACGGATCACAGCTTTAAGGGCTTCCCATTGGAATAGTTTGGAAACTCCACAATTTGTGTTGTCTTTGAAGTGGTTTTGTATTCCCAGGAGGATCTTATCTTTTGGTGTTTCTTGTAATAAAATTGATGAATTAAATATCCATCTCTCGTCTAATTGCCTTTGTTCAAACCCCTTAAGGGTGCAGTGTACTGGTGCATGATCTGAATAAGTCCCAAATTGTGGTGAGTAGTAGGTGTAGTCACATGATTGTTGGTTGAGGAACCTCCAGCGATCGTATAAGCCATTTTATTTAAGTAGTGTATGTAGTTCTGTGAAAGAGTTGGAAATAGACTGCCTCAAGTTCAAGTTATGGGATTTATCCAAATATTTATTGGCTATGTAATTCAGGTCACCTCCCAGTATAATGTCACCAGCTTTGAAAGATTGAAGAGTTTTTAACATTCATTCCAAAAAGGTGATTTGAGTCGAATTGGGAACATAGATTGAGCCAAGGGTAATTAAATGGCCATCGAGCTTTCCTTTAACAAATATATATCATCCTTGAGAATCCATTAAAGTATCAATGTGTTCAAACCATACTGGCTTTGCCAAGAGGATGGCCACTCCATGGGATTTCAATGATCCAGGCGCTCGATATTGTGTGGTGTACCAGGAAGATTTGAGGATTGTGTGGTCAGGTGATTTGATATGGGATTCTTGGATGAAGAGAATGTCTGGGCAAGCCATAGTTCTGTCAGAGCTGTCCTTGAAAGAGCAGTTCTTGAAAGAGCTCTCTCAGACCCACCTACCTTGCAGGGTGTCTGTTGTGTGGAGGGGAAGAGAAAGGAGTTTGTAAGCCGCTCTGAGACTCCGAGTGAAGGGAGGGGTATAAATCCAATCTCTTCTCTTCTTCTTATGCACTGTCAATTCCTGGTCAAACTAGGGTTGCCACCTCCAGGTGGGGCCTGGAGGTCTTCTGAAATTATAATATATCTCCAGGTGACCGAGATCAGTTTCCCTGGGGGGAAATGGCTCCTTTGGAGGGTGGACTGTATGGTCATTACACCCCACTGACGTATCGCCTCTCGCTAAACCTCACTTCCCAGACTTCACCTCAAATATCTAGGATTTCCCAACTCAGAGTTGGCAACCAAAGCACAAACTCATGAGCAAGAATTCTCAGACCAGCGCTGGCAGCTGCTGCCCTTAAGGTAATGATTCCATAGATCCAATCCAGTGTTTTAAACTCTGTTCTGTCTCAGCAAGGTATCCTACAGTCTAGGAAGGTGTGTTTGTTTATTCACTAATCAACGCCCAGACCCAAAATACTGTTTATTAATATTGTTATTACAACTTAGGTGTCTCCACCCTTTTCTAGCCTGTGGGCACCTTTAAGGGCAGGGTGGCAGCAGCAACCACAAAAACACCTCCAGGGGAGGCAGAGCCAAGCACACACATGAGAGAGGTGGAATAAACAAACAGGAGAAGCTCCGGTGGGGACACCACACATGGAAGAAGATTACCAGTGGGGGGAGGGGGTGCTTTGCTGCTCTAGCCCCACTGCCTCACAGCTGATCCTGGGTCCTTCTCCAGTGAGTGGTGCAGAAGATCCAAATGAAAAGCCTCTTCATTTGTAGAAAGGCAGCGAGTCACTGGTTCTGTCTTCACAATGGCCCTGCCTACTTTGCTTGCTGAAGCACATGGTAGGCACCTGGGGAAGTGCCTGCAGGAGTTGTGATGGGGACCCCCCCCCAGTAGTTAAAGAGAATTGAAAAATCAACATGGGAAATATTGGGAAGCTCTTAGATCAGGGGTGTCAAAGATACAGCCCGTGGGCCAGATTCAGCCTGCACAGGGCTGCAATCTGGCCCTAGAGCAGCTGACTCTGTGCTGCTTTCTGGTTCCTGTTTGTAACATCACAGACAGCTCCTTTTCCCCAGTCTCTCCTATTTCCTTCTTCAAGAGGAAAGAAAGCAAGCCTTCCCTCCATTGACTGAGGGCTCCTCCCCCTCCCCCTCCTCTTCTGGGGAGGGGGGAGGAAGGGAGACACGGGGGTGGGGGTGGCATCTCGTGGGACTTTGCAGAAGACCAGCAACATTTGATTCCAGGTATAAGCACACTTTTTCTTCAGGAAAGGAGCCAGCCAGAAAGAGAGAGAGAGAGAGTCAGTCCTGTGTTTAGACCCAAAAACGTTTTTTTCCAGGTATGGGAGGGAAGAGTCCTTTGTTTAGACCCCCAAAAATGTTTTATTCCAGTTATAAGAGAGAGAGAGAGTCCATTCCATGGCACTTGGAGAGATCCCCCTTTCCATTTCTAACAGATGTGGGGGAATCTAACAGCACAGTGAAAGGGAGGAAGAGTACAGCAGCACCTTAATGACTAACAACATTTGTGGCAGGTCATGAGCTTTCATGAATCACTGCTCACTTCCTCAGATACAGCTGGAATATGAGTCCATTTGTCCTTATATCTTGGGGAGTGATGTGGTTTCAGGTGTCAAAAGAAAAGAGCAGGCTTTGGTAATGAGAGAAGAAACCTAGGTCTCAATTCAGTCCAGAAGTTTGCATTGTCTTGAGCTTCATGATCAGTTGCAATTCAGCAGTCTCTCTTTCTAATCTCCCTTTGAAATTCCTTTGTCAGAGACCTGCTACTCTGAGGTCAGCAACTGAATGCCCTGGAAGGTTAAAATGTTACCCCACTGGTTTTTGAATGCTGTGGTTTCTAATAGAGGTAGAAAGAGTAAGAGTCCAGTAGCACCTTTAAAGAATAACAAAACTGTGGTAGAGTATGTGCTTTTGTGAGTCACTGCTCACTTCTTCAGACTTATTTCCATTTATTCTTTGTATCCTCCTGGACGGACTCCTCCTGTACCAGACTGAGACTTAGGTTTCCTGTCTCATCACCAATGCTGATATCTCCACCCCTCTGCATATCACACCTAATCCAATCACGCCTGCTATTGCCGTTCGGCATCTGAAATCATGTTTATAAAGTTTATATCTCCAGTACTTTGTGTTACATTTTATGGCACACATGGCCTGGCTCAACAAAGTGATATTTATGTCAGATCCGGCCCTCGTAACAAATGAGTTTGATACCTCTGTCTTAGATCTTGCTTTTATTCTCGCACCTGGCTATCTGGCTTAGAGATCAAGGTAACAGGGAGGAAGAGAATGAAGACAAGGTGACTCAGCAGATTTGTAATTGACATGGAGGCATACCAGTCAACAGAACCACACACAGACCTTGCATCAAAGAGGACTAAGCTAATTTGTCTGTCTTTCTGAAGTGTTGCTTATATTGAGCTGGTGTGGTGTATTGATTAGTGTGTCAGACTGGGATCTGGGACACATAGGTTTGACTCACCATGCTGCCATAGAAGTGGATCACACACTCTCAATCTAGCCTACCTCACAAGGTTGCTGTGAGGATAAAATGGAGGAGAACGATGTTGTCAGTCTCTCTGGGTCCCCATTGGGGGAAAAGGCAGGATATTAAAGAAATTAATTAATGAATTAAACCAATCCCCTAGGGCAGCTTTGCATGCTTCGGACACTGGGATGGGTGCGACATGCTTGCTTCTTTCTGGTTTGTCAAGCTCAAGGGGCACGCCGCTCATTGCCCGTAAGTAACTTGAGAGGTTCCTTTATCCCAGCCCACTTCCGTCTTGTCTCTTTCTCACACGGCTGTGTCCAGGGGAGCAACACTCATACATGTCTCACTCTTCCTTGAGACGCACACTCATGCACACAGACAGCGTTCCGGGGCCCCTTTTAGTGACCGGCATTTGGTAGGATCGATTGCATGGGGATGGAAATTACCTCAGTGAAGTAAGCTTTCTGGTTTTCTTCATTCTAACTCTGCTTTGTGTCTTCCATTACCTCTCCTAAGGCAAATGCTGTGAGACCTCATGCTTTACACACTGCACCACTCTACTTCGTATTAATGAAATCTCCAGCATTCCTTCCTTGGCTCATTTCTGGCTCACAGGGAAGGCTGTGATTTGCTGCTGTGGGAGCTTTTGCATTGGTCCTCTCCTGGGCTAGGGGGGCTTGTGGAGGCGGGTGCAAACTGGCGAGGGGAAGAAGGGACACATCAGGGATGAGAAGCGATCTCGGGATATCTCGACTGCTCTGATGTTTTTTAAATAAAGCTGGCATGGCCTCAAGCATGTGAGGGGTTTAAACTCTCCATTCAATCTCCCCAGGACAACCCCCCCCCCGGTACCTACTAGCCCTGGTGCAGAAAGCAACAAGTAACCTCTCCTTCAGGAGCAAGGAAGGGGGAAACTTATATTTAAATTAAAAAAGAATGTAAACGCTGCCCATCCCAGCCTTTTAACTCAATGCCCTGTTTCTTTCAGCATTTTTTCCTCCAGCCCAGCTTACTTCTGATATCTGAAAGAGGCTAGGAGAAAAATGTTTCAGGCATCTCAGTTCCCCTTGTCTGCACAGTCCAGACTTCCTTTATGTGTGTGTGTTTAGTGCCCTCAAGTCATGTCTGAATTAATAACTGCCAAAATGTTTGCTCAGGTCTTGCAAACTGAGGGCTGTGGCTTCCTTTATAGAGTCATTCCATTACAAACACACACAGACACACACACACACTCCATGCTTTGGAAAGAAAAAGGGCTTACACAAAAGAATACCACATTGGTACCCTTTATATCCTTTGCCTGCTTATACAAACAACAATTTTAATTGCCTGCAAAAGGGTAATGCTTGTTCCTTCATATATGCGCCCAGCATTGTAGCTCAGCTGATAAATTCATAAAATTTAACCATGATGCTCCCTCTAAGCTGTGGGGTCTTGTGAGCAAAAATTCTGCTTCGCGAGCTCCTGGCATTAAAGTTGTGAGCGAGCCATTTGGCTACTGCATAAATTCGTTTGCTCTGGAGCCCTCCTTCCTGAGCTAAGACAAAAATGTGTGAGCCGGAGGCTAAAAAACTGAGCTAGCTCACACTAACTCAGCTTAGAGGGAACACTGAAGGCAATTTTACCTGAGGCTGTAATTTGTTTATTTTTCTGAGATCGTTTTTGGATCTGGTGTGCTAATGTAATATGGAATTAAAACATTCAAGATACAGCCTTGTCTTTTACTAACGTTGTAGCATTAGTTAACTGATCAGTAGGTTAAATGACTGGAAATTAATGTACTTATGATTTTTTTTACTTGTTGAGTGACAGCACTTTAAAGTACTTCCCAAACACCAGTGATAAATTAGAATGCCCACTGGGCCTTCCTACATCATGATGCAGGACTGACAAGAAACTATTTATGGAGACAAAGCCATGTTGAAGTAATTTTGCTGAGTGTGCGCTGATACAAAGCAAATGTTTCTTTATGGCTAGTGGTCCTAATTTTTGTCCCAACCCATTGTGATTTTCTCCTGGGTATACCCTTTGAAATGAATGGGAGCTGTGCATAACAACCCCATTCATTTCAGTGGGGCTTCTTGCTAGGCTGTGCCCCTTGTGTTTCATGCAAGTCTGAAAATTCATTAAGTCCACAATACTCCACACTGCTCTTAACAAATGTGGCCAAATGTGTAAGACCTTAGCTAAAGAGTACCAGCTATCTGAAGAAGCAAAACATGAATGCGGCAGTGAAGCCAGCCGTGTATAGCTGCTGCTCATACAAGACGTAGAACCTTTGCTCTCCTGAAGTTTTTTTATACAAAGGATTTGTGGACTTCATTTGAGTTTTCCCTTTGTATCAAGCACTTTTTGATCCTAGCTCTTTAAGAATATATAAGGGTTTGTTGAACTTTAACAAAGATTCAAAACTGTTTGAATTGTTTTGTCCAATATAATCTTTCTGCTTTTGTTCGTAATTCATTAATGGAGTGTCTTTATATTGATACAACCTCTAGGTGATGGCTGGAGATCTCCTGGGATTACAGCTGATCTCCAGATGACAGAGATCTGTTTAGCAGAAGAAAATGGCCCTTTTGGAAGGTGGACTCCATGGCTTTATACCCCATTGAAGTCCCTCCCCTCCCCAAACCCCGTCCTCCTCAGTCTCCACCCCCAAAATCTCCAGGTATGTCCCATCCCGGGGCTGGGAGCCCGGTCTCAGCCTATGGTTCTCAGGGCCAGGAGTCTGTGTTAAGCAGCCCCGTGGATCAAGACCAGCCCAATATGTATTTGTTTTCTTCATTTGCTTAACCTGTCCTTATTTAAATTGCTTGTTAAATTTTATTTCAGTATGTTTCTGTAAGCTGTGTTGGATTCTTTAGGGAGACAACTGACACAAAATGCATAGAAGAATTAAATATTGGGGATTGCCAATAAAATGGAAAACTGTGGTGTTAAAAATTACAAATTTTTGAAATAAAGCTTAAACACAAACCACTTAAACACAAAAACTGAATTGATTTCTCACAAAAAAGGAATGCAGGTTGATCATTAAGCAAGACTATGATATTGAAATACTGCTAAGTACATTATGAAAAATACAACACGGAGTAGATACAGTATCTAGATTTAAAGCAACAACAAAAATGAAGCACTTGCCAATTAACGAGGGACATTTATCTATTATCTGTGTAACAATATCAGGACTTGCCTTGCCACAGGGCAAGAGCATTAACCCTTTTTTAGTTATAATACCAGGCTGTGAAGAACCTTGCGTATTTCAGAAATGAAATGTTAACTTCTCTATCTCACATTGTCTTGTATTAGGGTTTAACAATAACAAAAAAGAATTGTTGTTTCTTTTATGGACAAAAAAGCTCATACCTCAAATAAAACTTTATTGGTCTTAAAGGTGCCACTGAACTCTAAATAAAAACTCTAATCTACAGTACAATTTTATAAACAATCATTAAAATCACCACAAAAAATTGAATTAAAACCAACATTGGTTCAAGCAGTTCAGTTAGATAGCTGACAAAATACATAGATTTATCCATCAGCTGCATTAACAGAGGATGGTTTTGGTAAGGCCTTTATCACCCATTTACTTTATCCATTTACTTTTGTCGGCAAGTAATATATTCCATTCCCCCTGGATATCGTAATAAAATATTCCTAAGATATCTTTTGCGTTCTAATGCAAATCTTGGGCAGTAAAAGACCACATTTTATTTATTTAATTCATTCATTCATTCAATCTCTACCCCGCCCTCCCCACCGAGGCAGGCTTAGATCCTCCACAGAAACCTGATTGCAAGTGCAGACACGTTCTCTATATGGAATTGCATTGTAATGGCCTCTTGCCATCGCCAATTGGAATGTATCCAACCGTGCTATAGTTGGTAATGGATTGTTATTGTGATTGTTGTGTTATAACTCTGATGTTGTAGGTATTTTTGGTGTTAATTTGCTAAGACTGTGAGTTAATAAAATAAAGCTTATGACTGAGTGAAGTTAAGCTTCCTACTTCATAGCAATTTCTAATCTTGCAGCAGAGAAGAGAGGGTGTAGCATTTGGATGCAATGAATTTTTATTTCTTTTTTTTTTTTGAGGGGGGGATCCCAAATAACAATAGATACATGCCCAGGTGGACAGACTTTCTAGTTATCCTGCTGGTTTCTTCATAACACTGAACCAAATGTGCTACATGCAGTTATCCTTTTTTAGGATACAACAACAGATCTAAGGCTGTTTGCACTTGAAAATTGATTTGACATATAAACTCGTAATGATTTGACTTGACATATAAACTTGTATTGATTCTGACCTCCCCACAAATATCGTACAGTTAGAATTACAAAACTCTAAAAAAGACAAGGCATCAGTGTCCTTAGAGAAAACAAAAGGGAGACCCTCATTGTATGCAATTTCTTCCACCATTGAAGCACTAAGATGGCAGAGGATCCTGTTGAAATTCTGTCTTTATCTTCTCCAGAAGCTGGGGCCCTGTCTGGATTGGAGAAGAGGAAGCTGTGTAATAGTGGTGGCCCTACATCAGCTCGCCCTGCTTTGGTAGGGTTGCCAGGTGTTATGTATGCAGGCCGCCACTAGGGGTCCGCGGCTACAGTGTGGAGCTTCGTTCCTCGGAACAATAGAACCTAGGATCCTAGTTCCGCCCAGCATGCACCAATAGCAACTTTGGCGGGAAATTCAAACCCCCCAATGGGACTGTAGGGGTGCTGGGTGGGTGTGTATATAGTTGGCCTTGCAGGGCCGTTTTGCAGTCTTGTTGTGAAGTACCAATAAATGTGTCACACTGCATGTCTTTGTACGCGTCCTACATGTGGTGAACCCAGTACTTTACAGTGGTGATGAGGATGGGTTCCCTGGAGCAGGCCTGACTCCCCTATCAGCGCAGCCCCGAGCACCGACCCCGAAGAAGCCACCACGCCCTGCACCACTCCCGAGCAGCACCGCAACCCACCCAGCTCTTCCCGGCTCCGCTCCCCGCATCACACAAGGACTATAGCCGCTGCTCAGGGTAACATCGAAGTCTTTGACCCCACACATCCCAAGCTCTGGGATTCGTGGACGGACCAGCTCACATACCATGAGGTGACCGATGCGGCAAAGAGAAGGAACCTCCTCCTAAGTTCATGTGGCACAGCCACCATTGGGCTAGCCAAGAGCCTCCTGGCCCTAAAGGCCATTCTCAAGTGTTCCTATGAGGAAATCATCAATGTGCTGACAAAGCACCTCACGCCCAAGCCGACGATGCTCACCAAGTGAATGGAGTTCTAGGGGCACCTCCAGAAGCCCGGAGAAGCGGCTGTGGCATATTTGGCAATGCTACGCCAGGTGGCCATGGAGTGCGCCTTCACAAAGGTCGAAGAAAATCTCCTCACCCAGTTCTTCTGGGACATCAGCGATGCCAAACTTCGCCGGAAGGTGATCAGAACCCCCAACATGAAGCTTGACGAGGCTCTACAACTCACCATCGCCTATGAGGCCTTGCATCGCAATCGACCATTGGATGCTTTTCACCTTGTACTTACAGACTTGGCGCCTGAAAATTCCAACAAGGAGGACATCTGTCTTGTCCGCCAACCAACTCGCTGGAAACCACTGGGAGCCACTGCTGTGGGAACCTCTGGAAAGGCTGCTGGATGTGCCCCGTGCGCCAGCTGTGGGGAGGCGCACAAGCAGAAAACATGCCGATTCCATGACACCACATGCCACACCTGTGGAAAACAGGCTCATCTCGTCCGCATCTGCCGATCCAAGGGAAGCCAGTACCAGCAGCTGCCCGCTCCACCACGATGCCAGGCTGCCATCACATACGAAACTGCCTCTGACCTCTACCTCCTTACTGACTGGCCATCATTGCAGGTATTACGCCTCCCCAACTTGTCTGCCACCCCGAAGATCCAAGTCCAGGTCAGGATCGAGGGTTCCCCATGTGCTATGGAAGAGGACTCAGGGTCGGCGGCATCCATCATCTCGGTGGATATGCTGAACAGACTCTGTCCCCACAGGGGACCCCACCTACGTTCCTCGCCCCTGAGTTTGGTGGACTTCCAGAGGAACTCAGTTCCTATCTGTGGTGTGGAGACCTTCAGGGTGCAGTACCGGGGTTTTGAGGGTTCTCTGGACTTGATTGTGGTAGAAGGGAACCTTGTTAGTCTTTTTGGGTGGGCCTGGTTTGCGCCGTTGGGCATTACGATGGGGGGGGTCAATAAATGTGTATCACGGGACTTTGCAGAGGTTTGTGGGGAGTTCCCCACAGTCTTCAATGGGGCCTTGGGACATTATAAGCCCCCGCCCCCGGTTTCTTTACAATTAGACCCCAATGTGGCCCCTATCCGTATGTGATTCTGCACAGCCTTACTTGCCCTCCAGCCCAAAATCGATGCAGAGCTGGACCGCTTAGTAGCACAAGGGCTCCTTGAGCTGGTATTGCATGCCCCTTGGGAGATGCCAGTTGTTACCCCTGTTAAGCCAAATGGCGACGTCTGCATCTGCGTGGACTATAAATGTATGTTGAATAAGGCCCTCCACGACCTCTCCTACCCGGTCCCAGTTGTGAGCCACGTGCTGGCGTCTCTGGCAGGGGCTAAGATTTTCGGCAAACTTGACCTGGCACAGGCCTATCAAAGTAGATGAGGCCACAGCCACGGCCCAGACGATAGTGATGCATGGGGGGGCTTTTAAGGTTAAAAGGCTGCAGTTCGGCATGAGTGTGGCCCCAGGGGTCTTTCAACAACTAATGGACTCATTGTTAAAAGGGATCCCTGACGTGATGCCATTCTTCAACGATGTCTTCATCACCATGGCCACTCCCGACAACTTCCCTTCTCACCTCCATGCCGTCCTACATCGTTTCGTCTCTGCGGGCCTCAAAGTGAAATGGGAGAAATGCTTCCTTGGGGTTCTGGAAGTGGACTTTTTGGGGTTCAGGGTTGATGCATCCAGACTCCACCCTGCCAAGGATAAGGTGAAGGCCATCGTGGAGGCCCCAGCACCCACATGTAAAGCGGAACTGCAGACGTTTTTGGGACTAATACATTTCTATCACGCCTTTCTACCTCACAAGGCTGCAGTTGTCGAGCCCCTCCACTGCCTCCTAGACAAGTCAGCTTCTTGGTCCTGGGGCCCGAAGGAAGCAGCGGCATTCTGTGGAGTCAAGGTGCTGCTGATTTCCAACAACGTGCTGGTGCATTTTAATGAGTCCCTGCCGGTTGTCCTCATGTGCAACGCCTCCCCCTACAGGGGTCCTGGGCCACATCCTCCCCGATGGCTGTGAAGTCCCAGTGGCCTATTACTCCAGGACCTTGATGGCCACTGAGCGCAATTATGCGCAAATCAACAGGGAGGGCTTGGCAATCGTGGCAGGGGTCAAGAAGTTTCACAACTTTATCTACGGGCACCCCTTCACTATTGTGACAGACCACAAACCTCTCCTCGGGCTCTTTGCAGCAGACAAGCAGATACCCCAAGTTCTGTCACCCCGCATACTCTGGTGGTCCCTGTTCCTCGCTGGCTACCAGTACCGATTGGAACACTGTCCGGGCAAGGCGATGGGACATGCTAACGCCCTGAGCCAGCTGCCACTGCCATCCACAGATGCTGATCCTGCCCGATGCCGATCCTGCCTGGTGTCCTGCTTCTCGAAGGCCTTCCAGATCCTCCTCTGCAAGCTGCCAATGTCTCTGCATGCTCGGGCCGCGACCCCATCATCTCCCGTGTTTTGGGCTGGGTGGTGAGGGGATGGCCCAAGGCCTCACCGGGACCAGAATTCATGGCTTTCACCACCCACAAGGATGAATTATCAGCCTTCGAGGAGTGCCTCCTATAGGGGGACCAAGTCATGGTCCCCGATGCCCTGAGACAACGGATCCTCACAGCTCTACACGAAGCACACCCAGGCACCATAAGAATGAAGGCACAGGGCTGGCTCGCCTAGGGCGCCGGCCCTGCAGGGGCGCCAAAATGCCCCCCACCCCCGTGAAAAGCCCCCCAGGCCCAGAAAAGCTGGTGCCGCCGCTGGGAGGGAAGGGGCGGGCGTTCGAAGCCTGCCCCTTCCCTGGCTCTCCCAGGCACCTCGCAGCTGCGAGGCACTCGGGAGAGCCGCACCGCCACTGCCGAGAGGAAAGGGGCGGGCATTCGAAGTCCGCCCCTTCCCCGGCTCTCCTGGCGCTGGGCCATCTCCAGGCCCCACCGGGAGGTTGGCATCCCCGGTGGGCTGGGCGCCCCAGGTTGTCCTGCCTAGGGCACCCAGACACCTGGGGCCGGCCCTGTGAAGGCACTGGCCCACAGCTATGTGTGGTGGCCAGAGATTGATGCTGAGATTGAGTCTTGGGTCTGCAGATGCCAGACCTGCCAGGAAGTCCAGCCAAACCCTCCAAGCGCGCCAACGCAGCCTTGGGAGTCAACCAGAAGACCATGGTCCTGGCTCCACATTGATTTTGCTGGACCTTTTCAGGGACTGTTGTTCTTAGTAATGGTTAACTCCTACTCGAAGTGGCTGGAGATCAGCCTGATGTCTACCACCTCCATGAAGGTTGTTATATGGTCCCGTCGTCGGATTTTCGCTACACATGGGCTGCCAGATAGGATAGTCTCTGACAACAGGATGGCCTTCACATCGGTGGAGTTCCAGGATTTCCTCCAGCAGAACCTGATCCGGCACATCCGATCTGCCCCCTTCCACCCCGCGACCAACGGTCAGGCGGAGAGGATGGTGCGCACTGCAAAGGAAGCCCTCAGCTGGATCACGGATGGGGACTGGGAGTTCAGGCTAGCCCACTTCCTCCTGATGCAGAGGATGACACTGAACCCCATCACCGGCCACAGCCCCACAGAACTGTTAATGGGTCAGCGCCCCATGACCTCGCTGGATCATCAAGCACCAGACTCAAGAAAGAGGGTCGAACAGCACAATGCTCCATGAGGGGTTCTTCCCAGGGGACCCAGTATTCATCCGGAACTTCGAGACCAGACCCCCCTGGATCACCGGCCGGGTTATCAGAGTCACAGGCCCTATGTCGTACAAGGTCTCAACAGACGCTGGCCGGATCTTAAAGAAGCACCTCGACCAACTGAGGTGGCGACAACTTCCAGAGGTGGGAGAGCCACCCCCGTTAGCAGTGGAACCCGGGGTGTACACCCCAGAGACAAGAGCCCAGCCCGAAGCCCCGAGCAAAGGAGAAGCCCCTCCAAGCGAACCGCCCCAGCACCAACAGAGACGAAGGCACCGCAGCCACCTCCCCAGACACCCCAACCACAGGTCACTGCCAGTCAACCAGAGGCCATCACCAGTGACCCAGTGCCAGCCCCTGGAGTTCTCTCAGAGAGCACCACCCCCCCACCTATTTACAGGACTATGTTACATAGGTGGGGTCGAGACTATGGGGGGAGGGGTGTTATGTACATGAGCCACCACTAGGGGTCCGCGGCTACAGTGTGGAGCTTCGCTCCTCGGAACAATAGAACCTAGGATCCTAGTTCCCCCCAACATGCACCAATAGCAACTTTGGCGGGAAATTCAAACCCCCTAATGGAACTGTAGGGGTGCTGGGTGGGTGTGTATATAGTTGGCCTGGCAGGGCCGTTTTGCAGTCTTGTTATGAAGTACCAATAGATGGGTCACACCGCATGTTGTCTGCATCCTACATGCGGTGAACCCAGTACTTTACACAGGGCAACTGCCAGGAGATTCTGAGGGTCATGCCAGGGAGGGTGGAGTTTGGCAGATGTGATGTTACTTTCAAGTGAGGCTCTAGGAATTTCTTATAATCTCCATCATAGAGACCATAGAGACATGGAGAAATGTCTAGAGCATCATTATGGAGATCATGTTCTAGCCATTTTTTTTTCTCCCACTCCTCAATTCTCAAGGGCAGTGAATTGGGGCTGATGGTTTATCCACTGCAGGTGGGCAAATGGCAGTCAAGTGAGTTACTGCATATACATGTCATGAGCAAAAAGGCAGATTTCTAGATACTGTAAAAGGTAGTGTTTTGGAACAGTCGGTAATGGTGCCCACTAGAGGGGAGATCACCTGGTGCAAGATGTAAATGCTGTTGCACTGATTTGTGTTGGAAGTGAAGGACTGTGCAACATCTGTTTGCATCAGGACTCCTATTGTGTAGTGGGTTAGACGCATAATGAAACCACAGACACGGATGTAGTGATCAGCATGGTTCACTATTACACAACAAGGCAACATTACCTGGCCATGTGGCCAACTATATACATGCAAAGGGGAACACCCCCTGGTGCCATTGGCGGGTTTGAATTCCCGCTGCCGTTCCCATTGGTTCCCCTAAACTGGAGCCAGGAGCCCCAGTCCCATTGTTCACCAGGACTCAAGCTCAGGCTCTGTCGCTGACGGCCCGAAGTCGTCAGCGGACACAACAACTCCCAAGCCCCCACTTGGGATAGGGGATCCCCTGCCCCCTGCCACTGCTCTGAGTGGCAGCAAGGGAGAAAAAGCATACAACAGCTGCAGCATCACATCAGTTCCAGTTTTTTAAAAAGGAAGTGACATGGGGTAGCTCTAGGAATTGCCTGAAATTCTCTGGTAGAATTGTAGAGTTTCCAGTGATTCCTAGAGCTACCTATGTCACTTCTAGTTTTTTACTGGAAGAGATGAAACTCCACAGCTGGCATTGCCCTCCCATGCTGCTCACAGCCCTCTCACAGCTTACCAGGCACTGCATGGCAATCTTACTTTGCACCAAGCATATCGCTATTCCAGATGGGGGTAGTAGTGCTAGTAAGGTGGACAGGTCAAATTATGTATCCTTCCTTTTGTCTATTCTTCTGCAGTCTTTTCGTTTACCAAGTATGCTAATCTTGAGACTTCCTTTCTTCTGGCTGCTCCCTTATCATTTTGTCTTTGTTCTCTCTCTCTCTCTCTCTCTCTCTCTCTCTCTCTCTCTCTCTCTCTCTCTCTCTCTCTCTCTCTCTCTCTCTCGCCTTCCATAAATGGAATATATGCTCTCAGAATCTGTCTCCATCAGACGGATAGCTAGAATGCCTACCTTGCATCTCATGTCACAGTATGTATTTCTTTAACAATAAAGAATATCCATGGATTTCTTAAAGCAACAAGCCTTATGTGGATATATTCAAAAAGCAGCCTTCCTCTTTTACTAGTGCATAGCCAGCTCCTGGTAACAGTTGGGAACTGGCACCCTCGTGCTAGTGCCAGTGTTTAGGTGAATGGAAAGTTTCTCCAATAGTCCAACATGGCAACATTTGGTTTTGGAAGAGGAAATTTCTGAGGGATTTAGTTGAAAGGGGGGTTAAAGCAGGTCAGATCCCTTCCAGATGCTTTAAAATTATTTAAATCCTTAACAATGAAAATTCAGACAGAAGAACCTATGCCACAGGTTAGGAAGGGTGTGCCCCCAAGCTGAAGGAATGCCAACCTGGCTGACAAGCGAAGTCAATGAAGCCATAAGAAGGAAGAAGGCCTGCCCAAAATGGAAATTGTGCCTGGACAAGACGGAGTAGAAATGTCAGCACAAGAAATGTAAGCTGATAAGGTAGGTAAAAAGGGTGGCCAGCAGTGTTCCCTCTAAGCTGAATTAGTGTAAACAAGCTCACAGTTGTTTAGCCTCTGGTGCACACATTTTTGTCTTGGCTGTGGGAGGAGGGCTCAAGAGCAAACTAATTTATGCAGTAGCCAAATCGCTCACTCACACTTTAATGCCAGCAGCTCACCAAGTAGAATTTTTGCTCACAAGGCTCCGCAGCTTGGACGGAGCACTAGTGGCCAGGCCGCAGCACCAGATCCCTGGGAGGAGCTGGGGGACAGAGCCTAACATGCCAGTGTTGCACTGAAAAAACTTGAAGTGACGGGTGGATACTCTAGCCCAAGGGTTCCCAAACTCTTAAAACCTGCTGGCACTTCTGGAATTCTGACACAGTATGGGGGTGCTGCCACAAAACAGCTTCAGAAAATGGTTCCCACAGGAGGTAGAGCCAGCCACAAAATGGCTGCCATTGCTTAACTTCAGTCACACAAGATCCTTGTGCTGTGGCGGCAGCTGCTGCCAAAAGCAGCATTTTTTAAAAAAATCTGCACTGCCTATCAAATCTCCAGTGGCTAATCAGAAGCCTTGCTGAGCAAAAGCCCCACCTGGCCCCACCCACTTTCTAAGAGCACTTGGCGGCCACCAGGAAAGGTGTTGGGGGGTTCCATGATTCCCATGGACACCATGTTGGAGACCCCTGCTCTAGCATTTTGCAAAAAGTATATGGTTTCACCATTGAGTTTTTGGGAAATACTAGGGTGCCCCTATGCCACTTCCAGTTTTTCTAGTTTTACATAAGTGCACCAGCATGATGTTGGCATGCATTTGTCCCCTCCATTTCCTCCTGCTGGTGCCCAAGGTGCCGATGGGCAACAAGACGGAATGCTGGAGGCCTGCCATTCCTACTCAGAACCCACAATAAACAATAACTAGAAAGAAGCTAAACAGGTGTAAGTGTACAAGATGTGTTCCCCAGCATGTCACAGACAGTTACTAGAAGATCCATCACCTTAACTGTGCTGTGTATCTAATGCATGTGCTTCAAACTGTTGTTGGCCAGTTGTCTGTCTAGCTCAGCAACTTGTGATGGAGGCACTCAAACTCTTTCAGGCCTCCGCCCTCTTGGTTCTGTAAGTACACCGACCCCCTGCCTATCAGTAGGGATCATTTCAGTCATCTACGGACCCCATGGGGTACCCCAGGAGACCATATACCAGGCCACTTGACATAAGTGGACACAAAGATGGAAGCCAAGACTGGCTGGTCATAATCATGCCTAGGACATGACCCTGGAAAGCACATGAGATCTGGCTCTGACAGCTGCAGCTACCCTCCCCCATCCTGCCAACATCTGCATACTCTGGACAGTGGACCTGCCTTGCCCCTGAGTAACTCCTTTCAATCTCAAATGCTAATCCCATCAATCTGATCTCATCTTTCCTTTCCACATTTCCGTGATAATGACAAATCCTGCCTTTTACCCCTTTCCCACCCCCAAGACCAGGTGGTTCATCAAGAAGTATTGTTTCCATTTTGATTTGTTTAAATTAGCAACCCATTAGTCTTCCAAACCCCAGAAAACTAATCAGGAACACAACCCACAATCTACTTTACATGTAGAAGAAACCTCAGGCCTCTTTTGTCAGTTCCTGGGAACTCTATACAGTTTTCAGAGTACATTGTTCTGTCCCTGATTAATCCCATCATACTCTTAAGTAATCTCATCAGTTCTTTGTTCTGAGGGACTCCGCACATTAGCAAGCCCTCTGGACACATTTTTGGGTATAAAAATAACCCTCAGAGCTCAGTCTCAACTGTGCCTGCCTGGGCGCTCTATTGGCAGGTCATCCCCAAATTCGTTTGGGCCATTTTCTATCTTTCCAGGCTCTGCTCCATGGACTCCTGATCTCCTGGACAGGCAAAGTATATTTTCCCAATACCCTCCTATTATTCCTGCTCACCTCTTGTGTGTATGATTATTTCTGTAAATGCGCATTTTATTAAGATTTTCTTTTGTATAATAAAAATAACCCTTTTGGTTAAGCAACTGTTTGGTTATTAAGAGCTCTCATAAAGGGAAGGATTCCTGTAAAAATAGTAGGAAGATCCTCGCAATTACCTCACCTCTCACTGAGTGCCCAAGGCCGGGGCACAACTGCCCAGAGCCTCTCTCTAGAGCGCATCGTATTTATTTCCACAATGGGCCTTAGTCCTATTGTAAAGGATAAAACTATGCTATGTAGGCCAACAACATAAGATATAAATAATAGTCTTCATATGTAAACTTTTTATAGGACTCCAGGAAACTCCTTGCCTCAGAGAGACACACATTAAAAGGCTCCAGTCACCCCGTCAGTCCCACACACTTAATAACGCCCTTTCAATCCACTTTCAGTGAACTTTGCAGCTGAATTTTACCGTGTGAAATGGCAGGATCCACTTGCAAACAGTCGCAGAAGTGGATTAAAACTGCATTATTTGGCATGTGTGAAAGCTAGGGCTGCCAGCCCTCAGGTTGAGGTGGGGGTTCCCCCATTTTGGGGGGGCGTCAATCTGCCCCAGCTGGCTGGCTAGCGGGGAAGCCCTGCCCCCAAGAGTGACCACCCACCCAGCCACCCAGCCACCCCTCTCCCTCCCCTCCTGCCCAATTTAAAGGGTCTCAGCTGATCGGTGGGGACCATGCGGCCCTCTGACCAGCTGGAGGTCCCTATAAATCCAGTGGGAGGGAGGGAGGGAGAGGGGCGGTTGTGGGGCACACACTCAGGTCACAAAAAGGCAATACTCTTTTCTACTGCTACAGACACAGCTACCCATCTTGATGTATGCGCTTATTTTGACATCAGTTCATTAAAATGTGATCAGTAAATTCTTTGTGTCAGAATAGAAATGGTGGAAGCAGAAAAATCAAAGAAGAAATGTAGACAATATAGTTTGGAATATCTGAAGTATGGATTTATATCAGCACCAACAAATCAACAGCTGCCAATGTGCCTAATATGTGGAAACGTGTTTTCTGATGAAGCACTAAAGCCTTCCAGACTGATTGAAAATTTGAAGAAGGCACATCCTGACAAGGCAGACTACTTAACTTTTTCCATTCACTTTGTGACAAATTTCAAAAGCAGCCAACACAGTCAAGCATGTTTTGCAATGCCTCACAACAAAACACTGATGGTTTACATGCATCATACAACATTTATTTATTTATTTATTTATTTGATTTATACCCGCCCTCCCTGACAAGGCAGGCAACATTTCATTGTTGATTGTTAAGTCTGGAAAGCCACCTACAATAGGTGAAGAACTAATCCTACCAGCAGTTAGTGAGGTTCTTCTGAGTACAATTTTGCATAAGCCACCACATGATATAATTAAGATGATTCAGCAACACAGATGAAATGGCTGAAAATGTGGAAGGTACCTTGTGCAGCATACTAAGGACAACAGAATTTGCATTACAGCTGGATGAGTCAACTTTGGCTGGCAATGAGTCTTTGCTTCTCGCTTATGTGCACTTTATATCAGATGAAAGTTTGGCTCAAGAGTTGTTATTTGCAAGTCAACTAAGAACAGCTAGTAAATGGGAGTCAATATTTCATGTTGTTGAGCAGTTCTTCAAAGGCAAGGAAATTCCGTGTACTAACATACTTGCTTGTGCAGCTGATGGGACACCATCAGTGACTGGTTTCTACTGTGGGTGTGTTGTTTACTTAAAAGAAGCAATACCAAATGTCTTTACCATTCACTGTGTCATTCATTGTCAACATCAAGTTGCAAGAAACCTCAGTGATTACCTGCACAAGTCATTGCATTAAGAATTTACTGAACAGTTAAGTAGTTACTAAATGTGACATTTAAAATTCTTGCTAAATTAGTATCAGACTTTGAATAAGCTAAAAAGTTTTAACTGGATTTTAAATAAATGTGCAGCTAGTTTTTACTGTTTTGAATGTTATTGTTATTATCTTCTTGTGTGGGTCATGCAAACTGTCATTCTAAATAATGCTTTTTATAGGGTCGCAGGAACAGGAAGTGGTGAGCCAGCCAGCCAGTGAACAAGTGAGGCTACTGCCGGGCTCCTCCTTGCCATGCGCAAAGTTGGGCTGCCTGCCCCAGAAAAAGTTTGCTGGCAGTAGGCTGGAACCACGTGGTGTCATGGAGGAGAGGAGCACCCACTGGAGCAGCCCGCCTGGTCGCTGACATGAGCCATGAGCCAAAGTCACCTTCTCTAGGAATACTTTCAAAAGCGACCTGAACCACCGCTACCGTCAGCCTCCTGACCCCTTCTCCTCTTGATGGCTTCCTTCTGCCCAGTGGCAGCCTGGCAGTCAACAGCACTTTGTCAGTCCAGTCAGCACCCTCTTCCAGCTTGGCTGCCGCCCTGCATAAGCTTGCCAAATAGGCTGAGGAACCCAGAGGCTCTTCAATAAGCAGCAAGTCTTCTCCAGTCTTCTTACCAGCCACCAACCACAGCTGCCAGTCAGGTGTCATCAAGTCACCCAGAGGATGCTGCCGGGCCTAGGGTAGCCAACTTCCAGGTGGAGCCTGAAGATCACCTGGTATCACAACTGAACTCCAGACAAAAGATCTCTTTCCCCTGGGAAAAATAACTGCTTTGGAGGGTGGGCTCTATGGCATTCTATTCAGCTCAGTCCTCTCCCCTCCCCAAACTCTGACTTTCATAGATTCCACTACAAAATCTCCAGGAATTTCCCAACCTGGAGCTGGCAACCCTAGTCAGGACTGACCTCAATGAGTTCCCCACAAAGGCCAAAGTAGGCCTGGAAAGGGCCTTCTGCCGTTTTACTCATAGAACCAAGCTTGGTTGCCTAGCAACAGCCACTGAGGGGAAAGTTAGCCCCGCAGCAGGAGGAGAAGAGAATGGTTTGTCAGTCGGTGGCTTAACTCAGTATCCAACCAGCCTTGGAGGAGCCAAGCAGCAGGAGAAGCATCTTTGTCAGGAGATACAGTGTTTTGGCAGTTTATTCTGACTGGGAAGAGTGGCCAAGGTGGCAGTGGGCAGGGGAGAAGAGCAGGCCCAGCACCCAGTCATTGGCACACGAGTACTCTTGAGTGGTGGGTGATGGGCCAATGGCTGATGGATCGCACAGTACAGCCAATGGGAGAGCCAGAAAGTGCCAATACTCTCGGGCTTTTATATATACATAGGATTATTGTTACATTGCATTCTCAAGATTTTCCACTAGGAGCAGCATGTACCAGTCCTTGAAGCAACATGGTAATGATGGCAGCTGATCAGGAATTAATTTTCCCATTTTAGATATAAAAGCAGAAATTATAAACCATCCATTGGAAGTGTATTCTCACAAATCAGGAACCCAAAAAATGAAAAGAAAGAATGAGAGGAACATGAAAAAGGGGCAACAAAACCTCTTTCAAGCTGGATTAAGGGTGCCTTCAAAAAAATTCTCATTCAACCCACCTACAGATATGAACAAGAAAAAGCTCTGTGCTTAAATCTGCACTGGCATCAGCTGGAGGCTGAAGGACTTATGTGAAGTGGTGGAAACTGTGCAACAGGATCACAGAACATGAAAAAAAAAAAACAATAGCCACAGAGAATGTTACCTAGATTGATGAGAACTAGAAAACCACCTGCTGTCTGGGACAGGAGTTAACACCCTGTTAGAAGCATCAATCAGAACTGAAGTTGAGAAATGGTACAATATTTTAAAGCACATCATCGATGTTGTACTCTTCTTGGAAGAATGTGTTCTGGCTTTTAACAGTTCATCCTATCGCATTGGTGATTCAAACAGTGGAAACTTTTTAGGACTCATAGAACTACCCTCCTGGTGGGACTTCACAGTAATAGTAGATGCCACACCAGATTCCTCACATAGAGAACAAACAACATTTCTTTTGAGATTTATAATTTTAAAAAAGATTTCTAAAGTTTGCAAATTGTAGCAACAAAAGAAGGGAAGAAATTGCTCAACTGATAACCGATACTTCCAAAGAACATGCTATTCTTCTCAGTGTTGATAGAGCTCAAGCTTATGACAATAGACCAAATATGGCTGGAAGATACGAGAACTGTGCCCACAACACCATTTTTTTTCACCTTGCAGTTGTCACACAGTTAACTTATGTGGAAAGGCTGCTGCTGAATGCATACCTGAAGCAATAATCTCTTTTGGAACAATTCAAACTATCTACCTCTTATTTCGTTCCAGTCCCAAGGACTGGGAAATACTTGAAAACCACATAGGCAGTTCTTTTCATGGTATGTCTGAAACAAGGTGGTCAGATCATGTTGAACGTGTAAAGCCTTTTGCAGCTCACCTGCCTGGATTTAAATTAGCACTACAAGACACCCTACAACTAAATTTGATATCCAAAACAAGAAGTGAAGTCCTGGGAGTTTTATTGTTTGTGAAATCTTTTGTCTCTGTGTTAATGCCAGCTGCGTGGTGCAAAATATTAGCTCGCATAAGACAACTACACTAAGATGATCAAACCCAGAAATGCCACATTGGATGCTGAAGTGGAAAACATTGAAACAATATTCATAGACCTTACAAAACTTCAAAATGACTGGAAATGCATGTGAAATGAAGCCAAAATTGTTGCATCGACCCTTAAGATAGAAATAAAATGCTCTCATGAATGTGGTGGAATTACACACAAGAGGGCAAGGCTACATGACAACAGACCTGATGCTAATTTGCTGGAAATGAATGACACAGATGATTCACCAGCAGAAACTTACTTCAGAACAGGGGTCTTTTTTGTAGAAAAAGACCTGCAGGGGCTCATTAGCATATGGTATGCTAATAAGCTACTATGCTATTAGCATATGCCACACCCCCTGACATCACCAGAAGTGATGTCAGAAGGGGAAGCAAAAGGGGGGGAAGGCATCTTCAAAAGCCTTCCCTTCCCCAGCTGGCCTGGGGGGGGGAAGCAAAGAGAGAAGGTGTTTAAAGTTTAAACCCCTTCTCACTAGAGTTGGGCCACAGAAGGAGGAAAGAGGGAAGGAAAGAGAGAGAGTAGAGAGAAGAAAAGAAGGAAGGAAAGAGGGAAAGAAAGAGAAGGGAAGGAGGAGGGAAACAGGGAAAGGAGGAAAAAAGAGAAGAGAAGAAGGCAGGAAAGAAAGAAGGGAAGGAGGGAAGAAGGAGGGAAAGAGGAAAAAGAGAGAAGGGAAGGAGGGAATGAAAGGAAGAGAGAAGGAAAGGAGGAAAAGAGAGAAAGGAACAAAGGAAGGAAGAGAAGGGAAAGATAGAAAGAAAGGAAGAAAAGAGAAGAAAAGGAGGGAAAGATGGCAAAGAGATGGAGGGAGGGAGGCTCTCCCACCACCCCCCATCAAGCCCCCGCCACCCCCACCCCCGTGGATCCCTAACTTACCACTTCAGCGGGGACCGGGGAAGCCAGCAGTGGGGCTCTCCTGGCGTCCTACGAGCCGCAGCACTCCTGCGCGGGCCCAGGAGACGCAGCAGCAGGGCTCACCGGCTTTCCCTGAGCCGCAGCGCTCCTGCGCGGGCCCGGGGAATGTAGCAGCGGTGCTTTCCTGGCGTCCCCTGAGCCGCAGCACTCCTGCGCAGCCCGGGGACTCTGGTGGAGGGATCATTCTCACGTCCCCTGGGCCGCAGCGCTCCTGCGCAGCCTGGGGATGCTGGCGGGGGGGGCATTAGTGCAGCCTGGAGATGCCATGGGGGGCTGTTTGCATGGCCTGGGGACACCGGTGGGGGCGGGGCTTGCCGCCACCACCATTTGTTGTCACTGCAGAGCTCCTAGAGCGGTGCTCTGGTGCGCTCCACCCCCAAAAGACCCCTGCTTCAGAATATCTGTGTTTTATATTTTGGTAGACAGTGTTATTTGGAGCTGCGGTAGCTCAAATGGTTAAGACACTGAACTGCAGGCTGTGGAAGGTCAGTAGTTCAGCAGTTCGAGACCTGAGAGTGCCACATGACAGAGTGAGCTCCCATCTCTAGTTCCAGTTCCTGCCAACCTAGCAGTTTGAAAGAAAGAAATTGCAAGTAGATAAATAGGTAGCACTTCGGTGGGAAGGTAACAGCGTTCCGTGCGCCTTGGTGTTTAGTCATGCCGGCCACATGACCATGGAAATGTCTTCGGACAGTGCTGGCTCTTTGGCTTTGAAACGGAGATGAGCACCACAACCCTAGAGTCAGATTCGACTGGCTTTCAAGCAAGGGAACCTTTACCTTTAGACAGAGTTATAGCAGAATTAACAGCAAGGTTCTATGCTGTGAAGTAGTTGGCTGAAAAGTTCAATTTCTTGTGGAAATACCTCACCATGTCAGAAAGTGATTTGAAAGGAAAAGCTTTGTTTTTGTCAAAACAATATCCTGATTACCTTAATGGTGAGGATTTTTTTACAGGAATGCAGCATTTACCTTCAGTGCCTAAGGCAGATGTTGGAAATACACAGTTAAAACCATTGGATCTGTTGAACGTATTACCAGAATACAGACTTTAGTTGTTGTAGATTTTCCGGGCTGTATGGCTGTGGTCTTGGCATTGTAGGACCTGATGTTTCGCCAATAGCTGTGACTGGCATCCTCCGAGGTATAACACAGAAAGATGGAGGACTCTCTGGGTCAAGGTGAGAAGAAAAATGGTAGGCAGGTAATTTATATCTACTCAGGAAGGTGGGGTAGGGCTGAGTCATTATCTTGTAGGAGTTCCCCAGGCTGTGACATGCTAATAGAGGAGGCTTTCCTGAGAATACAGACTTGCTGACCTGTTTCCAAATGTTTGTGTAAGCTTATGAATTCTTTTAACAATTCCAGCAACAGTAGCTTCTGCAGAGAGATCATTTAGCAAATTCAAGCTGATTAAGGTTTACAATGTCTCAAGAACATCTCCTGGATTTGGCCAGGCTGAGTATTGAATCAAACATTGCCAGAACAATTAATTTTGATGCTGTCACTGGATATTTTTCACAAAAAAGGCAAAGAAAGCACATTTTAAACTAAATACAAAGCCTGTTTTTAAAATCTTTTTTGACCTTATGTTTTAAACCATTTTGGATTTTTAAAAAACAATGACCCTGAAATTTTTTTCACACCACATGATCAAATTTTATTTATTTATCGGACTCCCTCCCTGCAAATGGTCGCAGGCTCCCACTCTGGGATAAAATACCTTTTCCCTCCAAACTCCAGCAGAGGACCAAACCCACAGGGTTTACACTTAGATAACCTAGGATTCAATGCTCCCTCTAAGCTGTGGAGTCTTGTGAGCAAAAATTCTACTTTGTGAGCTACCGGCATTCAAGTTGTGAGCAAGTGATTTGGCTGCTGCATAAGTTAGTTTGCTCTGGAGCCATCCTCCCTGAATTAAGGCAAAAATGTGTGAGCTGGAGGCTAAAAAACTGTGAGCTGGCTCACACTCACTCAGCTTAGAGGGAACACTGCCTAGGAATAGATTCAGGTGGATCGCGGTGTTTGTCTGAAGCAGCAGAAGTCTGAGTCCAGTGGCACCAACCAAGTTTATTTCTTTCCTGTGCCGCCTGCAAAGTGTACTTCTGGGTATGAGCCTGGCTTGGCTGTTGCGCAGCTAGCCTAGGCTCCAACGCAACCGGAGCGCGCACTGCCGGCTCAAGCGCCCCGCCAGCCGCTGGCTCAAGACCTGGGAGGGAGTCGCTCCGGAGCCAGGTGGGCGCACCTGCTTTCACTCTCGGGCCGCGCAGGCTTCGGTTGGCGTCCAGCGCCACTGAAGAGAACGCGACGTCGCTTTGGCTGGGATGATCCCGTCCCTTCCTGCCACCACCAACGTGGCTAGCCTTTCAGGCGCTTCGGGACTCCTGCTCGGTTCTGCGCAGTCACCCCCTCCCGAGCAAGGTTGACTTTCGAGTAAGCGTGCCGAGGCTCAGCCTCGACCCCCCCCCCCGTGCCCATTTTAGAGACGCACCGCCGCGCAGGGGCGCCCCTCCCTCCGGCTCCCGAGGCGGCTCCCAAGACGCCGGCCTCGTCGAGGCGCAGCGCGGCCCCCTGCGAGGAGCGCTCCCCGGGAGCCTCGCCGCCGCCGCCCCCCTCGCGCGTCCTCCGGAGTTCCCGCCGGCTTTGGGGCTCGCGCGCCAAGGGAGCCTCGCTGCGCGGCGCCGGGAGGGAACTTGGAGAGGCGCGCGGCGGGCAGGTTCGACGGAGAGGGCGGCGGCGGCGGCGGCAGGAGGGGCTGCGCTCCGGAGCTCCTGCCGGGTCCTTCTCCACCCCCAGCCCGCCCGCCCGCCTAGCCTAGCCTGCTCCAGCGGGGCGGTGGGCGCGGCGCCTCCGCGCGGGGAGGTGCTTGGCGCGTCCCTAGCAGGTCGCCGCTGCCCGCCTCCCTCCTCCTCCTCCTCCCCTAGTCGCGCACTGCCCGCCATGCCGGGGCTGCTGCTGCCGCTGCTCGGGGCGTCCGGCGGCGGCGGGCGCGCGGCCGGAGGGTCTCGCTGAAGAGTCCGGCGGGCTCCTTCCCCGCGTCCCTCGCCCGCCGGGCAGCCATGCGGCGGCACCGCTACTTCCTGGAGCGCGGCGCCGAGGGCGAGGAGGGGGCCCGGGCAGAGGCCGAGCGGGGGCCCCTGTGCCGGTGGGGGCGGCGGGGGCGGCAGCAGCAGCAGGGCCGGCGGGGCCGCCGCGACTGGCTCTACGAGTCCTACTACTGCATGAGCCAGCAGCACCCGCTGCTCGTCTTCCTCCTGCTCATCGTCATCGGCGCCTGCCTGGCTCTGCTGGGCGTCTTCTTCGGCGCCTCCGGCCTGGTAAGTTGGCCCCCGCCCGCCCGCCCGCGCCCTCCACCCGCCCGCGCCGCCCGCCCGCCCGCGCGCGCGGCTCCCGCCCCGGCGCGCAGCCCCTTGGCGCGGTGAAGCCCGGGGAAGTTGAGCGCCGGATTTTGAGGCTGTCCCGCTTCCCCCCCCCGGGCGAAGGCGCTCCTGAGCGTGTGCAGAGAGCCCCGGGCCCTCAGCCCCACACGCGTTTGCCCCCGGCTAGTGAACTGGAGCCGCCTTTGGGACGCGGGAGGCCGGCGAAGGCCGAAAGTTCTCCCGGCTGGGAGGCTTCCCGCAGAGGGAATCCGGGGCTTTGGCGGGGCGATTCTGAAGCTTCCCGAGCTTCTTCGACCAGCCCCCTGGAGCAGGTGGCGAAGGGGTGGCTTTGCAGGTGCGAGGAGCTCTTCTGTCGAAGAAGCCGACCGCGAATCAAGGAGACTACCGGGATGTCAGAGTCGATCCCCCCGACTGGGAGGGCCCACTGCAGTCCCAGCACTTGGCTCCGAGGACCGGACCGGACCGGACCTCCCCCTTGGGAGGGTTTGTTTATTTGTTTTGAATGGGGGGGGCCCGAAGTTTTTGTCCTGGGCTGTTTTCAGATCTCTCCCTTCTTGGCGGGACCTGGGGGGACCGACCAGCTGATGGGAAGGCCAAGTGCCTCAAGGAGCTGGTGTGAAGTGTGGCTAGGGGGCTGGACTAAGACCAGGGAGATCCGGGTTCCAATCTCCCCTGCTGCCTGGGACCAGTTGTTCAGCTAACCTATTTTGCAGGGTTGTTGTCTGGATTTCAGCACAGCAGGGGAGGTAGAGTGCACCTCTTCGCTTGAGGAGATGGGGAATAAAAATGCTTAGTGGGCAGACCACGTGGGCAGAGTGCTGGTCTTCACAACTGCTACTGTAGCCTGCCCATACTGGGGCTAGAAGGCAGGGGGGTTCAGCTCTGAAGAACTCTCCTTGAGCTGCCAGCCCTGCTTGCTGCTGTGTACAGCTCCCCTCTGCTTACGTGATGAGCTCCAGCCTGATGGACCCAAGCAGCGCTCCCTCTGAGCGGTGGAGTCTTGTGAGCAGAAATTCTACTCTGTGAGCTACTGGCATGAAAGCTGTGAGTGAGAGGTTTGGCTGCTGCATAAATTAGTTTGCTCCAGAGCCATCTGGAGACTAAAAACTGTGAGCTAGCTCACACTCACTCAGCTTAGAGAGAACACTGAGCCAAGCCTTCAAGGGAGCTGCAAAATACAGTTTGCATCCAGTGTTATTTCAGAATGAGTGGATTGCTTTCTCATCAGAATTTTGTTGTTTTTTTTAAACCCTCTGTGGTCTATAACTTAAGAGTTTTGTGGCCATTTTATGTTAACAGAAAACCTTACCTTGTTGAGAGGTTTGGTGCATGTCGCTGATGTGCCTGCTGAATGCTCCAGACACCAACAGGTCAATGGGGAGGATTTCTTTTTGGGGGTAAAACTGTTAAATTTGGTTCCCCCTCCCACAAAATGCTGCCTATGAGCAACTTCAAATGATTGCTTTCCCCTATACCCTTGCTTAGTTTTTGCATTTTGCCACCGCTTGTTGGCTAGTTGTATAGTGTAATTGTGTACCTAATTATTCTGAAGCAAGTTTCACTTTATTCCACTGGAGATCTTCCCAGCTCAGGTGTGGAGGGAATCGGAATCTTTCTTGCATCGCAGCTGTTTCTCCTTCTCCCTGTTGACGTCTTCTCTACAGCAGTTTTGCAAATCCTCCCCTCTGTTTTTCCAGCTGGTGTGGCTTTTTCCCTTTGCATGTTTATACTGATAATTTCATGGCCTTTTCCTGCACAATAAAAACAGCTAACAGCAAAGATGCTGCTGCTGCCACCAAGTACTGACCCATAGAGTTGTCCCTGACAAGGCAGAGACGTATCTGGCTGCTTCCTGCTTCTGTGCTTTGTATTTATTTGCTGTTTTAAGAGCAGTTCTCAGCACAAAGTGATGTTGTGCTGCCTGCGTGCGTTCATGTAAATAGCAGAGGGGGTTGGGCAGTTAGTGGACCTTATCCCCCAGGATTGCTTTAGGGTGCTTTCTAACTGCCTGGTCCTTTGCTTTCAGTAGCCTGTTAATGGACTGCAAGTGGGATAAACAAACACAACCTCACTGGGTCATCCACCAAACTGCATTTCAGTGGCACTTCCTGCCAAGTACGCACACTTAGGTTTGCAGTCCAGTTTTAATTCCTCTAATTCATTTGCTCGGCTTCCCTCCCACGGACAGATCAGCTGCTTTGCCGTTTCTCTCTCACACACAAACGCACACCCCATGAGATTTTAAAGCTACGAAACTCGATTGCATCCCCAACGCCTTTTAAAAAGGAAGGTGTTGAGGAGCCACTCTGCGGTTGTGGTCAGATGGCGTGCCGGGAGCAGTTTAAACTGCTCTGGTTCCAACTGGACTAATTTGATCCAGGACAAGTGTGGTCACACGTACCTCTCTCACTGCACACCACATCGCTCCCGGGCATCCACACTAGGCGCACAGTAGTGCACATCAGTGTTTTTTTTTTTTTTTACAGTTTGCGCATGTGCATAGGCAGTCTTTCATATAATTGAGATCCTCGCGCATGCGCAGAACACTGTATCCCGAAAAGCATGCCCTGAAGCGAAGACTTCCCTTTAAACTTTAACACTGAAACCGGCCTCCGTGAGGTCCCGGACTCCCCTAAAGCCTTAAACTAGGCACCGTTTAAACTTTGTTTTTGTTAACGCCGGCGCGAAGTTTCACCCAAGCGCACATCACAATCAGACAGGGGAAAAGCATCTAGAACCGGAGCACTCAGGATAACACCACTTGGGTACCTCGTGGCAAACTGCACCGGTTTAAGGGGTGTTTGCGACGATTGGCAGTGGTCAGGGAAGGAAGGCAGATGTTGTGTGTGTGATCGCACGTAAGTACTCTGTTTCTAACCGGCTTCTATAATGTCTTAAATGCCCCGTCTGAACACACCCTGCATGTCCCAATCCCACCTCCTGCTTTATTTTGTGTAAATAAAGCCTGAGATGGTTTGTCACATGCATGAGATTTCTGTACGGGTCTGTAAAGCACCCTAAAGTTGCAGCTGACATGTAGGGTTTTCAAGGCAAGAGACGAACAGAGGTGCTTTGCCATTGCCTGCCTCTGCACAGCAACCCTGGACTTCTTTGGTGGTCACCCATCCAGATTCTGGCCACGGCTTAGCCTCCGAGATCTGAAGAGACTGGGCCAGCCTGGATCACCCGGGTCAGGGCAGAGGTGGCTGGCCATTACCTGTGTCTGTGTAGCTGCCCTGGTGGTCTCCCATCCAACCAGGCCCACCCTAGCTTAGCCCCCAAGACCCTAAGAGATTGGGCTACTCTGGGTTATCTGATGAGAAGAGAAGAAGAAGATGAGACTGGATTTATACCCTGCCCTTCACTACCCAAAGGAGTCTCAGAGCGGCTTACAAACTCCTCCCCCTCCCCACAACAGACACCCTGCGAGGTAGGTGGGGCTGAGAGAGCTCTTGACAGAAACTGCTCTTTTTCAAGAACAGCTGTGCCATAACTATGGCTTGCCCAAGGTCATCCAGCAGGTGCAAGTGGAGGAGTGGGGAATCAAACCTGGTTCTTCCAGATCAGAGTCTTCACACTTAATCACTACACCAAAGTGTTCTGAGGGCAGAACAGAGGTGGTTTGCTGTTGCCTGCCTGGACTTCCCTGGTGGTCTCCCATCCAAATACTAACCAGGGTGGACCCCTACTTAGCTTCCGAGATCAGATGAGATCAGGCCAGCCTGGGCTATCCAAGTCAGGGCTTTCTGAAGGTACAAGCCTTTAATTATCAGGAGAGGGAAACTGGCCGTGGTTTGTGAGGTTCCTCACTTGCTGCCAAGGCTGCAATCCATCTCCCATTAAAAATCGATGGGAGTTTTGCTGTGGACTTCTGAAGGAGCAGGAGCACAGGGAAATAAGCTGTGTTGTCTGTGGCCAGACTTTTCAGCCAGCAAACTCAACTAAGCTCATTTTTGTCACGCATTTGTCCCTATTGCTTTGGGTCCCCCTCTTTCCACATGTGTTTGGCTCCCTTTGGGACTACTAGAAAGAGCAAAACACATTTTTTGGGGGGGAACCCCAAAGCGACAGGAACACACAAGTTAGGAAAATCAGAATTCTGACATAAAATTGCAGCCGAGAGACCTGCGGTGTCCCTTGAACATCTCTTGGACCTGCCTCCTCCTGCTGTCCATTCTCACCCTTCCTGGTCTTCTTACCTGCATTTCTTCCTCTGCCTGTTCTGCTCACACCTGAAATCTGGCTTGTTGTGCAGGGAGAGAAGGAAGGAAGTGGGAGAGATGCCCTGGCTGGCTGTCCTCTCCCTTCACTGGAGAGTTTCGAGGTGCAGTTTGGTGATCAGGCCTGCAACCCGTATAGATAAAAGAATGGCTTATTTGGCTGGATTCTTTGTCTGCTTATTTGGAAGTAAGTTCCAGCTGAGGAGAGTGGAATGGACAGCTGTAAGGTTATAGGATTGTAACCCGGGATCCAAATCTTAGGGCTGTTATTTGTTGTTGTTCAGTCGCACAGTTGAGTCCGACTCTTCACAACCCCATGGACCACATCACACCAGGCCCTCCTGTCTTCCGTCATGCTCCGGAGTTTGCTCAATTTCATGTTCGTTGCATCAATAACACTGTCTCACCATCTCATCCTTTGCCGTCCCCTTCTTCTGTTACCTTCCGTCTTTCTCAGCATCAGGGTCTTCTCCAGTGAGTGCTCCCTTCTCATTTGGTGGCCAAAGTATTTCAGCTTCAGCTTCTGGCCTTCCAGGGAACAGTCAGGGTTGATTTCTTTTAGGATTGACTGATTTGATCTTCTTGCAGTCTATATATAGTTTGTGCAATTTTTAAAAAATCTGTCAGTTCTATCTTTATTGAGAAAACACTTTAAATGTTTCTAATGTTCAGATTTTGAACCAGGAAGGCAGTTGGGTTAAGACAGGTGGGTGTGTGTGAAATGTATATACATTACAGTACATGTATCCACACATATATACACATTACATTACATTAAATCACTGTATATTTAATGGCTGGGAGAAGTTGAATGGGTGAACTGATTCCACTGTCAGGCACTGTATATATCATATGAGAACTCTCTCTCTATGGCATGCGATCTGAGATGACCCTTCACCCATGCAAATCATCATTTGATGTTGCAGGCACTGAACATGCATGTGTGAACTAGGCCTTGGTATGGTAGTTGACTGGACTTTGTTTTTGGAACAAAAGGGTTTTTGCTGGAACTCGGTAGAATCTTCCTGTTTCCCCCCCTCTTGCATGGTGGTTTGCATAAGAGTTGAATGAGCAGTGATTTCGCTCTAGCACAGTTACTTGACTAAACTAGGTCACCCAAGCCGTGGATGGCTGTGAGCCATAGAAAGTTACTTTCTGGGATATAATAGGCCTTCAAGGTTTTGTTGGTACAGGATATGATGTCTGGCAGTTTCAGAGTGGATACAAATCAAAGGGAACTGAAGAAGGACTAGCTTGAGGTAAGTTAGTCCTGCAGTCTTCCAGTCCAAATTAGATAGATGGATCCCCCCCCCCCTTACACAGGATATTTAAATACACACAGTTGGGTACACAGAATTAATGGTTAAAGTGTGTGGGGGAACTAGAGTTCTACAGAATACAGTGTTGTTGTTGTTCCTTGTTCTGTAGGACCAAAATCCATTTTAGCATCCCAACTTGTTTCCTGCCACTCTGCTTTGCCAAGTGTGACACCTTCCTTCAGCCTCTTTGCTTGCAGGAGAGCTTCAGACGTGAGCAGAGTAGATAGATACAAGGTTGATTGAAAACTTTCTTGTCTCTTAAGTCTTTCTTAGGCCACTTAAAAAAATGTGCTCTGTGGTACATATGGCAGAATTAACTGAGAGGCTGTGGAGTGCTGTTGGGTGCCACAGGATGTGCTGGCAGGCTAAGAAAGGTGCTGTGTGATTCTGTTTAGTTTGCCATTGTCATTCTGGACCTACCACAGGGAGAGGGAGAAATAGTTCATTTAGAATATACTTGGGATCAAAGACCATATTGACTTCCAAGAGACATTGGCTAAAGCCCAGTTTGTATGCTCTCCCTTACTATTCAACTTGGCTCCAGTGATCACACAGCAATATGCACATTCTCTATCAATACTAACCATTCCAAGATATCGTCGTACATTTACGCTGGCTAGATTTAACATGCTATCATCTGCACTCTTGACAGGAAGATATAATAACATTCCATCTAATTGTAGATTCTGTCCTTGCTCTGTTAACCTGACTGAAACATTGGTCCATGTCTTTTTCTGTTGTAGATTTTATGTACAGGCATGCTTGGGTTTATTGGAACCTGTGCTGGTTGATAAAAAAACCTGTTCTTTAATTAAGCAGCAGACTCTCAAAATCTTACTGGCAGGGGTCAACCAAAGAACTAGGGTTCCCAGACCCCTGGTCCGGGTGGGGAAAGCCCCACCCCTGAATAGTGACGTGGCACGGCATGTCCCCGACATGAAGATGTCACACAGAAGTGACATCCTTGCATCAGTGATGTCACGCAGTGACACTCTGCTTTTTGGGCAAAACTCTGTGGTTGAGCCCAATTTTTACCATAAAGTTTGCCCCCAAAGCAGAGCATCACTCTCTTATTGTGTCGGGGCCATCTCTGTCTCTCCTGGGCCACCCCCCAAATCCCCCCTCTGACGCAGTGATTGCACCTGGCAACCTTACAAAGAACTGCTGTAGCTGTGGCTAAGTTTCTGTTCTCTGTAATGAATAACAGGCTGAGTTAATGCCCTGTGTGTAGTCTACTTGAATTCTAATCTCTGTGCTGAGATTTTACTTAGGTAATGCGTAATTTGATAAAAGTGTTCTTTTTCTGAGTGACGTGGGCTGTAATAAAAACTGAACCGAATATATTTAGGATGTTTGGTTTGTGAATGGTTAATACTAACTGTGCTGAAAGAGGGATTGAAATGCTTGTCCATGAAACACAATTTTGTTTTATGTATATCTTTGCCCCCTTGGTTCCTTTGCCAGTCGCTGCTGAACCGGAGGCTTTGGACCAGAGGCTTTGGGTTGCTGGATATCTTTCTCCTAGAAAGATTTTTAAAATGCTGAGGTGGTTTCCAGTGTATAAATTTTTCCAGTTATGATCCTTAAACTATTAGTTATATTTGGACAAATAATACGTATGTGAAATTCTATGCAGGCAATTAATTATATAACATTTTTCTCTGCTTCTAAATGGCCTGTCAGCCATACTAAAAGACTGACTGACAGAACTGCCCAGTAAACATTTCTGTAACATTTGCTGCTTTAGACTTAGTAAAATAAATGGCACAAGAGATTGAGGTACAGAACAAACAGGCTGTACTTAACAGTTTGTTGGCAGATATAAAAACTGGTCACTGCCCTGAATTTCCATTCTGCCTGTAGATATTTCCCAGAACTCTTTCCTTCAGGGTACCCACTTGCACGACCATTTAGTTCCTACTGACATTTGGGTCCTGTCTATCTTTAAAGGGGAAATCTCATTCTCTCTCTCTCTCTCTCTTTCCCCCCTTGTACTTCTAATTTTGTCAAAGAATGCTGTAAAGAAATCACAAAAAATAGCAAACTTCTGCTTTTTTATCCCCCCAAAAAATATATTTGAGTTTTTTGTGTGAAGAAGAAGAAAAGTTGGATTTATAACCTGCCTTTCACTTGGAGTTTCAGAGTGGCTTACAGTTTCCTTCCCTTCCCCTCCCTACAACAGACACCCTGCAAGGTAGGTGGGTCTGAGAGAGCTCTTTTGAGGATTGCTCTTGAGAGAACAGCTCTGAAAGAACTGTGACTGGCCCAAGGTCACCCAGCTGGCTGCATGTGGAGGAGTGGGGAATCAAACCCAGTTCTCCCAGTTCTGCGCTCCTAACCACTACACCAAACCTGTTCATTTAACTTCCTTACTACATAGAGGTTGAGATGTAAAATTTCCAGCAAATTGGAAGGAGGGAACCTGCCCCCTGGAAATTCTGGGGAAATTAGGATACTTGCTGTCTTATTAACCCTAAATGAGGGCTAGCATGGTATAGTGGTTAGAGAGTCCAACTAGATCAGGGGGTGACCTAGTATGAATCCCTGATCTGACATGGAAGCTTGCTGGGTGACCCTGGACTCATCACAGCCTCTCAGCCTCACTTTGCCCTCACAAGGTTGTCGTTATGAAGGTTACGTGAAAAGGAGAAGAATGATGTGAAAAGTTGGAAATGGCGAGGTTTGAGGAAGGGAGAGAGTTCAGCAAGGTATAATGCCATAGACTCCACCCTCTAAAGCAGCCATATTCTCCAGGAAAATGGTTCCCTATAGTCTGGAGAAATCTGGGTCAATCTCCAGGCCTTACCTGGAGGTTGGCAACCTTATTTATCCATCATGATCAATTTTCATATTACAAAATCCTGCTGTCCCCCATGAGTGCTGTCAGTAAGGTGTTCTCTGGGAGTTCTGTGTTCACAGCGACCTTACTTAGAAGGTTGTGTTGAGTTTAAGGGACCACAGGTGAAGGGGAGTTGGCAGAAGGCTTTGAAAAGATTCAGGAGAGAGCGAGAAAAATGCCAAAGACCCTGGAATCGCTGGGTGACTTAAGGGTGAGAACCTCTGGCACGGATACACTGTTGGCCAACTTTACAGACTGTTATAAAGCATACTGAATATTTTGTGTTAAGTGATAACTATTATAAAAGCTCTATAATGCAAATGAGAAACTGGAGAAATGAGAAGGCTGGGGAAAAAAGATTAAAGGGCAGGTCTCACATCTTTTCTGCTTTCCTTAATTGGAAGGAGACTTCCCTGGATATGAGGCTCTTGGCATCTTGCATCGGGGGACAGGTCCTTCAGTTTCCACTAGCAGAATGGATCTAATCAACAAACCGGATACGTGTATGGTTCTTAACCACTTAAATCAGGTGTGCAGAATTATGCCTCCTGGCCATGTGCTGCATTTCTGCTGCATATTGTGACTTGTGCTTTTGAAATTGGCTTGGCTACAAAAACTTTAAGCAAGTGACAAACCCACAGTAGGGTTGTCTTACTGCATACACTCCTGTTCATCCCAAGTGTTAGGAACCAGTGTGATGCAGTGGATTGAGATCTAGTGGTCAGAGCTGAAGCTCACCTGGTGATGTTGGACCAATCGAGATGACTGACCCTCACAGGTTTGTGGGAATCATGTAATGGAAGACTCCCACGAGTCGTTCTGTGCTGTAGTGGAAGGGGTGGATATGGATTTAATGAGTTTTCATGGAGAAGGTTTGGAAAGGGTAGTCTTTGGGAACAGACTGAAGACCAGGTCATGGTTGATAAATAGCCATGAGATCGAGCAAGTTAAACATTTTAAATCTCTTGGGGTAATTCTACAGGATTCAGGCTCTGGGATCAACCATAGCCAATCGAAGAGAAAGATCAGCAAGTACTATAGCAAAATTTCATTGATCACAAGGGGGATATTATGTCCTGGCAACTCTTAAACTATTCAGGACTCAAATGTTGGCCCAGTTACTGTATGGGGCATTTGTAGGGCCACCCAGCTTGTGTTTCGCTCCCCAAGAAAGAGTGCAATCTAAGTTTCTAAGAACAATTCTGCTGGTCTCCAAGTGTGTGCCTAATGCTGGGCTGAGACAAGCAGTATTAGAGTTGAAGCACTGGCATGTATACTATCTATATATATGTGGCTGAAGGGACTCTTTAACCCCCAAGGTTTGTTCCCATTTATATAGAGAGAGACAGTTTTCAGTCTAACTGGCTTAAGTCTATTCAGAGCCATATTGTCAAGAACGACTTCTCTCCTCACGCTCTCCTATCCTGTGGTTATGATCAGGCAAAGGGGTTAGTTAAAGAGAGGACTGAGGACATAGAATGCCAAACTGATATTGCTAGCCTACAAAATGTGCATGTGGGGATCAAACTCTCAAAATATTGTGAAGCTGGCAGCTTATCTAACATCTTTAGAAATAAATGTAGTAAAAAGCCCAGTAGCACATTTAAGACTAACGAACTTTATTCTAGCACAAACTTTTGTCCAATGAAAAGAGCTGTGTTTCTCAAAAGCTTATGCTGCAATAAAGTTTGTCAGTCTCAAAGGTGCTACTGGGCTTTTTACTATTTTGCAGCAACAGACTAACACGGCTGACTCCTCTGGATCTAGAAATAAATGGATTCAGGAGGGTGTTTACCCTGCCAAGGTGTTTGGCCCTCCCTTTTGCAGTACTGGAAGGTAGACAGAACAAAACTTCCTCTCTGGAAAGGCTCTGTTCCTGTCCACTAAGAAAGGTTGAAACCACAGAGCACCTGTTTTTCAGCTGCCCAGGTTATAAGGAAGCACATGATGAGATTATTACTCCATTGTTAGGCAAATTCTCTGGTCTCATTGAAAAAGTTAGATTTGATTATCTTCTGTCTGATAAGAATGCCAAGATTACTCATCAAGTAGCTAAATTTTATCTGGCAATATTTAGGTCCTGGAAACTGTATTGTAACTAGAGTTTAATTTTAATTGTTTTATTTGGCCTATTGTACGTGAAATAGCCATCGAAGCATTTCTGGGCCAGGACGTTACATGTGTCTCATTGCTTGATGGTACTAGAACTCAGCTTTTATTTTTTAAAAAATGTTCTTCACTATCCACTCCATGAGAAAATGCCTATGAAATTGCAAGAATTCATCCTGAACTGGTAACTGTGTATATTTTCACAGGAGAACAGAGCATTTTGTTCTGTGGGAACATAATAGAGAAATGGAAGGATCAAAGCTAGTATTAATAGCAAAGGGACAGGACAGGCAGCCTCTTCGAAGAGGCCTTCCTTCTTGTGTGCAAGAGGAGAGGAGAGGAGAGGTGGGTGACTCCTGGGAGGAGACCTGTGTACTGCAATGTGTGAGCTGGCATTTGAGTCCGGAACTACTCAAAGCCAGGCCACCAGCATTCTCCTGTTTTGGAAGGATTGGCTCCAAGATTATGAGACCTTTTGGCCATCTTAGTCTTCATGGATAGTCATAAAACCCTCTGTGCTCCTCACACTTATTGGTGTAATAAAATTATTATGGTTAGTGCATATTATTTGAGTTCAGTACACCTCCTTATGGCCAAATGCTCACTGATCTTAATGAATCTAGAGGGCATCTGTTAGAGTAATTTCCCCCTTTGAAGTAAAATGGGATAGCGTTGGATACTTGGGAGCAATTTCCCCACTCACAGATACGCCGAATTTAGTAGCATTTTGCTTCTGCTGCCAGAAGCTTTGGCAGCATTTTTGTGTTGCCTTAGTATTAGATCAGAGACTAAACCAAGGGATGAGTGAATTTCCCTGGCTCCATCCCATCATCATTCCTTTGATTATCCATGTGTAGATGTCCCATCCCTACTCCAGTGTTTCATCCAAAAATGCATATTTTATTTTGCTATCTGATATGACATTTCATACATATTTCCCTGATGTTGTATGCGTGTGTGCACAAATGAGAAACTGTGTATTTGTGTTTGAATCCAGAACTATTCAAAGCCAGGCACTAGCATCCCCCTGAGACCTTTTGACTGTCTTGGTCTTGGGACTTATGTTTAAAATGTAGCACTTGTGTGGAAAAAAATCAGTTGTTGCTGCCCAGGCTGTGCCACCCCCCAGCTTCTCTGCATTCTGGCATCACTTCCAGTGGGAGTCAAAGCCCGTTAAGTAAATATATATTGAAATAATAATTTTCTAGGTGGCGAAATGGGGGAGCAGTAGGGTCTGGCCCAGTTTGGGGTTCCAGTGCAGAAATTTTGCAATAGACAGTATTTGAAGCATCCCTAATTGGAGACAGTGCCCTCTTTGTTCATTTCATAATTATTCCAAGACTCGACTGTTACTGGAAGTCTCTCTCTTTTAAGATGCTTGGATGTGTGTCAGCCTAGGTCTATGGGAGACAAATCTGAAGTAACTTCTCATTGCAGCGTTCTGACCATTCTCTGTGTTTCTGATTTTCATTTTGTATTTTGAGGCTGCTGATAGCGTCCACCAAGGATGAGATGGCTCATTATGGGGGAGATGCGAAGGGGCTGTCAGTGCATTGTTTCTCAAATAACGCGTAGCTGAATAAATGTGCAATGTGACATGCATTTCCGTTGTTGTTTCTTGATCTGCTTAATTGGCTGCTGTTTAAAGGGGCGGGGAAATGCTAAAGCAGTGTTAGCGCAGTGTGCTTAGAAATGTTTACATGTTTTGGAGAAAAGCAGGTTGTTGGCACTCCTGAACTTTTTTTTCTTTTTAACAAGATGTGGTTTGGATATAATGTAGTTCAGTCTGTTTACTGCTGAATATAAGGTTTTAGATTTAGGATAGTTTAAATATCCCAAAGGCAAGGAAACGCAAATGCTGAGTAGTTCTTTACTGTCATTGGCTTGTAGCTTTAACTCTCGAGTTTGTAAACTATACAGAGATATCCATAGTTGATCCCACAAAGTCACAGATAAGGTTTACTCATGCTTAAGCAGAATTAAGGTACATAAAACAGACAGTTTTTCTTTGGTTTTCACACATTATTGACCGTTGCAGTACTACTCTGCACCAGTGATCATTCACAGCTGGATGTGCCTGTGTGGACCAGACAACCCAGTTGGAAGTGACTGCATGCAACCGTAGCACAATATCAAAGGACGTGTGGATACTGTGCACCTGACCTTCTTTGTTTCTACATATCCATATTCCATATAGCAGTTGGGCAGACGTGTGTTTCACTTTTGGAGCATAGCAGTTCTCCCTCTGAGGCGGAGGCCATCTTGTGGGTGATTCCCAGCCATCACTCAGGGAGGCAGGACTAAACAGAACTTCCTGTTTCCTGTGGTGGGAGTCACCCTAGATCCAGTTTCTTTTCCTGCCTCAGTAGGGAGAGCAGCTAGGTTTAGGCTTTGCCTTATCCTTCCTACTACTCTGAATCCTTTCTCTTCTTCTCTCTCTGCGTTTAACTTGTCTATCCTGTCTAATCTTCACAAAAAGCAAAAAAAAAAAAGACGTTTCTCCTCCTCCTTGCCTATCCCCCCCTTCTTCTATTGAAGACATGGGGCCAGATCTAAGTGCCCTTTTCCTTCTAAGAGCACTCTCTCCAGCCTTTATGGCAGCAATGGAGGACAACAACGGTTTCCTCTCCACACTGGAGAATGATGCGCCCAGAAACGGAGGCGCAGAAAGTGACCGCGCGGCCCAAAAAAGGACCGCAGCCGCGGCAGAAGGGCAAGGAGGCAACGATGAGGCAAGGCACGCCAAAATGCGTGCGTTTATGGAGCCCTCTGGTAGCCATTTTAAAATACTCAGGCCGGCATGCCGAGGAAGACGGGAGCGGCCATATGCGCACATTCCCGCAGCCACAATGCCCCGAAAATTATGGGCAACAAGAAAGCCTCTCTTCAGGACAAAGCAGGTCTGTTGAGGCACATGACGGAGGGGACAATGTGGATTCCGGTAACGCCGATGATTTCGGGCCTTTCCCACCCATTTTTCCACTAACATAAGGGCCTTTCTCAGACATTCCATAAGGGAGGAAATAGCACTGTCTAATAACACGGGGTGCAGAGAACTGCGTCCCAGATTCCCCTCTCCTTCTCCTTCACCTAGGAGACATACAGGAAAACACCCCGGCCCACAAAGGCAGCTCAAAAAAGGCTTCCATAGGATGAATGTATGCCCAATTTAGTGGACGAAGGGGTTGGCTCCTTATCTCATATTCCCAGTGATATAGAGGAAGGGGAATTCTCTTCTAATGAAGAAGAAGAAAAGAAGCCTGCTCCCACAGAAAAATCCTTTAGATTCTTTAAGGGAGAGGATATTTCCTATTTACTTTCCAAAACACTCTCTGCACTCCACGTTCAGGGTTCCCACCTGTCAGGTAGCCCTGCCATGATGGATGGAGGGGAGGGGAGGATGGCTATGGGCGCCATGGTGGCGTGACAGGCGGGAGGTTGGGATCGTAGGGGTGTTGATTTATGCCTGCTGTGTGAGAATGGAATGTGGCTCTGGCAACCCCTATCTCTGGTAGACTGAACATTCTGACCTTGGAGAGTCTAGCTGCGAGCTTTCCTATCGCTTTCAAAGCTGCAGCTTTGCTAAGATTAATGGGGGCGGTGGGAACTTCATTAGCATAGTAACTTTCGATTCCCATTCGCATGTTATTCCCTGATTGGTAGAAGGGGGGGTCCCCATTCACCCCCTTCCCCTGTATAACTGCTTGCTATGTGAAACCAAGTTATTCTGAACAATGTATCTGCTCCAGTAACCTTTCTATTGCAGCTTTCCAATAAAACGCTATTCTTGTTTAAACCACAAGGCATGGTGTTTGGCTGACTACGTTAGGGCTTCTGACACCACCCTATAGGAGGCAAATTGCCAGATGCACAGGACCAAAGGGAAGGTTCTGAAATTACAGATGAGTTTTTTCCTCCTGTTGATTATTCCGAAATGGCCTTTCCCTTCCCTGATTTTTACACCAGAAAAATGAAGACAGAATGCTAACAGACCCATCCTGGGAGCAATTAGGAAATTGTACCCCATATCATCTTCTGCTTCCAGTATATTGCAGGTACCGACAGTGGATGTGCCAGTGGCAGCTTTACAATCCTCTGGTCTGGTTTCTGAAGATGGTTACGGCAATATAAAGAACAACCTCGAAAAGTGAGCAGAATTTGCCCTACGGAAGGCTCACGAAGCCAATGCCATGGCTATTAAGATGTCTTCAGCAACCTCTACTGTATCTAGAGCTACCATTGTATGGTTGAGAAAGCTGATACAGCTTTTGCCTGATAACAACCTCAGGCTGATGGAAGGAGCAAATAGAATCCTGAAGGCAGTGTCCTACACTGCTGATGCAATCTTGGACTCCATGGTATGCGCATCAAAGGCCATGGCATCTACAGCTGCTGTTCGCTGCATGGTATGGCTTCGAGCCTGGCCTGCCGACTATCAGTCCAAAGCAATTGTCTCTGCCTATCCATTTCAAGGCGACAAGCTTTTTGGAGAACTGTTAGAATGGATTCTCGTGGAAACCCGAGATAAGAAAAAGGCTCTTCCCAAGATGGTCCGCCTGGGAGAAAAAGGGGTTCCTCATTCCTCTTCTTCGTCTTCCTTCCGCACTCAGCACACACTACCTAGGTTCCATCAAGACAGGAGACCTCCTTGGAACAACAGTAAGCAGCCCTTTCGTAGGGGAGGCTTTTCCAATCGATTCAATAGACCTAATACTAGCAGATGGCTACAAAATCGAGTTCTGGACGTTTCCCCCATTGCCGTTTCGCAACGTCACCAGTTCCCAAGAACTCACAAAAAAGAGACAGAACAAAATTAGTGATTCTTCATTTGTTAAGTATTCAAGCGATAGAAAAAGTGCCTGTGCAGGAGATGGGAACAGGAGTGTATTCCATCTTCTTCACTGTCCCCAAAAAGAACGGGGACTGGCGAGCGATCTTAGACTTGAAATATGTAAACAAATTCATAGAGCTCAAGCATTTCAGGATGGAGACGCTCAGATCCATCTCAGAGTCCCTGCAACCCGGGAAGTTTCTCACCTCTATAGACTTGACCGAAGCCTCCATGCACATACCAATTTTCCCACCCCACAGGAGATTTCTGAGGTTCAGTGTGGAGGAAGAGCACTTTCAATTCACAGCTCTTCCATTCAGTCTCTCCTCAGCCCCCAGGATGTTCACCAAGGTACTAGTCCACCCGATTGTTGTGCTTCGGGAGCAGGGGATTCACATTCACCCCTATTTAGATGACTGTTGATTCGATCCAAAACGAGAAAATTAGCTCTTCAGGACATGGAGAAGACTATACAATGCTTAAAAGAATTCAGATTCCTGATCCGCACAAAGAAAGGTCATCTGCAGCCCACTCAAAGATTGGAACATTTGGGAGTTCTACTAGACACTCACTCCAGAAAACTTTTTCTTCCAGTAGCCAAAGCGAAGAAAATAAAATCCTTAGCAATGCAGATCATCGTGGCAAGGAGGTCATCTCTTTCCACACTGACCAGAATGATGTGTCTCATGGTGGCAGCCTTCGACATGCTTCAGTGGGGACGATTCCACTCCAGGCAGCTCCAAATGTTTTTGAGACCCTATCAGAATCACGTGACATTAGGAATGGACTTCAACCTAACAGTTCCTCTCCAGGTAAGGGTGAGTCTCAGATGGTGGACCAACCTCTCTTACCTTTCTCAAGGCAAGATGTTCTGGATTCCAGACAGATCCCAAATCTTCACGGATGCCAGTTTGTCAGGCTGGGGAGCCACCCTACAAAAACATACAGCGCAAGGCAACTGGTCCCCGATGGAACAGAAGCTGCCGATCAATCTTCTAGAACTTCGACCTATCATTACAACACTTTGCCCCCCATATCCAAAGGAGACATATTCTCATCAGGATGGACAACATTTCAGCCAGGGCCTACAGGGTGGCTCCAGGTCCTTGGCTCTACACAGGGAAGCCAAGAGGTTGTTAGGACGGGCGGAAGCAAATCTCTCCTCGCTCAAGGCGGAACATGTGAAGGGCATTGTGAGTGTCCAGGCAGATTGGCTGAGCCACCAGTCGTTGCAGGAGAGCGAATGGTCTCTCAACCGGAAGGTCTTTCATAGTAAAAAGTCTGGGGCCTCCTTTGGTAGACCTCTTTGCAACTCCGAGCAACACACAACTAGCCAGATTCTTCACCCAATACTTCCACCCTCAGGCGGAAGGTACGGATGTTCTGACGTCCCAATGGCCTCGAGGGCTTCTCTACGCCTTTCCACCATTACCAGTTCTTCCTCAACTTCTGAGACGAATTCGAATTCTGAGGGCTCACGTGATTGTGGTAGCACCTTATTGGCCCAGACGCCTGTGGTTCACCCTTTTGCAACAGATGTCAGTGACTCATCCTCTACACCTCCCAACCTCTCCAGACATGCTGATCCAGGAGCCACTCTGGCATTCCAAGCCAGAGTGGTTCTGTTTGACCGCATGGGAATTGAGAGGAGAAAATTACTGAATTTGGGTTATGGTCCTCCGGTAGTAGACACGATCCTGGCCTCCAGACATTCATCGACGTCCAGGATTTATAATTGTACATGGAAGGCTTTTGTTTGCTGGGCCAGGAGGAAGAAGGCTGATCCCTTGGATCCTGGTATCTCTTCCATTCTGGACTTCCTACAGGAGGGAGTGGTCACAGGCTTGAAAGCAGCGACCCTAAAGAGACAATTAACGGCCCTGTCCTTGGTTCTACCTCCCTACAAGGGTATCCCTGTCTCTCAACATCCTCATGTACAACGTTTCCCTTCGGGGCGTGTCTCTTAAGCTTCTCCCAACAAGACATAGGTTTCCGACCTGGAGACTCAATACGGTACTTACAGCGCTCATGAGAACAACTTTTGAACCGATTAAGGCGATCTCTCTTCAATTCCTTCGTATGAAGGTTCTTTTTTTGGTGGCTATAACTTCCGCTAGGAGAATATCAGAGTTGAGTGCACTCTCAGTGCGTGCGGACCTTTGTGTCTTTCATAAGGATAAGGTTGTCTTGACAACTGAACCTTCCTTTTGTCCCAAGGTCAATACTCAGTTTCATCGGTCTCAGGAGCTCTGTCTGCTGTCCTTTGCACCAAATCCTTCTCATCCTAAAGAAAAGCTGTGGCACACCTTGGATGTGCGAAGAGCTCTAAAATGCTACCTTCTGAGAACGGCATCTTTCAGGCGAACAGAAGCTATGTTCATGAACATCTCTCCGCCTCACACAGGGAAGAAGATGTCTAGTGCAGCTGTTAGTAAGGTTCTTCATTCCTGCATATCGGAAGCGTACAAAAGTCTAAACCAAGTTCCACCAGAGGGCATCACGGCTCATTCGTTACGTAGTGCAGCTACAAAAGCAGCCTTCAACAACAGGGCTTCAGTGATGGAGATCTGCAAAGCTGCCAAGTGGTCATCTCTGTCCACATTCATTAGACATTACAAGATCGATTTATATGATTCTGTGGATGCAGCCTTTGACAGGAGAGTACTCCAGTCTGTTCTTTCCTGCGATGACAACCCCCCGCCCAAATGTTAGGGACACTGCTCTGGGAGGTCCCACAAGATGGCCTCCGCCTCAGAGGGAGAACGACCATTAGATACTCACCGTGAAGGGTCCTTCTCCTCTGAGGTTCGGAGGACATCTTGGCCCTCCCAGGTCGTCATCCTCTATATCTATATTCCTATTGTTTTTCTGTCACACTGACCTTCTGCAGAGAGAGTAATGTTCATACCTTATGTTTTCTCTTCCTTTTCACGAGTCTGTGGTTGTTCGTTGTTCATGTCTTGCAGGTATTCAAGTACCTTTTGCTTCTTGTTCAGAATGACAGTTTAGTTAGAGCACTGCTTTCGGAGCACCAGAACTGAATCTAGGGTGACTCCCACCACAGGAAACAGGAAGTTCTGTTTAGTCCTGCCTCCCTGAGTGATGGCTGGGAATCACCCACAAGATGTCCTCCGAACCTCAGAGGAGAAGGATCCTTCACGGTGAGTATCCAATGGTTGTACTATGGTCCCACTAAACCAGTGGGTGTTAGCACTGGTGTAGCATCAGAGAGCCAGTTTGGTTGTAGTGGTTAGGAATGCAGACTCTAATCTGGGAGAACCGGGTTTGATTCCCCACTCCTCCACATGCAGCTGCTAGTGTGACCTTGGGTCAGTCACAAGTTGTTTTAGAGCTGTTCTCTCAAGAGCAGTTCTTGAAAGAACTGTTGTGGGGAGGGGAAGGGAACGGAGATTGACTCCTTCGGGTAGTGAAGGGAGTGGGTATAAATCCAATCTCCTCCTCCTCTTCCTCCTCCTTTTGTTGAGAGCCCAATGTGGAGCCAAGTCAACAGAAGAAGCTACCAGACAGGATAATGTATCAAGACCTTCAAATGTTCCCACAGTTTCCATAGTAGCATCTTGCCAGTTACAGCCTTGTTCACAGATGATGCCCTCACTTTAACCAGCCATGGAAAGAGGGTGGATTTGGTTTAAATCGAACAAGTTTAAATAACAATTTAAATCACTGGTCAGTAAGATTAGATTTAAATCATGGTTTTCTACATAAAGACTGTCTTGCTGGTATAATCTTAATATTTACAACCAGATGAATGTTTCAGTTTTAGAATAGTAACTTTTCAAATTAGTTTTACAACTATATAAAAAAATTACTTATTTGGCTATTAACTGTAAATATTCCCAAACTGGATCTCTTTTACAGCCTGCTGCCTTTATAGGTTTTCTCCTCCAGGGAGAAAATAGTATGATAAACCTCAGGCTACACGCACAAAGATCCCGAAACTTGTGGAGTATTCAGCTCAAAAGGTTTCCCTTTCATTTTTACTGCTTGCCCCTCCCTCCTCACACTTAGCTCCTCTTGCAGATTTTTCCACTTCAAACAATCTTCTATTGAACTTCTCGAAATTTAGCACTTAAGAGGCAAGGGGTTGATTCTGTGTACATAGATTTGCAGAGGAACAATGAGATTAAGGTCTTTTTCTTTTATAGCATTTTTGCTGTGAAGAAGAGGCATGTTATCTCTGCAGACACAAATTCACAGTTTTGAGAACTGATCAAGCTTAATTTATTAATACGGTCTATGACCAGCACAAGTTGCATGACTACAATTCTTATAAAATAATAAAATCATATATAGAGAAAGAGAAATACAGTTCTTAAAAACTGGAAGTCTTACAATGATACACCAATCTGAAATTTTTCAAGTAGTAGAACCAGGACAAAGAGATTGAGTTTCTGATATGTTAAAATTCTTGTTTAGTTTGTGAGGTTTCCTGGCAGGTTTTGCAGGCAGTTAAGAAAAATCTTGCACTGAGTGGGTTAACGTCCTGTGGGTTAATGTCCATAAGAATCGACCTTATAATCTGTAGGTCAGAGCAGCCAGGATGCCTTCTGAGTAGAGGGAAAGTTATCTTTAAATGAATTTTTGATAGAGGGGGCAATAGAGTAAAATATGTTGCAAGGTTTCAGCTTCTCTGATGCCACAGAGGCAGACCCTTTCCAGAACAGGAATCTTCCTGTATCGCCCCTCCAGCAGCACAGTGGCCCGGGGTCTCCAATAATGAGAGATAAGCAGCCGGGGTGAGAACATATCTCAAATGCTGGGGAGCTTAAAAATTTGGTGTTCTACTGATGTCGCCCTGCCGTTCTGTGTCTAACAGACTTTGCTTTATAGTTGCTTTTGCATTATCAAACCCCATTTCTAGGATAGTTTGCAGAGAAAAGCCCAGACTCATCAGCTTGCAGTGCACTGCCTTTGACCAGGAGGACTGAAAACTGTCCCAGAGAGTTAAAGGCATTAGGCCCTAAGGGATGTAATTTAGTTTGAGCCATAAATTGAAAGAAGCGAGGGGTATCCTGTCCTCTACTTTAATCAGGCCAGATGCTAAGCACAGACCTGCATTAGAGAGGCAGCCGGGCAGCTGGAATTAAGGTCTCAGACATTTGGATTGAACTTGTTCAAGTGGCGCATAATTAGAGGAGGGTGGGCCTAGGATTGTTCCGTACATAAGATGGGGCAAAATTTTGGCCTAGTTGCCCTCCTTTACTGTGTAAGAATTAACTGTGGCTTGGGCAGATTTATGGCCAACTTCAGCCACAATACTCGTGATGGGCTTTTCTTGCCACAGGACGATTGTAACACCACCTCCAAATACTTGTAACTTGCCTCCTGTTCTTGTAACTTGTGGCCATTGATGTTTCATGTCCTAGTCTTCGACCTCTTGCTGAATGTCAACATTTTAGTTTTTTGGTAGTTAATCACTAACTGGTTCTCTTCACAAAAGCAAGGAAAACGTCTTCAGAGCTCTTCTGAGACTCACTGGGGTCCTTGATAATATAACTGTATCGTTGATGTATAATAATGGAGGTATCTTATGATCAGCTAGTGTAGAAGGATGAAGTCTAGGTTATTTAAGCTATTTACCATGTTGTTTACATAAAAAATAAACAGCAAAGGTGCCAGGACCTGAAGCTGGTTTGTTCTTTGGTGATTAAATTTTCCTGTTCAATCCTGCTTTTGGTTTTGAGAACTGCAAAAACCAAGTATCTGTGATAATCTAAATACCAAAAATGGCCAAAATAACCTTATAGAAACCACTGGGAGAATTAATTTACCAAAAATTTTAAACACTGCATGAATATACAGCCTCATGCTATGTAATTAAAAACTAATCCATATTTTGTGAATAATATACCTTTGGGCTATAATGTATCTTAAATAGAAAACTGTCTTTGGACAGATTTTTTCTCAAAAAGCGTTCTATTAAAGGAAAGACAGAACTGATATTGTATTTTATTGTCCGGCCTGTTTACTGAATCACATATGGGACATCTTTGCAGCAATTCTAGTGACTCAATTGAAACGAATTAGTGGAAGCCACATTAACATTGATCACAAGCATATTCAATTCTCATGCATTATCTGAACTGTAGTATTGGCAAGGGACTGAATTCAATAAAGGATGTAAAGAACATGAAAACAGCTGGGTTTTCCTCTTTTGGGACATTGAAAAAGCTTTTGATAGGCTAAACTGATATAACTTTGGAGAAGAATTCTACAAATGGATATACATGACTACCCCAATGCAATGCAACTGACTTTGAATTGAATTTAAAAAGTATATATACAATAAATGTTATCGATTAATATGTATGGATAAATATGCAAACAGGTTCTAGAAAAGCTTTTCTGTTGTGAGCATTTTGACATTACCCTTTGGCAGCACTCTCTTCTTAGTACTGATGTTTGTGCTGGGAGTGTGTGGGCTTTCTACTCTGTGACTCTGATGTTATGCCCCATGTGTCTCTGATGTAATGGGACCACCACGGAGAAAAGCAAAGTAGCGTATACAGGGAATCCGCATGAAGGGTGGCTAACATAATCAGCATTTAAATGCTGACAGTACTGGGTGAATACAGAAGGTCAGCGCACAGTAGTATGCGGTATCTTGTACACATGAGCTGTCAGTGTTTAGCCCTAGTGCTCGTGGTGGGTGCAAGAAACTTGCTCTGCCTTTTGCTCATGACTGAGCACCATGGCCTTGCCCACACTTCTTTGTGTTCACCACAAGTGGATACAGCCCTTAATCACATGCAAGCTGTATGCCAGTCAGGAGCACTGCTTTTTTAATAGTTTGTGATCACAGGGACAATGCCTACAGCTTATGCATACAGTCCAGTGAATGTGTGCAGCTGGGCCACTGCATAGGGTGCTGTATGAAGAAGAAGAGATTGGATTTATACCCTGCCCTTCACTCAGAGTCTCAGAGCAGTTTATAATCTCCTTTCCCTTCCTCTCCCCTGTGTCCCGGCTTGGCAGGCTGGGGATGCGGCCCCCCCCGCCAGGAAGGCTCCCGGCGGCAGACCCAGCACCCCTGCGTACCGGGCAGACCCCTGGCCAGCGGGGCAGCAGCAGACAGCCGGGGCTCCAGCGCGGCCCGCGGTGGCCCCCAGGAGACGACCGGCAGCGGATGAGCCCGGGATGGAGTCAGGCCTCTCGACGAGCGGCGGGACGCATCGATGGACCCCAGGAAGGCTCCCCTGAGGCCGAACATCAGTGGGGCGACGCCAGTGGCGCGGCCCTGAGGCTGCCTGAGCCGCTGCCAGCAAGACTTCCAACCCACCCCTTCCAGCTGAGCATCCTTCCTAAAGAAGGGGGCGGGGCCGGGAGCCAGATGGGGATGCTGGGAGCTTGGGAGGGATAAAAGGAGGCAAGGGAGAGAAGCTGGGGAGGAGCACAGTGCCAGTGAAAGAACCCAGAGGCAGAGGAGCAGGTGAACGTCCAGAGAGAGAAGGCGGGCGATCTTCCATGGTACACGGACAGAGGGACATCCAGAGTGCCTGAAACTCCGTCCCCTGTCAATCTGAGGCTTCTTCTCCCCTTTCCCCTTTTTGCCTGCCTTGCACCCAGGACCCTCTACCCACGGCTAGGACCTCAGACATCATGGCCACCGGGGGTCCAGGCCCCACTACGCAGGCTGAGCGTGACACCCACAACAGACATCCTGTGAGGTAGGTATGGCTGAGAGAGCTCTTTTGTGGACTGCTCTTGAGAGAACAGTTCTGAGAGAAATTGTGACTGACCCAAGGTCACACGAGCAGCTGTATGTGGAGGAGTGGGGAATCAAACCTGGTTCTCCCAGATTAGAATCCACACTCTTAACCACTACACCAAACTGGTAGGTAGCTTGATCTCCTGTGTTCATACAGACAAGGTGAAAATTGTTAATCCTGTATGTTCTCATGTGTGGTGAAGCCAAGACTGCCTATCAGTCATTCTTCATACTTTCCATAACCTAACTGGCTTCTTGTGTTAGTAAACTTGAGTTTAGTGACTCAGAGTGACAATGGAATTCTGGCAAACTATAAAGCCTGAGGCTATCCTTGTGTGTTAGTCTCTCCGGAGTGACAGTTCAACCTCCCCCCCCATCTTTTCGTAGAGATTCATCTGTTTTTTCTTTTACACTTAGAATTTTGTTTAAAGATTTTACCAAGAAACTTCAATCTTAGTAAGACGGAAGCTATAGCTGTGAGTCTAGGGAGTTAGGAGTGGGGCTGTCACACTGTCTATACAAACAGTGTGCCCCCACACATATTTCAAGTGGTCAGGTATCCTGTCCATGGTTTATAGAGTGCTTAGAAGAGCTGTGGTTGGCTGATGGATCAGTTGCAACAAGCTTGTGTAGACATAGTGGAGGCAGCCATGGGGAAGGGATTATTCTTCACTCAGAATAGATTAAAGATGGACATTTGGACTTTTAGAGCTATTCTCAGCAGCCCAACATTAATCTAATGCTGGGGATGGGATTCTTGCTTATCCTGAGCTACAGCACTGGTCTCTGAAGGTCAGTCTTGTCGACTCTGAGTGGCAGCAGCTCTCCAGGGTCTCAGGCTGAGGTCTTTCATATCACCTACTACCTGATCCTTTCAACTGGAGATGTTAGGAATTGAACCTGGGACTTCCTGAGTGTAGGCAGTTGCTCAGCCACTGAGCCATGGCCCCTTCCAAAATACTGGGAATCTGGATATTGACTAAGCCCCACTCTCCCCCAGCACACCTCCTAGCACTGCCTGTGTTGGGTTTCCACGCTGACATAGTGCTGGTGTTACATGGCGTATTTTCGGTTGGAATATGCAAGGTCTATCGTGCATAGATAAAGAAAATGACAATAACATCTTGTAGGGGGCAGCAGAGGGGGCAACTAGTTAGCATAGTGAGATTAGGGACTTCCCACTATTTTCAGTCTCCTTCCTGTCTCCTGATTGGCTTAGTTTGTTTGTTTTTTCGTGCTCCTGCTGAGAACTGTTCATTACTGACTTCCTTCTAGCTAGTTAGACAGACTTTTCTTTCTTACAAAGTTTGTTCTCTTCTTAATAAACCAACTTAATTATTTAAACAGCTTGTGCTCCCTTTTATTGCTTATCTACACTCTGCCAACAGGGTTGTGGGTGCAGAATGAGCACCTCAGCTGTGAAAGAAAGAAAAAATATAGATTGGCAGGCAGAAGAAGAAAGAACAAAGATGGTGACTTCTTGCAGCGTTCAGCACAGTTACCCACTAGATAGGCTTACAGAAGGCAACTACTTGATATGGATGGAGGGAATGAATGAAGAGTCACCTGCTTGAGACAGGACTGCGGCACACTGTTCAAAACCCCCGACAGGTAGATGATGGTCCAGCAAAGCAAAAAGCCTGGGATACCAACCACAAGAAGGCGAGAGGAGCCATGTTAAAGGCTTGACTGATAGAGGCATTCTAAGAGTAATTCAAATGCAAACTGTTAAGGCTTGTATGGTCTGAATTGGAGAGGCTTTATGTAAATGAGGCTCTGAAAAGCCAGCTCTAAGTACATAAGAGACTGTTTAGCACTACGATGTCAGAAGGGGGTAATTTGTGTGACCATTTAGATGAAATGCATAGTCTAATTCGACAATTAAGAAACCCTGGGAAAGAGATTGCAGACCAGGACTTGGTTGTGTTGCTGTTGATTAGCCTGCCAAAATCTTACGAAAATACTGTGTCTCAAATAGAAGCAAAAGGAGAACTGTCTCTCGCAGAAGTAATAAATCAACTTGAGCAGACATACAAACAGACAATCTGAGGAATCCAGCAAGGAAGTTGAACCAAAGGTTGATCATGTAGCTCTAAATGTAAACAGCAAGAGGAAAATAATTTGTCATTTATGTGGAAAACCAGTGCACATTAAAAGAAATTGCAAATGGGTGCCTTTCCAAAAGAAAGAAAAAGGGAAAATTCCAAGTAGCCCACATGAAAATGTGTTTTATACTGACTCAAGGAGCTACCAAAAGTCACACTTAGCATTTAAACAGTACATGCACAGTACACATGTGTGCACATAAAGATTTCTCTGAGACACTAAATGAAGAAAGGAGAGAGACATTAAGTGTGGTAGACGGCAGATCTGTGATTGCAGAAGGGATTGGCTCACAAACGGTAAAATGCAAGCTCACAGATGAATAAATCAGAGAGGTCCTAATTGAAAATTGCATGCATGTGCCACAATTAGCAACTAACCTGATATCTGTAAGAGTACTTACTAAAAGGAATGGCCATATCATTTGGAGAAAAATGTTTCATTAACTAAGAGTTTGAACTGATTGCAACTGGGAAAGTGCATCAGGGCTTGTATGATTTAGAGACATGTAGGCGAAGTGCAGACCTAACTAAATATTGCAATTACAAGAAATGTTCCTGGCTGTGGTATAGATGTTTAGGACCTAGAGATAATTGCACTATTATCCATCTTGAAAGCCAGAACTTGACTAAGGGCATACAGATAAACAAGTACACTGCTGAAAAAAACTGCATGCGTTGCATTCAAGCTAAGGGAAGCAGTAAGAGCCATGAGACAAACCAGACACAGCACCCTCTGGAAGTAATACATAGGGATGTTTGTGGCCCAGTGAAGACTGAGACCCCTAGTGGGAACAGATATACACCAACTTTTATTGATGCTTTCAAAGTATACAGTAACCTACTTGATCTGTGTGAAAAGTCAAGTATTGGAGAAATTTAAGGCATATGTTACAATGGTCAGCAACAGATTTCGGAGAAAGCCACTGGCAATTCACACCGACAATGGAGGAGAATATGTGGGACATGACATGAAGAACTATCTAACTGAACAAGGATAGAGCATCAGCTTACAGTCCCATATACTCTAGAACAGAATGGCATAGCAGAAAGGAAAAATCACTTCCTGACTGAGATGTGCAGATGTCTGCTGCTTGAAGCAGAGCTACCTGAGAAATACTGGGGAGAAGCAGGCGACACTGCTACTTATCTACAGAACAGACTGCCTACAAAAGGTGCCAGAAGCACACCATATGAACACCCAGCATGAACCACTTGAAAGTATTTGGGTCAAGAGCTTTCACCTACATCCCCAAAGAGAAATGGACCATGATGGATCTGGGAACTAAACAAGGTATTTTTGTAGGATATACACTGGGATGTAAAGGGTACAGAATCCTTAACCCAAGAACAGAAACTGCAGCACAGTCTACATTGACGAGAAAGAAAATCTATAAATACAGAAAAAGTGGACATCAGATGAAGAGTCTGTAATGGGCAACAAATAATACAGGGAAGCAGTTGGAAGACTGCTGTACGTAAGTATGCTTATACATCCTGACATCACAGCAGCTGTGGGCATACTATGCAGAAGAACAGAGCCACCAAGTAAAAGAGACTGGAATGCAGTAAATTTGGGCAAATTAATAGAGAGGGCAGTGGCGATTCAGTTGCAGAACTTTATGGATGACACTTCCACACATGATCCCTACCAGTCCGGCTTCAACCCAGATCCACTTCAAGGTGCTGGTTTTGACCTTTAAAGCCCTGTATGGTCAGGGGCCTGTCTACCTGAGGGACCGTCTTTCCCCGTATGTCCCCCAGAGAGCAGTGCAATCTGGGACACAACATCGCTTGATCCTTCCTGGCCCCAAAGAGGCCAGGCTGACAACAACCAGGTCCAGAGCATTCTCTGTGGCTGCCCCAGTGTACTGGAACGAGCTACCCAGTGAGATCCAGGCCTTGTGAGATCTTCAGCAATTTCGCAGGCCCGTGAAGATGGAGCTTTTCTGCAGGACATACCAATGAGATCCATGCCATGCCAGCTGAGCCACGTCACCTCATTAAGGGATTATGTTGTGGTGTATGGAAATGTTATTTATTGTATTTTAGCCAGACTGTTTTAAATGAGATGCTTATGTTTTTATGTATATGGGTTTTATGATGTTGTAAGCTGCCTAGGCGGGAGGGCAGGATAGAAATGAAACAAACAAATAAATAAAAAGACTTGCCAGGTATGTTCATGGCACTGCTCGTCTAAAACTGGAATTACCAGCAAATGACAGTCCTAAACTGATGGGATACAAGGGTGCAGACTGGGCAGGAGATACTACAGACAGGAAATCAACCAGCAGACATTTATTTTGTATGGAAATGGAGCAGTCAACTGGACCAGCAGAAAACAAGAGACTGTGGCTGTATCTTCTACAGAAACAGAGTTTATATCTGCAACAGAAGCATGCAAACAACTAAAGTGGGCACTACAGTTAATGCAGGGCTTTGGGACGGAAGAATCCAGACCAGTGCAGCTTTTTAAAGATAATCAAAGAGGCATAAAGCTTGCACAAACCAGAAGACTTTAGTCAAGGACTAAACACATAGATGTAAAGCATTATCTTGTAAAAGACATGTAGAAGGAAGGGCTTGTTGAATTGGAGTATTGCCCTACAGAAGATATGATTGCAGATGCACTTACCAAGCCGCTTCCATGTGTGAAATTTGAGAGTCTATGCAAGAAAACGAACCTTTATGGACTTTGCACAGTAGACCTTGAGAAAGGGTGTTGGAATATGCAACTTCTATCATGCATAGATAAAGAAAATGACAAGAACATCCTGCAGAGGGTAGTAGAGGGAACAACTAGTTAGCACAGTGAGATTAGGGACTTCCTACTATTTTCAAATACTCTCATAAGAACATAAGAACATAAGAGAAGCCAATGTTGAATCAGGCCAATGGCCCATCTAGTCCAACACTCTGTCACACAGCGGGCAAAAATACCACGTGCCATCAGGAGGTCCAGCAGTGGGGCCAGGACACTAGAAGCCCTCCCACTGCTGTCCCCTCCAGCACCAAGAATAGAGTGCATCACCTGCCCCAGACTGAGAATTCCCATCTATACCCTGTGGCTAATAGCCACTGAAGGACTTCTGCTCCATATGTTTATCTAATTCCCTCTTGAAACTGTCCATGCTTGTAGCTGCCACCACCTCCTGTGGCAGTGAATTCCATATGTTAATCACTCTTTGGGTGAAGAAGTATTTCCTTTTATCTCTTCTAACCCAACTGCTCAGCAATTTCATGGAGTGCCCACGAGTTCCTGTATTGTGAGAAAGGGAGAAAAGTACTTCTTTCTCAACCTGCTCAATCCCATTCATAATCTTATAAACCTCGATCATGTCACCCCTCAGCCGTTGTTTCTCCAAGCTAAAGAGCCCTAAGCGTTTTAACCTTTCTTCATAGGGAGGGTGTTCCAACCCTTTTATCATTCTAGTTGCCCTTCTCTGCACTTTTTCCAATGCTATAATATCCTTTTTGAGAGGTGGTGACCAGAACTGTACACAGTATTCCAAATGAGGTTGCACCAATGATTTATACAGGGGCATTATGATACTGGCGGATTTGTTTTCAATTGCCTTCCTAATAATCCCCAGCATAGCGTTGGCCTTCTTTATTGCAGCTACATACTGTCTAGACATTTTCATTGAGTTATCCACTACGACTCCAAGATCTCTCTCTTGGTCCGTCTCTGCCAGTTCAGACCCCATCAACATGTATTTATAGTTAGGATTTTTGGCTCCAATGTGCATCACTTTGCACTTGGCCACATTGAACCCCATTTGCCACGTTGATGTCCACTCACCCATCCTCGACAGATCCCTTTGGAGTGCCTCACAATCCTCCCTGGTTTTCACCACCCTGAACAACTTCGTGTCATCTGCAAATTTAGCCACATCACTGCTTACTCCCAATTCCAAATCATTAATAAACAAGTTAAAAAGCATTGGACCGAGTACTGATCCCTGTGGTACCCCACTGCTTACCACCCTCCACTGAGAAAGTTTCCCATTTATACTCACTCTCTGTTTCCTATTTATAAGCCAGTTTTTCATCCACAAGAGGACTCATCCTTTTATCCCATGACTATTGAGCTTACTTAGGAGCCTTTGATGAGGAGCTATATCAAAAGCTTTCTGGAAGTCAAGATAAATAATATCTATTGGGTCCCCCTTGTCCACATGTTTGTTCACTCCCTCAAGGTTAGTGAGACAAGATCTTCCCATACAGAACCGATGCTGAGTCTGCCTCAGTAGTTTTTGTTCATCAATGTGCCTACTAATTCTTTCCTTAATAACAGTTTCCACCAACTTACCCAGTATTGATGTCAGACTGACTGGCCTGTAATTTCCTGGATCTCCCCTGGAGCCCTTTTTAAAAAGGGGAGTGACATTAGCTACCTTCCAGTCCTCAGGAATGAAGGCAGATTTTAAAGAAAGATTACATATTTTTGTCAGGAGATCCACAAGTTCACATTTGAGTTCTTTCAGAACTCTCGGATGAATGCCATCCGGGCCTGATGATTTATTAGCTTTTAAATTGTCCATCAGTCGGAGAACTTCCTCTCTTGTCACCGCAATCTGATTCAGGTCTTTCAAACCCCCTCCCGAAATCGGTGCTTCTGGAGTGGGCAAGCACTTCTCCTCTTCCACAGTGAAGACAGAGGCAAAAAATGCATTCAGCTTCCCAGCCATTTCCCTATCATCCTTTACTACTCTTTTTACCCCTTGGTCATCCAAGGGCCCCACTGCCTCCCTGGCTGGCTTCCTACTTCTAATGTATTTGAAGAAAGTTTTATTGTTGGCCTTTATGTTTTTTGCGATATGCTCCTCATATTCCCTTTCTGCTTGCCTGATCACAGACTTGCATTTTATTTGCCATAGTCTGTGTTCCCTTTTATCAACCTCACTAAGACTAGCTTTCCACCGCTTAAAGGAATCCTTCTTACCTTTTACAGCTTCCATTACTTTATTAGTTAACCATGCAGGCTTTTTTCTATACCTATTTGTGCCTTTCCTAACCTGCGGTATATATTTTTTCTGAGCTTCTAGGATTGTAGTTTTAAATAGTCTCCTTCTCCACTCTTCCTTTCAATTTCTTCCTTACATGTCCCCTCATACCAGAGAAGTTACCCCTTTTAAAGTTAAAAGTGGTTGCTTCAGTCTTTTTGGGCAACTCCCTATCTGTACAAATGTTAAACTCAATGACATTCTGGTCACTGTTCCCAAGTGGTGCAATCACTTTTACATCTCTCACCAGGTCTTGGGTGTTACTTAGGACCAAATCCAGGATCGCCTCTCCCCGGTAGGATCTGTGACTATCTGTTCCATAGCACAGTCGTTGAGAGTGTCTAAAAACTCAATCTCTTTTTCCCAACTAGAACTCATATTGACCCAATCAATGTGTGGGTAGTTAAAGTCGCCTATTATGACACAATTATTTCATCTAGCCGCTATCTTTAATTCACTCATCATTTTATAATCCTCTATCTTTTGATCTGGTGAACGATAACAAACTCCCACTGTTAAGCCTCCTTTTGGACCCACTATTTCAACCCATAGCATTTCCAGAAGCGAATCCAATTTTCTTACCCTCTCAATCTTACTGGACGGTATACCCTCTCTGACATACAGAGCCACCCCACCTCCAACCCTTCCCCCCCATCCTTCCGATATAATTTATAACCAGGAATCACCGTATCCCACTGATTTTCCTCATCCCACCAAGTTTTTGAAATACCCACAATGTCTATTTCCCCACCCCCAACACCAAGCATTCCAACTCCCCAATTTTACCTCGGAGACTTCTAGCATTTGTGTATAAACACTTATAGTTTCCCACGTTTGTTAATCCCACAGCCTTCCACTTGCTGCCTCAAGATCTTGCCAGGCAGTTCCTATCATTAGCCACAGTCTCAGTGGGCAATTTTAATCCATTTCCTTGTACAAAAGTAATAGCTACCCCTTCAACTCTTTGAGATGAGCCATCCCGAACCAGAGACTTTTCATCTCCTGTCGGCTTTCCCCCATTATTCATTTTAAAAACTGCTCTGCCACCTTTTTGATTTTGAGCGCCAGCAGCCTGGTTCCTTCTTGGGACAAGTGGAGACCGTCCCTTTTGTACAGCTCCCTCTTGTCCCAAAAAGTATCCCAGTGCCTAACAAACTTGAACCCTTCCCTCCCTACACCACCGTCTCATCCACGCATTGAGACTCCTGATCTGTGGCTGTCTCTCCGGCCCTGCGCGTGGAACAGGTAGCACTTCTGAGAAGGCTACCTTGGAGGTCCTGGCCTTGAGTTTCCTGCCCAGCAGCCTAAATTTCTCCTCCAGGACCTCACGACTGCATTTCCCCACATCATTGGTGCCGACATGCACCACGATCACTGGCTCCTCTCCAGCACTATCTAAAACACGCGTAATGTCCGCTGCCTTTGCACCAGGCAGGCAAGTCACCATACAGTCAGTACGCGGGTTCGCCACCCAGCTGTCTACCTGCCTAAGGATCGAATCACCAACTACCAAGAGCCCCCCTCCCACCCTTCCCAGGGACGGTTCCTTGGTACGAAAGGATACCCGTTTACCAGCTGAAGAAGAGGTCCCTTCTGAGGGCACATTCCCCTTATCCTCAGCATGGTGCCCTGTTTCCCCTGGACCCTCATGCTCCCTGGCAGCAGCTCGGCTGCCAGATCCAGAGTGGGACATATCTAACAAGTCCCCAAGAGTCTTCTCCCTGTACCTAACTGAGTGTCTCTGCTTCTCCAGGTCAGCCACTTTGGCCTCAAGGGAGCAAACCAGGAGAACCAGGAGCTCCTTGCACCGAGCACACACCCAAGACTTCTGACCAGTAACACTGGATAGCCCCCAACCCCCTGCTGGCATTCTGGCTTCATAATTGTTTTTAAACAAATACTTTTCTATAACCCCCCTTTTAAAACCCTTTGTATTTACGTGGTTCCTGTTGTAGAAGTCTACTTACTTTACTGGGAACCCAAGGAGCCAAGGTCCCGGGCTTTCTGGCTCTTCCTGGGCTTCTTACAGAGCCCCTAGGCTGAGAGTCCCTAGGCTAAAAGCCACAGGCCAAGAGCCTCACCCTTTTGCTCTCACCCTTTGGCTCATGCCTTTTGCAAGCTTCCTGCCTTAAATAGAAGTGTCCCCCAGGAGTGGGTGTGGCCAGCCTCCTTCCTGTCTCCTGATTAGCTCAGGGTTAGCTCCTGTCTTCCTGTCTCCTGATTAGCTCAGGGTTTCTTCCACTCCTGCTGAGAACGGTTTGTTATTGACTCCCTCCTAGCTAGTCAGACAGTTAGACTTCTCTTTCTCACAAAGTTTGTTCCTTTATTAATAAACTGTCTTAATAAACAGCTTCTGTTCCCTTTTACTGCATATCTACACTCATGTTATGCTGACGTGGGGTTTAGTAGTTATCCCTAGGCAGTTTACAGACCAGTGTTAGGATTTGCTTAGTATCCTTGCACATACACGCAAAGAGCCAAATAGAAGTTAATTTTATAATTACTCCTTTGCCTCCAAGCAGATACCATTTGGTAATGCAAAAGGCCTGTGAACAGTGATTTGTGACTCTGCTGCTTAGTAGTAGTTTGGTGAAGTAGTAGGCAGTTTGGTATAGTGATTAAGTATGCAGACTCTAATCTGGGAGAACCGGGTTTGATTCCCCAGTCCTCCACTTGCAGCTGCTGGATGACGTTGGGCAAGCCTTAGTTTCCTCAGAGCTGTTCTCTCAAGGACAGTTCTGGAAAGAGCTCTCTCAGCCCCACCTCCCTCACAGGGTGTCTGTTGTGGGGAGGGAAAGAGAAAGGAGTTTGTAAGGTGCTCTGAGATGCCAAGTGAAGGGCAGGGTATAAATCCAATCTCCTCCTCCTCCTCCTTCTTCTACAAAGGCTATACTTAATTGCAAATTAATTGTGTTTTCATTGTTTTAGCATCTGAGCTTTTTCTTGAAATATATTATTTGAAAATTGGGTAAAGCTGATTATTTAAATAAGACTTTTATCTTGGTGATTTTCAATCACCTTGTTATAAACCAATCCATCCTGTGATTTAAACTGAGAATAGTTAAACTGAGCATAATTGATGTTCTTAAATATAATTTCAAGACGTGTAAATTTCTTACACAAATAGGCAACTGATGTACAATCAGTCCACTGATCAAGTATTTCTTGATGCATCCTAATGAAGCCAGGTGTTGCTTTCTCTGTTTGCACAAATTATAAATTTTCCTGTCTTTTTGTTTTCAGGAAACTGAGGATCACGTGGCATTCTTAATAACTGTTCCAACAGCTCTGGCAATCTTCTCGGCCATATTTATCCTTGCCTGCATAGAGCCCCTATTCAAGAAGCTACTTCGTGTTTTCTCCTTAGTAGTCTGGGTGTGTCTGGTTGCCATGGGATACCTCTTCATGTGGTTTGGAGGAATCATCTGTCCTTGGGACCAGGTAGGTCTGTTGTTGTTTTTTCCAGAGGGAGGTATGAAATTTACTTCTGCAGGCTTTCAGAGGAGCAAAGTATAGACTTAGATCTGGTGATGCAAGTGGAAACATAAATGGACTTAATGCTGTACGTGCTGCGGGAGATCTTGTGTAACACCTAGCATGTTCATCCTTCTGGTATAGTGCTGAGACGTTGGTTGCACAAGATCATGTGTGTGGAGAAATGCAAGTGGGGGATACAATAACTTGGTGCAAGCGGCTACCACAGTCTTTTCCTTCTGTTCTTGCGAGAGCTCTGGCGCAAGTGGAACTTTTGCAGTGGATCCTGCCCATTGCCCCCCCCCCCAGTCGGAATAACGAGACAGACAACAGTTTGGAAGTAAACAAGGGCCACTTTATTAACTATTTAACATAACAGTGTGGCAAGGGACCAACTGAGCAAACACGGACACAGGCAAGGCAGGTGTCACTCCCCTGACCAGCCTCCTTGCCCTTTTCTCGGGCGGGTCACCCAGCTCCAGTCTTGAGCCATCGGCCTGACTCCTGACCAGCAGCCCATCATACCTGGTTGCCACCTAGGAGCGCCTACTCCTGAAGCCTTCCAACTTGCAGAGAGGAGCCTTGCCCTAAGAGGTTCCCAGAGGTGATCACCATTCCCCACCCAGGACCCTAAAATCCAAAGGCATGATGACCCCCTGTTCCCTAATGGGGAAAATGCTGTAAGGTGCTCGCTGGTTCCAGTTTCTTGCCCGCACAAGCCTGCCAAGCGGCCAGCCTATTTAGATGTCGACCACCACAACCAGCTATCCAATCCACTGCTCTCAGTGCAAGGTAGGCAAAAACACCTCCACCCAAACACCTCCTGGGTAGAGGCAAAAAATTCCTACCTGGCCCCAGTAGGTGACCAGCTATAGCCTACACTAAGAACAGGGCGGGAGGGTGGGCGAGCGCTCGAAGCAACTGACAGTTGGGCGGGAGCAGAGCCCGGCCTTTCAGCAGAGCTGGCTCCGCCTCCCACCCACGTCATGACGCACAGAGTCATGGCGCTGTTGCTGCCCCGGCTTCCTTGGGGCGGAAAAACAGCCCCCGGACCTCCAGCAGCCTCGCCGGGAGGCCGGCAGCTCCATTGTCCAAATAGGAAAGCTTACAGCAGAAAGGATTGCAAACCTCCAAAATGTTCTTTGGGATGAGGGGATTTTCAAGCATGGTAGTGACTGTAGCTCAGTGGTAGAACATCTGCTTTGCATGCAGAAGGTCCCAGGTTCAATTCCTTGCATTTCCAGTTAAAAGAATGTCAGTGCTTTTGACCCTGAGACCCTGGAGAAGTGGTTTGCCATTTAGCACACAAAGGGTAGGCTTTGTTGTTAATGTCTGTTTGATTTTGTTGTGAACTGTCTCTGGCAGGTCTCTCTAGAGGTGACATAGGTCGAATCTGCATTTGCATTTTTAAATCAATTTCGTGCTGCTGTGACGCCCTCAAGCATAGAGAAAGACAGCATCACAGCAGCACGAAACTGATTTAAAAATGCAAATGCAGCACGAAACTGATTTAAAAATGCAAATGCAGATTCAACCATATTCATTTATTTAATAAATATGTAAATAGAGCATAATGACCTTGATAGGCCAATGATCCGACGTGTGTTCAGGGAGGGAACATAGTTACAAATATTTAGGGAAATGTTTTAAATTTTCATAAAATATAATTGCAGTCCGGTGGGAAATTCTTTTCTATAAGCACAACCAGACTGAATGGCAGTTGCATAAGTGCCCACAGTTAGCTGTTCATGGTGTAATTGCTCTTTTAAAACAAACCAAGCTGGTGGCTGCAGTAGAATAAAGAGTTATTCAGCTTGAAGTTCTGGTCCCAAGATAAGATGAATCTCTTTAAGGCAGCTGACCACCTGGTGGAGTCACACAATACTCCAGTAGATTGCCTGCCCAAAAGACCACATGTATGAACTGCCTTTATTTGAAGCAGGGGACCGCAGCCTTTTTGAGCTTGTGAGCACTTTTGGAAGTCTGAAATAGTGTGGTGGCTGCAGCCACCAAATGGATTCAGAGTTTATCTTCAGTCACACAATGAAGATCCTTTTGCTATGGTGGCAGCTGCTTTAAATCTGCACAGCCAATCAGATCTCCAGTGGCCAATCAGAGGCTTTGCTGGGCAAAAGACCTCCCCCCCCGCTGCCCACTTTCTAAGAGTGGGGGGAAGAAGAAGAAGAAGAAGAAGAAGAAATTGGATTTATACCCCGCCCTTCACTTGGAGTCTCAGAGCGGCTTACAGACTCCTTTCCCTTCCCCTACCCACAACAGACACCCTGCGAGGTACGTGGGGCTGAGAGAGCTCTCTTGAGAACTCTCCTTGTGATAACAGCTCTGAGAGAACATGTGACTGACCCAAGGTCACACCAGCAGCTGCATGTGGAGAAATGGGGAATCAAACCCGGTCTCCCAGATTGGAGTCCGCGCACTTAAACCACTACACCAGACTGGGAAGTTTCAGTCTCTCAAGGTTTCAGCTCAAGCCACCAACCTGAAGGATCTTAAGTTGAAAAAAGCCATCTCCCATATCTAGGTTTGAGGATGACTATCCATGGCCATATCACTGAAGGGAGATGTGAACCAAGGACTTAAGTCTTTGCTTACAGCACTGTGCTGCCCACTATGCTTGCTCATTCTTGAAAGAAGAAAACGGCAGTATAACCTGAAAAGCCTTTCTGTACAGTGCGCTTTTGAAGTGCTGTTATGCACTGTTTATCAGAAAACATACTGCAGAGTTTTAGAACAAGATTAGAATCCAATACTGTAAGCTTTTGTGAGTCAAAGGGCACTTCGTCAGAAATTTGAGTTGTCCTTTAGTGTGCATATCTATCTTTAGTGTGTTAAACCTTGTGGAGCTTCTCGCACTGGGATCCTCTTCCACAGATTATCTCTTAGGATGCAATCACACAAGCAGTTTGGCCCAACATAGCTGCTCCTCCCCTCCAGATCAAATGGGTGCAATCAAACGCACACATCTAGCTCCTGTGCGCCAGTCATCCCCACCTCATGCTAAAATGACTCCCACACAGATTAAACGTGCTGGATAGCTGAAGATCCTGCTGTTAGATTTGTCAGAATGAGCTACATTCTTAGGTTCAGCTCTCAAAAGATGTTGCAAGCAGTGAAGATGGCCTGTATCTTCTGTTGAAGTAGCATGTTTGGAACTCTTCATAATACCTGGAAATAAACATTTGAAGCAACTGCCAGATAATTTCTTGCCAGCTACACCCAGCCAACTAGCACAATCTCTCTTTCCTCTAAAGGTAAAAGTTTCCCTTGCTTGAACGCCAGTCGAATCCAACTCTAGGAGGCAGTGCTCATCTCCTTTTCCAAGCTGAAGAGTCAGCGCTGTCCGAAGACTTCTCTGTGGTCATGTGGCCGGCATAACTAAATGCCGATGTGCACAGAACACTGTTACCTTCCCACCGAAGTGGTACCTCTTTATCTACATGCAATTTCTTGCTTTTGAACTGCTAGGCTGGCAGGAGCTGAGACCAGAGACGGGCACTCATTCTGTCATGCGGCACTCTCGGGTCTCAAACTGTCGAACTACAGACCTTCCAGTCTGCATCTCAGCGTCTTAACCTCTGAGCCACCGTGGCTACCCTCTTTCCTCTAACTGCTATCTAGTGAGTCAGTCACAATAAACGTGCATTTGTGGATTAAAAATGAAATGAAATGACTCCAATCTTGGGCTAATTAGAAGAAGAAAAGAGAAGAGATTGATTTATTTGGAATCTCAGAGTGGCTTCATTTGGAGTGTCAGAGTGGCTGACAAACTCCTTTCCCTTCTCCTCTCCACAACAGACACCCTGTGAGGTAGGTGGGGCTGAGAGAGTTCTTTCAAGAACTGCCCTTTCAAGGACAGCTCTGACAGAACTATGGCTTGCCCAAGGACATCCAGCAGATGCAAGTGGAGGAGTGGGGCATTAAACTGAGTTCTCCCAGGTTAGAGTCTGCGCACTTAACCACTGCACCAAATTGGCTCTCAGAAGGTCTTAGAAGACCTCAGAAGGTCTTAGAAGGTCCTTGTGGACTCCGTGAGGACTTTGTGTCACACAGACACCAGGACTTCCATGCCTCCCTGGTGCGCAGGGGCTGTATTCTGATTGGGACACACGTGGCAAAGGGACTTTACCCTTCCTGCCCCTCCGTGCCATTTGTGCAAACAAGGAATTTACGTGTTAATGACAGCTACATACAAGTGTCCACATGGAGCATGCAGGAGCTTCCAGGGGCAGTTTCATTTTGTGGATACAGCACGCGGGGTGGAGGGGAAGGCTGAAGCCTCCCTCCTCATGTGTGCTGTGGTCAGGATCAACTTGTGGACCCTCCATGCACCTGAGAGCCATAGACGCCATGTCGCACCTGTGATGAGAGATCCTGATGGCCGGCAAGAGGATTTCAATCAACCGTTACAGAGTGGAAACAAAAACAGAAAAGGGCTTTGAGTAGGGAAGGGCACCTCCTTTCTCTCAACAGGATGAGTCACCTGATATTCATTCAGCATGAATGCAGAGCCTGTCAGTTTATGCTAAGCACTGACACAGTCAATGCTACACTGTGCTCAAGTCAAATGTCTTATCAGGCTGATGTACTGTTCTGTATTTCAACAATTTTGTAAAATAGGTTGGGTTGCAAATGGGTTGCCTCATCACGTTTGCAGTCCTTATTAATTTATTCACTTTATTTATACCCTGCCACACTGGGGACCCACAGTGGCTGATGTCATTTTTCCCATCTCCAATTTATCCTTACAACAAACCTGTGAGGTAGGCCTGACTGAGAGAGTGTGGATGACCCATGGTCACCCAGCAAGGGTCCGTATTGGACACGGGGGGAGTGGCATCTGGGCCTCCTGGATTCTGGTCTGGCACTCGAACCATCACACCACACTGGCACTATTCTATGAATTAATTCTTAGTCGACTTATGTTCCCTTAATGTATGGTCAGGTGATCACCAAGCGAGTTCCATGGCATGTTGGGATTTAAATCCAGACCTCCCTGGTCTAACTCAAAAACCCTTGTTGCAGAACCACACTGACTTGAGAAAGCACTCTGTCATGGGCAGAGTCCCCACCTGCAGTCTGAAATAATGGAGGAGGAGGAGGAGCTGCCGCCGCCGCCGCCACCACCCTTCACTCGGAGCAGAGCGGCTTACAATCTCCTTCCCCTCCCCACAACAGACACACAGGGCTGGCTCGCCCACTAGGCGAGCTAGGCGCTTGCCTAGGGTGCCGGCCCTGCAGGGGCGCCAAAATGCCCCCCCCGAAAAGCCCCCGGGCAGCCCAACACCGGCAGCCCCGGCTTTTCTGGGTGCCTCGCAGCTGCGAGGCACCCAGGAGAGCCGCACCATCACCACTGGGAGGGAAGGGGGCTTCAGCCGCCCTTCCCTGGCTCTCCCGGGTGCTTCGCAGCTGTGAGGCACCCGGGAGAGCCGCCGCCGCCCTGGGGGAAGCCCGCCCCTTCCTCGGCTCTCCCGGGCGCTGGGCCATCTCCAGGCCCCACCGGGAGGTTGGCATCCCCGGTGGGGTGGGCGCCCCAAGCTGTCCTGCCTAGGGCGCCCAGACACCTGGGGCCGGCCCTGCAGACACCCTGTGAGGTTGGTGGGGCTGAGAGAGCTCTTTCCAGAACTGTCCTTGAGAGAACAGCTCTGAAAGAACTATGGCTTGCCCAAGGTCATGCAGCAGGTGGAGGAGTGGGGAATCAAACCCGGTTCTCCCAGATTAGAGTCCACATACTTAACCACTTCACCAAATGGCACCACTTAAAAAAGTATCAGAAACTTCAAAGATATTATCAATCAAAATTTACATGTCAGTCCAATGAAGTTTTGGTTCTAATGAGGCATTTGATGTGTTTATTGTTTTATTTCTTACTATATTACGTATGATTCTATCTTGTCAGGGATGCTCTAGGCTGATCCTGCATCGAGGAGGGGGTTGGACTAGATGGTGCATGTGGCTGCTTCCAGCTCTGTGATTCTAAGATTCTGTGATTCTACATTATGAAAAGTTGTCAAGATTTACTTATATGTCGGGCCTTGCCGTGTCCTGAGGACCTAGTTTGGCTTCCACTGCATCCTTTGTCCATTTCATCCTGGGTAGAATCTTTGTGAGCAGGGTAAGGGGTGAGAGGGATTTGCCCAAGAGCACACACGGCAAACTGGGCCCCCTGCGTCCCAACCAGAGGCCACTTGGGGTTTTTTTTAAAGTAAACAGCGATTTTGCTTTGGTCCCCCCGTCCCGTCCCCCCGCTCCTATGGCCTGTTGTATTTTGCTCATGAGGAAATAGGAATCCATTGTCTGTTCTGTTCCTTTGTGTTAATGCTGTGGAAACAGTGCAGTGGACACATTTAAACTGGGCGTCTCTTCTGCCCTGTAAAGCTCATTGTGTCTGCGTGTGATTTTCACGTGGCATCATAGCACCTTATTTTTACAGACTCATAAGAAACAAAATCAAACCTTGTATGTATTAGTGTTGGAGTGGATTTGGTTCTGGTTCAGGTCACTAAGCTTCAATAATAAATTTGGGTCTGTTGGAAAATTTTCCTAAGGAAAAACAACACTGCAGGGCTGATTTGCAGTGCAGGGAGGAGCAACTAAAGGAGTTCTGCTTCATGTAACTAGGATCTGATTCTCACCAGTGTCAAGGAAAAGGTGATACTGGAACTCATCTTCATGGTAGCAATTTTCTGTGCTGAAATATGGTTCTGCTTTGGTTTTTTGCAGGATGCAGCTTTTATTCTTGTGAACCCCTAGTTTCCTCCTGAAGTGATACAGCACAGACACAGATTTACCATTGCAGCAAGAACTAGGGCCGAGGGTTCAAATGGAGGAGATGGAGATCATGTAGCTCCACCTGTCCATAAGATACAAATTGAAGGCTTGTGCAGCCTCAGTTTGCCTTGAGGCCATGCAATTAAGGGAACAGAGATTTAATCTATCAATCTCTCCCCTTGGTTTTGCTGTTCAACACTGTGTCCCCTACTCTGCTGTTAATATTTTAAAGGGGGGGAAATATATATAAAGGATAAGCCTTCTCTCCAGAGTGGGGACCTAGCTTTGAACAGCAAACCTGTGCAGAGGTTGATGGGTTAAACCCCCTCTTCCTTCTCTGCATGACCCCAAGGCAAACTGAAGCAGTGCAAGCCTGCAATTTGCATTTTATGGACAGATTGTGTATCTGCTTGAGTGGTAAGTGTCAGCTGTAACACAGAAGTATTAATTAAGCATGTATGAAATGATGAGATCTTCAGTATTGAATTTGTAAGAAGTTTTTCTAATTTGCCTTATTTGATTTCTATTGATTGCACTATTAACCTTTAAAGCAGTAGACATTTGTCTTGCTTGCTGTTTCCAGTCTATTTAGACAAAACCAAACTGTGTAACAAAACAAAAACCTTCAACCAGATCTTAGTTCTATGTGTTCCCTGCTCAGGATTCTTCCCTTTCCCTCAACTACTTCTCCCCCCACAACCCCAGGATTCCAGACACGTATTTGTAGGGCTGATTGACCCCCCCTTCTTTCTGTCACCCCTTCCCAAGACTGTGTGGCAGCAAGAGCATGTCCGTTTTTAAAGCCCTGCTGCTCGTAAAGTGTAGATGAATGCTCAGAAGCTAAATGAAAATGAGGACTATTATATACATAACTTAATTATAAAACAGTCTGCAATTCATCTTCGGTTGTAGAGCTCTTTGGATGAGGCAGGGAACGGGGAAAGCAACAGGTACAAAAAGTTTCTCTCTCTGCTTCTCAGCCTCCAAATTGCCCCCAGTGGTCCATGTCATCCACCATCCTGTTTCACACAGTGGCCTACCAGCTGCATCAAGGAGTCAACAAACAGGCCATACAGACCAAGACGTTGCCTCTAAGCCCTGTCTCTGAACGTGGAGGTTCCCTTTCGTTGTCATGACCAGTGGCCACTGATGGAGCTCTCCTCCATGAATCTGACCGATGCCCTTTCTGAAGCCGTCCGTGCCCGCAGCCATCATTGCATCCACTGCCAGTAAATTCCTCCCTTGAACTACTGGTTGAGTAGAAAAGTACTTCCTTTTGTTTGTTCAGAATCTGTTGCCCGTCAAATATCACAAACTCCTACCGTGTTACAATATTTTGATGTAGAGAAGCAAAAACTTACTGAGTTGAAAGAATTTTAACGAGAGTGATGGGAATGTTCAGAAAAGTTATTTCAACAGTCCTAAGTCGGAAATACTAGAAACCCAAATTTGGGGGAAATTAAGGGAGCAGGGGAATTTGCTAAATTGAATTGTCAATTCAGTTGAGAAAGCCTGCTTTGGTTCAGTTGTTGCTTACATGTTCTGCTCAATGCAAGTCAAATGCAGAGCTTATTTTAAGTTGGGTGTTTAATGTTTATGTTGGTGGAAAATGCTATTGAGTCAGAGTGGACTGATGGGGTTCCAGTAGGGTTTTCAAGGTAAGAGCTGTTCAGAGGTGGTTTGCCACAGCCTGCCTCTGTGTGGCAGCCTGGGACTTCCTTGTTGTCTCCCATCTAAGCACTAATCAGCTCTTCTGGAGGAAGGCTCCACACTTTGGTGAGTAGAGAGGTAGGATACAGCCCACTAAATAGAACAGAACATTTTTTATTGTTCCTTCTCAATACAGTGCTAATTTGGGCAACTATACCTGTGAAGAACCTGTTGGATTTACATCTGAGGGTGTGGTCACACGCAAACTGGGGGGGAAGCGAAACTGTTCCCTCCGGAGAAATTTGACCTGCAGTTGCATGATCACACAGTCCTTTGAAGCTGTGGGGATAGCCTGCCACTGCAGGGGGGGGGCTTTGTTTCTGATTTGCTTAAACAGGGAATCGATAAATCACATCTAAGCACTGAGGGCTCCCTATGGAGTGTGCGATGATACAAATCCAGGGGAGAGGCGATCCTGGATTTGGTCCTAAGTAACACCCAAGACCTGGTGAGAGATGTAAAAATGATTGCACCGCTTGGGAACAGTGACCATAATGTCATTGAGCTTAACATTTGTACAGATAGGGAGTTGCCCCAAAAGACTGACACAACCACTTTTAACTTGAAAAGGGGTAACTTCTCTGGTATGAGGGGACATGTGAGGAAGAAATTGAAAGGAAGAGTGGAGAAGGTCAAAGCCATTGGGGAAGCTTGGAGACTATTTAAAAAGACAATCCTAGAAGCTCAGAAAAAATATATACCACAGGTTAGGAAAGGCACAAATAGGTATAGAAAAAAGCCTGCATGGTTAACTAATAAAGTAATGGAAGCTGTAAAAGGTAAGAAGGATTCCTTTAAGCGGTGGAAAGCTGGTCTCAGTGAGGTTGATAAAAGGGAACACAGACTGTGGCAAATAAAATGCAAGTCTGTGATCAGGCAAGCAAAAAGGGAATATGAGGAGCATATCACAAAAAACATAAAGACCAACAATAAAACTTTCTTCAAATATATTAGAAGTAGGAAGCCAGCCAGGGAGGCAGTGGGGCCCTTGGATGACCAAGGGGTAAAAGGAGTAGCGAAGGATGATAGGGAAATGGCTGAGAAGCTGAATGCATTTTTTGCCTCTGTCTTCACTGTGGAAGAGGAGGTGCTTGCCCACTCCAGAAGCACCGATTTCGGGAGGGGGTTTGAAAGACCTGAATCAGATTGTGGTGACAAGAGAGGAAGTCCTCCAACTGATGGACAATTTAAAAACTAATAAATCACCAGGCCTGGATGGCATTCATCCGAGAGTTCTGAAAGAACTCAAATGTGAACTTGTGGATCTCCTGACAAAAATATGTAATCTTTCTTTAAAATCTGCCTCCATTCCTGAGGACTGGAAGCTAATGTCACTCCCCTTTTTAAAAAGGGCTCCAGGGGAGATCCAGGAAATTACAGGCCAGTCAGTCTGACATCAATACCGGGTAAGTTGGTGGAAACTGTTATTAAGGAAAGAATTAGTAGGCACATTGATGAACAAAAACTATTGAGGCAGACTCAGCATAGGCTCTGTAAGGGAAGATCTTGTCTCACTAACCTGTTAGTGTTTTTTGAGGGAGTGAACAAACATGTGGACAAGGGGGACCCAATAGATATTATTTACCTTGATTTCCAGAAAGTTTTTGATACAGTTCCTCATCAAAGGCTCCTAAGTAAGCTCAATAGTCATGGGATAAAAGGACAAGTCCTCTTGTGGATCAAAACCTGGCTTATAAATAGGAAACAGAGAGTGAGTATAAATGGGAAACTTTCTCAGTGGAGGGTGGTAAGCAGTGGGGTACCACAGGGATCAGTACTCGGTCCAAAGGGATCTGTGGAGGATGGGTGAGTGGGCGTCAACGTGGCAAATGGGGTTCAATGTGGCCAAGTGCAAAGTGATGCACATTGGAGTCAAAAGTCCTAAATATAAATACACGTTGATGGGGTCTGAACTGACAGAGACTGACCAAGAGAGAGATCTTGGAATCAAGGTAGATAACTCAATGAAAATGTCTAGACATTGTGTAACTGCAATAAAGAAGGCCAACATTATGCTGGGGATTATTAGGAAGGGAATTGAAAACCAATCAGCCAGTATCATGATTTGTTGTTGTTGTTGTTCAGTCGCACAGTCGAGTCCGACTCTTTGCGACCCCATGGACCAGATTATGCCAGGCCCTCCTGTCTTCCGCTGTCCGCTGAAGTTTGCTCAATTTCATGTTCGTTGCATCGATGACACTGTCTAACCATCTCATCCTTTGCCGTCCCCTTCTTCTTTGACCTTCAATCTTTCCCAGCATCAGGGTCTTCTCCAGTGAATGCTCCCTTCTCATTTGGTGGCCAAAGTATTTGAGCTTCAGCTTCAGGATCTGGCCTTCCAGGGAACAGTCAGGGTTCATTTCTTTTAGGATGGACTGATTTGATCTCCTTGCAGTCCAAAGGACTCTCAAGAGTCTTCTCCAGCACCATAGTTCAAAAGAATCTATTCTTCGGCGCTCGGCCTTCCTTATAGTCCAACTCTTGCAGCCATACATTACTACGGGGAATACCATTGCTTTGACCATGCAGACTTTTGTTGGCAAGGTGATGTCTCTGCTTTTTATCATGCTGTTTAGGTTTGCCATCGCTTTCCTCCCAAGGAGCAGGCGTCTTTTAATTTCATGGCTGCAGTCACCATCTGCAGTGATCTGGGATCCTAGGAACGTGAAGTCTGTCACTATTTCTATGACTTCCCCTTCTATTTGCCAAGGAGTGATGGGGCCAGATGCCATGATCTTAGTTTTTTTGATGTTGAGCTTCAAGCCCACTTTTGCGCTCTCCTCTTTCACCCTGAGCAAGAGGTTCTTTAGGTCCTCTTCACTTTCTGCCATCAGAGTGGTATCGTCTGCATATCTGAGGTTATTGATCTTTTCCCCAGCAATCTTAACTCCCGCTTGTGATTCATCCAGGCCAGCATTTCGCATGATGTACTCTGCATATAAATTAAATAAGCAAGGTGACAATATACATCCTTGTCGTACTCCTTTTCCTATGCTAAACCAATCAGTTGTTCCATATCCGGTTCTAACTGTTGCTTCCTGACCCATACAGGTTTCTCAGGAGACAGGTGAGGTGGTCTGGTACTCCCATCTCTTTAAGAACCTGCCATAGTTTATTGTGATCCACACAATCAAAGGCTTTAGCATAGTCAATGAAGCAGAAGTAGCTGTTTTTCTGGTACTCTCTTGCTTTCTCCATAATCCAGCGAATGTTGGCAATTTGATCTCTAGTTCCTCTGCCTCTTTGAAACCCAGCTTGTACTTCTGGCAGTTCTCTATCCACGTACTGTTGGAGCCTAGCTTGTAGGATTTTGAGCATGACCTTGCTAGCGTGTGAAATGAGTGCAATTGTGTGATAGTTTGAACATTCCTTGACATTGCCCTTCTTTGGGATTGGAATGTACACTGACCTTTTCCAATCCTGTGGCCATTGTTGTGTTTTCCAAATTTGTTGGCAAATTGAGTGCAGCACTTTAACAGCATCTTCTTTTAAGACTTTGAATAACTCAGCTGGGATACCATCACCTCCACTAGCTTTGTTGTTAGTAATGCTTTCTAAGGCCCATTTAACTTCGCTTTCCAGGATGTCTGGTTCGAGGTTAGTGATTATACCATCGTGGTTGTCAAGGACATTGAGGTCCTTCTTGTATAGTTCTTCTGTGTATTCTTGCCATCTTTTCCTAATCTCTTCTGCTTCTGTTAGGTCCCTACGATTTTTGTCCTTTATCATGGCCAGCTTTGCATGGAACGTTCCCTTGATTTCTCCAATTTTCTTGAAGAGATCTCTAGTCCTTCCCAATCTATTGTTTTCCTCTATTACTTTGCATTGTTCATTCAGGAAAGCCTCCTTATCTCTCCTTGCTGTTCTCTGGAAATCTGCATTCAGTTGGGCAAATCTTTCCTTTTCACTGTTGCCTTTAGCTTTCCTTCTTTCCTCTGCTATGTGTAAAGCCTCATCAGACAGCCACTTTGCTTTTTTGCATTTCTTTTTCTTTGGAATGGCGGTGATTGCTGCCTCCTTTACAATGTCACGGACCTCTGTCCATAGTTCTTCAGGCACTCTGTCTATCAAATCTAGTCCCTTAAACCTATTATTCACCTCTATTGTATATTCATTGGGGATGCGATCTAGGTCAAATCTGAATGGCCTTGTGTTTTTCCCAACTTTCTTCAATTTAAGTCTGAATTTTGCAATGAGTAGCTCATGATCTGAGCCACAGTCAGCTCCAGGTCTTGTTTTTACTGACTGGATAGAGCTTCTCCATCTTTGACTGCAAATTATATAGTCAATCTGATTTCGGTGTTGCCCATCTGGTGATGTCCATGTGTAGAGATGCCTCTTAGGTTGTTGGAAAAGGGTGTTCGCTATGACCAGCGTGTTCTCTTGACAAAACTCTGTTAGCCTTTGCCCTGCTTCATTTTGTTCTCCAAGGCCAAACTTGTCTGTTATTCCGCTTACCTTTTGATTTCCTACTTTAGCATTCCAGTCCCCTATGATGATGAGGACATCATTTTTTGGTGTTAGTTCTATGAGCTGTTGTAGGTCTTCATAGAACTGGTCCACTTCAGCCTCTTCTGCAGCAGTGGTTGGGGCATAGACTTGGATTACTGTGATATTGAATGGTTTACCTTGGATTCGGACCGAGATCATTCTGTCATTTTTGAGATTGTATCCCAGTACTGCCTTTCTCACTCTCTTGTTGACTATAAAGGCCACACCATTTTTTCTACAGGATTCCTGGCCACAGTAGTAGATATAATGGTTTTCTGAGTTAAATTCGCCCATTCCTGTCCACTTTAGTTCACTGATTCCCAAGATGTCGATGTTCATTCTTGCCATCTCATTTTTGACCACGTCAAGCTTACCTTGATTCATAGATCTTACATTCCAGGTTCCTATGCAGTATTGTTCTTTGCAGCGTCGGACTTTCCTTTCACCGTCAGACACATCCACAACTGAGCGTCCTTTCGGCTTTGGCCCAGCCACTTCACTCTTTCTGGGGTTACTCGTACTTGCCCTCTGCTCTTCCCCAGTAGCATATGGGACACCTTCCGACCTGAGGGGCTCATCTTCCGGCGTCATATCTTTTATCCTTTTGTTACTGTCCATGGGGTTTTCTTGGCAAAGATACTGGAGTGGGTTGCCATTTCCTTCTCCAGGGGATCACGCTTGGTCTGAGTTCTCTGCTGTGGCCTGTCCGTCCTGGGTGGCCCTCCACGGCATAGCCCACAGCCTCATCGAACCACGCAAGCCCCCTCGCCATGACAAGGTAGTGATCCATGAGGGAGAGTATCATGATGCCCCTGTATAAATCATTGGTGCGACCTCATTTGGAGTACTGTGTACAGTTCTGGTCGCCACATCTCAAAAAGGATATTATAGCATTGGAAAAAGTGCAGAGAAGGGCAACTAGAATGATAAAAGGGTTGGAACACCTTCCCTATGAAGAAAGATTAAAATGCTTGGGGCTCTTTAGCTTGGAGAAACGATGGCTGAGGGGTGACATGATCAAGGTTTATAAGATTATGAATGGGATTGAGCAGGTTGAGAAAGAAGTACTTTTCTCCCTTTCTCACAATACAAGAACTCGTGGGCACTCCATGCAATTGCTGAGCAGTCGGGTTAGAACAGATAAAAGGAAATACTTCTTCACCCAAAGAGTGTTTAACATATGGAATTCACTGCCACAGGAGGGGGTGGCAGCTACAAGCATGGACAGTTTCAAGAGGGAATTAGATAAACATATTGTCAGGACCCTCAGTTAGTCAGTCAAAACACCAGGCCTCATTTGGTGAAATAAGGATAGCATTTATTAGACTGCAATACTAAGGCACTAGAACAGAAGCATTGTTAAGAATAACTTGAATACATAAAGCACTTGGGGTTATACTCTAAGGGGGGGAAAGAACCCCCCCAACCTCTACCAATGGTTAGCAAGCCTGCGCGCGGGAAAACTAAGAGGTTCTAAATTACTACATTCCCACCCAGCAAAAGTTCCCATGCCTAGCTGTTGTCTTTAGGAAAACGAAAGTAGACATCAAGCCTAGCTCCAAGGCCATTTAGGCCTGGGCAAGGTGGAGATAGCCCGGTCTCCCAGGCAACCTCGTCACCTCCCCGCATACCAACAGAAAACCAGATACATTTTTTGACATCTCATCTCCTCCCTTTACCCCTATGGCAGGGATACCTGACACATATGGAGCAGAAGTCCCTCAGTGGCTATTAGCCACAGGGTATAGATGGGAGTTCTCAGTCTGGGGCAGGTGATGCACTCTATTCTTGGTGCTGGAGGGGGCAGCAGTGGGAGGGCTTCTAGTGTCCTGGCCCCACTGCTGGACCTCCTGATGGCACCTGGTATATTTTGGCCGCTGCGTGACAGAGTGTTGGACTGGATGGGCCGTTGGACTAGATGGGCCATTGGCCTGATGCAACATGGGCTTCTCTTATGTTCTTATGTTCTTATACTGAGAAGAGAGGGGGAAACAATGGCACGGAGTTGGGATGTCCTGATCAGATCATCTCGATGCCACAAGAGCGCGCTGGAGTGATCAGACAGGGGAAAGTCCATCCGTGGCCTATAGCAATGCATTTGCTACCAGAGTTTTCCTGGTGTCTTTTTACTTCGCTTCTGTGGCAGAGCAAAACGGGTTGCCGATGGGCAAAGGACGCTTCCCAGATGTTCATGTCTGATCATGCCCTTTAAATTCGCTTGGCATTCGTGCCTATGGCACGGCTAATTGTGCATGTGATCACGCCCTGAGAAGCCAATTCAGGAATTGGCAGCACTGTTTTAACTGCGCCGAGTGTTTGTATGTGTGGTGGGGCTTAGAAATCTGTGTGTAGAATGGAAACTAATAATTAGTGCATGAAAGTGAACAGGTTTTTTTTCAACTGCTTTTTCCGCCTCTAGAGCAAAACAGTGAATTCCTAAAAATATCTCAGCATTATTTTGCCGTTCCTAGTACCTGCACTGGTACTGAACAAATCCTCTCGCGTATGAAGGCTCAATGGACAGATGAACGAAAGAGTTTGCAGAGGCATACAACCCTGTTTCTGCTTAAGCTTGCAGTGCAGGTTCGGCAGTATCATTTGCAGTGATTTTTATGGCTGCCTCACTGAAGTGCCAGCAGAGCTCAAGGGGAGTGTGCTGGCCTTCACCAAACAGGGTGCCCTGCCTCAGGAAACACAAAAGCCAATGGGGAAGGTAATCAAGAAGGTTAAACTACAGGAGACCTCTAATCTACGCATGCTGTTCATTGTTATGGCTGGCAGTTCTAATAAGAAGGGAAGGCCAGTCTGAATCTTTTGCCGGGCACTTCTTAGGAATCTGAGAGGAAGAAGCTAAAATTCTCCATGGTTGCTGGTGTCACTTTGCCTGTTATTTTCTGTCTGTTTTCTTTTGTGCTTTTGTTAAATTCTTGTCCTGCTTGTAAAAGAACAAAACAAAAGTACTTTTCATTAGTTGCTGTAGACTTTCCGGGTTGTGTGGCCGTGGTCTTGGCATTGCAGGACCTGACGTTTCGCCAGTAGCTGTGACTGGTATCCTCAGAGGTATAACACAGAAAGATGGAGTACTCTCTGTGTCAAGGTGAGCAGAAAAATGGTAGGCAAGTAATTTATTTCTACCCTGGAAGGTGGGGTAGGGCTGAGTCATTATCTTGTAGGAGTTCTCCAGGCTATTAACATGCTAATAGAGGAGCTTTCCTGAGGAGGTTCTTTTGTCTATGGATTGTTTCCTGAGGAGGTTTGAGGAGGTTCTTTTGTGTGTGGAATGACTATTGAAACTCTAATCTTATCTGTAGTGCTATTGCCAGCTGTCAAGCATTTTGTGTTTTTCAGGACAGGAAACCATGCCCTATTTATTTTTAAACTCTCTTCTTTCCTGTTGAAATTGTGTTTATGTTTATTAATTTCAATGGCTTCCCTGTGTAATCTGACATGGTAATTGGAAGTGTTGTCCAGTCTTTCAGTGTCTTGGAACAAAATGCTGTGTCCTGTTTGAGTTAGGCTATTTTCAGCCACTGCTGATTTTTCAGGTTGGCCAAGTCTGCAGTGTCTTTCATGTTCTTTTATTCTTGTCTGAATGCTACGCTGTGTGGTCCCGATGTAAACTTGTCCACAACTGCATGGTATGCGGTATACTCCTGCAAAAGTGAGGGGGTCTCTTCTGTCTTTTGCCGATCATAGCATCTGTTGTATTTTTCTGGTGGGTCTGAATACTGTTTGTAGGTTGTATTTTTTCATAAGTTGTCCCATCTGATCCGTGATTCCTTTGATATATGACAAAAACACTTTTCCTGTGGGAGACTGTTTTTCCTCAGTTGTTTGTTTTACCTTTGGTTTAATCGCTCTTCTGATTTCATTCTTAGAGTAGCCATTTGCTTGAAGTGTGTGGTTAAGATGATTTAGTTTGTCATTTCGCATATCTGTCTTGCACAGTCTACTAATGTTTTTATTATGCCTCTTTTTTGCCGAGGGTGGTGATTGGAGTTTTTGTGTAAATAACGGTCCGTGTGAGTTGGTGTTCTGTAGACTTTGTGACCTAATAGAAGGTTTGCTTTGCGGATGACCATGATATCTAGAAATGGGAGTTTTCCCTCGACTTCTTTTTCCATGGTGAATCTTATGTTGGGGTGGATGTTGTTGAGGTGGTCTAAAAACTCCATCGATTCTACTTCTCCATGGCTCCATATGATAAAGGTATCATCTACGTACCGGAACCAGACAGTTGGTTTGTGAGGTGCAGATTCTAAAGCTGTTTTTTCAAAATGTTCCATGTAGAAGTTTGCTGTAACTGGGCTGAGAGGGCTTCCCGATAAAAGTACTTTGTTTTGCACTCAAATATTTGTCTTACATTTTTCCTACCCCTTGCCATCCAATCTCTTCTTTTACTTTGCTGTTTGTGAAGGGCGGATAGCCTCGTCTGTCTTACAATGAGCAAGAAGAAGAAGGGGGGGGGAGGGACGAAGGAAGATGGAAGAGAAAGACGAAAAGATTTTGAGTTGGTCCTGATGAACATTCTGTTTGAGAAATATCTGATGTTTATTTACACTCTGAAACCATTGAGATTAGCGTTCCGGATCTGAAGATTTGTACATAATGACTTCTTCTTGGATCCTTCCTGTAGGGACATACATAATTTTGTAAGTAATGATTTTCATCTTTGTGCTGTGGGTTGGCTTTATTAAAATACATTAAATCGAAATGAATTTTCAGAGTTGAGTCCTGAGATTGGCACTTACTATGTAGACTGCACTGAGATTGAAGCATACTGGAAACTTTTTATTCCCTGTTCATAGGAGCATGCTTAGAATTTAAGAGGAAAATAAGTTCACCACATACTGAGACGATGCATGCCTTTTACTGCTTTTTCGCATATTCCAGGTTTGGTACTTGTTTTCGAAATGGGTGGCTAAAGGGGAGAATCTGATGTATTTGGCACAGATCTGGATTCCATGGATCTGTTCTGTGAATGATGGTGTTTATTCCCAACAGAAAGCACCACCATTTTGCTCACAGATTGGCATGACCCAGCCTCAGGGAAAGCATCTTGCAAACTCTGTTGCTGTTTACTGGAAGGTATTCCGTTTACTTACTTTTAGCATATACAGATCAATGGTCCATTTAATCCAGTATCCTGTTTCCAGCAGTGGTCTGTCAGGAATGCCCACAGACAGGGCCCACAGAAAGCAGCTCTGTCCTGCTAACAGCTCTCTCCTTCTAACTGCTCCTCACCTTATGACAACCAGAGGTATTCCACCTCTGAATCTGGAGGCCTCATTTGACTAATGGGGTTAATAGCCGGTGATAGATCTAACCTCCATAAATCATCACCAGTAGATCCAGGGATGCATTGAGATGGCTGCAAAAACAAAATTAATCATCTGGAGATGCAAGTGTCAGGTAGCCCTGTCATGGGGGTGGAATGTGGAGGGAGTACTCTCAGTCTACCAGCCTCTGAACATACTATTCCTACTGTCTGTATGTTATCATTTGTATGACCTTGTAGACGCTCCAGCTGCAGACTTCCTAAACTGGGAAATAATGACTTTTAGATTGTTTACTTGCTTCTCCCGCTTGCTTAGCCTGTGCATGTGAACAATACCCATTGGCTTCAGCTCATTCAGGGGGTGTTTGGTTGTAGTATAATTTAGGTGGCCCTATTGCACCCGGGCATTCCTGACACAAACTGTACACATGTCTTTAGTTCTGATTCACCAATAAACAGATTTCTTCTGAAGAAGCCCTGTGTTGCGTGACCTGACCAAGGAGCCTGACAGCCGGTATCCAGGCCATGTCTGCGCATATTGTCTCTTTTGATAATGTTAGAATATATATATATATATATATATATATATATAAATTATCCCAAATGTTGATGGGGCAGGATAGCATATTGGGATGTGTCTTTATTTAGAAGGGGGTAACATTTGTCTCAACTTGAATAACTTCTGTCTCACTCCGTTTTGGATGTTATCATGGGCCCCTGGAGGTTGGCACTTCATGAAACTTCACAAATGTATTGGAAGTAATTATACCAGATGAGACAACTGTGAGACAATTCTGGTCACCATTCAGAGGGCATATTAAGAGAACTCCTGAAGTTCTGGAAGGGATTGAATGCTAATTTCCACAGAGCCCTTACTAATATTTAGTAGCCCAGATTTCCCCCAAGGATTCTTGAAAGGTGATAACTTCCAAGTTTTGTAGGAACTAGATGTCCCTAAAATTCAGCAGTACCTCAAAATATTTATGATGCATTATGTACACAGTGTTTCTTCAGGATCACAATGAGTTTTTTATGGGCATGAGCAAGTAGCATAACAATGGTATCTGTCTGCAAAAGATCATTTTCCTCTTGGTACCTGTAAATCCTTTTGTTCTCTGTGTCTTACGGCCCTCTTAATGAACAAAGTCTTGATGCCAGATAATGTCGGTAAATCCTAAAAGTGAATAGAGAAAAATACTTCTTGTGCTCAGGTGTTTAGAATTTGGAGTAAGACACCTGGATTTCTGTAGCAGCTCCAGACGCAGCCTTGTCTGTTATGATACAGAAGTGCCATTCTTGGAAGTGATAAGCAAAACAGAAGCCTAGAGAGGTTCGTAGTGCAGAGTGCTGGAATTCATGATACACTATGTCTTCGGAAGCCATACGCTCCTCAAAGCAATGTCCTAATTTGGTACTAGCTATATACTCAGCAGGGCCTTCCAACTAATTATTGCTTCCTGATTTATAGGGGTGAACATAAGAACATAAGAGCAGCCAATGTTGGATCAGGCCAGTGGCCCATCCAGTCCAACACTCTGTCACACAGTGCCCAAAAATACCAGGTGCCATCAGGAGGTGCATCAGTGGGGCCAGGACACTAGAAGCTCTCCCACTGTTGTCCCTGCCCCAAGCACCAAGAATACAGAGCAGCACTTGCCCCAGAGTTCCTATCTATACCTTGTGGCTGATAGCCACTGATGGACCTCTGCTCCATATGCTTATCCAATTCCCTCTTGAAGCCGTCCATGCTTGTAGCCACCACCTCCTCCTGTGGCAGTGAATTCCATGTGTTAATCACTCTTTGGGTGAAGAAGTAATTGTGTGTGAGAGAGATACATGTTTGGTACACTCATGTGATATAATTTTATGTACACAACTGAAATGTCTCATCAGAGATTGGAAACCATGGTTAATATTTGGGTAGGAGACCTCAAAGGAAAATCAGGATTGTTAAGCAGAGGCAGGCAATAGCAAACCACCTCTGAACATCTCTTGCCTTGAAAACCCCATGAGAGGTCCCCATAAGTCAGTTGCAACGTGATGGCATATTATTATTAGACTTCTGACCATTTCTTCTTAAGCACCTGAGCATGATGCTTCTAACAAATTTAGATCTCCGGCCTACTGCTGCAGAATGTCATCCTTATCTCTCTAGATGCATCCAATTCACAGGAGCAGTTCTCGACTCAGATTGCACCTGAGCATTTCTGGCTGCTAAAAGGGGAGGCTGCATGGTCATCAGGTCCATCCCCTGCTCCCAATAGACTGCCCTTCAAATCCTGCATCTCCTGGGTCTCATGACTGCCACATGTTTGTAGTACCTTTTTTCAAGAGGTGTTGAAGGAAGATTCTCCAGAGCTCGTTCATTTAGGCATTCTGGCCTCTGAGGGACTCACAGTCTTTCACCTCCCACCACATGGTCTTCACATCCTCTGCTGATGGGTGGAACCTCACTACAGAGTGCACTAGCATTCCTTCATCTTTACCTCTGGGCTTCCCAGTGGGTTTGTGTGACCCATTGCAAGGAACACCCAGCCTGTAGGGCGTAGTTATATCATGGATCAGGTACAATCTGCCAGAGTTTCTGGTGAGGACCTGCAGGCTGTTCTTCTACGGGGCAGGACCATCCAGATAGCCACAGACAATACGGCCACCTAACAGAGGAATATGGGTTCTTGCATCCTCTATTACCTTATTCTCCTGATCTCACCTGTTCTCATTGTCAGGTAGACTAGCTGGCTCTTCTCCTGGCAGTCTGACTGCTCAGGGACCATGAAGAAGAGGCTGATTGTAACTGATCAGCCTCAGGCAGATTGTGCACATGTTCCATAAAAGTGAGATCCCATAAAGCCCGTGTCTAGTTCTCACCTAGTTTGGCTATTACTGCGATTTCTCCTGTTAAATGAGCCTTCCTCTCCCTTATCTGCTGTTCATTGTTTCTTCCAAACGGTAAATTCAGAATAGCTTTATGCTTATTATATTATGAATATAGCTGCTGATTTCTGTCAACATCAGTGGGCAATTATTCTTGCCAGCGTGTGGGGCTAGGCACAGAAGTCTCATTAGAAAGCATAAAAGGCTTTCTTCTTCACCTGATGAAGTATTTCAGAAAGCAAAAGAAGAAGGAAAAGAAGGAAAAATTGTGTAGGTATTTTTAAAATGTAGAATGTATGGGAAGGAAGTATGTGGCTCCATTGTCAGTTTGCTTTATCTGTTGAGTAACATTTTAGAACCCAAACTTATCTCTCCCAAGTAAATCTTTTCATTTATCTTTTCTTGAACTTAGTTTTGGAGAAATCAATAGAAATTATCAGGAGTGCTTTTTTGGCAGAAGATCACCTTTGGAATGCATAACTTCAAATATTTGCTTAATCCCTTCATTACTGACTTCAGATCTAGGCTGCTGAATGTTCTCTTTCTTTGCTCAACTGATACCAGTTGAGTTGGGGGTCCTCCATCCTGACTGGTGGGACAGATAACATTGGGGAACAAATATTCTGGAGCACTTTGGGCCTGGATTTGACTTGGGGCATCTGGGGAGGGAGGCTTCAGCCTTCCTTCCCGGGCGGTTTCCCCATGCTGAAATGTTGGGAAAGAGGGGGCAGCGCACACGGAGTTCCACATGACCATTTCAGCTCAGGAAAACAGTGCAGGAGGGAAGGCCGAAGCCTCTTCCCACCCTGCCCTGTGCTTGCAAGCCGGATGTCGCCCACAGCACTCGTATACATTTCATGAAGTGCATGTTGGGGGGGGGGGTTTCTGGCACCAAAGTAGCACGTTTACCATCAGAATTCACTCCAGGGCTGCTCCGGGTCTGAAGAGAAGGACCTTGCATTGGTCATTCCAACAGTGAAACAGGGAGGGTGTGGATGTGGCCTGGCCAGACCTCTGCCCGATAGCGGCTCTTTCTCAGCTCAAGGATAAAAAAATAAAACTTAACAGAATCTTTATTTATTTTCCTCTTCTATTTGGTCATGATGTTAAGGGCAGGATTAAAAAGAAACTTTTAAGATGTACTTCTGCATTGTTATTAACATCCACAGTGTCCCCCCCATATAAATTTTACTGAGCTGAAATGCAGATTTACACCTGTGAAATATAAAATCCATAGAATATACATAACATTTATAAAAACATATGTCAACAGAAAATGGGAAAGCATTAACACCAGAATGTCAAAATACAGTGTTGATGAATAGGAGTCCCGCCCCCCCCGAGCTCTTGTGTTGATTGTTTGTTGCTAATGCATTTTGAGGCCTGATCATCCTAACTGAAGGCGCAATTGGTGAGAGGGACTTTTGATTACATGCTGTCATTCCAGAAGTCATAGCTTGAAAATAAAACCACACATTAGACACACGCAGCTGCCACTGGAGCCAATCCCCAGTTTTAACAGGGCTTGAATGTCTTGGCTCCAGCAATTCCAGTTTGGAGATCACACCCTCTGGATGGTGGATTTAAGCGTACAAGGTTAAGGAAAAGGTCCTGGTTGACAGTTCTCACTGATAAGATAGGGGCTGATAAACAAACCTTGATCTCAAAAGATGAGGGATTGATACAGAAACAGATCCTTTGGACCCTAAGCAAAGAGGGTTTTAAAGCTAAAGATTTAATAGGAATCCTCTGGGATTAGCTGGACTGATCTTTTCCCCTCACTGCAGGGTCCATGTAACTTCATCTGTTGTGAGAACTGGGGGGGACGGGGACGGATGGGGCAGACAGAGATGACATGGGCATATGCTGTCCTTTGCCCCTTGCGCTCAAAGGGGGAATCTAGATAGATCTCTCTTTATCTTACATTTGAAATTAAACGCTTGTGACTTGCAGTCCTGTATGGCCTCATGCAAGCAGTCTTGTTTGTTGAAATGCTTCCAGTGTTTTGGAAGTTTCTTTCAAGGATGCAGGGAATGTTTATTGGTTTATTTGTTTTTGAATTTTGCTTGGAGTTGGAAACTCAGTTTGTTGAAAGAGATCATCCTGTCTGTCTAGCAGCAATGAAAACGCTGCCTGAGGAACCAATCTTCCACAGATAGTTTAGAGTTTTGCTGCTGATGGGGTTCATCAAGACTGTCTGGAAAGGCGATTCTCAGCCAAAAACGTTTGACCAACATGGGATGTGTACATTCCTTAAGAGTATTTAGTAATCAGCACTATCTGAGTTGTTTCCTGCAAGTGCATATGTGCCATTTTAATATCACAGATGCATAAAAGAGAGCCAGCAGTGCAGTGTTGGAACAGAGTTTGGGAGGCCCTGAGTTCAGATCCCTGCTCTGCCAGGAAGCTTACTGGGTGCCCTGGGGCCAGGCACACTGTCTTAGCCTCGCTTAACTCACAGGTGAGGAAGGTTGGAGTACAAATGTAATAGATAACCCAAACATTCACATGTAACCTAAAAGCTGACTTGGATATTCCAAACCAGAATCTAAGATGTTGCTGTAAGTGTGGAAAACCTTGCATGATGTTTCTCTGCACTATAACCGTCGGAATAAACTTAACCATATTTATCTGAAGCATCTGAAGTCACAGTATGTCAGTCTAAAATTTGGAAGACCCAGGTTCAAATCCCTACTCTGCCATGAAACTTGCTTGGTGACCCTGGGCCAGTTACTCTTTCTCAGCCTAACCTACCTCACATGGTTGTTGTGCGGATAAAGTGGAGGAGAGGGAAAAGATGTACACTACTGTGAGCAGTTTAAAAAAATAAATAAAAATCTATTAAGTAAGGAGAGAACCCTGTTGATGAATTGGACAATGTGGACATTGGGAGAATGTACCCCTATTTTTTTTAATGGATTCTCTATGTTTTAGGGTGATTGTTTTTATTGTTACTACCAATATTTTCAATTCTTCCACTTCTCCCCCTTGCTCCCACCCTTTCCTGAGTGTAGCATTGTGGTGTATTTTTACTGTGACCTCTTGAAGGACGTGGACTTGCATATAGAGGTCTTATCTGCTGTTCTCCATCTTGACCCCTTGGAATGGTGTAGTAACAATATTGATGAAAACACCTAGCAGCCTAGGTGCTTGTACAAAAAGTATATTTAAAAAGATGTAACTGGAATGCAGTAGGGCTTATTTCCAAATGAGTTCTCTTAGGACAGTAGCCGTAATTACCCATTATTTGCAGTAGAGTAGGGTAAAAAGTTCCTTCAGCTCTGCACTTTAGTCTGCACTCTTCAGAATAATGAGGGTATGGCATAAAATAAAGCTACATAAATTGTCACAGTTTATATGATGGACCCCTGCTGCTTTTTCCCCCCTGTGAGGCAGATTTTCTTGCCAAAATGCTAAATAACTGTTCCCAACTCTGTCTGAGCAGCCCCTTTGGTAGTGTGTGGTAATAAACGGTTTATGGCTTTCTGAGTGTCCCACCCTGTGGTAGAGAAGATGTTTGGCTTTTGCCCAGGCCAGAGATTGCTTATAGATAAGCAGGAGCCCACTTGTTATTTCCTTTGTAAATGGCACTTTTAACTTTAAAAGGGGTAACTTCTATGAAATGAGGGGACATGTGAAGAGGAAACAGAAAGTAAAAGTTAAAAGGGTCAAAACCATTGGGGAAGCTTGGAGACTATTTAAAACTACAATCCTAGAAGCTCAGATAAAATATATATAAAAAATGTTTCCTCAGGTTAGGAAAGGCACAAATAGGTATAGAAAAAGGCCTGCATGGTTAACAAACAAAGTAATGGAAGCTGTTAAAAGGTAAGAAGGATTCCTTTAAGCAGTGGAAAGCCAGTCTCAGTGAGGTTGACAAAAGGGAACACAGGCTGTGGCAAATAAAATGCAAGTCTGTGATCAGGCAGGCAAAAAGGGAATATGTGGAGCCTATTGCACAAATCATAAAGACCAACAATAAAACTTTCTTCAAATACATTAGAAGCAGGAAACCAGCCAGGGAGGCAGTGGGGCCCTTGGATGACCAAGGGGTAAAAGGATTACTGAAGCACGATAGGGAAATGGCTGAGAAGTTGAATGCATTTTTTGCCTCTGTCTTCACTGTGGAAGAGGAGAAGTGCTTGCCCACTCCAGAACTGCTGATTTCGGGAGGGGTGTTGAAAGACCTGAGGCAGATTGAGGTAATGAGAGAGGAAATCCTACGACTGATAGACAACTTAAAAACTGATAACTCACCAGGCCTGGATGGCATACATCCAAGAGTTCTGAAAGAAGTCATATATAAATTTGTGGGTCTCCTTACAAAAATATGTAATCTTTCATTAATTTTTGCCTCCATTCCTGAGGACTGGAAGGTAGCTAATGTCACCCCCATCTTTAAAAAGGGTTCCAGAGGAGATCTGGGAAATTACAGCCCAGTTAGTCTGATGCCAATACCAGGTAAGTTGGTGGAAACTGTTATTAAGGAGAGAATTAGTAGGTACATTGATGAACAAAAACTACTGAGGCAGACTCAGCATCGGTTCTGTATGGGAAGATCTTGTCTCACTAACCTGTTAGTGTTCTTTGAGGGGGTGAACAAATATGTGGAGAAGGGGGACCCAATAGATGTTGTTTACCTTGACTTCCAGAAAGCTTTTGATAAAGTTCTTCATCAAAGTCTCCTGAGTAAGCTCAATAGTCATGGGATAAAAGGACAAGTCCTCTTGTGGATCAAAAACTGGCTAATTAATAGGAAACAGAGAGTGAGTATAAATGGGCAGTTTTTTTCAAGTAGAGGGTGGTAAGCAGTGGGGTACCGCAGGGAGCAGTGCTCAGTCCTATGCTTTTTAACTTGTTTATTAATGATTTGGAGTTGGGAGTAAGCAGTGAAGTGGCTAGATTTGCAGATGATATGAAATGGTTCAGGGTGGTGAAAAGCAGGGAGGCTTGTGCGGCACTCCAAAGGGATCTGTCGAGGATGGGCGAGTGGGTGTTAGCGTGGCAAATGGGGTTCAGTGTGGCCAAGTGCAAAGTGATGCACAGTGGGACCAAAAATCCTAACTATAAATACACGTTGATGAGGTCCAAACTGGCAGAGGCTGACCAAGAGAGAGATCTTGGAGCTGTAGTAGATAACTCCCTGAAAATGTTGAGACAGTGTGTGACTGCAATGAAAAAGGCCAACGCTATGCTGGGGATTATTAGGAAGGGAATTGAAAACAAATCAGCCAGTATCATAATGCCCCTATATAAATCAATGGTGCAACCTCTTTTGAAATACTGTGTGCAAATCTGGTCACCACATCTCAAAAAGGATACTATAACATTGGAAAAAATGCAGAAAAGGGCAACTAGAATGATAAAAGGGTTGGAACACTTTCCCTATGAAGAAAGGTTAAACGCTTGGGGCCCTTTAGCTTGCAGAAATGACGGCTGAGCAGTGACATGATAGAGGTTTACAAGATTATGCATGGGATAGAGCAGGTAGAGAAAGAAGTACTTTTCTCCCTTTCTTACAATAGAAGAACTCATGGGCACTCCATGAAATTGCTGAGCAGTTGGGTTAGAACGGATAAAAGGAAGTACTTCTTCATCCAAAGATTGATTAACACATGGAATTCACTGCCACAGGAGGTGGTGGCAGCTACAAGCATGGACAGTTTCAAGAGGGAATTAGATAAACATATGGAGCAGAGGTCACAAGGTATAGATAGGAACTCTTGGTTTGGGGCAAGTGATGCTCTGTATTCTTGGTGTTGGGGGGGGGGGTCAGCAGAGGGAGGGCTTCTAGTGCCCTGGCCCCACTGCTGGACCTCCTGATGGCACCTGGTATTTTTGGCCACTGTGTGGCAGGGTATTGGACTGGATGGCCATTGTCTGATCCAGCATTGGCTTCTCTTAAGTTCTTATGCTCACTTGACATGAAGTAAAGTTCAAACGGAAAGGATGATTTTAATAAATAGCCATGGTTGGGTTAGGACTATGCAGGGGATGAGAAAACTAAGGTAAACTTTGTTATATTTACAAATTATGATATTTGTAAATGGCTGCATTTGGATTCAGAAGAACAAGACTTGAAAGAGGAGAATAAAATGGGTAAGATAATGGGTTACAAAAGGTAGCTGACAAAGACCAAAAATTCCTGTAGCAGCTAGAAAAATTCTGGATTTCTTGTGGCTTTAATTTGCAAACCTCCTTCTGGTTAAATATTTACTAAAAAGTGTGCTGTCTGTCTATTTTTATATTGCATTTGCTATTTTAGCACTATTGCTTATTAATAAAGGCATATTATTAGGGAACTGTAGATGGGGGGCAGCTGGCTACCCAGCGGGGAAGCAAGGTGCACCACATAGCTGATGGTGAGGAGCAAGGAAGTTAGGACTCTGGGGAGCTTGAGTTTGTTTATTTAGATCTTTATGTCCCACTTTTCTTCCGGGGTGGGGGTGGGGGCAAAGCAGCTCACAACATCATTCTCCTATTTTGTATTATTTTATCCTCACAACCACCCTGTGTGGTAGGTTAGGTTGAGAGAGTGTGTGACTGGCCCTAGGTTGTCCTTCCATGGCAGAGTGTGGATTTTTGCCTGGATCTCCCCTATGCAGGGGACCATTTGTGGATACCATGTATTGTAAATGGTGGGTTGTCCATGGAGCTGGCCAAGAAGGAGGTGGAGCTCCAGTTAAAGATCCTGCAAGAGAACTGGTTCAAAGTGTTTTGTTGACCAGGTTAGGTACCCCGTACCCCTAATATCTCCAGTGCCTACATCACCCTTGGCTGGGGGGAGGGGGTGCCATGGCTGGCAGGGGCATGGGCCCAGGAGGTGATGTCAAGGCGCAGGGTGAATTTTCCCTACCATAGAAAGTGGTTTCTAGGGTTGTCAGCTGGCCTGGAGAAAATCATCCTGTCCATTTAATAGAGGGCTAATGGGATGTTACTTCCATGTCATGACCATCTTCAACTCCCCATTTCCACCCATGAAGCCTTTGTTGAAGGGTGTTTTTCTGCAGGCCAGGTGGGAATTCTAGTGGTTTCTCTTATTGTCTTTGGAGGCCTGTGAGGCAGAAGAGGATGCAAAATCCTTGCCGTGTATCATAGGGAGCATATTTTTTTAAACAGCAAATTCCACAGGCCAGTTAAGAAGCTATAAATTAATGAATTAATTTCCTTCAGGCTTGATGTTATACCCACAAAGAAGAATAAAAAAATGTGAGGGAAAGGGAGAAGAAAAAGATGATGTTGGGCATGATAAAAAATTCCCAATCTGGAGTTCTTTAAATGGGATGAGTGAAGAGTTTGCCGCTGGCTTATATCTTACATATAGTGCAAAAGGATCTCAGGTTTCAGCGATGCATTCTGGAAAGAAGAAACTAGTATTTGCCCACCCTGAGCTTGTCTGAGCCGATAAGTCTGATTCCAGTCACGTTTACCTCAGGATGAGCTCCACAGAATGAAGTGGGCCTAGCAAGTCACAAAGAGTTCTAAAGGGGGACCTTTGAATCTTTCCACACCAAGATGTCCTACCTGTTTGTGTTTGGAATATGAAACCAAATATGCTCCTATTTTACATGCTATATTTGGCAGTGACGGAGCCCTGCTGGCCGGAGAAGAATGCCTGCAGTTGTCCTGGTGTTGTTGAAAGCTGACTGCTTTGCAAGAGGGAATCCAGTGTGCTTGCCACATTTCAGAGATCTGAATATTTTTTCTCTGATTTGTTGGCACTGGAGGGGGGCGGGGGGGGCTAACTGGATTTCTTTTCCACTTCTGAGGAGTACATAAATAAGTATGTGTACCAGAAGTCAACACCAATAATAACATTGCTATTTCTCTCAAACACCTTCACTCCAGTCTGTTTGGACTGTAATGGTTTCCAGGCTGCTTGTTACTGTCTAAGAACATAAGAACGTAAGAGAAGCCAATGTTGAATCAGGCCAATAGCCCATCTAGTCCAACACTCTGTCACACAGTGGCCAAAAATACCAGGTGCCCTTTCCTAAATCCCACGTGGCTCCGCCTTGGTAGGTAGTGACAGTGGCTTGTGATGTCATTGGCTCCTCCCTATGATGCCACTGGGCCTCGGTTCTTTTAAGGACCTAGCTTAGCAATGCCTCTGGCCCAGCCCCAGCCCCTCCCCCGGAAAATTGGAAAGTCTACGGCCCTTGTCCAGCTTTCATAAGTACACAGATCCGTTTTGTTCCATGACACGCAGGCTGTCCACTGGCCATGGCTTCTGCTACGTGCCGTTTTTACAGGCTTATGTATACAGAACTGCCTTTTAAGAGTATTGCTTCACTTGAAGCATATCTCTAACATTGGTTGAGTTCATGCAAGTGAGAGCACTATCACAAATGGTTCACGTTCCCTCCCATTTGTGTTTTTCATTCTGGGCGCACTGGGGTGGGGCACCAGAAGGTATCCTCGCCTAGTGTGCAAAAAAGTTGGGGCCGGCCGTGGATAGGAGGCATTCCTGGCCACCCTGCTTACCTGCTTTTCAAGGTCAGGGCAAGGTCTGTGAGCACCCCCGAATCTTAACATGCTCTGAAGAAGCCGACGCCACTTTGTCTAGGAGAAGTGGATTCAATCCCTCATCTGCACACTTGGCCACTACAGTGCTCACCCCTAGTTCCAGATCATTTATGAACAAATTAAATAGTACTGCCCCAATACCAATCCTTGTGAGCTTCCACTGCTTACTTTCCTCCAGTGTGAGAACTGTCCATTTATTCCTACTACTGGGGAAATTAAAAGCCGGTAAGTCTCCAGATGACTGAGGCAGCATTTCTAATAACAGCTCTCTGCATCTGCTTTCGGATAAAAGGAAGTCCTTCTTCACCCAAAGAGTGATTAACACATGGAATTCACTGCCACAGGAGGTGGTGGTGGCTACAAGCATGGATGGCTTCAAGAGGGAATTAGATAAACATATGGAGCAGAGGTCCATCAGTGGCTATTAGCCACAAGGTATAGATAGGAACTCTGGGGCAAGTGATGCTCTGTATTCTTGGTGCTTCGGGGGGCCAACAGTGGGAGGGCTTCTAGTATCCTGGCCTCGCTGGTGGACCTCTTGATGTCACCTGGTTGTTGTTGTTCAGTCGCATAGTTGAGTCCGACTCTTCGCGACCCCATGGACCACATCACGCCAGGCCCTCCTGTCTTGCTGTGGGTATCACTGGCCTAATAGAGTGGGCCATGGCAAATAACACTGTCTGTATCTCAAAACTGGGCTAGAAGCCAGACTGACATAGGTCAAGGGCAGATGTGCTGTCCAGGAATACCTGGAGTGTCTCCTGCCATTTAACAAGCTTCTCGCCCCTCTCCCTGCAAAGGCAAAGCTGAAACTAGCCAATAGTAGTATGGATCTTTTTTGATCAACAATATGCAATGTAATTAAAAATGTGTACAATGTAGTATGCCCAGATAGACCGCCACAGCCTCATAGAGCACCGACTTCTGTTGCATCAAGAATAATTCCATCTGGAGGCTGAGAGAGCTATCCTAAGCAGATCTACTCAAAGATAAGGCCCATGATATTAAGTGGCGCTTATTCCAAGGAAAGTACCCTTAAGACTGCAACCCAGAACACACTTTCTTCATTCCCCCCCCCCCACTAATGCTCCCTCTAAGCTGTGGAGTCTTGTGAGCAAAAAATCTACTTTGTGAGCTTCTGGCATTACATTTGAGAGCTAGCGGTTTTGCTGCTGCATAAATTAGTTTGCTCTTGAGCCATCCTTCCTGAGCTAAGACAAAAAAATGTGTGAGCTAGAGGCTAAAAAACTGTGAGCTAGCTCACATTAACTCAACTTAGAGGGAACACTGCCCCCCACTGTGTCGTGTAGGAAGGTTCAGCTGGGCTCCTGTTTGGATACTGGTGGCCAGAAATTATAGCTGAATTCACGCAGCTGTGTAACATAGCAAGGCTAGAGTTAAGTGAAGATAGAAATAGCTGTCAGGCACTACAGGAGAATCTCTTTTACATCTAGAGGTTTTCTACCTTTAAAAAGCCTGCTTCCATATTTGAAATATGTATTTTTACTAATATAGTTGATTTTACTTGTTGTATGCAACTATCCGTAATATTTGGATGAGTTAATATTTTCCCCTACCCCCTTTCCCTTCTGTTTCCCACTTGAGAAAATTAAAAAACTCAATCACAAGATCCTGTTACATACATATTTATATGTGATATATGTAGTGCAGTGTTTCGAGTGCTGGACTAGGGTCTGGGAGGGCCAGTTTGGTGTAGTGTTTAAGTGCATGGACTCTAATCTGGGAGAACCGGCTTTGATTCCCCACTCCTCCATTTGCAGCTACTGGATGACCTTGGGCAAGCCATAGTTCTGTCAAAGCTGTTCTTGGAAAGAGCAGTTTCTACCAGAGCTCTCTCGTCTCCACCTACCTCACAGGGTGTCTGCTGTAGGGAGGGGAAGGGAAAGGGGTTCTGAGACTCCAAGTGAAGGGAGGGGTATAAATCCAGTCTCTGCTTCTTCTTCTTCTGGGAGACCCAGATGTGAATCTCAGTTCTCCCATGGAAAGTTACTGGGTGCACTTGGGCCACCCTCATAAGAACATAAGAGAAGCCAAAGTTGAATCAGGCCAATGGCCCATCCAGTCCAACACTCTGTCACACAGCGACCAAAAATACCAGGTGCCATCAGGAGGTCCAGCAGTGGGGCCCTCCCATTGTTGCCTCCCCAAGCACTCAGAATACAGAGCACACTTGCCCCAGCCTGAGAGTTCCTATCTATACCTTGTGGCTTTTTAGTCATGGCATCCATCTCCTTCACCATCTCTGCTGTCTGCTCAATCTTTTTATTAATTTCAGTTAGTTGGAGCTGCTGAGCTGCAAAATTCTGGTTTAAAGTGGTTAGCTGCTGGTTTATATTTGTCATTTGGTCCAGCAGGGGGCACAAAGAGTCTGCTAACATCTTTGAAATGTCTATGGTAGCATCCGATCAGCTGACCAGACCAGCTGGGTTTGAACTTCCTGAAGAAGGTTTAGCTCTTGCTTGTTTATCCTTCTCAATTCTTTTGCTTGCCATCTTTGAGGATGTTTACTTTTAAAATAGTTTGCCCAAAGTCTCTAAAGTTCGCTCGGTGCTTATGAAGTTCTTGTGAAGTTCTTAAAACAGTTTTGTTTTGCTTTTAATGCCGTCTCCCCCCTTTGAATATCTCAGTCTTTGCGTTTGGGGAGTTCCCTCCCCTGCTCGCTTATATCATGGTGGTGGTGGTGGGGGGAAGCTTTCTGCTTTTAACTCAGTACTTTCGCTTTCATGGACTCACAGTCAATGCCAGCCCAGGGATCCATCTCTGTCCGAGGACTTCGCTTCAGGTACGTTTTGTTCGGCCTCCACTTGCTTGTCCCAGTCAGCGACTCGAGTTCCATTGCAGACGTACAGTGGTGGGACCATCAGGGCAGAAGGGAGCCTCAATTCTCTGGCATTGTGCCAGAGGAGAGGCAATCCTTTAGCGCCCCATGACTCGGGACCCAACACAAGAGTCCCAGGAGTGTGTGTACAATCACACTCCCTCCCAACCGCTGGCGTGCAGATTGCATCCCCAGGAGCTCTCCAGGGACTTGTCTGCCATTGAGATGCTGAAAACCAGAAGTCCAGAGCCGTTCTCTCAAGGGCAGTCCTCAAAAGAGCTCTCTCAGCCCCACATACCTCACAGGGTGTCTGTTGTGGGGAGGGGAAGGGAAAGGAGTTTGTAAGCTCCTCTGAGACTCCTGAGTGAAGGGTGGGGAATAAATCCAATCTTCTCTTCTTCTTCACTTTGCTTTATAAACATAAAACATCAATGAAAGTGAATTTAAAAAAAAATAAGGACATAGACCTCGCAATAGAGCTGCTAACTTCTGCTTTAAAACATACTTGAAGCTTGTGAGGGGCTAGCACGATTTATTAATGGCATATGCTAGTGACCAAGATCAAGGTAATTCATACCATACTATCCCTCATTACTATGCAGGGGTGTCAAAGTTGGACAGTGAAGAAAGCTGACAGGAAGAAAGTTGATTAGTTTGAAATGTGGTGTTGCAGGAGAGTTTCGCAGATACCGTGGATTGCCAAAAAAGACAAATAAATGGGTTCTAGGTCAAATCAAGCCTGAACTCTCCCCGGAAGCTAAAATGACTAAACTGAGACAATCGTACTTTGTCATATTATGAGGATACAAGAGTCAAAGACAGTAATGCCAGGAACAGTTGAAGGCGGCAGGGAAGGAGGAAGACCCAAGAGGAGATGGATGGACTCACTCGAGGAAGCCACAGAGGCCCTAAGTTTGCAAGGACTGAGCAAGGCTGTTCAGGATGGGACGTTTTAGAGGTCATTCATTCATAGAGCCGTCATAAGTTGAAAGCGACTCAGTGGCAGTCAGTGTACGCACACGTATGCTTTTAAAAGCGAAATAGGCAAGTGCTCTTTCCAAACACAACAAGTCATGATTATTGCCTACAAAATATCTCAGTAGAATCCAGAGAACCGGGCAGTGAATCTCACGTGCTGAAGAAGCCTTTGAGTTCTTAACAGGAGCCCCACATTAAGCCAAACCATTCGCCAAGCTACTTTTTCAATAGGGGTGGCTTTCAAAAGGTCTGTTGATTGTGGGGGAAATTAATTCTTTTTTTCTGAGCATACCTAAAGAAGCTTTTTTTGGATTATAGCCGTGGATTTACTAGCTGTGAAACTATAGCTGTTAAACGTTTGGGTTTTTCCCTAATGTTTTGATGAGCATTACCTTTTGTCTTTCCTGCCCAGGTGTCATTTTTCTTATTCATCATCTTTGTGGTCTATACGATGCTGCCCTTCAGCATGCAGGATGCCGTCATTGCCGGGGTCCTCACCTCCTCCTCGCATACCATCGTCCTGAGCATCTGCCTGTCCTCCACAGGCGTCATAAAAGAGCACTGGGCGTGGCAGGTACGTTTTCAGGGGCTCTGCTGCAGTCCAGTCACGATCCAGGGTAAAGTCATCTGGCTTTAGAGGCACAAGTGAATTCTTTTAATGCTTCGGCCAGTTTTCCAGCATTTGTTATAATGCCACATACATCTCCAGTATGCTTACTTTTAAGGGTATTTGGGAAAAAAAATGATTTGCACTCAGTAGGCAGGCAAAAATTCATATGACCGACAATCCTTTAAATACAGGTCATGATATATTGTTTGCAGTGATAATTGCCAAGACCACGGCCACACAACCCGGAAAATCTACGGCAACTAATGATAATTCTGCTTTTCTTTTGTATAATGTTTTCACTGTTTTGTTCAAATCAGTTTCCTTTGATAAAATCTGGCAGGCAGAAACATGTACATACACTTGCTGTTAATATGAAAGGGAGATGATCCAACCAGAGAGAAGCTTTCAAATTCAGTGGGTTTCAGTGGGAGAGATTTAACTGTCCCGATGATGTCAAATGGACTTGTGAAAATGTGTAAATTGAGCTGGGCTGTTCTCTTAGAATTTATGCAGTTCTTCCACTAAAATTCTTTGCTAACATCATCTCTGTAAATATCTCTGTAAGGTAAGTTGGAATTATTACCCCTATATTACTGGTGGGGTAATTTGTAATGGTGTAGAGGCTGGAACTGAGTCTGAAAACAAGAGACAGTTGGCACAGTGGGAGAATTAATTTTAATTCAACTTTGAGACCCCCCCTACACATTCCGTCAAGGGGATCTTTTAAATACGTGGCTTTTAATTAATGCTTTTAAGGTTTTTGTGTATTCTTGTATTTATTCTAGATTCCCCCAATGAAGCATCTGCAAAAAGTGCAGGGGTCTCAGGGTCAAAATTAAAATTATTTTTCCCACTGCATCAGCTCTCTCCCTATTTTTGCTCCATGCTTGGTGTGGTCTTCCCTTTCATGTGACTACAGAATTCTGCATTAAAACTGTTCCTGGCCATTTCAGGTACTGTTTTCATGCACAGTGGCTGTTCCAGAGAGTCGGAGTTGGTACAAGCTACAGAGGTCCTGCTGCCCAGAGCAGCCATGCATACCTCCGCTGTCTCTGGTGAACAGGTGGCCAAGTTCTCTTGCGCTTCTAAAATAGCAGAACCTAGACGTAAGAGAATACTGTGACCAAATCTCTAGAAGATAAGGTCTTGTATATATTTAATGTTGTTTTGCATACATTGGTGATCTGTGTAGCAGACCCGCAGTGCCTCTTGAATGTCACAGCCTTTAGCTGCACTGTTTACAGCTTAGAGCTACACCTCTGGGTGTATATGTGGGAAGCACTTGGTGCAGCTAATCAGGACTGAATCGGGACACAGGATTCTTTTCTCACTACAGACGCTAATTTTCTGCCTCCCCCAGCATTTCCCCTCTGCTCTAATCAAGCTGATTACAATATATGTTGTCCCTCTGCATCCTTTACAAGCATTCTTTACAGCACAACTCCCACCTTCTGGCTAGGGTAAAAGGACTCAGATCTACATTTCTGTTCTACTGTGTCTGACAAAGGGAGCCTTGACTCTCAAAAGCTGGTCCCCTGAAAATCTGGATGTTCTCTAAGGTGCTACTGTACTCAAATTGAACTATCTTAATATCTGAAAAGAGGAAGAGTCCAGTAGCACTTTAAAAAGCTCTTAACGAAGTTTGTGGTGGCAGGGTTAGGAGCTTTTGTGAGTTACTGCTCATGTCTTCAAATACTTCTACAGACAGACTAACACGGCTGCCCATCTTGATCTATCCTGATATTTGTTAGGGAAAGTTATCTAGCCAAGACAGAAATCTCGTCGTGGGAACAGCTAAAATTGGAACGGAGGGAGGTTGCTGCACTGGGTAGGTTTGCCAGTCCTGCCCCTGGCAAACCTGGAAGCTTTGGGGGGCAGGGAAACATCACATTATGTAGTGGCGACGCTTCCAGGTGAAGACCTGAAAGTGATGTCACTGCATTGCACTACACTCTAGGAATTCCCCTCCTCCCAGTCTCTGTGGTAAAGACCATACCATTTGTGGGAATTCCTAGAGAGATGTGGATGCTGCAAACAGAAATGACATCACCTGTGAAAACAGGGGAGAACCAGAGTGGGGGAGGGGCAGGCAGTGATCAGTCCAGTGCTGGGGGAAGGGAGTTAACCTTTCTCCCTGTTTCATTTCCCCAGGTTAATTTGCTCTTCTGGAGCTTTGGTTTGCTCTGGTTACTTATAATTATTTTTCCCGTGTGGCTCAAGCATCAGATGAGGTGGCAGTTTTTATTTTGGGGAAATGACATCACGGTGGATGTGGCTCCCTCCCTCCCTCGTGGCTGCCATGCTAACCCAGGCCCTTCCTCCATGCTTGGAGCTGCTATTAACATTTTGAAATTGTCTCTTTTAAAAATGGTCTTGTCTATTTTGGCCTCAATTATCATCTTGGTACTGGGGATTTCACCCAGCAATGGAAAATTCATTTTAGCCTCCAAACTAAAATATGAACATTGATTGCCTCCAACTCTGTTGCTGTTCTTGCATGCTTCTTATTACTGCTCCTGTTCACAGTAAATTGCAGCAGATGAGTCTGTGTAGTTTTTTTCACGTTCCATTAAGTTAAAACAATAATTCCCAAACTGGGTGCATTAGACAGGTGCTTCTGTGCTGCAAGGAATAAATAAACCAAATAATTAAAGTCTCCTTGAAGCCCAAAGGACCCATCCAGCAGGTTTTGTTATTGTCTTTGCAGGAGTTATTGTTCTGGCTTTGCCTTCTTCAAAGCAGCATTTCATGCAAGGTCATAGTTTCTGGGTCTCGATGGCAAACTTGATCACATCCTTGATTCACTCCCAAATGCAGACATGTGACAGAGTTACCTTCCCACTGCATTTCTGCACATTCATTTATCATACCCCACTTTTCTCCCCAGCGGGGACCCAAAGTGGCTGGCATCCTTCTCCTCTCCATTGTATCCTCGTAACAACCCTGTGGGGCAGGCCTGTAGTCCCGGGGGGGCGGCATTGGGGTGCAGTGCCCCCTCACTCACGTCCCACGCCCCACAATGACCACAGCCCCTGCCGTTACCTGCTGGTCGCACTTCTTTGCCTTGGCCACTACAGGAAGAGAGCTGACTGGCAGGTGCGATTAATACTTGGAGAATCTGCAGTCGCTGCTGCAGTAGGGGGTGGGTGAGGCCTGCCGCTACTGTAGCACAGAGCACGTAACCCCTGAGTATTAATTGCACCAGACTGCCGGCTCTCCCTCTCTTGTAGTGTCTGAGGCGAATGAGTGTGGTTGGCAGGTAAGGAAAGACCCTTCTCTTCTTCGCCTGCTCACTGACGGGCTCTCTCTCTCTCCCCACACACCCAGATTTCCCAGTGCCCCACCAACCAAAGTTTTCTGGCTACGCTCCTGCTGTGGGGTAGGTTCGGCTGAGAATGTGTGACTGTGTGAAACTTCTGTGGCAAAGTGAGGATTCAAAGAAGGGTCTCCCAGATCTTAGTCCAACACTGTGAAGAAATGGGAGCCTAGCCCTTCCAGATCCCCCCCCCCCGCTTCAGCCTTGTTACAGTTACGGGCACAAGGGCACAAGGCCTACCTACAAAGCCTTTAAAAAAGCTGAAATCTGGTTTGGGAAGGGGGACGGGAGCCTGGAAAGCCATATTAATGGCATTTCAGCTTTTCGAAAAGGACTCACAGGCCTGGCAACTCCGCAGGCAGTAATCTGTGGATTTGAGATTTGTTCCTTTTTGAGAACGCAGGAGTTCTTGCTTCCCCCTGCCTGGACTTTTTAATAAAAACTTTTATTGACAGGATATATAAACACGTTTCATATTTCAAAATAATTTTTGATACATCCTTTTCTAGTATTCCCTCCCCCTCCCCTGGCTTCCAGCGATGCTCCACCCACATTGTTGTTTCAGTCAATATTCTCTAACAATAAAAACATGACCAATATTCGATTCTTCATTTCTAACATTTTCAATTTCTATATCTCATTCTTAGGTAACATTTTAGTTAATATTCATTACTTTCTAGACTTCAAATCTTAATAATTATCAAAGCAGAGTAACTTATTTTTTACATCCCAGTTCAGTTCTAAATAGTCTTTAAAGTCTTTCCATTCTGCTAAGAATTCTTCATCTTCTTTTCCGTTGAGCTTCTTTGTCAATTTGTCCATTTCTACCATAAAAAGCATCTTCTTTATCCAGTCCCATTTTTCAGGTATCTTTTCTTGCTTCCAAAATTGAGCAAATGTCATTCTTGCAGTTGTAATCAAATACCATAACAATGTTCTCTTTGTCACGTTACATTCTTCCATTTTAAGACCTAAAAGTAGCATTTCTGGCTCTTTTTTCAAGGTACATTTCAGGATCTTCTGAATTTCATTATGGATCTCAGTCCAATAAGCTACCACTTTTTCACACGTCCACCACATATGAAAAATGAGCCTTCCTTTTTTTTACATTTCCAACATTTGTTAGACATGTTCTCATTCATATTAGCAATTTTTTTGGTGTCATATACCATCTATACATCATTTTATAACAATTTTCTTTTACGTTAACACATGTTGAAATTTTAATAGACTTTTTCCACAGACACTCCCATGATGACATATCTATTTCTCTATTTATATTTATAGCCCATTTCACCATCTGCTCTTTTACCCCCTGCCTGGACATTTTATATAGGGTTGCCAGGAGCTCCTGTCAGCAGGCTCCGGACCCCTACTACTACCCCGTAGACTGGGGGGAGGTGGTCAGTCCAAAATAACTAACCCAATTGTATTATTAGAAAACATGTAAAGAATTTTAATAAGTAAATTTTTAGATAGATATACTGAATAGAATATCAAGAATATTTATTAGTGTTAAATAGTTTGTATTGTTTGGGATTCTCTGTATCAATTGTTTTATATTTATTTAATAAAAATGATTAAAATTAAAAAAAACCAAAATAACTGTTGCATTCTTGACTTGTTTCCACAGAATCCTAGAGTAGCATGATGTCATTTCCAGGTTCACCTTGCAAATCACACTGTCAACATGATGCACCCCCCCCCATGTCCCTGCCCCACCATCTTCTGACGGCAAACCTGCTTTTATACCTTATATACAGCCTATGGGCAATCATGATACCCGGGGAATGGCCAAGGGTGCTCTCTTTCAAACAATGGCACTGTGTCTCAAATTCAGACACAGAGGTGTCACTGATGCCTCCATTTGTTTCGTGATCATAAAACCACCGAATATTAAGAGGCACAAAATGCCATAGACTAGCATTAAGCTGAAATGGGTGATTTGGGAGTGGGAGGATGTCTGCCCATTATGAAAACCAACCCACCTGTTTGGAACATGAAAGGAAGCAAAAGTGTACATGGAAGACGAATAATTCCCACCCCCCACCCATACACCTCTCCAAGTACCCCGTAGCCCTGTTCATATTCCAGTGAACACACATACAATCAATATACAAAATACACTTGATTTTTCTTTATTATGTGCATTGAATACTTTTCATGTTACATTCAGTGCACATATAGTTGAATGTCTGATTTAGACACCCCAGTTATCCAGGAACTGGCCCATGCTTTTGTTCGTAAAATGAACATGTGCTGGCTCTTCCATCCAAACAGATGTACTCACAAGCAAGATAATGCATGCATTCACTATAATGTGAACCATGCTGCATGAGCCTCCTTTCAGTCCTGATTGGCCTCTGCTTTAGTGGCAGTTTTTGTCTTCAAATCGGCCTTGTTCTGCCTAGGAACTAAGATCATGTGGCCAATCACATGTGACAAACAAAGCTAATTCTGAATGAGGACAAATTGACCAAGTTCTGCCTAGAAACAGTTTTGCTGTCACCTTGTCAAAAGTGATTTGTCTTGTGCCAAAGTTGCAGCCAATCAGGGTAGTGAAACAGAAGTAGAACAGTGTGGAAAAGGCAAGCGCCCTGCTGGGTAGTGTCTTTTGGGCCCCTTAGAAGTTCTCTTTTCCCTTTGGAATGCTGGCACCTGAATACTTGGCACAGTTCTATCATACAGCAGTTTAATTCAAAGGCATACAGAAAGAAGGAAATGGCTGTTTATTGTGGTTTGTTCTAAATATGTCTTCATCTCATGGATGTATGATTGATTTGCATAGAACAGCCTGACATAGCAAAATGCTGTTTTCCAAAGCAAGGCAAACATTTAAATATTCAGAGTCATAGCTTATCTGCTAAATGTTCTCTTATTTGAATATCCATTTCGCTCCGAGCTCTTCTTTGTACTAAATGATTCAATCTCTATTCCTGTTTCACTCTGTTGCTCCCCCCCCCACATCAAAGGTCAAAAAAGAGAGAGATAATTTGTAAGTAGAAAAACAATTAATTTCACTAAATGGTTATGTTTTTACCATTTAGGAGTTCTGCAGGGAAGGAACACATTGTGCTTAATTTTGTCTTGTTGGTAAATGGAGAGGAGCGCATCAGCAGTGCCGCCTGAGACAGTTTTGTTCCTCGGCAACTTAACATAGTCTGGAGATGACGCAGCAGCTTGGCAAGCGAGGTAGATTGTTCTCCAGATGTTCCTGTCACTGGATCTCCTATGGCAATTCAGACTGCTGGCAATTCAGACCAGCACAGAAGTTTAATTCAGACCAAAACATCTCTTTTCTAAAAGGTGAATTCTGTTCTTTGGCCCATTCTGCATCTAGCATTCACTCCACCGTTTTACCAAACCCACACTGGAACAGAAAAAAATGTGGCTCAGAACCCCATTCAAATACCCCGGGCCAGTGCCAAACTGACTGCAGAGTCACCCCTGAAGGACCATAAAATGGCCATAAATCTATGCAGACGGTACCATAAAACCAAGATCTCAAAGGAAGTGCAACTGGCATGCAGTGTGGTGGGTGTAAATTAGTTTGCTCTGGAGCCATCCTCCCTGAGCTAAGACTGGAGGCTCCCTTAGCCTAAGCTGGAGACTAAAAAACTGCGATCTAGCTCACACTAACTCAGCTTAGAGTTGCTCTCCCAGTGTGACTGCCGAAATATTTTTATCAATTGACAGTTCCAAAATTAAAAAGAGCTTTTACTTTGGCAAGACTGACCATTCTTCCCTCGGCGGGGCAGATATAATAAAGTATCATACTCTAATAGAACATGCTCAGATCATACAATTGAAACCACTGAACATATGATTATGGAGTGCCCTGTCTTCGATGAGCGGAGGGCTAATTGAGTCACCTTTTCACTTAAAGATGTGGAAATGCTAAATGTGTGAGCCCAGGTGTCACGGCTACTATCAGATACCAATGATGGTGTCACCCTCTCAGGGGCAAAATTCATAGGTGCAATAGTCAAGTATAAAAGAAATAATACTAAGGTCTTTTAAAATATTTTCTTTGGTTCTGATTTCTGCTTGTGATAGCTGTATGAGCAGTACTAGATAGGTAGATAGGTAGATAAAGAGGAGATTGGACTCCACTGCCCAAGGGAGTCTCAGAGCAGCTTACAAACTCCTTTCTCTTCCCCTCCCCACAACAGACACCCTGTGAGGTCGGTGGGGCTGAGAGAGCTCTGACAGAAACTGCTCTTTTTCAAGAACAGCTGTGCCAGAACTATGGCTTGCCCAAGGTCATCCAGCAGCTGCAAGTGGAGGAGTGGGGAATCAAACCCGGTTCTCCCAGATTAGAGTCCGCGCACTTAACCACTACACCAAGCTAGATACATAGAACTCAGCTTAGAGGGAACACTGGCGCAATGGCGCCCACTCTCTGAAGACAGGCAGGGGGGCTGTGAGAGGCAGGGCCTTCCCTATAACGTCCTTCCTCACTGTAGCCTTTTCATTTTTAAATGCAAGAGGAAAACCTTTTTATTTGCCCAATCAAATATGCTCATAATGAGCAGAGGAAGCTGCATTCTGCCGAGTCAGAGCCTTGCCCTATCAGTGCCAGTGATGTCTACTTGGACTGGCAGAGGCTCTCTGGAGTCTCAGATCAAGATCCTTCCCATCGCCCGCTACTCGGTCCTTTGAATGGAGATGCCAGGGATTAAACGTGGGATCTTTTGCATGCCAAGTGCTACTGCTAAGCCACGGATTCCTGGCCAAAGGAACAATTCAGCTGTGAAGCACCAGGGCACAATCAAATCCCAGCTGGATCGAAGTATTTGGGGCCCCAGGAAGGGCGTGCTCATTGCTTCCTGGTCCTACACTGGCTGGGCATTTGGATGTGGCTGGTAGCAGTGCCCTGTGCCCAGGAGGGGATGCCAGTCACCTCCAGGGCTGCTGCTGCTGGCTTTGTTGAGCTGAGCCCCTGAGGTACCTCAGCACCCTCTTTGTTGTACTGCCCCAAGCAGCTGCTTGGGTGCCTTGGCCTGCGAGCCATTCCCCAAAAGCCACTTTCATGGCTTCCAAGGACTGTGTTCCTGAAGGAGTTCTCTCCCGCCCCTTACTCTGAGCAAAAGAGTTCCTTTTCTGAAATGTTCTTCCCAAGGACTCCTGAGACAGAAAGCCAAAGCCCTGTTCTGCCTGCCTTATTCATTTCCTGGTTCTTTGTAGCCTGCCAGCTTGGTGTAGTGGTTAAGGGCACAGACTCTAATCTGGGAGAACCGGGTTTGATTCCCCAGTCCTCCACTTGCAGCTGCTGGATGACCGTGGGTCAGTCACAAGTTCTTTCAGAGCTGTTCTCTCAAGGACAGTTCTGGAAAGAGCTCTCTCAGCCCCACCTACCTCCCAGGGTGTCTGTTGTGGGGAGGAGAAGGAAAAGGAGTTTGTAAGCCACTCTGAGACTCCCAAGTGAAGGACGGGGTCTAAATCCAATCTCTTCTTCTTCTATTGGGAATATTGCCATGCAAGATGTGATGGTGAAGTGAAGTGAAGCCAGTGATTGCACATTTCTCAGAAGGAAGTGAAGGATATGGCTGTAGGTGGTGTGAAAAGACCCCTCTGCCTGAGACCCTGGAGAGCTGCGGCCAGTCTGAGTAGGCAATCCTGACTCTGATGGACTGAGGGTTTGATTCAGTATAAGGCAGTCTCATGCGTCTCGTATTGCTATACAAACTTGGGGGCAGTCTTCTTGCGGCAGAAATGGAATTTAAAGTTCCATGTGCTTAACTTCCTGATGCTGAAATACTGAGGTCCTGAAAGTGCTTAATTTTAGTGGGATCTGGGCCGTTTCTAGGGTTGCCGGTTTTGGGTTGTGAAATATCTGGAGATTTTGGGGGTGGAGCTTGAGGTGGGCAGGGATGGAAGGGGGGGGAGTATAATGTCATAGAATCCACCTTCCAAAGCGGTCATTTTCTCTGTCTCCTAAAGATAAGTTGTAATCCCAGGAGATTTCCAGCTACCATCTGGAGGTTGGGTACCTTAGCCATTATGAGTAAAGGTGAAATTACAAGACTTTGCTTCAGAGAGCTCCAAACAGCTGCAGATGATTGAAAAAATAACTGGGTTGTATTCCCAGTTATGTCACTTTCATGGGAAACCTGAAAGTAATGGAGGATGGCTCTAGGAATCAATGGAAACGCTATGAGTTTTACCAGAGTTTCCAGCAATTCATAGAGTTACCCTATGTCATAATGTTGCTCACACTGCTATGTCACTTCCGGGGAACTCCTCAAAGTGACAGAGGGTAGCTCTAGGAATCTCCCCCCCCAGCCCACTTTGCCCCTGACTCTGGACAACCCTGGCTTTCACTGACAGGAGTCTTGCAAAGTGTGTCAAGCCCTCCTCGGTCACATAATTCGACCCCCTCCTTCAAACCCCCCCATGCATAATTTTACTCTGACAGTCACTTCTCCTGATGCGTATAAGTAAGTCTCACATCCCTCATAATGTTGATCTAGTTTTATGACTGTGAGTTATTTGTGGGGGGAAATGCATAAGGGAAGATTAAACATAAATATAATTCCAACATGGATCGTCCTATTTAGTGATCTCAGACAATTTTGTTCCCCATTCAACTAAAGCAAGATCTCATTCAGTTTATTGCTACATTCCTATCCCTTCATATGCTAAATGTGCTTCCTAGCACATGGAAGGCTCTGTCATAATTAGGGATGGGCACAAACCAGGAAAGTGGAGATTTATCTTGGTTTGCGGTTCGTGGGATTTCACAAACCACAAACATTCACAAACCTTCCTGTTTACCAAACTGGTTCATTTAATGAGGTTTGTGATGCGGTAGAACAGCCCCCCTGTGGGAAAGAGATGCCAAACTTGCAATAACTCTGCAATTGATTCTTCTACCTGTCCTCCAAGTTTGGTGACGTTTGGATGTAGGGGGGGGGGCAAGTTACAGCCTCCCAAAGCAGGTACCCTCAGGAAAGTACTCTCTGGGGAAATCACAGCTGCAGATTCAGGAGTGCATTGAATGGACTCCCTGCAAGCTAGAGGCATCAAACTCGCAGAGGACCTCCCTGGGTTTGCCCTCTACCTGTCCTCCCAAGTTTGGTGAGGATTGGCTGTGGCAAAGCAGGTGCCTCCAGGAAAGTGCTCTCTGGGGAAATGACAGCCCCAGCTTCAGGAAGAGTGTGTTTAATGGCCCCCCTGCAAAGCTAGAGAGATCAAACTTGCAGACCTCCTTGGGATGCCCCTCTAGCTGCCCTCCAAAACTGGCGGGATGGGCTTCAGGGGGTGAGTACTACCTGATTCCTCATTGCAGACATTGTACAGGTAGATGCTTGATGAGGTAGAGATTTGCATAGCTGGATATTGGTCCATGAGGTGGGTATTGTGCTATGAGGTAGATCTTGGTTCACAAGGTGGGTGTTGCACTATGAGGTAGATCTTGGTTTACGAGGTGGGTGTTGTGCTATGAGGTGGGTCTTGGTTCATGAGGTGGGTGTTGCGCTATGAGGAAGATCTTGGTTTACGAGGTGGGTGTTGCATTATGAGGCAGATCTTGGTTCACAAGGTGGGTGTTGTGCTATGAGGTGGGTCTTGGTTCATGAGGTGGGTGTTGCGCTATGAGGAAGATCTTGGTTTACGAGGTGGGTGTTGCATTATGAGGCAGATCTTGGTTCACAAGGTGGGTGTTGTGCTATGAGGTAGATCTTGGTTCATGAGGTGGGTTTAACAGTAATCATGAGGTGATTCTTGGGGTGACAGTAGTTGTGAGGAGGAGGTGTTCAAAAATCCCACTTAGAGGGAGTGTGGTGGAGTGGCCCTTGAGCATGAGGGGAACGCTTTTCAATGGGGAAACATAGCACTGGGTGAGTGCGGCTGGTTCATGGGAGTTTTGTGGGAGATGCGATTGCTAGAATCACAGCTCAGGAACCATGAACCAGGCAATTTTCATGATGAACTTAGGTTTGTGATGAAGGTTGTGCCCATCCCTAGTCATAATTATGATTTCAGATACATATGAGGTGCTTGTTTTGTTCAGGAAAATCTGTCCTCCCCTCGCCCAAAGCAATTATCAACTGTGCATGTTACATTCAACAAGCAGCACTGCCTTACATGCGATGGGACTGCAGATACACAGGCCTAAATCTATTTCTGATCTTTACCTGGATTCAGGGCTCTGTATGTGTCTGTCAACACAGAAAAAGCTTGAATGCTCTGGGGCATCTCTCATTCAGCAGAAGCCATCTGTAAATTGAGCCCCCTGTTCTGTTATTGCGGGGGGGTCCACATTGTGAGAAGGGGCGGCTTTTTTAAGCCCCCCATAAAGAAGCATATTAATGATGTCAGACATTTCAGTCTAGGCCAGTGCCACCCAAGACTTGTTGAGTCTATAGCCGCCCACATGGAATTCTGAGAAAGGGTAGTGGGCACCCCCCCCTTCACAACTGCCATGGAGTTCAGAGCTAATCACAAAATGGCTACCATGGTGGAGATGGGAACTGGTTCTTTACTTTGAGGAAGAGATGCGATTTGGCTTTTTTGTTTGCAAAGGAAGAGGAGGGTTGACTTCTTTGCACAGCCACAGAATGAAGCTGCCAAGCCCAGACACTGAAGAAAATGGCTAAGCCAAGAAGGCCCAGCTTCATGCTGTGTGTTCCCAGAATCAGCTGGTGGTTTGCCAGTGACTCATCTGCTAAGGAGAGACCCAAAGCCCCCTGCTTTCTTTCATGTCTATTCAGGACCCTTTGGACTTGTCTCCAGAAAGCAGTCAGGTGCCTAAAAACACGGTGTCCCATGAGCACCAAGTTGAGTATAGCTGGTCCAGTACAGGCAGATGCCACATAGCAAATCAGTCCCTGGTTGGTGCCTTTCAGATTGCAGATAAATTGGCTTCCGGTCGGAGTAAAATGGCGAATTGACACACTTTGCGAGTTGTGCAGAGTGTACTGCGGCATCTGATGACAGTCTGGGCTTTATCTGGCCCAGCGCAGCACTCTCCAGGCGGGGGAGTGGCAAGCAAGCAGCGAAGCCTGAGGGGGAGTTGAGATCGGTGTGGATAAGCTTCGGAGGAAGCTTGTTTACACTTTGATCTCCTTCCGTGAAGAGGGCAGTTGCAAATCAACTCTACAGATGCCAGCCAGGCTGAGAATTCAGCATAAATTCGCCATCTACCGATCTCTTTATCATCAAGATTAACATCGTTTACAGAAGAAGCACCGCGAAACCCCGAGATTACAAGCAAGGTAACAAACGAATAAGCGCTTACCGGTTTAAAGAAGATTGTGAAATTGAAACGTACGGATAAGCGTTGAAACCTTTAAGGAACTATTCCGCTTGAATTAAAAGTAAAACGAAAGCTTTCCTTTAGAGAAAAAGGCTGAAAAGTGACTTTGTTTTGCATTCCTGTGGTCAGTCAAGTCTAAACTTTACGTAGCAGAAACGAAACTAACTGTGACTCTATGATACAGGAAGTGGGCTAGAGTGGAGGTTTTAGAGGCTGTTGTGCTTGAAACGGACGGACATTTTATTGTGTGACACCACCCTTACCGGAAGTTGGATTACAGAGACAGACAGAGGAACAGGAAGTTTGGAAGGAGCCTACTCTAGCCGGAAAATCATAGAGAAATTGCGCCCGACATTTTGGGGAGGACTAAATTTTAAAAAGTTATTTTCAAGCTGAAAAAGCGTTTAAACAAGTTTTAAAGGTGGCGATTTGGCTTGAAGACTGCTAATATAAAGATTGACTAGCATTGAAGTTGTCTCCAAGACGGATTTGAGGTCAAGACCCAGAGCTGCTTCATCACCTAGCCCAAGAATGACTGCAAAGGAAAAAAAAGAGTGGCAAGCAGCTATGGAAGCGATGGAAAAACGGATGACCGAAGTGGTGCAGAATCTTGGAAAACAAATAGAATCACAGCTGCAACAACAACTGCAACAACAGCTGCAAATTCAATTGGAGCAAATAGAACAAGTGCAAGTCCAAGTACAGAAAAAAAATATGGAAGAATTGAAAGAACTGGTACTTACAGAAGTGTCAGGGATAAAAAAAGATACAGAAGAACTTAAAAAGGAAGTCAAAAGTCTGGTGACAAAATCTGAAGATATGGAACAAAAGGTTAAAAAAACCCTGTCAGAAAATACAAGGCTGGAGACCATGATGGATTATAGGGCTACTCAGAATCATCTGAGATTGAGAGGGATAGAAGAGGAGGAAGATCAGGATCTACGGGCTCTAGTAATTAAGACATTGACAACTTATGTAGGGGAAGATGAGGGAGATTTGGATGCAGACTTTGACTTGATTTACAGAGTAAATTCAGCTTATGCCAAAAGAAAGCAATTACCCAGAGATGTGATTGTTCAATTCGTGACAACAAAGATGAAGGAAGACGTTTTCAAGAAACAATTTACACAACCGTTGGAAATTAATGGAAAGAAAATAATAATTCTGAGAGAAATTCCGAGATCGATTCTACAAGACAGAAAGAAATTCAAGAAATTGACAGACAGACTAAAAGAAATGAACATTAGGTTCAGATGGGAGATTCCATATGGACTTACATTTATGTATAACTCGGTGAGATCTACTCTTAAATCTGAAGGAGATTTATACAGATTTAAAGAGAGCAATCTGGATGATTTTAAAGATATTTAATTCAACACCATTATGGATTACAAATTTTTATCTTGGAACGTAAATGGACTAAATTCACCAGGTAAAAGAAGACTAGTGAATCATTGGCTGGAGAAACAAAAATGTAACATAATTTGTTTACAAGAAACACATATTAGAAAACAAGACAACAAATATTTGACTAATAAAAAATTGGGAGAAGAATTTCATTCCTCAGCAATTAATAAGAAAAAAGGAACAGTGATTTATATTTCAAAAGATTTGGATCCTAAACAAATTTTCTCAGATAAAGAAGGAAGGTATGTTGGCGTGGAAATATGGATGAACAGAAAAAAGACATTGCTTGTAAATATATATGCACCCAATGGTGCAAAAGAGACTTTCTTTAATGATTTGACCAAAGAGTTGGAGTGTTTAAATTATGACCAAATTGTTCTTGCTGGAGACTTTAATGGTACAGTGAACAACACATTGGATAGAAAATCCAAAGCAAGTGGAGAGACAGTCGGAAAGTTACCAAAAAATTTCTTTCAATTGATGAAGCAAGAGAAACTGGAAGATGTTTGGAGGAAGTGGAATCCTAAGACTAAGGACTACACGTTTTATTCGAATAGACATAATTCCTTTTCTCGAATTGACATGATTTGGATGTCAGAGGAGATGGCGCAAAAAACTTATAAAATACAAATTTTACCGAAAACTAACTCTGATCATAATCCCCTACTTTGGATATCTAAAGCAAAACCTAAACAGTTATATTGGAGAATTAATGAAGATTTATTGGATCAAAAACAAATTAATGAAATCTTAAAAAGGGAAACGAAAAGTTTTTTTGAACTGAATTTGAATAAAGGTACGGATATACAAGTGGTATGGGATGCATACAAAGCAGTAATGAGAGGTATGCTTATCTCTCTGAACTCCAAGGACAAAAAGCAAAAGACCCAACAACAGAAAGACCTTTATGAAAAAATTCGACAAAAAGAAAAGGAATTAAAGAAAAGACCAGGGAAGAAGAAGATTATTAAAGAGATCCACTTTCTGCAAGATCAGCTGAATGTTCTATTAAACAGAGAATTATATTGGAATTTGAAGAAATTACAGCAAAAAGCATTTGAGGGTGCAAACAAACCAGGAAAGTTTTTAGCATGGCAATTGAAAAATAGAAAAGAAAGGAATTTTATATCTAAGATTACTGAAGATGGAAAGGATGTTATGAGCTTGAATGGTATAAAAAGAGCTTTTTTTAAATATTACGCCAAATTATTCAGAAAGAAAGGAATTGATCAACAGAGAATCAAGAAATATTTGGAGACGATTGAAGTTCCAGAGCTGGGAAAACAAATTAAGGAATTATTAAATGGTTTAGTAACGAAAGAAGAAGTGATAATGGCGATAGAAGATGCAAAGTTGGGCAAAGCTCCAGGACCAGATGGCTTTACAGCAAAGTTTTATAAGAAATTTAAAGAGGAGCTAACCCCTATTTTAGTACTTCTGTCGAATGAGATAAGAAAGACCAAACGGATCCCAGATTCATGGAAAGAAGCAAACATTTCATTGATACCTAAAGAAGGTTTGGATTTGACTCAAGTAAAGAATTATAGGCCAATATCGCTATTAAATAACGATTACAAATTATTTGCAAAAATAATTTCAGAGAGACTGAAAAAATATCTGAAAGATACAATAGCAGAAGAACAAGCTGGATTTTTACCAAACAGACAAATCAGAGACAATTTAAGAGTGGTGATAGATGCAATTGAATATTATGACAAGCATCCTGAAAAAGAAGTTGGATTCCTCTTCCTAGATGCGGAAAAAGCTTTTGACAATTTAAATTGGGAGTTTATGCTGCAAGTGATTGAAAAAATGGATATTGGACAGTCCTTTTTAAACATGATTGTAGCAATATATTCAGAACAAAAAGCGGCTTTGAATATAAACAAAGAAAAGACGGACTTCTTCCAAGTCCAAAAGGGAACACGTCAAGGCTGCCCGTTATCCCCGTTGTTGTTTATTTGGATATTGGAAATATTATTGACAGCGATAAGAAAAGATAACAGTATTGAAGGACTTACAGTGAAAGGTTTTGCCTATAAATACAGGGCATTTGCAGATGATGTAATGTTTATGATTCAAGACCCAATCGAGAAAATACCACAACTGATGGAAAAAATTGAAGAATTTGGTTCAGTTGCGGGATTTTATGTTAATAAAAGTAAAACCAAAGTGATGTGCAAAAATATGACGAAACAAAGACAAACAGAACTTCAAGAGAAAATTCAATGTGAAGTAGTTACAAAGACTAAATATCTTGGAATTGAATTAACCATGAAAAATATTGACTTATTTAAAAACAATTATGAAAAGGTGTGGCACAAGATTCAGCAAGATATGAAGAAATGGGACACTTTGAATTTATCATTGATGGGAAGAATCGCGACTGTAAAAATGAATATTTTACCGCGTTTGATGTTTCTATTTCAGACTATTCCAATACTAAAACAAAGGAAAGTACTGGATTCGTGGCAGAAAGAATTATCCAAATTCGTATGGGCAGGAGGAAAGCCAAGGATTAAAATGAAAATTTTATGTGATGCAAGAGAGAGAGGAGGCTTACAACTACCAAATCTAAGACTGTACTATGATGCCGTCTGTTTAACATGGTTGGAACAGTGGATTAATCTGGAGAATAAGAAGCTATTGGCTCTGGAAGGGCATGATAACAAATTCGGATGGCATGCATATTTATGGTATGGAAAAGTAAAAATGGATAAATTTTTTAAACACCACTTTGTAAGACAATCACTGTTCGAGACATGGATGAGATATAGAAAATTCTTCTCAGAAGAAAGACCACTTTGGATTGTACCAGCTGAAGTGATCAATCCATATTCAAGAAATCAAGGGCTAGACTGGCTACCTTATAAAAATCTTTTAAAATCTGAAGGGAAAAATTTTGTGTTAAAAGATAGATTTGATGTTGAATTTGAATATGATTGGTTGAAGTATAGACAGATTTATGATTTATTTAAGACCGATAAAAGAGAACATGGTTTTAGAGAAAAGAATATTGAAATTGAAACTGTATGGCTTGAGAAAGAAAAAAAATGATTTCTAAACTGTACAAGGTGCTATTGAAATGGTATACTGAGGATGAAGTTGTAAAAGAGCAAATGATAAAATGGGCTGTAAATGTTAATAATGAGATATTAATGACATCTTGGGAATACTTGTGGAAAAAGTCAATGAAAATTTCAACTTGTGTAAATGTTAAAGAGAATTGTTATAAAATGATGTACAGATGGTATATGACGCCTAAAAAAATTGCTATTATAAATGAAAGTATGTCTAACAAATGTTGGAAATGTAAGAAACATGAAGGGTCTTTTTACCATATGTGGTGGACATGTGATAAAGCAGTAAAGTATTGGACAGAGATCCACAATGAGATACAAAAAATTTTGAATTGTACTTTTAAGAAAGACCCACAGATGTTATTGCTAGGTCTTAAAATGGAAGAAATAAATGTAGCCAAGAGAACATTACTATGGTACTTGACTACAGCAGCAAGACTGACTTTTGCTCAATGTTGGAAACAAGATAAAGTACCTGAAACATGGGAATGGATTAAAAAGACGTTGTTTTTGGCAGAAATGGACAAATTAACAAGAAAGTTAAACAACGAAGAAGATGAAACTTTCTTTGAAGACTGGAAAGACTTTCAAAAATACTTGTTGAAAAACTGGGACATTAAACGTGGTTTGATTTGCTTTGATAGTTATTAGGAGGAAAATGAAATAGAATTAGATTTTTGAATTGTTACCGTTTGTAAGAGAAAATAAGTTTAGAAGTAACTGTAACAGAACAAGAGACATATTAATGGGGTTGGAGCAGTGCGGGAAGCCTTGTTTGGGGGGGGAGAAGGGAAATTAGAAAAATGGATATGTAGGTTGGTTGAAAATGTATGAACATGTGATATATCCAATAATAAACTGTATTTACTAAAAAAGATTGCAGATAAATTGAATGCCGTGGCAAAACGGGCTAATGCTGTCTTGGGGTGTATCAACAAAGGCCCAATCTCCAGCTGTATGCTGCATTAGTCAGGCTGCACCAGGCATACTGTGTGTAGTTCTGGAGGCCTCACTTCAGCAAGGATGTGGACTGAATGGAGCGGGCGCAGAGGAGAGCGATGAGGATGATCAGGGAGATCAAGCCCGATGAGGAGAGGCCGAGGGACTTGGGAATGCTCAGTCTGGAGCGGAGGGGAGGGAACATGATGGCTCTCTGGAAGTATCTGAAGGGCTGTGTCACTTAGAGGAGGGCAGGGGCTGTTCCTGTTGGCGGCAGAGGAGACGACTCGCAATAAGGGATTTAAATTACAGGTGGAAAGGGACCGGCTGAATATTAGGAAAAACTGTTGACTGTAAGAGTCGTTTCAGCAGTGGAATCAGCTGCCGAGGGCGGTGGTGAGCTCCCCCTTCCTCCCTGGCAGTCTTCAAGCAGCAGCTGGACAAACACTTGTCAGGGATACTGTAGGCTGATCCTGCATTGGGCAGGGGGCGGGACTAGATCAGGGGTGGCCAAACTGCAGCTCGGGAGCTGCGTGTGGCTCTTTCGCACAGCCTAGTATCACTGTCAGCTGGGCTGGCACGGTTTGGAGCGTGTGGGGTGCTCCTTGTCTCCCCCTCCTCCCTTCCCCCTCACTGTCTTTGCTGCATGCTGTTATCTGTCTAGTGTCCATGAAGCCGAGCTCTGACTGCTCCTAGTTTCCCGCTGGGAATGTAACCGTTGCCTTTTTGCTCGCGTATCCAGGTGCTGCCTATTGGCAGGGCCGGCTCGCCTAGAGCACGCCGGCTGCAGGGGCACCAAACCGCGCCCGCCCCCTCCCGGGAAAAGCCCGCCGCCGCTGCCCTGCTGCCACCACCAGTGAAGAGTACCTCGGCGGGGCCCAGAAGGCGGCGGCGGAGCTTGCCCACCCTCCCCCTCCCCCCTGGGGGGGGAGGCGGGGTGGCAGCCGGCACCACCAGCGAAGAGCACCCCAGCGGGTGCTCAAAGGCAAGCCAGCACTGAAAGGGAAGAGGCGGGGGTTTAAATCCCACCCCTTCCCTGGCTTGCCAGCACGCCCCGCAGTTGTGGGGCGTGTGGGCAAGCTGGTGCTGAAAGGGAAGAGGTGGGGGTTTAAAGCTCGCCCCTTCCCTGGCTTGTGGGTGGCCTGGCGCACCCTGCAGGTGCAGGGCGTGCGCAGGCAAGCTGGGCCTGGAGCTCAAATGGAAGAGGCAGGGGTTTAAACCCCGCCCCTTCCCTGGCTTGCTGGTGTGCCCCGCAGGTGCGGGGTGTGCGCAGGTAAGCCGGCGCTCAGAGGAAGAGATGGGGGTTTAAACCCCCGCCTCTTCCCTGGCTTGCCGGCACCGCCCCCCCCCCCGTCTCCAGGCCCCACCGGCCTAAGCCTGCCTAGGGCGCCCAGAACCCTTGGGCCGGCCCTGCCTATTGGCTTCAATGTACCAGGGGGTCATGCATGAAGGGGTTATATCTGAGGCACCCAAGTTTTATCCCGCCATTCCTGACACAAGAGTTCATGATGTCCTGAGTACTAGCTCTCAATAAACTGAAACTTCTGAAGGAACGTTGTTCAGTGTCTTGACTGGGAACCCTGACAATAATGTTATTAAAAAGCAAATGTGCATATTTTTCAATAAAAATATGTGTGTAATATTTGTTCATGTTTTGCGGCTCTCAAATGTTGGACATTTCTCCTGTGTGGCTGTTACGTTAAACAAATTTGGCCACCCCTGGACTAGATGGCCTGTATGGCCCCTTCCAACTCTGTGATTCTATGATTTTTTTGTTTGTTTGAATGTTCCCCTACTGAAACAAAATCCCTGTGTCTAGAAAACTAGCCTGGCAGGGGGAGGAGGGGACTTAGATGCTGCTGGTTTGAACCTGGGCCTCCTAGATCCTGGCTGGATGCTCTAACCACCACTGTACTGTGCTGGATCAGGAATTGGTTTGCTGTGAAAAAATGCTTGAATCCTTCTGCTCTTTCTCCTGTCGCCTGAACATGTTCCTGGTACAGTGACAGTGCTGGTCACTGGTTATGCCAGGTGGGAGCAGGGGATTTGCATGCAGCTCTGACTCCAAGAGCTCTCCGTGTGGCCAGATGTGTGCCTGCGGCAGAGTGGCATGGCAGAATCCTGAGGAGAATTGGGGTGGAGGTGGGGACACCCTTTGGAAAGTTCCCCCTTTAAAAACCTCCTTGCAAACTGAAACTTGAACAAAGCAGAGAGTAGACAGGTCTCCTGATGTGCTATTTTCCCCATGTGGTGAGTGACTCCCCCCCCAGGGAGCGTAGAAATGGTCATCTATTTCACCTGTACCTTTACACCCTAATAAGGATTGTGTCACCTCCCCCCCGCTCCGCTGCATTTTTAGAGTGTGCCCACCTTTGCAGAATGTGCCAGCCAGGAGTAAAAGGTTGTTCACATTCATTGATCCAGTGTTCTGTGTTTACAGTTTATCGCCCCATTTCTCTTATGCACTGTAATGGCACAGCCACCAAAGGAATTACAACTAAATTGCTTCTCAGCAGAATGCAGGAAGAGGACCGGCCATGTGAACTCTTTACACACACACTGGAAGAAATGAGCCTCTGAATTAACAGGAGAGAGTAAGATGAATCTTGTCATTCCGTGAAATGGCTCAAGCGGGCGTGGAAATTCCACCTGCGGGATAGCCTGAAGAACACAAAAGTTCCTCCAAGAGAAAACTGCCTAATAAGTTTCATTCATTGTTCTTGCTAAATTACACAGTTAAATCCTGAGTAATGCGCATGAATGGCCAGGGACTGAAGAATAAGGTCAGCTATTCTGCCTAAGCAGGATCGTTTGTTTGACAAAACCCATTTTCATATCTTGTGTTAAGGTTGCATTCAGTAATAAGAACAAACCTGAGCTGTTTGTTATAAGGACAAACTTTGAAATTCCTGGGGCTTATGTGTTCCTCTCCTCTGGGCTTGCCACTCTCGTGTTTGGGGCAGGGAATCCCCAAAGCATTAAAACAACAACAGCAGCAGCAGCAGCAGTATTGTCTGCACCATTACATCATTTCTGTTGAAAACTTGGAAGTGATGGAGGGTAGGTCTAGGAATTGTTGGAAACTCTGTAGTTTTACCGTAGGGTTTCTGGTGATTCCTGGAGCTACCCTATGTAATTTCTGAGTTTCCCACGGAAGTTTCGTTAACGATGTACAGGGTATTGTGCCTCCCCCCATATCCCTAAGCCCAAACTTCCCACTGGTTGCCAGGCCAGTGTGCAGATAGGATGCTGAAGGCATTCAGATCAGATGAAACAGGCTACAGTTTGTTCTCTTGCCCACAAACGGTGGGTTGGATCCAGACTAAACTGGCAGTTTCCACTGACTTCCCCTTCTTGCTACGACCCCCACCCATGTCATTTTTCAAGGTCGCCTGTTCCCCAAGAGCAGCATTTAGCGGAGACGAATGGGCTATAGCGGGAGAGAGGGAACTGGGAAGGTCCATTTTGCCACTGGAAATTGTAGTCTTTATCCAACCCCATGGTTCCTAGCTGGGGCTGAATCCTAGTTTGGAGGCAAGACAACAAACCACAGTTTGTTGAGAACCAGGAGGTCCTCAGTGGCACAGCTAGTTCAGAGCTCTTCCAAGCCTCCCGCACACAATGATAAGTGCTGCATATGAAAAAATGGTCTTAACAGCACCAGGTATTGCCAGAATCCCTTCCTCCTTGCTGTAAATTCTTTCTCTCACTGAAGGTAATACAGGATCTGTTTATTAGGATCTATTTATAATTGATTTGTTTTAAATGATTTTATGTGGATTTTAATTGTTATTTATGTATTAATCAGCGTGAGCTGCCCTGAGCCTGTTTTGCGGGGAGGGCGGGGTACAATTTTTCTATTATTGTTGTTGTTGTTGTTGTTGTTGTTGTTGTTGTTGTTGTTATTGATACAGAGGGACATCCTCAATGTCTGAATGAATAACTGCTACCATTCATATTTCCCACAAGTTTGTTTAGTCTTTTTGGAGCTGTTGATCCCCCCCCCCGGCTTTTTTAGATAAAGAATTGCTTGGGGCATCTTGGTGTCAAAGGATTAAACACAAACGATTAAATACATATGAGTTTATTTGATGAACCAATTGGTTGACTTATTAAAACTGCATATGGATAAAACAATATAGTTAACAAAAAAGCAGGCATGCCTCTTCCGCCTACCGCAATAATACATGAACAGATGAAGCTGGCTTATACGGAATCAAACCGTTGGTCCGTCAGGCTCAGTATTGTCTGCACCGACTGACTGATGGTGGCTGTCCAGGGTCTCAGGTAGAAGCATTTCATATCACTTCCTACCTGGTCCTTTCATCTGGAGATGTCAGGGATTGAACCTGAGATTTCTGCATATAAGGCAGATGCTCTACCACTGAGCAATGGCCCCATGTGTACGAACTAAAAGCAAAATATTCTCTCTCTTTTTTTTTGGTAATGTGTTTGCAAGGGCTTGGCTCTCCAAGCGTGTGGATTGCACCTTTAAAGATCGCCTGCAGGGCCCAAGCATCGAGTGGGAAAGGGATGGACACACTGGATCAGGAAGGCCAGCCTGGACTGTGACAGGGTCACTATGAAATAAACTTCTTTTGCATTTATGGTTCATGCTGTTGACGATATGTGTTGGAATTTCTTTTATTTATTTATTTGCATTTATATTCTGCATTCCAGGACGGTAACCCACGTTACAAGTTTGTAGGAGGCCAGGAGAAATTATGCCTTGGCCCTAACCATGTAATGGTTGTTTTAGTACAACTGCCCCTCAGAGAGTTTCCAGTACTGACTGAGCAAATCTCAGATTTTGAGGATGATGCCTGGGGAGGGTTGAGTTTCGGAGATCGTGTGAAGCCTTTTCTTGGCAGTGCTCTAAGAATTTCCTCTAATGTCTATGGTAGACTGCAGAGATATGAGAAAGTTCCTAGAGCATCACTACAGAGGCCATTTTTTCTCCCATGCCTTATTTTATTGAGGGTAGGGGATTGGGGCCAATGGCAGGCTTTACCCATGGCAGGCTTTACCCATGGCTTTACCCATGGCAAATGGCAAGCCCCAAAATTTCATCCCCCCTCTCCCAATCTTGAAAATAATAATTACAGCTAACTGGTGGGAGACTTAGTGCATGGCAGGGGGCTATGTGCTGACATGAGTGCCTGTGACATCGTAAGTCCCGGAAGTGCCATCATTGTATCATCAGGGACATTCTAGCATTCTGCAAACACTGTGGTTTTACCATAGAGTTTTTGAAGAATGCTGAAAGTATCTCATGTTACCTCCAGTTGAACCCAGAAGTAATGTGGATACCCCAGGGTGTTGCTGGGATGCCAGGACTCCCTTCCACCCAAATTTTCCCACTGATGCCCAAGGCACTGTCAGGCATTAAAGGTCATTGAAGTTTTCCACTATATTAGAAGGGCCAGTAACCTTCATTATAGCAGAACCCAGATTTCTGCATAAGTTCCCAAGAGGCATCATGATGCCTAGTCAAGCCCCTCTGAGCCTCGGGGGAAACAAGCAGGGTGAGCAGACCTGAACATGATTCATCTCAAGCAACAGCCTGGTATATTCTCCCGGTAAGTGTTTTTATTTTGTTATTTTATTTTATTCGTTTTACTGTGAAGGGTAAAACCTTTCCTCTTCAAAGCCTCCATGTTAAATGCAAATTGGATTCGTTTTACTATGAAAGCTGTAGTAAAAGCATCTAATTTGAATCTGACACTGAGGCTTCAGCTTTGCATTAAGCCAGAATGAAGGTGAGAAAATAGAAGGCTTCTTGTAGAGAGCACATGAACATGGGCTGCAACGTTTTATGATTTCTGGTGTCCTGCTTTTCAGATAGCAACAGCTGTGGAACCACAGGGCACTGTTATCTCTTGGTGGCTCTCATCAGCCAAAAGGTCTTGGGTCTCTGTCCACAGATGTACAAGCTAAGGTGCAGAAGGGAAGGGAAGGAGCACGGGGTGGGGAGGGCTTATTGGTAGAGCATCTGCTGTCCATGCAGGAGGTCCCAGTTTCAATGCCTGGCATCTTCCTGTAAAAAGATAATGTGAAATACTTTTGGAGAATGACTGTCCATCAGAAGAGACAAGTCTGACCTTGATAAACCAATGGTCTCTCTCAATAGAAATCAGCTTCATGTGTGCATCATTCTGACAATGTCAGCGTCAACTAAGAACGGATACCCAGTTGAGGCCATGCTGGTGCTCATCTTCAGAGGGAAGGGTAAAACCTCACTGTGGCCCTTGGACCACTGGCTGGTAGCAGAGGACAGGGGTGTCCTTCCTCGCGTGTTTAAAGTCCCTGGGTAGCTGTAGCTGATTTGAGCCTGGGATCTTTTTCATACTTGTTCAGATAAGCTCTCCCTCAAGGCTCAAGAGCCTGCCTCCTTTTCCCTGGAACTGTCAAAATCATCCTTTGAGGATATTTACAGAGCCCTGCCCGAACTGTAACAAGTGTCAGTTACTTGTACAAAACAGACAACTTGAAAGCATAAAGATGCTTTCCATTTTTGCTTCTGTGTTCAGTGAAAGATCATCAGTCATTGATTATCCCATGGATCCATTGCGCAGGGTGGAAGTGCCACTGTCCAAGGTGTCTTCGGCCAGGGAAGGCTCCTTCCACTGGGAGAAAGTACCTCTGATAGCAGAGTGGATCTGTGGGAGTCAGCCCGTGGTGCTCTGAGCAAAACCCTGCTCATAACCGCAGGACTACAGACTTCAGCAAGGCTGACATCACTACTGCAGATTAATACTCCCTCTAAGCTGTGGAGTCTTATGAGCAAAAATTCTACTTCTTGAGCTACTGACATTAAAGTTGTGAGCAAGTGATTTGGCTGCTGCATAAATTAGTTTGCTCTGGAGCTGTCCTTCCTGAGCTAAGACAAAAATTTAGCCAGAGGCTAAAATCCGGTGAGCTAGCTCACACTCACTCAGCTTAGAGGGAACACAGCTTCAGTTCTATCTTGATTGTGACATAATGGATTCCTCCATTTATTGCTGTTTGGTGAAGCATTTAGACTGGTTTCCATTGCAGGCTGAGTAAACCCACTGGGTTAGAGCAGCTTCAGCACGGAGACGCGTGCTGTTTTGTAAACCCCGTGCCTTGGCATTAGACTCCGGAGGGCCTCCGGAAAACGAAAAGTAATGCTTATGCCAAGGCGTTTTGGTTTGGCAAAAGTTTTAAGATTAAGTTGAGCACAGGATTTAACTGCGGCCTTTGCTACCACTACAGTGAACAAATAAACAGGAAAGATATATTTGGAGATTTATCTATGTGGCCGAGCACAGGATTAATGTACTTGAAGGAATTTATTGAAGACAGTATTCTTCTGTCTTCTGAGCAAGTAATACGCAGGAACAAGTCTTTATGTTCCACAGCTGTTCTGGTGTTTCCAAATCAGACACTTTTATTTCGGTACTGATTTGAAAGTATAGTCCTTTGAAAAATCTAACTAAGGGCCAAAATACAAGTGATGGAGGGGAGGGATACATCTTGAGGGTGCCAACGCTATTTTAAAAGCATTCGTAGTTCTTTAAAAATTGCTGTGAGGCCCTGATTCAGATACAGCATGCACTACGGTGGCCCCAGGAGCTCTTGTCCCCCCTTTTAATTGCTGAAATAGCCATGGGAGGGGCTGTTTCTGTACCTGAAAGGGCACTGGGGGGGGGACAAGAGCTGCTTGGGCCACCACACCGTGTGCCCAATCCATATCGGGGCCTCACAGCAGTTTTTAAAGAACTACAAATACTTTAGAAGAAGAAGAAGAGATTGGATTTATACCCCGCCCTTCACTGCCCAAAGGTGTCTCAGAGCGGCTTACAAACTCCTCTCCCTTCCCCTCCCCACAACAGACACCCTGTGAGGTAGGTGGGGCTGAGAGAACTTCTGACAGAAACTGTCCTTGAGAGAACAGCTGTGCCAGAGCTTGTGACTGACCCAAGGTCACATCAGCAGGTGCAAGTGGAGGAGTGGGGAATCAAACCCGGTTCTCCCAGATAAGAGTCCGCACACTTAACCACCACACCAAACTGGCTCTCAAACTGGCTTTAAAAATGATGCCTGCAGCCATGAGATGGATCAGTGCTCTCCATCACTTGTAGTTCGGCTGTAAGTTAGTGGTTCCTCTGTATCATACACCTATTAAATAAATTTTAATAAGTAAGATGAATTGTTAAATTCTGAAGCTGATGGATCAGTTGCCTGGCGGGTAAAATGAGAAAAAACTCTAGGAATTGCAGTTCGGGTTGCCAGGTCCCTCCAGGTCCTTCCTGGCAACCAGTGTGTGTGTGTGTGGGGGGGGGGACTTGTTGGTAGCGGCAGGGAGGCCCACAGCCTATGTACAGTGAAGTGTCTACGTCACTGCCCATGTGACCTGGAATTGACATCATCACTTCCAGGATGTCGGGGTGACACTGGAGTTTGTGCAAAAAAACGCTACGGTAAATTTGGTTTCGGCCATAGAGTTTTTGCCCAAATATCAGTGTCATCCCCGATGTCCCAGAAGTGATGGCATCACTCCCAGTTCATGTAGGTAATGACGCTGGGTCTCCCTCTTTTTCTGGGTGAGTTCCCCACTTGCCGGTCAGCTGATTGGCGACGGGTAGGTGAGGCCTGGGAACAGGGCACCCCTGCCTTCACCAAGGGATCTGGCATGTTTTGGTCTTGATACACTGAAGCAGCCTTTAGGGGTGCTGATTAGAGGCTACGGAGATCTTGCCCAGTGTTGAAGTAACAGAAAAGCATCATCCGAAAAGGAGATGGGATGAGACTCTAAGTAGTTGTTCTTTGTTCCTGAGGAAGGACCAGAAGTCTGAAACACTGGAAAAATTACCTAGGAAGAGTGCTGGACTTTTTGTATATTTATTTTGTATATTTATTCTTTGACTTCTGCATTTGCCTGTGATAGACTTCTTTGGCTTCTGTATTTGCCTATGATGGATTATGTGGATAGATTTATTCCAAACAATAGATGTGTTTCACTTTGATGAAGTCTCCTTTGTCAATATTTTGCAGGAAATTCAGCTCACAGTTGTTGTTGTTTTTGTTATTCTTTGCTACTTTTTACTGTGTGCTGTACTGTTGTTGTATGTTCTAATAAACCCTAGTTGCAGTAACAGTACACATCTGATGATGGTTGTGGAATAATGTAATCAACAGATGGATATTGTTGAACCTGAACAAAACCTTTTAAAAATATCCTTTCAGTGGCACTTCACCCTGTGCAAATGGATTTGAGTTATAAGATGACCACGTAACTCCAGTTGCTGCTGTGGAAGATCTTGTGCAGATTTTAACTTTTTTTTTTGATAAATTTTTTTTATTGTATATAAATTAATAGATATAGAGTACTTCTAAATATGTGTGTGATTTTCAGTCCACCATTTTGTTGATGATAATGACTTTGATATGGTCATCAGTTTATTAACGCTTGCCCTGCAATTGGAAAAAGTAGACATTTCCACTTCAGTGGTGAGTGGTGTCGTTACACTGGTGAAAGCAGTTAACCTCTTGATCTGAGGGTATGGTAACATACAAAGCCAGTTTGGGGTAGTGGTTAAGTGCGCAGACCCTAATCTGGGAGAACCAGCTTTGATTCCCCACTCCTCCACTTGCAGCTGCTGGATGACCTTGGGCAAGCCATAGTTCTGTCAGAGCTGTTCTTGAAAGAGCTTTCTCAGCCCCACCTCCCTCACAGGGTGTCTGTTTTGGCAAGGGAAGGAAAGGGAGCCACTCTGAGACTCTGAATGAAGGGTGGGGTATAGATCCAGTCCTTCTTCTACATCTCATCACTGTGCCCCCCCATATGTATGGAGATTTGATGGAGATAAATACCAACATCAATATGGTGGTATGCGACATCCAGGCTTTCCAGACCTCGCTTGAGATCCCCAGCCTACTACGAATCAGATGGTTACTGGGACCAGAAGCAGAGCTAACACGTGCACTGTCAACACTCTCCTGCCACATTATCAGTTCCACTAGAGAGGAACCCACTCTGTCAGCACCACAAGCTGCATTCGTGACCCTGATGACAACATCTGCTTCTCACTGTAGTGTGTGGCCCGTGCTTCATCAGTGCTACCTGTTGTTTTCAGTTGTTCCATCTCTACCTGTGGCCTCTCTGGCACAGGCACCTGCTGAACAGCCAAGACAACTGCAAGAAGCAGTTGGCTCCATTTTTGACCTGAACTGCTGCTCAGAGAACGAGCTGCTTGGCTTGCCAGTAACCCACTCTTTGCTTAACAATGCATAATTCCAAAATTTACAAAGGAGTTTTCAGTAAAGCACACAGTTCGTCTTTGTGGCTTCTGTGCAGTCCCATGTGTGCCTACACAAAAGACCACTTGATGAACCACAGTTAACAGATAACTGCAACTTTGTCTTCTTTCTTAACACCCTGTATCATACAGTCAGCCAAGCTGGAAGCCGTTCTTCAGACGAAAGAGCTTTCTTCCCAACTTTGTGGCTCTTCCTCCACCAGAGCTATCACCTAAGCAGAGGGAAGGCTTCATTCTTTGGCGAATGGAGTGATAAGATAAAGTCAAGTGTCCCATAAGAGCTTGGAATTATAGTTAAAATTTAGATCTCTCACAAAGGCAAGGAGCCCAGAGTATACGTTTTTAATAAGAATTAAAACTGAGGCTTGCTCTCCGCTCAGAGATGTAGGGATATGTGAAGAAATGTGTTTTTTCCTTTGGAGGTTTGAATTGAACAAAACCTTCACTCTGAGTTTTAGAAATTTTTCTTTCCTCTCTGGGCAGAGAGAAATATCATATTTTGGTTAAAACTGGCAGTATATTTGATGCTTACATCTTGCAGGTTTTCCCCATATGTCTCTGAGAGCCAGCTGTGGTTTCCTTGTTGGCACCATCTTGTTGTTTTCCTCTTGAGGGTGGCCAGCTTGGCGTCTACCAAAACCTGTTCTGTCTCCCTAGCAGCCCCCACCTTGTTGAATGGGCTCTGTAAGGAGGTGAGGGAGCTCACTTTTGTCTTTAGAACTGTTTTGAAAGGGCTGAAAGTTTATTAGCTGTTGTAGATTTTCCGGGCTGTATGGCTGTGGTCTTGGCATTGTAGGACCTGACGTTTCGCCAACAGCTGTGACTGGCATCCTTAGAGGTATAACACAGAAAGATGGAGTACTCTCTGTGTAAAGGTGAGAAGAAAAATAGTAGGCAGGTAATTTATATCTACTCAGGAAGGTGGGGTAGGGCTGAGTCATTATCTGGTGGGAGTTCCCCAAGCTGTGACATGCTGATGGAGTGTCAAGTAACCCTGCCATAAGGGTGAAGGGAGGGGTGGAGGTGTCAGTGGATCTGCCTGTGTATTGTCTGGTATGTGGGGAGGTGACGGGGTTGCCTGGGTAACGCAGCAATTCCCATCCCGAGTTATCTACAGACTAGTGAGCAAAGCCCGTTGTGGCAGGAGACAACGGGCCCTAGATAGGAAGGAAGGGTGGGTGGGAGGGAGCAAGGGAGAAGTGGAGGTACAGAGAGAGAGAGGGAGAGAGAGAGAGAGAGTTAGAGTGAGGGGGGAGGGAGGAAAGGGGGGTGAGAGAGGGAAAGAGGGGGCAGTCAGAGACAGGGTGTGTGATGAGAGTAAGTTTGAAAGAAAGAAAGGGAGGTAGGTAGGTAGGAAGGGAGAAAGAATGAAAGTCAGGAAGGAAGAAAGAAGGGTAGAAAGATAGAGTCAGAGAGAGAGAGAGTGGAAGGAATGAAAGAAGGGAGGGAGGGAAAAACGGGAGAAAAGAAAGACGGGGGAACAGAGTGAGAGAGAGAGATAAAGTGTGGAAGGAAGAGAGAGAGAAAGGAAGAAAAAAGGGTGGTGGGGGAGGCGCGGGGTGGGAGAAAATGGGGGGCTGGGCCTGCAGCCGGTGTGTGGTGGCTGTGCCACCGCCGGTGGCGGCTTTCTCCTGGGTCGGGGGTGGGTGGGAAGGGGCTTCAGCCGGCGTGCGGTGGCTGTGAGGCCGCCGCCGTCTTTCTCCTGGTTGGGGGGAGGGGCTGCAGCCGGCGTGCGGTGGCTGAGGCCGCCGCTGCCGGCTTTCTCCTGGTGGGGGGCGGGAAGGGGCTGCAGCCGGCGTGCGGTGGCTGAGGCCGCCACCACCGGCTTTCTCCTGGTGGGGGGGCGGGAAGGGGCTGCAGCCGGCGTGCGGTGGCTGAGGCCGCCACCACCGGCTTTCTCCTGGTGGGGGGCGGGAAGGGGCTGCAGCCGGCGTGCGGTGGCTGTGCCACCACCTTTCTCGTGTGGGGGCGGGCAGGCGGGCGGGCAGGGCCTTCAGCCAGCGTGCGGTGGCTGCGCCACCAGCGCCGGCTTTCTCATGGATGTGTGGGTGGGAAGGGCCTGCCAGTGGCGGCTGCCTGTCTGCCACCGGCGGCTATCTCCTGGGCGGGTGGGGGGGGGAGTCCAGAGGCCAGCGCGGGGAGGCTCCACCACTTGGCCCTCCCTGGGCTTCCTCGGGAGGTCTGGCTCACTCACTCTGGTGATGGTCCTCTCTCCTCAGAGGTCCAGAGCAGAGTGAGCGGAAGACCCTGGCTGGGGCTGACCTGGGCGGAACTGCACAAAGCAGCCACCCAACCCGGCCAGAGTCTTCTGAGTGACAGTTCATGCCGCCAACCTATTTTGGCGCGCATTGAACGTTCCCAGACGAAAACTCAAATATATATAAGGACAGGATGGCCAAATGTCCTTGAAGTGCCAGGCTGTTTCTCTTCTTCCCTTTTTCTTATGTGAACAACTAGGCCATGGAAATTTACAGCTTTTAGAAATGTAGCACCTTTCCTTCCCGCGCAAGGGCTCTGTAGCTATTGATAGAATGCCGGGGGGGCTATAGCCCCGAGGGGTATAACCAGAGATGTTCCTTTTGTGTAGGTTATTCCTGACAAGGAGGATGTTAACGTGCCTTTAGATCTGCAGTATAATAAACACTATCCTTTTGCATGGGGCCTGGTGTTTGACTGACTTTTCTGAAGCGCCTGACATGGAGGAGCTTTCCTGAGGAGGTTCTTTTGCATATGGATTGGCTGTTGAAATTCTAATCTGTAGTGCTGTTGTAAGATGTAGAACACTTTATGTATTTCAGGACAGGAAACCATGCCCTATTTATTTTTAAACTTTTCTGTTGAAATTGTGTTTGTTTATGAATTTCAGTGGCTTCCTGTGTAATCTGACATGGGTGAAAGTTTGTTTTGATTAAAAGGACTTTTAATGCCTCTGGCTGTAATCTTTGAGATGTTCTGGTGTTGTGCTGGAAGACTGGAGAAGAACAAATGTTGTCCCGATCTTCAAGAAGTGAAGAAAGATGGACCCAGGAAATTACAGGCCTGTCAGTTTGACATTGATACCTGGAAAAATTCTAGAGCAGATTATTAAACGCTGTGTCTATGAGCACCTTGAACAGAATGAGTTAATTGGTAGTAGCGAGCATGGGTTTATCATTGGTTGATTCTGGCAATGCTGTGGACATAGTGTAACTAGATTTCAGTAAAGCATTTGACAAAGTTTCTCATGATTTCCTTGAGGATAAGCTGGTTAAGTGTGGGCTGGATGGTGCAACTGTTGGATGGATTCATGGTTGGTTGAAAAATCCTACCCAACGAGTGCTCGTAAATGGCTCTGTGTCTACATGGAGGGAAGTCTTGAGTGGAGTGTCACAGGGTTCGGTCCTGGGCCCGGTGTTGTTCAATGTTTTTATAAATGATCTGGAGGAAGACATAGAGAGGATGCTTATCAGATTTGCAGATGACACTAAACTGGGTGGGATTGCTAATTCTGAAGAAGATAGAGTCAGGATTCAAAATGATCTAGATAGGCTGGAACAGTGGGCTGAGACAAATAAAATGAATTTCAATAGAGATAAGTGCGAAGTCCTACACTTAGGTACAAAAAATCAAAGGCACAGATATAGAATGGGAGGGACTTGGCTTGACAGCAGCACATGTTAAAGGGATCTAGGTGTTCTGTTTGATCACAAGGTCAACATGAGCCAGCAGTGCGATGTGACTGCGAAGAAAGCTAATGCAATCTTAGGATGCATTAACAGAAGCATTGTGTCCAGATTACAGGAGGCAGTAGTCCTGCTCTATTCTGCTATGGTCAGGCCTAACCTGGAGTACTGTGTCCAGTTTTGGGCACCACATTTTAGGAAGGATGTTGACAAGCTCGAGCATGTCCAGAGGAGGGCAACCAGAATGGTGAGAGGGTTGGAATCCAAGTCTTACAAGGAAAGGCTGAAAGAGTTGTGTATGTTTAGCCTGGGAAAGAGAAGGCTTAGAGGGGACATGATTGCACTCTTCAAGTATTTGAAGGGCTGACATGTAGAAGCTGGAGCAGATCTATTCTCTCTTGCTCCAGATTGCAAGGCTAGATCTAATGGCAAGATGGCGGCATAGTGGCAGGAGGTGTGTGCTCACGCTCCTGCAATTGTAACGGGAAACTTTATAACAACTACACAACAACAGCATTAAGAACAACTGGCTAGCTCAGGAACATGCTGCTGAGCGATTCCACACTCATACCTGAAATGGGGTGTGCAGGCGGGGCACGAAAACGCTCCTTAGGCTACCACCCCCTTCAATGCGAGCCTGAGCATCCCGAACCGGCCTGGTCAACGAGAGCTCCAGTACTTACCGCCAGGATCTGGCATGAGTCTATCCCCGGTGGCAACAAGGTGAATGCGGCTGTGCAGTCGGAGCTCAGGTGGTGCGGCGGCCAATTTGGCAGAGCTGGAGAGATAGTGCGGTGTCGGCTGGGCACTTGGCGGTGGGGACTCCCTCGGCGGCGGTGGGCCTGTGGGGGCCGGTGGGGGTGCTGGAAGAGTCCCTTGAAGTGGCCAGAAAGTGGGATGACGCAGAATCAGATAGTGAGAGAGCCATCCTGGCCTTGGCGGTGGGAGCGGCAGTGACAGCTGAGCCGCCCCACTGGGGACCATTGGGGGTCTCAAACCGCGGGAGCCAGCCTCTTGGGGGGGGAAGCCCCGGAATGGTTGGGGGATCGTGGGCCCTTCCTGTGCAGTACCGGAGCCGGAAGAACTGGGGAGCCTTGGAGATCGGGGAGCTGAACTCGGATTGTCTAGCTGGGCTGAGCTGGGACTACAGAGCACCCCTAGTAGCCAGTTCGAAGAACAAGAAACGGCCAGGTAGAGTTGCTTCCTTCCCCATGGGGGAGGCCGGGAACCTGGAGGCTGCTGTTTGGATAGTCGCCAAGTGTTAGAAGTGGCGGCGGGACATCTGTATCCGAGGCAGCTGTGGACGTAGTTGCAGAATCCTCCCATGTGGCAACAGCCTTGTGTGTATGTGGGTGGATGTGAGTTGTCTGCTAGTAGGATCGGGGTTGAGTGCTGTATGAGTGAGGAATGTTGTTGGGTGATCGTATTTTTGTAATACTGTAATATTGTATTTAGTATTTGTACTTAGTATTAGCATAACAGCACTCAGATTGTTTTGTAGCAGTAGAGTTAGATAGTGTTTAAGCTGTTGTCTCTGGAGTCGATTTTGCTAATCTCTGTCATTCGCTTCATTGGTGGTCTGAAGCACTGCGGAGACCACCAGTGTAACAAATGTCTGTGCAGCAAATTCTGATGCTCTTGGGATGGGGGAAGTTTTGCGGTGGGCCTAGGCGGGAAACAGAGTGGCTCGGCGTCCTTCCAGCCTCCGGCCCATCCCAATGGTGGCTGGCAGTGGGGCCAGGATGGAGAACCCCTCTCCATCACTGGTGCTGTGCAATGCCAGGTCTATTAACAACAAAACTACAATCCTTCGGGATTTTGTACAAGAATAACAAGTTGATTTGGCATGTTTGACTGAGACCTGGGTGTGGGAGGGTGAGATGGTAGCTCTCACTCAGCTTGCCCCGCCTGGGTTTTCGGTCCTCCACCAGTCACGGACTAGGGGGCGGGGGGGGGGAGTGGCAATCTTCATTCGGGAGGCTTACTCCTTCAGGGCGCTTCCGTCGGTGGAGATCACGGGCGTGGAGTGTGTTGGTTTGATGTGGGAGGCTGATGAGAGTTTGGCAATTTGGTTGGTGTACCGACCGCCTAACGCACCGGCCAGTAGCCTGCCGTCCCTGCTGGAGGCCATATCAGGCTGGGCGTTGGAGCATCCTAGGCTGATCGTCTTGGGTGACTTCAACGTCCATGCCGAGGATGCGACCTCCAGCCGGGCTATGGACCTAGTGTCATCCATGGCGGCACTGGGACTCTCTCAATTTGTCTCAGCTCCCATGCATCAGGCTGGTCACATGCTCGATTTGATCTTCGTGGCGGGGGTGATGATGGACCGGATTGCTGCAGAGGCAGTGCCATGGTTGGACCACCTGGCCCTGAGGGCCTGTCTGAATGTTCCACCCCGACCTTGTTTAGGCGGTGAGCAGATTTTCACTCTCCCGCAGTGCCAAATGGATCCAGTGCGGCTCCAGATGGCCCTGTGGGATCCAAGGCCCCCTGGCGGCTCGTTGGATGAGCTGGTGGAGGACTGGCATGCCCGGCTCTCCTCGGCCATTGACGAGATCGCTTCCAGGTGCCCTCTCTGCACTCACGTTAGGCGAGCACCTTGATATACCCGGGAGCTGCACGAGCTGAAGCGAGAACTGAGATGGCTAGAGAGACGGTGGTGCCGAGCCCATGACGAGGCATCAAGAACATCTTATAGGACGCTTATGAGAGCCTATGAGACACTTCTATGCGACCACGATTGCATCTGCTACCTCACGCCCGGCCCAATTATTTAGTGCAATTTGGTCTTTGACAGCTCTGCCACAGGGCAGGCAAAACGTTAGGGAATTGGATATTGGCTGTGAGGCATTTGCGAGCTATTTTGCAGATAAAGTCTTGGCGCTCCACCATGACCTCTCCGGCACAATTGAAACAGTGAGTGAACTTGAGGCCCCTTGCCCACCTTTGGGGCTGGGTTTAGAGTGTTTTTGACCTACTCAGTCTGGAGGAAGTTGCCAGATTGCTCATATCTGTGCATCCAACCACATGCGACCTTGATCCGTGCCCCTCCTGGCTCATTAAAGTGGGCCACGAGGGGTTCCGAGGTGCCCTGCAGGAGATCATCAACATGTCCCTCTCAGAGGGACGGTTCCCAGGGACACTCAAGGAAGCAATGGTCTGCCCCCTTTTGAAAAAGCCATCTTTGAACCTGGCTGAATTGGCCAACTATTGGCTGGTATCCAATTTGCCCTATTTGGGCAAACTTATTGAGAGGGCAGTGATGTTACAGCTACAGAGCTTTCTGGATGACGTGCCTGTCCTCGATCCCTTCCAGTCCAGCTTTTGCCCAGGTCATGGGACAGAGACGGTGCTGGTCGCCTTGACTGATGACCTCCGTAGGCATATGGATCGGGGTGGTATGGTGGCACTGGTGTTATTAGATCTGTCAGCTGTGTTCGACACGGTCGACCACCAGCTGCTGGCCCACCGCCTTGCTGATGTGGGGATTCAGGGGCTTGCCCTTCAATGGTTTGCCTCTTTTCTCCAAGATCAGGGACAAAGGGTGGTGATAGGGGATCAGCAGTCCCGAAGACATCCCCTTGAGTGTGGGGTGCCTCAGGGGGCTGTGCTGTCCCCGATGTTGTTCAACATCTACATGCACCCCCTTGCCCAGATTGCCCGGAGTTGTGGGCTTGGGTGTCATCAATATGCAGATGACACCCAGCTCTATCTGATGTTGGGCGGCTGGTCGAACTCTGCCCCGGATGACCTTCATCGGGCGCTACAGGCTCTGGCTGGGTGGCTCAGGCTGAGCCGGTTGAAACTAAACCTGGCAAAGATGGAGGTCCTGGGCCTGAGTCGGATAGGTTCAGGGTTGGGGCTCCCTCTCCTGACCTTCAGTGGGGTGCCATTGGTGCCAGCGTTGGAAGTTAGGAGTTTGGGTGTGCTCCTGGACTCCTCTTTAATGATGGAGGCCCAGGTGCCAGCCACTGCCAGGTCGGCCTTTTACCATCTCCGGCTGGCTCAGCAGTTGGTCCTCTTCCTTGACTGCGATGACCTGGCCACAGTGAGCCATGAGACGGTCACCTCGAGGCTAGACTACTTCAACGCTCTCTACTTGGGGCTGCCTTTGTCGCAAAGTGCAGAATGCTGCAGCCAGGCTGTTGATGGGTCTCTCTAGGAGGGATCACATTCATCCTGTGCTGAAAGCGCTTCACTGGCTGCGAATAGCGTACCGGATCCATTTCAAAGTGCTGGTTCTTACCTTTAAAGCCCTGTATGGCCAGGGTCTGGCTTACCTAAGGGACTGTCTTTCCCCATATGTTCCCCCAAGGGCACTTCGGTCGGGGAGTCAACATCTCCTGGAAATTCCAGGCCCCAGAGCCAGGGCATTTTTGGTGACGGCTCCTACCTGGTGGAAGGAGCTCCCGGAAGAGATCCAGGTCCTGCGGGACCTTGCACAGTTCCTCAGGGCCTGCAAGACGGAGCTCTTCCGCCAGCCTTTTGAGTAGGGGCCGCCACCACTATTCCATCACCGCTATCTATGCATCATCGCACCACTGCCACCACTGTGTGGTTCCATTGGGGTGTGGGGTGACCCTGGAAGGAGAAGGGATGACAGGCTACTGGTATATTGCCGTTGGATTAAGATCTACCCCATCTTGTGATAAATGGAGCGTTTATGCCTTGTCGTTTGTATTATATGGTTTTATACTGTTTTATGCTGTTCTTATCTGTTTTAAATTCTGGCACTTGTGCCTGTGTTAGCCACCCTGAGCCTTCGAGGAGGGCGGGATATAAATCCAAATAAATAATAATAATAATGGGTGGAAATTACAAGGGAGTCATTACCGGCTAAATATTAGGAGAAACTTCCTAACTGTAAGAGTGGTTGATGCTCCTTCGCTGGACATTTTCAAGTGGAGGCTGGATGACCATCTTTCAGGTATGTTGTAGGGCTATCTTTTGGCTATGCTTCTGCAGAGTGCAGGGGGTTGGACTAGATGACTGCAAGGTCCCATCCAACTCTAACATTCTTTGATTCTATGATAATGTGGTTCCAACAAGTGATTCACCTTTAATGGTAGTGATTCAACAGCTCAGAACAGATCAGAACAGACAACACAGCATAGAGCAACAGTCTCTTATTTAAACAGTGCAGGCTAGCATAGCCACACCCACATCAGTGGTAACAACCAATAGCAGTTCTTAGATAAAGTCCAATGAGTTTGCTTCCCTCCAGTACAATCCTTGTATCCTGATTGGCCTGCTACACAGAGTAGCCAATCAGATATTGCCATTCTGGATACCAGCCTGTGAATGGGGATGGAATCAAGCGCAGGATATAACAGGTTTAAGCTGCAGGCATTTTCTTTGGGGGGATTATTGTGTGGTTATTTTATTTTGCTTGTTCATTCTTGGAATAGTACTTCCCTTGGAAACACAGGAGAAATATAGGATTTAAACAATTTAATAAATAACGCAAGTTAATCTTTTCAGATGCCTGTAATTTTTCTTCAGGAAGTATGCCAGAGGTCATAAATTTGGGAAACTCAGATATATAATGTACTGTGCTGTTAGTTACAGAATGCCTATCAGGTAACATATAGCTGACAACCCCGCAGCAAACATGTTACAGTAGTATGGTTTAATTCTGTAAAAAAGAATTTAAAAACCTTCAACGTATTCAGGCAGAAGAAACTAAAAGCAATAAAAAAAGACAATTGTCAAGTAACTTTCTTGTTACAAGCCTGCCAGTCATGCCAGAACTCAACATGTGTCCTGCTCCTAAACATTGTGGAATGGTCAGGCACTTTTCAGTACTGTAAAGTCTTCCCCTCTCTAAATTACAGTTCCTCCTTAAATGGAACCCTTGTGGCACCTTAGAAGTTAACAGTTCTTTTTTGGGTATTAGCTTTTGTGAATGGGAACCTACTTTGTCAGATGCCAAAACACAGCTTATTTATAGAAGTCTTGCACATACATCAGCACATGGCCTACTCAGTATGTTATGTAATAAACTGATGCTGCTTGAAGGAAAGATTAGAAAACCACAGTATCAATGACCAATCTTGGCATGAAGATGGCAGACATTCTACATTTCTCTCAGTCCTTTTAGCTGAATCAAGATAGTGAAGTAGACTCTTACAGGATGTTGTAGCCTCTGAGTTTTTGTAATCTGCTTATTTCTAAACAGAATCTCTTACTGGGAGAGGAGGAGGAGGAGGAGATTGGATTTATACCCTGCCCTTCACTACCCAAGGGAGTCTCAGAGCGGCTTACAAACTCCTTTCCCTTCCCCTCCCCACAACAGACACCCTGTGACGTAGGCGGGGCTGAGAAAACTCTGACAGAGACTGCTCTTTTTCAAGGACAGCTGTGCCAGAGCTTGTGACTGACCCAAGGTCACATCAGCAGGTGCAAGTGGAGGAGTGGGGAATCAAACCTGGTTCTCCCACATTAGAGTCCACACACTTAACCACTACACCAAACTGGCTCTATAGTGGAAACTATAGTGCTTTGCAGTCCACTGATTGGAGAGGAACTGCATGTTGTTAGCTCCCAGTGATATGAGGTGACTAGGAATAAGGCCCGTTGTGGGGACAAATGCAATGAGCTGGGCCGCCGCCTGCCAGTCCCTCCCTTGGGAGAAGAAGGGGCAGTGGCGGCCTTGTCCCCTGGGCCCAGCGGCGGGTAGAGCACCGCTACACCACTGCTGCCCGTGTCCCGGCTCCGGCTGCCGGGGTTGGACAGGAGGAGGTGTTTGGTGCGGTGGTGGGTCTGCATCAAGGAGGCCTCACGGTGTGCTGGTGGTGGCAGTGGGGCACAGCGCAGAGCAGCATCAGAGCCGGTTCATCTGAGCCAGACAACGACGACAGGGCTGCTGGCAGATGGGCAGCTTCCTGTCACCACCCTTCCTCCTCCTTGGCTGTGGCGTTTCTGAACATCTCTGGCCTCTCACTTCTCTTACCCGTGTCTCCCAGTCACCGTGCTCATCCTCCGGCTGCCGGAGCATCCATCCCGATGGTTAGCGCAGAGCACACTGAGCCAGACACACTGGCGGCTGCCTCTGTGGGCGGGACGGAGGCAAGGGAGCCAGCCAATGCAGCCAGGGGATCCTTCAGAGTGGCAGGTGACGGAGCCAAAGGCTGCAGGAGCGTGTGCAGGAGAGACACCAAAACTCTTTTATATGTGAGGAGAGATAGTACCTTGTTTGCAATGTGTAAACTCTCCTCATTCAGATTATTGTTTTGATGAAGCCAGAGGCATGAGCAGTCCTGGTCACCACTCTTTTGTAACCTCCAGTCTCTCCATCAGAGGGGCCTTGCTACAAGGGGGAGTCTGCTGATGTGGAAACCCTTGTATTGATATACTAGCATAAATGAATAAAGAGCCTAATCAAATACAGTGGAGGAAGAGCTTGAGATCCAAAGAGGAGTGTTCTTGAAATTTTGGGAGATGTTTAAGAGCACTGTGTAGCTTTAAGCCATCCCCCCTACATAATTCATTTTTATGTAATGGTATGCAACACGTTTTTCAGAGCAACATAAATAAAGAAGACAGGTCTCTGCCCCAAGGAATTTATGAGAATATATTTCAACAGGAAAGGAGACAACCGCATTTAAATATGGGGACTATTTTATTACTGACTTCAACAATTTGTTTCCCACTCTGCAGCCCAAATGTTCTCAGGAGGGCTCATAGCACAATGAAATATAAACAGATTAAAAAAAAAAAAAAAACACACTCAAGCACACAAGAAGAAAACAATTTAAATGATGTAGCCCGTAAATACCCAGTGTGCTTAAGCTAAAAACAGCACCCTCACAGTCTGTATAAAAACTTATACATGAAATAACCCAAGAAAAACTAAACAGAATAAACATAGCATAACCAGACTCATAGATTAAGGGGCAATTTTTTTCTTCGAAAAAAATTATGAAACCATCTCAACGCTGCAGTGAAACCATCAAAACCAAGAGGAACCCCATGTTCAGCAGAAGATCTGCATGATTAAGAACACCTTTGTTTGGTGCTGGAATCACCAGAGGTCGAACAGCCAGGTGGATGGCTGGACAGGGTTAATACCGAAGCTGAAAAAGACCCACTTCAGGCAGTGCCCAGTCTCAGCCGCACTACCAACAGGAGACAAGCAAGGCCTGTGAGGCAAGTCTGAACTGCCTGGGACGAATATGTGGGAGTAAGCCAGGGGTCCCCATGGGTGCTGCTGCTGTGCCTGCTGACACCTTTCCTGCTGGCCACTGCGTGTTTTTAGAAAGCAGGGGGGACCAGAAGGACTTTTGTCCAGCAGGGCTTCAGATTGGCCACTGGAGATGTGATTGACAGTGCATGTTAAATGATATCCTGTTAAACAGTTACTAATAGAATTATGCATAACCTCACTCCCTGGTATTTTGTGGTTGCCTCCACTTCCTGTGGCACACACCCCTGTGTGAAAATTCCAAAGGTGCCCATGGCCTTAAAAAAGTTGAGGACCCCTGGGAGCACTTAACCTTTCACAGATTAGGGGGGGAAATTAAGAAGACAGCAATTCTAGAACGGTGCTGGGAACTGGGAAAGGACGTGTGAGAGCCAGTTTGGTGTAGTGGTTAAGTGCGCAGACTCTAATCTGGGAGAACCGGGTCTGATTCCCCACTCCTCCACTTGCAGCTGCTGGATGACCTTGGGCAAGCTGTAGTTCTGTCAGAGGTGTTCTTGGAAAGAGCAGTTTCTGTCAGAGCTCTCTCAGCCCCACCTACCTCACAGGGTGTCTGTTGTGGGGAGGGGAAGGGAAAGGATATTGTAAGCCGCTCTGAGTGAAGGGTGGGGTATAAATCCAACTCCTCCTCCTCCTCCTCCTCCTCCTCCTCCTCCTCCTCCTCCTCCTCCTCCTCCTCCTCCTCCTCCTCCTCCTCCTCCTCCTCCTCCTCTTCTTCTTCTTCTTCTTCTTCTTCTTCTTCTTCTTCTTCTTCTTCTTCTTCTTCTTCTTCTTCTTCTTCTTCTTCTTCTTCTTCTTCTTCTTCTTCTTCTTCTTCTTCTTCTTCTTCTTCTTCTTCTTCTTCTTCTTCTTCTTCTTCTTCTTCTTCTTCTTCTTCTTCTTCTTCTTCTTCTTCTTCTTCTTCTTCTTCTTCTTCTTCTTCTTCTTCTTCTTCTTCTTCTTCTGTGGCCAAGATTCACACCCTCAGTCAACTGTGAGCAGAAAGCACTTTTACACATGTTTGGGGATGGTGCTATGTTCTTGTCTGGGAGCAAGGCCCCTTGTACGTCACGGAAAGCTTCTCTAGAGGGTGCCCTGACTGTGGGGAGCTGAAGAGGACAGGTGCTGAGAAGAACAGGGAGTTGAAGAGCCCTTTCTGGGAGCAGAATATTGCTTGTCCCCACTTTTAATGGGAGGATTTAAAACATGGCTCAGTGATCAGTAAGAATGCCGATATACAGCTTTTGGTTGTGGTGCTGTTTTGCTACACTGGTGTTCCAGATTAGCAAGATCAGAATTGGTGCCCCCAGGCACATTGTGCCAAAACAGCCACAGTTCTGTGTTCTGCTCCCTAGTTTAACACCGCTGTCATTGTTGAGGTGTTCCAGGCTATCACTCCTAATACCCTGGGAGGAGAGCACAAATACTGAAAAAGAATGATGACCTGTTTGATGAAGCACATTGTCTCCAGGATGTAACTGCAGTGTTCATCTTCATGGCTTTTGTGCAGTACCACATGGGACTGTGTGTGCGCTCAGGCCATCCACAGAGGTAAAGAGCTTAAAAGCTTTCCTTTTACCACTCCCCGCAGTGCTCGGAGTGTTCCCTTCCCCCTTGGCTTGACTCAGCTCTCCCCACATAAACCAACATGTGACTGGTTGATGGGGAGGGCTCCTTCCCTCAGTCCTTATTTCACTGCTGTGGAGGTAGGATATGCTGAAGCTTTATCTCCTCTGAGGTGAATTTCTGTCTCTGGGGATAGTTTTTTTCTTCAAGGAGAATTTTTGATCTTCTAGCACAATGTTTTTGTCTTTTTTCATTGAGGAATTTCTTCAGTCTAATTTCTTTGGGACAGTTGTTGTCTCATGGTGACCGTTTGTGATGGTCCTTTTTAAAAAAAGTGTATCGAGTATGGTATCAAAAGGGCACAATCAGACAAATACTTTCTGTGCTTGTAATGTCTGGGAGAATCCCACAATGCAACCGGTTTATCCCGAAGACCCAGCACGAGAGGGTCCCCAGTTAGAAGTGGCGCTTCGGAAGAAGGCCTTCGCTGCACCTGGAGCCCGGCTGCATCGCCCTGCAGAAGGCAGGAGACGGGCCAGTACCTCCCCTGTGCCGCCTGGGCTCTCAGTTCCTTCCTTGGACCCAGCCTCGTGGCACACTCATAGGTTGGCCTTGGTTCCAAGAAGCACTTCCGAGCTGCCTCCAAAGGAGGTGAAGTCAGAGTGAAAGCACTTGTCCACCCTGTTCGACTCATCTCCATCAGTGAGGAAGGGAGCTCGGGACTCTGAATCACCTGAGCTAAACATTGTCCTCCCCTCTTCCTGTACTCTGTTACTGATAGTCTACTCAGTTCTGGTGACATGGTAAAATAGATCCGGCAGGCGGTGCCAGTCAGTTCAGGGCCAAAACTTAAGAAGAGGCTGAAGTTAGAAGGCGTCTGCTGGGGCCCTGACGTTCTGTCAGCTGCCTTGGTACCTGTGTCCTCTGACCCCCGTGTACATACCCCAGTGGGGCTCACAAGTTACCAGCAAATGTGGTTCCATCTTATGATTTTTTTGAGGCCAACAGCTGTCAACTCTGATCCTATCGGCATCCCTTCAACATCAAGGGCTGTTCCAAAGAGGGCTTTCCATTTCGCTCCAAAGCCACTTCTGATGCAGGTTTGGATCTGTCACCAGATGGGAAGACTGAAGACTCTGGTGTCATCAATGGAAGACCTATGGCTCTACCCAGAACAGTTGACTAGGGTGGCTAAAGCCCTTCAGTTAGAAGTCATCTGCTTGGACCTGAAGTACTCAAGACTGGCAGGTCCAGCACACAAGCTAGAAAATGTGTACAGGGTCCAGCAGGAGAACCTCAAGTTCCTTTTCACACAACTGCCTACAAATTCCCTTGTGGCAGAGGTCATGGAAGGTGGAAGACCCCCTTCACTGGGGCCCAGTGTGCTTCCATGACATCACGTCCTTGTACCTGACAGCCTGTGGGGGTGGCATTCCTGGGCTTTCTCTGGTGTTCCAAATTAGCACAAATCTTAGCCTTTGCACATAAACCATCTACTTGTGTGTCATATGGATGTAAGTGGAAGAGATTTACCCCCTGGGCACAGGAACCAGGGATATCACTGCAGGTTTGTGATCATCTATTAAATATCATCAAGTGTCATCTGTAAGGATGGTCAGCCAGTTGGTCAGCCATGTGGGTCTGAAGCAGTACTTGATATTTGATATTTGATAAAGTGTGCGTGTGCACGAAAGCTCATACCTTGAATAAACCTTTGTTGGTCTTAAAGGTGCCATTGGACTCTAAATTTGTTGTCATCTATAAAGTTTCATCTATTACAGTACCCCTGGTGGCTATATCAGCACTCCATAAGGGAACTGATGGGTCTTCCTGTTTATCCAATACTATGTCCAAGTAGTTTCTGAGAGGGTTGTCCAGCCTCCACCCTCCTGTGTGCCCCCCATTCCCACGGTGCAGCTTATCTTTGGTTCTGTCATCATTAATACAATAAACCATTTGAACCCATGGCCACATGTGAGTTGTCATCTCTTTAATTTAAGACAGCCTTTCTTGTAGCTATAAACTTGGCCAGCAGGTTGGGACAGTAGTCGTGCTTATGCCGAGCATAAAGTGTTGTCCACTTTTCACCTCTCACAGAGTAGTACCCTGCCCGTCTTTTTGCCTTCCTCTCGTAAGAGGTAGAATGTGCTCTCCATTCACCAGATATCAGAAGGGCCTTACTTTTTTATTTATGAAGAACAAAAGACTTCCATCAAGATCAGCTTTTATTTGTCTGCTTCTCTAGTCCCAATCAGGGTCAGGTTCCTTCATCACAGGCGCTTGGGCACTATTGGCCACCAAACATGCATCTGGTAGGACTGAAACTCTGTGTCCCTTTTCAGTGAAGGCGCACTCCATCATGGCAGAGTCATCATCAGTGGCAATTCTGGGCAAGGTCTCCATCACTGGGGTCCCTGCCTCCCACTTTCATGAAGCATTACTTCATAGATGTCCATTCCAGGAGTGGGGCAGCTGTGGGGAAAGCAGTGCTGCAGATGTTATTCCACTAACTGACCCACACCCTCTTCCAAGACATCAGGGAAGCTTGTTGTTGTCCCATGTGGGACTGCACATAAGCTACAAAGATGCAAACAGGGTTGCACTTACCTATCACTGTTTTTCATCAAGGGGTCTTCTGTACAGGCATGCATGCCTCCTCCCATAGACCTCTCACTGGGCTCCACGGCAGTGATGGGCGGACTGAGGGAAGGAGTGCTCCTCACCTCTGGTCTCAAGTCAGTTTAGGCGGGAAGAGCTGACTTGAGCCGAGGGGGAAAGGAGTATTCCTGGCTCTGCAAAAAGCCCTAAAAGGAGAGCTTCTGAGTTCTTTACCTCTGTGGCTGGCCTGCACGCGTCTGCAGTCCCCTGTTGGGCCTGCAGAGAAGACCCCCTCTGTGAACAGTGGTTACGGGTAAGTGCAACCCTGTTTTACAAATTTGTACGCAGAGTCTCAAATGAAGTTTGTTTGGTTGGCTTTTTGGACAATAGTTGTGAGGATGTAGGACTATTTTCTAAAAAAAAAAAACCTCCTAAAGATAACAAAACAGACTTTGCAGAAGATCCTGAGTCATAAATTGGGGTAGCGTGTCTATCTTTCTGATGGAGGCCTCGTTCTTATGTTTTGTGCTTAGATTTTGGCCAACGTGATCATTTTTATCTGTGGGAATCTCGCTGGAGCCTACCACAAGCAATTGATGGAACTCGCTCTACAGCAGACCTATCAGGACACCTGCAACTGCATCAAGTCCCGCATCAAGTTGGAATTTGAGAAGCGGCAGCAGGTAAAGCTCTTCTCTCAGGAATCCCACTGACCTTTCCTTTTGCTCCTGTCTTCTGTTTTGTTTGTTTTTCTCTTGTTGCCTGTGCTGAAATGCACATTGACCGGGCCAGGAAGGAAGAAGAGCTGTTCTGAAATCTGTTTAAGGGTGTTGTTTGTTGCAGTTTCCACCCAAATGCAGAAGAGATGGAATTAGTCTTCCTGTCCTTTTCCCCCACTTACCTGAGTTCATAGTAGAAGATAAAAGGAACGTTAAGGCTTTTATGTCATTACAGTTTTTCTTTTGATATAGTCCATTGCTGTGGGCGGGGGGGGGGGATCAGTGAAACCTCCTCCTTAATGCCAAAGAGAGGTGCTGTGGAGTTGTAAGGTGCAGCCCTCAAATTACCATACGCAGATTGTTAAAGGATTAAATCAACTCTTTCAATGGAAGGATCATATAATTTGCAGAAAAGCTGGGAGGATTTAATAGGACTGTCCGACATTTCTGATGAGGAAGAATAGAAGCTCTAGACAGATGTACGGAGGGCTGTGCATGCTGGGAAAAAAATAATAATTCTGCTCCTTTAACAGCCTGCAATCTGTGCCAATTAAAGCCAAGTTGAGCAGAATCAAGAAAATGTGCTTAATTAGATGGGGAGTGCTATCAGGGGCACTGAAACCCCACATCTAAGCACTGGAGATCTAATAATGCAGGGCTAATCAGAATTACACCTTTTTAAAGGTAAAGGTTTCCCTTGCTTGAAAGCCAGTTGAATCTGACTCTAGGGTTGCAGTGCTCATCTCCGTTTCCAAGCGGAAGAGCCAGTGCTGTCCGAAGACATCTCTGTGGTCATGTGACCGGCATGACTAAGCACCAAGGCTCACAGAATGCTGTTACCTTCCCACCAAAGTGGTACCTGTTTATCTACTTGCAATTCTTGCTTTCGAACTGCTAGGTTGGCAGGAGCTGGGGCCAGAGACAGGAGCTCACTCCACCATGCGGCACTCGGATCTCGAACTGCTGAAATGCCAACCTTCCAGCCTGCAGTTCAGCATTTTAACCACTTGAGCCTCTGCAGCTCTTTATACCCTTTAAAAGTCCGTTCATTATTTATTTATTTTCTTCATTTCTACTCCCAGCTTTTTCCCTGATGGGGACCCAAAGCAGCTGACATTGCTCTCCTCGCCTCCATTTTATCATCACAACAAGCCTGTGAGGTAGGGGAGGCTGAGAGGGTGTGACTGGCCCAAGCTCACCCAAGGAACTTCTGTTCTCCAAGATACTAGTCCGACACTGTAGCCACCACACCATATTGAAGTCAATGGATTTGGAAGTCAGCTTTGCTTAGGGCTGCACTGTTACTCCACACACTTCTGGGTTCTGAGATGAACACATAACATTGTCTTATACAAGACTGATCTTTGGTTCGTCTGCCTCAGTCTGGTAGTGTCTGTTCTGATATAGAATCTAGTTTTTTAACAGTCCCTGTATTGTATTCCCTCTTCTATCCTGGAAGGATTAGTAACCCCATGATAATATGTCTTCTAATGGTGTGTCTCCCTGCCTCACATAGTTGATAAATCATGGCTGGGACGGGGAAATGCGTAGTGTGATGGGTTGTGGCAGAAACTGGAAAGGAGGATCCAGAAGCCTTAATCAGGCCATTTGATTGCTTTATTAGAAAATCGCACAGCTGTGAGGGTCCAAATCACAAAGGCGAAGGGCCCCGCCCATCGGCACAATGCCTGATTTTATGCGTTTCTCAAAGTGCATGGCTAGGGCTGACCGGATTATTGCGTTGCTGCGGCTCATATTTGCTTTCTCATTGGTTTACGTGTTTACAGATTGAACAAGGCGCTCTTGCAGTTGGCCTGCATGACGCAGACACATAAGAACAAGCTATCAATCAGACAGAACCAGTTCCGACGGGGTCTGGCCCCCATTCTCTGGAGCAAAGCCTCCTGGGTCGTTTGCTCACCCCTCCCTGCACCCGTCTGCCTTCTTGACTCGTTCCGTGCCTAATGGCTTCTTTAGACGGCATTATGGTACAGGATTGCGTGTTATCGAGCAAGAGCCCCCAGCTTTGTTGGGCGTGTGGGCATTTTTGGAAAACTGAGAAAGGGCAGTGGTGCTACCACCAAAACAGTAGTGGGGAGGCAGGGCCAAAATGAAAATGCCGAGCAGATTTCCACCCAGTGTTGAGAGGATGCAAGCAAAGCATTATTGTGAGGACAAAATGGAGAAGGGGGGACTGTTCTGAGTAAACTTTGGGTCCCCATTAGGGGGAAAAGTGGGGAATAAATGAAGTACATAAGCATTTTATTATTTTTATTTTTTTATTTATTTATTTAGATTTGTACCCCGCCCTCCCCAGAGGTGGGTCGCCATGTTGGTCTGAAGCAACAGGACAAGGTTTGAGTCCAGTCGGGCGCCTGTAAGACCAACCAAGTCTGATTCTGGGTAGAAGCTTCTGTGGGCATGCCCACTTCATCCTGCACACGAACGCTTCTACCCAGAATTAGACTTTGTTGGTCTTAACGGTGCCACTGGACTCAAACTGTGTTCTACATAAGTAAATGGCATCTATTGTTGCCATATTAGGGATTGCTGTTTATTAAATACTGGGTTCAAGATGCATTGCAGTGAACAGCTCTACTTTATTAAGTGATTTCAGGAACAGGACTGAAACCTCAGGGCAACAGCCCTGTTTAAATAGCCTGCAAAAACCACACCCAAACACACCCAACTCCCAATGATAGGCTATTTACATAACATTAGTTCCTCATTGGTCACCTCCAGAGTCCTAGTGGGCTATTGTTCTAGAGCTCCAAGTTCAGCCGGTTTCTGGTAACAGTCCTGGAATGTTCCAGCCCTTATACATCACACTGTTGTAGGAGAAAAGAGGAGAATTTTGTACGGGGGGTGGGGGTGGGGAAGGGAAGAGAGTTTGTAAGCCGCTCTGAGACACCTTTGGGTAGTGAAGGGCGGGCTAGAAATCCAATCTCTCCTCTTCTTCTACAGAGATTGTACAGCGGGTGGCATCCACATGTCATGCATAACACAGAGTTCTGCCCTCAATAATAAAGGTCTCATTCAGAAGCAGGTAAAGGAACGAAATACAGAAGGCAACAGTTTGGGAAGGATCAGGCTCTCTACCCACCAGTTTTGAACAAGGATGGGGCATCTCCCTTCTCGTCATGATCCTAGCTTAGGACTCCTTTATCTAGCTGCAGTCATGGTTTTTGTGCCTTGCTTATCTAAGGCCCCGTTCACATGGATCATTTGCCCCGCTGAAGGCACGGGAGCCCCGCGGACTTTATGTGCGCGATCATACGAGCACATCTGGGAGGCGTAGCACTCCCGTGGCCAACCCGCAGCTTCCCTCCAAAAACACGGAGTAAAAAACTACTAGGGTCGAAGTACTAGTTTCCGGAAACCCCGGGGCAAAGGCCGGCGTCTGATCGCGGGAGTGCCAGTATCCCACGGCTTCTGATGCTGGCCCATGTCCTGGCGTTTTTGGCACATGCGCACTTCGCAACAGCGCGGCTTGCGTGGTCTGCTGCGCCACTTTTTTGCCACGCTGCAGCAGCGGCACTTGGAGCCGGAGCGTGGCAACCCAGTGGCCCGTGTGATTGGGCTGCCGCGCCTTATTTTGCTCCAGGGCGAACTGCCATGCCTCCCCCCCCCACCCCCGCGTTTTCTGGCCTGTATGACTGGGGCCTAAGTTGGATACTTACAGAGCAGACTTGAAAATCCATCTTCCTTTTTTAACACACAGACTGTATTTCCAGTTTGACTTTCTGTAAAAGATTTGGATAGACTGGAAGGAGAAGAAGAAGAGGAGATTGGATTTATACCCCCACCCTTTCACTCAGAGTCTCAGAGCGGCTTACAATCTCCTTTCCCTTCCCTTCCCCACAACAGATACCCTATGAGGTATGTGGGGCTGAGAGAGCTCTGAGAGGAACTGCTCTTGAGAGAACAGCTCTGAGAAAACTGTGACTGATCCAAGGTCACACCAGCAGCTTATGCAAAAGAGTGTGGAATCAAACCTGGAAACATATGATTAGTCAGAAGCATTACTGGTTAACAGCTCAGATTATCCCACATAAGACCCTATGGCCATGTGGCACCCAGACACTGATCTCCTCCTGGAGCCATTTTGCTCTGTACCCAACAATGTGTTTTTTGAGGGGGGGGGCAATCAGGAGCTGACTTCTAGCCTAAGTGACATATGTCAGTCTGACATGGTGGAAAATTTCTTCTTGACACCAAATTGTAATTGCTCCCCGTGCAATATTTCCACCTGGCTGCTGCCTCTAAGTAAACAGTCTCTTCAAGTAGCAATAAAGAATATAAAGATTTTTATAAGAAGAAGAGAAGAGATTGGATTTATACCCCGCCCTTCACTCGGAGTCTCAGAGCAGCTTACAATCTCCTTTCCCTTACCCTCCCCACAACAGACGCCCTGTGAGGTAGGTGGGGCTGAGAGAGCTCTGACTGAGAACTGGTCTTGAGAGAACAGCTCTGACAGAACTATGGAGGGAAGAATTCAAGTTTGTTAGACACTGGGATGCTTTTTGGAATAAGAGGGAGCTGTACAAAAGAGATGTTCTCCACTTGTCTTGAGAAGGAAGCCTGGTACTTAAGATCAAAAAGGTGGCAGAGCAGTTTTTAAACTGAATATTGGGGGAAAGTTGACAGGAGGTGAAAAAGCTCTGGTTCGGGATGGCTCATCTCAGGGAGATGAGGGGGTAGCTGTTGCTTTTCTACAGGGAGGTGGATTGGAATTGTCCACTGAGACTGTGGCTAGTGATATGGACTGCAGCAAGTGGAAGGTTGAGGGCTTAATATGTATGGGAAATTACAGGTGTTTCTGTACAAATGCTAGAAGTGTCCGAGGTAAAATTGGGGAGTTGGAGTGCTTGGTGTTGGGGGGGAAATAGACATTGTGGGTATTTTGGAAACTTGGTGGGATGAGGAAAATCAGTGGGATACGGTGATTCCCTGTTATATATTATATCGCAAGGATGGGGGGGAAGAGTTGGAGGTGGGATGGCTCTGCATGTCAAAGAAGGTATACAGCCCAGTAAGGCTGAGAGGATAAGAGAATTGGATTCGCTTCTGGAAATACTATGGGCCCAAAAGGAAGCTTAACATTGGGAGTTTGTTATCGCCCACCAGATCAAAAGATATAGGAGGATTATAAAATGATGAATGTATTAAAGATAGTGGCTAGACAAAAAACCTGTGTTGTAATAGGTGATATTAACTATTTACACATTGATTGAGTCAATATGTGTTCTAGTCGGGAAAAAGAGATTGAGCTTCTATACACACTCAATGACTGTGCTATGGAACAGATGGTCACAGAACCCAGCAGGGGAGAGGCAATTTGGTCCTAAGCAGGGGTCTTTTGGGGGGGAGCGCACCGGAGCACAGCTCCAGGAGCTCAGGAGCCAAGCCCCGCCCCCAGCCGGCGTCCCGGGGAGTCTTTCAGGCAGCCGAATGTCAATTTCAGTTTCAAGAACCAAGTTTCAAGAACATTGGACCAGGGGGTCCAATTCTATGGGCCCCCAAACAGGTTGCCCCTATTCCCTCCATTGTTCTCTATGGTGGGAAAAAAGTAAAACTTGGTGGGTATCTTGAGGAGAGGTTCCATCAGCTACCCTGTGAGTTTGGAGCCTCTCCCGCAAACCCCTCCCCTCCAGCCCCCAGAATGTACCCTATGTTTTCACCATTGACTTCAATGGCCCATAGGATATAATGGGGCTGAATTGCCGCCAAATTTCTTTCATTCCCTCCTTTCCTTCTCTCCTTTTCCTCTTTCCCACCTTCTTCTCTTCTCTTTTTTCCTCCTTTCCCTGTTTCCCTCCTTCTTCCCTCTCTTTCTTTCCCTCCTTCTTCCCTCTCTTTCTTTCCCTCCTCTTTTCCTTCTCTTTCTTTCCCTCTTTCCTTCTCTCTACTCTCTCTCTTTCCTTTCTTCTTTCCTCCTTCTGTGGCCCAACTCTAGTGAGGAGTTTAAACTTTAAACCCCTTCTCTCTTAGCTCCCCCACCCAGGCCAGCTGGGGAAGGGAAGGGGAGGCTTTTGAAGATGCCTCCCCCCCTTTTGCTTCCCCTTCTGACATCACTTCAGGTGATGTCGGGGGCGTGGCATATGCTAATAGCCTAATAGCTCATTAGCATACCATATGCTAATGAGCTCCTGCAGCTGTTTTTCTACGAAAAGACCCCTGGTCCTAAGTAACGCCCAAGACCTGGTGAGAGACGTAAAAGTGATTGCACTGCTTGGGAACAGTGACCATAATGTTATTGAGTTCAGCATTTGTATAAATAGGGAATTGGCCAAAAAGACTGACACAACCACTTTTGACTTTAAAAGGGGAAACTTCTGTGATATAAGGGGTCATGTGAGGAGGAAACTGAAAGGAAAAGTAGAAAAGGTCAAAACCATTAGGGAAGCTTGGAGACTATTTAAAACTACAATCCTAGAAGCTCAGAAAAAATATATACCGCAGGGTAAGAAAGGCACAGATGGGTATAGAAAAAAGCCTGCATGGTTAACAAACAAAGTAATGGAAGCTGTAAAAGGTAAGCAGAATTCCTTTAAGCAATGGAAAGCCAGTCTCAGTGAGGTTGATAAAAGGGACCACAGGCTGTGGGAAACAAAATGCAAGTCTGTGATCAGGCAGGCAAAAAGGGAATATGAGGAGCATATAAGCGAAAAACGTAAAGATCAATAATAAAACTTTCTTCAAAGTAGGAAGCCAGCCAGGGAGGCAGTGGGGCCCTTGGATGACCAAGGGGTAAAAGGGGTACTGAAGCACGATAGGGAAATGGCTGAGAAGCTGAATGCATTTTTTGTCTCTGTCTTCACTGTCGAAGATGAGAAGTGCTTGCCCACTCCAGAACTTCTTATTTCGGGAGGGGTGTTGAAAGACCTGAGTCAGATTGAGATGATGAGAGAGTTGGTCCTACAACTGATAGACAACTTAAAAATGGATAACTCACCGGGCCCAGTTGTACATGCAGATGTCAGGACCAGGGAGGATTGTGAGGCACTCCAAAGGGATTTGTCGAGGATGGGCCAAGTGCAAGGTGATGCACATTGGAGCCAAAAATTCTACACGTTGATGGAGTCCGAACTGGCAGAGACTGACCAAGAAAGAGATCTTTGGGTCGTAACTCACTGAAAATGTCGAGACAGTGTGCAACTGCAATTAAAAAAAGCCAATGCTATGCTGGGGATTATTAGGAAGGGTATTGAAAACAAATCAGCCAATATCATAATGCCCCTGTATAAATCAATGGTGCAACCTCATTTGGAGTACTGTGTACAGTTCTGGTCACCACACCTTAAAAAGGATATTATAGCTTTTGAAAAAGTACAGAAGAGGGCAACTAGAATGATAAAAGGGTTGGAACACTTTCCCTATGAAGAAAGATTAAAATGCTTGGGGCTCTTTAGCTTGGAGAAACGATGGCTGAGGGGTGACATGATCGAGGTTTATAAGATTATGCTTGGGATAGAGCAGGTAGAGAAAGGAGTACTTTTCTCCCTTTCTCACCATACAAGAACTCATGGGCACTCAATGAAATTGCTGAGCAGTTGGGTTAGAACAGATAAAAGGAAGTCCTTCTTCACGTAAAGAGTGATTAACACATGAAATTCACTGCAACAGGAGGTGGCGGCTACAAGCATGGATGGCTTCAAGAGGGAATTAGATAAACATATGGAGCAGAGGTCCATCGGTGGCTATTAGCCACAAGGTATAGATGGGGACTCTGGGGCAAGTGGGGCTTTATATTCTTGGTGCTTGAGGGGGTTCAACAGTGGGAGGGCTTCTAGTGTCCTGGCCCCACTGGTGGACCTCCTGATGGCACCTGGTATTTTTGGCCACTGTGTGACAGAGTGTTGGACTGGATGGGCTTCTCTTATGTTCTTACGGCTTTCTCAAGGTGATCCAGCACCTGTAAGTGGAGGAGTGAGGAATCAAACCTGGTTCTCCCAGATTAGAGTCCGCACACTTAACCAGTACACCATACTGACTTCAAAACACAGACACACATGCTGAAATTAATCAGACTCTGACCAGCAACATCTATGCAAGCAAACTCGGCTGTCATCTAAGCCAAAGGCATGTAGAAACAGTAAGGTTTTAACCTGGCATCTGAAAGACAGGCAGGAAGCAGCAAGGGGAGACTTTCAGAGGATGAGGTCAAGGGCTAAAGATTCATGTCTGCCAGTTGTGAGCCTCCAGCCACCATCCAGGTTTACCAGTTGCCTGCCCCAGGTAGGCAACCTCTTGCTCCTGCACTCCACCCTCCGTGTTTTCCTGATGGAGCAGCTGAAGAAAAGCAGCACAGGCACGGTGGTGTCGCTTCCAAGTGCTCACCCATACATGAGGTCATGGCACCAGTGACCCTCCCACCCCCCAATCCCACAGGGGTTGCAAGTGCAGGGCTGACAACCCAAGCACCAGTAGGTAGGTAGGTGGAGCTGCCTTGGAACCTGAGGGAACAATACGGGTATTTCAGAGTTCTCTCGGTGGAGCTATACAATTGGAAGGGGCCACACAGGCCATCTAGTCCAACCTCCTGCTCAATGCAGGATCAGCCTGGAGCAAGTGTTCATCCAGCCACTGCTTGAAGACTGCCCGTGGACTCCCCATTCCAGTGCCAAGCCTTTACCTTGGCCTGTTTAAATGCTTTCCCATAGGTAGTCCTTTTTGGTAGATTTAGGCAAGTACCTTCTCGAAATAGGCTTTGTCCATGTGAATTAGGTACTCTTGATTCGTTTTCTCGTACCATTTTAGAGTGTCCCCTCCTTGCTTTACAACATAAACAATTCCTGTCTAAATACCTCCAGCATAGTGTCTTCATTAAGGGAAACAGTTTAATTTATCTTTTAGAAGATGTCAGTCCTCAAATCACTACATATGTTGCCAGATTTTTAGTTGAAGCTTTTAAAATCAAGTCCAAACACATCACCACTCAGCCTTGAGAAAGTTGACAAATTGCTCTTGGCTGTATGCCCCACCACATGCTGCCCCTGGACCTGTGCCCGTTGTGGCTGATTAAAGCTAGCCGTGAGGGGTTGGGTGACGCCCGAAGGAAAATTGTCAACAAGTCCTTCACAGAGGGACTGTTTCCTGGGATGCTCAAGGAGGCGGTGGTGTGTCCTTTCTTAAAGAAGCCTTCTTTGGACTCGGCCGAATTGGCCAACTATCGGCCAGTGTCCAATTTGCCCTACCTGGGCAAAATAATAGAGAGGGCTGTGGCAAAGCAGCTACAGAGCTTTTGGGGTGACGCTTCCATTTTAGATCCCTTCCAGTCCAGTTTTCGCCCGGGACATGGGACGGAGACAGCACTGGTTTCCCTCACAGATGATCTTTGGGAGCATCTGGATTGGGGCGTACTGTTGTTGTTAGACCTGTTGGCAGTGTTCTGCTGTTGTTAGACCTATTGGCGGCATTCGACACGGTCAGCCATCAGTTACTGATCCACCACCTCGCCGACATAGGCGTTCAGGGGCTTGCCTTGCAATGGCTTGCCTTCCTTCTCCATGGTCAGGGACAAAGGGTGGCATGAGGGGAACAGCTCTCCCAGAGGTACCCACTAGAGTGTGGAGTGCCTCAAGGGGCGGTGCTTTCCCCAATGTTATTTAACTTCTACGTGCGCCCCCTTGCCCAGATTGCTTGGAGTCATGGGCTAGGATGTCACCACTATGCGGATGACGCCAAGCTCTATCTGGTGTTGGACGGCGGGTCTGGCTCTCAACCGGAAGATCTAGACCAGGCGTTACAAGCTGTGGCTGGTTGGCTTAGACTAAGCCAACTGAAATTGAATCCGACGAAGATGGAGGTCCTGAGTCAGGGTGGACCAGGGGTAGGGATGCCACTCTCGACCTTCAATGGAGCACCGTTGGTGCCAGCACTGTGGGCGAGAAGTTTGGAAGTGCTCCTGGATGCCTCCTTAACTGTGGAGGCCCAGGTAGCAGCCACTGCCAGGTCAGCCTTCTACCCTCTTCAGCTGATTAGGCAGTTGGTTCCCTTCCTTGAATGCAACAACCTTGCAACAGTGATCCATGCGATGGTCACCTCAAGATTAGACTACGAACGCGCTCTACTTAGGGCTGCCCTTGTTGCAAATCTGGAAGTTGCAGCTAGTGCAGAATACTGTGGCCAGGCTTTTGAACACATCCAGCCAGCCCTGAAGGCATTGCACTGGCTGCCAATAGCATACCAGATTTGCTTCAAGGTGCTGGTTCTTACCTTTAAAGCCTGTATGGCCAGGGTCCGACATACCTGAGGGACTGCCTTTCCTCATATATACCCCAGAAAGCACTTGTCAGAGGACAGCCATGATCCTTTCTGTTGCCAAAGTACACTGTATTCATTGTTTCTTGTTTCACTTCCTGCTTTTACGCTTACGCATAGTTTGCCAGCTGCAACTGTGGGAGAACTCTTCTTTGCCACCTGTTATCAGAGTGGCCTTGACGAGGAGGCTTTGGAGTCGTTTCTCATCCTAGGGAAATATTCCAGTCCTACGTGACTAGACGGTGTGTGTGGGGGGGGTAGTTCTCCTGGTCATTAAGTAACATCCCGCCGGGAGTTTTCCCGTGCGTGTGCTAAGAGTTCATTTGCTAGTCCAGCTTTGCATCATACTATAATTGCACTTGGCCTGGCCTAGACGGGCATTCCTGACAATAGTGTTATTACTGTGGGCAACATCCTTGTATTCCAATAAAGCATCTCTTACTTAAGAAGAATGCCTGGGTTTACTTGCTATTGAGCCTGACAGAAATTCAGTCAGGGTCACAAAACCGACCGGCCCTTCCAGGTCCCAAGGATGCCAGGTTAGCTGTAACCAGGGCCAGAGCTTTCTCAGTGGTGGCTCCATACTGGTGGAATGAGCTCCTGGAAGAGATCAGGGCCCTACGGGACCTCTTACAGTTCCGCAGGGCCTGCACCAGACAGAGGTCTTCCACCAGGCTTTCAACTAGGAGCCACCACCACCACTACCATCATAGCCAGCCTGGTGCCAGGTCTACTACCAATAGCCTGTGCTCGCCAACCGAAACTGAGAAAGACCATCAAGCTGAAAGTCTAGTGAACCTACAGAGTGTCAAGTGAATGTACAGAGTGTGTGAGGCCATCTTTAATATTATAAGTTAGTTGCTAGCACTTTAACATGATGTAAGTTAGTTTTAATGAACTGTTTTAGATACCTATATATTTATTGTTATTGTGTTTTTATGACATTAGCTGCCCTAAGCCTGCCTTGGCGGGGAGGGCAGGGTACAAATCCAAGCAAATTAATTAATTAATTGTTGGACGCTTATTTTCCCTGTTTGTTTCTGATGTTTTATTGATTTAAATACATACTTGATCTATATTATTGGTCACTATCTTAATTAACTGTTCTATGGCTCTGTTCTTTTAATCTATCAGGCCTTTGTATTTATTCTTGATTGTAATTTATCAGCATCTTTTATGCCAATAAAGGTCAAAAATGGACTGCCCGTGAGGAGGAACTCACAACCTCTCTAGGCAGCCAACTCCACTCCTGAACTACACTTACTGTAAAGAACATTTTCCTTATATCCACCCGGTACCTTCCTGCCTGTAATTTAAACCCATTATCATAAGTCCTGTCCTCTGCTGCCAACAGGAACAGCTCCCTGCCCTCCTCTAAGTGTCAGCCTTTCAAATATTTAGAGAGAGCAATCATCCCTCAGACAGCTTGCAGTCAGGGATGGCAAAACACAGACTGAGAAGGTCTTTGATTCTAGTCCTATCTGTTCCCCTGTCGTTCCAGAAAACGCAAGCAGATGTGAATCTTTATCACTGCCCCTTCCCTCTAGCAGGTTGGAAGAGACCACTGCAGGAACACAGGAAAGATCTGCAAACCTCAAGAAAGGGTAAAGGAGGATCCGGGTAACTACCGTCACGTCAGCTTGATGTCTATACCTGGAAAATTTTTAGAACAAATGATCAGTCAGTCCTTGAGCATTTAGAAAGGATGGCTGTGATTACTAAGAGCCATCATGGGTTTCTCAAGAACAAGTCATGTCAGACTAACCTTATCTCTTTTTTCGAGAAAGTTACAGCCTTATTGGATAAAGAGAATGCTGCAGATAGTTTATCTTGATTTCAGTAAGGCTTTTGATAAGGCTCCATATAATATTCTTGTTGACAAGTTGGTAAAATGTGGGTTGGATCCTATTACTGTTAGGTAGATTTGTAACTGGTTGACATCACACCCAAAGAGTCATCCTCATCCTCTTGGAGAGGAGTGACTAGTAGAGTGCCTCAGGGATCTGCCTCAGGATCTGTTTTCTTCAGCATCTTTATATATGATTTGGATGAAGGGATAGAGGGAGTGCTTATTAAATGTGCAGATGATATTAAATTGGGAGGGATATCAAATATGGTAGAAGACAGAATCAGGATACAGGATGATCTTGACAGGCTGGAAAACTCAGCTAAAACAAATCAAATGAATTTGAATGGGGATAAATGTAAAGTTCTGCATTTAGGTAGGAAAAATCAAATGCATAATCATAGGATGGGGGAGACTTGTCTTGGCAGGAGTATGTGCAAAAAGGATCTAGGGGTCTTAGTAAACGATACATTGAACATGAGTCAGCAGTGCGATGCAGTAGCTAAAAAGGCACATGCAATTTTCAGCTGAATCACCAGCAGTATAGTGTCTAGATCATGGGAAGTGATGGTATTGCTTTACTCTGCTCTGGTTAGACCTCACCTAGTGTATTGTGTTCATTTTTGGGCACCAGAATTTAAGGAAGGATATAGACAAGCTGGAACGTGTCCAGAGGAGGGCAATGAAGATGGTGACGGGTCTGGAGACCAGGTCCTATGAGGAAAGGTTGAAGGAGCTGGGTATGTTTAGCCTGGAGAGGAAATGGCTGAGAGATGATATAACAACCATCTTCAAATACTTGAAGGGCTGCCATAGGGAGGATGGTGCAGAGTTGTTTTCTGTTGCCTCAGCAAGTTGGACCAGAACAAGTGGGTTGAAATTAAATTAGAAGAATTTTCAGCTAAACATTAGGAAGAACTTCCTGACAGTTAGAGTGATTTCTCAGTGGAACTGGCTTCCTCAGGATGTGGTGGGCTCTCCTTCTTTGGAGGTTTTCAGACAGAGGCTAGATGGCCATCTGGCAGCAACACTGATTCCGTGAACTTGGGCAGATCCTGAGAGGGAGGGCAGGAAGGGTTATGTCAGTGCTTAGTTCTCGTGGCCCTTTCTTACATGCCCAGGGAAATGCTGATCATCACTTTGGGGTCAGGAAGCAATTCTTCTCCCGGCCAGTTTGGCCAGGAATCCTGGAGGGGTTTTTGCCATCTTCTGGGCATGGAGCAGGAGTCACGGGGGTTGTGGGGGGATATTTGTGAATTTCCTGCATTGTGCAGGGACTTGGAAAAAGATGACCCTGGAGGTCCCTTCCAACTCTATGATTCTGTTATTCTAGATTGCTGGATCCACCCCCTGGCCTGTTTTCCCATAGAAGTTTCCTAATTTGGATATGCTGCCTGTACCCCAGCTTGCTTCCAGGGTGTTGCTGAAATGTGGAATTAATGCATGTGTGCTATTTCCATCTCTGCCTTTGCAGTCTCTTGTGATAAATATAAATGTATATGCAATTCATACTACAAAATTTTATACACACACACACCCCTCCTAGTGCACATTTGAACTATTCTATTAAAAAATAACTGTGTTCCCCATTGATAAACTGTTGCAGAAAATAAACGCAGGCAATTTCAAGATATCATGCCTGAGTTTGACATTGACAAGCATAATTGGCCAGGCTCATTTTGGGTGCTTTGCATCGTAAGATGTTTTGAAAGATTCGAGCAGGAGGCGGTGTTGGAATCTGAGAGAAGTCACTGAAAATCATTTTCAGGGAGGAGGCAGGATCTTAATAATAATAATGGGCTCAGGAAAAGGACTCAGAAGCTGTGACAGCTGAAATGAATGAGGTAACCAAGTGGAACACATGAAGTATAACTGAAGCAAACTCTACCTTTACTAGAATGAAAAGGGTTTTTAACTTGCCCTGCGGAACAGATCCAGAAGGAAAGGCCCTCGTTCCAAATAAATGAGAATTAATATATTGCTGTGTTAGCAGTCAGAGCCCTCCTCTCGCTGAGGGGCAGTTTATAGCTAGCATAACCATAAGCACCCTTCTTAAACTATCACCTGAAAAATCATGTGCAAGAAAATGCCTGGCCCAAAATGACACAAAATGGGTGCCAGTCGGAAACAAGCTTGAACATATGAGGGGCATATTTTGAACGGAATGACTGCTGTGAGACCAATAGTCCTGGCTCCTTCCACTGAAACATCCTCATGATCTCATTAAGTTGGCTCCAAACTGTGTGATAGGGGCACAGGGGGGCTTTTACACCCTCTTTTCCTCCTCTGAGTGAGCAGATGCCTTGGCAGAGGCCCAAATTAGGTACTTCGGTGGCAGAGGGGTTGCTGCCACCGCCCGTGAGCAACTTCTGGAGTGTCTCTTCTGATGTACTGTGAAAAGGTAAAGGATCGGGGGGGGGCGAGCATCAGGTAGAGGGCTTGACCGGGGCTCTGATCATGCTGCTGTGGGATTGATTTAAAGAGTCCTTTGCCTTAGCATGCAAGCAGGGTTGCCAACTCTGGGCTGGAAAATTCCTGGAGATTTCAGGGTGGAGCTTAGGAAGAGTAGGGTTTGTGGAGGGAAGGGACCTCAGTGGGGTGTAATACCATAAAATTCATGCCTCCAAACAGCCATTTTCTCTAGGGAAGCTGTTCTCTGTAGTCAAGAGATGTGATTCTGGGAGAGCTCCAAGGCTCACCTAGAGGTTGGCAGCCCGTTTGCAAGGTACAGAGTGGTAAAAAGGAAAGGATCCTCCAGGTCTAGAGCATCTGCCGGATCCAGTCCTTGGGTCACCACTTGTCTATCACCCCCCCTCGCTGGAGATAACACCAGCTTGGGAGGCAGGGAGGCAGGGGTCAGTAGCAAAGCAGCAGGGACGGGTTAACCTTCTTTTCCATTATGTTAGCTTTCAGTTTCGAATGGCAGCTTCCTGATTTAGGAAGAAATGGGTTACACAAAAAAATCTGGAAAAAAGGATTGCAGAACTATGGGTCGCCACCTTCCTCAAGGGAGAAAATGCCATCTGTGCCCTAAAGAACTTCTGTGCCCATTGCCACACATGAAGCTTCGGTTGAAAGAAACAGGACCTTTATCTCCAGGCCTGTTGGCAAACCCAGTAATGCGCAGTCCTGCCCTGATTAAATACATTTCCGGTTACCCTTTTAATCCCCTTTGGTTTCTGATGCCCTGATGCACCTCAGATGGGCGGTGTCCTCAAGGTAGATTAAAGTTCGAGTCCAGTGACACCTCTAAGACCAGCACACAGAAGCTTATACTTAGAATGGAACCTGGTCGCTCTTCAAGGTGCTCCTGGACTCGAACTTTTCTCAGCTGCTTCAGAACAACCACCTGAATCTCACCTCCGGGGAGATGGTGAGGGATTGCACCACCCTGCGGCTTGGAGCTCAGGTATGGAAGATCCTCCACCTACTGGTTGTTGTTCCTGTCCTGATTCTTCTGCATGTGCATTGCGTACATGCAAATGTCGGGACCCAAGCAAGAGGCATAGAGGAGTCTGAGACAGTCAGGGCCAGTGTTCCCTCTAAGCCAAGTTAGCGTGAGCGAGCTCACAGTTTTTTAGCCTCCAGCTTATACATTTTTGACTTAGGTTGGGAAGGACGGCTCCAGAGCAAACTGATTTATGCAGCAGCCAAATTGCTCGCTCACAAGGTGGAATTTTTGCTCACAAGACTCCACTGGCTTAGAGGGAGCATTGGTCAGGGCTAAATGGGGAAGAAATGAAATGCAGTCACGGGTGATGCTGCAGCTCTCCTCTCCACCCACAATTTTTATTTATTTATATTATATACTTCATTTATACCGGCCTTTTCTCCCCAGTCGGGACCCAAATTGGCTTATGCTGTTCTCCAGTTTAACCCCACAACAACTCTGTGTAGGCAGGTTAGGCTGAGAGTGTGCAGTTGGCCAGAACTCCCCCCGTGAGGTTCCATGGCAGAGGGAGTACAAACCTGGACCTCCCAGATCCTACTCCGACATTCTAACCAGGACCCCATGCTGACTCTTCAGAGTGGTGCAGGAGGGGGAGTTGCTTGAAATTGCCTTGGCCTCCCTCCTGCGCCGCTGGAATTAGAGTGCTGGAAAGGTGTTCCCATATTTGTTGTTGTTCAGTCGCACAGTCGAGTCCGACTCTTCGCGACCCCATGGACCAGATTACACCAGGCCCTCCTGTCTTCCGTTGTCCGCTGAAGTTTGCTCAATTTCATGTTCGTTGCATCGATGACACCGTCTAACCATCTCATTCTTTGCCGTCCCCTTCTTCTTTGACCTTCAATCTTTCCCAGCATCAGGTTCTTCTCCAGGGAGTGCTCCCTTCTCATTTGGTGGCCAAAGTATTTGAGCTTCAGCTTCAGGATCTGGCCTTCCAGGGAACAGTCAGGGTTGATTTCTTTTAGGATTGACTGATTTGATCTCCTTGCAGTCCAAGGGACTCTCAAGAGTCTTCTCCAGCACCATAGTTCAAAAGAATCTATTCTTTGGCGCTCGGCCTTCCTTATAGTCCAACTCTCACAGCCATACATTACTACGGGGAATACCATTGCTTTGACCATGCGGACTTTTGTTGGCAAGGTGATGTCTCTGCTTTTTATCATGCTGTTTAGGTTTGCCATCACTTTCCTCCCAAGGAGCAGGCGTCTTTTAATTTCATGGCTGCAGTCACCATCTGCAGTGATCTGGGATCCTAGGAACGTGAAGTCTGTCACTACTTCTACGACTTCCCCTTCTATTTGCCAAGGAGTGATGGGGCCAGATGCCATGATCTTAGTTTTTTTGATGTTGAGCTTCAAGCCCACTTTTGCGCTCTCCTCTTTCACCCTGAGCAAGAGGCTCTTTAGGTCCTCTTCACTTTCTGCCATCAGAGTTCCCATATATGCCACCATTTTCCCTCAGCTGTGCAGATGCCACATGCACATGTTAAAACACCCTTGTATTGGGTTGCCAGCTTCAAGTTGGTGACTGGCGATCTCCTGGGATTACATCTTATCTCCAGATGACAGAGATCAGTTCACCTGGAAAAAATGGCCACTTTGGAAGGTAGACTCTGTGGCATTATATCCTATTAATGTCTCTCCCCTCCCAAACCCCACCCTCCTCAGACTCTGCCCCCAAAACCTCAAGGTGTTTCCCAACTGGGAGCTGGCAGCCCTGCCTTGTACACATGCTTTGGAAACTCTTGGTCTGATCAGGATCGTGGGTTTCTGAAACACACTTTCCCAGACCGAGAGTTCCTATCTATACCTTGTGGCTAATAGCCACTGATGGACCTCTGCTCCATATGTTTATCTAATCTCCTCTTAAAGCTGTCCATGCTTGTAGCCACCGCCACCTCCTTGCTGTGAGGCATTCCGCTGTAATACAACAGTCAGGCTTGCTACATGTTGTATCTTACCCGCAAGTGCAAGACTGTTAGTAGCAGTTGCTTCCCATGGAGGACAGTGTCAGAGCAAATCTATGGGTTGGATCCAGTGCTAAATTTCTTCCTGTTCTAGAACTCTTGTGCAAGTGGAAATGCAAGGAGAAGACTGCAGTAGTTGCTTGCCCTAAGTCAGACTTATTGTTATCTCCACATGTAGGAGATCTTATGCAACCAATTTGGGGGCACTGTAATACACGGGGAGAAGAGCTCTAGTTGTTGCACAAGATCTTGCACAAGGAGCACAAAATACACCAGAAGATAGAAATAGAATATAACAAGGTCTGAATATGTTGGAAAAGTGAGTGGAGGTGAACAAGATGCAATTTAACAAGGATAAGTACTGAGTTCTACATCTGGGTAACAAAAATGAGAAAAATGACTACTGGATGGGGGATACACTTCTGAGTAGCAGTGTGTGTGAACAAGATCTTGGGGGTAAGGGTGGACTGAAAGTTAAATATGAGCAGCCAGTATGATGCGGTGACAAAACAAGCTAATGCAATCTTGGGGTGTCTCAAAAGAAGCATAACATCCAAATCACAAGATGTCATCATTCCGTTGTACACTGTTTTGGCCAGGCTGCACCTGGGCTGCGTTCACACGGGCACTTTGATCCGTTCCCCTTGCTGTTCCCTTATGGATTTAAAGTGCACGATCAGACAGCAACATCCGTCTATCGTGCCTGAGTCCTCTGAGTTCCACTCCCCCCTCCCCTTGCCCTGTGTTTTTTTGATACCTGACAAAGTCCAGTCCTGTTGGTCTGAGCTGCTTCCAAAATGGATTTCCTGCCGTCTAGTCGCTCTGTTGCGCAGCCAAACAGTCAGGCAGGTCTCACTGAGCTCTTGCTTTCTGGCTGCCCCCCCCCCGTTAATGAGGATCGCATGACTGTATCTATGCACCTCTTCCCCCCCCCCCAGGGGGGGGCTGCTCAAAACCTTGCTTTCTTTTGAAAAACTGACACCCCTTTTTCTGCAGCTTTTTAATATTGTTTGGGGAAGGGGTAAACAGAAAAGATTAGAGGGAGGATGGCAGTGGACTCCATTTCCCAGCAGTCCCTTCACCACTTGTGTGATTGCTCTGTGTACTTAATTTTAAAAGAAAATGGCCGACAGCCCCATGAACTTCATATCCCAGCATGCTGAGTGCTTCTGGGCATGCTCCTAAGGGCAGACTTCTAAAAAAATGGCTGACGGGCTGACTCCCTGGTTTCTGCTGTCTGGTCATGCAAGGGGGGGTAAAATGGCATTGAAGCGTGCTAAAATGGGGGCGTCTGGTCAGGATTCTCTGCCACAAAATAACCTGGCTTAATTTGAGGTGGGGCAACACTGGATTAAACTGTCCGTGTGAACACAGCCCTGGAGTCTTGTGTGCCGTTCTGGAGGCCTCACTTCAAAAAGGGTGTGGACAGAATGGAGCGGGTGCGGAGGAGAGTGAGGAGGATGATCAGGGGGCCTGGAGACCAAGAAGCCCTCTGAGGAAAGGCTGCGGGACTTGGGAAGGTTCAGTCTGGAGAAGAGGAGGTGGAGGGGGGGACAGGATGGCTCTCTGTAAGTATTTGAAGGGCTGTGTCATTTAGAGGAGGGCAGGGCACTGTTCCTGTTGACCGCAGAGGAGAGGACTCACAATTGAGGCCGGGAAGGTTCCGGCTGGATCTTAGGAAAAACCTCTTTACAGTCAGAGTTGTGCCACAGTGGAATCGGCTGCCTAGGGAGGTGTGGTGAGCTCCCCCTCCCTGGCAGTCTTTCAGCAGAGGCTGGACAAACATTTGTCAGGGATGCTCTAGGTTGATCCTGCACTGAGCAGCGGGTTGGACTAGATGGCCTGCAGGGCCCCCTTCCAACTCTCTGTGATTCTGTGCTTTATGCTTCCACTTGCCCGTCACTGGTTCTAAGCCGGTGTTGAGAGCCTGCACCAAACCTCGACATTTCACTGCTAGTGTGACCAGACCTAGCAAGTTTAGTATTATGACAAGTGATGCACTTCTGTTCCCGTGTCTTGTACTTACATTATTTTCAGGGGTTAAAACTCTACATTGACACCATTGCATGTCGACGTTTGGGTCCCGTCCCCCCTTTTACAAAATGTAACTGAGGATTCTGTTTCTTAAAATTTCCCTGAAAGTTGCCCCCTCTCCAACAAAACTACCCAAGCAAAAAGGATGAAAAAGTTGGACAAGGCTCCCAACATGAATCCCCATTCTGCCGTGGAAAGAAACTGGTTGACCTTGGGCCGCTCACCCTCTCTCACCCTCCGCTGACTCACAGGGTGGTTGTTGTGCGATAAAATGGTTAAGTGAGTGTGTTGAGTTTTAATTGGATTTTATTGGAATTATGGTTTCATTATTGTTATTGCACTATTATGTTGTTAGCCACTCAAATCCCCATTCTAGTGGAGGGGTGGGATGAACATCTAATAGTGTAAAATAAATGAATAAATAATGATATTGCAATCCACTTTGGGTCCTCAGTGGTAAGAAATGCAGGATATAAATATCTAAATAAAGCAATAAGATTGGAAGTCTCTGTGACTGCATTTTGAGAAAGGAAAAATTATGTGTGAATTGAGCATTGTGAGTGGGTTGGCTTCAAATGTGCAGATCTCTCCAGCCACCACTCAATGGAAATGTAGCCATACCACCAAGGTATGGTGGACCTCTGCTGCTTCTTCACTGTGATGCAGATTTCTGCTGCCAAAATTCTTCTTTCCCTTCAGGTGCTGAGCTGGCTCCCAGTACTGTGATAATAATTTGCGGCTTTATAAATCCTAATGTCCCACCCTGTGACAGAATCTGATTTGACTTTTTGCCCAGTCCAGGAACTTGTCAGGAGAAAACAGGAGCCCTCTTTTTAGGTCCCTTGAAATGGCACTGGAGGCTGTGTAACAGTGAACAATAATGAAGATTTTATTTAATAGGCAGGGATGGTATGGGGTAGTCAGGAATTGGAAAGGCTGAGGTAAATGCTGTTGGTAAAACAGTATATATTTCAGTTGACAGACAAGATGGTGTTGTGGCAGCTTATTTTCACAAATCCTCGGTTCTTATCAGTGAGATGGATGGTTGACTGAGTATTTTAGTTTCAGTTACAATGTTTCTGCGTATAGTTTCCTAAGAGCTGTTCAGGTTTTCTGGAAAGGTCACTCTTTTAGTGTATCAGACTCGTTCCCCTTTTCTGAAATCACAGTGTGTCCTCTTTTCCACTGAGTAGTCCATAACCATTTCCTTTCACAACAGGCCTTATACTTCTTTCCTGAAAATACAATCCTTTTCCTTTTGGCCTGATTGGGAGCTTCAGGCTGCTGCCCAATCACTCCTTTCCAAAATCTCAAACTCAAGTTCTTGGCGTCTGTGTGAAAATGTACTTCAGCGTAAGCTGACACTAGACTCTGAATTCTTAAGATGGAATTCTTCCTCAGGTTATGTTGAACACAGCTAAGACCAGGAGTCTCTCCCTTTATTCAAAAGGTGAACCTGCCTGACAGACTTTTAGTCAGACTCTTCGGACATCTGCTCCTTTAGCTGAACTCTACTGAACATTAACTGCCTCACTGACTGACTATATAGTTTTCCTCAGCTGGCACTAGCCAGAGAAAAGGAGCAGCCTGTCACTCAAGCTCAACGTTCTAGAGCAGAGTTCACCTCCCTTCTCTGATTTTCCTACATTACAAAAACAGTATTTTAAATGTACTCTGTCACACAGGGGTATAATCCTTAGCCTATTTGCCTTTACTGAAATTTAGTTAAAGTTTGGCGTTTTTTTCTCTTTCCTTTTCCCAACCCAGGAACGTCTCCTGCTGTCTTTACTTCCTGCTCACATAGCCATGGAGATGAAAGCGGAGATCATTCAGAGGCTACAGGGACCCAAAGCAGGACAGCTGGAGAATACCAACAACTTTCACAACTTGTATGTCAAAAGACACACCAACGTAAGGTACTGCTTGGCATTAACGCAACCAGTTTTTTAGTGCTGAAATGCTTTAAACAGAACAGTGTTTGGAGGAAGAAAGCCAACTCATTCTTTTTTGTGGGGCTCTGTGTAGATGATATACAGCAGGGCTGGCCAAACTGGCTTGGGAGCTACATGCGGCTCTTTCACACACATTGTATGGCTCCCACTACAGTGGCTGGGGAAGCAAAGGGGAGGCATGCCGCCCCACTTGGTCTGCCCTTCCCCAGCCGGTGCAGAGAAAGAAAGCAACTTGAACTTTAAATGTATTCTCAAAGCCCCCCCCCCTGCCAGCCGGCTTGGAGAAGGCATTTGTCTCTTTAAAGCCCTTCTCCAAGCCAAGCTAGCCGGCATGGGAGCGGGGGGCTTGGAGGACACATTCAACATTAAAGTTGCTTTCTTTCTACCTCTTCCTCCCTCCACCCCATCTATTTGCTTTCTTTCCACCCTTCTTTCTCTCTCTTTTTCTCCTCTCCCTCCCTATCTAAAGTTATCAATTTAATATTAATAAAAGCAAATTTGCATATTTTCCAATAAAAACATGTGTGTAATATTTGTTCATGTCTTGTGGCTCTCAAACATCTGACATTTATTCTATGTGGCTCTTACGTTAAGCAAGTTTGGCCACTCCTGATATACAGATATAGTGCATTGATTCTTCAGAAGAGTAGAAGCAAATAATCTTTCCCTGTCTTCTGATATGTTTATTTTGGAAGACTGCAGAGTTTAATTGGGTGTGCAAAACTTAAAACCAATCTAGATAATGAAATATTATTGCTGTAACTATAATCATTTTAAATTGGTCAAGGGAAACATGGCAAACAAGAGGACCCCCTCTTCCCTTGTAGCTGGTAAAAGATTTCCTGGTTGTCTTGGCTGCAATCAGCACTGATTAGCCATGACTATTTCAAGTTGATTTTTAGCACCCCGCACACCTTGAAATGCCTTTTAGTCTGTCCCAAGGTTGCCTTTCATCGTTTATTGCTGAACTTACTTCGGGAGACTTTTCAAGGATAAATGCAGTGAAACATGGTCCTTCACACTGAAGTTTTCTTGCCATTTGGGTGCCAGCTGGCAGCATTTTTTTTCTCCTTAGCCTTCCTTATGACATAGTTGTCTCTGTGTGCGGTCCTCATTTTTCCTGCATGCTTTTTCAAACTATGTGTGATCCGGTTTTGAGACAGCACAAGGGGAAAGAGGAGGAGACCAAGGAAAGAGAGCAAATGGACGATAGTGTCATGAGGAAGCTTGGAGAAAGCCCCCTGGAGTTTGGCACCCAAATGGCAGGGGAAATCTCCATGTTAAAGACCTCCAGTTGCATTTAGCTTCTTCTGGAAGTTCTGGGGAAGCGGGGTCTTCTTCAGGCACTACAGAACCTGTAGGAGCTCCTAGGGAAGGCAGAATGTGGATCCACGTCCATCCAGAGCTTAGCTGAGTGGTTCTAACCCTGCATACCAAACCTCTGCCCTTTGAAGGTTATCCAGGGAGTTTAAAGGGGTCGCCTGTCCTTAGAACCTGATGTTGAGGAGCTGCTGAATCACCCCAGATTGTGGCCAGTGGTTTCTCCCGGGGGGGGGCTCCTTGGAGAGTGAACGGCCGGTGGGGTGGCCCAGTTCAGCTGCCCCTTCTGGGTTTGTGGCAGCATTCATTCATCCTCATCTTCAGAGAGGTGTTCGGATTCTAAGTTGGAAAGCTTGAGAAACCGCCCGGGTAGGTGGCTGAGGCTTAGGCTCAGAGTTTGACGAGTTTGCCCATGGAAGAGTCTGGGAATCTGGTCACCCCACTGAATACCAGTCCTTGACATCACCAAGTAGTTAAAACAGAGCTGCATAAATTGGTCCTCATCAAAAAATTTGCTTGTGAACACGCTAAGGTTGGCACAGAGCAGACTTGTGTCTTGAAGGTAGATATTCCAAAGGCAGGGTGCTAGTATCCCTGTGTTCTCTCACCAGCAATGCGCTGCCCAGATCGAGGAAATAAACAAACCAAAGAGTGGCACTTTGTAGCCTTTCCAGGGTCACCTAATCCCTGGGGATCATGGGGTGTCAACCTTCTGGCTGAACTTAGCTGCAGTCTCTGTCTTTGGCCTGAAACCTCGGTCATGCATGGGCTAGAAGCTGGTGCCTGATCTGTAGGTTTGACCCTGGAGTTAGTCGTTAGTACATTTTAAAGAAAGAAAGTGGTAAATGCCAGTTGTTTCTCTTGTAGCATTTTGTATGCCGATATTGTGGGATTCACACGCCTGGCGAGTGACTGCTCCCCTGGAGAACTGGTGCACATGCTGAATGAGCTCTTTGGGAAATTTGATCAGATAGCAAAAGTAAGTATCTGCAGAGGCTTCGCTAGTGGCCAGAATTTGAATGTTATTTGTCAGGGGTGCAGAGGAAGGAAACCTGTCCTGGACCCCACAAACCCCACAAGGCTGAAGGCCCCCATGTTTATCTGGCAAGCAAGGCTGTGCCTGTATGACCTTTCGCCATTGAACATGAGTGTAGTGCCTTACAGAGTCCAGCAGGATGCTCTGCCTGTCCGGTGAATGATCAGATGTGAAGAAGCGAGCAGTGACTCATGAAAGCTGCCATGGTTATGAATGACTACATCATCATGAAATTCCGCATTCTGAATGATATAATTCTTGTAGTGATGTTCCATGCTGTGATTCCTATTACTGACAGCATTAGAGGTGGGGTTAGGAAGGGGGATTCTGAAACTCAGGTTACCTCTCTGCGGCCCTATTTGCTACATGATTGTTGTTCTTATTGCTAACTGTAGGGGGCCACGATGGCTCAGAGGTTAAGACGCTGAGTTGCAGACTGGAAGGTCGGTAACTTGGCAGTTCGAGACCCGAGTGCCGCATGACAGAGTGAGCTCTTGTCTTTGGCCCCAGCTCCTGCCAACCTAGCAGTTCGAAAGCAAGAAATTGCAAGTAAATAGGAATCACTTTGGTGTGAAGGTAATAGCATTCCATGCAACTTGGTGGTTAGTCATGCCGGCCACATGACAACAGAAACATCTTTGGACAGCGCTGGCTCTTCAGCTTAGAAATGGAGATGAGCACCGCCTCCTGGAGTAGGTTTTGACTGGCTTTTGAGCAAGGATAACCTCTACCTTTATTTATTGCTAACTGTAACTGCTAGCTGAGGAGAGGGTATTTTATACTTGCTCCTGTGTAGTGTAGTGGTTAGAGTGTCAGATTAGTAGCTGGGAACCCAAGTTCAAATCCCCACTCTGCCATGTGTCTTGAGGCCAGCCACATGCCTCAGCCTCGCCTACCTCCAGGGTTGTTGTAAGGCTGAAATAGAGGAGAGGAGGAACACCGTTAAGCTGTTTGGGAAAAGGCAGGGTATAAATGAAATAAATAAATTAGGCTGCCACAGTACCATCACATCCCTCTTACCTCTGTGCCTTTTCTGTGATCATAGTACTTACATTTATTAAAGTCACACTCAGAATTAAACTTAGTCTGATTGTCTGAGCATGGTTTGTTCATTGTACTTCCACACTTCTTCTGAGAGCCAGTTTGGTGTAGTGGTTAGGAGCACGGACCCTAATCTAGGAGAACCGGGTTTGATTCCCTACTTCTCCACATGCAGCTGCTAGAGTGACCTTGGGTCAGTCACAAGTTCTTTCAGAGCTGTTCTCAAAAGAGCAGTTCTTGAAAGAGCTCTCTCAGCCTCACCTACCTCACAGGATGTCTGTTGTGGGGAGGGGAGGGGAAAGGAGATTGTAAGCCGCTCTGAGACGCCTTCGGGTAGTGAAGGGCAGCGTATAAATCCAATCTCTCCTCCTCCTCCTCTTCTCTCCCCTCCCCCCAGTCCCCCCAGTTGCAATGGTGTGTGAGAAGTTTCAGTTGAAAACAAATTCTAGCAGCCCATGACATCTGAATGTAGGTGCCTGAATGCAGGGCTGGCCCCAGGTGTCTGGGCGCCCTAGGCAAGACAGCTTGGGGTGCCCCCCACCGGGATGCCAACCTCCCGGTGGGGTCTAACCGCCACCCCCTCCCTCCCAGTGCCGCTTTCCTGGAGGCTCTGTAGCTGCGGGGCCCCCAGGAAAGCCAGGGAAGGGGCGGGGGTTGTAACCCCCGCCCCTTCCCTTTGAGCCGAGCTGTGGGCGCCGGCCCCGCCCCCTGCCTTCTCTCCCCAGGGGGAAGGGGGAGGGCAGGCAATCTCTGCCGCTGCCTCCTGAGCCTCGCCAGGGCGCTCAGCGGTGGTGGGGAGGCGGTGGCGGGGGGTGCTTTCCACGGGGGGGGGGTGCGTTTTGGCTTGCTTGGGCGCTCCGCAGCTGCAGGGAGCCCAAGCAAGCCAGGGAAGAGGCAGGGGGTTTAACCCCCTTCCCTTCCCTCCCAGCGCCGGCTTGCTTGGGCACCCAAGCAAGCCACAGAAAAGGCGGGGGGGGCACCTTTTGGCGCCCCTGCAGCTGGCGCGCTCTAGGCAAGCTGGCCCTGCCTGAATGAATGACTGGTTTGCCCTGATCTAGGATTCTAAGGCACCGTTCAACCTTAATATAAAAATCCTGGCTTCTGGAGGTAAACAATTCAGCCAGGTACCAGTATTGGAACTGTACTTTGGACTAACTGGACTTACTCTGCTCTAGAGGAGGGGCAGAGGGTGTGTGGGCATGACAGACAACCTATATTTGTGCCCTTTGCAATATCTGGCATTTATTTCCAGCTTAGCATGATGTGATTCCAAGCCTTATAAGGTCCTCCAGACTCCATTGGATGAATGTGAAAATAATGGGGTGGGGTTTTTTTGGACTTCCTAACCTGAGGCTTGCCATAGTGGTCCCCAATGCTCCCTCTAAGCTGTGGAGTCTTGAGAGCAAAAATTCTGCTTTGTGAGCTACTGGCATTAAAGTTGTGGACGAGCGATTGGGCTACTGCATAAATGAGTTTGCTCTGGAGCCATCCGTCCTGAGCTAAGACAAAAATGTGTGAGCTGGATGCTAAAAAACTGTCAGCTAGCTCACACTAATGCAGCTTAGAGAGAACACTGGTGGTCACCTTGCGTAAAGGGGGGCATACACTAAGATGCACGGTGCTTCCTTTGTGCCTGAGCAATGCAGGAAAGATTGGTGAGAGCGGACAAGATTATTTCAGGCATCATGGCCACTGCCACCGATGGCCTTATCACCAAGGAACCCCAGGGGTCTACAGAACACATTTTGTGCATTACTGAACTAAAACTTATAGCCTTATCTTTGAATGTTTACTCAGAAGTAAGTTCCACTGAGTCTTGGCAGAGCTCATTTCAAGGTAAGCACAGATAGGATTGCAGTGCTCATGAAGCAGCCTAGCTGCCTGTGTTTTGGAGTGGATTAAAGATCATGCATTTGTGTGTCATTTAAAAGACTAATTATATTGCCACAGAAAAGGCTCGGGAGAGTAGCGGTGCAATTTGAAGGCTTGGCTTTAGGAAGCGTTGTTGTTATTCAAGCAAGGATTCAAATGTGAATGACAAGAAATATCAGGTGTTAGAAATTTCAAGCCCAGGCCCAAGGGAGCTCTCTATTTTTGTACCAGGCAGGAGAGGTTTTTATTTAATTTCCTAGGTCTCTGGGTACTGTGTAGCCTGTGCGTGCTTCTGATTTCACACATCAGGAGGAAAGTAGGTCAGTGTAAATGGGATGCACATAACACTCTCTTCTCTTTTCGGCTTGCACATTCCAACCCTGCTATCTTTCCTCTTCCTTATCTTCAGATGGAATACGTCTGATAATGTTGGGCCTGTCCCACCAGCCCAACACTCCTGATTGGTGTTATGTAGATGTGTCAGCTATCTCCCATCCTAACTGATCTCCTTTCCCTTCAGGAAAATGAATGTATGAGAATTAAAATCTTAGGAGACTGCTACTATTGTGTCTCTGGCCTCCCAATTTCTCTTCAAAACCATGCCAAGAACTGTGTGAAAATGGGCTTGGATATGTGCGAAGCCATAAAGTAGGTATAGACATTTCGTACTTCGATGGTATTCTTATCTTTTTAAGAAAACGGGTGCTTCTTTAACATTTGGGTTATGTGCCAGTAGCTTGTTATTTGTTCAAGCACTGAATCTGGGGGCGGGGTGTGTGTGTGGGGGGTTCTGGGTTCCTCCACATTCTGATTTTCATCACTTGTGTGTTCTTATTGCTTCAGGATCCCCCCCCACACACAATGTGCTTTGCTCTCTCTAGTTATCCCACAGGGAGCAAAACACATGTAGAAAGAGGGGGGGACAGGGACCCAAAGCAATAAGGACAAATGAGTGACAAAAATGACAATGAGTGACAAAAATGACAGTCTGCAGCTGCTTCAGTGAAGAGCTTTACAGGCTTTGGGTTGGATCAAGCAATAATGCTGGCTGTAATGCAATATAGACCAGTAGCCATTAATTAATTGCACAATGTATTGCACCTGTGTCAATGTGATTAAGTGGTTAGAGTGTCAGAGTAGAATCCAGGAGACCCAGGTTCGAATCCCCACTCTGCCATGGAAGCTTGCTGGATGACACCTGAGGCCTGTTGCACTCTCTTAGCCTCACCTACCTCCCATGGCTGTCGTGAAGATAAAATGGAGAAGAGAATGATGTCAGCTGCCTTGGGTGCCCACTGGGAAGGAAGGCAGGGTGTTAATGCAGTGAGTAAATTAAGCTGAAATGCAGGGTGTTATCCTAGCCACTCTGGGCTTTTTATCATGTTTCTGCTTGTGGAAGGTCTCAGGCATGCACGGAAATCTTCAGTTGGGTCCAGCCGTTGGAAGATAGTGTATGAAATACATTACACTGGAGTTGGATGATAACTTTATTTGTTTATTTTATTGGATTTATATCCCGCCCTCCCTGCATAGCAGGCTATGTAATAAACAATATACAGTATACCAAAAATTAAGACAGTTAAAACGCCAATAAAATACAACAATATTCATCCAGTACAAGTTATAGTTAAAGCCCCACAGAGGTCATCTCTTTCAAGCTTTGGTCCTTGGATGGTAATACAGTTCTGACGCACTCAGGGGAGACCAGTAGAGAGAGAGGGATGTCTGCCACCCTAACTAAAAGCCTGGGGGAAAAGCTCCATCTTGCAGGCCCGGTGGAACTGTAAAAAGTCTCGCGGGGCCCTGATCTCATATGGGAGCTTATTCCACAAGGTAGGGGCCAGGGCTGAAAAAGTGTGACGCAGTTCACGCAGCACCAGGTGGATCCATGTCTGCACAGACGACACAGTCAGCACCCGTGCCACCGCATTCTGCACCAGCTGCAGCTTCCAGAGCAGAATCAAGGACAGCCTCACATAGAGAAAATTACATAATCCAGTCTGGAAGTGACCGTTGCATGGGTCCCTGTACCTGGATCCCGGGGGCTGAGATTGGAGCCAACTGCCTGATCTGTCTCAGATGGAAAAAGGCAGACCTGGCAGTGGGGGCGACTTGGGCCTCCATAGTTAGTGAGGCGTCCAGAGCACCTCCAAGCTCTTCACCTTTGGCACCAGCACCAATAGGGCCCCTTCAAAGGTTGGAAGCCCAATCCCCATCCCCTGCGACCCAGGTACAGGACCTCCATCTTCAATGGATTCGATTTCAGTCTGCTGTGTTGGAACCAACCAGCCACGGCTTGTAGTGTCCTGTCCAGATTTTCTGGGACAGAGTCTGGGTGGCTATCCATCAGTAGATGGAGCTGGGTGTCATCCGCATATTGGTGACAACCCAGTCCATATCTCTGGATAATCTGGGCAAGGGGGAACATGTAGATATTGAACAGCAATGGGGAGAGAATTGACTCCTGTGGCACACCACATTCTAGCATGTGTCGCTGAGATAATCCCCCCAAGTGCCACCCTCTGTTCCCAACCTTGGAGAAAGGAGATCAGCCACTGCAAGGCAAGCCCCCTTATCCCCACATCAGCAAGGTGGTGGGTCAACAGATTGTAGTCGACTGTATCAAAATGCTGCTGACAGATCAAGAAGTATCAGCAGTGCCAATCCGCCTCGATCCAGGTGTCTCCAGAGGTCATCCACTAAGGCGACCACCACCATCTCTGTCCCATGGGCAGGGCGAAAACTGGACTAGAGGGGATCAAGTATATTAGCATCCTCCAGGAAAACCTGGAACTGTGTTGCCACTGCCTTCTCCACTACCTTACCTAGGAACGGTAGGTTAGACACTGGCCAGTAGTTTGTAGGGTCCAAAGAAGGTTTTAAAAGGAGGGGGTGGATCCTGTGGTTCTTTTCCATCAGTGCAGGGGAGTGGCAGTAGTTTTTCTCTCCCCTATTGTATCCTCCCACTCCACATTATACCCAGTGCTGTTTCTGGGGGTCCACTGCATCCAAGGGGCAGCATTTCAGGGAGGTGCAATGAGTTATAGTGGCGGGTTAGGGTTAGGGTCACAGATTACTGTACCCTGCCCATTGTGCTTCCAGCCTAGTGTAAGGCAATTTTTCACTTTGTGGCTCCTTATGGCTCCTTCTAACATTACCCAAAAAGTATGGGAGCCATTCAGGCACTTGCATGAGTGCCATATGCAGCTTCAGCAGATCTTCGCATTCCAGCTTTAAGATCCCAGGAAACTCAGAAGGGTTCTAACTGTGATCCAGATCTGCAGAGCACCTGGTTGGCTGGTGTGGTGTGCCAGAGCAAGAATGACATTTGTAAGAGTTGCAAATTTAAGCTATTTGGGATTTCATCGATAGGGATAGGCATGAACTGTATTTTTGTGGTTTGATTTGTGGTTCATGGCAGAACCAGAAACTGTACACTGGTTCACAAACAGAACCTGTTTGTATCAGTTCATTAGCTATTTAAAATTTAACCCCCTGCTTTCTGCTCCCTGTGGGTTTTCACATGGAGCAGAAAGCAGGGGTTTCCAAACAGCTGAGTGGTGGGGACCACAGCTATTTGGTTTAAATGGCTCCAAGCCATTTAAACCCTGCTTTCTGTTCCCTGCAGCTTTTCATGGGGAGCAGAAAGCAGGGTTTAAATAGTTTGGAGCCATTTAAACCAAGCAGCTGAGCTGTTTTTCGTGAACAGCTGCTTTCTGCTCTTCACAAAGTACCACAGAATGCATCAAAATTTGTGGAAGTTCATGGCAGTTCTTCAGAACCAACCAAAATGCTTAGTTCACCAGCTGTTTTGTGTCCATCCCTATTCATAGACTAACACAAGTTTTAAAAAATCCTCTGGGCCTTGCCCCAAGAGCCTTAACATCTATATTTTGATAGCGGGGAGATGGCAGAGGGTAAAAATGGAAAGGTAAGTTAGTGATGAAGACTCACAGATGAGGCCAGTATGATCTATTAGCTTGGATGCACAAGATTTCTGTGGTTGAAGGAGATTTTCAGCAATTTTCCCCCTCCTGCTGAAGACCCCTGAGTTCACGCATTCTCTTCCTGGGGATCCTCTGTTGCTCAGGAGTAGCATGGGTGTGGAGGGGGGGCATTTGTGGCTACAGTGACGGGGAGCCTTAGCTTTCCAGAGCAAATTTTTATATTAATGGGGGAGGGGGGAATCTTACATGTAGAAAGGTGATTTTAAAATTATGTCTACAAGTAACCATCTAAAGATTGCACCGTTATAGAAATGGCGCACATCAAGAGCTTCACGTGGTATCTTCTGTAGACAGCATTCTTTTTTTTGTTGTTTAGATAAACTTTATTGGAAATATGTAAAGTTAACAACAAAGGATATTAAAACAATAATAACAGGGAAGTAGAAATAAATGTGTATATGACAATACATACAAATAAAGATCATGGTACAACATACACGCTAATCTATAAGTTTTGTGCTAGATAAGCTGTGTCAAATATGAAATATTTCCATTTCAACATTAAAGCACATAACTCAATTATGATATAATACAAAAATAAACCTTAATAAAAACACTATTATAGTTAGAAAACTGGTCTAAAAATGCCATCTTAAATTGGTGTTTGGTTCTGCAAACAGCATTCATAATGTACGACAGAGCTCACCGCATGGTTCTTCCTTGTGGCACATAGTGGTTCTTTGCCAGTACTACGCATTCTGAATTATGTCTGTCATTGGTACAGAAGCATGAATTGGAGGAACCGGTGAATTGGAGGAACTGTGGGGTGAGAAGTGCCATTGTTGGTGTGGAAAAGACACCACACAAAGTACATTCTGGGACTTTGTGAGGTGTAGTGGGCTGAGTGTAGGAGATGAGCCAGAAAGACCTGGGTTCAGGGCCAAAGCACATGTTATAAATTTTGGCAAGTTGGGTCTGGGTTCCCTGCAGTCACACAGCAGCTGTGGCAAAAGGAATTTTAAAAGTCTACAGGGGCCCAATTCAGCTTGGGATGACTGCATGGTAGGAGGTCTGAGTCCCCTCTTCCCCCTGCTGTCTCCTATGCAGAATTGGGTCCCTGAGAACTTAATACCTTTCCCTAAAGCTGCTTTGTGAATTGGGGGAAAGCGAGTCAGGTTTTGGGAACCCAGACCCAACTTGCCAAAATTCACCATGTATACTTTGGCCCAGAGCACTGCTTGTCCGTGAAGCTCAGTGGGGTGACTTTGGCCCAGCTCCCACAGGGTGGTGGTGAAAATAAAAAGGGACAATTCCCTCATGTGCCTTTGTATTTAAGGACGGCTCTTTAAGGAAGGATAGGATGCAAAATGTGATAGAAGGCTGAGCATATATCATTATCCTCATGGTAAAGGTGACACAAAGAATGCCCTTTAGTCAAGAGTAACGGCTATTTCCATTCAAGTTGATAGAGGAACTTAAAGTCTTAGTTATAGCTGTAATATTTGTTAGACATCCCCCAATGCCCCTATAAAAAACAATGAGTAACATCTTTTATTACATGCTTGAGCATAGCTCAGCAACTCTACATCCCTATTAAGCCGCATGCGTACCAAATGCACATTGCACACTTAGCAGTTTTGTCTTCACTCTGTTATTAGGTGCAAAGTTAATTTGTCTTAACATTCTCCTTTTTGGGGAATAATTGCTCCAGTTTTCCTTTGTTACTTATTTTCCGTGTTCTTTCCATTGCATTTTTAAAGGTACCCCCTCAGGGTCCCAGCTTGATTTTTCTGAAATAAATTCCTGTTAAGAAAATGCTCTTGTGACTAACAAAAAAATTCTTAGAAATGAAAAATAGAGTGTACATTGAGTTTCTGAGGAGAGGAATTGGTTCTCTTTCCCCTCTTCTGTGAATTCTTAACCTAGAAGGGCAAACAGGGTCCCTCTGCTTCTTCAGGAAATTGGTGGGCATAAGAGCAGCCTGAATAGCCCAGCTTAGCCTCCTCCCATCAGAGCTGGGAAGCTAACCACGGTCAGCCACAGACTTGGATAGTAATTGAGATATGGTATACCAAGGAAGACAAGGGCTGCTACGCAGAAGAAAGCAATGGCAAACCAGCTCTGTACATCTCTTGCCTTGAACACCCACAAATGGGGTTGTCATGAGTCGGTTGAGACAGCATGCGCATACTTAAGGGGGGAGGAGTTGCAAACAGTTTGATGATAATTGAATGTCTGCAGTAAACAGAATAACTTTAGAGACTGACAGCATGTGATGCCCAGAGTCTTTATCATGGTATTGTTTTGGAAGTAATTTATACATATCAATAGCAGATATCAGAGAAATTCTACTTAAAACCTGCCCAAGTAAATTGAGATATGGTATACAAAATACAGACCAGAACCTGCTAATGTAGTGCAGTTTGATACAGTTTGTTAGACATTCAACTGAAAACATTAAGAATAGTATTTTAAAAGTTAATTATTCTCTGCTGAAATCTGCAGAATGGAAGTCAGAATGACAAGAATCTAACAGTCTTCTTATCTAACAAACTCTGTTGCTTATCCATTTTGAAGACCGATTTTGGTTCAGTTTCTTTATTTAAATTGAATTATTTGTGAACATATAACATTAATTATTGTGTTTTTATCTTGTGTTTCTTATATTAAGGTTAATATGATTTTTACATGTTAAATATTCATATGATCATTAAACCAGTAAATCTTGCTCCTAAATAATCTGTAAATATAAATGGGTATGAAAAATATGATATCAGCAATTATTGTCACAGTTTGCTCTTCTAAACTGTATTCTCCATAATAGGAAGGTCCGAGATGCAACTGGAGTCGATATTAATATGCGAGTGGGGGTGCACTCTGGGAATGTCCTTTGTGGTGTGATTGGGCTGCAGAAGTGGCAGTATGACGTCTGGTCACACGATGTTACCCTGGCTAATCACATGGAAGCTGGAGGAGTCCCAGGGTAAGTCTGGCTTCTGTATGGATTTTAATGCATTTTCCCTATAATTTTTTTTAAAAAATGGGGTAAATAGGTTGTTCCCGAATGCAGTGGTTCCAGTGGAAGCTGATGGTGGTGGGTTGTAGTCGAAGCCTAGTGCGTGATAATGGGAATTGTTCCCCAAGGTCTTGGACTGTTCATCTTACTGTTTGGTCTCTGGGGAGCTCTGTATTTTTAAGGCTTAATTGTTCCTTATAAATGTAGGATACAATCCAGCCACATTTAAGCTGTTTTATGTCAAACTGGACTGACTGGCGGGGCATTAAATACATTCTGAATTTGCCCATTCAAATCAGTAGTACTTCACTCTTTGACTAGATTATACCCCCTGTCGTTATTGGTGCATTTTTGTATTTGCTCCCGAGCAGTGTCCCGTGTATGCCACAATACACGCATTGGGCTGCTGCGAATTGTTTGCTTCTCATTTTCCTGCAGCAGAATGGTCTTTGATGGCACATGATGCTGTTCTGCTGCTGAGGTCGTAAGCAAGTCAGGCCCTGGAAGCTGTTTAGACGGGAGGCCAGCTAGGAATCAGAAGTGAACTACACTGAGATTTTTGAGGAGGGGCGGAGTACAGGTATAGCGGAGGGCAGTACCTATTTATCTACTTCTCCATGGTCATGTGGCCGGCATGACTAAACACCAAGGTGCACGGATTGCTGTTATTTTCCTGCCGAAGCAGTACCTGTTTATCTACGTGCAATTTCTTGCTTTCAGACTGCTAGGTTGGCAGGAGCTGGGACCAGAGATGGGAGCTCACTCCGTCATGTGGCACTCAGGTCTCGAACTGCCGAGCTACAGGCCTTCCGGTCTGCAGCTCAGTGTCTTAACCTCTGAGCTAGGTAAAGGTAAAGGTTCCCTTGCTCGAAAGCCAGTCGAATCCAACTCTAGGGTTGCGGTGCTCATCTCCGTTTCAAAGCTGAAGAGCCAGCGCTGTCCGAAGACGTTTCCGTGGTCATGTGGCCGGCATGACTAAACACCAAGGTGCACGGAACGCTGTTACCTTCCCACCAAAGTGGTACCTATTTATCTACTTGCAATTTCTTGCTTTCGAACTGCTAGGTTGGCAGGAGCTGGAACTAGAGACAGGAGCTCACCCTGTCATGCGGCACCCGGGTCTCGAACTGCTGAACTACTGACCTTCCACAGCCTGCAGTTCAGCGTCTTAACCACTTGGGCCACCACAGCTCCTCTGAGCTGCCTCTGAGCTACCGCAGCCTATAAAATAACACATTCATTTAAAATACTCCTAAAATGCTGGAACTTACTCTCAATGTTCTCAAATGTATTTTTCCCACTGGAAAATAGTGCAGGGCCTCTCCCCCTATTCAAATCAGGACTGTGATGCAGGGGAGTGGGCTGCTAAACCTCTCCCCCACCACACACACACACAGAATGTTCCCAGTCTGCACAATCCCCTGGAGCTGCTATTTGGGAAAGCATTCAGGTAATGCGCAGCCTGCCATAAAGATGCTTGGCTGATGCATTTATGGATCTCTTGGCATCTGATTTATTACTAAGAACTTGGCCAGAGTCAGCTTTGTTTGCATAACAATCTTTGGATTAATTGTGTGCAATTTTTTTTTTACAATGTGTCTCTTGATTACTGTAATTGTATTATGTACCTGAAACTGTGGGAAATGCATCTCAATAATAACTAGTATGCTACATTCTTAATGTTGTATAATGGGTTTTTTAAAAATAAACCATGATTTCAGCCGTGTTCACATTACTTCAGTCACCTTGGCACACTTGAATGGTGCTTACAAAGTGGAAGATGGGGACGGAGATGCGAGGGACCCATATCTCAAAGAGCACAATGTGAAAACCTACTTTATAATCAATCCCAAGGTGAGTACAGTTCAGTTGAATTGTTCGTATCTTTAATGAGAACACGAGGCTGTTGTATTTGAAAATGCTACAGCGCTGGGAGAGATGTTTTTTGCTTCTGGCCTCCTAAGATTATGTTGTCCTTGTTATCTGGATTGATTTGTCATGCACAGTAAGAATTGTGGCAGTGAATGAGGATCTGTGTACATCTTTCTGGGCTTTGTCTGTTCAGATCTTTCTGTTAAACAGTTGGCTTCAGCTTGCCATGCGGTATAGTCAAGGCTTGGGAGAGGCTGCAATTCTGAGGGAGGGCAGAAAACTGTTATTGTGCAGCATTAGAGGTAGAATTTTGCTTCCTGTGAATTTCAGGATTCTATTTTTTAATTTAAAAGGGCTTGTTTCTCACCTTTCTTGCTGCAGAAATATGCGTGACATTGTGTCGCGGATTCTTGTGGGATTCTCAGAAACCAGAAAAAGATTAGAAGCCAAAATAAGAGAGTCAGGATGATGTAGTGGTTAGTGTGTTGAAGTAGGTCCTTTGAAACCCATGGAAGTAGGACCTTTGAAACTTCACCTTGCCATGGAAGTTTGCTGGGTGACTTTGGTCCCACACTCTCAACCTAACCTACTTCCCTGGGTTTTTGTGAGAAGAAAATGATTTAAATCACTTTGGGTCCCTATTGGGGAATAAAGGTAAAGAAATTTCTTTTCGTTTAAGGGAAGGCCTTCCCCCGCCCATAATCAGCAAGACTAGAATAAGTTATGCAAAACAGCCAATGTGCAAAATAAGATAGAATGTCCAACTTGGCATAATTTATGCCAGTCACAGAATTTAGCTTTTGTTTGATGCAGAATTTGAATTTGTATATTGTTATACAATCCTAAAAGAAATCAACCCTGACTGTTCCCTGGAAGGCCAGATACTGAAGCTCAAATACTTTGGCCACCATATGAGGAGGGAGCTCTCACTGGAGAAGACCTTGATGCTGGAAAAGAGCAGAAAGGGCCTGGGTGGGCGAGGCCCACCATTTGCAGGGCCGGGCGGGGAGGGGGAGGGTGGCCAGACGTGGGTTGGGGGAGAAGCTCAGCGAGCGGCGGGAAGAGAGGCACCTCCCTTCCTCTCCCTGGCCAATGGAATGGCAATGGAGCGGTCAGGAGGGGGAGGCCTTAAAGCAGCAGGGCAAGCCACTCGCCCTCCCCACTCGACAACGGAGGCAGAGCACAGTTTGCCCACCCATCCCTCCCTGTGTAATATGGTGTTGGGGTTTGATAGTGTAGTCTGGGTGCTGAGCCGGGGGGAGGTGTTTGCGGGTCTTTGTTAGATTGCATTGTTGTTAGTGCCTTGTTATCATTTCTCTTCTGCACAGTTTTGTCACATCTATCGACGGTAACAGCATGGGGCCAGATCTGTTTGTGGAAATTGACCTGGGCACCAATTCCAGAGTTGAGGGACCCCTTTAAAGGTCTTGGCGTGAGGGCTGAAGGGAGCATGCTAGCTCAAGGAATAACAGCGATTGCCCTCACGGCCAGATGGCAGGGGAGTTCACGAAGGGGCAGGCATCCATGTGAACTCCAACACCCTGCCATCCGGCAGTCTCTACCCAGGCTGGCTGGCTGGGTAACGGATACCTCGGCTGGCACGCGGGTCAGCCGATAGGTCAGATTCGGTGGACCCATGCTATGCCAATGCTCTACAGCTGTAATCAATAAAAGTTGTGGCCAATTTTACTCACCTAATTTCCAAAGAAACCGGTTTGTGAGTGTTCAATTTAACTGGGCAGTACAGGGCTGGCCAACCTCTCCATCCCAAATAAGACCTGGAACCGCAATTGAAGGTCAAAGAAGAAGGGGACGGCAAAGGATGAGATGGTTGGACAGTGTCATTGAGGCAATGAACATGAAATTAAGCAAACTCCGGAGCACGACGGAAGACAGGAGGGCCTGGCATGATGTGGTCCATGGGGTCGCGAAGAGTCGGACTCGACTATGCGACTGAATAACAACAACAACATATTGTTATAGATCCCCTGAGAAAGCAGCATGCTTTGAGATCTTTGAGTGAAACGCAATATAAACCATTTCTTTTCCCTACTGCACCATAATTTTTCTTCTCAGTTTTGATGCTGAATTTGGATTGCCTGGACACAAAAACGTAATTATTTATTGTGGAATGCACAAAGCAATGGAGATTGGGAGAGTGATACTGTTTCCTCCCTTCCCCCCTTTTTGCATGATGATTTTATTTATTACTTAGAAGAACATTTCTGTATTGCCTGTTCAGTGTCCTGCTCAAGGTGGCTTCTGTTAAGAGCCATAGTATTTTTTAAAAAACAGCCAAGCCATTAAAAAAGTGTTTATAATGAATTGTGTTGTTATCAAATGTGTTAGTTTAAACTTAATCATTTGTAAGTTGCCTGAAGTGCCCTGTGCTAGAAAGGCAGGCTTAACAAAAATTATATATATATATATATATATATATATATATATATATATATATATATATATATATAGCTATGTTTGCTTTGTGTGCTTTCAGGAGGAAACACAGAGTCCACAGCATCATTTCCGACCCCGGAGTACTTTAGAGGGAGCCAAAATGAGAGCCTCTGTCCGCATGACCCGCTACTTGGAGTCCTGGGGAGCAGCCAAGCCGTTTGCCCATTTGCACCACCGGGACAGCATGATTACTGAGAATGGCAAGATCAGCACCATGGTACAGGCTTCTTTTATCATTTCAAGCAGCTGAATAGTGTCTTCAAAGAAACAAATGTTCTTGGAAATATTTCTTTAAACATTTATTTATTTAAAAAAAAAACTCCAGGAAAAAAGAACAAGGGAGAAAAACTTAAAATCCAGCAATTAACAGAGCAATCCTGAGCCTGTGGCATCCAGCCACCATGTCACTAGGGTGCTGCTAGTCCAATCCCTAAGTGCATAATTTATGCAGTGGCCAGCAGACAAAGTTGGTGCCTTTGCAGTGTTTTCTGTTTGTAAACTGTGTGGGGCCTTATAGCAACTGCACCATGGCAGTCAGAGGAGGCATTGGCACTATGATGAACAGGGCTACCATAACCAATCAGGGGCCATGAGGCATGGAGGTGGAGTCCAGCGTCCATCACAGGCAGGGGCAGGCCACAGGAGCTGCATGAGTCCTGCTCATGCTTCATAATGCTTATGACAGTTTGGTGTAGTGGTTAAATGCATGGACTCTAATCTGGAAGAACTGGGTTTGATTCCCCACTCCTCCACTTGCACCTGCTGGGTGACCTTGGGCAAGCCAAAGTTCTGGAACAGCTGTTCTCTCAAGGGCAGTTCTCAGGATAGCTCTCGCAGCTCCGCCTACCTCACAGGGTGTCTGTTGTGGGGAGGGGAAGGAGTTTGTAAGCCGTTCTGAGACTCCAAGTGAAGGGTGGGGTATAAATCCAATCTCCTCCTCCTCCTCCTCCTCCCGCTTCATTTCCCGGAGCACATCCTCCAGTCATTTAAAGGGACCAACTCCTGTCAGCAGATCTGGGCACCTGATAGTGGGGAAGGGGTTTGAGTGGTCTGTTGCTGCGGGCATTCCCACACCGCCCCTGCCAGTGGCAGAGGGGGCCACTAACCCTCAGATCCCCCAATTCCATCCTCGATAGAGCAGAGGTGGTGTTGGAGTGGAATGACCGCCATTCCACTCTGGGCGCTTTCATGCTTGTTCCAGAGCAGTCAGTGCCCAGAGACTGTCCATCCAAACCCATTCAGCATTCGTCATGATTCCCATGTGTAGTGATATAGATGTGATGTGTTGTGATGGAAACTGTGCAAGTCACGTATCGTTCCTGCATACCAGTATGTTCAATGGGGGCAACCTCCCCTAGCCCCGTACCCCACCAAAAGCATGGAGCCTGGCTGCCACGTTGGCTCCCCCTGTGGTGTCCCCTGCAGATAGAAGGCTCCTGGAGCAGACAGACAATAATGGATCTTGTTTGGGCACTTAGTTTCCCCCCCAAGTGGCTTACATCATTCCCCTGTCCTCCATTTCATGCTCACAGCAACCCTGTGAGGTTGGTTAGGCTGAGGGTGTGCATGTGGCCCAAAGCCACACACCTTGCTTCCATGGAGCTAGTGCGGAATAGTATCTGGGACTCCCGGGTCCAGCCTCACGTTGTAGCCACCGTGATAAGACCTGATTCACCCAGACCACCCTCTGGCCGTTTGCACAGAAGCCTGCAAGGTGAGCGAGCCCTCCCTCTTAGTCATTTCCTCAGGAACCACAGGGGGAGTGACAGATGGGGTGGGGAGGGGTGTGGAGTTTCTGTCATGTAGCAGGCACCAAGCAGCAGTGACACAGTTGCGGCACAATGTAGACTTTATTGCACTGGAATTCATGGGAAGGGGTGACAACTCTATGTTTTTTCTTGGTGTAACTTTCCACCTCTGGCAGGGCATGTTCCCAGGCTGAAAGGGCTCAGGGAGCCGACCGCCCACGGGGGCTGGTGCAGGGGCCTATGCCTCAGTTGTGCTGATGTGTGGCTGCCGCAGCTCAGCAGAAGCTCCCGCAAGTGACGGAGCGCCACTGAGTGTCAAGCTCCTTAGTCAGGTCACACAACGCAGGACTTCAGTAGAAGAATCTGTTTATTGGTGAATCATAACTAAAGACACGTGTACACCTTGTGTCAGGAATGCCCGGGAACAGCAGGGCTCCCTGAATTATAGTGGAATCAAGCAATCCCCTAAACGAGCTGAAGCCAATGAGTATAGTTCATGTGCATGGGCAAAGCAAGTGGGGAAAGCAAGTGGGCAAAGTGGGCAAAACAATCTGAAAGCCATTGATTCCCAGCAGAGGAGTTCTGCAGCTGGAGACACTACAAGGTCAGGAAAATGATAACATACAGACAGTAGAACAGTAATAGTCATAGGCTGGTAGACTGAACATTCTAATACCAAATGGATATGAGTGATAATTTCTTCCCAGAAAAACTGAATGACTGGACATGCCCAAAGCTTATGTTTAAGGGATGTATCCTGTGAGTTACAATGGTGACAGGCACACTACTCAGTTCTTTGCTAAAGAGTCACTATGGTGTGTCCAGTATATCCTAAGCACATTTTTTTTGCTGAGTGAGTTGCAACTTTAAGGTTCAAGGAGATAGCAGGTATAAACTTTAATGCCATATCCCTTTGCTTTGGAAAGATAGGGCAATCTAGCACCTTGTTCCCATCATATATTTATTAATTGACATTAAATATTTATAAGCAAACAAGAAGAGGGACCCGCGATATTTGCGGGGAAGGCTCTGGCGATGTCCTCTCCTCCACCCCCACCCCGGCTCCGGCGATCACCTCCTCCCCACCCCCGGCCCTAGCAATCTCCTCTGCTGCCACCGCCAATCTCCTCTCCCTCCCCCCCCGGCTCCTGTCACCCTCCTCTGCCGCCGCCGATCTCCCCCCCCCGGCTCCAGCTATGTCCCCCTCCTTCCCCCCCCGGCTCCGGAGGCGAGGCCCGAGCGGCTTCCAGCCGCAGGGCCTGCCAATCTCCTCCCCCCCCCGGCTCCGGCGATCCTCCTCCTCCCCCCCCACCCCCCGGCTCCGGGAAGCGAGGCCCGAGTGACTTCCAGCCGCCGGGCCCGCCGATCTCCTCCCCCCCGGCTCCGGTGATCCTCCTCCTCAACCCACCCACCCACGGCTTCGGAGGCGAGGCCCCAGCGGCTTCTAGCCGCCGGGCCCGCCGATCTCCTCCCCCCTTGGCTCCGGCGATCCTCCTCCTCCCCCCACCCCCCGGCTTCGGAGGCGAGGCCTGAGCGGCTTCCAGCCGCCGGGCCCGCCGATCTCCCCCCCCCCCAGCTCCGGTGATCCTCCTCCTCCCCCCTCCGGCTCCGCCGATCCTCCTCCTCCCCCCCACCCCCCGGCTCCGGAGGCGAGGCCGAGCGGCTTCCAGCCGCCGGGCCCGCCGATCTCCTTCCCCCCCCTTCAGCTCTCTCCTCTCCCCCGGGCTCCGGTGGCGAGGACTGAGTGGCTTTTAGCCGCCAGCCGCCGCAGAGTTCCCAGAGCGTTCCCTGCGCATGCGCAGGGAACGCTCTTACTTTTTTGGGGATTCTGATATCCCCTCTAGACTTTTAAACACTTTTAGATTTTTCTGCACACCTGGGGACTGCCCCACGTGCGCAGGAAAATCTCCCTGCCCCCCAGGTGCCCCCGATGTGCGAATTTAGATATCCACACATAGGGGGCCACTTGGGAATTAGATATATAGATATTGTAGCTTTCATTTGCTGCATTGATTCAATTGGAGTTTCCAGGAGCAGAGGGCAGGGCCATATTTAGATATGTTGCAAGTGTCCATTCAGCAGGAGTTGACAAGTCATATCTAGACCTCAGCTGAGAAAATGAGAACAATTCATCATCATAGTCTATCAGTTGATCCAGTTTAAAAATCCCCTTATTGGTCCATGCCTTCCTTAAAAAAGATTTCTTCCCAATTTTTAGATCTTGATTGACCCATAATGTTAATTTAACTTGTGAAAATGAACCAAATGGATATTGTTGTGACATTATACACCCTTATTCTCTAGCTGTAGAAACTGCAGGCGGAATGGGATCAAGTCTAACATAGGTAGATCCTAATGCATTCTACTTAGAGAGGAACACCAGGCTAGAAGCCTCCAAAAGAGCCCAAGATGGAGTCCAACTGCAAGGACAAATCCCAATAATTAGTACAAGTTAACAGGTATGCCTGACAATATAGGCTAAGATCAGGGGAAACCAAACCCCCTACATTGAGGTGGAAGTTGCAGCCTCTGTAAAGAAATCTGAAGCTGGATCAGTCGCTTGACATATTTTGCTCCAGTCTCAAGGATGCCATAATGCTTCATTTGTCCCTGTTGGCACAAATGGCAGTCCGTTTACTTTGCCTCATAAAACAGAATAAGTTCCATTAAGAATAAATGCTCTGCCTCTGTCTGAACATCACTTCCCCTTCATTTAAATTGTTCCGTTCTTGGTCAGAATGCAGCAGAGCCTTGGGCAGTTGCTTTTATAGATAGAGATGAAAACGCGTGAAGCTGCCTTCTACTAGATCAGACACTTAGGCTATCAAGGCTAGTATTGTCTGCTCTGACTGGCAGCTGCTCTCCAGGAACTCATGCCAAAGTCTTTCATGGAGTTCTGGGTTTCCTGGAAAAATCTGGATGGATAATATACTAGGTAGACCTTTAGGCTGATCCAGCAGGTCTCATTTTCTGCTCTCGTGATCCTTAGGTCATTAGCACATCCTTCTGATTCAGCTGAATAGCTGGCCTTTGAATACCTTAGACCTTTAAGGGTACATTCAGATAAATTAGTTTTATTTATTGGGTTTTGAATGGGGGGGGAATGCTCCATGATAGACTTTGTATTTCAGAAAATCTTTATGACCACCACATATTCAAGTTTCTCTTTTTGGTATCCCCAGTTTAAGAAAAATAAAATTTCCTCATGATATCTGGCTGAACCTTTTAATGCCCCCTTGAGAAAGGCATTTATTCAGGCTTGTTTCCAAACCCTGCTGACAGCACATCTTCAGGGCAGAGTCCGTAAATTACCTGTCGATCAGCACCTCTGCTCCTGCAACCTAAATCAGGTGGAAGACATTATTCACTATATGTTATACTGTCCTCATGATGAGTTCATTAACAAAAAACTGTTGTACTCATTTCTTATTAATTTATCCAGCTTGGCAGAGGAATGTTTAAATTTTTTACTAGCTGATGTTATCCCAGAGGTTACTCATAAGGTGGCTATTTTTATTTTTCTTTCAATAAACTTAAGGAAGAAATTAACCTTGGGAACTTCTATTAGAATTTTAGCTAAATTATAGGTTTTATATTTTAGGACTTTGTATATACGTCTTATTAACCTTATATATGTATATTATAAATTTGTAAAATTTGTCTTGCCATGATGGATAGTTTAAATTTTATTCTGAACTTACTATATGTTGTGGAGATTTTGTTGAGATGTTATGGCCCAATGGCTACATCAATAAATCATTTACTTACTTACTGGGTAACTGGGTGACCCTTTCTGTTACTCTTTTTTTAGGACATGCCCATGGGTCAGTACAATTTCCAGAGATGCAGAGAAAGGTATGTGTTAATTTGGTAACATTAATTAATTAACAAATTAATGTTAAGATAGAGTAGGAGTTGACTGTTTAAATTGGTTTTATTCTGCAGTGCGGATTTGCTCTGTCTTTTGTGTGTTCTTATTTTATTTTATTAATTTCATTTATTTACTTGTCATTTCTGCCCCATGGGGACATGAAGCAGCTTAGATTGTTCTCCTCTCCTCCATTTTATCCTCACAACAACCCTGTGAGGTAGGTTAGGCTGAGAGCGTGTGACTGGACCCCAAGGTCACACAATAGTCATTCCTGGCATAGTAGGGATTGAAACTGGGATCTCCTGGATCCCCGTCTGAGACTTTGGCTGCAGTTGCATGTGCCAGTTGAAGCGGAGGGGAAGCGAGGCTATTTCCTCCAAAGGAACTTGACATGCAGTTGCGAGATCACACCTCCCCTTGTAGCTGTGGGCACAGCCCGTCACTGTGTGATCAGACGTAACTGCAGGTGAGGGGGGGTTTTGGCCATTTGTTTCCCATGCGCATAAATGAGGAATCGCACCTCCGCACTGAGGGCCCCGTAAGGAATATGCGATGGTGCGCATACTGTGAAGAGGGGAAAAAATGGCACCAAGCCAGGATGGCCTAATCAGACCATCCCAACAGCATGAGAGTGTGCTTGCGTGATCAGACAGGGGAAAGTCTAATATGTTGTCGAAGGGAAAGTCAGTCCGTGTCCCGTTAGAGCCAGACTTTCCCCTGTTTCTTTTAACTCCACTTCTGCAGCGGAGCAGCCCAGGTTGCCGATGACTATGGTACGCTTCCCAGCTGTTGGCAATCTGATCGCTCCCTTTAGATCTGTCAGGCATTCACACCTATGTTGGGTCTAAAGGCATGTATGATTGCAGCCTTAGACCACTATACCACACTGGCGGTTTTCACAGTTGAGTTATCTCAAGGGCCTTCAGCGCTTCTGGATTGTGTCTGTCCAGTGCAGATCTCCCCCGGTAATAGATCAAGCAGGGGTAAGGATTGCAATTGGGATTTGAAGTGCACGGAGAGCGGATACTTACCCGCACCCCACACCCATCCTATAGGAAGTTCCTCCAGCCGCTTTTATCCCAGCCATGCTTACTTCTGATATCCAGGCACTCTTTGAAAAATGCTGTGTTGGACTATTCCTCACGATATGGGTTAGACAGGCCCATAGTCTGGGTTTTGTGGCTTGTGAGTCAATTTGTTTTTCTGGTGGGGCTGAAGTTCTCAGTGCAGAAAGAAAAGCCAGAATTCTGGGGATTATGACTTAGCTACTCTTCTCTCTCTGAGTCTTCTCAAGCTGTCTCTACTACATAGGAGTTCTTATGCTAGCTATCACCCTTAGCCTATTAACCATTTAGCCGAAAGAAAGTTGTTACCAGGATAGATCTCTAAACTGCAAGTTTACTCCTACCAGCCTAAGCAACAATTCTGATAACAAGCTGGCAGGTAAGGGTGAACACTTCTATAGTCAAGAAAGCTAACACTTGGGCAGAACAATTCTCCTAAAGGAGACTAGTTTCTTGACACAGAGTTAGAAGGGATCCTAAAGGTCATCTACTCCAACCCATTGGTCAGTGCAGGAATTAGTTAACTACAGCACCCCACTCTGCTTAAAGGAGCGCACACCTTTAAAAATGTCTTAAAATGATTGAAAAAAGCATTTACAGGAGAAATTCTTGTTGGGCTGTGCCTTTAAGAAAGGGGGCAGAGCCCCCCAAAGCTAGAGATGAGCACTGTGCTAGAGATGAGCACTGCCACGAGTGGAACGGATCCGTGGGATCAAACCCCTTGTGAACCAGCCCACTTATTTTGAGGTTCAAAGGAAAAACAGAGCTTACCGAGTCCCTTGTGAATTATTGTAAGTGGCTCTTGGTCAGAGTTTGGTTTTGTGGCTGATAAGTTGTATCAGCAACTCTTCTAGGCTCCACAGGGTGTTCTACTTAAAGCCACAGAGTTCCCACTTTGTGAAAGAAGGCAGTCAGGTAGACTTCAGAGGGGACAGATGCGTTTGGTAATTTATTCAAAGGACCCTCCGAGAGAATGAAGGTGTGGTTAAAAAGTCATTTGTTATATCCCTTCATCTCATAAATCAAGGTCCCAAATTACACAGGTTTTTCTTCATAGCTACTTTTTATTATTTAATACATATAAATCCTGCCTTTCTGTCGGGTCATCCAAGGCAATTTGAAACTTTAAAAGAATAAATAGAGTACAGTTGTCTCAGGCCATTGCTGTTCTTCTCAGAAGCTGATGGTCTGAACTCCCTGCCCTGTTTTTCTCTGCTGCCATTCCCCCAGGGCACAGATTTTGAGGCAGTGCCAGGGAAGATGGGGAAGAGCTGAGCTGATCTCTCTCAGGCCCTTGGAGGTTCTTTCAGGCGCTTACTGACATCAAGTGAGTTGTGGGTTGTGTCCTGCATATGAAGCCATGTTCTACTGAGTCAGAGCATCAGGCCATGTAGTTGCCAGTTTTCTACCCAGACTGGCAGTGACTTTCCAGGGCTCAGGCAGGCAGAAGTATTTCCCTCAGGCCCTTTCATTGGGGATGGAACCTGAGATGTTCTATCTAGAAACCACATACTTAATCATTGGGCAATAAGTCTTCCCTGAGCTAAGTTCACACCAGCAGCTGACAAGTGTTCTATTAGTAGAAAAGAGCCAGAGTCCAGCAGCACCTTAAAGACTAACAAAATTTGTGGCAGGGTGGGCGCTTTCCTGAGTCACTGCTCACTTCTTCAGATACCTTTATATTGTAAAATAGCAGGCTTATAATAATCACAGCTCGGTATGTGATAAAACATGAAATATCATTGTGGGAAAAAGTTGGCTTCTTTTTGTTTCATTCTCACTTAGTACTGATGTACTTTATATATATTTTATTCCCAGTATGTTAATACTTTTTACGTGTTGCTTGTCTTCTGCAGAACAAAATCGCAGAAAAAAAAGTTTGAAGAAGAACTGAATGAAAGGATGATTCAAGCAATTGACGGCATAAATGCTCAAAAGTATGTTTACACACAAAATCCCCTCCCCCCAATAGTTTCAGGAAAGGCAGGCATGTGAGGAATATAAAAGACCTTTGGCCGATCTCCCTGAAGTGGAGCAGGAGAGATACTCTCTGACGGTCCCTGTGTCATTCAGAAAGCAGAAAGGAGCAAATTATGAAATGAGGAAAACTGAAAAAGCGTTCTGACCCGTTGGGTCTGGGTGGTGTGTAGAGCACTGTAGGATGGAGCCTCATGTAGTGCTTTCCCCACAGCAGGGTGGAATGCCCGGGATTCTCTGTAGGCCGATTTCACACAAGGAGCTGTGCCGCCCTCACGCCTCCCTTTGCCCCGTTTCCATTGGTCAGTTTCCCACTCGAGGCCGCATTTTGATCCGCGGCTTCACGCAATTTCCCCTGCAGTTTCGTGAACCTGTCTTTTGAGGATCACGAAACCGCGGGGAAGATTGGGCGAAGCCACAGGTCAAAATGCGGCCCCGCGGCCTCGAGTGGGAAACGGGGCAAATGGAGGCGTGAGGGCGGCGCAGCTCTTGTGTGAAATCGGCCTGTGGGAATGCGTTCGTGGAGCCTTCTCATAACTGAAAGGACTAACAAGCTCCTTCTCACACATACAGCAGCGCATCGTACCCATCTACAAATTTTAAACTTCGGCCTGGGTCTTGAGAGCAGCACTGCCCTCCAGTAGACACATATAAAGGCAGAAGGTTAAAATGTATGCAGATATTAATTATGAATTAATGTGCAGACCGTGAGCTTCATTTCACCCGCTCAGGCTGCAGCTAATTTAATTGGATTTAAGGGGGACATCTGTCCTTGCCTTTTGGAGGTGTGGGCCACCGAGTGGACATTACAGCTAAGGATGAGCAGAGGCTGCCTTTAACTTTGGAGACACAGAGCAAGGTTCTGATTTTGATCCATAACCCCTAAAATAGTTCAGATGAAAGCAGGCTTTCTTTCTTTCTTTCTGTGTGCCTAAGCACTGAGGTCAAACAAGTGTGCCTTTTAACAATGTAGTGAGCCCTCATTTAAACGGTCTTTCTTCAGACAGTTTTGAAACTGTCTCAGTTTCAATTTGTTTTATGCCTGTTTTACTGTCACAGCTTCTTGCAAAGAATCCTGGAAACTCTAGTTTGAGGACATACCAAGAATCCTTTGCACATTCATTCCTTCACCCCCAGGAGTACTGTTCCAAGGGTTTCCTGGGGAGAGGGTTTAGTGGGATATAAATCCACTCAAACTGGTGTGGAATAAAAATTGGCTTCTCCTCTTGAAATGAGGTTTATTTTTTTCTCCACTTTTCATAAAAAAATGTAAGGATTAATGCTGTCCTGTACCATAGTGATCCATCCATTTTTATCCTCAAGGAGCTCTGGGCAACTACATAGCTCCGTCTTCCATTTTGTCCTTACAACAACCTTGTGTGGTAGGTTAGATTGAGAGAAGGGGGCTGGCCCAAGTTCACTTATGTGGCTTCCTGGCTGGGGGTTTTTGAATCCAGGTCTCCCCACCCTACTCTCCCAGTGCTGTAACCACTACACCACACTTTCTGTCTGCATTATCTCATCTCTTCTAGGCAGTGGCTTAAATCTGAAGATATTCAAAGGATATCATTGCTTTTCTACAACAAAACTCTAGAAAAAGAAGTAAGTGATTTTTAATGCCAAACTACTGCTGTAAAAATACAAGAATATTCCTTTCACAGAAAGGCTTTGTACCTGCCCATTAAGGGAGGTTGAGACTACAGAGCACATGTTTTTTCGATGCTCATATTATAAGGTGGTGTATAATAAGATCATCACTCCATTGATGGAAGAAATTCCGGGCCTTTCTGAAAAAACTAGACTCGAGTCTCTTCTATCTGATAGAAAATCCCACAATTACCTACCAAGTAGCCAGTTTCTGTATGGCGATACTCAGATTACGGAAATTCTGTGGTAGTTAGGTAATAAGGTAGTTATGGCAGTTACATGTTAGATTAAATTTTAATCTGCTTTTAATGTTTTACTGATGTATTTTAAAATCTTGGAATTTTGTATGACTGGTCTAAGGACTGTAGAAATAAACTGAACTAGTGCCAAACTGTATTTTGTGCTGTACATTCATTAAGAAACAAACAAACAACCAAGACAGGACGCAGCCACAGCATGTGTGTACCAGGCCCGTAGCTACCGTGGGGCATCTCGGGGCTAGGCCTCCTGACTTACTGGCAAGACCCCACAACTTCCCATCCAGCCCCCAGGGCCCCCAAGCAGCGGCAGGTGCAGGGAAGGAGCCAGTGCCCCCCAAGAAATGTAAATACCCCCTGACTTAAAAAATCCTGGCAACGGGCCTGGTGCGTGCCCTCAGGGAGTGGGAGGCAGAGGAGCTGTTGGCTTCTCCCGCCTGTTCTTCTCTTTCCCATCCATCGTCCTCTTGGGTTGTTCCATGTGGGAAAGGAAGGACAAGGACCTGGAGGAGGAGCAAGCGAGCGGAGGCCTGGAGGCCTTGGCTCCTCCTTTATCCGAAAATGCAAAGGTGGACACACATTCTCTGGTTTGGAACATGGCAATCCAAACTATAGGGCATTTCAAGCCTGAAGGGTGTGTACATGCAGTTAGGATTTGCTGGAACTCCCACTGAAATGACATCTGTGTGAAATCTGTCCATCTCCCATGTTCATCCTGCCCTGCCATGAAAGAGCTCAGGGAGGCATAGATAGTTCTCCCCTTCTCCATTTTATCCTAACGACATCCCTGTGAGGTAGGTTAGGCTGAGAGAGGGAGACTGGCCTGTTGAGCTCTGTGGCTGAATGGGAATTTAAACCTGGGTAAATTCTGTCCCATTCTGGTTCTTCCTTTATATTTGTATTTTAAACTGTACAAAAATATACCGGGACTAGGGAGCAAAGCCCATTGTGGTTGAAGACAATGGGCCCTAGTAAGGTAGGTAGGGTGGGTTTAAGGGAGGGAGGGAGGAAGAAAGGAAGAGAGGGAAGAGAGATAGAGAGAAAGAAAGGGGGGAGAGAAAGGAACAGGTCTACCCACCCCCTTCTACTTTCATGGTAGACCCTGTCTCTGGAGAAGAGGTCAAAACCCCCCCACACACACTATATTGGTAGACCTGTCCTCTGGAGAACAGATCTACCCGCCCCAGTCCACTGTAGTGGTAGACCTGGCCTCTGGAGGACAGGTCTACCCACCCCTTCCACTATATTGGTAGACATGGCCTCTGGAGGACAGGTCTACCCACCCCTTCCACTTTCTTGGTAGACCTGGCCTTTGGAGAACAGGTCTAACCCCCCCCCCGATAGTGGTAACTTGGCCTCTGGAGAACAGGTCTACCCCGCCCCCTCCACTATATTGGTAGACTTGGCCTCTGGAAAGCAGGTCTACCCACCCCTTCCACTATAGGGGTAGACCTGGCCTCTGGAGGACCAGTCTACCCACCCCCTTCTGCAGGCAACGGGAGAAGGCGGGGGGGGGGTTTGAAGGGGGTGGGGGAAGCCTCCCAGTCGCCTCAGAAGGCAGCGGGGGGGGGTTGGAACAGGGACCCTACCTCCTGCATGGACGCCTGCTCCTCATCTGAAGGGTCGCTGTGGATTGCTGGTTCTGTGGGCGGGACCTAGGCACAGCCCCTGACAGACACTTTATGCGGTCAACCTATGTTGTGGGGCGAAAACTCAAATATATATAAGGACAGGATATAAATTTTTCAACAATCAGTGTCTTATATAAAGCATAGAACAATGTAAATAATTACAGAGTAATAACATTACATAAAAAGTTAATAGAATACAAAATCACCGTATCTAGTAGGTAAGGCACTAACATCATTGCCAACTGTTGTAACATAGGTGAAAAATGCAAACCATTTCTCTACAAAATAAGATTTTTTGAAGGGTTGTCTGCTTCTAGCAGTTGTGATGCTAACTTGTTCATAACTCTGATATTCCATAGTTTTGAAAACCAGTGATTTAGAGTTGAGACCTTTTCTGTTTTCCATACTTGTGCTATTAATGTTTTTTGCTGCAATTAACATTAAAGATATAAGTTCAGCCTTATTAGAAGTCAATGAAATGTTATCCCAATAATTAAGCAAAATAGATTCCGGAGTGTTTGGAATAGTTAACCCAGTGATATCTTTCATTTTTGGCATAATCGTGTTTCAAAAAGCCTTTATCTTTGGGCACGACCACCAGCAATGGGAAAACATGCCCACATCCTTTCCAACATTCCAGATCTTTCAAGGATATTCTGGTTCTTTAACCACTAAACCACACAGGTTTTGTTCATTGTACTTTACAGGGGGAAATAGGGTTGCCAAGTGACTTACCGGCTGCAGCAGAGACATTTGCACGCGCGCTATGCACGCATGCGCCGCGATGACGTCGCCTGGAAATGACATCATCACGCTGGGCACATCATCGGGTGACATGCCCGGTGTGATGACATCACTTCCGGGCGATGTCATTGCGCCGGGCACATCGGCCCGATCTGGCCACTTTGGGGGTGGGGTTCCTCCTGCCGGCCATATCCGGACCAGCAGATTGGGGGCCCTTTGAGCAGGGGAACCCTCGCCCCCCTGGGGGACCTGGCAGCCCCGGGGGAAATGAGTAACATTTTATACCTCGGTTAAATATTCTACCTCTGGCCACCGTTTACTGGGACATTCTTCTGTACAAGCCCTATAGAAATGCATGGTAGTGCTCTTGTGCATCTCCCATGCGGTTCAACACGTCCTCTGCAAGAGAGATCCTGGATGGATTTTATCCTGTGCTCTCAGTTGCACAATTTATGTGGGCTTCATTTCTGCAAAGGCCTTTCTGCACTGTGTCAAACTGCACAGAGTTATTGATGTGGATCGTTTTTGATTGCTGAATAAGCTCTGAGGCAGTTTGTGGTTGGCTCAGGTTCATCATAAGAAATGCAAGAGCTGTGGGATGAGACCAAAAGTTCATCGAGTTCAGTATTGTGCCTCTAGCTAGATGCTTCTCGGCAGAGCTGGGTGACTGGCTAAACCAGGTCTGAGCTAAGTCACCATGCCACAGAGGAGCAGCTTGAACCTGGCCATCAGCAGCACAGGCCCAGGAGGGGGGTGGTTGCACTATGCCAGGGGTAATGCAGTCCCTAGAACTGGAATTCCAGGAAACAAGGTACTCTTCCCCTAGATCACCGGCATTCAGAAGGCCCTGCAATTCTGGTTCTGTTTAGCTATCACAGCTAATACCAGTTGTTGCTAGATGTATCCTCAGTTCCTTTCTCATGGCCTGTCAACACCACCCCACTGTTAAGAATCTGTCTGTTTGACCCATTTGTTGTACCAGTAATTTGCCGTGATTGTTTAGCAAACTGATTTTAACTGTTGGTAGAATTCTCTTTCTTTCTTTCATGATCTCTTTCTAATTTTCTTCTAGTACAGAGCAACAACGCTGCCGGCATTCAAGTACTATGTGACTTGCGCTTGTCTCATATTCTTCTGCATATTTCTTGTGCAAGTTCTAGTCCTACCAAAGTAAGTAGCCAATATCAATGTCTGATTATTTGTATCACTGTGGACATCACCCTTTTCAGGCCTGCTAGCTGCTTTTAACCCTAACTGCAACATGGGAAAGAGCAAGACTCACGAAAGCTCCTCCCCGGCCACAAATTTTGTTAGTCTTGAAGGTGCTCCTGGACTCTTGCTCTTTTCTGCTGCTGCAGACAGACTGACACAGCCGCCCATCTTGACCTGTCTGCAACATGTGAGTCCCATTAAATTTTCTGTCCTGCCAAATTTTCTGTCGTGACATATAATTCCTTCTCTCTGTCTCTCCCCCCCCTCCCTCTCTTCTTTGTTCCTCTGTGTCTGTGTGCCAGTTTCTTCTTCCTTTTGTCTCCTCTCTCCATGTTTCTCATCTGACAAGAACAAAGAGCAACGAAGAATGGAAATGATTGTGGGGAAGATGATTCTAAGCCAGGGGTGGCCAAACTTGATTAACGTAAGAGCCACATAGAATAAGCGTCAGATGTTTGAGAGCCACAAGGCACATACAAACATGTTCTGATTGAAAAATATGCAGATTTGCATATTAAACTAAGGAGACAAATGCCTTATCCGAGCCAAGCCAGTCTGCTGGTGTGGCAGGGCTTGGAGAACACATTTAACTTTAGATGGGGATGGAGACAGAAAGAAAGGTGGAAAGAAAGCAAAGAGATATGGGGAGGGGGAAGAGGTGGAAAGAAATAAAACAACTGTGCCCTCCAAGGGCCCCCCCGCCTGCCGACTGGCTTCACTTGGAGAAGGGATTTACCAGAGACAGATGCCTTCTCCAAGCCAGCCGGTGGGGTGGTGGCTTTAAGAACACATTTAAAATTAAAGTTGCTTTCTTTCTCTGCTTCCCCCCACTTCAAGCCTACCCAGGGAGGGGAGCACTGGCTGGGGAAGACCAATCAGGGAGTCATGCCTCCCCTTCGCTTCCCCGGCCACCCTACTGGGAGCCACACAATGTGTGTGAAAGAGCCTCATGCGGCTCCCAAGCCACAGTTTGTCCACCCCTGTTCTAAGCTGTGGGTCCTGATGATGGTTAGGCAGTGGGTGCTGGGGGGCTACCCAGGATATTGCTGGCTAGTGAGGAGCTGCATGATGCTGGCGGACCCTGCCTCCCAGTAAGGATGTAGGGTTGCTTCCTCCTTGGTTGCTGTTCAGTGGCCACAGGACTACTCCCTGCTACCGCTCAACAGCTGCAACGGACCACTGAAAAGCCAAAAGGTTCTTCGGGTTGTCAGTCAGCCAGCCGTCGTCATAATCCATGACTTGTACTGCAGCAGGGCCTACAGAGTTGGGATTTTTATATAGATAGTAAACTTTAAGTTAATGTTATGGCATTTGCAATATGAATGCATGGGATTATCAGGTGGGAAGAGCCTTCAGAATCACAGAGTGTCCTCATGTCCCTTTCATAGAATAGAATCACAGAATCACAGAGGGTGGGAAGGGGCCAGACAGGCCGCCTAGCCCCCCCCCCCGGCTCTAGGGTGCAGGGTCACCCTGGAGCCTCCCTGACACGTGTTTGTCCAGCTGCTGCGAAAAGACGGCCAGGGGAGGGGGGGCTCCGTTTCATTGGGCTAAATGGCTTCAGCTCTTTCCATCCATTTCATAACACAAGATCGTCCTGGCTGTTCTCTTGCTCCTCTTTGGTTTTGTTTTCGTTTGAATTCCTCCTTCATAAAAAGAATCGCTCAAAATTGAGCAAGCGATCCCAGTTTATTTATGCTTTGTAAAGTACTTTGTATTTCTTGCAGCTTTTCAGCATGTTTTTGTGGGCTGAGTCACTGTTTGTTGCTGCTTACAGGTGGGGGGAATGGAGGCTGTATGAGAGAGAGATTTCTCCAGGGCCTCACTGTGGGGCAGGGGTGGTTTGGATCTGGGTTTAAAGTGTCAAATGCATCTCTCAGTTGTGGAAAGAATTACATTTTGGAGCCCCGGAGTGGCCATTCTAGAATCTGGCTTTGTCATGTTTTTCAAATAAAGGCCATTTCAAAATGTGCCATGAGGTATCTAGATGCATGGGCTGCTTTGCCGTGAAAAGGGGGCAATCATAGGAAATGCAATTATATGAGGGGCTATTGCCGCCTGCTGTTTTGAAACTCATGTGAGTAGTGCTCTTTGGACAAGGTGAGGCCATACAGCATGCTTTCCTCCCTTGCTGTTTCAAAAGTGGGCTCCTTTTCAGTATAAGCATTACACAAACAAAACTGTGTCAAAAAGATGGAGTGAATGGGGCTTTTACATGTTGAACATCATTCCCTTTATAAATACAAATTTTCAAGGAAGACATGGGGGTGGGGGGAGGGGCATTAGAACAGAGACATTCTGCTTCCTTGAATTTCCGGAAAACAATCCTTGCATGAATGAGTGTCTGAAAGCCATTGACAGATGCACAAGAAGTTTTTCAAAGCCACTCATTCTTCTGATGGCCTTTTGCTTCCCCTGTTGCACCTGGTAAAAGAAAGGGAGGGCTGTCTTGAAATGTTTGTATTCAAAAGATGTGCTAACAATGGAACTCTTATCCACTCCAAGCTTCTGTGCCGATTGAAAGCTATTGAAAGCTTCTTGAATGTACTCCCTCCCCTCCCCCCAAAAAAAAATGAGAGAAGAAGAATAGATGCAAATTATCAAAATGAGGCAAAAGCTGTTGAAGCTGATAATGAGTCTTCTGCAGGAATCTGTTAATGAATGTCTTATGAATGCATGTATGGAAGCCTTGAAGGTGGGACTGGGCCACAAGGAGACCGTGGTCCGCTGGCCAGTTTGCAGGGAACCACCAAACCCTCCACTGCTTGCCGAAAATCTGGCAGAGAATTCTGCACCACTGGTTTTTTGCGGGGCCCTGAATATGCAGCCGCCAGTTGCCCCCTCCGTCCCATTTGCCTTCTGCCCATGAGAACAAAGGGCCTGCCCTTGAAAATGTACAAGAAACATTCCTTTGCTACGGCATCATACCCACTGACAGATTGTCGCATCTGAAATCAGGGGAAGAGACTTCCAAGGCGACAGCCATTTCTTTCCATTAGCACTCCTCAGTGTAGGTTGGATCCAAACTAAAATTTCCATTAGCAAAATGGAACTTGCCTGCCTCCCCCACCTCCCCCTGCAACCCACCTTTCTGCATAAAGTGATGCTGGGGGGGGGGGGGATAGTGGACCCTGAAGAATGACATGGGGGGAAGGGGGCCTCCAGTAAGAAGGGGAGAGTCCGTGGAAGTGGCGAATATAGTCTGCATCCAGCCTTCTGAATCCACACCTGTAGAGTGCACCAAAACCTCCAGCTGTGTTATATAAGAGGTTCTGGCCTCTGTGAGTACTTTTGTGGGACAGAAGTAGGTGGTGAATTCCTAAATAACCTCTGATGCTTAGCGAATGCCTGGCTGCGTCCACTGCTGATGCTGTCCAGAACTGAGTGAGGTGGATCTTGGTCTGCTCCAGATAGCACTTTTGTTCATGCTTTATGCACTTCATGCACTTAATTCAGGATTGCATAACCCAGCTTTGCTTGCTAAGAGGCCTCGCGTGGATGCACTCTTGCATTATAAATGACATCACTGAGCTAAGGAGATTCTAGTAAAACCAAAAAGAGAGAGAGAGAGAAGGTAACACTATCCTGTTATCCTGGGACAATGTTAATGTTATGTTGGGACTCTCTTCAGTTAAAAGGAACATGAAATGTTTGCTGTTGTCGTTTACTGAAGTTTATCAAAGTTGAAGTAAAAATATTGTGTGGTTCTCCTGCAACAGGGACTAGCCTCTCTGGGCAACACACTTGGATCTAGCCTTGTCTGTGAGGTTGGCTGGTCACAATGCTCCACAGGAATCATGGGCTTGAAAATGCAATGTCCTTCTGACTACCTTAGGTTGTAGGTTGCCTCCTGGATAGAAAGGCAGGTGTTACATGTGATGAGTAGGAAAAATAAATACGGAGTCTACTGGCACCATGTATTTATTTAATTATTTAATTAGATTTACTAGGCCGCCCTTCCTTACAAGTAAGGCGCTCAAGGTGGTTTACAACAAACAATATGCAATCTCATCCAACTACATTAAAACAGTCCAATAAATAACAATAGATAAAACCAGTATATATACAATGGCAGCAAATCTTAGCACTCCAGCCTCCCAACCTTATATCCTAACACTTTTTTATCCCAACACAAAGATTCATGGACTTTTCCCAATGCTTTGTATAGACTCTTAAAAGCTTTAGAAACCTGTCCACCAGTCTCCAAACACTGCAAGGAAGGGGGGAGGCAGGGGTTGATGCTTCCCTCCTGTGCCATTTTCACCAGCAGAAACAGCTACGGAGGGTGGAGAGGTGTTCATTCTTCCTCGGTCTCCACATGTCCATCCCAGAGACTTACCAAGTTTCACCCTGGAAACATTAAAGACTGTGTCATTCAGTTAAGAACAACCTATTGAAATCAATGGCAAATAAAAAGTGTGTGGATCATGCTTTTAGACTGTTGAACGACTTTGGGCAGCTAGTGTACTTGTAGGTGTGCTCTAAATAAAGAAATGTGATTTTCCGTAAAACTGTTACATAAATATAATAGCTGATTGTAGTGTTACATTGAGCCAAAGACCAAAAGATGCAGTGGAAATTAAGGAGTTAAGCCCTGCTGGTTGCAGTGGGGGAGTTAGGGCCAAACTAGATGGTACATGTGGTAGAAGACAGATTGGGATGTTGCATGCAACATCAGGGAACTAACGTCTCCGAGCACTCCAGGGCCCAGTGTTTGGGAGCGTGGTGCAGGGCTGAGCCAAAATGGCTGTGGGGAGCCTGCTGACCTTGCTGTGGGGTGCCATGTGGCATAGTCACCTGCGGTTTGCCTGCTGATCCAGTTGATAGAACACATATCGTCTACCTCGACCTTTAGGAGCGTGGTTAAGTTTCTTCCATTGAAATAAATAGGAATTAAATGTTCTGGATTCAGCCCATGGTCATTGTTGGATCCTGTTGGTAATTAAATTCACCATATTCCCAAAGTTACACATGAAAGCAGGAATCATCGCTTATTTGTTAAAAACAAAGGCTTGTTCACCATCTGTTCAAGAGACTTATTAGTGCTTCATCTCCTGTGAAGTGTAAATAATATATGCATAATTCTGAAGGATCCCTGCCTCACTCATCCTCTGGCTTGATTGAGGGCCAGATTAGCTATAGCATCAACAGCGGTGTTTGTTGAATCACTTGCAAAATATGGGTTGGGGCTCTAGAAACAAAAGCAGCCTTCAGGTGAGCATCCTGAAACTTCATCCTGGGCTTCCCTCCATGGCCTCGGGGTTCAGACAGACAAGATGGAGAGCATATATCTCGTTCTGTTTACAAAGTGCACGTTGCAGGCTTGCAGGACCCTCAGTTTGCTTTGGGGACGTTTAGGGAAGACAGGGGGATTAACACTTTACTTTTGACTCCGTTTTGCTATTTGAAACCAGGATCCCTGCTCTGCTGTTAATGTATTAAAAGAAAACATGTGTGTCCTACATATCTTTTCTTTTGAAATGCTAATAGTAGAGTGGGAGACCTGGTTTCAAATCGTGAAACATAGCAAAAGTTGATGGATTAAATCCCCTCTCCCTTTCCTGCACAACCCTGGAGCAAATTGAGGCAGCGGGAGCATGCTGTTTGCATTTTATGGATGAGACAGAACGTGTGATCGTCACCTGTGCTCTCTCCCTCACACACTTCCAGTGCCCAAAGGGAGCTTGTCTTAGAGGAGAATATCTAGGGCAGCTGACTACAGAAAGGGAAAGTGAGGAGCAGAGTCAGCTCTTCTCAAGGGAGTACCCACTTAGATGTTAAAATTAGGCACCTCTTGTCCATTCCCTGCTTTGTATGCAAAAAGGGCAGACAGGTAAGCCGTTAGACATGGCTTCTGCAATCTCATCTGCTTGGTGGCCCCCAATGACTGCAAACGTGCCTAATTCTCGCCATCGGCCAGGGGGAGGGGAGGAAGCGTTTGCACCCCTTATCAGTACGCTAGCTTCTCTAACAGGCCTTTTTCTCCTTGTCTTGTAGAAAGTCTATTCTTGGAATCTCCTTCGGGGCTGCCTTTCTTGTGCTTTCCTTCATTCTTTTTATCTGTTTTGCTGGACAGCTTTTGGTAGGTATGAAGCATGCCTCCGCTTCCTTGCTCATGCATAAATAATAAGGCCACAAGAACACCTCTGCCGTTATTTGAAGGCCGCCTATTTGCTTTTTTAAAAAATGTCAGTATAATAATGCTGCCGTAAGTTGCCTGGGAAGAAAATAGAGCTCTGCAGACTTTCTTCCCTCGAATTAATTTATGTCTACTCCCCCCCGCCCAGTGATTTGAAATGCAGAAAATAGTCATATTGGCACTTCTTATCCATTGAGTCTCAGATTCTTTTAACAAAGGTAGTTCACAGTGAATTAAATTTTTGCTTTTGCCCTGACAAGTATCCACATTGATGGTGATTCCTAACAATTGAATAATTAGGCTTTAGTAAGAGTTGTTTGATTTGAGAGCCAGTTTGGTGTAGTGGTTAAGCGCATGGGCTATAATCTGGCAGAACCGGGTTTGATTCCCCACTCCTCCATTTGCAGGTACTGGATGACCTTGGTCAAGCCATAGTTCTGATAAGAGCTGTCCTTGAAAGGGTAGTTCTTGAAAGAGCTCTCTTAGCCCCACCGACCTCACAGGGTGTCTGTTATGCGGAGGGGAAGGGAAAGGAGTTTGTAAGCCGCTCTGAGACTCCGAGTGAAGGGCGGGGTATAAATCCAATCTCTTCTCTTCTTCTTTATTTATTTGATGTCTGCTCCACCTTTCAATCTGGATGGATCCCCAATCTGAAATAAAATAACTAATTACAATTAAATCCAGGTGGTTTCCATTCCCTCCAAAATACAGCTTTGCTCTAAAGTAGGGCAACTGCAGTACTTACTCTTCCATTTTGATTGCCTCTGTCTTCTCTGATCCCAGCCTTCTCCCCTGATTTTGGATGGGGAGAGTCCTTTGGTTAGTATGATCTAGGGTCCTTCCCTGAACTGGAAGTCTTCTCACTGCCCAAGAATATAGTCCGATGCATCTTATGAGCTATAATGGTCATTTTATGTTCATTGTCGTGGAACGAAGGTCTACAAACTGAAATCATTGTGGCTTCCGTCCAGAATGCCACACCAGGTTCCTATGCCATACTGAAAGTTACTTTTAAAATTGAATCCCACTTGGCTTACCCCCATATTATTTCTATACCACAGTGCTTTTGTTATATTATAGCCAATGCTCCCTCTAAGCTGTGGAGTCTTGTGAGCAAAAATTCTACTTTGTGAGCTACCGCCATTAAAGTTGTGAGCGAGCAATTTGGCTACTGCATGAATTAGTTTGCTCTGCAGCCATCCTTCCTGAAATAAGACAACAATGTGTGAGCCAGAGGCTAAAAAAGGTGAGCTAGCTCACGCTAACTCAGCTTAGAGGGAACATTGAATATACAGAACATATAAATATATAGAAAAACTGTGGAGAGCTTGGTAGACAGTTTTGTGGGCACAATAGTGAGAAAATATTGTTATAAAAATTATAAAGCCCTGCAGACTGAAAAATTAGCCTGGCACCTAAATTTTTGGGCAGCCTTCTAGAGGCAAAGATAATTTGTCAGTTCCTGGTCTGACCTTTGAACTTTCCTCTTCATTTGGTGTCCCAGCAAGGGGGAAGGGGGCTCTCCTGCAGTTCCAAAGTCTTTTGTAGCTCAAGCAAGTTGTAACCCTCTCATAATGGACCTCCTAACTGACAAGTACTTTGCACTAACAAAGTAACTTCTGCCCATGCTGATTTCCCCGTGGTATATCCCTGAGTGTCCTGGGGAGAGCAGAGACAGTCTGATCCTCAGCCAGGAAGGTATTGCTGATTAGAGTTCCACCTACAAGCTAATTAGGATTTCACTTACAAGCCTTGTTACATTTCAAGATGAAGACGTGAGCAATGACTCACGGAAGCTCACGCCCTGCCACGTCTTTGGTTAGATCCAGGTGGCCAGCCGTGCTGGTCTGAAGCAACAGAACAAATTTAGAGCCCAGTGGGGGCACCTTTAAGACCAACCAAGTTTTATTCAGGGTGTGAGCTGTTGTGTGCATTTGTATTTGGAAAAGTGTGCATGCACATCAGAGCTCATACCTTGAATAAAAGTTTGTTGGTCTTAAAGGTGCCTTTGGACTCTAATCTGTTCTACACATTTTGTTAGTTTTTATGGTGCTGCTGGACTCTTGCTTTGTTACAATAAAATAACTATTAACTTTCCTATAATATCCCTCATGGCTTGTGGTATTGAACACACATAAAGCTGCTTTATCCTGAATCAGACCGTTGGTCCCTCAAGGTCAGTATTGTTTAGTCGTTGCAGTGGCCTTCCGGGGTCTCAGGTGGAGGCCTTTCACATCACCTGCTGCCTGCTCCTTTTTAACTGGAGATGCCGGGGATTGAACCTGGGACCTTCTTCATGCCAAGCAGAGGCTCTGTCACTGAGCCGCAGACCCTCCCCTAGCATTGGATCTTAGCATATTTACAAGCACTTTAACTTCCAAGTATGTGCACTGACAAGCGGAAAATAGCAAGCTGGGCTTACCTGCTTGCTGGTAGATAGATGTGTGCCCTGTGGTCTCTTATCCTTTACTGATCCACAGGAGGCATTTGTACCACAGATAAAGAGCATAGAAAGGCAAATGGAGAGCAAAATTGACAGGGGTTTAATTAAAACATATGAAACCATAACAGAGATGCAGTGTTGGACTAAAAAAAAGAATTTCTGAAAGAAAAGAGGGGCTCAGAATGTAAATAGTTGATCTGGCTGTTTTCTTTCTCTAATAAGGTGGTCACATTACAGAAGATGCTGTGCCCTCCTGTTTGTGTTTCAAAGTACAACTGAGTTCTGTCATGTATGGCTGTATTAAAAGGGGAAATGAGTTCTTACTAGTGGCTTCTGCATTCTTAAATTTGTCATTATTTTTGGAACTCACACCGAACGGCTTGCTTAGAGCAGCGATTTCTTTCTCATGGGTAGATTGTGTTTTCTAATAAACAGGGCTGTCTTGCTGGCAGGGCAGTTTCTTCAAATAACTTGATTTGATGTATAGTACGAAAGAGAAAATGCGTGACCTGATATGCCCCTGAATGGTGTTTGGGAGATGGAAGCCAACTGAATCCGATCTGGAAACGTACACATTGTTTTCAGGTCAGAGCCGCTACTCCAAGTAAACACTTTGTGAATGATTTTTAAAAGAGGAAGGAAGGAAGTCAGAAAAGATGTTCAGTTTCCCCCTCTGCCTTTTGTAATCCCATTCACTGTCTTGCTGAATGGTGCCATTCTGTAATTGCATTGTTCTATTCATTCGGAGGCCATGCTAATGAGATATTCCAGAATGAAACCTTTTTACTGAGAACTACCTTTTCCTGACGTCAGTAAATCGTTCTGTGTATGCGTTGGCTAGGCAGAGGATGATCGTGTAAAGAGTTTGGCATCCAGATGTTTAGGATGGTCTTGAGAAAATAGCCAAGCTGACTGAGACAGATAGTAGAGAGACTTGTTCATGTGTTTTTAAATGTGGAATGAAACACACATGGTTTTGACATGGATTACTCCAAAGGCACGCAAGGGTGAATGAAGGCTTGCCTTTTGTCCGTAGCATTTGAGTGCTGATATTCCAGTCTTACTTACTGTGTAGCTGAAGCCGTGATTCACTATATTGATCCACTGTATCCATACCAGCAAATCCCCAGATTGTAGGCCTTGAAAATCTTCCACTTTATAAAGTTTATTAGTCCAGCTACTTTCTGTTTCCACTTGGCAGAGGCAATTTGCTCTCTTTCTTTGTCCAAAAGTACCGTATTTACTGTAAAGGAAAGGCTTCTGAGCCAGTTTGGTGTAATGGTTAAGAGCTGCAGACTCTAATCTGGAGAACTGTGTTTGACTCCCCACTCCTCCACGTCAAGCCAGCTGGGTGACCTTGGGTCAGTCACAGTTCTCTCAGAACTCTCTCAGCCCCACCTGCCTCACAAGGTGTCTGTTGTGGGGAGAGGAAGGGAAGGTGATTGTAAGTCACTCAGAGACTCCTTTGGGTAATTTAGTTTATTATTATTATTACAGTCATCGACCAGAACAGTTTAATCAATCAATTTGAAATAGAATGAAGAGTGGGGTATAAAACCAATTCTTCTTCTCCTCCTCCTCTTCCTCCTCCTCCTCCTCCATTACCACCTGTTTAAGAATGTTGTATAACCCCCTCTCCAATTGTTTTAGTGGACATAACTGTAACTTTAGTAATGTATGGCTGCAAGAGTTGGACTATAAGGAAGGCCAAGCGCTGAAGAATAGATTCTTTTGAATGATGGTGCTGGAGAAGACCCTTGACAGTCTCTTGGACTGCAAGGAGATCAGATCAGTCAATCCTAAAAGAAATCAACCCTGACTGTTCCCTGGAAGGCCAGATACCGAAGCTGAAGCTCAAATACTTTGGCCACCAAATGAGAAGGGAGCACTCGCTGGAGAAGACCCTGATGCTGGGAAAGATTGAAGGTCAAAGAAGAAGGGGACAGCAAAGGATGAGATGGTTAGACATTGTTATCAATGCCATGAACATGAAATTATGCAAACTCCGGAGCATGACGGAAGACAGGAGGGCCTGGCGTGATGTGGTCTATGGGGTCGCGAAGAGTTGGACTCGACTGCGACTGAACAACAACAACTGTAACTTGTATGTGAATGCAAGATGGTCCCCTCCATTCGTTATGGTATACCTGGAAAACAACCTAGTCTTGCAGAGTAAATACTGTAACTGCTGTTCTTTTTATGGGGGGAGGATAAGGGATTTGGTTTGGTAAGTAAAGTTATATAGGGGAGGGTTCAGTCCCTTTCTCCCCTACCATAGCTTTGACCTAAACGAGGTCCCTATATGTGAACATCACAATCCCCATTCTGTGTGGGGCCAGTGGTCGAGGCTTGGAAGGCCAGGGATCCCATGTGGTTTTTATCTGTGAGTATATTTTATGTGGGTACAGTGCCATCCTAAGAATACTTTCCTATATGTAAGCCCCATTCAGTAGACCTGAATAGGAATCTGGGTCAGTCTGCTTAGGATGGCATAGTTAGTCATCTCCTGCCTTATGGCTCAAGTATGGGAAATGTTGTAACTTTGTACAAATTCCAGTTGGTTCAAATGAATAAGAATTTGTCACTGCAAGTCATTATTTGATACCCCCAAATTATTCTTATTTGAGTTGCCTACTTTTCTTTGTTTTGTCGATCGATCAGAAGGACCAGGAATATTAATAGGCATGCATTTTTTATGCACCTCTTATCCAGCAGTGCAAGAAGAAAGTCTCTGCCTCACTGATGTGGGTTTTGAAGTCATCGGGAGTCATTGCAAACCGCCCCTGGCCACGGATCACAATCACTTTGATAACCACAGCTATAATATTAACGATGGCTGTCTTTAATATGGTAAGCTTGAGAAGGTTTTGTTGTTCTTCCTGCTATACTTTGTTACCCTTCCAACCTGCCTGTGTGATGTTTGAAGTCCGTCACAGACAACAGTTTAGGTGATGAGAGGGTTAGAGTGGTTTTCCAGTCGTTTAAGAATCCCAAAGGCTTCAACGAGACTGTGATTAGAAGTGCAGCTATCTGTTGGCAGACGATATCTGATTACACAATGAAGTCTCTGATACCAGCTGCCTGGTATGTTCACAAGCATTCTGACTGGTTAGGGAGCAACACCAGCAGAATGTAGTCCAGCTTCTGTATGGGAAGGGAAGCTTGTTAATTTGGCTAGTATTTCACAGACAGACCTCAGGGAAAGGAACTTTTTGTAGGGCAGGCTGTGAAACTGAAGAGATAAGGAAGTTAAGATGGGAAAGGGATCCCAGTGGCGAAGTAAATGAAGGGAAGCTGCAGAGTAAACAGTGGGATGCAAAACAGGAGTTGGGGAGACGGAGTTCTGAGGAACCTTTCCCAGTACTCTGTCAACAGTTTCAGTATGTTGAGAAAAGACAGATGGGACACTCAGGAGGGGACAGTTGCGACTAAGAAGTTTTCCGTAGTGTCACGTTTCCCTGCACCTGTACTTGTATTCCTCCGCTGTTCCCTCATTTCTGCAGGTATTTTCGCAGTCCCAGGTGCAAAAATGCAGTTTGTTCCCTGTTGCTCCACAGCATCAGACTTCCCTGTTTCCGGGAGTTCCCGTGCTGTGCCACAAGAGGGGGCAAACTGTGTTTTTGCTCCCGGGAGCAATCATCTGTGGAAATGAGGGAAAGCCATGGATGAATAGAAGAGCAGGGAGGGGGAAACTTGACACTGTAGAAAACGAATTAGAAGGGATAAGGCGGAGAATGAGCTTAAAAGCCGTGGTCCGATGAAAATGTGTTGTTGAAGAAGGAAGGAGCCAAGCAGAAATTAGGGCTGAGGCAAAACGTTACTTAGTGCTGAGCCACAGAAGGGATTGTGAAATACTGGCAATGGAAGGGGAGAAATCAACAAAAATCATCTCCTCCTGATTTCCAAAAATGAAAATGTTTTTGTAAACCTGTTTTGCAAGTCTTGTTTTTTGTTGTTTTGGGGGGGAGGTTTAGAAAAATTGAGTTTTTTGAGAAACTTGTAAAAGAGCAAGTGTCCTTAAAGACTTGCCCGATTTGTGACAGGGTATTAGCTTTTGTGAGCTCCTGATCACTTCAGATGTATCTGGAGAAGTGAGCCCTGACTCCCAAAAGCTCCTCCCCCGCCACAAAATTTGTTGGTCTTTCAGGTGCTGCTGGACTCTGGCTCTTTCCTTCTGCTGCAGACAGGCTAACACGGCTCTGCCCATCTTGATCTATCTTCTTTGATGTGTTTAAGATCAAAACCACTCCTCTGAGTCATCGTCAGATAATAGTGATTTATACGCAACATATTTTAGTATAATTTGATATGCATAGAATTCATACCAGGTGAAGACTTTTTTGTTTCTCTTGGCATTCCCTCCGTGATCTGTCTTTCCTCCCCAACATTTTAACTCATGGTTTTATCTTTTGTACTTATTTTAAACTTTGGTTTTAAATTGCTTTCATGATGTGTTTGTACGTTGGTTTTAACAGCCCCCAAGAAGAGATTTTAATTTGTATGTCTCAGTTTTGTTAGTCATCTTGGTGGCCCTATAAGGGCTGAAAGGTGAGGTAAAAATCTTGTTAATAAATAATAAATACCTCAAACATGCTAGATGTTAAGGTATCCTTCACAGCACAGATGTTCATGGAGTGTGATGGGCAAACATTGTTTATTTGTGTCTCCTCCCTATTTACATAGAGATAATATTTACATTAAAAAGAATAGCTGCTGAACCTTACCCTTCCTTACTTCATAAGAACATAAGGAATCCTGCTGGATCAGACCAGTGGTCCATCGACTCCAGCATCCTGTCTCACACAGGGTGTTCCTGCTGAGGCTTTCCCCTGATGTTGCCTCCTGGCCCTGGGATTTGGAGGCTGACTACCTCTGGAGGTTCCCTTTAGTCACCATGGCTAGTAGCCACTGATAGACCTGTCCTTCTCCATGCTACATGGCTTCAGACATTTTTCTTCCCAGCTGGCTGAATTCTAGTATTGGAACCAAGCTGGGAGAAAAGTGCGGTGGGCAACAGACCACATGAAGGGGAAGTAGAGACATTCTGTGTACCATTAGGACCAATTTGTCCCCTGCTTTACATATGAAAGATCCAGAGAAAAAAGCTGTGTACAGAGAGATGCTGAAACAGAACAAAGGCTAGTATATTAAAAGAACAATAAATACAAATAGAATGTCATAAACCTTCAAAGAGTACATGCGATATCAAAAAAGTAAAACAGGTTGCTTACCTGTAACTGATGATCTTTGAGTGGTCATCTGTGCATCACATCCATGGGATCCAGTGCACCTGCGCTGATCTGGTTGGCGTTGTACAAAGCTCACAATGGGATTTTTGCACCTCCGCCCTGGGCCTGCACGGGAACCCCCACTGCACAATGCCCAAGGGGGCGGGGCACGGACATCCCACCAGTTCTTTCTGACCACTATCAACCTGAGTCATGTGTGAGAACAACTGAGGATGACAGCAGTGGGGAAGGACGGGTGGGCGGTGTGAATGCACAGATGACCACTCAAAGATCATCAGTTACAGGTAAGCAACCTGTTTATCTTCTTCGTGGTCTCTGTGCATCACACCCATGGGAGATTAAAAAGCAGTGGCTTATCTGGAGGTGGGTGCTGTCAGACTCAGCGAGCCGCAGCAGATAGGACCAGACGACCCAAGTCACCCTTCTGTTGTGCACGGACATCTAGAGCGTAGTGTTTGATTAATGTGGTTGGCGTGGACCACGTAGCTGCTCTACAGATGGACAAGAGTGATGCGCCCTTCAGAAAGGCTGTAGAGGTCGCCATAGACCTGGTAGAGTGTGCTCTGAGGTGAGGTGGAAGCGACTGCTTCGACAGAGAGTAGCAAAGAATAATTGTCCCAACAATCCATTTGAACAAACGTTGAGGCGAAATACGCAACCCCAGGGAGGCTGAACTGTAGGAGAGGAATAGTATTGTCTCGTCTGGTAGATTGAGTCTGGTTCAGGTAGAAAAGAAGTGCCCTCTTGACATTGAGAGTGTGAAGAAGGCGTTGCTCTTCTCCCTCAGGGTGTGGAAAAAAGTCCGGTAAAAATATTTCGGAGTTTAGATGGAACTCCAAGACGACCTTGGGGATGAAGGAAAGCTCTGGCACCAGACGCACTCATTTGGCAGGAAGACCAGATACGGTGGGTCATGACGTAGCGCCATGAATTCGCTGACCCTCCTGGCCGAGGTGATAGCCACCAGAAAAGTCGTCTTCCAGGCTGCAAACTGGAGATCACACGTGGCCATGGGTTCAAATGGGCGTCTGGTGAGATGACGGAGCACCAGAGGTAAGTCCCACAATTCCGTAGGCGCAGCCACAGGGGGATGTAATCTAATAAGGCCCTTTAGGAATTGTTTAGACATTGAATGAGAAAAGATTGTATAGCCATCCAGGCCCTCATGGTACGCAGAGATTGCCGCCAGGTAGACCCTAATGGACGAGTGGGAGAGACGCCGGTCCTTGAGGGAGATAAGGATCCTGTCAAGGCCGACAGAAGTCGGAGATTCCGTAGGAGAGCGGAGGTAGGAGAGGAACCTATGCCATTTCCTCTGATATGACAGACGCGTGGGTTCCTTCCTCGTATTGCAGAGGACCTCAGAAACCCTGGCAGAAAAAGTCAACGTTGTATTCTCCAAGCCGTCAGCTTTAGGGTGTTCACTTCTGGATGGAACAGCGTCCCGTTCTCTGCCATGAGAAGGTCTGGAACCCTGGGGAGGTGGTGGTACCTGCCCCTTGCTAGACGAAATAGGATGGGGAACTAGGGTTGCCTGGGCCACCATGGCATTATGAGGATGCAATTTGGACAGACCCTGGCTAGCTTGTGCACCACTCTCAAAATCAGGGGAAGAGGTGGAAACAAATATAGGTATATCAGTTTCCATGGATATAGGAGGCCGTCTCCTAGGGAGAGTGGATCCTTTCCCCCCTGACTGCAAAAAAGTGGGCATTTCGCATTCTCCCTGGAAGCGAAGATGTTGATGTCTGGAGTGCCCCATTGTTGGAAGAGGGGCCGGAGGTAGGACCAATTCAGTTCCTACTCGTGATGATGAGTGAGACCCCTGCTGAGGAGGTCCACCTCCACGTTCAGGACGCCTGGGATGTGGGTGGCTACCGGGATGATCTGGTTGGCAACACACCAATCCCACAACTCGATTGCTAGCCGACAAAGGCTCCGGGACACTGTGCCTCCTTGACGGTTTATGTAGCAGAGCTACGCGGTGCTCTCGAAGGAAAGTTTGGAAAGCCCATAGAGCCAACTTAATTGCCAGCAGCTCTAGGTAGTTGATGTGCCGAGTTGCGGTGCCAGCATCCCAGTGGTAACCGATGCTGATGCCACTGAGATGGGCTTCCCAGCCCTATAGGGAGGCATCCATTGTCATAGTGTAAAGGGGGTTGGGGAGGATGATATTCGGGATGACAGTCCACCAGAGTAGAGAGTCCCGCATGCTTTGAGGAGGTGTGAGGGCTCTGGACTGAGGCATGAGAGCCAGACGGAAGCTCTTCAGAAACCAGAGTTGGAGGGGTATCATATGGAGCTTCGCCAGTGGAAGGGCAGACGTCGTGGCGGACATGTACCCCAAGAGGCATTGGATATGGTACACCATCGACATTGGAGAAGTGCGAATAAAGCTCACGAGGGAGGGCAGGGTTTGAGCCCTGTCTGTTGGTAGGTAAGCCCTGCAAGTGATAATATCGAGTAGTGCCCCTATAAACTGCATCTTCTGGGACAGTTCCAGGTGGGATTTTGAATGATTAACCTGAAGTCCAAGGGATGACAGGAGGTGCAGCGTCAGCGCAATGTGCTTGCGTAGAAGCGTTGGGGTGTCTGCCACCAGAAGCCAGTCATCGATACAGGGGAAGATGGTAATCCCCTGGAGATGAAGGTGGGCTGCCACCACCACCATGGTCTTTGTGAAGATCCTCGGCGCGGTGGAGAGACCAAAGGGGAGGCACTTGTGTTGATAGTGACAGTCCCTTATGGCAAAGCGGAGGTATCTCTGGTGAGACAGGTGGATGTTGAGGTGGAAGTAGGCATCCTGGAGGTCGATGGTAGCCATCCAGGCACCTCGGGATAGTAAGAGGAGGATAATCTGCAGGGTCATCATCTTGAATTTGCGGTATCGGATGTAAACATTGAGATCCTGAAGATCCAAGATGGGCCATAGCCCCCCGTCACGTTTCAGTACCGCAAAATAGCGGGAGTAGAACCCCATCTGTTCCGAAGCCCTCGGTACAGGTTCTATCGCATTCGTTTGTAGCAAGGAGTCGACTTCCTGAAGAAGGAGTCTTGACAGCACGGAGAAGATGCTTTGACATTGGAAGGGCTATGGGAGTTGAGGTGTCAATTTTGATAATGTCGTAGACCTCGTCAGAGGCAGAAGGTTGAGGCTGCACTATTGGTAACCCAAGAGAATGGGCCATTCGTTTTATTAGGTCGCCATAAGAGGACATGTCCTCTGAAGGCGATATTGGGCTATCCCCCGAGATGGTTTACTTAGGTGGAGGGTCCATGGGGGAGAAGTCATCCTCTAATTGTTCTGCATCTGAACCCTCATGAGAGGATTCTGAACACGATTCCGTGTCCTGGACTGGTGTCGATATCAGCAGGTGCTTTGGTGGTGATTGACAGGGAAGGTGCGATTTAGGAGAGGAGAGCGGTGGTTTAGATATCATTGCTGATGGCAGGCGATGACGGGGGGAATGCGACCGATGCCAATGGGCTTCCTAGGTCTTCTGGTCCTTTGATGGTTGCCACGGCATAGATGAAAACCAGTAGGGCATATCTGGGTGATGGTCATATGCAAACATCGGAGGCCCATATGGATATCCCGATGGAGGTTCACGTGGTTGAGCGGAACGGTACCTGTTCAGTCGAGGGTCATAATCTTCCCACCTATTCTGATCGCCACGATGTGGAGACTAAGACCTCTCTCTAGGCCGGTGTCGGGCACGGTCGGATCACTTACTAGCCCAGGAAGCCGATGACAGAGAGCGAGGAACAACCGCCTGCGTGTCGGAAATCAAATCCAGCTCGATATCAGAAGGCGACACCGAGAGAGACTTCTTCGGCTGATGTTGGGTGTCCGGCACCAGAGGGTCCAGCTGCCATGGAGGCGAATCTAAAATTTCCACAGGAGGCTCCAGATGAACCTTCGGCAGCTCTGGTGGGGGACGATGTGACTGGAGGTGTTGCTGCAGTGTGTCAGCATGCAGAGCAGAGCCCCTAGGAGATGCTACACCACTCACACCATGAGACTTATGTGTGTCTCCTCCCTTTTGGGTAGTAAGCCCTTTGGATTTGTCTTTCTTGGGCTTTTTAATCAGAGTAGACACCAACAAGGTTGTTTTGGAACTACCCTTCTTCTTAGTTGCTAGCCCCGTATCGGAGGAAGACTTGCCTGCTCGGGGAGTCTTCAGTGTGGAGAGCTCTTTCGGCACCAATGCCGACGACGTTGATGGTTTCGACACCGACGGATCGGCTTCCAGAGTTGAAGTCAGGGGGGCAAGAGCGGACTCCCACAGTGTGACCTTCAGTCTCGCAGCCCTGTTCTTCCTGGTTTGGTTAGAGAACAGGGCACAAGCGTCCGGCCGATGGCTCTCGCCCAGGCAGAGGATGCAAAGAGAGTGCTCGTCTCGGGGGGCTAGCTTGCTGCCACAAGAAGAGCACCTCTTAAAACACCCCTACTTTTTACTTTCCATAAACTGACCTGGCTGAAGCATTTTTTGGGGGGAGTGAGGTCTGAAGACCACGAAAAAACGTGGAGGAAAAAAAGTTCCAAGCACCCCTTCAAAAAGCAACAAGCAGAAAAGAAATATGAAACAAAAAACTGAAGAAAAAAAGTTTGAATACAGATCCCTGGGAGGCAAAAAAGTCACTCGGAAGAAACTCTCAGACCAACCAACCAAAGCTGTTACCAACGAGGCGGTCAGAAGAGAACTGGCGGGATGTCCATGCCCCGCCCCCTTGGGTAGGGGTTCCCACGCAGGCCCAGGGCGGAGGTGCGAAAATCCCATTGTGCTTTGTACAACACCAACCAGATCAGCGCAGGTGCACTGGATCCCATGGATGTGATGCACAGAGACCACAAAGAAGATCAGTTAGTTCTGTGTAGCAGAAGTTTTCATAGGGATCATACAGGTAAGTTTCTCGAAGATCATACAAGTGTTTCAAAGTTTCATAGAGGTCATACAGGTATTTCAAATGAAGGGTCCGGGTATTGATAACTTCGTTTTGGTGATCTTCTTCAGTAATAACTGTTATATAAGTATTATTTCCATGAAAATCTGAGGTATGAGCATCTCAACAAACAATTCCCTTAGTAAAAGTCTACAATTCCTACAGGTGAGCAACCAGTCTCTATTCTTTGAAAAGGAAACAGCTCCACAAATATCACCGAAACAAAGTTAATATCTGGAACCTTCGTTTGAAATAACCTGCGTGACCTCTATGAAACTTTGAAATACCTCTATGATCTTCTAGAGACTTACCTGTATGATCCCTATGAAAACTTCTGCTATATAGAATTAACTGTACTTTTTTGATATCGTGTGTACTCCTTGAAGATCTTCAACACTCAATTTGTATTTATTGTTCTTTTAACATACTAGCCTTTGTGCTGTTTCAGCATCTTTCTGTACACAGTTTTTTTCTCTGGATTTTGTATATTCCTGTGTGACCATCCACTGCACGTTACACGTAAAGGAAGCAGACACACAAAATGTGGTTTGTGCCCAGGACATCTCATTTGAACCGCATTGAGATGGTAATTTGCATGTCATCCCTGTTTAGTTCCAAGGACCTGTGATTTGACCTTGCTCCTATTTCTAGCCTGCCTCTAATTTGATTTTTAGGAAGCATCAACATCCAGGGACAAAATGTTGGGACTGGTCTCATTTTACTGTTGCCGTAGATGATTACGGGTCGCTCAGTGTTAGCGAGCCATGTGTGCTCTGAACTCCTCAAATGGGAAGCTTCAGCCGGCGTCATTTCTGTATGCAGCCTGTAATTCAATTGCAGCTTTCTTTTCTTTATGACAGAAAACGTTTAAAAATAATGAATAAAGTGCAACATTTCTCATGTCAGGTAATATAAAAGTGTCAGTGTATCATTAACCAGTTGGATGTTAGATTTCTTCCTGATATTACTTACGTATTTCATAGAGATCCAAAGAGTACTTATCTGATGAAGTGAACCCTGATTTATAAAAGGTTATGCTGAAATAAATGTTGTTAGTCTTTAAGCTGCCATTGGACTCCAGCTTTATTATGCAATCTCATCTTCACTTGTTCTAGTTTTTCTTGTACGATGAAGATGATGTGACTGAATCCCTCCCCATTTTTAATTCATCAAATGCCAGTTCTCCTGATGCAAGTGATGAGACTCTCTGGTATATTCAGAACAATTATTTTTTTGTACCAGTAAGTTTGTACCATATTTCTTTATTCTTATAGCTCGTAACCAGCACATTCCACTTACTGCGGGTGGAGAAAGGACTTGGGACCTTTAGCAGTGCAGTTGCCGCCTTCTCCACAACTGTTCCCACACCAATCCCATTCCACCTGCATAATTTCTCTGATCGTGTGTTTACCATTTCATACAAGAGACCCACCGTCCCAACCCTCCTCCCTGAGTTTTACAGTGCAGCATCCACCTGTTAAGTGCAAAGAAGCCAGCACACTGCTCCTTGTTAGTGGAATACATGCATAGTGAAGGGAGTAAACCCTAGGGAGTGCCAGGAATGCAGCTTTCAATCCCCATCCAAACCACATTTACTTGGGAGGTGGGTCTCTTTCATATGTTGCTATGAAGTTATGTCGACTAGTTTTTCATGGTTGTGTCCTGTGTCACTGTGGCAACATGTGTGAGAGGCCAGCCGCTGTGTGAGGGTCTCTTCCACTCATCGACCCCCAGCTGAGATAACAGTAGGATAGGAAGGACTTTGCCTGCCTGTAGTCTCTCATAAGTTACCACAGCCGCATGGAATAAAATAAAATAAATGGGTATGAAGAGCTCCATTCTGTCAAGTTTAAAAGAACATGTGAAAGAACAATTCCATGCAAAGGGTTGCCTGTGCCTACAATCCCTGAGCCGCTGGGGGTGGAGCAGAGCCTGGGAGAGGGAAGCATCGCTGGTGCTGTGACATCACTTCCGGGTGGTCGCTTAAAGAAGTGAAGTCACTGCCTCTGTGATACTTTAGGAATTACCCAGTCTCTGTGGTAAAAAGGGATTGGGTCAGTTCCTACAGAAATGGCAGCTGCAGTGGGAACTAGACCATCGTTGCTCTCTGAGTGTAAATTCTTGTTTGGTTTGCTCTCCCTCTTCTAGTATTTTATCTACAGCTGCATTCTGGGCCTGATTTCATGTTCTGTTTTCCTTCGGATAAACCACGAGTTGAAAATGGCAATCATGCTGGTTGCCATGGTGGCCTACAATGTGATCCTTCTTCACACCCACGGCTCTGTGCTGGATGACTGCAGCAGGTTCCTGTACACACTGGCCCCTCTGAAAAGGTAGGCGGCTCAGTCATCCCTGAGTTCAGGAGCAACTTCGGCCCAAAGGAGATGTTATAAGAAGCAGGGAACCATTGCTCCTCCTTGTCTTTTTCTTCTTTTCTCCTTGTAAGGAGTAAGCTGGATTCCATCGACCCATTCCACTAGCGGAGGTGCTTTCCACCAGCGGAAGGAGCCTTTACCTGAAACAAGGTACCTGGAGCATCTTGCATCGGGGAAGGGTTTTGCATCAGGTTGCGCTGGAGGAATGCACTTCCGTTAGCAGAATGGATCGGTGGGATTCAATGCAATACACAGCACGAAGTCGTTGTGTTGTGCATCCCCCTGCCTCCACCAGCCAGTGAAGTGAGGCACAAGAGGAGGATGTTATATCATGCCCTGTTTGCAGAAGTGTTGCGTGTGATTAGATACTGTGTGGAATAGTACTGATAATGTCAGGTTAGGCTTGGGGAAACCTGGGTTTCAAATCCCCACTTTGACATGAAGCTGGTTGGGTGATCTTGGGCCAGTCACATGCTCTTGGCCTAAGCAACCTCACAGGGTTGTTGTGCAGATGAAACATTGAAATATAGAGAACCACGTATGGAGCTCTGAGTTTCTTGGAGGCAGAGGCATGATGCAAAATGCACTGAAAGGATGCGAGGAAGAGCTGTAGAAAGACGGTGGGGGGTGGTTTGGGGGGCGGCAGTTTAGTTGGGTTCAGCAGCTTGTTGGTGGTAATTAGCTATTATAAAATAGCAATGATGATTGTGATGATGTAACACTGTCGTCATGAGCAAAGACTATAACAGTAAGGATGAAAACTATCAGGTTTGCAGTGACAGCACATTCAGCCAGCCATCTCACACTATTAAGAGTCTGTGTTTGCTGTCAAAAATTCAGTCCATACAGAGTAGCCACCTTTTCCACAGATAAGGGGTTTGATCTCTTGGCTGCATTCCACTCGCAGGAGCATTTTCCTCCAGTGGAAAGAGCCCTTCCCTGATGCAAGACAGTCAGAAGAAATCGCTAGAATCAGAATTGGTGGAGCATTTTCATTTCCCAGTACATTTGAGCCCGGTCTCTGTTTCCCCAGGCCAGGGATCCTGAAGGATCTGAAGACGATGGGGTCCGTGTCTCTGTTCATATTCTTCGTCACCTTGCTGGTTCTCAGCAGACAGGTAGGAACCTTTCCAAACGCCTTTGTATTATTGGATTTAATTTTTAAAATTTTACATTACGCCTTTCTCACTGAGACTTAAGGTGGATTACATAATGCAAATCAATGCAGTCTATAAGATGAGATGTACAATAAGCAATGTGACAGAACTAAGAATAGCGGAAATTGGAAACAAAGCTGTCATCTAAACAAAGGTGGACGATTCACTGTGAGTCTGTTTATAACGTTCCATCTGCCTGTACTGTTCTTTCTCAGTTTGCCCAAATGCTTCTATTCATTTACATTTCTGTATTTTTTTAAAAAAGAAGCACAGGATGGCACAAAAAGAGCAGAAGAAAACAGTTTAGCCTGATAAACAGCCAATATTAACATTCGAGTATAAACTTATTATTTACAAAAAATACATGTATTTATTAGAAAGACAGTTAAAACAAAAAAGGGCCCAATGAAAGCCTCATTACAAAATACAAGTGATCTGAACCCAAGGGCCAGTACAAGTGATCTGACACGTTTCCACCCCTTGGGGGCCTTCTTAAGAGGTGAAACAGTTTGAGATACAGGTAGACACATGTTACAATGTTACATGTTACAATGAAATAACCAATAAGTTAATACTGGACCAACAAAGGAAAGTTAAGCAGCAAGATTAATAGACTCAAGGCAAGGATGTTTATGAGGCCTCTAAAGATGAGAGCCATGTGTCTGGTGTGAAATGCACAGCTGTTGAATTAGAACATCTTCCATTCCTGGTCCAGAAAATACCTATGTGACTATCTTAGTCAGAGCTGGAATGTCCTCAGAAGTTTAGCATCATATATGTTCCAACAAGCATGAAACAATAAGCTGGAAGTGTGCTTTAAAGAAAAGAAAGTGTATTCATGAGCTGTAATCCAAAGTAGAATATACTGCTAATAGTATAGAATCATAGAATGTTAGAGTTGGAAGGGACCTTGCAGGTCATCTAGTCCAACCCCCTGCACTCTGCAGTAAAATTAAATAGTCCTGTGAAGATGGCCTTTCATCCCACAATTTTCTCTTGAAGCTCATTGTACTTGGCCTACCTTGCAGGGTAAGCTGCGTCAAGCTCTCTGGGCTCATATGATGCTAGGAACAAACTAGCAGGCTGGAGGCTGACTCCCAGATAGTGACCCCTCAAGCCGATGGACACGAAAACAGGGAGTGCTGGCCGAAGATCAATAGAGGGGGAAACCATACCTCTGCCAGAGAGGCTGGGAGACCAAAGAATAGCTTGCTCACCTTCCCCTGTCACACAGGAAAAGAGTGGCTGGTTCTCCAGTGGTGCATAATAAAAAGTAGAGACATCACCCTGCAAACAAAAGTCCGTATGGTCAAAGCAATGGTATTCCCAGTAGTAATGTATGGCTGCGAGAGTTGGACTATAAGGAAGGCCGAGTGCCAAAGACTAGATTCTTTTGAACTATGGTACTAGAGAAGACTCTTGAGAGTCCCTAGGACTGCAAGGAGATCAAATCAGCCAATCCTAAAAGAAATCAACCCTGACTGTTCCCTGGAAGCTCAACTACTTTGGCCACCAAATGTGAAGGGAACACTCACTGGAGAAGACACTGATGCTGGGAAAGATTGAAGGACAAAGAAGAAGGGGACAGCAAAGGTTGAGATGGTTAGACAGTGTTATCGAGGCAACAAACATGAAATTAAGCAAACTCCAGACCACTATGGAAGACAGGAAGTCCTGGCGTGATGTGGTCCATGAGGTCGCAAAGAGTCGGACTCAACAACAAAAATAGGCTGGCAGGGTCGCCACTTCTTTTTACGATTCCCGCAGGGAAGGGGCTTCTCTCACGTTCTTCAGTTTTTGGCTATGCCTCATGGCCGACTGCACTCTGCATAGAGCGTGGCTATTCCTTTGGTTTTTTGTAGCTTTTAAAATTTTAGTTTCTTTTTTTGCTTTTGGCTGCCCACCTGTCAGAGTCCTGGGCAAGCTATTCTCAACAGCACTCTCTTTGGCAGTGGCATGTTTATTGAGTTATAAGCAAGGTCCAGGTCATAACAGTACTGTGTCAGTTCTGAGGATTTTGGCGGGTACAATCATAGACAAAGGTAATTCAAATGTAACCCCTCCTAAGCCCCACTCACACGTCATATCCACCCCACCCAGCTCCAGTGGTTCTACCCCCCCCTTCACTTGGGAAATACACAATCCCATTATCTACAAAAGCAAGCTGGCACCAGAAGTTTTCAAGGACTTTCCTCTGGGAGAGAGGAAGGCTTCTTCGGAATAATTATGCTTCTAAGATAGGGCAGCCACACACTCCACACTCCCCCCCCCACCAGACCTTGAATGGAACCTCTGAGGGCTTCCGCCTCTTAATAATTAAGTGCTTGTTCCTTTAATTACGTCAGTTACAGGCAAGTTTAGTCAGGCTGAGACAGATTGTGGTTTGCCATTTTATTTTCCATTTTTTGCTCAGCCTTGCTGCCTATAAGAAATCTACAGTAGGTGCATGATTTGTTTATCGAGAAAAAAAGGGGTGGGGCTCAACCCAAGATATGTCTGTGATATATGAGGGTCAAGCTAACAAAATAAGTTATTATAAAAATACAAATATTTATTATGGTGTACACATTAGTAAAAGATAAAATAGGTTAAAAGAAATAATCCAAATATCAGACTCTTAAATTTTTTGCACAGAGAGCTGAGAGTTTTGCATATATAATTGATGAGTATATCTTATGACTAGTAGACGATACGCATTTCAGCCCCTTAGGGCCTTCCTCAGTGGTCAATATTACTATAGTAAAACAACACACATCCAGAAATAATCGAGTAAGTAATCAAGTTGATTACTACCTTTGATGGAAGAGACACACATCCAGACACATTGGATATTTGTTACCGGAACAATTTGGAGAGCATGGGCAGTAACCATGAGAGATTATCCATGGCCTACTGTGTAAACTTTTAGCAATTGCACATCACGTGAGAAAGCAACACCTGATTCTAAAGAAAATCTTTTTTTATATATTTATTTCTAGATGTATGGTGTTTTACAATAGTAGTATTGACCACTAAGGAAGGCCCTAAGGGGCTGAAAAATGTATGGTCTACTAGTCATAAGATATACCCATCAACTGTATATGTAAAACTATCAGCTCTGTGTGTAAAGAGTTTTAAGATTCTGGTATGTGGATCATTTCTTTTAACCTATTTTATCTTTTGCTAATGTGTACACCATAATAAATATTTGTATTTTTATAACAGCATGATTTGTTTATTAAATCTTTATAACTTGAATGCTAGAAATCAGAATCCTGTAACCTCCTCCAGTACGACATCCTACTCTCAGCCATGTTAGCAAAGGCAAGTAAGGGTCAGAGGGCAAGTGGACGCCTTCCTCCCTAAGGGTGCGGTCAGACGGCGTGCTGAGTGCGGGTTAAACTGCTCCAGTTCTAACCGGATTATATTTGATCTGGATAATCGCAATCACACTCATCTCCCTTATCCCGCCTCACCGCGCAGTCATGTCCCTCCCCAGCGTCTACACTACTGATGTGCGGGAGTGTGTGTCGGCAGTCCCCCCCCCCTCAGTTTCCGCATGCGCATAGGCGCCCCTCCGTAGAAGGGGGGGAACTATCATGGTGCATGCACAGAACCAACAGGGCGAATCAATCCAACCCCTCCAACAAAAGACTTTCCTTTAAATGTTTGACCTGAAAGTGGCCTCTGTGAGATCCCAAACTCATCTAAATGCTAAAAGAAGTGACTGTTCAAATGTCGGTTTTCTAAACGCAGTGGCGGAGCTCCGCCTATGCACATACCGCCAGTGCATTTAAAAAATGGCGGGCAAAAAGTGGAAGCCTCAGGCAGCTTTCGAGCGAGGAGGGGTTTAAACTGGAAGTGGCTCAACACCACAGGAGTGATCAGACGTCGGAAAAGTGCAGCTAGAACCGGAGAATCAGGAAAACACCACTTGGGGACCTGGTATCAAAATACTCCATTTTAAAGGGAGGTTGAGTCAGAAAGCGATGGCTGGGGACGGTAAACAGATGTTGGGTGTGTGAACGTGGATATAAAATCCATTACTGAAGCATGCTGAAAGCGGACTAAACGGCCCGTCTGAACGTACCCATAGGGTGTGAAAAGGCATCTGCTTGTTGGAGCTCAGCTGAGCATGATGGTAAACGTAGTAAGGAGGCAGAACTAGCACAAGGCTCCAGAGGCACAGAGGGTTGGAGTCCAACTCCTCCAGCTGGTTATATCCTACCAGTTGAGTGGGGTGATGGGGAAAGGGAAGTAAGCAGTTTACAAAGCAGTGACTTGGGGCGTCCTGGAAAATTACAACTAAGGAAGAAGCTCTGTTACCGCTGTAGTTTTACTGGGAAAATACCAAGGGTATACCATTTCCTGATAGATTAGTAAAGGTAAAGGTTTCTCTTGCTCGAAAAACCAGTGGAATCCGACTCTAGGGGTGCGGTGCTCATCTCCATTTCCAAGCCAAAGAGGCAGCGCTGCCCGAAGACATTTCCGTGGTCACGTGGCCAGCATGACTAGATGCCGAGACGCATGGAAAACTGTTACCTTCCTATTGAAGCAGTACCTATTTATCTCCTTGCAATTTCTTGCTTTCGAACTGCTAGGTTGGCAGGAGCTGGGACCAGAGACGGGAGTTCACTCCGTCATGCGTCACTCGGGTCTCGAACTGCTGGACTGCTGACCTTCTGGTCTGCAGTTCAGCATCTTAACCACTGAGCCACCGCAGCCCTTTGCTGATTGATTAAGTACCTGCAATTCAGATCAAATCTATATATCTAATTCCCAAGTTGCCCCCTCTGTGCAGATATCTAAATCCGCACATCGGGGGCACCTGGGGGGCAGGGAGATTTTCCTGCACACGTGGGGCAGTCCCCACGTGTGCAGAAAAATCTAAAAAGTTTTTTAAAATGTAAGGGGAATATCTAAATCCCCAAAAAAGTAAGAGCGTTCCCTGCGCATGCGCAGGGAACACTCTACAAACTGGCCGTTGCCGCCGCGCCGTCAAGGGATGGGAGGGCGGGAGAAGGCTTGGCGGGCCAGCCGGCCTCGCCTCTGCTGCTGGGGAGGGAGGAAGGGGGAGGCTTGGCGGGCAGCGGCCTCGCCGCTGGGGAGGGAGGGTGAAGCTTGGCGGGCCAGCCGTCCGGCCTCCCCCGCCGCCGCCGCCCTGCTGCTTGTGAGGGAGGGGGAGGCTTGGCGGGCCAGCCGGCCGGCCTCCCCCCTCGCCGCTGTCGCCGCTGCCGCTCTGCTGCTTGAAAGGGAGGGTGAGGCTTGGCGGGCCAGCCGGCTGGCCGGCCTCCCCCCCCTGCCATCGCCGCCGCCGCTGCCCTGTTGCTTGGGGGGAGGGGGAGGCTTGAGGGGCCGGCCAGCCTCGCTGCCCCTCTGCTGCTGCTGGGGAGGGGGAATCTCGGCGGGCCAGCTGGCCTCGCCGCTGCTGCCGCCGCCGCTGCTGGGGGGGGGGGGGGGAAGCTTGGCGGCCGGAATACTCTCCCCCCCCGCGAGTATCGCGGGTCCCGCCTCTTGTAGATTCTATTGACCAGACAGTTTCAGAAGATCAAAGCTAATTCTCCCATTACTTGTAGTTGGTTCTGACTCCCCAGATAAGAATATTTCTTGGTTATTAAGAGATGTAGGAAACCAGGTGACTGTACAGGTGGCCAAATATTTGGTGGTGGTTATAGCACAACGTATTGAAAGAGCCACCTTCCTGTTTTGTTTTACCTGATTGACTGCTCCTGTTCATGTTATTGGGTCGAAGGAACAGTAATCAGATTGGACTGGAAGGAAGGAGCCCCATTTCTTGCAAAGGCCAGGGCAAAACTCCACAAATCTTTTTTCTTTTTTTACTGCAAATTTCAGGGGCAAAGGGGAGGTAATAATCCATGTTAGTAGTAGCAGAAATTGACCACTTCATTAGATGCATGAGCAATGTTCTCAGTAGGCAGATAAATCTATGTATATTAGCCTGAGAGGGGCAGTTGGTTCAAAACATAGACCGTCTGTGACATTTGCTGTGCGAAGCTCATTGGTACAAGACAAGCCCATTGATCATTCACAACAGCAGGTTCCCTGGAGAAGCAGTGTAGAAAGGTCCTCAATAAATAATCAGTAGCATTAGGTGATGAAATCATCTTTCTAGACTTGCTAAGCTAATTTAAAGCCTGTAATTTGACAGGAAACAACTGTCTTTATGGAGAGTTCATGAGAGAGGTTACATCTGGCATTCTTTAAATTGCAGTACTCACCGGTGAAGTGAAGAAACGTGTCTTACGTTTATTTGTTTAGGAAATTTCTATGCTGTCTTATCAGAGTTGTGCTCAGGGCACTTAGCAATGAAAACAGTGTTATAATATAAAAACAAAAAGCCATTAGCCCAGGGACATACACAGTATAAAACTATACATAAAGCAGTCCTCAGAACCAAGCCATTAAAAAAAGCTGGAAAGATAAAACCCCTAATCAAAAGCCTGGGGTAAATAGAGGTGTTTTGGCCCGACACGTAAATGAAATAAAGTAGGCACCAGGCAAACCAGGCACTCAAAGGTGAGAGGAGCCACTGCAGAAAAGGTCCTGTCTCTCTGAAGGTGGGGGCACAGAGAGCAGGGTTTGAGAGGCAGATCTTAACTGGTGGGCTGGATAATGTGGGAGGAGATGGTCCTTCGTATATGCTGACCCCAAGCTGTTTCAGGTCTAAAAAATAAGAACAAGTATTGTGAATTGTGCTCAGAAAGAGATGGGTAGCCAGTGCAGATCTGGCACATATAGCAGAGGGATACTTTGTGAATAGACTGGTACTATTCCAGGAGAATGAGGGAACACTTTTTGTTGTCACTTGCAGCTCCCATCTCAAACCAGTCCACAGTATCATTAATCATCCACACTCCATGCTGGACAATGAGGCTTCTTTCACGTTGGCCTCCATGTAATCTAAAACAGCAGCTATTCTCTAGTAAGAATAGGCCACTTAATAGATCCCCTGGGGTTTTCTGCATGGAGAGAGGCTTCTGTAGATTTCCTATTACTGCTGCAGCTACTGATACAGAGCAGGGTCAACAGGCTCCACATGGCAGGTTTCCCCAGAGTGGCTTTGCTCCAGTCCCCCACCAGCAGCCGTTTCACCAAGGCTTTTAATTTTTTTAAAAAAAATTGGCAATTGAATATCATTAGAATGATTAACAATCAGCATATAGGGTTATCTGAAATTCCCAGTGTTCGTTTAAAAAAAGAAAGAAAGAAAGCCTCTAGACTCTTTTTGTTGCAGAGATATGCCTTTCCCCTTATATCTCTGCAATGAAAACGGGCTACTTAATTCTTTTTTTAAAAAAAGCTGGGAGTTCAGATACAGTGATTGGTATATATTATAATCCAGTTTTTAAAACATTAGTGGCAGAGGAAAGAAGTGGCTGCTGCAGGGACAGAGGCAGAGAAAATGGCTGCTGTGCGGTTGAGACCAGGAAAATCCAGACTCTGCTGCCCAAACAGCAGCCATCCAGGCTTTGCTGTGTTCTTTTCCAGAACTCTGTAGCAAAACAGGTTTGGGAAAGATTGGAGAAAAGCTGAGGAAACCCTGGGGAGGGTACACAAATGCACAGCTGTGGTGTGGGGAAGCAGGGGAAAAGCCTATTTCCCAAAAGCATCAGACCTGAGCAAATAATCTGTGTGGAAACAGCCACAAACCAGATCCTGCAACAAAGCCAGATGCCAACTCTGTTCCCTATTGACTCAGGCAGCAATACTGCAGTCCTCATAATCTCCTCTCTGCCATCGAGGGCTCCCTCATCTGTTCATCCCCAATTGTGAAGTGTGAAATTATTTGTCAGCAAAGCCCTTTTGCTGCCTGCACAGGAGAAACTGGTCAGTCTCTGTGCAAAATAATAAATTGGCAGATTTTGACATAAAAATGACATTCTGTGGCAGGGGAGCATTTCAGTCTGTCACCTTGAGCTGCCGCTGTCCTGAAAATCATCCCTCTTCAACAGAACAACTTCAGAAGAAAACTCCAACACAAAAATGCAGAATCAGAATCCAATGTGCAGCTTGATGCTATCTAATTAGGTCAGAGTGAAGATGCAACAGCTATTAAATTACCTTAACAAGTCCAGAAAGACAGTGCTATTGTCTATTATCATTCTGCTTGTTTTGTATGGAATAGAGATTTGCACAGAAAAATGTATTTATTCATTATAATATTTATATCCCCCTCCTTTCTTCCAAGTATCTCAAGACACAATGTGGGTAACAACTAGGGGTGTGCATGGAAAAAAATCTAGTATTTTTTGGATTTGGGTAAACCAACCCCCAAAAACATTGGTAAATGCTGATATTCCCAAATCCCAGTATCGGTATGATACTGGGATTCGGGAAATACTCAGCAGTGCCGAAAATATTTGGCTTACCAATAAAGCATGTCAGTTTCACTCCCCCTCTGCTTCTCAGTGAAGGGGGAGTGAAACTCAGACCCACTCTCCCTCCACTGAGTTTCCTCAACTAGCCCTCCGCCGCAGGCCACCTGGGGAAACAGAGGCAGATTGGGGAGGCATCTTTAAATGCCCCCCTTCCCTTCCCTTCCCCTCCCCTGCCTGCCTAACAAGGCTTGCCAGCTGGGGGAGCAAAGAAAGAAGGGGTTTAAACTTTTTAAACCCCTGTTCTCTCCATTGTACCCTATGGGGCCAATGGAGACATTGTGCTGCCCTTGCAGCGTGACTCAAGAAAGAAGGGGTTTAAAATTCAAAACCTCTTCTCTGGTGTCGGGCCGCATATACGGCACAATCTCTCCATTTGTATCCTATGGCCTCATAGGGTACAATGGATGGAGAGGGAGGGGGGTTAAAAAGGTTAAACCGAAGACCGATTGGGGAGGCATCTATAAATGCCTCCCCTTCCTTTAATTCCCCTCCCCAGCCAGCCTCCCAGCCAGCTCCAGAAGTAAGGGGAGGTATTTAAAATTCAGATACCATCCCTTGTTTGGGAGGTGCATGGCTGCAAAGCGCCTCCCCAGCAAAGGGAAGGTGTTTACACTTAAAATGTAAGTGGGCCTTCCTTCTGGGCCTCGGGCCGCCTCCGCAGCGTGACTCCCTGGCTTAAACTTTAAATACCGTCCCTTGACTGGGGAGTTGCACCGCGGAGGTGGCATGAGCCTCAGAAGCGAGGGAAAGTTTTAGGTTTAAATACCTTCCCTTCGTTGGGGAGGTGCCAGGCGCGCCTCACCAACAAAAGAAAGGTGTTTAGACTTAAAACACTTTCCCTTGCCTTTTGGTTTCATATTGCCTCCGTAGCATAACCCACCAGGCAAGGGAAAGTGTCTAAAGTTTAGACACCTTCCTTTCTCTGGAGAGGCACGCCTCCCCCTGTGAAGGGGTTGTGCTGCCTCTGTGGTGCGACTCCCTGGCCAAGGAAAGGTATTTAAAGTTCAATTACCTTCCCTTGGTTGGGGGGTCGCGCCACGGAGGCAGCACGAGCCCCAAAAGCAAGGGGAAGTGTTTTAAGTTTAGACACCTTCCCTTTGCGGGAGAGGCATGCTGCGCCTTCCCAGCAAAGGGATTCCCCGAATGAATGCTTGACTAAATGGCTGTTTGGCCATCCAAATCAGATTAGAGAATCTGATTAGGCTTTCGGCATACCCGAATAATGCCAAAGAAGCATTACTTGGGGTGGGGTTTTTTGGAGGGGGGGGGTGTCCAAATCGAATGCACATCCTTAGTAACAATAGTATAAAAATAATATAAGCACAACTTGATAAAACTGTAACAATTAAAACAGCAGATATAAAAACAGATGTTCTATTGTGAATTCTACCATATAATGGATTGTACCTCTTTCGTCCCAGAAGGGCCCACTGTTTACAATTGTTGTTGTATGCCAGTTTATAGTGCCAACTGTGCATTTAATAAAGTGGACTGTAGCTCACAGCACTTTATGCTACAAAAAAGTCACTTTGAGTTGCCCTGTTAACTTACAAACCAGATCCTACAAAGAAGCCAGATTCTTACCCGAAGAATTACCTGAAGACTTCTTTTTGAAAACTGCAATTTCCCCTTGCATTAAGTTTCCCTCTTCTTTGAAATTTATGTAGGGACTTTTCATAACATGTTGAGAAGGTGTTTTGATACACATACAGGATTATGTGATTTTCAGTTCCCTGGTCACCAGCAGTTTGATGCAGTAAACCTGGCAATTTTGGTTTTCAGAGTGTCTCTTTCATGTTGCAGTTGTTAGTATCCTCTCCCCTTCATAAAGCAGTACAGAAAGTTTTTCGGTTTTGGCGGAGCGAATGGCGGTCGGGCTCTCGGGTTGCTCCCAGAGCCGACCAGCCCATGCATGGTTGGGGGGGTCTTCGCACAAGCGAGGACCCTAGTGAGACTTAGTTAAAGGCTCCGAACCAGGGGGCGCTTTGGGGAGCAGCCTCTTTGCCGGCCTGACGGTCGGGAAATTGAGGCTTTCCCCCAGCCCCAGTGGCCCCGCTGTGTTGCGCCTGGATGGGACTTAGCAACGCCACCAACTTCCCAGAGTGAAGCAGCGGAAGATGAATTAAAAAAAGAAAGAAACAGCAGCAAACCATGAGTTGAAGATCTGTGCAAAAGCGGTGTAAATGCGCTCCCCCCCCCAATCGTATAAGCGCATGGGAGGAGGGAGGGATTCCCCCCCCCAAGAAGACGGAGTTTAGAAAAAAGAAAAGAAAGGGGGTGGAGTGAAAAAGCGGATTGGTGAAGCTACCTTTTGGGGATTTGTTGAAGGCGAAGAAAATAGTTTGTCTCCTGAGTTGCACGGCACGAACTTTTTAAAAGTAAACAATAAAAATGTTGGGACAGAAGAAGGTCCCTGACAAGCCGGCAAAGAAGCTGGGAGGAACTTCCAGGTCTGGTACTGTCCCCTTGGAGCCAACTGTCAATCAACAGAAAAGCGAGATGCTGCGCCCTCTGCTGGATCAAATGCAAAAAATCAGCGAAACCTTTTGTAACGTGGAAAGTGTGCTCAAGAATCAGCTGACACAGTTAACAGATACAGCCAAGAAGATGGAGGAGATTGCAAAGAAATGTCTAATCTCGACGGAAGACACCAAAAAAATTAAGAAAAAGGTCAGCAAAATAGAACAACATCAGGAGATGCAAGAAAAACAAATATTAATGCTTCAGATGGAAAAATCAAACCTGACTCTCCACTTTCAGGGCATAAAGGAAGAAGAGAAAGAAGATCTCAGATGTATTTTGGCGAACGGCTTGGCACCGATAACCGGCATAGAAGCGCAAAAATTAAGTGAAGAGATGGATACAACCTACAGAGCCTACTCCAACTTTACAAAAAAAAATAATTTGCCAGCAGAAGTGGTGATCAGGTTTACTAAGCAACGTACCCGAGATCATATTCTAAGAGCGACTTCAGCAACGCCCTTGAAGATTGGAGAGCAGAATATAAGGATTCTAAAAGATGTTCCATATGCAATTCGCATGAAAAGGAAAGCATATAAAGGACTGACCTTGTTTTTGCAAAAGTATCAAATTAGCTACAAATGGTGGATTCCCGGAGGATTGGTCTTTAAATTTAAAGATAGAAGAGAGAAGATTGACTCCAGCTTCAAAGCTCAAGAATTTCTGAAGAGGCACGCCAGTTCAGAGGAAGATGCAGAACTCGCCAAATGGACAATGCTAAGCAGCAAAGAAGACAGTGGCCCAGAGGAAGGAGAGGAAGAATCAGAAGATGGAAAAGCAAAGAAGGGCCCAACATATAACTTGAGAGATCTGAAAGGAAGACATCCCAAAATATGAACATTTGTTCGTGGAGCGCAAAGATGGAGTATACTAATAATTAACCCCAAAAGACTTTACTAATCTACTTAACAAGTTTGTTTTGGACTTACAGCAAGATGAAAAGATCGGTCAACCACGGTAGAAGCCAAGAACTTTACATATACTAACAAAAAGTTTAATATACTAATTACTCTTCACTCACCTCTTTTCTTTGTCCCACTGTATACCCTCTCCCCTTTCTATATAAAAAGCAATAAAATTCTCTCCTATTTAGGAGAGTTTTATAAAAAATAAAAAAAAATAAAGCAGTACAGAAAGAGGTAGGAGAGAAACTTGTTTGTTTTCCTTAGTATATCAGTTTTGGTTGGTAATGACGTGGTACAAAGGCCACAGTGCTAATTTACGTGACAAATATAGACTTGAACAAAATGCTTCGTGCTGCATTTTGCATAATAAAGTCAGCTCTGAAACTGGGCTGTTCACTCTCTAGTGTTTGTGATGAGACTCTTTGTCAGTTTTTGTGAATTGCAACCCAACTCAGTGGCAGGATTCCAGTCAATATGATTCATTCCGAGGAATTCTGTTGAGTATACAAGAGACTGGCCACGTTCCAAGGGTGGTCAGCCACACGGAAAGCTTGTAAGCAGGGCAAAAAGATGACATCTGTCCTCTGTTGCCCATCCCCAGAAACAGTTCCCTGGGGACCTGTATGTCATGCTGCCTTTGTATGTGTTGGTTCCTTTTAGCTGTGACGGTTAATAACCACTGATGGGTCCGTTGACCCTGAATTAGCCCATTTCTTTTCTAAAGCTACCTTAGTCAGGTTATTTCGACAGAATTCTGTAAGCTAAGTGTCTGCTGTGTGAGAAAACTGCTTCCTGGTGCCAATCAATGGCATCGAATAACCCTGAATCCCACTGTTATGAAAAAGGAAGGAGACATTCCCCCGCTCTCCACACGAGTGTTTCTTCTAAGCTGAGTCAGTGTGAGCTAGCTCACAGTTTTTTCTCCTCCGGCCCACACATTTTTGCCTTAGCTCAGGAAGGATGGCTCCAGAGCAAACTAATTTATGCAGCAGCCCAATCGCTCACTCACCACTTTAATGCCAGTAGCTCACAAAGCAGAATTTTTGCTCACAAAACCCTACAGCTTAGAAGGGAGCATTGCTCCACACTACTTGTAATGTTGCTATAATCCTTTGTTTTATGGTGGTTGAAAAGGATTTTGTAGAAAATCATATGAATGCTTTAGGCAGCTTGCATAAAAAGCAATTAAAAATGAACAGAAGCTGAGCAAAATGTGGTGGTGGTGGAAAGTGCCGTCCAGTCGCAGCCAACTTCAGGAGATCCCGTAGTGTTCTTCAAGGCAAGCAGAGTTCAGAGGTCGTTTGCCATTGTCTGCCTCTGCACAGCAACCCTGGGCTTCCTTGATGGTCCCCCATCCTTTAATTAATCCAACCCTACTTAGCTTCTGATCGGGCTAGCCTGGGCTATTCCAGGTCAGAGTGAACAAAACAGCAACAGCAGGAGCCGACCAAATGCACGGAAAGGTAGATTTTTTTCACCTGCCAGTGGAAGTAGAGTGAAGGTGTTGTGTCTTGGGCAGCACACAAATGTGTATGAGAGAGAGACAGAGAGAGAAAGAGGAGGAGGGAGGGAGCAGCTTGGCTCAAATTTCCACCTTTTACGCTGTGATCACACACACCTTTAGATCCAACATAGCTGCGAATGCCTGATGGATCTAAAGGAGACACTCAGACAGCAACATCTGGGAAAGGTCCTGCAGTCGTAAGCAGCCCTTCCTGCTCTGCCACGGAAGTGGAGTTAAAAGACACCGGGGAAAGTCTGGCTCTAACTGGCTGTGACAGGCCATGGACAGACTTTCCCGACTGATCGCTCAAGGATGCTTTCATGCCATCGGGATGGTCTGATCATTCCCCCGCTCGGGATGGTCTGATCATTGAACTAAATGGGGTTCAATGTGGCCAAGTGCAAAGTGATGCACATTGGAGCCAAAAATCCTAAATATAAATACATGTTGATGGGGTCTGAACTGGCAGAGACGGACCAAGAGAGAGATCTTGGAGTCGTAGTGGATAACTCAATGAAAATGTCTAGACAGTGTGTAGCTGCAATAAAGAAGGCCAACGCTATGCTGGGGATTATTAGGAAGGGAACTGAAAACAAATCAGCCAGTATCATAATGCCCCTGTATAAATCATTGGTGCGACCTCATTTGGAGTACTGTGTACAGTTCTGGTCACCACATCTCAAAAAGGATATTATAGCATTGGAAAAAGTGCAGAGAAGGGCAACTAGAATGATAAAAGGGTTGGAACACCTTCCCTATGAAGAAAGGTTAAAATGCCTGGGGCTCTTCAGCTTGGAGAAACAACGGCTGAGGGGTGACATGATTGAGGTTTATAAGATTATGAATAGGATTGAGCAGGTTGAGAAAGAAGTACTTTTCTCCCTTTCTCACAATACAAGAACTTGTGGGCACTCCATGAAATTGCTGAGCAGTCGGGTTAGAACAGATAAAAGGAAATACTTCTTCAGTGATTAGCACATGGAATTCACTGCCACAGGAGGTGGTGGTGGCTACAAGCATGGACAGTTTCAAGAGGGAATTAGATAAACATCTGGAGCAGAAGTCCATCAGTGGCTATTAGCCACAGGATATAGATGGGAATTCTGGGGCAGGTGATGCACTCTATTCTTGGTGCTGGAGAGGACAGCAGTGGGAGGGCTTCTAGTGTCCTGGCCCCACTGCTGGACCTCCTGATGGCAACTGGTATATTTTGGCCGCTGTGTGACAGAGTGTTGGACTAGATGGGCCATTGGCCTGATTCAACATTGGCTTCTCTTATGTTCTTATGTTCATTCCATCCCAACTCCATGCCATTGGTTTTTTTCCCCCCTTCGCAGTATGCGCATCATCACTTACTCCATAGGGAGCCCTCAGTGCAGAGGTGCGATTCCTTGTTTATGCACATGGGAAGCAAACGGCAAAAAAACACCTCACCCCCAGTTGCATCTGATCACACAGTGACAGGCTGAGCTCGCAGCTTCAAAGGGATGTGTGATCTCGCAACTGTGTGTCAAATCCCTCCCTTCCCCTCTGCTCCAACTGGTGCATGTGACTGCAGCCTTAATTAATTACTGATAGGTCCACCTTTCTCAGTGAGACTCACGGGTGGATTGCACAGTGTAAATCAATGCAGTTTGTGGGATGTGTCATCTAATAAGCAATGTAACAGGACTACAGGAATCTGAAAAAGAGAATAATGATTAGACACAATACATAACACAACAGAGAAGATCGTATTACATAAATAGAAAAGAATGCAGTGTGAGTATGATAACACATAGAGCAAACAGATAATACATGCGATAAACAGTGATCTAGTTCACAGTCCCACTCCTAAAGCACCTTCCTAAACCATTCTGTAGCCATGTGCTCTCCTGAACAGTTCTCTTGTATCTGACATGAAGAAGTCTGTTGTATCTGAAGAGCTGTGCATGGACACGAAAGCTTTATACCCAGAATTATACTTGGTTGGTCTTACAGATGCTGCTGGACTCAGACTTTGTTTCGTTGTACGTGGTTCATGGAGCGATGGTGTGGAATCCCTTCTGCCCACCTTAAGCAGGGCATTCCGTGTGGTGGGGGAGTGCAACAGAGAGTGTGCATGTGTAGGCAGTTGTCAGTCTGGCCTGTTGGCAAGGTGGTGCCTGCAGAAGGCCCCGCTGAGTTGAGGGAAGCCGTCATGGCAGAGCACAGCACTAGAGGAGGTCCTGGAGATACGAGGGCTCAAGGTAATGAATGGCTTTTTCCTGTGATAGTCAGGACCATGAACTGAACTCAGTGACTGAGGGGCAGCCAGTGGAGTCATTGCAGCATGGCTGTCGTATGCATGCTTCTGCCAGCTTTATAAAAAAACAATTGTGTGAGAGGAAAGGAGAAGAGGAAGAGATTGGATTTATACCCCACCCTTCACTACCCAAAGGAGTCTCAGAGCGGCTTACAAACTCCTTTCCCTTCCCCTCCCCACAACAGACACCCTGTGAGGCGGGTGGGGCTGAGAGAGCTCTTTCAAGTACTGCTCATGGGAGAACAGCTCTGACAGAACTATGGCTCGCCCAAGGTCACACCAGCAGCTGCAAGTGGAGGAGCGGGGACTCAAACCTGGTTCTCCCAGATTAGAGTCCGCGCACTTAACCATGACACCAAACTGGTTCTCATCCTGTGGCCATTCGTGGAGTATTTCAGACAGAAAGTCGAGATGGGGTGAGAGGATGTGGCAAAAAAGCAATCAATCACCGGTTGAAAAGTTTTGTTTCATTTACTTTGTTTATATCCCACATTTCTCCCCAGTGGGGACCCAAAGTGCCTGACATTGTTCTCCTCTTGCATCGTTCTCCTTGTCCTCACAACAACCCTGTGAGGTACATTAGGCTGAGAATAGATGACTGCCCTGTGGTCACCTAGTGAGCTTCCGTGGCAGGGGGGGATTTGCACCCGGGTTCCCCAGATCCTGGCCTGACACTGCTAACCAGGTCACCGTGCCGGCTCTGGGAGACATGAGGCGAGGCCTGTGTGTGTTCTGCGCCGTCACTGCCTAACTGGGGCCAATGCAGCAGTATTGCTCGGAGGCAGGCCGCTGAAGTAGTACGTGGAAGGGTTGTTTGCCTTCAACTGTTCCTGTACCGCAGAACCCGCCCTCTCCCGGCAGTTTTTCTTCCTTTGCACACACCCATTTGAAAACCTGTAGGGTGGAGAGGTGATATTGGTAGTGAGGGGAGCCTAATTCTGCCACTGACCAAATAGAGCCACAAAAATGGGCAAGCTGGGGAGGGGCGACTCCAGTGCTCAATCCAAGAAAAGGATTTAAAAATAATTCTCCTTGTCAAGATTTATCGTCAGTAGAGAAGGCAGGTTACAACCTTGGCCAGAAAGGCGGACATACAGCATTAGCTGCAGAGCTCAGATCACCCCAGATCCACTCTCTCCTGGCCTGAAAGAGCTGCCAGAAGGGCCGCCCACTCAGATCTCAAAGTCATTGCGGGTCTTAACCTGATAGCAGCAGCATGTTCTGAAATGGAGCCAAGCTTTGCTGTTCAAGAAGAAACACCTTAGCTTTAAAATCTGCCCCCTTCGAGGGGGGAAAAATAGACTTAAAAATCTGAAAGTGGAGGACCTGGAGAACAGATCCCAGAGAAATTACCTACCTTCTGAGGTTTTCAGGATAAAAGTTAGGGATCTAACACTGATGTTTTCCTAGGCATGTGGCTCTCTCATGTACTTGGAAGATGGGATAGCCATGATAATAGAATGAGCATATAGAATCAGACTCTTCACCAACAATGACAGTTTAAAACTCAAGGACATCATTGCTATATTCCTTTATTGCATTAATGCGAGGCTGCTTTGGGGGAAATGGTTCCAGTCCTGAAAGAAATGACATAGTGCACAACAAAGTGAAGGTAAAGAGCTGTTCTATCAAACACATCCTCTTATCTTTGCTGGGTAAATTGCTGTGAAGGCTTGAATGACAGTAACTCTGGCAGGTAGGGCAAAAACTGCAGTACTGTTTTAACCATCCCCATTTTAACTATTTCATGCCTGTCACACATGTGGTAGCAAACTCATTTCCTATAGTTTGATGCATAGAATACCCGAATTGAACTGATGCTTCCAGAGTTATGACTGTAAATGGGAAGGGCAACCTTAATTATCTGTTTGTTTGTTTGTTTGTTTGTTTGTTCGTTTAATCAAATGTATCTACTGCCCTCCCCAGTGGGACTGGGCTTAGGGTAGTGTACAACACAGTAATATAAACGCCAGGGTAAGGCAAGTTAAAACTAAATAAAACTGTAAAAAGATAATATCCAGTTTACAAAGATTACACTAAAATCCTAACAGCACTGCTGCCTCATGGGGAAAGGGCAGGGGGAATGGGAGTGCCAAGACGGAGCCGTTGCTGTCCTCAGCTGAATGCCTGGTGGAACATCTCTGCCCTGCACACCCTGTGGAACTGTAATATCTCCTGCTGGGCATGGCTGTTACTTGGCAGAGAGTTCCACCAGATTGGAGCCAGGGCAGAGAAAGCCCTGGCTTTGTTCGAGGACAGCTGGACGTCTCTCAGGCCTAGGGCCCTCCTATGTCCAGGTCTCAGTCATGCATTCTGGGTTTATTTTGCAGCATCATGGTCTTATGGCACTGCATGACATCAGTGTTGAAGGATGGTCCATTTTCCTAGCCCTCTTACCGATGTATCTTGGGATGGGATGAAGGTTGGAAAGTGATCGAGCATGACCTTATCTCCATCCCCTTCCCTTTCACAGCCTTCTCCCACTGCCATACATCCCTCTACCCCAATCACTGGGATCCCCAGCTCTGTACAGGTTCTCTCAGAGCCATTCCACTCATCACCCTCTCCCCACACCCATGAACCAGCAGTCCACAGGTACACTACTATAACAGGTTACACAGCAGTTCAAAATTGCAAATCAGCAGCAACTATAAGTAACCCAATTTTCCAACCCAAAAACTAAACCTGTCACCTACCTAATAGTTACCTACGTAATCTCTCTTTATATATAATATTGTTTGCGAATGGCAAAGTTCCATGCGCTCCCTCAGCCATTGGCCCGTCAGCCGCCACTCAAGCGTACTCACATGCCATTGGCCAGGTGCTGGTTTGCTCCTCTTCCCTGCCCACTCTCCCTTCAGCCACTGTGCCCTGTCAGAATTACTTTCTCTCTTGATGAAGATGCTTTTCCTGCTTGCCTCCTGTGTGGGACTAACTTTCCCCTCAGTTGGCTGTTGGTAGGTATAACGAAATGGCAGTTACCTGTGTTGGTAAGATGGCTATGGTTCTTTGTTTAAAATGTTCCCCCATAAGGTTTAATTGAGCTGTAGTTCCAGAGAGGGGCCTGCAAGGGTATCACTCACTGGGTTGAATGGGGCTTCCTCATCTGCTGGCCTACAGCTCCCAGCTGCCCCAAGGCTAAGTGTGGGAAAACAGGGACTGTCCCAATGGGTGGGCCGGCATCAATATAGACTGCAGCCCATCCAGGGAATAGGCAGTCTTCATCCCTGGGAGGCAGCAGAAATTCAGCCACTCCACAGTCGGCTGAACTGGGGAATGAATGGAAGTTTCCCTGCTCTCTTGGGCAAGAGAGAGAGGCTGAAATACAGCCAGAGGCCAGTCCAAGGAGAGATCCTATCCTTACCCCACAGCCTCCAGAGGTAGAGAGTATTGTGTGTGGGAAAGAGGATTGCATTTAACCCCTGTTGATTTATGCCCTGTGGTTCATAGTGTGTGCTTACTCCCACAGTGTGTGTGTACTCCATAACTATGTAAATAGTTAAATATTCTTTTATTTGGGCTAATAATCTGTGTTGTATTCTGACCACATAGTATCCCCTGCTCTGCACAATACCAAAGGCAGGGGGTAGCTGTCAGAAGTCCCAGTCAAAACACTCAACAACAGTCCTGTAGGTAGTTCAGTTTATTGAGGAATGAATAAGGCATCATACGACTCTGTGTCAGTAATGGCAATTACAAACAGAACACTAGAAGAAATACCCCCTTCAAGTCAGACCCCCTGATCTCTAGGGTCCAATAAAGAGGTCTCAAAATGCGCAGGCTCAATAACGGCTACATATTCTCAAGCAAGATGTGCAGGAAAGTGAAAGCCGGTTAACGTAGGTAGAGCACTGTCTCAAGGCCACGGGCCGATAAGTGAGCAAGGCAGAGACAGTAGAGAAGAGAAAAAACAAAGCAGCAACATCCCCCACATCCAACATTCCGTTTCATGGCAGCTAGCTGATAGTAGCCCAGGGAAGCAAGGAAAGGCCGGACCCTTGGGTTGCCAACTTTCCAGGGATCCCCCAAAGATTGGGGATTCCATCTCCTAAAAGGGAGATTTGGCCAGAGAGGTCTCACTGTCCCTCTAAAAAGGCAGTGATGATTCCGTGAGTGGTGGCAGTGAACTTAAGGAGTGAGATACACCCACGGGACGATGGTGGGAGGCGAACAGCTGAGTTGTAACCTGGAGCCCGTTTCGCCATGGTAGGCAACTAAGCTTGGTTCAAATAAAGGAAGGAAACCCTTTGCAGGCCTTTGTGAGGAACTCATCGGGGCCAGTCTTGACTAGGGTTGTCAGCTCCAGGTAGGGAGATTCCTGGAGATTTTCTGGTAGAGTCCATGGAAGCCAGGGTTTGGGGTGGGGAGAGACCTCAGCTGAACAGAATGCCATAAAGCCCACCTTCCCAAGAAGTTATTTTCTCCGGGGGGGAGAGATCTGTTGTCTGGAGTTCAATTGTGATGCCTGGTGATCTTCAGGCTTCACCTGGAGGTTGGCTACCCTAGACATCACAGTCAGTGCTTCAGAGCAGGGTCTGCTAGATCCAGGTTCTTGCTGTAGAAGCCTAACCTACCTCACAGGGTTGTTGTGCAAGTCAAAAAGGAGAGAGGAGAATGATGTAAGCTGCTTTGGTTCCCATTGCAGAGAAAGACTACTTTTATTCCTGGGAAGCCATTGTTGCCAATCTCCAGGTGAGGGCTGGAGATCACTCAGAATTACACCTGCTCTCCAGATGGCAGAGATCAGTTTCCTTGGAGAAAATGGTGGACTCTGTGGCAGTCAGGGCTTCAGAGCATGAAAAACGGTGGACTCTGTGGCAATCAGAGCTTCAGAGCATGCAGGTGTGTGTGGGGGGGTGGAAAGCTGAAGAGTGAGGGGGAAATAAAGGCAGGTTGATGATTGGCTGGGAAGGAGATAGGGTTGCCAACTCCAGGTGGGAAATTCCTGGAAATTTGAGGGATGGAATCTGGAGAGGGTGAGGTTTGAGGAGGGATAGGACCTCAGACAGGTACAGTGCCATAGACTCCACCCTCCAAGCCAGCCATTTCCTCCTGGGTAACAGTTGCTGCCAATCTCCAGGAGAGGGCTGGAGACCACTCAAAATTACAACTGCTCTTCAGGTAGCAGAGATCAGTTCCTCTGGAGAAAATGGTGGACTCTGTGTCATTATAGCCTGTTTGGTGTAGTGGTTAAGTGCATGGACTCTAATCTGGGGAAGGAAGGGACCTCAGTGGGGTGTAATGCCATAGAGTCCACCTTCTAAAGTTGCCACTTTCTCCAGGGGAGTCAATCTCTGTCACCTGGAGATCAGTTGTAAAAGCGGGAGATCTCCAGCCCCCACCTGGAGGTTATACAAGCAAACAAGCAGAATAATCTGCCGCACTGTACAAATCACACTGGAGACTCCTGTCTTCTTATACAGTTCTACTTACAACCAAAATTGATACGCATAACAAATAGTTTTGCCACCATGCATAAATGACAACTGCACCAGCTGAATAGTGACCTAATAGAGCCAGTTTGGTGTAGTGGTTAAGTGCGTGGACTCTAATCTGGGAGAACCGGGTTTGATCCCCCACGCCTCCACTCGCAGCTGCTGGATGACCTTGGGCAAGCCATAGTTCTGTCTGAGCTGTTCTTGAAAAAGAGCCGTTTCTGTCAGAGCTCTCTCAGCCCCACCTGCCTGGCAGGCAGTTTCCAAAAAGAAAAAGCAGGAGAGCAGGCCCTGCAAAAGGTGCCGTCGCGACCAGCAAACCCTTTGGGTCCTTCCTCTTCTCAGGAGGCTTCCTGTTCACCAAAAAGACACCCTGGCAGGGGCAGAAAATGTGCTGGTTTCCCTGTCCGGTCATCTGGTGAATCCTTGAGATTCCTCTCCAGAGCCCGGGGCAGTGGCTGAGGGGAGGCCCCCACCCTCATCTCCACCATCTCAGCCATAGGGTGGTCAGCAGGAGCCCAATAAGTATGGACTGCCACCACCATCTACTGGACATAATGAGGAACAGCTCTCCGTTATAGAGAGACCCTATCTGACCAACCTCGCAGTTCAAAAGCAAGAAATTGCAAGTAGATAAATAGGCACCACTTCGGTGGGAAGGTAACAGCGTTCCATGCGCCTCGGCATTTAGTCATGCCGGCCACATGACCATGGAGAAGTCTTTGGACAGTGCTGGCTCTTCGGCTTGGAAACGGAGATGAGTACCGTCCCCTATAGTTGGATTCGACTGGCTTTCAAGCAAGGAGACCTTTTATCTGACAAAGAAGAAGGGGAATGGTCAGGGGAGGACATCCCTACTGGTGAAATTTCCACTGGATTATTCCAGGCAGAACATGTTACCAGACTTTTATCCAAAGGCATTCAAGCTCTCAACTAGGATTCTGTGGATCAGGTTAAACCTTTGACCTCTTCCAATCTAGACAAGGAAAGCTTTAAGGAACTGGCGCCTGTTTGCCCTTTCCCTGAGCATTTTGAGGAGGCTATGAGAGTAGAATGTGTTGTGCCTGGTGCAGACAAGAGCTTGCTTTCTATAGCTGAAACAGTCTACTCCCTTCCTCACTCTCTTATGGAGAGCTTGAAAGTTCCTTTGACTGATGTCCTGGTGGGCGCTCTGCATTCTGGAGCTATGTTATCTAAGGATGGAGACAATGCCTTAGAAGATCCCACAGACAGAAAAAATGAAGTAGTACTGAAGAAGCCGTATGAAGCCTCCTCTCCAGCTATTGGAACTTATGCAGTTTCTCCAATTTCTGCAGACCTCCTCCAAAACCTGAACCCAGACCTCCTCACCCACAAAAGTACATTGCTGGAGATCAAAAGGGCCGTGGAGTTTGCCTTGGGCATCTCCCAGGATGCTCTCTAGTTCGGTGCCTGAGCTCAAGCAGCCAACATTGTTATTCAGCACAGTCTGTGGCTTAAGCATTGGAAGGTTGAACTCCTTTCCGAGTGTAATCTCTCAACTGAGAAATCCTTTGGTCAGAAGCACTTTGAAGATTTGGCTTTGGGAAAGGTTTTGCTTGAAACCAAAGGAAAAAATTAGGGCTATGCTGTGTAGCTCCTCTTCCACAGTTAGAGACAAGGACTCTCAGAACAGATTGTAAAGTTCCTCTTGTCCCTTCCACTCCTCTTTCAGGGCAAGGAACAGTAGAGACAGCAGAAGCAGTAGGCCATATTAGATTAGGAGCAAATCCTTTCCTGTAGCTTCCAGTCAGGCCAGAACGGACATTTGTCAAACACACAAAGTCCAGCTCTGCTTGACTATAAAATAGGGGGTCAGCTTCAGTTATTTAGCTACATTTGGAGCCGATCTACACAGGACAGATGGGTCAGGAAAATTATTTAATATAGTTACGAGATAGAGTTTGTAAACTGTCTGCCCTTTAGGTGTATCCTTTCACCCATATCCAGGAATCCTCAGCGGCATTTCCTGAAGTCTCAGACCATAGCACCTCCTACAAATTTGAGCCACAGAACAAGTGCCTCAGGATCAGCTTTCCAAAGGCCATCCTTTTCCTGGTACCAAAGAAATCAGGAGAATCCTAGAATCACAGAGAAATCAGGGGAGAATCCTAGAATCACAGAGTTGGGAGGGGCCACACAGGCCATCTAGTCCGACCCCCCCGGCTCAGTGCAGGATCAGCCTAGAGCTGCCAGTGAGGGGGAGCTCACCACCACCCGAGGCAGCTGAGTGAAAAGGTGCAGTGTATGCCAGGAAGAGGACTTTTCTGTTTATGAGACAGTAATAGCCTTGAGTGAAAGAAAGATCTCCTTGTAGGGATAAAAGGACTGTGAATAGATGAGCACCACAACTCAGAATGTGCAGCAAGATAGAGCATGGTTTGGGGACAAATTCTGGCTTCAGTTATAGGACCGGAGTGACTCCAAAAGAGTCCTTTTTTGGAGAAAGAGGAGGGGGTTAGGGGAGCTAACCAGTATGTTTCCTGACAGGCAAGAAAAGAGAAAAAGGAAGGTGCCTGGGAGTATTCCCAAATAAGTAAAGAGAAAGGAAGTCTCAGGGCAGACAGGAAGTGTGTTGGAGGCAGTCTTCATTACCTCACTGAGCTGAGATTTTTTGGAGAACATTTCAACAAGCACGAATTGGTTCTGGGCAATTCTGCATCGGCTTTTCCCTCCATTGTTTTACGAAACCCATAATGGAACCAGGGCCGGCTCGGGGTGTTTCTGCACCCTAGACAGGCACAGATGCCAACCTCCCGATGGGGCCCGGAAATGCCGCCATGCCGCCCCCGTCTCCTCCCCCCTGAGGGGGGGAGGGGGAGGGCGGGCGAGCTGCGCTGCCACCTCCTGCACCCTGGCCAGGTGTTCTGTACTGGCGGCAGCAGCAGGGAGCCCCTGCTGGCCACCGCCATGCCGCCCCCCGCCTCCTCCCCCCCTCGGGGGGAAGGGGGAGAGCGAGTGAGCTGCGCTGCCATCTCCTGTGCCCTGGCCAGGCACTCTGTACTGGCGGCGGCGGCAGGGAGTTCTCGCTGGCCTTCACCATGCTGCCCCCGCCTCCTCCCCCCCAAGGGGGGAGGGCGGGCAGGTGAGCTGTGCTGCCGCGTCCTGCACCCCGGCCGGGCGCTGTGTACTGGCGGCAGCGATGGGGAGGAGGCAGCGGGCACCCGGTTAGGGCGGCGGGGAGCCTTTGGGGGGTGGGGCACCATTTGGCACCCCTGAGGGCTGGCACACCCTAGGCGAGCGCCTAGTTCGCCTAGCGGGCGAGCCAGCGCTGAATGGAACAGAAATTCCCCTCTGCATTGCATGCTGCTTTCACTTTTTGTGATCATCGGATTTTATGGTACCCTCTGCACTCACTGTATGCCGCTTTCTTTGATCATTGGGTTTTATGGTGCCTTCTGCATAGATCTGTGGCCATTCAGGAGTGACTTCGCAGTCAGTACGGCGTTGCCCCCGGGGTATTTGAATGTGGTTTTGAGCTGCAACTTTGGTAAAACAACAGAGGGAAAAGCCAATGCAGAATCACCCTTAGTTTGACCAAAGAACTTTTTATTGGAGAATGCTAAAAGGAGTCTGGGACTTCTTCAGCAGGAATGTTACCTTGCATGTAAACGTAGACCGATAGATGAATGAAAGGACCTGATTAATGACTGCAGTCTAGGGAAAGGGAAAGGTTTATTGCTGCCTTCGTTCCCAGTGAGTGCGATGAGATTACAGAGAAATGCTCCTGATCCTGCCACTTCTGTGTAGGTTCTTAGCCTTTATAATATCGATGGGCTAAAATTATTATTTTTTAATTATTATTTTTATTATAGTTTTTATAACATACACACAAAAATAAAATATCCACATACACTACAACACTACAAAAGAAAAAAAAAGAAAAAGGAAAGGGGGAAAGGGGAACAAACATGAAATATAACATTCTCATTGTCTTATTGCCTTACATTGCAGAAAATTTCCATTTACAGATTTGATATTTGTTTTTGACTGTCCTTAGCTATTTGCCACAACTCTTTATATCTGTGTTTCCTCCCAATTCAACATAATTCCAGCTAACCTAGGTTCTCTCTTCTAACCACCTATAAAAACTAAACCAATAATTATCAAAGATTTCATGATCCTTTTCTTGAAGTATAAAAGTTAGTTTTTCCATCTCGGCTACATCTAAAATCTTAAGGATCACCTCTTCCTTAGTAGGTGTTCCTTCATCCTTCCATCTTTTTGCAAAAGTAATTCTGGCTGCAGTAAGAACCTGCATTGCTAAATATGTTTCATTTTTCTTAAAATTATCCGGGATGAAACTCAACAAAAAACATTCTGGTGTTAATGTAATTGTCTTAACCAATATCTCCTCCATAATTTCCTTTATCATAGTTCAATATTTTTTTGCCTTCTTACACGATCACCATGGATGAAAGTATGATCCCTCAATATATTTACATTTCCAGCAATTTTTCCCTATTTTATCGTCATATTTATTTAGCCTTGCTGGGGAAATATGCCATCTATAGAACATTTTAATAATGTTCTCTTTAAACACAGTTGATCTAACATATTTAAAATTTATTTTCCAAACCTTTTCCCATTTGCCCTATATCCCTAGCCCATGCAGTCATTGAGGGTTTTATCCATTCATCTTGCATGTTCCATTCAAGCCAAAAACTGTAAGCCTTTTTAATACATTTCTCTTCAACCCCCAGCCATATTTTATCCAGTTCGGTCTGATTTTCATAAAACCCTGTTTTTTTAATCTATTGTCCATCTTGATATCAATCAACTTTCTTTTTTCCCATCAAGTCATGTTTGTCCCCTCATTATTTAAAACATCCTCAGTTCTCATATTTCCACTTGTGTCCAAGAAATCTTGATATCTCCATTTCTTATATTTAATATAAAGAGAGGGCTTTACAAAAGCCTCCAAAGGCAAAACCCACCAGGGGTATTTTATGTAGTACTTCTTCTTTATCTCCTCCCAGACTTTATATAATGCACCTCTAATGGTGTGCTGTTTAAAATAGTTATGTATGGAGGCCTTATTGTACCACACATAAGCATGCCATCCCATTGCTAGGTCATGGCTTTCAACATTCTTATATCCTCCAAATTTACCCAATCCCTTCGGCATGACATAGCCGCTGCTCTGTAATACATAGCCCAGTCTGGTAAGGCGAGCCCCCCTCTTTCTTTTTTGTCCTGTAAATATTTCAATTTTATCCTAGGTGTTTTCTAGTGCCATATAAATTCTTTTACAGTTTTTCCCAATTCCTTAAAGAAACTTTGATTCCTTAAAATAGGAATTGTTTGAAATAAAAACATTACGCGTGGCAGGACATTCATTTTCACCGTCACTATTCTACCAAGCAGTGATAGCTGTAATGTTCTCCATTTGTCTAGATCTTTCTTTATTTCTACTATTAATTTTTTGTAATTAACCTTCAATAAGGAGCAACATCTATTTGTTAAATAAATTCCCAGATATTTGACTTTTTTACATATTTCAAATCCTGAAATTTCCTGTACTTTTCTCTCCACTTTTTCATCACAATTTTTCACTATTATCTTTGTTTTATTTTGGTTCACCTTGAGCCCTGCCACTTCACCGTACCTATACAACACATCCAATAATTGTTCTAACAAAGATTAAGGTTCTCCCAATATAAAAGTCATATCATCGGAAAAAGCCTGTACTTTAAATTGCTCATTTCTTACTTGTAGCCCTTTAATTTCTTTATTACTCCTAACCAAATCTAATAAAGTTTCTAATACAAAAATAAACAATAACGGGGACAGGGGGCATCCCTGGCTTGTACCTTTTAAAATCTCTATATCCTGTGTTAAGTCACTATTTATTATTACCTTAGCAAATTGCTTGTCGTATATAGCTTTGATCATTTTCAAAAACTTTTCTCCTGCCTCCCATCTTTTTAATTTTTCTAGTAGAAAATTCCAATTTAAGTTGTCGAAGGCTTTCTCAGCATCTATAAATATCAGGGACATAGCCTTTTCCGGTTGTTGTTCATAAAATTCCAGGACATTTAGTATTGTTCTTACATTATTCTTCATTTGCCGCCTTGGCAAAAAGCCCACCTAGTCTCTGTGTATCACTTGTAATAACACTCATTTTAATCTGTTTGCTAAAATGTAGGCATATGTCTTATAATCCACGTTAATCAGGGATATTGGCCTATAGCTTTTAATTTCACTAGGTTCTGTTCTTTGTTTATGTATCAAGGTAATTTGTGTTTGTTTCCAAGAATACGGGATCAGGCCCTTATCCATAATATTGGTTATCACGCTTTTCAATGGTAATATCACTTCATCTTCATAAATCTTATAAAATTCCGCCGGGATTCTGTCTGGTCCAGGTGTTTTTCCATTTTTTTGACTCCTTATTGCTTCCACTATTTCACACATGGAGATAGCCTCATTCAAGATTTTTTTTTATCCTTCTGTAAATTTTCTCTCTCTGTTTTTCCAAAAAAAAAAAAAGATTTATTTTATCTTGATGTATTTCCTCTGACTGATATAATTTCTTATAAAACTGTTCCACTACTATTTTTAACTCATCCAGCTTACACTTTTTCTCCCCCACTTAATTCTTGAAACTCTTTATTATCTTTTTATCTCGTTCTGTTCTTAACTTATACGCTAGCCACCTCGAGGGCTTATTGGCATTTTCAAAATGAAATTGTCTTGCAAAATTAACTTTCCTTGCTATTTCTTGGGATAAAATACAATTTAACTGATGTTGCAAAGTTTTGATTTTATTTTTAATAGCTTGTACCTTTGAACCTGTTTTCTGCATTTTTTCATCTTCTCTTTTTATACTTTCTCGAATCTGTCCCAATTTTTCCTTTTGTTGTTTTTTGCCCAGGCATTCTGTCTTATAAACCATCCCCTAGTGTAGGCCTTAAATGTGTCCCAAACTGTTTCAATAGGGACTTCTGTTTGCGTATTTTCTTTAAAAAAAATTGAAATTCTGCTTTGGATTCAGTTACAAATTTTTTATCCTTAAGTAAATATGTATTTAGGGACAACCTTTGTCTTCTTGGAATATCTACTAAAGTTAACATAACAGGATTGTAGTCCGCAAATGTCAATGGTAGAATTTCTACTTCCCAAATTTGTTTAAGCATCCCTGTTGACACCCAAATCATGTCCAACCTGGACCATGATTTGTGTCTTTTTGAGTAAAAAGAAAAATCTTTTTTATCCCTATTCCTAGTTCTCCATGCGTCAACCAGGCAAAATTCTGCTGTCTTCATAAACGATTTAGGAAGCTCATTTCTTTGTTTATATTTTTTATTTATGTTTTTTTCTGTCAACTGTTCTATCAAAGCTAAAATTATTAATCTGAGGAGAGCTGGTCTCAGTTCCCAAGACCGAGAGGAAGAGAAAGAAAGAGGTACCAAAATGGAGATTGGTGGCAACATCATGTATTTATGGGCCTTAGCTAGAGCAGGATGAATGTGTACCCTAGTAGGTAGGTGTTATTATTTTTTCTTTCTCTTAAAACACCATCTAGTAGGACAAGATGCCTATTGTTTCTTTACTTCTGTGTCCTCTTTGTAACAGAATGAATATTACTGTAGGTTAGATTTCCTGTGGAAGAACAAGTTCAAAAAAGAGCGCGAGGAGATTGAGACGATGGAGAATCTGAACCGTCTGCTTCTGGAAAACGTGCTGCCCGCTCACGTGGCTGAACATTTCCTGGCGAGGAACTTGAAAAATGAAGTGAGTCCCCTACCATGTTTAACTTCCTGCTGTTTTGCCATAAAACGGACCTGCTGCCTTATGCTGGAAGTGAGAATTGGTAGAACAGCTTGCCTCCGTTTCTAATTCTGAAATGCATGAGAGAGGTAGATTGTAACTCATTTTGTCTAGGACATCCAGTGGCGTTTGCATGCTCCCTGCTTGGCCAAGCTGTGAGAAATACCAGGGAGAATGCTACAGATTTTGAATGAAAGATCAGTGAAGAGAATCGGCAGCTACCAGGAAGGCAGCGCTAACCTCAAGTGTGGCATTAGTTCAAGGCAAACATCAGGCTTAGGAAATCCACCAATACTGAGACTCTTTTTATAAGCCTGTTGCAGAAATCAGACCTGTGTCTTTCCTGCTAAGTACATTATAACTCAAAACTGCTTTTCTAGACACACACACTCACTGTAATCTCAGACTCTACCCTGCACACAGCTTGTCCATTAAGGAAACAGCTCCTACCTATTAACCAAACAAAAGAACAGGCTGTAATCCTGATCAGTAGCAAGCAATTCATTTAACAAAAGAGTCACTCAACAGCCTTTGCAGTAATTTGTTTAAGAGACAACATGAAATTGGCATTGATGTGGGTCTGTGGGCATTCACTTTCAGGCTCAATGGCACTACTCCTCGGTGTCATCTTACATGCTGTGGTTGGTGGGGATGACTTTCCGTTATATTCTTGTGGCTAAAAATGTCCATGGTCAATTCAGATGACTGTAGATGACCAGATTTGTTTTCACTGGCTCAGAGCCACTTCTTTTGTTGTTGCAAGCTCTCTGAGCCAGTCCACTTCAATTGATGAGGAAACCATGCATGCTCATGCAAGGGGAGGTACACCTGGAGCTGTCTCTTCCATTGCAGGGAATGGGGAAAACACCCCTTTGCCTTCAGATGGACATGGGGCTTTAACAGGTGTCAGGATTCAAGGTTTCGTCACCTGCATTGCAAATCTGTCTCTCAAACATCACCAACATATAAGTTGGGTTGTGAATGTATGCCACAGATTAAATTTCAGCTTGATTAAGGCAGTGGGTAATATTATCTGTGAAAAACAAATTACAGAATGTTTTGTGATAAAATGGTATAAAACTGGATACTTCCTGGAAGACTCCAAGAGAGCTCAGCAGTGTTTGTGCCTTAAAGGGAGAAAGAATCAAGCGTGGCATAAATCCAACAAGGAGTAGTAGGAAGGCTTGGAGTGGGGGAAAGCTGTAGTTGTGGTCTGTTAGTGTTAAGGCACCTTCCAGGTACTTCTTTAACCTTCTTCCTTTTTCTTTCCTCCCTCATCTGTGCCATATTGTGTGAATTCCTCCCATTAACAACTGGCTTTTGAACGCTTACCCTTCTGTTGAGCAGGATTTATACCACCAGTCATATGATTGCGTCTGTGTCATGTTTGCCTCCATTCCGGATTTCAAAGAGTTTTACACAGAATCTGATGTGAACAAAGAGGGCTTAGAATGTCTCAGGCTTCTAAACGAGATCATCGCTGACTTTGATGATGTAAGTGCTCTGCGTCATTGGCTAAAATACAAGGTTTTGTTGTGGTAAGGATGCTGCTTGTTGGACCACGATCCAACACATAAACAACAGTGTCATTGAATTTGGTGAATTTAAAAACCCTGGCTTGTAGATTATCTAAATTTTGAAGTAGCCTATATGAACTTCTAAAATTTCATAGTCTAGCTCTTAAAAGTCTAAAATGGTATGGGAGAAGAGTTATATGCAGAAGACTTGTTATTTTGTTTTTCATCTTTTCTCTTACCCCTGTATACTCTAAACCTTAAATAAAGTATACTAAAAAATATTACAATATTTTTGAGAATGGCTGGTATTGAGGAATTAGCAATACCACCTTTTTCCACACAGTGTGGGAATGCCCAAATGTTGGAAAATGTTTGGTATGGTATTAGATTTAGAATACTATGGCTGCGATCGCATGCACAACTAGCCACACCATAGGCATGAATGCCAGGCGGATTTAACAAGCACGATCAGACGTGAACATCTGGCTAGCGCTCTGCACCTGTCGGCAATCCGTTTTGCTCCGCCCCAAGAGTGGAGTTAAAAGACACTAGGGAAAGTCTACTATCAAACAGGTTGCTATGGGCCACGGACGGACTTTCCCCCGTGTGATCGCGCCAGTGCACTCTCATGGTGTCAGGATGGTCTGATCAGGCCATCCTGACTCTGTGCCATTTCCCCCCCCTTCCCAGTATGAGCATCATCGCATACTGCCATAGGAAGCCCTCAGTGTGGAGATTTGATTCATCGATCTCCTGTTTAAGCGTATCGGAAATGCAAAAAAAAAAACCCCCCGATTCACCCGCGGTTTGTGTCTGATCATGCAGTGGCGGGCTGTCCCCACAGCTCCCACGGACTGTGTGATCGCACAAATGCAGGTCAAATTGCTACGGAGCAAATAGCCTTGCTTCCCCCCCGCGTTATCTTGCATGTGTGACCACAGCCTATATGTGCCAGGATTGTTGCTGTTGAACTATGTCATAAGTGTTCTAACTGCCCCTGAAGAGTTCATTTTGTATGCTCTTACAACTGCCCAGGTTGTGTTTGCCAGATATTGGAGGAAAAATTCATTTCCAAGTAAAAAAGGAATGGTTAGATAAGCTAAAAGGCGTGTTCTGTATGATTAAAACGAATGGTTTCTTTAAAAAAAAAACCCATAAAAACACGGGTATCTGGAAACAGATGGTACAGCAGATGACAAGCTAACAGAGGCTCGTGTATATTGATGGACTCTGTATAATTTGTATGTCATTCTTAAAATATCAGGTTTGTTTTTCCATGACTAAAAGTAGTAAGCATAACTTCAGAGAACACCAGCTTGCATCCTACCACTCTCGTCAGCCAAATGTTAAGTGTTCCTCCAGCCTAAGGAGCCTTCCTCTGACGGAAGACACTCTTTGAGGTTGGGGAAAGATTCAGCCTGGGCTGATGGGGATGGTTACGGTACTGGCCATTTAACTCTGTGCTGGGCTGTGGCTGAACTGGGAGGCACGGGGCCTGGTCAACCATAACGTTCAAGGGGCTCCTTCCAACTAGAAGCAGCAGCCTGAACTGTTGCTATTTCGAAGATGCCCGCCCAGCCCACACGGACTGGAAGAGGTATCCCCAAATCACCTGTGATGCCACAGAATGCTGGGATGTGCTGGGGCTCTTGCACAGGCAGAGGCAGAAGGCGAATCTGTGGGGGCCTCCTGTGCCAAGTCAGATTTAGTTAATCCCACTTGTGCAAGATCTTGTGCAACCAGTTTCTGGGCACGATGATACACAGAGAGAGGAGAGTGTCAGGTATTGCATCAGGTCGTGTGTCACTGAAATTGAGCTAAGTCTGTTTATATTTCCACTCCGCCCTCCAGACGGAAGTGCCCCTGGCAGCAGTGGCCGTGGTATCTGATAACAGATTTTTTTTTTTACCTTTTGCATTTACTGACATTTTTCTCCTGCCTTGTTTGGCACATGCTGATCTAATCACCTGCATCCTTCCTCTTTGTTCAGGATAGAGGAAAGATACAGGCTAATGACTTGAGAGTTTAGTCCATGTTTTGAAAATCTGTCTTACAAAAACTAAATGCCCATCTTGAGTTACACCCGTGGCTGAGTTTTTCCAGCTCCTCCCGCTCTGCAAGGCCATGTTTGAAGGCTTTCCTCTGCCCCAGGGAGCCTTCCTCCAGTGGCAATAGAAGAGTCCCTTATGTTGGAGGAAGCCTCCTTGGGTGAGAGGAAGTTTTCAAACTTGGTCAAGCAACATGGGAGGATGGAAGCCACTCCCTGCAGGAAGCAAATGTCTAGCACTCTTTTTGGAGAATGCTGAAGAAGATTTAAAAATCACATTATATTTCACTAAATATCATTTCAAACACCAACACACACACCCCAATTTCCTGTACCTGTTTGAAAAGTCTTTTGGTGCAGTAGTCAGTTTAAAGTAATAACATATGCAAACCCAGTCTTGAAGGCCTACAATGAAAATTCTCACAATATTACCAATAATTAAAATATGATACATAAAATAATCTGATTCTCCTTAAATATATGAGGCATTAAAACATCATCATGAGCTGGCATCCTGTTTACTTGGTCTGTCTAAATTTGCTTTAGTTTTATTGAGATTTCAATGAATGCCTTCTGCTGTTTTCAATGAGTGGCATCAAATGCACCCTCAGTTCCTAGCATTGCATGTCAAGGAGGGGAAAGAGAAATAGCTGAAGGCTTTTTTCCCACCGGAATTTTTATTGTGTCGTCTTGGTGAATGTTTGAAACAGGTTTCTTTACCATTTTTTAAGATGCCCTGGTCAAATCAACTGCAAATTAAATTCCTCTTCTGTAGTGAACATTATTCTGTCTGTTTTTGCTTTGATGGCTATAAAACTACATGGAATGAATTGGAACCTGGAAGTTTTCCGCAGAGAAAATACAAATATGAATTGAATTACCATGTGTTTGGTATTTCTTGATGGCAACCTCTTTTACAATCTTTTGATTTTGTCTGTTGTTTTCCATCATTCAAGTTTGCACCTGAAATACAGATGCTGATCAGGAAGAAACAGAGAACTTTAGCAAGTGTCCAAGATGAAATTGGTCACCTAAATAAGACATGCTGATAATCATAGGTGACTGGAATAGGACACAAAGCAAATTCAAATATTGTTGGAAGGTGTGGTCTAGGTGTATGAAATGAGGGCGGAGAATGACTCATAGAATTCTGTGAAGGCAACAATTTCTTCACTGTGAACACTTGTTTCAGATGACCAGACAGATGATTGTGTACATGGGCATCACCAGATGGTCAATACGGAAATCAAATAGATTACATAATTGGAAGCAGAAGATGGAGAAGCTCTATTTTATCTGCTAAAACAAGACAAGGAGGTGATTGTGGTACAGATCATGAATGGTTAATATCGAAAATTAGAGTAAAGCTGAAGAAAAATACCAAAACATTCATAGTGCCAAAATAGATTCAGATGGGTAGTCGGTCTGAAGCAGCAGAACAACACTTGAATCCAGTGGCACTTTTAAGACTAATAAAGTTTTATTCTAGCTATAAGCTTTCATGTGCCTGCACGCAAAAGCTTATACCTAGAGTAACACTTTGTTGGTCTGAAAGGTGCCAATGGACTCAGACTTTGTTATAGTGACAGATGACTGATAAAACTCTTAAAACTGCTGAAGAGAGACAAGAAGCAAAAGTAAAATGTGACAGAAATAGAATCAGAAATCTAACTGCAGGTTTTCGGTGGATAGCGTGGCAATGGCGGCTGCTGTCCCCGAGGCTCGGGGGAGCGGCTAGCACACCAGCAGTCTGGAGGGAGGCTACAGAAGTGGCCCCCCCATGGAACCCTGGGGTAAGGGTTCCTAGCCAGAGGGCTTTTAAGGAGGCCTTCAGCAGCGGAATGCCGCAGAATTGAGGCGCTCCTTCGCCCTAACGGTCCTGCCGCTGGTGGCCGAATGGCTCTAGCTAGGCTGACTGGGACAAGCGAAGGAGATCGAGCGAGTGGCGATAACTGTGGCGAGGCTGGAGGCAGCCGATGATGAACGTGAGTTGAACGTAAACGATTTTAGAAGAAACGGCAGATTCCCTGCCCCTTTTCTTTATCGGTTTGGAGGGAGTTCCCCCCTCACATGAGCAGCAAGTAGAAGAAAAAGGGTGGGCGCAGGGAAAATTGAAAAGCTGTTTGGTTTTGAGAGACTTACCAGAGCGGACTTTACGCATAAGCGATTTTCAGAGGTGGTGAAAGAGCGGTTGGTTTCTGTAAACAATAATCCAAGATGTCGGGCATTGGGAAGAAGGGAACAAAACTGAAACCTCTGGGTGGCCAGAGCCCTAGGCTGGAAGAGGAGGGGCTAGATGTCATAAGACTACTAGCAGATACGCTCAAGCCAGTCATGGATCAACTTGCTGGTATTAACCAGCGGTTAGCTGTCCTAAATTAGACGATGGCAGCACAGCAGCTCCAAGTGGCGGAAACGGTTAAACAAACAGAGCAGACGATTGCAGAAGTGAAGGAGATGCACTCCGAACACAGGACGTTGAAGAAAAGAGTGGATCAAGTGATAAATAAACAAAATCACCAAGAACATAGGTTTTTGTCCTTGCAAATGGAGAAAGCTAATATGATCCTCAGATTTCAAGGGGTGCCAGAATCCTCGAAGGAAGATTTAAAGAAGCTCCTTAGTGATCTTCTCGCACCAGTTGTAGGCTTAAAAGCGGAAGAAATTATGCATGACATTGAAGCAGCGTATAGGGTGTATTCAAATTACACCAAAAAGAATAGCCTACCTGGAGAAATATCAGCCAGATTTTCAAGAAGACAAACTAGGGATGCAATTTTACGAGCAAGTTCGGCAACTCCATTGAAAATGGGGAACAACAATATTAAGGTTTTAAAGGACATACCATTCGAGATTCGTCAAAAGCGGAAAAATTACAAGGACTTGATACTCTTTCTCCAAACTAACCAAATCGGTTATAAATGGGTGGTCCCAGAAGGAGTGGTCTTTAAGATGAACGATAAGAAAGAGAAGATTGACTCCGTGTTTAAAGCCAAAGAATTTCTCAAACGTCACCTGGGGACCAAAGAAGACGGTGAAACTGGTTTGAGTGGCTCTGCTCCCTCCAAGACGGACGAGGACCTGGCGGCGGAAGAAGGCGCTGGTGCCCAAAGACCAACTTATGCACTCAGGGACAGAAAATCTAAGTAAGGGCAGAAGGACTCTGAAAGTGGCCTTTACAAAGCGAGCTTGAGAGATGCTCTGGAACACTCTCGTAACAACTAACCAGCTAATCTTAAGTAGGGAAAGTCAGACAGGAATTCGCGGTATTCATGATATGCTATGTAACGCTAACATAGATATTAACGGAGTGGAAGATCTCCTACTCTTGGGTTTTTAGTTTAGTGTGGGTTTGTTTTTCTTTCTCCCTAGTGTTAGTTCCCCTTCCCTTTTTTCTGAGTTTAGTTTGTAGTCTATATAAAATGCAAACAAATAAAAAATCCCCTAAGGGGGTGGCCAAAAAAAAATCTAACTGCAGTGTTCCAGTGACTTGCATGTAGAGACATAGAGAACTGTTATGATGACTAGTGTAAAGAAACAGAAATAGAAGAGAACAACAAAATATGAAGAACAAGCTTTCTGTTCCACAAGATCCAAGAAATCAAAAGAAAATTTAAAGTACGCTTTAACAAGAATATGCCAACCAGTATGGAAAACAAAACAGACCTGTTCTTGCATATACGCCGGGCTGAGTTGGTTTGTCTTGGGGGTGCCACTGGGTTTTAGCATCATTCTCACATCTCTTTGTTAATGCTGGGGCATTTACAGGCTAATTTGCTGCTATCTGTTGATCTTACCGGCCACCTGATCCAATTTCTAATTTTTTTGTCAACTGGATCTGGTCACAAACCATAATATAATAGAATTAAATCGATCCAATTTCAACTCTGCACCTGCATCTTGGCTCTGAGTGGCCCCTCCCAACGCCTGCTCCTCACTCTGTTTTTTCGTGTAAGTAGCCCATGAGATTTTATTCCAGTTTGTCTGAAGAAGTGTGCTTTGCCCACGAAAGCTTACACTTTGAATAAAACTTTGTTGTTCTTAAAAGTGCTACTGGACTCAAACTATATAGCATAAGGTAAGCTAAGCTATCTTAAATTTATATGAAGGTGGAATGAAAATTGGTGGAAGGTGTTCCACAAAGGTGGATGTATGTAGGTAGGTAGGTAGGTAGGTAGGTAGGTAGGTAGGAAGGAAGGAAGGAAGGAAGGAAGGAAGGAAGGAAGGAAGGAAGGAAGGAAGGAAGGAAGACACACACATGAATGAAGTCTCAGTGAGGAGAAAGTTCTTTTAGGTATTTTGTTGCAAGAAATAACGGAAAACAGGCCAAAATTGCCTGTCAAAAATTAACTGCTTTCTGAACAATATAAGGAAGTATGTGAAGTTTTATACCCATAGGCAAAAGATAACATACAAAAATCATAATTGGTTACAAATGGCAGAGTATCATTTGAGTAGGCATACATTCATTGGTAAGTTACATCAAAAGGTGTGACAACATGATATCTTAAATGTTTATTTAACCTAACCTATTTCAGCTTTACCCAAGGATTCTCTGCGCCCAAGCAAAAAGTGTTGTTTTCAGATAAGAAACTAAAGCCCTTGTTGACCCAGACATTGCAAAGTTTTATCCTAACAACTAAACCATGAACTCTATGCCTTGAATAAAAAGTCAAGCAAATACATCTGTTAAAAAAAACCATCCTTCACTCTCCCATCAATGCTACACTTAAGACCTATTAGAACTTACAGAGAGCTAACACAGCTATTCCATCCAAGCAACTTCATAAAAAAGAATGTTTATTTCTTGTCTGCTAGCATCAGCTAAAAAGACACTCTTACAAAGAAGAGGCCTTACAACTTAATAGGCTCTTAGGCTGAGGACAGACTGGCAATTTCCTCCGGGAGCCAGTCGCGGCAAAAAAGCTTTAGGTCAGTCACAAGTTCACACAGCCCGGGCTGCTGGCGGAGCATACTGGTCGGAGCCACACGGGAGCGTTCAGACTGCTGCCCTGGAGGCGTGCTGTATTCTGCATTTCCCCATTAATTCGACTGTGGGTGTATGGGTGTATGTGTGCATGAGTGTTCATGCGCTCTTGCGTTCATGCGCATTTTGCTGATTGGGAGAGGATCCCGCAGCGCCGGCACCACATCAGGCAGTAGAGCGGAGCACAGCCAATCATATCGCTGCTGCCTTCTGCCCAACGCGAGTTGCTCCCGGCTTATCGGTGGAGCGTTCAGACTTCCTGGAAGCGGAGAAACGCAGGACGCACACGCGCTTTTGGGATTTGCTACCGGTTACATGAGGTTTTTTTTTTTTTAACGCGGCAGTGAAGTGGAACAGCGCCAGTTGGCTACGGGTGGGGGATGCCAGGCAGATGTGCCTGTGTGAACACCCTGTTTACTGTGGGTTTGAAGCGTTGCTGAAATGGATCCCTACCGGGGCAAATTGCCAGTCTGAACTCAGCCTTATTAAATCCTAATAAGATCTTAATGTTGAAATTTATACAGCCAGAAAAATATGTATAAGAATAATTTGAATTAAAATCATTATATATTCCCGTCCATGCTACAACATTAACAGCATGAGATAAGCAGATTACACCACATTACTGGCAGAAAGTAGTGAAGCCTTGAAATGACGACGGATGAAGGTGAAAGCAGAAAGTGCCAAAGCAGGATTACGGCTGAACAGCAAGAAGACAAAACTCATGACTACTGGGAATTACACAACTTTAAGGCTGACAATGAAGAAATTGAAATTGCTAAAGCTTTTCTATTCCTTTGTTCCATTATCAACCAAAAGGATGACTTCAACCAAGAAATCAGAAGGAAAGATTAAGACTGGGAAGGGCAGCCACGAAGGAGCTGAAAAAGACTCTTAAGTGTAAGGAGGACCAAGATCACTGGTGACCGGGATCAAGATAATTCGTACCACAGTGCTGCCCGTGACTGTAGGGGTGTAAAAGCTGAGCAATGAGAGCTGACAGGAAGAAAGTTGATTCATTTGAAATGTTGTGTCGGAGGAGAGTTTTACAGGTACCGTGGACCACCAAAAAGACAAACAAGTGGTTTCTAGGTCAAATCAAGCCTGAACTGTTCCTCGAAGCTAAAATGACGTCATCTCTTGGTCACATTAGGGGAAGACAAGAGTCACTGGAAAAGACAGTAAATAAAGCCAGGGAAAGTTGAAGGAGCAGAAATAGAGGCAGACACAACCTGAGATGAATTGACTCAATAAAGGAAGCGAACGGCCTTCCGTCTGCGAGACCAGAGCAAGACTGCTCAGGAGAGGACACTTCGGGGAACCCTCGCTCATAGGGTCTCCATAAGTCAGAAGGGGCTTGACGTCACTTAACACGCATTGTTTCCCAGTTGGTATTCCGATCTGGTATTTCGTTTTTACAACCAGTGGCTGAAACAAATAATCTAATTACCTCAAAGTGTCGTATGCACAACAGAATCACTAGATGCTCTTACAGTGGGCCAAATTGAAGCTTCGCATCTGCTAGTCTGATGGAACAGGTGTAAATGTGGGCCATAGCACAGCTTTCTATGTTATCTGTATGGAAGCAAGACGATAACTTGAAGTGCTGTCTCAGTTTGTATATCTTGCAGGGCTACATGAAATATTATTTTCACCCTGAAATGAAGCTAAACCGAGCTGCCAGAAATGTAGTGAATATGAAACTTAAGAGCAGAAAACCTTTTGGATTCTCCATGGATTTTGCTCTGTCTGATTCACACCAAACTCAGCCTGCGCGCTCCCAAGGGCATGACCAGGATCATAAACAGCCAGTTTGGTGTAGCGATTAGGAGTGCGGACTCTAATCTGGGAGACCCGGGTTTGATTCCCCACTCCTCCACTTGCAGCTGCTGGTGTGACCTTGGGTCAGTCACAAGTTCTCTCAGAGCTGTTCTCTCAAGGGCACTTCTCGAGAGAGCTCTCTCAGCCCCACCTACCTCACAGGGTGTCTGTTGTGGGGAGGGGAAGGGGGAAAGGAGTTTGTAAGCTGCTCTGAGACTCCTTCGGGTAGCGAAGGGCGGGGTATAAATCAAATTCCTCCTCCTCCTCTTCTTCTTCTTCCACAGCTGCTACATTTACCAAACTGGGAAGGGGAGAAACTGGAAACTCCCCCATCTCAGATTTTCTCTTCTTGTATTCTCAAACCTCCCGGTGGCTTGAGCAGGCAGATCTTCCCTCTGAAGAAGAAGAAGAAGAAGAAGAAGAAGGATTTATACCTCGCCCTTCACTACCCGAAGGTGTCTCAGTGTGGCTTACAAACTCCTTTCCCTTCCCCTCCCCACAACAGATGCTCTGTAAGGTAGGTGGGGCTGAGAGAGCTCTTGACAGAAACTACTCTTTTTCAAGACCTGCTCTTATCAGAACTATGGCTTGCCCAAGGTCATCCAGCCAGGTGCAAGTGGAGGAGTGGGGAATCAAACCCGGTTCTCCCAGATTAGAGTCCACGCATTTGACCACTACACCAAACTGAAGCTCTGGGTTGGGACTGTCTGGCAAGTGGGTCATAAAGCCAGGATGGAGGAGGCAGAGAAACGAAGTGACCTGGGAGGGGATGCTCTGGAAGGCGGCTCTATAGCGAATTTGGGTTGGCCTCCGCATTGTGTGTGAAATGACCGTATAAATGCATCTTGCTGCTCAGAAATTCTATGTACTTATAAATGCTAAAGCTGAAAAAGTGTTCTGATGTAAGATTCCTGAAGTTAATGTTGGGGAGGGGGGAAAGCTACTCAGAATTATTTTGCTTTGGGTCCCAAAAGCAGCAGTAATCTTAGACATGGGTTCTGATTGTTTGAAAATGCTGCTTTGGCCAACTTTCAACGGGTGTGGAGGCATTGGATCCAACTGCGTACAGGTGAAAACATAGTTCTGCAAGCTGAAGAACTTACGCAACACCTAGCACAATGCTTCCCTTTATATTAAAGGATCCAGAACTTGGTTGCATAAGATCTTGTACAAAGCAGAAATGCTGAGAATTGTGTATTAATGGTGCTTGTCTACTATGTAGCTACCAGATACATGAGTGCCTTGTTTCTTTGCAGCTGCTGTCTAAACCCAAATTTAGTGGTGTTGAAAAGATCAAGACCATTGGGAGCACTTACATGGCAGCCACAGGATTAAGCGCAATGCCCAGTCAAGAACACAGCCAGGTACATCAAAATTCTATACAGTTTGTCGGGATCTTGCTGCTGATTTCGTTTAGGATCCAAAGGGCCATCTGGGAACAGTGGGCAGCTGGGCTCCTGAGCCACTTCCTTCATAAGACACAGTCTGCTTGCTGAGCTGTGTGCACAGAAACAATGTTGGATCCTGCTCTCAGCTTGAGAAGTACATGTTTCCAAACTAACATTTGTGAAGGTGACAAAAATAGGGAGGTGCGGGGGCAGAGGTTTGTAGGGTGGAGTCGAGGATGGGAGAATGGGGTGCATAATCCACCCCGCAATCTACCCACACTTCCCTGCAAATGCACTCAGATCATACTTTTCCCATTGGAGGTCAGTTGGCACCTGCTAAGGGGACTCTTGCAGGGAGAACTCAGTGGACTGGGAGGGAGTAAGCATCCTGTCCCACCCCTGATTCTTCCCCACAAAATTTGTTCCCCAGAGTATCGTTACGAGGGCTCTCTCTTCTCAAAAGCCATGTTGCTAAACTTTTTCTGCAGAGGTTTCTTTTTTGCCATGTTTACTTTTTGTCCGACTTCATTATTTTTTGTTAAATACAGTTCAGTCCAATGCGAAAGTAAACATTTGCATTTGTTCTGAATACAGCTTTAATCCCAAGCATTTTTATTTCCTAGACTGGCATTTATTTTTAGCATTGCTATAGTAAATTTAGATGCACAAGAAAAGAATCCTAAAATTTCAGGTTAAAAAATAATGCCGTACATCTCTCTCTCCTCACCCTCTAGAGAGAGCAAGGGGTGTGGACTTCAAGGATTTTCATTTTAATTGTGTTCAGTATTTTAGAAAGGGCATGATTACTGTTATCCCAAAATTTCAGGCATACTGATACCATTTCAGGAATCCATTTCAGGTGTTTGGGGGGAGGGGGTTGTTAATAGACATCATTCGTTGTTGGATTTTCCGGGCTGTATGGCCGTGGTCTTGGCATTGTAGGACCTGACGTTTCGCCAGCAGCTGTGACTGGCATCCTCAGAGGTATAACACAGAAAGATGGAGGACTCTCTGTGTCAATTAGGCCTGGCATCTAATTGGAGGCTGTTCGATAGCTGCTGTTTTCAACAGGTGGTCTACCCAAAAGTCATAAGGGTAGACCCGGCACCCATTCTTGTATGCCAGATCTACCACCCTCCCCAATTGATTCTGGTAGAAAGCAAAATAACCCCAAAACCTGAAACTTTCAGGAATCTAAGATTCGGGGGGGCTGCCTTTTGCTATTGCAGATATCCATAAGCCAAAACAAAACATAATTTCAGGTAGAATTCCAGCTTGGAATTATCCAAATGAACACCTCTCACAAGAACTGATTTTAAGCCTGTTGATTATTCCTGAAGATTTTTGCCTGTATTTATGTGCCACTGAAATAATCCAGCCCTGCTGTCTTTTTATGGCTGCCATCCAGGGTGGCTCATGAGATGATGGGCAGCGATTATGAGGCAGGGCTTCTCCAGCCAGGAGTCACAGATAACCCTCAGCCAAGGGGCTTCTCCAACTCCATCACAACTGTGTGTTGATAAAATGGGCACCTCTACTCCTGCAGAGCTGGCGGGCTGCTTGTGCAGGTCCCTGCACGCAGCAAGCCGCAGGCCCACGAGAGAAGGCCCAACGACATGTTAACATGATCCCTGGGGATACTTCCGGGTCAGATGGAGAGAGGTGTGTTGTGACGTGCAACGTCAGCCCAATTTGGATCAGGAGCATGACCTTCCCCTCATGCAGTCTTCCCACCCTAGTGGAAGTTGCGTGCATACTAATGAACTGCCTGTTACATTTCCACAATAGGAAGAATGGAACATGAGAGGAGTAAGTCTCATCTCTCTGTGCACAGTGGAATTCCAGAACATGCCTCTCCACCTAGCTCAAGGACATAAATGTATCATGACTTTAGGCCTGCTGCCAGTGCACATTGAACTCCATTATCCATTTCCCTGCTGCATTTGAAAAGCCAGTGGGGTAGGTGGACCTATGGGTTCGTGAGCAGTATGTTTTTTCTAGAAGAGTGGCAGGTCCTAGACCCAGGGAGCAAGTTTCAGGCTCCATCTATACCAAGGGTCCCCAACCTTTTTGAACCAGCAGGCACCTTTGAAATTCTGACGTGGCGTGGTGGGCACAGCCACAAAATCGCCACTACAAAATGGCTTCTTCTGGAGGTGAAGCCAGTGATAAAATGGCTGCCACAGCTTACCTTCAGCTGCACAGTGAAGATCCTTGTGCTGTGGCGGCAGCTGCTGCTAAAGCAGTGTTTTAAACAATCTGCACAGCCAGTCAAATCCCCAATGGCCAATCAGAAATCTTGCTGGGCAAAGGCCCCACCCACTCTCTCAAAACACTTGGTGGGCGCTAGGAAAGGTGTTGGTGCATACCATGTGCCCAGGGCCACCATGATGGGGAAACCCTGATCTACAAGGTACAAAATCCTTGTGTTTGTTGGCAACATGGTGAGAAAAGGGCAACTAGAATGATAAAAGGGTTGGAATATTTTCCCTATGAAGAAAGGTTAAAGCGCTTGGGGCTCTTTAGCTTGGAGAAACGATGGCTAAGGAATGACATGATCGAGGTTTATAAGATTATGCATGGGACAGAGCAGGTCAAGAAAGAGGTACTTTTCTCCCTTTCTCACGATACAAGAACTTGTGGGCACTCAGTGAAATTGCTGAGCAGTCAGGTTAGAACGGATAAAAGGAAGTCCTTCTTCACCCAAAGAGGGATTAACACATGGAATTCACTGCCACAGGAGGTGGTGGCGGCTACAAGCATGGACGGCTTCAAGAGGGAATTGGATCAACATATGGAGCAGAGGTCCATCCGTGGCTATTAGCCACAAAGTATAGATAGGAACTCTCAGGTTGGGGCAAGTGATGCTCTGTATTCTTGGTGCTTGGGGGGGGCAACAATGGGAGGGCTTCTAGTGTCCTGGCCCCACTGCTGGACCTCCTGATGGCACTTGGTATTTTTGGCCACTGTTTGACAGAGTGTTGGACTAGATGGGCCACTGGTCTGATCCAACGTTGGCTTCTCTTACGTTCTTATGACTTTGCATCACGCATCCAACGGGCATTTTCTGCCTCTCAGACGCACACTGGCTCTTTTCTGTTTGTGACTCCATGGAGCTTCTGTTTGCTTGCTGGAATTTTTACAGCCGAGCCAGTAGGGGCTCCATGGGGTGGTCTGCAGAGGTGAAAACAGCAGTGGGGGGAGGTTAAGCCTCCTTTCCCTGCCTGCTCTGGTTACAAGCAGAAAAGAGCAGGTGTGTGTCTGGGAGGTACCAAAGTCCCATTGCAGATAGGATAGAAACAGTGACCACAAGGATTTCATCATGTGTAGATGGAGTATCATACCCAGCCACTGTCAAACACCCAAAGCTGGCCCCTCAATCTGTGGCTCAGTGCCAGTCATAGATAACAACTGCATTCATAGGTGTCATCTTCAGGGGGGCTGGGGAGCTCAAGCCTCCCCCGAAAGTACTGAGCCCCCCCCCCGAGGCAACTGGTGTCAGCCAGAGCCTTTCTACCCCCCCTCCCGTCCTCCACCCCATTTTGAAAGCGGAGGGTTTTCCCCTCCACTTTCTGAGACTGTTCAGCTGGACTATGAGTGGGACGAAAGTCAAGGGGGTGGGGGCTTGCTTCCTCCTGGAAGCTAAGCTCCACCCACAGTTCCCAGCAGCCCCGCTCAGTTCAACGTGGAGAGCTGCACGTGGAGGCTGGCTTCGAGGCAGCACATGCTGCCTCTGCTTGCTGCCGCCACCAGCCTGAAGGGTAAGTAGGTGGGGGTGTAAGGAGTGGGGGATTGTTTCAGGTGGGGTGGGTTGGGTGGGAGCCCAGGGCTGCAGCCACCCAGCCATCCTGCAAGTCCAAGCAGGGGAGGTGGGAGAGCCAGCATGAGAATGTGCCTGGCTGCCACTTAGTGGGGAGGATGGAGGGTTGGGGAGGGGAGCTGGGCAAGAATGGAGGGAGGGGGAAGGTGGGGGGCTCTTCTGTGGCCTCTGGTTGCCCCTGCCATCAGTGAGTGGCTTGCTTTCTCCTGCAGTCCAGTTTAAACTGGGCTGCAGGAGAAAACAAAACCCAGGAACCCTTGTGCTGCATGGAGCACATTGCTCCAGGATACAGAAAATCCTGGGCTCACTTTCTCCTGTAATCGGGAGGGGGGGGGGCTGCGCTTTCTGTCCCTCTCTCTCTTTCTGTTTCTCTTTCCCTTTCCCTTGAGATGTGTGAGAGCTGGAAACGCTGGGAAGCTGCCCCACCCCCACTCCAGGCTGCTTCCCTTCCAGTCTGACTTTCTTCCCTTCCCTTCTCTCTGTCTTTCGTTTCTCTCTCCCAATCTATATGTTTTTCCCCTAGCTTCCCCCTCTCCCTTGCTAAAATAGCCCCAGTTAGGATTGCCAGGTAACCCCTGGCCACCTCTGGGGGATGAGGGGAGGGTGGCCCAATCCAGGTTAGGAAACTCCTGGAGATTTGGGAATGGAATCTGGGGAGGACAGGGACCTCAGTGGGGCACAATGCCATAGAGTCCACCCTTCAGAACATCATTTTCCCCCCCCAGGAAAACTGATCTCTTTAGACTGGCAATGAGCTGTAACTCCAGGGGATCCCCAGGTCCCACCTGGAGGCTGGCATCCCTAGCTCCAGTGCTGAAATTGGAAGCTCTGGTTCTGCTGTGTGACTTGGTGCATGCAAACCTCTGGCATTGGCTTACATTTGCCAAACCACCCAGGTGGAGGAGGGGAGGGGTGTCATTCTACCAAAAATGAGAGTGTTTGGGTTTCTCTGTGAGTTTGAGGACTGGAACTGGCACTGAAGTGAGATTGGAAAAGTTTGTGTGGCTTTCTTGTGTTACAGTAATAATTATGCTACAATACAGTTTGTTAGTCCTAAAGGTGCTACTGAGTGTTTTACTATTTTGTATGCTATGGCAGTGATATGAGAGCCAATTGAGCTGTGGGTCCATCTCATGCTAATGACAGTAGTTATACATTACACCTTGCCCAAATGGTCTGGGCATTAAAGCGCACTTGCCCTGGTGTGATGTAAAATGCTAGCAAGTCATAGCCAACTCATGGTAACCCTGTAGGATTTTCAAGGCAACAGACATTCAAAGATGATTTGCCATTGCCTGACTGTGCATCATGTCCCTGGTATTCCTTGGAGATCTCCCATCCAAATACTAGTCAGAGCTGACTCTGCTTAGCTTCCAAAATCTGATGACATCAGGCTAACCTGAGCCATCTGGGTCCATGGCATGGTGCTGTGTGGGTGCTTCCCAGGCAATCATCTTCAACCTATTCTTGGAAGCCACAATCATTAGGAAAGAGCCATGTGATAGAAGTGTAATAATAATTTACTCATAGTTGCAAGAGCCAATAAGATTTGAGTTTGATGGGGGATTGGGCAAATTGATCTAAGGAACTGAAAGAAGAGAAAGTATTAGCAAGCTCAGTGGTTAAGGATTTGAATAGAGCTCTTTATAGTCCAATCCTGAGGACACTGAGAAAGAATGTCTGAAAATGTCATACAGGTTTCTGTGGACCTTGCAATAGCATTGTAGCTAACCCCAACTAAGAAACTTCCATGCTGTTTCTATAATTTCTCAAATGTACTTCACACCAACTGTGCATCTCCATTCCTTTCTAATTCCTCTCAACTATGTACAGCTTTCTATGTTGTGCTTCATTTGGACTGCTTTGCTTTCTCAGTTCCTAGCCCCCTTCTTTTCTATAACCATGGATCTACATCCCCTTCCTCAAGCCTTGCTGCTTGTCCCAACTCTCTAAAGTCAGACCAGTTTGGCCAGTGGCAACCGAAAATACATCTGTCTGTCCAGGAAGTTCAACTAAATGCCACTAGAGGTTTTGTCACCACTGCTACATCACTTAATGCATTACAATATAGGTTCATGTTCAGGCTATAATTTATGATGTTTTAGTTTGGGAAGATCTGTGTTCTTGGTCACATCAGTTGGTGCTATTTTTTTCCTGTAAAATCCTCTTCCATCCCAATGGACTCTGCTGCTCACATGTTGTCTGTCAATCCCCTCTTTATTCCACCCTTCCTCCAGTCTCCCTTCCCTTATATTGACCTCACAACAATGGCAATATCACCCAGCCTGATGAAGGGGGCTTTGACTCTTGGAAGCTTACTCCCTGAAACTCTTGTTGGTCTCTAATCTGCTCCTGGACTCAAATCTAACTGTCCCAGTATCACCGAGTGTGTCATGCAAAATGTAGATCTGAACATGGGTCTCCTCAGTCCACACTGGTCTTCATGCCATTGGTCCATCTACTTCAGCATGGTCTGCTCTGATGCAGGTGAGCTCTACAGGCTCAGACAGAGAAAGATCCTTTCCAACAGCTGTTCTCTTAGACCTCCTCGGTTTAAACCTTTATCCTTTGGCACGCAAAGCATGGTCTCTCTACCATCAGTCCATCAGTGTCATCATTGTCTGCTCAGACTGGCAGTGGTTCTCCAGGGTTCTTTGCAGAGGATTTTGCCCATGCCGTGCTTTGTTTCTGAGCCATTGGGGCTGGGGGGTGGGGGAGGATGCAGGTGGGCTGCTTTTATTTGTAATGCAAAAGTATATTACCTCTTTCTAACAACATATGTCCATGCAAGATGTACATATGTTCACTGTAATATGTAAACAGGGCTTTTGTTTCCCCGAGTGGTGAGCAGGAAGAGAGGGAAATGGCAACAGATATGTTCTTGGTATGTACACCATCCAGGGAGAACACTTAATACTTAACTCATGTTTATGCCACACATCATTATCCTTGATTGGCATGCAGATCAGAGGCCTTTTAAAATTTCCTTTTGCCCTGTGTGCAGTCCAGAAGGAACATTGGCAAGGAATGTACACTCTATACGTGTGGTACAGTTTCAAAGGGACAACTAACTGGGATGTATAAAAGAAATGACAGGATTGCCCATTACAAACAATGGGAGAGATTTGAAGGCCCACTGGAGATAATAGGAGCCAGGAATGCCACATGGCTCCGCCTCCATAAATAGTGACAATGGCCTGTGATGTCACTGGCTCCTCCCTATGATGTCACTGGGCCTCGGTTCTTTTAAGGACCTAGCACAGCAATGCCTCTGGCCCAACCCCAGCCCCAGCCCCCCTGGGAAATTGGAAAGTCTACGCCCTTGACTGCATTGTATATTTAATGTAAAACAGCTTTGTGGCCTGCGTTCATGCTGACCTGACACAAATAGGAGGAGGTCCCGCAGAATTCCGCAGCTCCTGCACCCAAGCAAGTATGCACAGAACTGCACGTTTAGGATTACAACTTCCTGGAGGGTGCTGTTTACATTTTAAGTCTCCCTTTCCCTAGCAAGGTTGCAGTAGGTTGCAATATTCATGTAGAGTTTTTCAGAGAACAGATTTGGCAAATACATTTTGAAATCTCAGTTACCTTATTGGTTTTTCCTCTGTGTTTCTCTGTGTGTGAATGTGTATATTCAGGAGACGGAACGACAATACACGCACATTGGAACTCTGGTGGAGTTTGCATTCGCCCTTGGAGCTAAACTAGATGTCATAAATAAGCATTCCTTCAATGACTTCAAGCTTAGAGTGGGTAAGTGACACGAAACTCTCATCATTATAGGGGAGACAATCTTTTTTAAAAAATCTTTTTTAAAAAAACACACTGTTTTACCAGTTTCAGTGCACTTTGGTTATTCCAGTATCCAGCATTAGTACAAAGATATCTAACCCCCCCCTCGGCAAACGCATCACACCACAACAGGAGGATGCAGGAGGTCTCATTACAGAGGAGAATAAAACGGGGGTCATTTCGAGGGGGAATGAGCAGGAATGGCGTTCTGGGAGTAACAAGCCCAGGCAAGGGCGCAGACTTTCCAATTTCCCAGGGGGGTCTGGGGCTGGGCCTGGGCCAGAGGCATTGCTATGCTAGGCCCTTAAAAGAACTGAGGCCCAGTGACATCATAGGGGGGAGCCAGTGACATCACAGGCCATTGTCACTATCTATAGAGGTGGAGCCATGTGGGATTTAGATAGGGGCTTATTGACTTTGACTCCAAACGATGCTTTTAAAACTCTCTTAAATCCAGGGTCAGAACTCCCTGTTCATATGATTTGTCTGTGGCATATGAACTCAAGGAAAATGAACTCAGGCTGCTTTCATACAGGGGTGTTCTAAATTTCTGGGACCATAATAAAAAAGAGACACACTTTCCCTCAAAACATAAATTGGAGCCCAGCAAGTATGTTGGGCCCAACAGAGGCTTTGTAGTCTGACTGTTGCTGCATTGAAAGTGGGTGGAGACAGCCAGGGTTAAGGACTATACTTTCTTTTCTGATAGACACCAAACATATTCAAGGGCTGATGTGTTCTGGATATCAAAAACCTTAGTTATTAGCCTAGAGCATGCAAAGATACAACCAAAAACCTGATGGATCCAGCTGCAAGAGACCTTCTCTTCCTGTTGCAAAGAATGTTATCAAATCTCTTTCCCCACTCAGCTTGTCCTGTCTCCAGAGATCTGTCTCCCTAAAGACTCTCCAGCACAGAGGTTTCAAGCTCATTTGTTATGAGGGCCAGATCTGGCATAAATGTCACTTTGTCGGGCCGGGCCATGTGTGCCATAAAATTAACACAGGGTACCGGAGATATAAACTTTATAAAGATGATTTCAGATGCTGAAGGGCAACAGCCAGGTTGATTGGATTGGGTGTGACATGCAGAGCGGTTGTAGGAGTAGAGATATCAGCATTGGTAATGAGACAGGAAACCGAGGTTTCAATTTGGCACGAGAGGATTCAGTCCAGGAGGATGCAAAGAATAAATGGAAATAAGTCTGAAGAAATGAGCAGTGACTCATAAAAGCACATACCCTACCACAATTTTGTTAGTCTTTAAAGGTGCTACTGGACTCTTACTTTTTCTACTGTTATTACAAACCACAACATTCAAAAACCAGTGGGGGGACACTGAGTCCACGTCTTCGTTGAGTTATCTACCACTACTACAGGTGGGTGGCTGCTGATCTTACCAATTTACAAAGAACCACCTTTAGAAATGTGGGTCCTCAAAGCCATGAAGGGCCTTGTAGATGGTAACCAGCACCTTGAATGGAGCCCAGTAACTGGTGGAGTGACTGCAGGAAAGTTTATTCCTAGCATGAACACATATGAAGCTGCCTTATACAGACTCAGACCCCTGGTCTCTCAAAGTCTATACCATTAATTCAGACTAGCAGCAGCTCTCCAGGGTCTCAGGCTGGGGTATTTCATATCAACTACTGCCTGGTCCTTTTAACTGGAGATGCCACCGCAAAATATAGAGCCCTGAACAATCTTTGGATATCGTAAAGAGGTGCCCAAATAACAACAGCCAAATAACATCACTGGGGTAGGTATGAGGTGGCACACTCCCCAACAACTTGAACAGCCAGTTCTAAAGGGAGAGTGCAGGAAATTGATCATGGAGAAGGTTCAGGATTGTAAAACGTTTTCCAGAATATTTCATCACCAGCCAAAAGGTACAGTAAGCCAACTACATATTGATGCATGGAGACTTTCTGCAAGCTTATCCTTCCCCAGACCCACTGCAGTCAGGCTTTGCATGGTGGGGAGGGGGAGGATTAAAAAACCCTTCCTGTAGCCATTTATTATCAGGCTATAAAACATGATCAAGGAATGCACCTAAACACAGAGAGGAAAATTAGTAATGCATCAGTAATTCATGGTCTGTATGTGGGAACTGATCCCATCTCAGGATATTTCCAGAGGAGTCTGCAGCTTAACATTGCAGGATCAAATGCCTTTGTCTCTTGTAAACATCTTTCTATCCCGTACACTGGGATCCAGCAAAAAGTCTAAGCCCTGCATTTATTAGGGTTATGAATTGCTGTAATTAATGCAGCCATTGATTGCTTCCCCAACTTTCCCCTAAAGACCATTTCCATATGTAATTCATAGAAAAAGCATTCAAAATTGGGAGTCCAGGCCTCAGGGGCCACCAAAGTTGTATTCAAGGCTGGAGTGCACACTTTCTCAGAGATTAGTCCCTTGGCTGACCCACACATACTGAGAACAAGAACACAGAGTGGATCGCCCAACCCCTGCCAGGGCAGCTTCTCCCGGTGGCAGCGAGGGGGGCCTGTGGCTGAATCCTCATCCAGACTCCAGTGCCACCTTAAGACCGACCAACAAGGTTTTGTGCAAGGCTGGAATGCACACAGGGGCTTCCCTTCTCCCGTGGCTCCTTTGAAGGCAGAGGTATGGCCTGGGATGGGGGTGAAAATCCAACCCCCGCCAGCCATCCGCTTCTCCTGGGAGCAAACAGGTTAGAGCATGCAAGGCAAGAAAGCTGGAGTCTAGAGACTCCAGTGCCACCTTAAGACCATCAAAGTTTTGTGCAAGGAAGGCTCAGCATGGCCCTCGAGGCACTCCTGCTGGCCCCGGGAGATGGAAAGTCAGAGTAGAAGGGGCCCGATGCCAGCAAAATCCAGAGGAGATTTTATCTTTGGTCTGGATGACAGTCCAAGCCAGAGAAAAATTCTTGGACCCATAATGCTGACTTTGGAATGAAGGTGAATATTGGTTATGCTGAAAATTATATTCTGAATTGGTTAATTATGAACTTCTATGATATTATTACTAGTTTATATCATCCAGCACTTTTTTTAGCAACACAGAAGTATCAGTTCTGTTTTGCCGCTTCCTTCATTCTCTTTCCAGTTTGGTGTAGTGGTTAAGTGTGTGGACTCTGTCTGGGAGAACCAGGTTTGATTCCCCACTCCTCCACTTGCACCTGCTTGATGACCTTGGGCAAGTCATAGTTCTTGAAAAAGAGCAGTTTCTGTCAGAGCTCTCTCAGCCCCGCCTACCTCACAGGGTGTCTGTTGTGGGGAGGGGAAGGGAAAGGAGTTTGTAAGCTGCTCTGAGACTTCAAGTGAAGGTTGGGGTATAAATCCAATCTCCTCCTCCTCCTCCTCCTCCTCCTCCTCCTCCTCCTCTTCTTCTTCTTCCTCTTCTTCTTCTTCTTCTTCTTCTTCTTCTTCTTCTTCTTCTCCTCCTCCTCCTCCTCCTCCTCCTCCTCCTCCTCCTCCTCCTCTTCTTCTTCTTCTTCTTCTTCTTCTTCTTCTTCTTCTTCTTCTTCTTCTTCTTCTTCTTCTTTCTTTCTTTCTTTCTTTCTTTCTTTCTTTCTTTCTTTCTTTCTTAAAATAATATTTCTGCATTTATTCAGCAAACACACATTAAATAAAACACTGTGTCATCTTCCACAAATGTACAGGACTTTGTTATCAGTAGAAGGCAAAAGGGGAATTTTTAAGGCATTTATAACTGAGGATCATAATTTCCAAGTTTTTAATTTCCTTTTAGTGATGCCAGATATTCTGCACTGTGAATTTCAGTATTGTGAAATGTTGAGCACTGAACACATTCATCTTATAAACGTATCTGAAATATGAGACGTTTAATATAAGATTCATTTGAACTTACTTTGTGTAGAGTCTTATGTCTGTTCTGCCTTCCTGCGGTTTCCACTCATGTGAATTAATATTGCCACCTTGTGGTGGAAACCTGGTAATATATACATTTGTGTTTTCTGTCTACATAGATCCTTTCCAGTCCAGCTTCCGCCCAGGGCATGGGACGGAGACAGTACTGGTCACTCTTACTGATGACCTCTGAAGGCATCTGGATCAGGGCAGTGTGGCGGCACTGTTGTTGTTAGATCTGTCGGCCGCGTTCGACATGGTCGACCACCAGTTGCTGACCCATCGCCTCGCCAACGTGGGGATTCAGGGACTCGCCCTTCAATGGCTTTCCTCTTTTTTCCAAGGTTGGGGACAAAGGGTGGTGATAGGGGAACAGCAGTCCCAGAGACACCTTCCTGAATGTGGGGTGCCTCAAGGGGCGGTGCTCTCCCCGATGTTGTTTAACATCTACATGCGCCCCCTTGCCCAGATCACCCAGAGGTATGGGCTTGGGTGTCATCAATATGCAAATGACACACAGCTCTATCTGATGCTGGGTGGCCGGTCAGTCCCCAGCCCAGATGACCTGCACTGCGTGTCGCAAGCTGAGTCGGCTGCAGCTAAACCCGGTGAAGACGGAGGTCCTGGGCCTGAGTCGTGGTGGTTCGGGGCTGGGGCTCCCTCTCCCGACCTTCGATGGGGAGCCTTTGGTGCTGGCGCCAGAGGTTAGGAGTCTGGGAGTGCTCCTGGACTCCTCGCTAACTATGGAGGCCCAGGTGGCAGCCATGGCTAAGTCGGCCTTTTACCATCTTCAGCTAGCTCGGCAGTTGGTCTGCTTTCTCAACTGCGACAACTTGGCCACAGTGATCCACGCGACGGTCACCTCGAGGCTAGACTACTGTAATGCTCTCTACATGGGGCTGCCTTTGTCGCAAATCCGGAAGCTGCAGCTGGTGTAGAATGCTGCAGCCAGGCTGCTGATGGGCCTCCCTAGGCGGGAGCACATCCAGCCTGTGCTGAAAGCGCTGTACTGGCTGCCAATAGCGTACCAGATTCACTTCAAAGTGCTGGTTCTTACCTTTAAAGCCCTATATGGCCAGGGTCCGACATACCTAAGGGACCGCCTTTCCCCATATGTTCCCCAACGGGCACTATGGTCAGGGATGCAACATCTGCTGGTGACCCCAGGCTCCAAGGAGACCAGGTTTGCTGCAACCAGGGCCAGGGCCTTTTCGGTGGCAGCTCCTACCTGGTGGAATGAGCTCCTGGAGGAGATCTGGGCTCTGCGGGACCTCTCACAGTTCCACAGAGCCTGCAAGATGGAACTCTTCCGCCAGGCTTTTGAGTAGGAGCCGCCACTATTTTTACCATCACTATCTTTACCATCACTGCTAGCTGGTCCTGTGAGGAGCAAGTGACAGAGCTGCGTGGAGCTGACACCACTGAATTGGGAGTACCCCCTTTAAGATGCCATCGCTTTATCAAAGACTGAACATCCAGAGCACTTAATATTGTAAAGGATTGTTTTTAAGTTGTTTTAACTTATTTTATGTATTGGCACGTGCCCTATTTGTGAGCCGCCCTCTGAGCCCACTTGCAGGGCGGGCGGGCTATAAATCGAAATAATAAATAAATAAATAAATAAATAAATAAATAAATAAATAAATAAAATATTTTACATTTTTCATTTAGTATTCTCTTCCTAATGCCATTATATTTTCAGACAAAAACCTCTTCCTTTCAGAAGACTGTAGGATCTTGTTAAATAAAACCACTGAAAAGCCTGTGAGGGCACAGGAACAAGAAGGAAACCCTTACCTGAATGAACTTGAACAAAGTTTGAGTCCAGTGACACCTTTAAAACCAAAAAAGTTTAATTCTGGGCATAAGCTGTCGTGTACTCTGTTCTGTTGCTTCAGACCAACACAGCTACCCACCTGAAAGAAACAATTTGATTTTATCCATGGAACTTGATAAGTCACTTTGTGTTCCAACAATAGCTTGTGAACAAGACCTAATAGTGAAGACTCTGGAAAGTGCAGAAATGGATAAATTGACTTTGATGCTAAAAGGGCAAATGGAAGAAGATTTCATTGAACTATGGACTCATGACTGGATAAGAAAGAAATATAAAGACATGAACTTCTCAATAATGTAATATGAAGAAGCCTTTATGAACTTTTAAAATTTCACAGTCTATCCTTTTGCAATGTGAAATCATAAGTAGAGAAGATTTATATGCAGAAGACTCATTACTTTTGTTTCCTTTCCCTTCCCTATTCCTTTATACCCTAAAAATTTAATAAAGTATATTTTATATATGTATAAAAAAGATAAGTCACTTTGTTTAAGAAAAAATCATTGAATTTGCCCTTCCCCCCCTTAGGTATTAACCATGGACCTGTCATTGCGGGGGTCATCGGGGCTCAGAAACCACAATATGACATCTGGGGCAACACTGTTAACGTGGCTAGCAGGATGGACAGCACCGGCGTCTTGGATAAAATCCAGGTACGGCTTCCTTTCCTGGTGAGATCCCTGAAGCCGACACCTTCTGTGTGGCGCAGTGAGAAGCAGGCAGCCCCGGTTCGCAGAGGAAAAAGAGCCAAGGCCGGTCCAGGGGCTTCACTGGTCTCTGGTGTGCATTTCAGTCGCATCTGTAAAGGAGAGTATTCAAAGGATGGTCATAAAAATAGTGGTATCTCTGTTTCCCAGCCAGCCTCACAGAACATGAAGCTCATCACCACACGCAGCTAACAGTTAAAAACCACCAGTAGGCCAAAATGCAGGACTTTTTGTTAATGGAATATTGGCTCACCAGATTTCTGAGTGTCAGAAAATAAACATTTGGAGTAATTGTTTCTTTGGTTATGTAACAAAATGGCTGCCAGGCAGAGGCAGCAGTTTATCTTAAAATGGCTGCCAATCTGGTAGTCCTTCTGGAGCGGAGAGGTGCTCCATAGGGAACAATGGGGCTGCCATACCTCCCTACCTACGTTTCCCAGCAGCTTTGAGGAAGAAGTGCAGGAAAGTAGGGACCCACTCCAGGGGCAGAGCCACCCAGATAAAGGCTTCTGTCCATCCAGGGAGGGGCCAGTCTCAGCCTTCGTCTCGGCCTTGGATGACAGAACTTTGAGGGCTGCACCTAGGTGGGACTCCTGTGACCTCACACTCCGTGGGCCATCCTGGCCACTATAGATCATGGTGGAGAGCCAGGAGGGTAGCAGTATTGGTGACCAGTCCTGAGGGAGAGGCTGAAGTCTCACTCCCACAACAAGGAGGGGAAGAGCGGATCCCGTCCTGCAGCCCCCCACCACGGAGGTAGTCAGATCAGGGATCAGGGTGTGTCTCGGGACAGGGGAACTGCGGTTTGATCCTGCTCATTTTCTGCCCGGTTGTGTTGAAGTGCCTGTGTTGTGTCTGTGCCTAACCTTGTACATAGTTTAATTAAACCTTCTTTTTGAACTATAAAACCTGGTAGTGCTTGACCACATAGTCCTCCCCACTCATCATGTTACACGTGGCAAAGGAAGACCGGAAAGCCAAACGGGCCCAAATCAGAGAGGTCACCAACTCTCTGGCGGGCAACCAAAGAGTAAGGTATCCACTTCCCAAGGGTGGGGAATCAGCCAGAGGGGTCTCACCGTCCTCTCTAGGAAGGCCGTGTCAATTCAGTGAGTGGGGGCAGCGAATGAGGAAAGGAAATAGTCCCATCAGGCAGGGTGGGCAGGCGGAAACGGGGGCTTGTGAGCCACCAAACAGCTGCTCAGACTCCCAGGGCTGAAGGCGGGTCCCCATTTCACCACAGGTTAACACACACAGAAGACTCCCTGCTAGCTGTCATTTATATTAGTCGTAATAACTGTTCTTAGTTAGCCTAAAGATTATTATTGGGAATGGTTGGTATTTTATTGATCCCAAGAGATAATCTGTTTTTTGAGGTGCACATTGTGACCTTTGGAACATGATGTGGCCATCTCTCATGAGTACATGATTTTCCCTTGTACCCTTGCGGGCTCCACCCAATGGAGGCAAGAGAAACCGTGGGTTGGATCCTGCAGCTCTATTCCAGTAATGGCAATGCCTTCCCCCAGTGCAAGGCGCCTTCCTCTTGCATCGGCAGGAAGGCTCCTGGTGAGGTTGGAAAGGCAAGACCATGAGCAGGAACCGACCTCCTTCCGTAGGGCTCCTTCCCGCTGTTAAGTGAAGCCAGCAAGGGTTTGAGGGGAAGTCTTCGTACTTATTTTCCCAACTGTTCCCACTCCAGGGCAAAGAGGGGGGAAAGAGACTTTCTGATACAGCTAGATACCCAGACAGGATTGCTTCCTCTGTGCTGGGAAATACCTGGAGATCTCTGGGTGGAAGCGGGGGAAGGCAAAGTTTGGGGAAGGGCCTCAGCAGGGTCCAGTGCCCCAGAATCCTCTCTCCAAAGCAGCCGTTTTCTCCAGGGGAACTTCTCACTGTAGTCTGGAGATCAGGTGTAATGGTGGGAGCTCTCCAGGTATTACTCTCCCCCCCTTCTTTTTTTAGAAGAACATTTAAACCATTTTCTTGTATTTCAGGTCACAGAAGAAACCAGTAAGATCTTACAAACCCTGGGCTACGTTTGTACCTGCCGAGGCATAATTAATGTCAAAGGAAAAGGAGAACTCCAGACCTACTTTGTCCATACCGAAATGACAAAGTCTCTTTCACAAGGGACCGTCGCATCCTGAGATCCACCACATGGGTGTGGGCAGCCCCCCACCTTTTCTAGAGGAGAAGCATCACACATTTTTCTCTCTTTTCGGCCCATGCCACGAACATGCGTGTAACTTTTCTAGTCTATAGAAACGCTGCTGTAGTTGCAGCTACAGTTCCACCATCCGGCGTCGAGGCACCCCAGTAGTCTTAATGTTCTGGGATGGCTAACGTGCGCTTTCGGATGGGAAGAGATACGGCAACTGGCATCGTCAGCTATGACGCGGGAAAGAGGAAAAGAGACCTTAAGGACTTGTGACTCAAAAAGACAAAATGAAAAAAATGATAATGTTAAGGCTGAAAATGAAAATACAACAGTCCTATGGCGATAAACCAGAAAGGCATGAAAAGTTCTGGAATTTATGGTAGCTCCCCAATATCCTCCTTTAGTCCTGAATTTGTAATATCTGATTCTGTCCCTTCATCTACTACAACTTAGGATGTGTTCACCAGTTTACTCTCACAGCCACTGGCACAAAATGGAGCTCCTGACTGTCCTCCTCCTCCTCCAGAAGGAATTCACAAGAGGAGCAGGACCAGAATGTGTCCGATGTTTTAATGCCATTGTCTTTTGTAAAATTAACTCATTATTAAAAGTTTATATATGTCTTTAAACTTGGTTTTCCTAATTATTCTATTGTTTATTTGTGCAGGTATGCAGCAGAGTCTGCACATGTAAAGCTCAGCGGCGTAAGCAGGGCTTGGCTCTGGAAGATCTTGCAGCCAACGTTCCAACACCAAGAACATTTTATTTATTTATTTAAAGCATTGGTACGTCACCTTTCCACCCAACTCAGAATCCTCAAGGCAACAAGTGATCACAACATAAAAGGTTTTAAAATACAAATGGAATACACACACACACACATATATACACACACACAATCACCAGTGTTCCCTCTAAGCTGAGTTAGTGTGAGCTAGCTCACAGTTTTCTAGCCTCCGGCTCACACCTTTTTGCCTTGGCTCAGGAAGGAGGGCTCCAGAGCAATCTAATTAATACAGTAGCCCAATCACTCATTCACCTCTTTAATGCCCAGTAGCTCACAGAGTAGAGTTCTTGCTCACAGGACTCCACAGCTTAGAGGGAGCGTTGACAGTGACTGAAACACGCGAGCGTTCGGACACAGGCGCGCAGACAGGGAGGAGGGCTGGTGGACGTCAGCTGGTGGTGGTGGGGAGTGCAGGGAAGTCACAGCCGAGCGGGCCCGGTTCATAAGGCAGCAGGCAGCCTTTCAGGTTGTGGTTTAAAATGTTTCCCTTGCAGAGTTGTGATTTTCACACAGCTTTCCGTGGCTGGAATGTCTTTTCACCAAAAACTCAGATTTCGTCATCGTGGCTAGGCCTTAGGCTTTCTTTCAGGTTGCTTGCTTCTCTGTACAAAGGCTGGTGGATATATTAACTGTCATCTAACTTTGAATTACAAGGGATCTCAGTGCGAAAGAAGCAAAATCCTTGTGAAAGGAACCAGTCATAATCCAAACGTAATTTAATTACTTTATTTCAGCTGTCCAGCAATGGAGAGTTTAAGACAACAAAGTTCATTCCTTCATTTTGGCTTCTTATTACAGATCCCTAACCCAAGAGGATAAATTCTAAAATAAAAATTCCAAAACATAATTTCTTCGATAGTTCCTCAGCTCAAAACCCCCCCAAAAACTAGCCCTCCCCTGAACAGAAAACATGATAAATCCTAACATCTCACTTCGGCGCTAATTCCTTACAATACTAGATTGCCAATTAGAATAATCTCATCAATTTCCAAGAGTAATATGATAAGAGCAGTATGAATTGGCCACCTCATCTAATTGGAACAATTAGCTCAAGGGATTTTACAGCAGCATTCTTCTAGACCCAGTGGAGGAGGTATACGATTACCTGGGGAAGAGCAGAGAGCCAGTGGCCTCTCCCCTTGCATTTCAGAACTCTTCTGCCAGCTTTATACCCTTTTCAGTGTATCTTCCCTCTCATACCGTAAACTGACATCACCCAGGCCAGATTTGTTATACAACCAGTGCTGAATTTTTCCAGTTTGTTGTTGATGGTCTCCCAGAATAGACATGTGAAATTTCACAAGAACTCTTTGCCTGGTCATGTTGAGTTTAAGGGAAAACCCACAAATTCCACATGGATTCCTCTTAATCTGTATGTGTCGTGTCACCCTTTTTGGCTTTCTTTGTTACCCTTTGAAATGCCAGGAATTGAGCTCCTGGATCAGTTTTGGTCCACCTTCCCCAAAGCTCATCGCAGAACGTTAGGACGTTTCCTAACTACTGTACCTAATGCCAATCAGACCATATCTTAGATGTGACACCTCTGGGCATGTCAGGTCGTGAAACTGGCCCAAACAGTCACTGAAGAAACTGCCCTCGAAAACAAGCTATAGGGAGAGCCATCCCCTTATGCTCACACTGCTCCTCAGAAGTGTCCTTTTAGGCTCCCCTGGCTGATAACATGAAATTTCAACAAATGTATAGGGAATATAGAATGATAGAGTTGGAAGGGACCTCCAGGGTCATCTAGTCCAACCCTCTACACAAGGCAGGAAATTCACAAATACCCCCAGTGACCACTGTTCCATGCCCAGAAGATGAAGAACAACCTCCCGGATCTCCAGCCGAGTTGGCCTGGAGAAAAATTGCCTCCTGACCCCAAAGTGATGATCAGCATTCCCCTGGGTGTGTAAAACTGTACACTATACTTCTGTTGATACTGTAGACCAACCATGTCTCTATAAGAACTGTGACCACATAGCAAGAGGGTTTAAATGAATAGGGAGAATGTAGTGTGTGACTTTTGACATTCCAGGTTGTACTTTAGGAAATTAAGTTAATCCTCACAGCCTTATGTGTTCATTTGAGTATTTAAAACCCTGGTGTCAAAACACCTCACCAATCTTCTTATGTCTCTCAGTTCCCTTGAATCACAACCTGACTTGACTTACTTACATCAAAGTACTTTAATCATTAAACCCTCAGGACCGATATTGGTGCAAGTGAGATTTTCCCTCCAGAAGTTGGAATGCCTCCTTTCTGTGAAAAACCATAACCCAAATGCTCCATGTTGCATCCATGCTTCATCTCTCTTTCTCCCAAACGTGGTGCATGCCTCAACTGTTCCCAGGTGCCCTGACTTCTGACCTTCTTCAGTGCTACAAACACACCAAGCTTTGCCCATGCCAGATACAGAGCAAACACCAATACTCGAAGGCCCAAAATCTATAGAAGCTATGTCCCGAAATGTCTGCCAGTATTTTCCAAATGAAAAATTTCACACCAAGGCCTCAGGCCTGCATTTTAGTTCTGTGTGCCCCTGGGCTTGTAGATTTGTTGCATACATCAAGGTCCGCTGGAATCCCTAGGCATAACAGGCTTCCCTTGCCCAAATTCCACTCTAAGTTCTGAGACCAGAATCAGTTCTGCACCCCAAATGAACATGTATTTGCTCATCTTCCACCCTGCTTCTATGACTCATGGGCAGGACACCCCCTTAACTTCCGGAAGCCCCGTTTTGGTCCCTGCTGCACTCGGGGATTTCAGCAAGCACTTCCCTTATCTTTACAAGACTGAGTTTATAACCCTATCAGAACTAGAAGTGTGGTGTGTTTTTGTTTTACTGCAAGATTGAATTTTCAGCTTGTGGACCTCTCAGCCATTCTGGTTCAATGGCACCAGGAACAGACCAAAAACAGACCCTGGTTCTATTTCCCTTAACCCTTTCCTTGTGCCTTCAGCCTGCCCCCCCTTCCCGGTCAGTGACAATAAGTGCAACCAAAGCTCACATTACAAGCCTGAATCAATCATGAGAGAAACTTTCTGCAGCCCTTCAGTGGAGCTGGGTCACTTCGTGTGGGTCCCTTCCTCACCTCCCGGAGGCCTCACAAGGACATCTCTGCCCGTGATGGCTGCTGCATATATCAGAAAGGGTACTGCTTTCTTTCATCCCCAAGACACTGGCTTTGTCTTTGATGCAGTGTGTCAGTAACATCGCTCTCCTTCTCTACAGATTTTTGTGCATTGTGGCTGTCCTTCCTTGACCTGCCTTTAAAGCTCATTCCATCAACAGCTGCCTTTCTCGGTCTTCCAGCCCCCCTTAGATGTTTGACATCACAGTGGACACAAGAGTGTGTCTCTTAGTAACCAGAGAACTCGACAGCAGCAACAAGCTGGGGGGAGAGTATTGGGACCCAGCCAGTCTGCCTGCCTGCCTCCCAGGAAGAGAAGTTTAGCTTGGCTATACGATGCAAGGAGCCCAGGAGGAGGAAGAGGAAGAGGAGGAGGAACAGGAGGGTGCCAACGAGACACTGATCCGGAAACATCAGCTGCCACTGTCTGCGCAATCTGCTTTCAGCTACATCCCACCCCGGCGCACAGACCCCCCGAGCTCAGTTATTTTCACCAAGAGTGCAAGGTACAGAACGGGGGGGGGGGGGTCCAGTTGGAGGGCAGAGGAGTGTGATGGAAGAAGGTGGGGAGAAATGAGGGGTGCAAAGTCGCTGTGTCAATCTGTTGGAGCAAAATAAAACACAAGTCCAGTGGCAGCTTAACGACTAGCTGCCTTTTATTTCAGAATGCTCTCTATAGCCCCCCTTTTAGGCAATTTTTGTAAAGTTAAAATACAAAGAAACTATTATTCCTGAATTTAAAAGAAGAAAAATTAACACATTTTAAAATTGCATAAATTAAAACGCACTGAACATTCAACAGGATCACTTCTTGGTTATCCTAATGCTGAATTAATGCCTTGAATCTTAAGAACAGCTGAAGTATATTTGGCAACAGCTGGAGTGGTGCAAATTGCATTCCCAGGCAGATCAAGTACGTGGTAATCCTCTGAGCCAGTTTGGTGTGGTGGTTAGGAGCGGTGGACTCTAATCTGGGAGAACCGGGTTTGATTCCCCAGTAATCCACATGCAACTGCTGGTGTGACCTTGGGTCAGTCACAAGTTCTTTCAGAGCTGTTCTCTCAAGGGCAGTTCCCGAGAGAGCTCTCTAAGCCCCACCTACCTCACAGGGTATCTGTTGCGGGGAGGGGAAGGGAAAGGAGTTTGTAAGCCGACTCCAAGTGAAGGGCAGGGTATAAATCCAATCTCCTCCTCCTCCTCCTCCTCGTCCTCCTCCTGAATGGCCAGAGAAGGTTACAAGAAGAGAGTTCTTTGCATGCAAAGAAAAAAAGTGTGAGGTTTTCAGGGACCTGAAGCCCACGTGGACAGAACATTTGGCTACATGGGGTGTTGAAAAACCTACCATATAGGTCTGGTAGTTGAAATGGGCCAAGGAGGAAAAGCGGCAATATGAAGGAACAGTAAGAAAATGTAGCTACTTATTTTTGGCAAAAGAGGTTGAGGGCATAAGGTAAATTCATCTGCCCGCTGTTGTAAGCAATGCTGGCATCAACAGTGGGCAGAGTGGGGCACATGCTGAGCCCCACCCCTGCTGTGAAGTAATTGTGTGTGTTTCTTCCCGCACTGCAAACTTCACACCTCAATGGAGTGATGAATGGCAACTTTTATTGCTTTATGGCGATGGATGCTAAGTTCTCACCAAAGCCATTATTCACACACATTTCCCCTTTCATTGCTAACAGCAAGTCAGTGGACATCAAGGAGATCTATTTTGGAATTTCTGCATGTCACAGATACAACAGGAAAAAGGTCTTTCAAGTGTTGTGTTGAACAGGGTGACAGAAAGGTATGGCTTGTTGGTATGTAACATTAGTGGCCAATGCTACGAGAACGGCGCCAGAGGAATGCAAGGCATTCTAGGGAAAAAAGGCAAGACATTCTTTGTACTTTGTTCTCATTTGGAGAGCCAGTTTGGTGTAGTGGTTAAGAGCAGCAGACTCTAATATGGAGAACCTCACTTCTCCACATGTTGCCAGCTGGGTGAGCTTGGGTCAGTCACAGTTCTCTCTGAACTCTCTCAGCCCCACCTCCCTCCCAGGGTGTCTGTTGTGGGGGGAGGAAGGGAAGGAGATTATAAGCAGCTCTGAGACTCCCAGTGAAGGGTGAGGTATAAATCCAACTCTTCTTCTTCTGCACTCTTGGAAGTTTTTTGACAGGAATCACACCTCTTTACCTCCTTTTCCCCCATGGAGTGAATCTATACTTGACTCGTAACGGAATCAACCCTCTGCTTTAGCACCCACCCCCAATAGGCACAGTTGCCCAGAAGAGAGACTAGTATCCTTCCTTCTATCAGATCTCCACCCTCATATCACCTTTGCAGTGGCAAGGTTTCTCTCTATTGCTATGAGGGTTAGAGAATATAAGGTATCTCTTTTCATATATGCCCTGGAGAGCCTTGCACTCCACTGAACACCTTCTGGTTGTCCCTGGCCTGAAGGACATCTGCTTAGCCTCAACCAGGGCCAGGGCCTTTTCTGCCCTGGCCCCCACCTGGTGGAACACGTTCCCAATTGAGATCAGGGCCCTGCAAGATTTGCTACAATTCTGCAGGGCTTGTAAAGCGGAGTTGTTCTGCCAGGCCTCTGGTTGAGAGGGTGGATTTTTTTTAATCATCTCAGCCCTGCCCATAGTAGGCCTACAGATGCCAACTATCCTACCAACCTCTAACAAGAAGTATATTAGAATGCTCTGGATAGATGTTGTTTGCTGCTGTCATCTTGTTTTTATTTAATTGGTTTTAATTGTATATTTCTTGTTTTATCCTTGTTGTGAGCTGCTCTGAGCCCATTATGGGATAGGGTGGGATATACATGCAATAAATAAATAAAGGTTAAAGCTCTGGTGGGATTATTGTCTTTGTATATTTACAATTTGTGGGGTTTATTATTATTTTTTTCTTTTTTAATCTGTGCCAATAAAGATTTTGACTGACTGCCAACATCATAGTTTGCCCAGAATGCCCAAAAACCTTGGGCCAGTCCTAGTAAACTTGTGGGTCACCCTACCAAAAACACGGAGACCATTGCCTGTCCAGGACAAGGCGGCAGACACAGGGCCATTGAAAGCCTGTCAAGGGACAGCCCTGCCTTGCCAGCAGCCCTCACTAAGCCTCTGGACAAGAGGATCTCTGGATTTCCATCTACCACCTTAAAAATATATGTGATTATTACAATTGAATGGGGGGGGGTTACCTGTGGTTTACCATTATTTTAATAGCTATCAAAGGCTTTTACTTATAAAAAGTTTGCTGACCCCAGTGTCAGTTGAATAGGGTACTGCTTCACAAACCAGTGAGTTCATGAGGCATGTTTTTTCTCTCCTCCATCCCAACCCTCAATTATTTTAAGCCAGGAACGGTTTCCTTGTATGACTGCATCTTTAAAAGACCTGTTGGCTATGATGCGAAACTCCATCGATGTGACAGAGAGCATGCGAAGAGCAGAGGACTTCATATCAACGATGAGGTGACTCAGTTGTGGACTTGGCAGGATGTGTGGTACAGCTTCTTGACATTTCCTCTGGGGTCCTCAGACGGGTGAACCTACCTGTGAGGTAGGTTAGGCTGAGAGTGTGTAGACTGGCCCAGGTTCACCCACCAAGAAGGTGCTCCGAGACTCCTTGTTAATCATTTTAACCAGTGATCCTAAACTCAGATGAGGAAGTTAAAATTAAATTAAGATTGTGGTCACATGTGCCAGATAAACGGGGGGGGGGGAGCGAGGTTATTCCCTCCGGAGGAATTTGACCCACAATTGTGCCATCACACAGTCCTTTGAAGCTGCGGGGGCAGCCCAGCACTGCGTGATCAGACACAACCGCAGGTGAGTTGGGTTTTTGTTTTGCCATTTGTTTCCGATTCGCTTAAATGGGGAATTGATGAATCGCACCTCCACACTGAGGGCTCCCTACGGAGTGTGCGATGATGCGCATACTGAGAAGGGGGGAAAAAACAACGGCACGGAGCCGGGATGTCCTGATCAGACCATCCCGTCGCCATGAGAGAGCGCTGGAGTGATCAGACAGGGGAAAGTCCATCCATGGCCCATAGCAACCCATTTGCTACTGGACTTTCCCCGGTGTCTTTTAGCTCCGCTTCTACGTCGGAGCAAAACGGGTTGTTGACGGCTGCAGGGTGCTTCCCAGATGTTGTTGTCTGATCGCGTCCTTTAAATCTGCCCAGCATCCGCACCAATGGCGGGGCTAATTGTGCGTGTGATCACAGCCTAAAATTGGTTCCAAGCAGTGGGCGTGATCCCTCTTGACACTTGCCTTTTCCGAGGCTTTAGGCAAGCCACTTCCTTGCAGTCTCAAGTCCCTCCATCTGTAAAATGCAGGGGAGAGTAAAAGGACTGACCTACCTTACAAGCAGAACAAGAAAAGGCACCTTAAAGGCCAAGTGATATATTAAAGCATCACCTTTTGACAATCCAAATGTCATTTTTTCAGAGGCATGAAATATTACAACTTTGTTGTAAGGACTAGTTAAACAAGGTAGTATGAAACATTTTCAGAATGTTTAAAGCGCTGCTGAGTATTATTATTAGCAGTAACTGTTTTATTGCAAAGTAGCTGTTTTATTGCAAATGAATTTCAGAAACAGACTAGAATGGGAGATTGCTGAATTACAAGTTATTACCACACTTGTGACAATGGAACCCCCAAGGCTTAACAGGGATAACAGGTTCTTATCTCACTACTCATGCTAAGTCACTTCGTTCTCACATCCATTTGTTAACTCTTTTATTATCTGTATGCGAATCTGCTGCTATTCACAGGTCTTACTATCTGTTTTAATCCAATCTTAGCTATACTTATTGCTTAGTTACTTATGCATCTTGATTCTAATTACCCCTTCCTGGCAACTAACCCCTAATGTAATGGTTGGCGAAGTCTGTTTAAATGTGTCTGAAGAAGTGTGCATGCGCATGAAAGTTTATACCCAGAATTAAACTTTGTTGTTCTTAAAGGTGCCACGCAGGGCTCAGACATTCTTAGTAACTGATTTTGTACTGTTGGAGAGACTGAAAGTGGCTGTGAATGGCTTGTAATGCTAGCATTGGCCTAACACCTAGGAGGCCTGGATTCAGATTTCTGTTCATCCGTGTAGCTCCTTGGTTGTTGTTGGGCCAGTCAGTGTCTCTCAGCCTGACCGCCCTCAAGGGCCTGAGGCTAAAATGGAGATGGGGGTGGGGTGGGGGGAGCAACATACACTGCCTTGAGCTCTCTGGAGGGAAGGCAGGATCAAAATGTAGTAGAAATAAATCTCTGATGTGAAACTCTGGAAGCACCATGCATTGATTCCAGCAAGAACGCCGTGTGATGTTTTTGTTCCAGGCACAAAAATGTTTCAAGGAAATGTCAGTGATTAAAGGCAGGCCATAAAGCTAAGGAACAGATCCAAAGGGAAATGGGGACACCTGACAGAAAGCACTGAGACACGTGAAATGGGGAAAGCACATCAGGCTGAGCACAGCTGGGATAAGAGACGGCAACTCCGAAGTTCTCCTCATGTGGATGACTTCATATTTTAACCAAGCTTATTTATATGAAGAGGCTCACATTTGCAAAATACTTGCGAATACAGGGGGAGCCAGAGAGAGCCAGCGTGTAGCCTGCTAGCCCAGGAGGCCCAGATGCTGGGCTGGCCGTCCCCCTTCAGCCTGACATCTGCCTCACAGGGTGGTTAGGAGGATAAAACAGAGGACAGGAGGAAGAGGAGGAGGCAAGCCCCGCCCTCGGTTTCTGCTGGGGAGAACAGTGGGGTGTAAGCGAACTAGATAAGTCCTGAGAACAAAGTCAGAGTCCGGGGGGGGCACCGTTAAGACCAACAAAGTTTTATTCAAGACTAGGAGTAAGGCCCGTTGTGGAAATAAATACAACAGGCTCTAGAAAGAGGCTCTGGGAGAGTGCCCTGGCTTTGGTCACACAGTGTGAATTTGCTGTGGTGACCTCAGCAGGGTATAATGACAGAGACCACCATTTTCTCCAGAGGAGCTGATCTCTGCTACCTGAAGAGCAGTTGTAGTTTTGAGTGATCTCCAGGTGAGGGCAACAATTGTTACCCAGGAGGAAATGGCTGGTTTGGAGGGTGGAGTCTATGGCATTCCACCTGCCTGAGGTCCCACCCCTCCTCAAACCCCACCCTCTCCAGGCTCCACTCCTCAAATCCCCAGGAATTTGCCAACCTGGAGTTGGCAACCCCATCTCCTTCCCAGCTAACCATCAACCTACTGTTACCTTCCCCTCTGACTTCAGCTGACTTCTGCCCTCTCTCCTGCAGAGCAGTTGTAATTCTGAGTGCTCTCCAGCCCTCACCTGGAGATTGGCAACAATGGTTCCCCATGAGGGACTGGCTGGTTTGGAGGGTGGAGTCTATGGCATTATACCTGTCTGAGACCCCACCCCTCCTCAAACCTCACCATCTCCAGGCTCTACCCCTCAAATCTCCAGAAATTTCCCAACCTGGAGTTGGCAACCGTATCTCCCTCCCAGCCAATTGTCAACCTACCGTTATCTGCCCCCTGACTTCAGCTTTCCATCTCCTCCCCCCTCCCTCCTGGAGAGCAGTTGTAATTCTGATTGATCTCCAGCCCCCACCTGGAGATTGGCAACAATGGTTCCCCAGGATGGAATGGCTAGTTTGATGGGTGGAGTCTATGGCATTGTACCTGTCTGAAGTCCCACCCCTCCTGAAACCTCACCCGCTTCAGGCTCCATCCTTCAAATCTCCAGGAATTTCCCATCTGGAGTTGGCAACCCTATCAGGACTGGCCCCAATGAGTTTTCTCCCAAAGGCCAAAACAGGTGACAGGAACAAGCTTGGTTGCCTACCAACAGGCACTGAGGGGGAAGTAGGGTTACCAGCTCTAAGTAGGAAAATACCTGGAGATTTGGGGGGTGGATCCTGTGGAGGGCAGCATTGGGGGGGGGCGGAAGGACTCAGCAGGGTATAATGCCATAGGGTCTACCCTCGAAAGCAGCCATTTTCTCCAGGGGAACTGATCTTGGTCATCTGGAGATCAGTTGTAACAGCAGGAAATCTCCAGGTCCCACCTGGAGATTGGCAACCCTAGGGGAAAGACAGCTGCACAGCAGGGGGTGGAAGAGAATGGTTTGATGGCCACTGGGCCCAAGATTGGCAACAATAGTTCCCCAGGAGAAAATGGCTGGTTTGGAGGGTGGAGTTTATGGCACTGTACCTGTCTGAGGTCCCACCCCTCCTCAAACCTCACCCTCTCTGGGCTCCACCGCTCAAGTCTCCAGGAATTTCCATACCTATAGTTGGCAACTTTATCTCATCCCCTCTCAGCAGCCTCTTCCTAGGCAAAATTCTGTCTTTCTCATTAGCGGGGAGCAAAGCAGTTTACTTCATTCTTTTCGGCTTTGTGATCTGTACAGCAGCCCCGTAAGGCAGGTTAGGCAGAAAGTCTCTTGTTGGTCCAAAATCACCCAGGCAGTTTCCATAGGGATGCTCCTGCTGAACAGGAGCAACCAGCCAGGCCTAGGGTTGCCATTGCCAACAAAGACAAATTGATGCAAAGCAGGATGGAAAAGTCTCCATATCTCTATTTTGCCTTCAATTGGTTTTGATGCCAGCAGAGTGAGAAAATGACAGAGGCGCTCTGGGTGGGTGCCCCATGGTAAATGCACCAAACAATTCCTAAAGATTTTCCACTGTGTCGATAAATCATTTTCTACACTCACAGTGTCCCCTGCCAGAATTAGTACCAGAGCTTTTTTTTGCCTTGTGGTATTTTGCTTGTGGTATGACCTGTATTTTTTGTGGTGTGGCATGGTTGTGTTATTGGGTTTGTTTCTTTTGAAGGGGAAGTGTTGTGAGTGAGGACATATTTCACCTCAGAATACAACAGGTTGCCTAAACAACTGACCATTCCAACTGTCTTGCGGTGGGGGGGGAATTTGAGGTGCGAAATGGAGTGAAGTCCAATCAGTTTCCGTATGCAAATTAGCTTGAAATGCTGGCCCAATCAGAGAAGAGTGGCCTAGGCTGCAGTGGGTGGGAGAGAACTCAGGCAACGCAGCTAGTGGATAGGGACAGATTCTGAGCGACATACCAGGGAGCGAATTGATTTTGCCAAGCATAGAACCTTGCCAGACCACTACCCTTTTATTTAATAGGACAGGATATGAGCTTTCGTTGGCACGCCCACCTCGTCAGATGATGAGACGGGATTACATATAGATGTACATATGGGTGGCTTGTTAAATTAGCATGCAAAATAGTGAAGATGTATTTTTTAAACAGATCAAAAGAATGACAAGCTCAGTTCCTGGTCATCACCTGTTTCGGTTCAACTGGGGGGGAGGGGGGCAACATAGGTAATAAACATGTCAGAACTGGAGACTGATGTGCCCTAATTTGTGAGAATCCCGTCTTTAGGCCCCCCCATCCACCTTGATCTAAAGAAGTCCTAACCATGCGGAACCTTCTCCCACCTCAACACGCCCTTCTTTTTGCAGGCCACGAAGGCCTAGCCGTCCTTTGAGTGGTCCCACCCTCCCCCACCCCCGAAAACTGCTCTACGAATCCACCCAAGGCAGGATACGGAGCAGCTCCAGCTCCTCCCGCGCCCCGGGAGCCTCTCCCGTTGGGTCTGTGGCACGGCCCGAGGGCCCTTCTGGCGGCAGCTGGTGGAGTCAGCCAGTGTCCTAAAGGGCACGTGAACGAGAGAGAAGAGTAGTGTAAGCTGTGGCGAATTTGTCTCCAGTTTTGACGATAAAGACAGCGGTCATGGCTACTGAGAAATAGCTCTCCACATGTTATAACCTTTTCTGCAGTTGGATTTAGAAGCAATGCTCCCTCTAAGCTGTGGAGTCCTGTGAGCAAAAATTCTGCACTGTGAGCGACTGGCATTAAAGTTGTGAGCGAGCGATTTGGCTCCTGCATAAAGCAGTTTGCTCTGGAGCCCTCCGTCCTGAGCAAAGGCCAAAATGTGTGAGCTGGAGACTAAAAACCTGTGAGCTAGCTCACACTAATGCAGCTTGAGAGGGAACACTGTTTAGAAACCCTTTGGCTGTGTTGAATCGATGGGGACCAAAGGACTTCCCATGAGGAAGGGCCCGTCGGCAAGAACCACTTGGGTCCAGTAACAGCCCACCAGCACCATAACTTGGGGCATCCCTAGAAAACACTATCCAGTGTTGAATGGTCGCCTCTCAACCTAACATTTAGATAGACTTACTGGTGGGATCCCCCTGCCTCTTAGAGCCCGTGGTGTGGAGCAAGGCCAGGGACACTTGCAATGTGCTGATGTATTTAAAGTGTCGGACTAGGATGTGGGTTCAAATCCTCACTCTGCCACGGAAGCTCGTTGGGTGACCTTGGGCCAGTCACATGCTCTCAGCCTAGCCAACCTCACAGGCTTGTTGTGAGGATAAGACAGAGGGGAGCAATGTAAGTTGTTTTTGGTATAAATGAAATGAATAATGTCAAGAGAGAGCTACATGTGCCTAAACGGTAGCAGCGAGAGAGAGGGGAAAATTCAATACCTGGCCGCCATTTTTAACAGCATTTGTGTGTCTACCTCTGCCCTTTCTCACTTTTTTTGGGGGTGGGGGTGGGGGGGGTGTCTTGCCACACCAAGGAATAACATTTAAAAATGTTCTTGCAGGAAAAAGCAAGACCTGTGCCCGTCTTAGACTCCTCTGTATATGGGAGACGCATTGAAAAGCCTGTGGAAGAGCTGATCCGAGACCACGTGCGCATTAACCATGTGCAAGCCGAGTTCTACAGGAAAAATGGGATCACTTGCTTGGTCGAAAAATCTAACCAAAGCATTGACCCAATCTAAGGCCCCTGCCCCAGCACGGCGTGAGAATGTCCCTTTGCCTCGGGGTCAATCTCTCCTTCCCCCAGTCCTATTCTTTCTAGGTTGTTGATGTGATTTTGGATCCCTTCCAATGCTGTGCGACATCCAAGAATTCATTATAGGATTTTTACGCTAAATTAAATGGCCCATGCCTTGCTTTGGTGTGCTACAGACTATAAACTTGAGCAATTAGCAGCTTAATTGTTGTGAAAGCATAACATCAGATGATGTTATTGAGGAAGGGATGCAGTTACTGCTACGAAAAGAGGATTTGGGTTGTATCTGGCACATCCCTGCTCAGTGAAGTAAGCTGTGTGTCCCTCCATCAGTACCTTCCTCGTCCTCTTCTCGAGAACTGCTAAAGATCTGCAGGGTATAAGGCCAATTCATACCACAAGAACCAGATCTTAGAAACAGACAAAGCCAGAGCAGTCACCTCCTACCCTTGCTCAATTGTGACTTTGTTTTTAGCCTTGGAATCCACAATGGTGTCTTATTGAACCAGTTATAAAGCAGACTTTCTCCTCAATGCAGCTGCAGAAAACTTGTATGGTTTTTCTGAACCTTTGTCTCCCATGAACAATTAAGACCCACCTCAGCTAAGGAAAGATATTTCAACTGGACTTCATGAGAGACCTGCACGATTTGTGACCGCCCCCCCTGATCACAGCCCACCCGGAATGTTCTGGGCTCTGTGCCAGATGCCGGAGACGGTTGCACCTTCTCTGGAGAGACCAAAGAGCCCCCATGCATTCGGTCTCCAGCTGGCGCATTATGCTGCAGAATCCCTTGCAAACGAGCTCTTCTTTCCCCGTTGCCCGTATTAGCTACTTCGCCTTACTAGGTTTGCTGGGCATTGTAAGTCAGGGTGAAGGCCATTTCACACAAGCAGGTCAGTGGCTTCAGAGTGTGTCGGAGCAAAGTCTTCTAGCTTTAGGTCTCATGCCCTACTGAACAGCGAGCCTGGCCCATGGTCCACAATCGAGGGGTGGTTCTTCCCTTTTATGAAATACAAAGAAATATGCACTCATTCCCTGGGGCATAGTTGGGTGATGTCACATGAGTACATTCACATCACATTGTTAGCATTTATTTGATGGCACAGAAAAATCTCAAAACAACCCAAAGTCAGATGTTGGCTGCTCACAGCGGTGAAGTGGTACTACTGGGTCTGAACAGGCAAGCAAGGCCCCTTTAAACATTTTTTTTAAAGAAATATATTCCCAAAATGAACCTTTACATGTAAATTGCTACACTGCTTTCCTGTAGAACATTTTTTTAAGTTTTGTAGTCGTAGGCCCATCAAGTGGCTTGGTCACCCCAGAACCAATCCTGCTGTGTAGCTGAGCTGGCCAGAGGGGAAGGGATCCAGCAGCCCGCAGCGGCACGGAGTCCAGTTCAAGCCCACGATCAGCCAGCCTCAGACCGAAGCCACCCGCTGCCTGCTTCAAAGAAACACCCATTCATTTGGGGTGTGAAGGTCGCTCACATAAATTCCACTGTATTTTCTCTTTTTTATGTCGTTGAAAGACAGATCCAAACTAAAATAATCTAAATGGGGACTGGTTTTTTTTTTAAAGAAACAAACAAACTAGCTTATCAAATCTAGCATTTTAAAAAAAACCAAAATAAAGTCCTTTTCTGCAGTGTTATTTGGATTTGGTGGTGTCACCAGCTGAGTCTGTAGGAGTTGGGGAAAATTTTCTTGTGTAGATAGTCCACTATATCGGTTTGGCTTCCCAGCAATTCAAATTCAAAGAATGGAATCTAAGAAGGTCAGAAGAAGGGAGAAGCCGTTAGTCAAGCCATGGCATTAGATGGACAGACAAAGCACTGTTCATTCGATTCTCTCCCACGCATCTGGCCCCTCTGCAGTTTCTTCCCAGGTTTTAAAGGATTGCGACCTGGGCACCAAAGCACAGCCCTTCCAATCCCCTGAAGGATGAGAGGAGGCAGCGGCAGCTGCTGCCACCCGGTTGACCCCCGCTGCTGGAAGCAGATGCCAGGCCCAGGGGCTGAGGGGGGGAAGGGGGGGAACGGCAGCCCCGGAAGGAGCAGCGGTGGCCGGACTGCCTCTTGCTTTCGTGGGTGATCCATAAAAGCTCAGTGCCCAGTCTGCAAGGAGAAAACTCTCTGGGGTTTGCTTTAATGCTGGCATTTCCGTGGTGTGGTGGTCAAGAGTGGCAGACTCTAGTCTTGAGTTTGATTCCCCCCTCCTCCTCCTCCTCCTCCACATGAAGGCTGCTGGGTGACCTTGGGCCAGTCACGGTTCTCTCAGAGCTCTCTCAGCCCCGCCTGCCTCACAGGGTGCCCATTGTGGGGAGAGGAAGGGAAAGGCCATAGCAAGCTGCTCTGAGGCTCCTTAGCGTAGAGAAAAGCAGGGTACAAAAGGTTTGATTTATTACGTTTTTATCCCACCCTTCCTTCAAGAAACTCGGGGGGGGGGTTCGTCCGTACGGGTCCACCTCTCGCAACAGAGCCCCAGCAAGTGTCACGTGTCAGAGTGCTGACTGGACCTGGGCCCTCCCACATGCCAACCGGTCCCAGATTTACTTATTTTTTTTAAAAAAATCATGCCCCTGCTCACCAGACAGCTTGCTAAGTAATAATATAATAAAATCATAAAAAACAGTCATATGAAAATTATTGATAATAAAACAAGCCCTAAAACCAATCCAGGGGATAAAAAATTGCATAACAAACACTCAGTAGTCTAAAACAACATCCATAAAATAGGCTAAAAACAACCATAAAAACAGTGAAAGAAGATGGATGCGAAACCCAAAGGGGGGGGAGATGCTTTGGCCTGGTCTCTAAAAGACAATAAGGGAGGTTCCAGGCAAGCCTCAGGATGGTGGGAGGGGGTGGGGGAGAGCATTCCAGAGGCGAGATGCCACCACCAAAAAAGCCCTGCCTCTGGACATCACCTGCCTCAGCTCTGTCTGCAGGGACACAGGGCTTGGCAAAGTAGTTGTCCTATGGCTGATTTTGAAGACTTACCTGTACCACTTCATAACCAACCAGCTTCAGGTGCCTTCTCTTAATGGCTTCTTTTCCAAGGAGGTTATGACTGTTGATGCAAAACCTCTTCTGATCATCAATACAGAGAGCTATTCTGTCAAACCACACACAGAACAAGATTAAATCACACACAAAACAGGATTAAACTTATTACAATCAAATACATTTATCTGGGGGGCAAAGCAAGGAGCAGGCCATTTTCAGGCCTTGTGAGCAGCCAGTGGGGCGGCGCTGCTGTTCCACTCGCGCCCGATGGTCAAGGGGGACCATCCCGCCTCAGTCTCAGGACCACGATGCTCTGCGGGATGGCTCCACCTCAAAGCGTTCTTGGGGGTCCTTGTGGGATCCGGCCACGGGGAGGGAACCTCCAGCGAGCCCCGCAAAGACCGGCCCTCGGCCCCCCATGAACCCCAGAGGCCCCCGACACGGCGTCTGTGGGCACCGGGGCACCAGGCAAGCTTTTTTTTTTTAAGTGGGTGGGACCAGATGGGGATTCTGGCTTCTCATTGGCCATGCTGATTTTTAAATCAAGGATGTTCGCGGCATGCCTGAAAGCGAGCCACGTGTCGGCGAGAAAATGTTTTTTAAATAATATGTTCATTCAAAAAGGCATCCTGCTAGTTTATTTATTTATTTAATTTGATTTATGTCCTGCCCTCCCCCCCCACTAGGGGGCCCAGGGTGGTCAGAACAGTCACCTCACAACGGTGTCACCAGAAGCAATATCATAACGACGTTAAAACAGACAATTTAAAAGCAATTCCAATAAGATGGCAGACAATGCTCCCTCTAAGCTGTGGAGTCTTGTGAGCAAAAATTCCACTTTGTGAGGTTACTGGCATTAAAGTTGCGAGCAAGTTGGCTCCTGCATCAATTAGTTTGCGCTGGAGCCCCATCCGTCCTGAGCTGAGACAAAAACCTGTGAACACTGATGGCAGACCGATTCGTGGGAGCCCAGAGTGCCTCCTGGATGGGTGCAGCTGGGGGTTCTGCCTGGATGTCTACCTGAAGTACCAAAGAGCTACTATCAGAGTTATGCCTGGCCTCGTTCCCGGGCCTTTCATGGGGGCTTCCACCTCCTGGGGTGGCCGTTTTGGGGCCTCACCCACCACCCTGTGTCAGAATGACAAAGGTGCCCCCAGGCTCAAAAGGGCTGGAGACCTCTGAACGAGGCCGGCCTGCAGTCCCAGCTGGAAGCATCTATGGTGCCGTATAGCATAGGCAACTTTAAGCACTGAACTGTGCCAGTGCTGTTTGTTACTTAAATCAAGGGTCTGCTGCAGACATTCCCAACATGCAAAAATCCTCACATCCATGCATGAAGATCCAGGGCATCCACAAGAGAAGAGAGAGATCCAGTTGGTCGGCCATGTTGGTCTGAAGCTGTACAACAAATTTTAGAGTCCAGTGGGGGCACCTTTAAGACCAACAGAGGTTTGTCCAAGGAATGAGCTTTCGTGGGCACACACGCTTTATCAAATATGTTAGAACGGCAGGCAAGGCTCAAACTTATAGCCAGAGAATGAAGAGCAAATTAACATGCAACACGATGATGATCAAGATATGCAAAGTGACGCCAAATAACAAGGTTATAAGGTCAAGAGTTGTAAAGCAATATGTCAAACTAGCAGAAAAATGTCTAAAGGTGTCCTTTCTAATTGTGGAACAAATTTAGAGTCCAATACAAAACACAAAACAGTAAATATAAAAAGAAAACAGGAATGCAAAATCTCATGTAGCTCACCTCTTGTGCAACAAATGCAGAGTCCAGCGGGGCACCTTTAAGCCCAACAAAGGTTTATTCAAGGAATGAGCTCTCGTGTGCAAGGCATGGCTCATCTTGTTGGCTGGACTCTAAATTTGTTGTTCTGCTCCAGACCAACACGGCTGACCAGCTGGATCTATCTTCATGGAAGGCACCACGTTCAGCCACACGGAATGGTACTCCATCAACCTGACAATATTTGATGAAGCGTGCCTACACAGGAAAGCTCATACCTTGAATAAACCTTTGTTGGTCTTAAAGGTGCCCTTGGACTCTAAGTTTGTTGCACAAGAGATGAGCTACATGAGATTTTGCATTCCTGTTTTCTTTTTATATTTACTGTTTTGTATTTTTAAGTTTTGTGAATGAATGCAACAGCGTTGCTGATGAATAAAGGATTTCCCAATAGGGCAGAATAACCTGGGCCCCACTTAGCAAGACCTGCAGGTCTCAAGAGATGGTCTCCTGTGTTCTACAGCTGCCGAGTGCCGACACCCAAACCAGGGATGGCGGCTGTGGGCGGGAAACCTTTCTTCTTGGTTTGTCCCGGTGGATGATGCGCTGCTTCCTTCCTCTGGCAGTGCCCCTGGGAATAGGCGGGGAAGGAGGAACAGGGGAACCTTGCATCCCTCTCAACTAGGCTGCTTGCGGGGTCAAGCAACCACACAAATACATCACCCTGCTCTATACTGAGCCAGAGCCTTGCCTTTCGCAGTCAGCCCTGTCTACTCAGACTGGCTGTGGCTCTCTAAGTTCTCAGGCTGTCCGGTACCCTGTCACAGTAATGGACTGAGGGAGGTTGCCTCTCGCCCCCACCTGAAGCCTTGTCTCATTCTCATCCTCTTATCAGGGCTTGACCTTGATACTCCAGCTGCTGGAGTCCACCGCTGGGAATCTTAACCGTCCTAGCACGTTTTCATTAGCTTGCCTGCCTAGCCTGCCGTGTGTGCGAAATGTAACCATTGGCTTTTGCTGGGGGGGTGTTGTTTGAATGTAGTATAAACAACTCTGCTTTGCTGTATCTGGCTGTTACTGACACAGGACTTGTACATGTGCCTTTGGAATAGTTTCATTAAACAGCATCTTCTGTAAGAAGCCCTGTATTCGACGACTAACTGAAGAACCTGACACAGGCAGAGGTCTTTCACATCACCGACTTCCTGATAATGTCCTCCTGATACCAGGGTTTGAAGCTGAGGCACTCTGCCGGAAAAGCAGATGATGTTCTCGTGTCCCTTCCACTGAGTCAGACTAGCAAGGGCAGCACTGCCTACTCAGACTGGCTGCGGCTCCCCAAGGTCTCAGGCAGAGGCCCCTTTGCATCCCCTGTTCCTTTTCAACGGGAGACACCAGGGATTGAACCGCCGGGACCTTCTTCGTGCAAAGGAGGAAGCACTTGAGCCGTGGACCCCCCACCCCTCGCAGCCACTGCGTGACACGGCTGCTGTGGGATCCGCTGGGGCACTTTCCGGAGCTGAAGGGGCTCCTTGGGAAGAAGAGTGGTGAGGGAGCAGCAGGTGAAATGGGACGCCCGTCCTCCTCTGGGAGGCTTGGTGCCCCGTGGCAAAGTTTTTCCAGACTGGCAGACAACCACAGCAGGCATCACTGTAGCCTCCCGGTTATGTCTTCACTCTTCAGGGCTATTCAGAGCCACCCCTTCACCCAACCGGTACTGAAAGGTGAGGAAAGAGCAGGAAGCTCCTACAGCACTTCCCTCTCCCACCACAAACAGACTCTGCAGGAACAAAACGACAGTTCAAACTTATCCACGAGGAGATCACCTCAGAGCAGGCTCACGATGAAGACAAGGGCCCCCGAAGCTGCACTCGGCTTACCTCTGGCTCACCTCATCGTAGTGGACGGCAGGCAACACAAACCCTTCCTCGTCAAGTTTAATCTCAATATCTGGTGTGAGGAAGGGACAAGAAGGAACCAACCGTTATTTTCCTGCAGAACTGGATGTAATATTTTTTTTGCAACACGGAGGAGACACATTTTTCTTACTCTCGGTGCATGAAATGGGGAATGCCCGGCAGCGACTAAGCACAGCAGAGCTCTGCCAGTCCAGCCAGAACCTGTCAGCTTTGGTCTTCTGAACAGCGGCCTCACGGCACGGTGCACTTTCACACCTCAGCCCAGCAAGAAGGCCCAAGTTCTTGTCTGTATCTTATTTCTGAATCCAGTCCATTTGGGAATAGGTGAGAGAGGCTAGGAATTGGGACAGAGGGGAAATGAGTGGAGCAGAAAAGAGTTTCTACTGATGTCTTTGTAGGAATAGTGTGTGTGGGGGTGGGGGGTGGGGGTCTTCACCCTGACCCTGTCAGTCCCTCAGCCCTCTAAGTATTAGGTGCAGCACTCCTGTGGGCTGGTTTGTCATCCAGGCGCTCAGACTACTGCTTTGGGGAACTATCTGCTTGCTGTGCGGTTATTCCTGAGCCTGGGCAACTAGAATGATCAAAGGGTGGGAACACTTTCCCTATGAAGAAAGGTTAAAACGCTTGGGGCTCTTTAGCTTGGAGAAACAACGGCTGAAGGGTGACACAAGATTATGCATGGGACAAAGCAGGTCGAGAAAGAGGTACTTTTCTCCCTTTCTCACAATACAAGAACTCAGTGAAATTGCCGAGCGGTTGGGTTAGAACAGATAAAAGGAAGTACTTCTTCTCCCAAAGAGTGATTAACACATGGAATTCACTGCCACAGGAGGTGGTGGCGGCTACAAGCATGGACAGTTTTAAGAGGGAATTGGATAGTCATATGGAGCAGAGGTCCATCACTGGCTATTAGCCACAAGGTATAGATAGGAACTCTCAGGCTGGGGCAAGGGATGCTCTGTATTCTTGGTGCTTGGGGGAGGGGCAATAGTGGGAGGGCTTCTAATGTCTTGGCCCCACGGGTGGACCTCCTGATGGCTCCTGGTATTTTTGGCCACTGTGTGACAGAGTGTTGGACTGGTTGGGCCATTGGCCTGATCCAACATTGGCTTCTCTTATGTTCTTATGGTCTTATGCCTGTGATCCCTTGGGGCTGAGTATATGCAAAATACAGACTTTTCTGGAATGAATGCAGCACTGATGTATACTGTGGAGAAACTCCCTCCACCCAAGGATTCACCCCAGTAATTTCAATTATTGTGATTGCTCTCTGTCCATGTATAGAAGAACAGCTTCAGACTAGTATGCAGCAGAAGGGAGCAGGGCTGGAGAAAGGAACCAACAAGCTTCCCAGTCCGAGGCCCTCAAACTCTTGGTTATACCAATTGCCATGCCTTTGCTACCCCACACCCTGCTGCCAGGTCACACCCAAAAGGGGATCTGATGAAGAGAACATTAGCTGCAGAAAGCTTCTACTCCCCCCAATCTTCCTGGCCTCTTAAGGTGCTTTTAGTCTCAAATGAAGGGGACAGAGACTGCTAAGAGCCAAACGGCAAGACAATAACCTTTCCTCTTAAGGCGGGAAGATCCAAATGACCCCCAGATAGGGACAGACTCCCTAGCGTAGGTTATAAATTCTCTGGACACAAGGAAGACTCACGCTTTCTTGGTCTTCCATGCTGGGCAGTTCTTTGGATGTACATATGCCATGAAGGACTAAGCTTTTCTCTAGGGACTCCATCTGACCCAACTGAGCTATGAGAAGGAGGAGCAGGAGATAGAGGGGTGGTTTTTTACTTGCTTTCAGCTGAGGGGATTTAGCTGAGGGTATTGTGTGGGAGGACTGTGTTTGGGAGTGTATAGAAGGGATTAGAGTTGTTGCAGAGTCCTGGCTGCATGAGATAGGGTGAGGAAGGGTCATTGTTTGACTGTAACTGAGTGCCAGGGTGAATTTGAATAGCTGCTGCCCCGCCCTCTCCCGGGGAAGGCCTCTGTTTAAGGCAGCACCTTGCCAGAGGCAAGAGCTAAAGGGCTCTTTGCCTGTGGCTCTTAGCCTAGGGGCTCCGTAAGAAGCCCAGGAAGAGCCAGAAAGCCAAGGCCCTAGTCTCCTTGTGTTCCCAGTAAGGTACATAGACTTCAACATAAATACAAAGAGTTTTAAAAGGGGGACTATATTTAATTATTTTAAAAGCAATTATGAAGCCAGAAGGCCAGCAGGGGGTCAGAGGCTATCCAGTGTTTTGCATGGAGTGTTACATGCATGACTATCTGCCCACTGATCAGAAGTCTTGGGTGTGTGCTCAGTGCAAGGAGCTCCTGGTTCTCAGGGAACAAGTTTGCTCCCTTGAGGCCAAGGTGGCTGACCTGAAGAAGCAGAGATAGTTAGGTGCACGGAGAAGACTCTCGGGGACTTGTTAGATATGTCCCACACTGGATCTGGCAGGCCCGCCGCTGTCAGGGAGCATGAAGGTCAAGGGGAAACAGGGTACCGTGCTGAGGATAAGGGCCCCACTGCTGGACCTCCTGATGGCACCTGGTATATTTTGGCCACTGTGTGACAGTGTTGGACTAGATGGGCCATTGGCCTGATTCAACATTGGCTTCTCTTATGTTCTTATGTTCTTATGGAATGTGCCCTCAGAAGGGACCTCTTCTTCAGCTGGTGAATGGGTATCCTTTTGCACCAAGGAACCATCCCCAGGCAGGGAGGGAGGGTGGCTCTTGGTAGTTGGTGATTCGAGGCAGGTAGACAGCTGGGTGCTGAACCTGCATACTGACCGTATGGTGACTTGCCTGCCTGGTGTGAAGGTAGTGGACATTACGCGTGTTGTAGATAGGCTGGTAGATAGTGCTGGGGAGGAACCAGTGGTCGTGGTGCATGTTGGCACCAACAATGTGGGGAAATGCAGTCACGAGGGCCTGGAGGAGAAATTTAGACTGCTGGGCAGGAAACTCAAGACCAGGACCTCCAAGGTAGCCTTCTCAGAAGTGCTACCTGTTCCGGCAGGGCCGGAGAGACAGGCATGGATCAGGAGTCTCGATGCATGGATGAGACAATGGTGTAGGGGGGAAGGGTTCAAGTTCGTTGGGCACTGGGATGCTTTTTGGGACAAGAGGGAGCTGTACAAAAGGGACGGTCTCCACTTGTCTTGAGAAGGAACCAGGCTGTTGGTGCTTAAAATCAAAAAGGCGGCAGAGCAGTTTTTAAACTGAATATTGTGGGAAAGCCGACAGGAGATGAAAAGTCTCTGGTTTGGGATGGCTCATCTCAGAGAGATGAGGGGGTAGCTGTTGCTTTTCTACAGGAAGGTGGATTAGAATTGTCTACTGAGACTGTGGCTAGTGATATGGACTGCAGCAAGAGGAAAGTTGAGGGCTTAATATGTATGGGAAATTACAGGTGTTTCTGTACAAATGTTACAAGTATCCGAGGTAAAATCGGGGAGTTGGAGAGCTTGGTGTTGGGGGGGGGGGGGAATAGACATTGTGTGTATTTCAGAAACTTGGTGGGATGAGGAAAATCAGTGGGATATGGTGATTCCGGGTTATATATTATATCAGAAGGATGGGGGGAGGGTTGGAGATGGGGTGGCTCTGTATGTCAGAGAGGGTATACAGTCCAGTAAGACTGAGAGGGTAAGAGAATTGGATTCACTTCTGGAAATTCTATCGGTGGGCCCAAAAGGAATAGTGGGCCCAAAAGGAAACATAACACTGGGAGTTTGTTATCACCCACCAGATCAAAAGATAGAGGAGGTTTATAAAATGAAGAATGAATGAAAGATAGTAGCTAGACAAAAAACCTGAGTAAAAATAGGTGATTTTAACTACCCACGCACTGATTGGGTCAATTTGTGTTCTAATCAGGAAAAAGAGATTGAGTTTCTAGACACTCTCAATGACGGTGGTATGGAGCAGATGGTCACGGAACCTACCAGGGGAGAGGCGATCCTGGATTTGGTCCTAAGTAATGCCCAAGACCTGATGAGAGATGTAAAAGTGATTGCACCACTTGGGAACAGTGACCATAATGTTATTGAGTTCAACATCTGTATAAATAGGGAATTGGCCAAAAAGCGTGACACAGCCACTTTTAATTTTAAAAGGGGTAACTTCTCTGCTATGAGGGGACATGTAAGGAGGAAACTGAAAGGAAAAGTAGAAAGGGTCAAAACCATTGGGGAAGCTTAGAACCTATTTAAAACTACAATCCTAGAAGCTCAGAAAAAATATATACAGGTTAAGAAAGGCAAAAATAGGTATAGAAAAAAGCCTGCATGGTTAACAAACAAAGTAATGGAGGCTGTAAAAGGTAAGAAGGATTCCTTTAGGCTGTAAAAGGTAAGAAGGATTCCTTTAAGTGGTGGAAAGCTAGTCTCAGTGAGGTTGACAAAAGAGAACACAGTCTGTGGCAAATAAAATGTAAGTCTATGATCAGGCAAAAAACGTAAAGGCCAACAATAAAACTTTCTTCAAATACATTAGAAGCAGGAAACCAGCCAGGGAGGCAGTGGGGCCCTTGAATGACCAAGGGGTAAAAGGAGTACTGAAGGATGATAGGGAAATTGCTGAGAAGCTGAATGCATTTTTTGCCTGTGTCTTCACTGTGGAAGATGAGAAGTACTTACTCACTCCAGAACTGCTGATTTTGGGAGGGGTGTTGAAAGACCTGAGTCAGATTGAGGTGATAAGAGAGAGGAGGTCCTACGACTGATAGACAACTTAAAAACTGATAACTCACCAGGCCCAGATGGCATACATCCGAGAGTTCTGAAAGAAATGTGAACTTGTGGATCTCCTCACAAAAATATATAATCTTTCATTAAAATCTGCCTCAATTTCTGAGGACTGGAAGGTAGCTAATGTCACTCCCACCTTTAAAAAGGGTTCCAGAGGAGATCTGGGAAATTACAGGCCAGTAAGTCTGACATCGATACCGGGTAAATTGGTGGAAACTGTTATTAAGGAAAGAATTAGTAGGCACATTAATGAACAAAACCTACTGAGGCAGACTCAGCATGGGTTCTGTAAGGGAAGATATTAGTGTTCTTTGAGGGGGTGAACAAACATGTGGACAAGGGGGACCCAATAGATATTGTTTACCTTGACTTCCAGAAAGCTTTTGATAAAGTTCCTCATCAAAGGCTCCTAAGTAAGCTCAAAAATCATGGAATAAAAGGACAAGTCCTTTTGTGGATCAAAAACTGGCTAATTAATAGGAAACAGAGAGTGAGTATAAATGGGCAATTTTCTCAGTGGAGGGTAGTAAGCACTGGGGTACCGCAGGGATCAGTACTCGGCCCGATGCTTTTTAATTTGTTCATTAATGATTTGGAGTTGGGAGTAAGCAGTGAAGTGGCTAAATTTGCAGATGATACAAAGATGTTCAGGGTAGTGAAAACCAGGGAGGATTGTGAGGCACTCCAAAGGGATCTGTATAGGATGGGTGAGTGGGCGTCAACATTGCAAATGGGGTTCAGTGTGGCCAAGTACAAGGTGATGCACATTGGAGCCAAAAATCCTAACTATAAATACATGTTCATGGGGTCTGAACTGGCAGAGACTGACCAAGAGATCTTGAAGTTGTAGTAGATAACTCACTGAAAATGTTGAGACAGTGTGCAACTGCAATAAAAAAAGCCAATGCTATGCTGGGAATTATTAGGAAAGGTATTGAAAACGAATCAGCCAATATCATAATGCCCCTATATAAATCAATGGTGCAACCTCATTTGAGTACTGTGTACAGTTCTGGTCACCACACTTTAAAAAGGAGATTATAGCTTTTGAAAAAGTGCAGAAGAGGGCAACTAGAATGATAAAAGGGTTGTGACACTTTCCCTATGAAGAAAGATTAAAATGCTTGGGGCTCTTTAGCTTGGAGAAACGATGGCTGAGGGGTGACGTGATCGAGGTTTATAAGATTATGCATGGGATAGAGCAGGTAGAGAAAGGAGTACTTTTCTCCCTTTCTCACAATACAAGAACTCATGGGCTCTCAATGAAATTGCTGAGCAGTTGGGTTAGAACAGATAAAAGGAAGTACTTCTTCACCCAAAGAGTGATTAACACATGGAATTCACTGCCACAGGAGGCGGTGGTGGCTACAACTATGGACGGCTTCAAGAGGGAATTAGATAAACATATGGGGCAGAGGTCCATCAGTGGCTATTAGCCACAAGGTAAAAATAGGGACTCTGGGGCAAGTGATGCTCTGTATTCTTGGTGCTTGGGGGGGGGGCAACAGTGGGAGGGCTTTTAGTGGTCCTGGCCCCACTGCTGGACCTCCTGATGGCACCTGGTATTTTTGGCCACTGTGTGACAGAGTGTTGGACTGGATGGGCCATTGGCCTGATCCAGCATTGGCTTCTCTTATGTTCTTATCTTGCCCACACAGGGGGACAATGAAGAGAAGACCCAACTATAAGAAGTAAGGTAATTATGACCTTTAAACTACTGAAGGTTCAAGTAAAGCTAGCCTGTTCTATTTAAATATTTTTAGGAAATACACTGTAAAGAGAGAGGACTGCATATTTTCAGCTTTCTTTGTTCACTTGCTTGGCCCGAATGCTGGAACAGAAAATTTGTGTTTTTATTCATTTAATACAGTTCCATATATTTTGAACGCTTTAAGATTGGTCTCTGAAACACACCCTGCCTATTCAGTCTTGCTATCAGAAGCATGGTAATGGGGAGGGGCAGCTTGCCAGCCCTTGGTCATGACAGCTTGCACATGCAGAGCTGTGGTAAATCGCCTCGACACTAGCGTGTGCCTGCACGGCAGGAGGCCCGGTGGCTAGGCAGAGCCTTTAAACAGCAACATTGTACAGAGCACTATGTGCTTGATTCCGTTTAGCAGGAGATACTCTCAGGACGGCTGGTGGCAGGCGGGTACCTAGTTTGTTTTTTGCATCCCTGTGGTGAAGGAAAGGGACGGTGTTACCAAGCAGAGACTTGGGATGGCCATGGGGGTTTTCCAGTCTCGCCCCTCCCCGGGAGTTAACCAGATGGGACAGGGAGGGGCTGATGAGTCAGTTCCTTCATATGTACATTAAAAAAAACCACTTTGCAGAAAGCCAGAGACAACATCCGCAGGCAATCACATTTAAATTTGCTATTTGTGCCTACCTATAGTATAGCAGTAAGGGGTCAACACATGGGAGGCAAAATACCCCCGGACCCCCAAGAGGTCAGTCAGGCCAGCCTTGACTTGGATGCAGAACGGCGTGTCTACAGGGGACTCCAGCGAATGGCCTGCCATAAGAAATGACTTGACTCGATATTTTCGAAGCAGCTTGGGACCCTATCAAAACAGGAGATGAGAACTCAGCCAAGCCTGTTCCCGCCGATGACACAAACCTTGATACACATGCAAAAAACAGAAAGAAAACCTTCACAAGTGCCTTCCAAAAATTGTACACATCTTAACGCCACTATCCTGCTGAATATCAAACTTAACAAGCCACAGGACTCTTTACAAAGCTTTCCAATAAAATGACTGTTATTCGTTTATTAGCAAATATCAAATACATTCTGAAAGAATTAGGCTACACAAAATAATTTGGCATGTTCTCATACCTTGTAGGAGGGACATTCCATTGTCACCGTTAGAAACAGCTGGGTCAACTGAGACAAGACAGATCTTGTCAAACCAGGTCCTTCAGCTAGAATACAGAGAATCAGACAGACATAACAAGGAGACCGTCTCATACATGCACCTTTTGGAAAGTTAAGTAACATCACAGCTTAGTGATTGGCCAGTTAAGTGATAACAGACCCCAAGGGGGTGGGGGAAGGCGGCAATCAGGGTTATCAAATGTGCTAAACCATTGCCAAAATGCTGGAATGGATCCCCTAAACTTCTGGATCACTTCTGCCTGGTGAAGTCATAATGCTCCAGTTCCCCCAGGGCAGGCTGCAGTAACCCTTAATCATAAATTGGAACAATCGTGACCATGGTTAATGCTAACCAGGTTGCTTCTCAACCAGGGTCTCTGCAAGTGAACCTCAGTAGAATGAGATTCCTGCATCATGTTAACTAAGGCTAAGGTTAGTGCAGACATAACTCTAAAAGAAGGGTCCCCGCGAACTATGCCTGCCAAGTGTTTTCCAGAAGAGGGTGGGGATTTTGACCAGCGGGGCTTCCGATGCTGCTTGCTCACTTGTCCGGAAAGCCCCTTGCTGGAGTCCCCAGCAGTGGTTTGCGACTTGACAGAAGACACTATCTAGGCACTGATCAGGGTAAAGAGAGAGACCCCTAATCTGGGGTTTTTCAGAGCGACTGGCTTCAGGAAACTCTCTGCACATGGCTTCTCTAACAAGGAAATCCTCTACAGCAGCCACAGAATGCCTGTATGGTGCGAAAGATTGTTGGGTGTGCACTCAGCTCCTGTAGTGAATAACTCGGCCCGTGGACTCTGCATGAACACAGAAACATCACCCTGCCCTGTTCCACGAAGAACACATTGCACAGAAAGAAAACTAGAAGCAAGCAGGTCTCTCCTCATAAGGTCTGCTTCTGTGAGCCACTTCCTGTTTAGCACAAGCCCCAATCCATCGTTACCTCCCAAGTGGCAGCCTGTAAGGCTGTGCTTGCCCTCTATGTCCAGGTTCGCAGCCTGGGTCTGAAGGACAAAGGTCAGACTAGGGCAAGAGACTAAGCACAAGGCTTGGCGCTGCCATGGCACAACTGCGGTTTGGCATTACAAGCAACTTGATCCAAGCGGTTTTCCAGGCAGACCTCTGCCACAGTGATCACCCCCCTCTGAAGAGCTACCAAGAGCCTGCAGACGACCTGAAAAGCCAGCGAGCGGGAGAGGCTAGAGGGGGCGACCTCACATGCTCACCTTGCAACTGCTGCAAAAAATAAGGATTAAACACTTTTGCCAGGAAATTGAGCGGGTAGCGTTCAATCAGGGTGCAAGAGTGAAGCAGGCTCAACAGCACATGGGGCTGAAACTGAGCAAATCGGGCGCTGAGCACCCTTTCCAGTTTCTGGAAGAGGGACGGAGCACACGGCGGCAGATAGTTGAGTTGCCCAAATGGAATAATCTGTTCGGCAATCTGAGTGGTGGTGAAACCATCCACATTGTAAATGAAACTTTCTGCCACTGCATTGAAGATGGTTTTGGAAAGGATGTGCTTCCTGTGGCAGTACTGCATGACTTTGGAAACCACCTTGGGGTGCATGGTGAAGGCATGCTTAGTAAAGTGTCTTTCTAGGGCTTCTGTGAAGAACGAATCATTGTGTCCAAAATGAATGAATGCCTCCAGCACATGAATGATTTCATCGTCTGTGAAAGAGGGAATGTGGCGTACAGAATACTTACAAAGCTTTATCACCAGGGGGATAGCTTGGGTTTGATCAAGAACCACCAGAGCATTTAGCACTGCGCTTGTCAGTTTGGGGTTGAACTTAAAAACTTGACTCACAGTTAAATGGTTCATTTTGTTCAACAAGTCTTGGTATTTCCCTCTCTTTCCAACGCCCAACTGCAGGATTCTGTACACCATGACCATTTCATCAGGCTTCCAGTCCTCAAGGTTTGTACTCTGCATCTGGTCCATAATTTGTCCCAGCATTGCACAATCTGGACCTTCTAGGTCCAAAAAGCCCTCTGCAAGAACACACAAATCTCTGATGGTCAGCTGGCTCTTACTGAGACGCTCCTGGCTCTCTGATATCAAACAAACTACCAGGGTGCTCCATGGGTCCACACGCAACTTTATCAAGGAGCTCAGTGAATTCACAACACCAGCATCAGACAGGTTTGGGGATACTTGTTCCAGCTGGTAGCAAAGAGACTGGAAGACAGCATCCTCTGCCAGGTCCTGGGCATGCTTTGGCCTCCCATCCTCCACTTCAACATCACAGAGCCGCTGGAAGACAGCTACCACTGCGGTGTCCGTTAAACTTTCCAGGGAGTTCACAAATCTGAAAATTTCTTCAAATGACTGGCAATTGTCTAAATCCTTCAAAAGCTGCTGTTCCTCTGTCTGTTCGCTATTTGATCTGAAACCATTAACTGCTTCTCCATGGAGGTTCACTGTTCCCATGATGGAGCTGGAAGGACTTCCCAGCTCCATATGATGATTTCTACAAACCATGCCCTGCACACCAGTCACTGAACATGCTCTCTGCAAGGCTGATGAGCCATAGTGGCACAGTAGCCCTGTTTCTGGACCAAAGTGGTGTATAATTCTCCCTCCAGTTAGTAGCTGCCTGCAGGCTTGCACTCTGGAAGTACACGCTAGGAAACATTTTAGATTTATCAAGGCCATCTCAGGTCAGCTGTGTATACATCGTCCCCTGGAAAGGAAAAGAAAAGACCTTGAAACAATGCTGTAACAGCCCCTCCTGCAATTTACAGCAGCATATATCACCCTGCCCAACCTCCAGGAAGTTCAGAATGGCATCTTATTTCCTTCATTTTCTCCAGGGGAACTGATCTCTGCAGTCCCTGGAGCTGTCATTCCAGGAAATCCCCAGGTCCCACCTGGAGGCTGGCACCCCTACCTGGAGATTGGGGGAATGAAGGTCGGGGAAGGTGGGGCTTGGGGAGGGGAGGGTCCCTCAGTCTGGTGCAGTGGTTAAGCTTGGTGTACTGGTTAAGAGTGCGGACTCTAATCTGAGAGAGCCGGGTTTGATTCCCCACTCCTCCACGTGCAGCTGCTGGATGGCCTTGGGCAAGTCATTGTTCTGGCTGTTCCTGAAAAAGAGCCGTTTCTGTCAGAGCTCTCTCAGCCCCGCTTACTTCCCAGGGTGTCTGCCTGTTGTGGGGAGGGGAAGAAGGGAAGGGAGTCTGCAAGCCGCTCCGAGACTCCTTTGGGCAGTGAAGGGCGGGGTGCAAATCCAGCCTCCTCGTCTTCATTTTCTCAGTCGGCGGGGGGCGAGGCCACCGAGCCGCCCTCCAAAGCAGCCACTTTCTCCAGGGGGGCGGGTGATCCCTAGAGCGCAGCCGCAATGCCAGGTCTCCCCTCCCCCGGGAGGTTGGTAACCCGGCATGCAGGCGCAGGATCCGCGTGGCCCGGGACCCCGGCTGGACGCAGGGGGCGCTTGGTCCCCCTCCCCGAGAGCAGGGGGCAGGAGGGGGCTCTCTGCAGCGGCCCAGCAGCAGCTCAGGGGCCGGCCCCGGTGCCCCGGTGCCGGGAAGGGGTCTTCGGCTGCACCCGCCCGCCGCCCCCCGCCGCCCCCCGCACCGCCCGCCCCCCCCCCCCCCGCACCGCCCGCCGCACTTAACTGGTTCCTGTACTTATTTCTTGCACGCGACTCCGCTAAAGGGCTCTTGCCGACTACGCATGCGCAATCGGGGGGCCATGCGCGCGAGAGAAAAGGAAATTTGGCGCTTCGGGCACTTCGTAGCCTTCGAGGACAACAGGAAATTAACCCTGAGTTAAAGAATCCCACTTGTTCGAGGGCGGAACGTGACGCTGACCAATCACGGGCATTTCCTGGGCAGCGCCGTAGAGACCACGCGAGTGTCTTTCTTTTATTAACTTTGGCCCGCCCATCACGGCGAGTGATCCAATCTCTTGTTTCGCTTCTTTCTCCCCGCCCTTTCGGCCAAAATGTATCCATTTCCATCTCTTGACCCTCTGCGCTTCCTCTCCGGCCTCTAATCTTGATTGGCTTTTGCTTACTTTACGTGACAAAATAGTGAGCCAATCGTATACTAAGTACCGGCCCTTTCGCCCTGACTGGCAGACGGGCAGGCAATCAGAAAAGGGTAGAGACCCGCCCCCCCGGACTCCTCTGACGTCACGGGAGAGGCGCAAAGCCCGGGCTGGATTCCTGGAACCGCCGGGAGCCGCGCCTCTTCAGGTGTCCGAGAGCGGAGGGCGCCCGTCGCCTGGCGAGTCCGGCCGGCCGAGGGGCGGCGTCGGCGGTGCCCAGGAGCAGCGGGCGGGGCTGGAAAGAGCAATAGGGCGGGTTCGGAGTCCAGCCCGGCCCCTTTAAGACCAACGGAGTCTTGCTCCAGGTATGGGCTTCCGGGCGCAAGGCGCTCCCTGTGTCAAGTGCATCGGCCTGGCAGGTGAGGTTCTAAACTTATAGACGGGGATTTAACAGCGAATTAACATGTGACGTGATGATGTCTTAAGTTATGCCAAGTGAAACTGAATAAGTTAAGGTTATAAAATCAACAGTTGTAAAACAATAAATGTGTTACAGTAGTAGATAAATGTCTAAAGGTGTTTTTTCCTAATTGTGGGAAGTAACAGAATCTTAATTATTTCCTCTGAGGCTTTAGAGGGCATGTGGAAGGCACTTTATATTTTGAGCTGGATGTAATGTTGTCAGCAGACATCCATTCAGTATTCTAATATACTGTTCTGAAAAAAGAAGTACACTAACATTTATAGTCCTTCTTGTTGAGAATATATATGTGAGGAATGAATGAGTTAGCATATGTAATGGGATAAAAATCTAGTGTCCCTATTGAGTCCTGGGGAGGAAACAGCAATCCCTTCAGGGGAGGGAGGGATCCAGAAGCTTGACATGTTTTTGTTCTCGTCCTGTAGCTGAGCCTGTAGGAGGTTCCCCCCCACCTTTTTTTTGGGGGGGGGGTCTGTGGGATCTGCAATCCCATCCCGTTGATCAGGGAAAAAACAGCAGTATAACTAAAAAGTGATCGCTGTTCAATATCTGACATTTAATTGCAGTGGCTATGTACTTACGTACATCTAATGTTATACCAAAATCCAGATTCCCAACAGAGTCCAGTGAGGCACCTTTAAGACCAACAGTTTTATTCAAGGTGTGAGCTTCCATGTGCAGGCACATTTCTTCGGATACAGTGAAATGGAGGTTGTCAGACCATACATATACGTAGAGGGTGAGCAGCAAATTAACATACAACATAATGAAAGTTGTTTAACTGATGCAAGGACCGAACTGGAATAACAAGCTTAGTTTATAGTTCATATGGTCACCATTTGTTTGGATTTGATTCCAGGTGGGAAACAGTGAAGGAAATGAATATATCAGTATTGGAGATTGGTGTGCAAATGCACCCTTCTTAATTGTGAAATGCTAAGTGTAACTTAACTGGGACCCTGTTGTTACTCTCCATCCGTCTCTTCTTATTAAATGACAGAAGAGCGAACAGGCTTTTTACTCAGATGAGAGTCTGGGAATTTTCTTCTCAGGTCCAAATAGATTACACAGGGGGGGGAAACAGTAGTTTCTACCAAATGCCTATCACAGGTACAAACTGTAGCTCCCCTTTCTTGTAAGACAGCAAGTGGAAGTGAAGTCACTCTTGTAAAACAAACAAAAAAAAATCAGTCCAATCTCTTACCAGCCTTTCCCAGGTGAGTAGATTTTTTGTTAGCACTGGAAGGTTCAGAACAAAGTTTGAATGCAGTGGCACCTTGCACGTGTACAGGAAGGCCTATACCTGGGACAAAACTTTGTTGGTCTTAAAGGTGCCCCTGGACTCAAATTTTGTTCTGGTGCTTCAGACCAACACAGCTGCCCACCTGACTCTATTTGAAGGTTTAGTTATTCTCTCACCGGTCATTCAGCCCAAAATGAACCTGTTCCAATAAGCACGTTGGACTTGGCCTCCAAACTTTACAGCAAGGGCCTTAGGAATCTGGAGGAGTGGGGACAGGCTAACCCAGTCATTCGCCCAGAACAAGCTGGCTTCAGGAAAGGGCAAAGCATTCCAGACCACTGCATGACCTTAGACCACTTTGGCACACAATGTAGAAAGGGTCCTCCTAAATACCCGTGTACGGCATTCGTGGACCAGGCTGCTACATTGGATTCAGTTGACAGAAATAGACTCTGGTGCAAGCTGGCAGATACCACTACAGATAAAGGCCTCCTGTTTTTACTACAGGCACTCCCTAGGAACACAGCTCCTGAAGCCAGAGTAGGAAATTCTGGCTTTCTGACAGAGGATATCCCAATAAAGCCCTTATGTTGGGAATCTTATTTAAAATCAATGGGTGCATTCCAGACACAAGAACCACACCGTGCTTCAGGTTAAAAAGAAAATATCTTTACTAGAGAAAAACAAACGGACATGGTGATGGTACTTTGGATAAAAGAAAATAAAGATTACATACTTGTAGCTACTCTGATATATCCTATCAGCTACATTGCTAAAGATAGTTCATTTTTTATCTCTTTCTCTTTCTGTGAGCGTTTCCTCTTTGCTTCACATAAAAAGGCCATAAACTTTGGGAATACATGAATGTTAGATCAAAGCATTTCTATGAACAAAATGCAAGTTGACCAATGCAAAGGTTACAGGTCACTTCATTAGAATAAACAACTCCCACAAACTTTCTTTCCATTGAATACTTCAGACAGCGTAACATCCTGCTTAGCTAACAAACAACATTTAACTCTATAATGGCTGAAATGTAAGCAGCTTGTATTCCAACACCTTAACGGTCTGAGACCTGTATACCTGCGGGACCACCTCTCCCATTACAACTCTTTGGTCATCGTCTAGGGGTCTCTTGCAGGTGCCTGGCCCCAGGATGGCTTGGGGGACCAGGGGAAGGGCTTTCTCAGTTGTGGCTCTTACCCTGTGGATGACACCTGTGCCCTGCCGGACTGGTTTACTTTCCGCAGGGCATGAAAGGCCGAATTGTTTAGGTTGGCCTTTGGTGGGTAACCACATATTTGGGCTGTTTTAATAGTGGTATGGAGATAGCCCCATATTTGAATACTTTAATGTTAATATTTTATGTTTGTTATTAGTATATATGCTGTTTTTATCTTATTGGTTTAAATGTTGCGAGTTCCAATGGGACCCTTTGGGTGAGCAGCAACTTAAAAATCAAATAAATAAGCAGAGAAGGAGGGATGCATTTGAACTCCTTAACATATTGTTTCTCAATTACATCACTGAGAGGCTGTCAGGGCCAGAGTTTATCCCCCCCCTTCCCTTGGCTCCAACAATAAAAATCCACTATTTTGTATGCAGATGACTTTTTTATTGTCCTTCACTTGAGTAGGTCTCAGGAGGCTGTTATTGAAGCTGAGAGAAGAATCCCCAAGTATCAACTGTGCCAAGGCAAAGATCTTTGGGAGGAAGCCCCACAGTTTCAGTGGTCTGTTGATAGTTCCCCTATTAATCAGTGCAGGAACTTCATGTATCTTGGAGTTAACTTCTGGAAGGCCCACTTGGAAATCATAAAATCCACAGTTGTCTGGACACTTGGGGGCCATTTTAAAATTCTGCTGCACTGAAGAGGCTTTTTGATTGATCCTGCTCTTAAAATGTATCACAGCAAGGTTGTAGCCCAACTTTTATGTTGTTGTTGTTCAGTCGCACAGTCGAGTCCAACTCTTTGCAACCCCATGGACCACACCACACCAGGCCCTCCTGTCTTCTGCCGCCATCCTCTGGAGTCTGCTCAATTTCATGTTCATTGCATTAATAAAACTGTCTAACCATCTCATCCTTTGCCGTCCCCTTCTTCTTTGACCTTCAGTTTTTCCCAGCTCAGGGTCTTCTCCGGGGAGTGCTCCCTTCTCATTTGGTGGCCAAAGTATTTGAGCTTCGGCGTCAGTCTCTGGCCTTCCAGGGAACAGTCAGGGCTGATTTCCTTTAGGACTGACTGATTTGATCTCCTGGCAGTCATTTATATGGAGTAGAAATTTGGCGCTAGAATGATGTATTAATCAAGGACCTGGAGACTGTTCAAGATCTTTATTTAAAAAAAAATTCTCGTTCTGCCTAAAAGCACCGCAGCTCCTCGAACTTGCCCTCCCTTCAGTGAAGGCACAGGTAGTTAATTTTTGGTGGAAGCCCCAGCCTTTCATCTCTCAAGCCAATACCTCACCCTTATCTAGAATGATAGCTTGTGGGTCAGTAGATATAACAGTATTCTTAATTAAAATTCTTTTCTTATAGACTCCCAGATTAACCCCAAGTTCTCTCTCTGGTACAAATGGCTCAAAGTGGATCACAACAGAGTCTATTACCAGTCTAACATCACATTTTACAATCTAAGATCAGCCTTTACAAGTCGTTAGCTTGCAAACAATGCAATCTGCCACGTTAACAGGGTGTTACTCTTGCAAACAGGTCACTCAGAATGTTGAGATGTTAGCGATTGAGTATCTTTCTCACTACACACCATCCTCTATATTGTGAATCTAGATATAAACTTCTAGCAGCCATTTTAGCCAATCAGTCTTCATGCACAGCTGGGGAGAAAATAATATTCCTTCTTGTGGATGTTGACCCATATGTTACCCCTGTGCCAGCTCTATATCCTCTGGCCACCAAGAAAATATGTGCAAAAATCAAGCTTGAAACCTAACATCAGTTCTAAGTCTTGAGAAATGCAGAGCTAATGTTGCCCTCATACTACACTTCCAAAAATTCTGATTCACAAGTAGGTAGCTTATTTTTTTGTTACTATATGAGGCTTTGTAATAATTTTAGTTGGTTATAGCACATGGCATGTGTTGTAGTACATTGTTCATCACATGTAAAATATTTTGTAAGTTTTTTTCTGCTTTTTTAATATATTATGTCCATCATAGACAATTGAGGCTGCAAGACCTGACAAAGGCACACAGAAATGGGGTCCTTCTTACTGGCTCCCTGTAGTCTTGCAAGTTTCATCTTGTAAACCTGACAATTAATTTTGTGTCTTTGGGCTAGCCAAGGATACACTAGATCAGAAATGACTCCATGCTTTTACGTGGAATAAGCCACAAAATATCAGTCAGTCAGTCCCTTTATTGGCATAAATTAAAATCAAACAAAACCAATATTTAAATATGCAGAGTACAATAAAAAATCAGTCATCTCTCCAGAACCTTAATCTTCTATTCTCTGATCCTCTTAGCAATCAGAAGAAACCTCACTGCTCAGAGGGTGCTATGGGGGGGAACGCTGATAGAGAAAGGAAGCAAGCCTCACTTCTGGGAGGCCTTTGCCTGTTTTGCAAAATAGGGCTAATTAAGACATCCAGTACTTTGACATAAAATTCACATCAAAGCAAAATATGAGCAATCAGTTCTGGTTCCCTACTGCTGCATGGGCAGATTCTTACACTAATAGGCTATGGGAGCGGGGGGAGAGAATGCGACAAAATAGCCACCGCTGCATTTAGGGGGCTAATGTCCAAAGAAAGCAGAGTAACAAAGCTTTGAAAATGTGGCAGAGCTAAGCACCCAGTGAGGTCAGTGGTCCATACAATGATTTTTTTGTGATAAAGATTTTATTGAAATATCAAAATATACATGAACAAACAATAAAATTAGTAATAACCATCAGCATTCAAAAACAGAATAAAAATAAACAACACAAACAGTTGAATAGTCAAAGTCATTCCATATATAGCAATAATTTTAAGATTATCAGGAAGTGCTGCCAAGACTAAACCTGGACTAAGGCTAAAGTTTGAAATTGGCTGAACTGCTCTACAGGCAGCGAGAAGAAGGCCTTGCTCTTTGCTGGGGGCTGCTGAACTTTCCTTCTGTGTTTCTTCCTTAAGGCTTTTCCTAATTACAGCCTCTTTTTCTCATTCCATACCAGTGAGTAGATCTCTTCCCTTTGTTTTGGTGCTGGCTCCTTTAATGTGTAGCCTTATATATGCTTACTGAGGTGTTGGTCACACTTTGCTCAATGGGACATAATTCCAAATAAGTAAGCACAGGATTTCAGCATCAGTGTTGCTTCTGGAAGAAGTGGGTTATACGCAGGGTATTCTGGTGGGAAGGGGGATGGACCTAGAATTGGTTGCGATTGATGAAATAAGCGTCCGGCCTCTCTGTTTTGCCATATAGGTGGCTTTTGAAAGATGTGCTGTGAAACAAACAGGAGGTTCCTGCTCCTTTATGCATCCCAGAAGGGCCAGGCGAAAGCCATAGCTGAAGAGATTTGCCAGCAAGCCACGGAACGTGGATTCCGAGCCGATATTCACTGCATCAGTGAGTCAGACAAGGTGGGATTTTCATCCTTGACAGGACACTGCATTGGACATTCAGAAATGAGGGGGGCAAGTGATTGACACATCCTCTCCTCTTCCTCCTCCTCCTTTTGAATGTCCAAAGCATGCCTTTGGAAGTTTGTCTCTCAACTGAAATATTTTTGATTTTCTTACCCGTCCTTAACCAAATAAAATATCGTTCATAGTTTGTTGTTTGAAACGTTTATACGCCATCCTTTGGTATGGCATACTCCCCCACACCATGGCTTACTACAGAACAGCCAAGCATAAACAGAATGAAATAGCAGTACAAATATTTTTTAAATCCTCAGTAGAATATCTGAGAAAACAGCCAACAGAAATAAAGAAGGACCATAAAACAGACTTCAGCAGAGAATAATGTAATTCATGGGCAAGGAGTAAACCAGTTTTGGCAGCCTGTTTAAGAAGGCCATTGAAGTGGTGCCTGATCAAGTCTTTCGGTGGAGGGAGTTTTGTGTTCCTGGGCCAGCACTGAAAAGGCCTCGTCACGTGCAGCCGCTGCATGAACCAGGGTGTGCCAAGCAGGACCTTGCGAGAACATTTGGACATCCAAGTAGGTTCACAATGGAGAAAAATGGTCCTTCGGGTATTCTGCCCCCCAGATATTTATGGCAGGGATAGGCAACACTGGCTGCGCACTGGACCGTTTACTCATCACACGGAGACCCAAGTCGCTGGCAGCAGCTTTGTGGCTGGTGAAGTTTTGAGGATGGGACTGTCCATTGTCTCCTCCCAGACCCACACAGCTGCCAGCTGGGCTTGAGGGGGGCTCACACACTCTGGGCAGCACCCTTGGGCTCCACTGGCTTCCAGTGCATCTGGCCTCATCTCTCTATTCAAAAATCTTCATAGGAGATGTGCATTTGTTTAGTCACACTGGCCAGAAGAATTGTGCCCAGAAACGAATAGGTAGCCAATGAAGATGCTTCAGGGCTGATGTTACGTGATTCTGGTGGAAGCCCCAGGTGTGTGGAAGTTCGGCTTAACTGGAATTTCTTTTTCAAAGCAGCCTCAGGTCAAGTGAGTTGAGAGTAGTCTAGTCTGGCCAGGCCAGCTTAGACTTGTCCAGGAAGGGTTGGAGCTGGTAAAACAGCCTAAGCTGATTAAAAGTGTGTCCTGGCCACTTCTGTCTCCCAGGAAGTGCTGGGGAAGAAGTCTGGGCAGGCTACCCAGCTACCTATGGACTGGCCAGTTTTACTGAGAAGTGTGCCCTTCCCCAGCATCGAGAGCCTTCCAACGTTGAGCTGTTTTATTTTGGAGAGTGCAACAAGCTTTCTTGTGAACTAACAGGCGAGTCGCCTCAAGAAGCCTGCCTAGGGATGGGGAGTGCCACTTTTCACTTGGATGTTAAGTTTTGATTCCTCATTGACAAAGGTCACCAACCCTCCTTTTTTATCGGAAGCCGATGTGGTCATTCCTGGTTCTGTTTTGATGGTGGGGAGGAATTTGTTGTTGTTGTCGTGTTTTTGTTTTTGAGACCAAAGGTAACCTCAAGAGCCCCTCAGATCTTCAAGAGTGAAAAATCATACTTCCTGATCATTGGGGAGTAGGGCTGGGTCAAGAATTGCACCCCACCCCTTGGGGCTGTGCTCCAGAGTTCAGGGGAAGTGAAATGAAATCCCATCCCATTTGGGGGGGGGCCCTTTGCAGGAGCTTTCAGACTTACTCTGGCAATACCCTCCAAGGATGGGAAAACTTAACAGGAAGACATAGGAAAGACCAGAGGTTATTTGTTTATTTACAGAATTTATACCTCGCATTTCCACCCTCACCAGAACCACAAAGGTGGTTAACAGATTAAAAAACATGATAAGAAACTATCTTTAAAACCATTAAAACCAAATAAGAACACGCCATTAAAACAATTTAAACCAAAACTAAAGTACACATACAAAAGCATAAAAAATGATAAGAAAAACAAGGAGGGATCACTGAGGGAAAGTCAGGCGAGACAAAAAAGTCTTCACCCGAAGGTGGAAGATGGCGGCAGTAGGGGGAAAGTGAGGTTATTGTTCTAGTAGTGACAGAGGCAGAGGGGAACTGGAGTAGGGGAAGAGGAAAGCAAGGGTGGGAAAGAGAAATCTGGTTAATTTATTGACTTCCCTTTATTTTTTATTTCCCATCCACCCTCCGGGTGCTTGGGGGGCAGTTAGAATCTGTTTTAGCCTCATAGGAGCAGGGGTCATTTCATAGAAAAAGATGTGCAGGAGCTCATTAGCATAACTCATTAGCATAACTTATTTGCATATGCTGCACCGCCTGACATCACCGGAAGTGTGTCAGAAGGCAACACCCACCACTCAGGCTCCACTCCTAGGGACTGTCTTTCCACTCCGGGGGCTGTCATTCTAGTCCCAGAGTAGCCTATCTGGGCCCAAAGACGTTAATGGAAAAACCATTCCATATTTTCTTTGCAACTTTTTTTGTGCTGCAGTGTATTTCAGTGGAGCTCATGCAAGTCAGTTGGCATTCCTGGCTCCCATTATCTCCAGTGGGCCTTCAAGCCTGTCCCATTGTTTCCAATGGGTTATCCTGTCATTCCTTTTAAACATTCCAGTTAGTTGTCCCTTTGAAACTGTACCACACCATTTTAAGGAACAGCAAAATGAAGAGCATGAACATATACAGAGTGCACATTTCTTGCCAGTGTTCTTTCTGGGCTGCACACAGGGCAAAAGGAAATTTTAAAGTGTCTCTGGAAATTTTAAAAGTCTTTTGTCGAACCCCTTTAAGGGAAGAGGCCATAGCTCCATGGCAGAGGATCTGTTTTGCCTGCAGAAGGCCCAGGTTCAATCCCTGGCACCTTCAGTTACAAGGTTCAGGTAGGAGGTCCTTACAAGGATCAGATAGGCAGTAGAGACCCACTGCCAGTCAGAGCAGATAATCCAGACCCTGACAGACCAAGGTTCTTAGTCAAATGCAGCTTTATGTCAGCCAATAATGCAGAGACAGCAGTGTGCAGGATGACTCTTTGTACAACTCGCGCATTGTCTGACATATTCAGTACTTAAAACCTGTTAAGTCGTTAACAAAAATTTAAAAACAAAAAGGAAAAAAGAACAGAACCACAAATGCTTCAAGAAACATGCCCAAGCGAGTGTCAAAGGAAACTCTGATACAGTCAAGTCGTCCAAAGTTTTTCAACAAACGTCCTTAAGAGACATGGAATAAAATCAATGTACTTATAACTCCACTTCAGACTGTCATCCAGACGATGAGGTCAGTAAAAGAACCACCAGCTCATCATGATAAAGCCATCTGGTTGGGGGCAAAACAGGTAAACGTAGAAATTGACAACACGTGACGGGTTTTGTATGCTGACATCAAGGTTACATAAATAATCCTTCCCCAAAAAAAGAACTATATTTTACTGCAGATCTATAAATAATTCATTATTAACCACTGCCAATAGTCACCTAAAACCAATGGGAAGCCTCCCTCTCCATTGGGCTACTGTAAATTCCAATACAATTTCACACCTCACCTTTACACTCTCCCCTCGCCTTCGAGGGTGCCCAGGCAGCCCACCAGAGGTTCTTGCTGGCCAAGAACACCAACCTCGGGAGCGCTTCCCAAGAGAAATCGGCACTGGGCCATTCCCGTTTGGCTCCCCAGCAGAAAGGAGAGGAGCACAGCACCTCCTGTCCACAGCCCATTGGCTCCAAGGTTTAGAGGTGAGCTGGAGGTCTTCAGTGCGCCCACCTCGGATGGCCAGCGGTGGCCCGGTGGCCCCTGGCGGTGAAGCCATGATGCCACGTTGTTCCCTTCACTTGGAGGCCACTAAGCCAGAGGAAGGGCCTGCAGTGTCCAACCGAGAGCTGGAGGTGCGAGGTGCCTCAGCTGCATCTTTGCCCGCGGCTGTGCAGGGAGCTCTGGCAGGTGAGGCAGGAGCCGGGCTTGCTGGGCTTGGGCAATGCAGGGGGAGTGGCCAGCAGGCGGGCTGTCTGCTGGAGGCTGCAGCTGAGCCAGGGCCGGAGCGGGGGGTGGGGGAGGAGAGGCAGGGCGCATTCTGTCTCCTCCTCACCCAGGAGGAATGCCACACGTGCTGCTTTGCGCTCCTGCTGGGGGCGGGGCTTGCTGCCGCCGCTGCCACTTGTGCTTCTAACTGCCGGTGCTCCGCTCCTGCATGCTCCTGCTCCAAATGATCCCTGCCTGTGAGGGAGGTTAAGTTGAGACAAGGAATGGCCAGCTCCAAATCACCTTATAAACCTCACCAGTGGCCACTGTGGATCTGAGCACCAGCCTCCCTGCTCCAGCATCTGTCAGATCCACTGCTCGTGGCCTCTGTGTGGCGTAGGAATATGGCCTCAGTTTCTTGGATTGATTACATACTTAAATGGGGAGTCAGCCACATCCAGGAGACTTGGAACAGGGCAACAGCCGATCTGAGAGGCCAACAGAACAGTTAATGCATTTCGGAGTCTTAACTCAATGGAATTTTGTGTTGGTTTTTGTGTGTGTGTGTGTGCATGTGTGCGAGGGCACGCTGTTTTGAAATGTCTGTCCGGTGACGTTTTAAACTGTTTTTTCTTTCTCCTGACTTGTAGTACAACTTGAATAGAGAAAAGGACCCGGTGGTTATTGTCACTTCCACGACGGGTGATGGAGAACCGCCAGACACAGCAGTCAAGTTCGTTAAAGAAATTAACAACAAAACCCTGCCACAGAGTCACTTTTCCCATTTACGATATGGATTACTTGGTAATTTGTAATCTCCTTTTGCTCTTACTAATGCAGGGAAAACGTAGTTGTTTTAAATGGTATATATGGTTTTGATCAAACTGTTTGCATATGTTGGACTGTTAGGCACTTTGATGTGTGCTCATAAAGTAAAAGGCAGAGGGGAGATCCTGAAAACCTCACCTGATTCCTCCTCCTCCTCTCCAGCCCACCCCTGCCTGGCTTTTAGTCCGCAAGGTTTCCTGATGTCCGGCATCCCTTGTTCATGGGTTGTGAGGAATTGTTGGGAAAGAGGAGGCAAGGAAAATCTACTCCCCTCCAAGTACTGTGTCCTCATTAGAGATGTAAAATTTCTGGAAATTTTGCAGCCACAGGTAAAAGGGGGAGGGGGCATCTGGGGGAAAACTTAATTTTTGCCAAAAATTTAAATATATGTAATACTTACTGTCCTATCAAACCTTAACCAATTCAGTACTTTAATAACATAAAATGCATCTTTTGTAATCTCCGTTGCATATCAAATTGCAACATTTTATCAGGTAATCCTGTCATGATTATGGAATATGGAGGGGGTACTCTTTGTCCACCAGCCTCTGAGCATTACCGTTTTCACTGTCTGTATGTTATTGTTTCTTTGACCTTGTAGAAGCTCAGGGGAATAAATCAAGATATCATCTAGATAAACAAGAACACTCTTGAACAGGTGTTTGTGCAACACTTCATTGATCAGGTTCATGAAGACCTCAGGAGCCCTCTGGAGCCCGAAGGACATCATCCGGTATTCAAACTGACCCAACGGGGTATTAGACGCTGTTTTGTGTTCATCCCCCTCCTTTATCTGGACTTGGAAACAGGCATCACGGAGGTTGAGCTTGGAATAAATTTTCCCCTTGGTTACCTCAGCTTGTTGTTGTTGTTCAGTCGCACAGTCGAGTCCGACTCTTCGCGACCCCATGGACCAGATTACCCCAGGCCCTCCTGTCTTCCGCTGTCCGCTGAAGTTTGCTCAATTTCATGTTCATCGCATCGATGACACTGTCTAACCATCTCATCCTTTGCCGTCCCCTTCTTCGTTGACCTTCGATCTTTTCCCAGCATCAGGGTCTTCTCCAGTGAGTGCTCCCTTCTCATTTGGTGGCCAAATTATTTGAGCTTCAGCTTCAGGATCTGGCCTTCCAGGGAACAATCAGGGTTGATTTCTTTTAGGATTGAATGATTTGATCTCCTTGCAGTCCAAGGGACTCTCAAGAGTCTTCTCCAGCACCATAGTTCAAAAGAATCTATTCTTCGGCGCTCGGCCTTCCTTATAGTCCAACTCTCGCAGCCATACATTACTACGGGGAATACCATTGCTTTGACCATGCGGACTTTTGTTGGCAAGGTGATGTCTCTGCTTTTTATCATACTGTTTAGGTTTGCCATCGCTTTCCTCCCAAGGAGCAGGCGTCTTTTAATTTCATGGCTGCAGTCACCATCTGCAGTGATCTGGGATCCTAGGAACGTGAAGTCTGTCACTACTTCTACGAATTCCGCTTCTATTTGCCAAGGAGTGATAGGGCCAGATGCCATGATCTTAGTTTTTTTGATGTTGAGCTTCAAGCCCACTTTTGCGCTCTCCTCTTTCACCCTGAGCAAGAGGCTCTTTAGGTCCTCTTCACTTTCTGCCATCAGAGTGGTATCGTCTGCATATCTGAGGTTATTGATCTTTTCCCCAGCAATCTTAACTCCAGCTTGTGATTCATCCAGGCCAGCATTTCGCATGATGTACTCTGCATATAAATTAAATAAGCAAGGTGACAATATACATCCTTGTCGTACTCCTTTTCCTATGCTAAACCAATCAGTTGTTCCATATCCGGTTCTAACTGTTGCTTCTTGACCCTTATACAGGTTTCTCAGGAGACATGTGAGGTGGTCCGGTACTCCCATCTCTTTAAGAACCTGCCATAATTTATTGTGATCCACACAATCAAAGGCTTTAGCATAGTCAATGAAGCAGAAGTAGATGTTTTTCTGGTGCTGTCTTGCTTTCTCCATAATCCAGCGAATGTTGGCAATTTGATCTCTAGTTCCTCTACCTCTTCGAAACCCAGCTTGTACTTCTGGCAATTCTCTATCCACGTACTGTTGAAGCCTAGCTTGTAGGATTTTGAGCATGACCTTGCTAGCGTGTGAAATGAGTGTAATTGTGCGATAGTTTGAACATTCCTTGACATTGCCCTTCTTTGGGATTGGAATGTAAACTGACCTTTTCCAATCCTGTGGCCACTGTTGTGTTTTCCAAATTTGTTGGCAAATTGAGTGCAGCACTTTAACAGCATCTTCTTTTAAGACTTTGAATAACTCAGCTGGGATACCATCACCTCCACTAGCTTTGTTGTTAGTAATGCTTTCTAAGGCCCATTTAACTTCGCTTTCCAGGATGTCTGGCTCAAGGTCAGTGATTATACCATTGTGGTTGTCAAGGACATTGAGGTCCTTCTTGTATAGTTCTTCTGTGTATTCTTGCCATCTTTTCCTAATCTCTTCTGCTTCTGTTAGGTCCCTACCGTTTTTGTCCTTTATCATGGCCAGCTTTGCATGGAACGTTCCCTTGATTTCTCCAATTTTCTTGAAGAGATCTCTAGTCCTTCCCAATCTATTGTTTTCCTCTATTACTTTGATTAGCTAAGAGGTCCTTTATCGGGGGAGGAGGTAGGCATTAGTAGTGGGCACCGTGTTCAAAACCCTATAGTCTATCTTTCTTCTTGCGGAACAACACAGGGGCGGTGAACAGGGAGGATGCAGGTCGAATGACACCTCTAGCTAGGTTTTTATCAATGAACTTACGTAGCTCCTCCTTTTCACTCAGGCTCATCGCATACAGTTTCCCCTGAGGCAATTTCTGCCCTGGCAATAATTTAGTGGCACAGTCCGAGTGTCTGTGAGGCGGCAACTCGTCAGCCTCCTCTTCCTTAAACACCCGTGCAAGGTCCCGGTACTCCGGGGGAATATCATCCATCTCTTCGCTAGTAAGACACGCCCGCACAGGCTTGTCAGGAGGGGGGTTCCCCACACACCATCCCATTCATGTGTGTGGCACTTGGGTGAGATAAATTGGACTAAGCCCTCATCTCACAAAATATAGGGGTCATGGTCGTGGAGCCACGGGCTACCCAGCACCAACGGGAAATGAGCTGCCATAGTGATGATGAAGGGACGGTGATCCCAATGCTTTCTCGCCCCCATTCATAGAGGTACAGTCTTGTATTTGCAAGGGTCTTTCATCGCCGACCCATCCATCTGGGTAAATGCCAAGGGTTCTAGGAGTTTAACAACCTTGGCCCCAAGTCCCGTAACGAGCAAGGGGTTGATCAGATCCTGTCGACACCCTGAGTCAATCAGACTCCGCACACTCACGTGGGTCCCCAATTCAGGGTTCATGATAGTTACAGTCACAAAAAAGAGGGGGAGGTAGCTGCTCACCATTTTTTGCACCTCTGGGATTGGGTCCTGCTGCTCAGTGCCGCTCACAGCAGGTCCTGTCCTTTTCCCACCGGCTGGATCTCCTCCTCTCTGGATGACTCCGTCCCCCCCTCGGGGAGACTTGTTTGCAAGGCACGCTGGGTTTTGGGATGAGCAGTCGGCTTCTTCTCTGGGGTGTCAGCTCGCTTCTTCTCTGGGCCCTTCCTTGGGGTACCCGAGGGTCCCGATTCTGGGCATGTAGTCGTGAAGTGACCAGCTTCTCCACATCTCAGGCAAAGCCCTTGCTTCATCTGCTGCTCCCGCGTCCCCCTCTTCTGCTTTGGTAGCACCTTGGATATTGGCATCGACAACATACTCTTACCGAGGGTGGCCGCATTGTCGATGCAGATGGTTCTCAGTCGGCTTTTGGCATCAGTGGCCTCTCTCATCCATGCGTTCAGGGACATGGGTTGAACCTGCGCAGGACCATCTCACGGATCTCTGGGTGTAGACCAAGCTGATACTGCTTGTTAGCACCCCATCAGGCCACCCTTGGATCTTTGCAGCTTGCTGCCTGAACTCCTCTGAGTACTCCCGCACCGATTTCTTCCCTTGCTTAAAAGTACGTAGGAAAGCGCGGGTGTATTCACTGGCATTTGGGTCCTCATATTGAGGTCGAAGGGCCCACATGAAAGCATCCACTGCCCGGATGTCATTGTGAAGATTCACGTACCAGTCAGCAGCCCCCTCCTGCAACCGGGATGCAATGTAATCCACAGTGCGCTCCTCATCAGGGAACAGGTGGCCTCAATTCAGGACGAACTTCTCCGCTCGCACCACAAAAAATGCCAACTTTTCGGGTGTCCTGTCGAATGTTGCATCCAGTAGTTTCGTTGGCTGATGTACCTCACGGGGCGGCTGCCCCGGCACCCAATCACCTGGAGGTGGCGGGGGTGGGTTGGCTGGCTGCCGCAGGGGTGGAGGTGCTGGCTGCACTGGCTGCTGGATCTGGAGTTCACACTGCACCACATCTGCTGCAATTCCTGGCAGATTCCAGAGTGATTCTTCGACCATTTGCATGAGTTGATCCTGGCCATGTTCAAGCAGCTCCAAGTAGGTGTCTACGATCCCCTCAGTCTCCCGGAGGACCACTCAGGATGTGGTGGGGTGGGAGCCCCCTTGGACCCGGAGACAGCTCCAAGTGTTCTTAAGATTTGCCCATTTTTACAGAGCCTTTCTCACTAACTTTGCCCAGGTGCACCTGCCACTCATGGATCTCTTAAAGACGAAGGGGAAGAGTCCTGAGAGTATGTGGCCCGGCACTAAGCTAACATGGACAAATGAATGCCAGGAGGCGTTCGACTGCTTAAAGGCTTTGTTCACATCCGAACCTATACTAGCGCACCCAAATGAGCTCAAAAAATTCATCCAAGTGGATGTATTGGATGTCGCTATGGGTGGCGCCATCTTGCAGGAGGGGGAGGATGGGAAAATGCACCCTCTTGCGTATATCTCCCGGAAGTTCACTGATACTTAGCGTAATTGGTCAGTTTGGGACAAGGAGGCGGGGACAATTTAGTTAGCGCTCTCTATGTGGCGGCACGGGCTGGAAGGGGCCAGGGTGCCATTTGAAGTGTGGACTGCCATAAAAACTTCGAGGTACTCAGAACGCCCCAAAATCTCAATGCTAAACAGCTCAGATGGGTGGATTTCTTCTCTGTTCAATTTCACTCTCTACCGTTTCCCGGGCAAAGCTAATTCCTTGGCGGACGCATTGTCCTGCCTCCCACAGCATGACAGCTGCAGGGAGGAGGTACTTGTCTCGATATTCACACCCTCCCAGTTGGGAGGGGCTGTCCTAACTTGCAGCCAAATGACAGCCCAGCCCCTAAAGAACGCTGACTCATGGAAATTGAAGTTCACTTCTGCCCTCTCCGACAGTGATCAGCTGGAACTACAAAAAGAGGGGGAGGTCGAGGAGTGCGCTAATGGCTGTTGGTACCGCGGCCATAAACTGTTTGTGCCTTCGGCTTTGTGGGGTGAAATCATGTTAACAGTACATGGCAACAAATTGGCTGGGCACCTGGGGTATGTGAAATCCCTGCATTTACTACAACACCAATTCTGGTGGCTGGGGATGAGGAAAGATCTCTCCATGTTTGTCCAGTCATGCCAAACCTGCATCATGGGTAAGCTGGGGCCAGGGAAACCGCCTGGGATCCTACAACCCCTACCTATGCCTGGTAGATCGTGGGAAGTCATCTTAATGGACTTAATCACGGACTTGCCCCCCAGTTGGGGAAAGACTATCTGGGTCATTGTGGATCTGTTTTTGAAGCAGGCTCACTACATCTCGTTTAAGTCCCTGCCAACCGCACATTTACTGGCTAAAGCGTTTATTCAGCAGGTGTTTCAACTGCATACGCTACCCCGGAAGATAATTTCTGACTGGGGCTCACAATTTGTTTCCAAGTTTTGGGGTGAACTGATGCATATCATGGGAGTGGAATGGGGTTTGAGCAGTGCTTATCACCCTGAGACTGACGGCTAGATGGAACGTGTCAATCAAACCCTTGAGCAGTACCTCCGCTGTTTCACTAACTTTTAGCAAGATGACTGGAAGGGACTCCTCCCCCTCGCGGAGTTTTGTTACAGTAACGCATGCCATTCCTCCACAGAGGTCTCCCTGTTTATGGCGGCTTAGGGTTACGAGGCACCACCTCTCCTGTTCCTGTCCGATGCAGTCCTGCCAGAGGGGGAGGTGGGGGACTGGTGTAAACGACTGCAGGCCGCCTGGCCACTTCTGTGCAAAACATTAGACAGGGCTAAACAAGACTACAGAATTCAGGCTGACAAGGAAAGCACCGTGGGCTGGGACATCCAGCCTGGAGACTCGGTTAATGTGTCTACCAAGAACATCAAGGGGCTCCAACCTAGTCAATTTCCAGCCTGGAAATTTGTGGGTCCTTTCCTGGTGAAATGGAAAATAAATGAAGTGACCGTTGAACTTGATTTGCCAAAGACTTTGAGACATTTGCATCCCGTTTTCCATTTCAGATTACTTTGCCGGGACCCTGGGCCTAATGCTTGGTGGCCACAGCGTGCACAGCCACCCCCCTGATGGTGCAAGGCGAACCACATTACGAAGTTGCTGACGTTTTGGACTCTAAGCTTAAACAAAACAAGTTGTTTTACTTGGTTGAGTGAGTGGACTTTGGGCCACAGCACAGAGAGTGGTGGAGGTGGATCATATCAGGGCCCCCTGCCTTCTCCGTCATTTCCATCGTCACTACCCCAACAAATCCGGGGGGTGGGGGCGCTTGGGAGGGCAGGATGTCAGGTAGCCCTATCATGATTATGGAATGTGGAGGGGATACTCTTTGTCCACTAGCCTCTGAGCGTTACCGTTTTCACTGTCTGTATGTTATCACTTCTTTGACCTTGTAGAAGCTCCAGCTGCAGAACTCCTAAGCTGGGAACCAACGGCTTATAGATTATTTGCTTGCTTTGGCCGCTTGCTTTGCCCACATACACAAACTGTACTCATTGGTTTCAGCTTGTTAAGGGGGTGTTTGATTGTAGTATAATTTAGGTGGCCCTACTGTTCCCGGGCATTCCTGACACAAGCAGTAGACGTGTCTTTAGTTCTGATTCACCAATAAACAGTTTTCTTCTGATGAAGCACTGTGTTGTGTGACCTAATGAGCCAGACACATTTTTATAGAATGTAAAAATTATAAATTCCTTCATTTTCTATGAGCGAAATTGCAAATCCTGGCACTTGAGAGAAGACTGCAAGGGGGATGCACCCCATACTACCTTAGCACATGTATCTTAGTTCCAGCTAGATGCTGTCTTTTTCCTTTTGTGCCTACTGGTTAGAGATAGCTTAGTGAAGCTTTCCAAGTTTTCCTCTGAGGCTTTTGATGCAGTTTCTGCCCCACCTCCTCCTGATCTTTTTGTCCCTCTTGCAAGGCAGGGCATTAAGCTGCTTGTTACCCACCCTGTCAGTGTGTGTGCTGCAGCAGTTTGAGGGGCTGGTGAAAGGGTCAGCCACAAGGGAAGAGTCAGGGGCAAAGGACAACAGAAGGCATGCAACAGCTGAGAAGCAGGGCGATCCTTGCAGTCACCCTTCGTGAAGATGAGATTTCCTTCCAGGTCCAGATTCTTGTCCACAGCATGCCCACCTCTTCTATATAAGCATTGAACTCATTCTAAAACAGTAAATATTTTGTAGGACTTTTTTCAGTGCCCCCCAAAATTTCCAGTTTTTTCCTTCAGGAATTAAAAGCCTTGGAAAAAACGATTGGATGTTTTGGGTTTTTTCTGGCCTTCAAATCTTCAGCCCTAATGAGTCAGCAAATCAAATCCAGGGACTTTAAGGGTGCAATCCTAAATGGTATGAATCTAAGAGGATTCTATAGACAAGAGGAGATGTCTTTCAGTAATCGTGGCTGATTGGGCTAGACTGGCCCCTGGGGTTATCAGTGGATGATTCGGGGGCCAAAGAAGCACTTCTCTTCCTTTCCCTGCCTTTTCCTACTTTTTGAAATGGTTCACAGATGGGGGGTGGTGGTGGCAGGATAATCAGTTTTGGCAGCAACCACAACCCTCTTATGTTGAACTTGAAACAAAATACTGAAGGCTCTGGCCAGATCTCCTCTCTGCCTTCCATTGTACAAGTCCTCAGAGTGAGATAAACAATACAATGCAATACAAAAAGCCTTTATTGGCATATATCAAGTTATCCATACAGACAGTAAGCAACCATAGAAGTAACAAAGATAATTTAAATATATGCAATTAAACAATTTTCAATCGGTCCTTGATTACCAAACTTAAAAAATAGGGCTACTTTTTCAGTTATTTCAGGTAACGAGTCGTTAAGAAGATGGTACACCATCAGGGTGTCTGAATGGCCTGACAAATTGAATAAAATTGAATCTAAAGGATTAGAATGCATATCAGCATACTGGGCACAATAAAGAAGGAGATGGGAAACTGTGTCAACAGATTCGAAATTACAAGCACGGAGTCTCGCAGAGTATGTGATCTTAAGAGTGAGATATAGAAACACAGCTGGAAGGGACCCCAAAGTTCATCTAGTCCAACCCCCTACATAATGTAGGATATTCACTTCTACCCCATCTCCTCTAGTGACCCCCTCCTCTACACCCAGAGAAAGGTAAAAACCTCCAGGATCCCTGGGCTAATCTGGCCTAGAGACAAATTGGACATTACCCTGGGCGCATAAGAAAGGGCCCCAAGAGCTGAGCACTGACTTATCCCTTCCTGCCTTCCCTCTCGTGATCTGCTTAAATTCATAGCGAGCCACAGAATCAGCGTCGCCATCACATAGCTATCTGACACATGCCAGCATTCCCGGAATATTCCACACACTGACATGTGTACTTGATTAGTTTTTTGAACAATTCCATTAAACTTTGAGTAACTGCATGTACGTTTCCGTTTACTCTGAAGCTACTTATCTGTTTCGTTGGTTCTGGTCTTGATGTCCCTCCTTGCTTGGCTTTCTCAGGTCTGGGAGACTCAGAATACACCTTCTTCTGCAACGGGGGGAAGCGGATAGACAAACGGTTTCAGGAACTCGGGGCACAGCGTTTTTATGAGACTGGGCTAGCCGACGACGCTGTAGGGTAAGAGGACAGGAGGACTTTGGCTGGTTGCCTTCTGAGTTCCTCCTGGTATAGTTAAATATCTTACATGAGCTTATATGTTTTATTTGTTTTAAATATTTGTACTTTAAACACGGTTTGAAATGTTTTAATGTTTGCTGCCTTGGTAATTCTGAGTTGGTTCAAAAGTGGCATAGAAGTTATTTGAATAAATAGTTAATGCACAGCTGTATAAGATTTTTATTTTGTTCCCTGTGAATTCACTGGAACATAAAAACTACATTTGGATTGAACTTTGGTCTGCTCCTAACTGTACATACATGTTTGTGTGTGCATGAGCATGTGAAGGATTTTAAACTGGGGAATTGGGCTTGGTCTGGGAAGGCTCCACTAGCGATATACCCCTTACCTTTCCTGGCAAGGTCAGAATGACATTCCGCAGCCCTGTGAGAAGTCCCAGAGTGCCTTGGGGGAGGGTTGTGCATCTGAGAGCCAGTTTGGTGTAGTGGTTAAGTGTGCGGACTGTAATCTGGGAGAACTGGGCTTGATTCCCCACTTGCAGCTGCTGGATGACCTTGGGTCAGTCATAAGTTCTTTCAAAGCTGTTCTCTCAAGGGCAGTCCTGGAAAGAGCTCTCTCGGCCCCACCTACCTCATAGGGTGTCTATTGTGGGGAGGGGAAGGGAAAGGAAAGGAGTTTGTAAGCTGCTCTGAGACTTCGAGTGAAGGGCAGGACATAAATCCAATCTCCTCCTCCTCCTCCTCCTTCTTGGACTTGGGGGTCTCCTTAACAGCAAAAACAGGTTGCTTACCTGGAACTGATGATCTTCGAGTGGTCATCTGTGCAGTACCACACATGGGTTGGGTGCCTGTGCACGACCTCAATCGGAGAAACTTCTAGAGCGTTGCCTCAGAAAGCTTTTGGTGGGCTCTCTTCCCGCCCTGGGGAGCAGGCACACACTGCGCATGCCTGGAGCGGAGGAGAGAGCCACCTCCCACTCAGTTCCTTCGACCGCTACAGGTAAGTCCCATCATCCCAAAAGAAAGAAGATCGAGAGATGCCAGCAGCAGGGAAGGCCGGGTGGGATTGTGGTACTGCACAGATGACCACTTGAAGATCATCAGTTACAGGTAAGCAACCTGTTTATCTTCATCATGGTCTCTGTGCAGTCCCACACATGGGTGAGTACAAGAGCTGAACCAGTTGGAGCAGGAAACTGGCAGTTGTAAAAGACACAAGCATACTGGTTAAGATACAGCATCAGCAGTGAAAAAATCACCCAATGGTCCTACCTGAGGAGCAGCAGGGTCAAGCGAAAAGAGATCACATTACCGTCTGATGGAAGGCAGCATCCCGTTGAGCCCAGACGTCGAGTGCATAGTGGGTCATGAAGGTCGATGCCAAGGACCACGTAGCAGCTGCACAGACGTCTTCCAGCCGGACACCAGCCAGGAAAGCAGTGGATGTCGATACCGCCCGTGTGGAATGGGCAGTGACACAGGTAGGGATGGGTTGACGTGCAAGCTCATAGTAAAGGGCTATGGTGGAAGTCACCCATTTAGACAAGGTTTGAGAGGAAATTGGCTCCCCAACATGAGGGGGGCCATAAGCTAGAAACAGCTGAGGAGACTTATGGATAGGCTGAGTCCTATGCAAATAGAAAGAGAGCACTCTGCGGACATCGAGGGAGTGCAAGGCTCTCTGAGGTGCATCAGCTGGGTTCGGAAAGAAAGTAGGTAAGACAGATGAGTGAGACAGGTGAAATGCAGAAACAACTTTAGGTAGGAAAGAAGGATCTGGTCTAAGGGCAACCTTTTCCCTATGAAAAATTGTATAAGGGGGATCAGCCCTAAAGGCAGCCAGTTCCCCTACCCTACGAGCAGTAGCAACAGCTATGAGGAAGGCCGTCTTCCAGGAGAGTAACTGAAGGTCAGCTGTAGCCATGGGCTCGAAGGGTTTGGACATAAGCTGAGCAAGAACGAGTGATAAACTCCACGAAGGCACCAGAGGCTTCCTAGGGGGACAAAAGTCAGAGGAGACCCTTGAGGAAGGACTTCATGAGACGTTGGGAAAAAACTGTGGATCCTTGTACCAAGGGATAGTAAGTGGAGATGGCCGCTAAATGGACCTTTAAAGATGAGTATGCCAGGCCAGTGTTCTTTAAAGAGACAATGTAGGGAAAAAATCTCACGGAGAGATGACTGGAGTGGATCGAAGGAGTGATCTGAGGCATAGGACTGGAACCTCTTCCACTTTAAATGATAAGTGATCCGAGTAGAGGGCTTTCTGGCATTCAGGAGGACTTCAGAGATGTCAAACGGGAATCTAGTGTAGGATCTTCCAGGCTGTCAACCGGAAAAAACCCGGATTGAGGTGCAGTATCCTCCCTCGGGCCCGAGAGAGGAGATCGGGGACGACAGGCAACGGGTGGAATGTCCGATGGGAAAGACGGAGGAGGTGCGGAAACCAGAGTTGGCGCCGCCACCAGGGAGTGACAAGGATGCACGACGTGGCATCGGCCACAATCTTCTGAACAACACAGGAGATGAGAGGGAACGGAGGGAAGAAATAGAAGAGGGTGCCATTCCAGGTGTGGAGGAAGACGTCTCCCAGTGACCGAGCAGACGGCGAACCCCTGCTGAAAAATAGGTGACACTGGGCATTGTCTGTATTTGCGAAGCCGTCAATGACAGGGCGACCGAATTCAACAAAGACAGAAAGGCAGAGGCCATCCTGGTCCCAAGCTCCAAGTAAGCTTTCGGACTCTCAGTGGGAGAAATAGAACCCGAGTGACGAGGCTCATCATCGACTTGGGAGACGTCGGGATCGGGATCTCCAGACTCTGAATGATCAGAAATCGACATGGGAGAGGACCTCAATGGCTGAGCGATATCAGCTGCCTCCTGGTCATCAGCAGGGGGACGATACCAAGGTTCTGAGGGAGAACTCTTCAGAGCATCCCTCGATCTCGAGAGGTCAGGAGGTTGGTCAAGAGTCACAGAGCAAGCCGAAGCCACGGATCGAGAATGTCTGGAATAATCTGGCAAACGGCGCTGGTCCATATGTTCAGAGTGACGGAGTCAATTGTAGTGGTGCCGCTGAGGCGTGGGAGACCTCAAATAGTAGTAGGCACAATATGCAGGACACCTGCGTTCATTAGGAGACCAGCATTGGTCATCGGAAGATGATCCCGAAGAGGAAGGGGACTGGCGATGAATGAGACACTTCCGGTCATATCAAGACCGAGATCAAGAACAGCGGTCCACAGAATGCTCCCTACCCTCCAAAGCGTGGAGTGGGTGATGGGAGTGTCGAGATGGAGATCGAGAGTCCCAGTGAGAAGACAATTCGAGAGGCGATCTCATAGACTGACCAAGTGGAATAAGGCCAGAGGTCGAAGACAGGGTATGCGGTGGCATCAGAGGCTGTAAAGCAGACTGTTGAGAAACAACCGCTACTGCAGGAGTCAAAGTTGTTAGACCAGTAATGACCACTGGATCGATGTCCGAAATCGAAGCCGATGTCGAGGGCTTGACTTTCGATTTCCAAGGAGCCTTATCCTCGGGCCTCTTAGGCTTAAGCTTTGGTGCCTTCGAAGTTGTATCTGACTTTTTAGGGAGCGAAGAGTGAGAAGTGGCCGAAGACATGGTAGGGCGTAATGCTGCCTCTAAAAGTACAGCCCTGAGCCTAGCCTCCCTGTTACGTCTAGCCTGCCTGGTAAAACTAGCGCAATGGGGACAAGTATCGACTCGATGGGTTTCACCCAAACAGAGGAGGCAAAAATCATGACCGTCGTTTGAAGGAATCTTCGCTGGATAACGATGACAGACCTTAAAAAACTTTGTTTTACCCATACAAGTGCCACCCCACACACCAACTAGAAGGGGGAGGGTGTAGAAACAGAATCAAAGTGCAGAAAAAAGATTTATTTTTTTGTTATTTTAGGAAGAAATAGAGAAGAAGTCAGAAAGACGGAAAAGGAAAAACGAAGAACTATACTCAGCTGAGGCAAATACGGAGCAACAGCAGCGAGGTGTGAACGCGGAGGCGGTCGAAGAAGAACTGAATGGGAGGCGGCTCTCTCCCCCGCTCCAGGCATGCACAGTGCGTGCCTGCTCCTCAGGGCGAGAAGAGAGCCCGCCAAAAGCGCTTTTTTTTTTTTTTTTTTGAAACAAAATTTTTATTGGAATATATTCAACATTGTTAAACATCATTACCAATTCAGTTTAAAGATTATATTCCATCCCCCCTTCCCCCCCAATAGGCTTCCAACACTGCTAATAACAAAAAAGAAATTAAAAGGTAATCAAATTTAGACTTGTAACAATCGACAAACCAGGTAACACAATTCTAATACATAGAAACCTGACTCTTTCTAACATATTTTCCAGTAAAAGTACTGTACAATCAAATATTCATTTCATTTCTCATTCAATTTCAATAAGAATCAAGATTGTACATTCTCCCTTTCATTTTATATTCAGTTTCCATATACAATTTCAGGTCTTCCCAGTCTTTTAGATATTGTTCTGCCATTTGTCCATTTAATTTTTTCGTCATTTTGTCCGTTTCGGCTAAAAACAGCAATTTCCTTAACCAGTCCTGTATATCTGGCACCTTCTCCGCTTTCCACTGTTGCGCAAAAGCCATTCTCGCCAATGTGATCATATACCATAGTAATGTCCTTTTTTCTTGTGGAATTTTTTCCATTGTCAAACCTAAGAGAAGAAGCTCCGGGCTTTTCCTAATAGGAATTTTTAATATCTTCTGCATCTCACAATATACATTTGACCAGTATACTTTTGCTTTATCACATGACCACCACATATGGTAAAACGAACCCTCTATTTTTTTTACATTTCCAACACTTATTACTCAGGTTCTTATCCATGCTAATATTAGCAATCTTTTTTGGTATCATATACCACCTGTACATCATCTTATAGCAATTTTCTTTTATATTGACACAGGTTGACATTTTAAAAGCTTTTCTCCACAAAAATTCCCAAGGTTCCATTGAAATTTCCTTATTCATATTTATGGCCCATTTTATCATTTGCTCTTTAAAGTATATACAGTATAAAGTATATACAGTTAACAAGGTTTTATACAACTTAGAAATCATTTTTCGCCCTTTTTTCAACCAAATATCTTCAAACTCATTCTTAGCTCTAAAACCAACCTCTTTACAGTCTTTTTTGTAAATGTCCCGTATTTGGCAATATTGTAACCAACCGTACTCAAATACTAATTCATTATTTGGTTTTAAAACATAGTCCTTCCCTTACTTTTGAAGCAACACTTGGTATTTCAACCAGTCATTGCCTTTGTGTTCTGAAAAAGGATGAATAACTGCAGCAGGGACGATCCATAAAGGCCTCTCATCGGGAACTGTATTCCTGTATCTGGTCCATGCATCAAACAGCGTTCTCCTTATATAGTGATGCTTAAACATTGAGTCTACTTTATTTTTTCCATACCAAAGATAGGCATGCCAGCCAAATCTGCAATCGTGACCCTCAAGGGCCAATAGTTTTCTGTTTTCTAAATTAACCCAATCAGTTAACCAAGACATACATACAGCTTCATGATACAAATGCAAATTCGGGACTTGGAAGCCACCTCTATCTTTAACATCATACATTATTTTCATTTTAATTCTCGGCTTCTTTCCTGCCCAGATAAATTTAAAGATTTCTCTTTGCCATTTCACCAACACTTTCACGTCTTTCACAACTGGTATTGTCTGAAACAAAAACATTAACCTGGGCAGTACATTCATTTTGACAACGGCAATTCTTCCAAGAAGAGATAATCTGAGTTTTTCCCATTTTTCCAAATCACGTCTTATCGAAACCCACAATTTTTCATAATTATTTTTAAACAAATCAATATTTTTCATTGCAATATCAATTCCCAAATACTTAACCTTTTTAACCACTTCACATTCCGTCATTTTTTGTAAACATTGTTGCTTTATAACAATCATATTTTTGCACAGTATTTTCGATTTATTTTTATTTACATAGAACCCTGCGAGATCACCAAACTCTTTTACTTTTTCAAATACCAACGGCATATTATTGACAGGATCTTCAACAATGAACATAATATTGTCAGCAAATGCTCTTAATTTATATGAGAAACCTCTAATACTAAGACCTTTTATATTATTGTCATCTCTAATCGCTTGCAGCAATATTTCCAAAATCCAGATAAATAACAATGGCGATAAAGGACAGCCCTGCCTAGTTCCTTTTCTGACCCGGAACGTTTCCGTTGATTCTGCATTTACAATCACCGTGGCCTTTTGTTCTTTATATATTGATTTAATCATTCTTGTGAATTCTACGCCCATCTGCAATTTTTCAATCACTTTAAACATAAATTCCCAGTTCAAATTATCAAATGCCTTCTCTGCATCTAAAAATAAAAAGCCGACCTCTTTTTCCGGGTGTTTATCATAACATTCTATTGCATCCAAAACAACCCTCATATTATCTTTTATTTGCCTGTCCGGCAAAAAACCAGCCTGATCCTCGGCAATAGTACCTTTCAAATATTCTTTAAGGCGTTCTGCTAAAATTTTTGCAAAAATTTTGTAATCATTATTCAAAAGTGAAATTGGTCGATAGTTTTTGACATTAGTTAAGTCTTGGGCCTCTTTCGGTATCAGGGTGATTGCTGCTTCGTTCCAGGAATCTGGAACCTTCCCACTTTCTCTAATTTCATTTAGAAGAATCTCTAGAACCGGTACCAGGTCTTCTTGAAATTTCTTATAGAATTTGGCTGAAAATCCATCTGGTCCTGGAACTTTGGAAATTTTTGCTTCTCCTATTGCTTTGCTGATTTCTTCTTTAGTTATTACAGCATTTAACAGTCCTTTTATTTTTGAACTTGGTTGCGTCAAATTCACCTTACATAAGTAATCCTGAATTTTTTGTGGATCCACCTGTTTTGCTTGAAAAAGAGTAGCGTAGTATTTATAAAATTCTCTCCGGATTCCTCCTGGGTCTGTGATTTCTTTATTCCCATCTTTCAATTTGATTATTGTTTTACTTTCTCTTCTTTTCTTCAATTGCCATGCCAAATATTTTCCAGGTTTATTCGCTCCTTCAAAGGACTTCTGTTGCAATTTTTTCAAGTTCCAATAGACTTCTTTATTTAACCTCGCATCATATTGTTCCCTTAGGATCCTCAGTTCTCTCAGAATTTTCTTTTTGCCAGGTCTCTTCTTAAGTTCTGCTTCTTTCTTTTGAATATTTTCCAAAATTTCTTTATCTATTTTAAATTGCTGCTTTCTTTCATTGTTGTTAATTGCAATAAGATGTCCTCTCATCACAACCTTGTATGCCTCCCATACCATTTGCGTCTGTACTTCTTTATTTAAGTTTAGTTGAAAATACGTTTTAGTTTCTGTCCTTATTTTATCCACAATATTTTGTTTGTCCAATAAATCCTCATTGAGTCTCCATCGAAATTTCTTTCTCTTAACATAGGTTGACCACTTTATCGGACTGTGGTCGGAGAGAGTTCTAGGTAGTATTTCAATTTTGCGTGTTTGCATAATTAAGTTATCGGTCATCCACATCATATCAATTCTTGAGAAAGATTCGTGTCTTGATGAATAAAAAGAATAATCTTTATCTTTTGGATTTTTAACTCTCCATGCATCTTCCAGGTGTTCATGCTTCGCCATTTGAAAGAACACTTTGGGGAGTTTACCTAGACCTTCCTTTCCTTTTTTGGATTTTCTGTCAATTGCATTGTTAACAGTGCCATTGAAATCGCCCATCAATATCATTTGTTCATAGGTTAACTGTTGTAGTTGTTCCCATAGGTCTTGAAAGAATTTTTCCTTGGCTCCATTCGGGGCATAGAGATTTAAAATTAAAGTCTTTTTATTCTGAAGCATAACTTCCACTGCCACAAATCTTCCTTCTTTGTCTTTAAAAATTTCTTTTGGTTCCAACTCTTTTTTTACATATGTAACAACTCCTTTTTTCTTTTGTGAGGAGAGAGAATAAAATTCTCCTCCTAATCTATTTTGGATCAAAAATTTAGCATCATTCTTTTTGATATGTATTTCTTGCAAACAAACAATTTCACATTTTTGTTTTTCCAACCATAGTCTAACATTTTTTCTTTTTTGAGGCGAGTTAAGTCCATTAACATTCCATGAAATGTTTTGACTCTCCATGTTGTTTTTGTATTTATTTATCAGAGTCTTTAAAATTGTCTTTAATGAACTTGGTCATTTGCTCTACTGACTTGATGGTGACTCTCTTCTGCTTAAATGTAAAACTGACACCTTTTGGAATTTCCCATCTGTATCTAATACCCTCTGTTTTCAGTTTGTCAATTAGATCTTTAAAAAGTCGTCTGTCCTGAAGAACCGTTCTGGGTAATTCCTTAAGTATCATAATTTTCTTTTGGTCAATTATGAAGTCTTCCTGAAATTGTTGCTTAAACAGGTCTTCTTTCAATCTTTTGGATATAAACTGGACAATCACATCCCTGGGTAATTTCTTCTTTTGGGCAATCGCAGAGTTGACTCTGTATACCAAATCAATGTGAACCGCCACCTTCTCCTCTTCTGTTTTTAGAAAATCTGCAACAGCTTCCACCATGACTGAGTGGATATTCTCATTTTTGTCTTCAGGGATTCCCCTGAATCTCAGATGGTTAAGCATTCCGTTATATTCCACCATTACACTGGCCTTAGATGCTTCTTTAGAAACCTCAGCTACGCCAGTTTCCACTCCTTTCACTCTCTCCTCCACCTCAGTTGTTCTTTTGTTCAACGTCTGTATTTCTGTTGTGATTCCAGCCAACTCATTTTTCAGATCTGTTACTTCTTCAGCCACTTTACCTAGAGTTTTTTCCATTTTTTGCATAACATCCATCATCTGTTTTTCCATAGCTTCCATCATGCCCTGTAATTTTTTCTCCTCTTTAGCAGCCATTTTCGGGGAGGACCAAGAGTTCGCCCTCTGTCATTGCCGGAGATCGTAAGCCGTTGTTTACAATAATTATAAAACTTACATCAAATTAAAGCTCTTCTTATGCCCAGTTGAACCACTCTATTTTCGCTATTTTCCGTTTAGGCTTTTAGCCACAATTTAAATAAATCTTTTCAACCTTCTCAAAATGGCGGGCGCAATTTCTCTATGGTAAGTGGCTTTTCCTGTTCCTTCCTTCCTGTCCGGCAATCTTAGTCGTCCCCTTGTCTTCTGGTTCCTCCCGTTTCGACTGCAAAACTCAGCACATTTCTTCCGGCCTCCTCGGTCGTCTCTAGGAAGCGCTGCTTGTCTGGTCTGAAATCACTTCCTGTTCTGATGTTTTCTGTCGCAGCCTGAATAGCTTTCCACGTTGTTTCTCGCGGGAATTGGTGTTAGTTTCTATTTTAAAGTCAATATCCCGACCACAGGAATGATCAACAAACCGGCTTTTTGGCTTTTTTTAGCTTTTCAGCTGCTTTTTCCAGAATTGGTGTTAGTACACAATATGCCGCACGATCATATGCTTCAACGGGTGTTGCTTACTTTCAGAATCAACGTGTCTCCGGTGAGCAATTTTAAAAAGTTACCTTCAAAGTCCGTGTTTTGTTATAGCAGTGTTTCCTTGGTATCAGTTTCTGTAGAATGTCTCGGAGGTCTGGGTCATGTGTTCTTATGTTGAGAATCCAACTCGGTGGGGTCTTTTAGAGAAATTCCGAAGTACCCGCTTGGGGGGAGGGGATCAAGGCTGGTCGTGGCGCTCTTTAAAGCCCCGCTATCAGCCGATCTCAACTCCCACTTGGGCCGATGCTCGTTGCTAGTCACTCCCCTACCTGGGGAGATCCGCGGCAGACTGGATAGCCCGCCCTGTCATAAAGACCCTCCGTATGCTCCGGGAGCAAAGCCAGAGCACGTTAGGATGCCATGAATCCCAGACCGGAAGCCCCTGCCAAAAGCTTTCTGAGGCAAAGCTCTAGGAGTTTCTCCGATCGAGGTCGTGTGCAGGCGCCCAACCCATGTGTGGGACTGCACAGAGACCACTCAAAGATCAGGCAGGTCCTGGGCTTGTGGGCCAACTCTATTGGTTGAGAGGCATCAGCTGACAAGCTTCCACTGGGTCCTTTAGACCGATGGCTTCCATGGTGGGAAATATCCCAGTGCTCAGTGGTGGGGGCTGGAATGTTCTCTGCTACCCACCACAGAAGCCCCTGCTGCTTCTAAGCCTACCAGTTGCACAGAGCCACTGGGCAGAAGTAGTAGTCCCAGGCTCCTGTGTGTGGAAGCCGGCTATTTTGGGTTATCTTGGCCAGTCTGGTGTCGTGGTTAAGTGCGCAGACTCTAATCTGGGAGAACCGGGTTTGATTCCCCACTCCTCCACTTGCAGCTGCTGGTGTGACCTTGGGCAAGTCATAAGTCCTTTCAGAGCTCTTCTCTCAAGGGCAGTTCTGGAAAGAGCTCTCTCAGCCCCACGTACTTCACAGGGTGTCTGTTGGGGGGGGTGGAGTTTGTAAGCTGCTCTGAGACTCTGAGTGAAGGGCGGGGTATAAATTCAATCTCTTCCTTCTCCTCCTCCTCCTCCTCCTCCTCCTCCTCCTCCTTTCTGGATCGTATCAAGCTCTTGGAGGAGGTAAGGTGTCAAATACAGGAGGGTGGGTTGGAAGTGACAGGTAGGAAGGAAGCAGGAACCTTGGCGTGAATTGTCTTTCAGTGACGTTTACTCAGGGATGGGGCCGGGCATTTGTGACTTTCCATTTAAAAGTGGACTTCCTCTTTTTTTCGTTTTAGTTTGGAGCTGGTGGTCGATCCATGGATTGCTGGACTTTGGGCTGCCCTCAGCCAAGAATTTGCATCAAGGAAAGCAGAGCCAGCTTACTGTGACACGACTGCTTCTCTTAGGGCAAGCCTAGGCTGCAAAATAGAGCATTTAACACTAGAAGATTCAGCAGTGCAAAATGGCATTTTATCTAAAAATGGAGGAAAGGCTGCCCCAGGGCCTCCCACTCAAGACGGCCGGCCTTCCCTTTCCCATTCGGTGCCTCCGCTTTCTCAGTCTGCTCTCAGTGTCCCTGCTTTGCCAGTGGAATACCTAGAAGTGACATTTCAAGAAAACATCAGTCGAGAAAGTTCTCCTATGGTGAGGTCCCCACTAAATGCAAACCTGTACTTTCCTGCAAATTTCTGAACTTAAATGGGCAGCGTTTCTGAAAAGTCTATGGCTGTGCTATTATTCATTGATACCTCACTTGACTCTCCAGTGAGAATGGGAAGTGTCTTGCTGTATGCTTCCCTCCTGCTTTCTCATTTGGCCTGGTGCTCCCTCGATAACCCCTCCTCCCTGCCACTGCTTCCCCCCCCCCGGTGTGTGTGTGTGTGTGCGCATTTCAATACTGGTTTATAATTTGGCTTATGATCTGCTTTCACACGACTCTGTTTTTAGCTAGCTGCTTTGATTGGGCCAAAAGGTTTAAATCTCGTAAATAAGTTTTAAACTTATTTAAACTTATAAGTTTTGTTTAAATTGTATGAACATGTGATATATCCAATAATAAATTGTATTTACCAAAAATAAGTTTTAAACTCTGTGATGTAGATTCAGCTGAGGGCAGGGGACTGGCCCAAAGTAACAGAGCAAGTTTCCATGGCTGAGGAGGGGTTCAGGCCTGGCTCTCCTAGATCCTCATTCGATATTCTCACCACTGTGCCCTGCGTGCTTTCTCCGTGTGGCGGCTTCCACCTGGAGGTTTTGCTGTGGCTGGCCATCCAAGCTAGAGTGTGGTGTTTCTTTTTAAGCATTTGTGTGCCTTCTTCCCCATACTTCTTTCCGAGTTTTCCTGTTTTGCGCCACTCTTTCCCAAACCTTTTTGACAAGGTTGCAGTCAAAGTGCCTTTTCACACTATGTCAAAGTGAAAGTGCTTGCTTTTAAATATCGTGCCCAAATTGGCGCTGTTTTCATGGCCTCAGCCCATGTGGCCATTTTTTCTCACCACCACCCACCACCACCACGAGGCATTATTTTTTTTAAAAAATCAGATGTCAGTTTCCAAATATCTGTATCTGAATAACATTGACCTGACCTATTGCTGTGATCAGCTAGTTCCTCTGAATTCCCAGTTTTCATTTTTAAGAAGTCAGTCACCTTTTTCTGACATCGTCCTGACAAAAAGGGCTAGAGGTTGACCCCCCCCCCCTTGGGTTCTCGTGTGTGAGGAAATTTTTTGTGAATGATATTTTCTTGTGATCATTTAAAGTTCTTTCAGGTGACACAAGGCAGGGCTGGCATAGCCAGAATAATTCCCGTTGATGAAGAAGCAGGTGCCCAACCCCCCCCCTGAAAACGACAGGGCTTCAAATGCTTTCTCTGTGGCTGGATGGCAGCCATGATCTGCTCCTCTTGCACACGACACGGAGATGGAGCAAGACGGGCGGCCGTGTTGGTCTGCCCGTGGCAGCGGAAAAGAGCAAGAGGCTGGCCGCACCTGGAAGACTCACGAAATTGGTGGCCGGGGGAGGAGCTGTTGTGAGTCGCGGCTCATGCCGTGCTCCCGTAGTGACTCACGGAAGCTCCTCCCCCGCCACAAATTTTGTTCGTCTGTAAGGTGCTGCGTAACGTTGCGTAACTGTGTGCGCTTCTTTCTTCCCTCTAAACGTTTGTTAGCTTGCTTCCAGGAGGACTGCCTGCCTCTCATTTCGGAGGGGCCCCTCGTCCAAGTTCCCGTGTCCAGAGCCGTTCAACTGACAAGGGACGATGCTGTGAAAACTACTTTGTTGTTAGAACTTGATATTTCTGTAAGTTGAATTTGTCTGGTTTCTCTCTAATGCATTGGGTATGAAGTATAAAATAAATAAGTAGTGGCCAAAAAGCCATTGTCTCAGTTTCAACACCACAACTTAAAAGAAGTGTGATTGTTTTACTGAAGTGAGTGTCCAGAGATTGCTGTAAATTTGCAGGGTAATATGCTCTGATCGCGTTTGTTCAGTAACAACGATGCTTGCTACTAGGCTGAAGAAACGTGATGGAGAAAAGGGACATGCCTGGTACATGAGGTTTCTTCCATGAGTTGCGTCTTTAAAGCAGGAAATATTTGTTATGGAAGGAAGGGAATGGTATGAGCCCCATGCAGTGTTGGCCTTGTTTTACAGTAGCAAACTTGTATTTTTAAAACAGGAGACAACTTTCAGCTACCAGCCTGGCGATGCTTTTAATGTCATTTGCCCCAACTATGCCAGCGAGGTGGACGAGCTGCTTCACTTGTTGGGACTGTCAGAAAAGAAAGAACACCTTGTTTGCTTGAAGGTTAAGCCCGGCACTAAAAAGAAAGGTACGTTTTAAATGCAGCATGGCTTCCTTTGGACGCAATACTGGAAAAACTTATCCTTCAGAATCTTCCAGTGGAAATAACAACTCCCCCATTACTATTTTTTTTCTTCCTTTAATTTTGTATTTTATGTATCAGTCAGGTTTGCCTTATTAGTGTTCCTTTTCACCTTGCTCAGGTGTCCTTCTTCGGGACTCTTCCTTGTGGTAGTTATGGTTAGAAGTGGTGTATGTGTGAGGGGAAGAAATGGAGACAGGAGTAAAAGGTGAAGGTTTCCCTTGCTCGAAAGCTAGTTGAATCCGACTCTAGGGGGTGGTGCTCATCTCAGTTTTCAAGCTGAAGAGCCAGCGCTGTCCCAAGAAAGTAGATAATATTAAAAAGATGGAAATTTTCTGAACTTTTCTGGTGTTCATTTCCAATTTCTATCCAGCTGTATTCTGCACTAGAAGCATATTGAATTGCTGATGTGCCACCAAGTTTGTGGTTTATTGGAAATTGGTCAGTTTGGTGTAGTGGTTAAGTGCGCGGACTCTAATCTGGGAGAACCGTGTTTGATTCCCCACTCCTCCACTTGCACCTGCTGGATGACCTTGGGCAAGCCATAGCTCTGGCACAGCTGTTCTTGAAAAAAGAGCAGTTTCTGTCAAGAGCTCTCTCAGCTCCACCTCCCTCACAGAGTGTCTGTTGTGGGGAGGGGAAGGGAAAGGAGTTTGTAAGCCGCTCTGAGACACCTTTGGGTAGTGAAGGGCGGAGTATAAATCCAATCTCTTCTCTTCTTCTTCTTCTTCTTCTTCTTCACTAGTGCTTTTGGTGGGGCTACTCCTGGGTAACTGTGCACAGGATTGCTGCCTTCCAAATCCTCATATGAGTTAAAACTACTGACTGCAGTGCATATACAGTTCTGCCTCATTGTGATGTCAGTGGAAAGAGTCAGGGTTATCCTTAATTCAAATTATAGCCCCTGGAAATGTGGCGTTTTACCCCCAAGTTATCTGGTAGGGATGTAATTTCCTGGTTCATTTTTAGATGGGTCTGGAGCTAGAGGTGGAATCCCAGTGGAGAAGTCCTCAGAAGAATTCCACCCTTCTAAGCCTGTTGACTTCAGCGGAATTAGAAAGCTGTGATTCTGCTGAGGATTGCTGGGTCAATGTAGATTTACATGACAGCATTCAAGATGCTTGAAGTTTTGGTTTTGGCCCCTTCCTTCTTCATTCTCCGCATGCTTTTCTTTACTGCCCAGGGGCACTGTGTGGATGTTTTGGAGAGCTGCCTGCCATGACCCCAGCATTTCTTTTTTTCCTCTTTATAGACGTGGTCAGTTCAGAAACAGTTAGCACATGTAGATAGATCCAGCTGGTCAGCCGTGTTGGTCTGAAGCAGAACAACAAATTGAGAGTCCAGCCAACAAGATGAAGCGTGCCTCGCACACGAGAGCTCCTTCCTTGAATAAGCCTTTGTTGGTCTTCAAGGTGCCCCGTTGGACTCTGAATTAGCACATGTGTGAGCCCGTATGGGATGGGTTGTGGTTGTCGTTGTTTTGCCTCAGTATGCACTACTTTACCGTTTTTTACTTTATACGGCACAATCCTATACTTCTTTCCTTGGAAGTAAGATCTCGATGGCCCTGTTCCCTAGCAAGAGTCCAGAATGGTTACCTGAATTTCACCTGCTTGTCAGGGACCCCTGTTTCGGAGAAGCACCCCCACTGCTGGGGTTCTTTGACACCGACTAGTCTCTGAGTAGCTTCCAAAGAGCCTCTGGGTTTCCTGCTGCATCCTTTGAAAGCCAGTGCTTTGCAGTATGGATTGAGTCTGCTAGTGCACATGTTTATAATTTGCTGTCCTTGCAAAGAGCAAAAATAATTATTCGCGTATTCCCTGTTTGTTTTTCCTTTAAACAGGAGCAGATGTGCCAGGTTATATACCTGAAAAAAGTTCTGTGAATTTCATTCTCACTTGGTGTCTGGAAATAAGAACAGTTCCCAAAAAGGTGATTTTACTTTTACTTACCTTTTACTTCTACAAATACTAAGGCTTAGTAACATTTCATACTATTGGCTTCAATAGCTCTGTTCTACTTACTCCCGTGGTTAGTTCACATGTACATACCCCTCTGCAGTCTGGCTCTGTGGCTGCCTCGGCATCCGCTGATTCTGACATCACAGTAATGATGTTCGGAACTTGGAACTGGGAGGGTCAGCAAGGCAGTGCCTTTGTTTCCCATGTCAGACTCAGCACTGACCATCAGAACGGGTCTTTTTCTGATTTTGAGGGAATACTTCTAAGATTTCTTTACATTTGTGCTACTTCACTGAGCAGTTAAAATCTGCTCTGTAACAAACACATGCGCCTCTGAACAAACATGGAAAGACAGCCGTGGTTCAGACAGGAGCCACTGTGGTGAAAAGTCTCTACACAGCTGTGGCAGCTCGTAATTCCAACAGCTACTGCAGCATCCGCAAAGGGCCTTTCCTAGTCTCTTGCCAGCGCGTGTCCACCCCAGCCTCTCCCTCCTGTCAGCAATGTGGCTTCTTTGTGAACTTGCCGCGGTGGAGCAGAACCAGGAAGCAGGATCCAGTTATCTCTGCTGTTATCTACTTGTCCCTGCTGCTCAGGAGAAATGGCGTCCTGCCGGACTGTGTAGGCAAGACATGTGAGCAGGTGGCTGTGGCATGGAGACGGCGGATTGAAAGGCGGCTTCTCATTTGTGATTGTACCCGTTGTTGGAACTGACAGCTACTGCAGCCCACACAGAAGGCTTTTTGCCCTGTAAGCAGTGCCGGCTCGCCCACTAGGCGAGCTAGGCACTCGCCTAGGGTGCCGCGGGCCCACAGGGGTGCCAAACCGCCCCCCACCCCCTGTGAAGCCGGCGCTCTGAGCCCTTCTCTGGCTTTCCTGTGTGTGCCGCTGCTGCGGCATGCTCAGAAAAGCCGGCGCTGGGGCTGGGAGGGAAGGGGCGGGCGTTCGAACGCCCACCCTTCCCTGGCTTTCCTGGGCACGCCACTCCTGCGGTGCACCCAGGAAAGCCAGCGCTCCACCACCACCACCCCCCGGGAGGTTGGCATCCCCGGTGGGGTGGGCGCCCCAGGCTGTCTTGCCTAGGGCGCCCAGACACCTGGGGCCGGCCCTGCCTGTAAGGCTACGTGAAAGAAAAATGAATTATGTTTACTTTAAAACGTCTAAGCTCCTTTTGCAAGAATCAAAGCTGTGTGTAAGAGGAGGCTTGTTAAAAGCAATATAATTTGAACAATGATAACATGCAAGTTCTGATCTAGTGTATGGTTGCTTTGCTAACTAAATTTTAACCAAATGGCAGTGGTGTCAAATTTATATGGTGCAAAGACCTGATGAAAAATTGCCAAAAAGTAGCCTTTCCCCAAGGAACATGGGTGTCAGAGTCCCTAGCCTAGTCAGCCAAACACCAGGTCTTGTTCATTGAAGCAAGAATAGTATTTATTTTTTATAAAGCTGCAATAGTAGGTTACTGGAACAGATACATTGTTCAGAATAACGTGGTTACAAAAAGCAAGCAGTTATACCCGAAAGGGGGTGAATGGGGACCCCCCCCTTCCACCAATGAATGCATAGTATGCGCGTGGGAACTGGAGATTAGAATAATAAATGAAGTTCCCACCGCCCCCATTTTCCCAGCCAAGCTGTAGCTTTGAAAGCGATAGGAAGCTCACAGCCTGTCTCCTCCAAGGTCAGTGTGTTAAGTCTACTCGAGATAGAGCCTGCACAGCCTGGCCCTTCACATTCCATTCGAACACTCCAGGTGCATAAATCAACACCCCACGATCCCAACCTCCCGCCCTTAACAACACAAAGCCCATCCGCCCACCCTTCTCCATCCATCATGGCAGGACTACCTGACAATGGGAATAGAACAGCCATATGTTTATGTCATCTGCACATCTTCCGGTTTTTGAAGTATTACCCACCCACCCCCCAAAAAAAACAAGCATAGGTACTGTTCATATCTCACATACGAGTCCTGTTGTGCTGCAGATTTAAACTGCTTGTCCAATCATTACGTCTTCCCCTAGGAATGGGAAGGATAATGCCGCAAAGGAGTTCCCTTCCGTCAGGGAAATCATAGCACTGGTATCAGAGTATAAATTCTCTGGCCTCTTGGGGGACAGATTAGTATGAAACCAATACAACATTGCACCATAGGTATAACTTTTTTTGAGGTGGGTATTGTAAAGTTAAGATCACTTTTTAGATGATGTGCTTTTCGACTGAGCTTTGTGGATCTTTTTTCATTGTGGACCACTAGATGCCAGCATTAAATAGCCTGCCAAAGCAATCTGAAAACTAACATAGCTTGTCAGTGGATGCGCTCCTAGTATGTTTGTGAAAGCAAAGGGCACGTTAGCTCACCAGCAGTGTTTCCTCTAAGCTGAGTTAGTGTGAGCTACCTCACAGTTGTTTAGCCTCTGGCTCACACATTTTTGTCTTAGCTCAGGAAGGATGGCTCCAGAGCAAACTAATTTATGCAGTAGCCAGATCTCTTGCTCACAATTTTAATGCTAGTAGCTCACACAGTAGAATTTTTGCTCACAAGACTCCACAGCTTAAGGGACTGTTGCTCACCAGAGCTACTCAAAGTGTTCATAGTACTCATCTGGCACATGATACCCTGTGTGTTTAATTTGTGACCATTAAACTCAAAGTGAGCACACATGGTTACTGTTTTTTCACAGGCACATGGGCCGTGCATAGGGTTCCATTTGCCCACTTGTGGCGGGAGATCTGTCATCCACATCTGCTGTCTACTGTGGTCCTGGGCAGTGGGCAGAAGCTGGCCAGCCAAACGGATTGTCATCCCTGTGTGCAACTTCGGGCATGACCTGGAAGTGACATCATTGCTTTGGGGCAATGCTCTGGCACTCGACCCGAAAGTGTGGTTTCTGCCCTCCCCCATCTCCCGCCAGTTGCCAGGCCGTGCCTGACAAACCGCTAGCCATGCATGATTTGGAGAACCAGTATACTGGATTGTTGTGGAAGGGATCTGAGAGACCCAAGTTCCAATCTCTACTCAGGTCTGAAGCTCCATGAGTTGCTTTAGGCAAGACAGAGTCCTGTAAAGAGCCATTCACCTGGTCCCCTAGGATGCCCAGTTGGGTTCTTTTAAGTTCTCTTTTGGGGCCACAAAGGACTGATGTGGGCACACAAGGCACTAACGGAATGTGGTTTAATGCTTTTTGTGGTTTTACTTTTTGCAAGTCTGGCTTAATGGGGCATTGTTCTTTGTCTCTCTGCGCTGAACGTCGGTCTGTGACCTTGAAGGCGAGGCATTTGTCACAATTGCGGTAGAGGAACACTAGTGGGGGTGCTCTGTTTGCATTGGTAGAGGAAAATCTCTCTGGAGCAAAGCGGTTTAGCCCGAGCTGAAGACCACCTCTCCTCTTCCCTGGCAGGCATTTTTACGCTCCCTAGTAGAGTATACAGCTGATGCTGGGGCAAAGAGGCGGCTTCAGGAGCTGTGCAGCAAACAAGGGGCCTCCGATTACAATGCTTTTGTCCGAGACGCCGGTGTCTGCCTGCTGGATCTGCTCCGTGCTTTCCCAGCATGCCAGCCCCCACTGAGCCTGCTGATTGGTAAGTGGTGGCCTTGAATGTACAGGAAGGGGGCACAGTGACTCTGGAAAAACACACACCCATCAGAAATAAGATTCATCTACTACACTGAAAAGGAAGGGCATAAGAGAGATTAATTGATGCATTTATGAGATGCTAGTAGGCAGATGGCGGTGGCTCAGAGGTTAAGACGCTGAGCTGCAGACTGGAAGGTCTGTAGTTCAGCAGTTCGAGACCCGAGTGCTGTGTGACAGAATGAGCTCCTGTCCCTGGCCCCAGCTCCTGCCAACCTCGCAATTCGAAAGCAAGAAATTGCAAGTAGATAAATGGGCACCGCTTCGGTGGGAAGGTAACAGCATTCCGTGCACCTCCGCATTTAGTCATGCCAGCCACATGACCATGGAGAAGTCTTCAGACAGCACTGGCTCTTTGGCTTGGAAACGGAGATGAGCACTGCCCCCTAGAGTCGAATTCGACTAGCTTTCAAGCAAGGCAAACCTTTACCTTTAGTAGGCAGATGCCCTGACCTGGAGAGTCCAGGCTAGCCTAATCTTGTCAGATCTCGGAAGCTAAGCAGGGTCAGCCCTGGCTAATATTTGGATGGGAGAATGTCCCCTTCCCTCTCAGAGCCGGCTTGCTCGCCCTCCCCGTGGCCACGGGGAAACCAAGCTAGCCCGTGGAAGGAGAAGCAGTTTAAACCGCCTCCCCTTCCCTCTCAGAGCCGGCTTGCTCGCCCTCCCCGTGGCCGCGGGGAAACCAAGCTAGCCCGTGGAAGGAGAAGCAGTTTAAACCGCCTCCCCTTCCCTCTCAGAGCCGGCTTGCTCGCCCTCCCCGTGGCTGCGGGGAAACTGAGCTAGCCCGTGGAAGGAGAAGCAGTTTAAACCGCCTCCCCTTCCCTCTCAGAGCCAGCTTGCTCGCCCTCCCCGTGGCTGCGGGGAAACCGAGCTAGCCCGTGGAAGGAGAAGCAGTTTAAACTGCCTCCCCTTCCCTGTCAGAGCTGGCTTGCTCGCCCTCCCCACGCAACAGGCGTGGGGAGGGCGAGCAAGCCAGCTCTGACAGGGAAGGGGAGGCGGTTTAAACTGCTTCTCCTTCCACGGGCTAGCTCAGTTTCCCCGGCCATCTTGGCTGTTGGGGGACTCAAGCAGCAGCGGTGTGGGGGGGAGATGGGGCCCACAGCCGCCCACCCAAGCTAGTACCTGTTGCATTTATGGCTGCAACGGGCCTTCTTCCTAGTCATGTATTATAAATGAAACTTTACACCATTACAAGGAAAAGTCCATCATTCCCAGTGAGCACTCGGATAGAAGCTCATTTCGTCCCCGTCTTCCTCAGGAGTCACCCTATTACGTTGAAAGGTGTCAGCCTCTCGATACAGCTCCTTATTTTGTTAGGAACCAACCAGTGCTTAACTTCTTCTTTACTGTCTTCAAATTATCTTCTGGTTCTATTTTAAGTGTTTAAATTAGAAGCAAGCCAGTCTTGCTCTCTTCTCCAACTAGACGCAGTGGCCCCCTATATTTTGCCGGCTGAAGTGCTCTCCATGAACACGATGTTATTATTTATAGTAGCAGCAAACCAGTCCTCTTTTCTGCCCGCCCGGAAGCCTTCTTTGTTAGTTGGCTGGCAAATGCTCCAGTGTTAGAGGGAGCGAGACAGACTGTGCGCCTGACTCCCCTTCTGCGGATGCTGCACCGGTTGGCCCTTTATTACCAAGCTCAGTTTAAGGTACCGGCTTCCATGGAGTTGGCCCCTCTTATTTGTGACACCGCCCACCTCTCTATGCTCCACCATGACAGCTCCGCTCGTGTCAGCAGGGGTTTCTGGAGGGGCACACCTGCAAACGGACAAAGTCAGCAACTGCCCATACACAGTGCCTTCTCCGCTGTGGCCCCCGCCTTGTGGGGCGGCCTGCCTGAGGAGGTCAGGAAAGCTCCCCCTCTCCTGGGAGTTATACAGATCTGAACTGTTCAAGAGGGCTTTTCCACGCAGATAATAATGTGGCACAGTACAAAATGATTTCACAGATTCAATTGGATAAAAGATTGGGACTCATGGTCTTTCCTGCTGTGTATAGAGTATTGTAAGCCAGTTTGGTGTAGTGGTTAAGTGCGCAGGCTCTAATCTGGGAGAATTGAGTTTGGTTCCCCACTCCTCCACTTGCAGCTGCTGGATGACCTTGGGCAAACCATAGTTCTGTCAGAGCTGTTCTCTCAAGGACAGTTCTGCAAAGAGCTCTCTCAGCCCCGCCTACCTCACAGGGTGTCTGTTGTGGGGAGGGGAAGGGAAAGGAGTTTGTAAGCTGCTCTGAGACTCCAAGTGAAGGGCGGGATATAAACCCAATCTCTTCTTCTTCTTCTTCTCCTCTAAGTAGGGTCCTATTTATGTAATTTATGTACCACTTAATGTGTCACATTAATATGCTCCTGTTCCTTCTGGTGGTTCCAGTCTCCTAAAATCCTAATGCACTGATTATTGAATATTGATCAAGCTACTTCAAGCCCTGGTTTCAGATTCTAGGTCGACGTGCCCTAACAAACCATGCTTAGCCAGATAATCAGCTAACTATAGATATTATTTAATTAAGCCACAGTTTAATGTGACCCTCTGAAGGACACCACTGTTGATTCTATAGATCAGTCTTGTGTCTCTCCTTTGCTCTTCCTGTCTGTGCCTTACTGAATTGTAGTTCTTGCTTAGCTCTTGGCGTTGTATTCAGATCACTTCCTACAGCACCACATTGCGCCCCATTTTTCCTCATATAGCTCAACCTCTTTTCTGAAATCTGTACATTTCCTGGAGTGGATATGCGCTTTTCTCTATTGCAGCAGGGATGTGTAATTTGGCAAGAAAAATTCTTTTTCAAGTGAATTGCTCTTGTTAGGAATAGCAAAATGAGCACAAAATGGAAGTATAACGGTGTGGAACATTTCCCTCTAATCCCACTCAATGCCCTTGTGTGTTTTACTTAACACTTATTCGATTTAGAATATTCTTTTATTGGTTTTGACATATATTTTAATTCCATGTAAGACCACAAGTTAATGTAGCATAAAGGCAGGCAGAATGAGTTGTTAACTGGAGAGTGCTTTGTGAATAATTTGTGCAAGAGCTAAGATCTGTATTATTTCAGTCCCTCCCCTGCAGTATGGAGTCACTGGTACCTGCCTATGTTGAATGTTTGCTGTAAAAGAACACATGTGAAATGCTTCTGAATGCATTCAGTATGCCAAGAAGTCATAATATGAAAAAGCGCTGCTAATGCGGGTGAGCCCGGAAGGATGCGTAGAATCCTGCACTGACCAGCTTCTCTTCTTTCCAGAGCACCTTCCCAAATTGCAAGCCAGACCCTACTCTGCTGCAAGGTAATGTAACTTCTGGACTTGGCTGGTTGGGTCCTAAAACGGGTATGGTGTGTGTTGACAGAAAGATATTGAACTGGATTCACTAGGGGAGGAGGAACTTGTCAACTTCCTGAAGTGGGAAAGTAGACCTCCCAGGCATGGTGGTCTGAGGAACTGGAGACTGTAGAGGGCTGGTTCAGACACACGTGCACCCCTCTTGATTGTTCAGCACTAGACTTGCTGTTGAATGTGTGGATTGACTTCATTGAGCAACGTGGGGCCTGCTGTAGAAGCCTCTGTCTATAGTAGTTGAAGAACCGTGGTTTGTTCCCACATGTAAATCCCTGCCTGACGATGCAGCCCCCATGTGGTGAACAGGCACACATGAAGCACGCCCCTGTCCCTGATGCACATGGAACATCATGCTGCCCAGAGAGTCCTTGTTCACGGTCTTCTTTTTTTAACCTCATACTGTTTCTCTGGCTGGTGGTGTTTGCTGCATGTGCTTTGCATTGTCAGCACCCTCACCCTGTCGCCAAACTATAACCTTTGATTGTTCATCACTGTGGTACTGATGCAGTCCCACATGGGTGCTGCACACATGCAGGCCTACCACAGAGAGGTTTATGAAGCTGAAACACACCGGAGAGTCTCCTTTCCCCTTCCCTACGCTGCCTTCCTGCCTTCTTCCGGAGTGCTTAGGAGAGGGAAGAGAAGAGCTCTCTAACTTTCTCATGACGCTCTTTTTGTGAAGACTTCCAGTGAAGAAAAGAACTAAAAAGAGCCTCAAAAGACCAGAATTGGTCAATTTTTGAAGAAAATTTATTTTACAGAGCTAGGCCTCAAAAAGAGGGCCCACGATGCTCTTTCAAGTGTGTCATCTGTGAGGCAAAAAACCCTCACATTGGACTGGTTGATATTTGAAGAAAAATCTTTGAAGATTTATATTACAGAGCTAGGCCTCAAAAATATAGCCCAAGGTGCTCTTTTTAGGAATGCTAGCCTCCAGGTGGGACCTGGAGATCCCCTGGATTTATAGCTCATTTCTAGGCTAGTGAGATGAATTCCCTGGGAGAGAATGGATGCTTTGAAAGGTGGACTCTGTGGCACTGTCCCCCACTGGGGTCCCTGTCCTCCCCAGGCTCCGTCCCCAAGTCTCCAGGAGTTCCCCAACTTGGATCTGGCCACCCTACTGCCCATCCCTCGCTGGTGGCCAGGGGGGACCTGGCAACAAGAATAAATATTTATTCTTGGTGTTGCCTTGGTGTTTTAATCTCGATGTTTGGCATTATGCCTCTTGTTCGCCGCCCTGAGCCCACGTGGAAGGGCGGGATAGAAATCAAATAAATAATAAGTCAAAGTCAAAGTCAAATTTATTATAACAGTCATAGACCAGATAAAAGTTTTACACTTTAGACAGTTAAAATACAAGTCTGGTTCGAATGTATTGCTAAAATATAGGGAAGTGAATGTGTCAGTTACTTTGTCACTATAAACTTTGAGCTTAACATTTAATATAAGTTACATTAATGTATATATGCTTTTATGACTAATAAAACATTTCCTATATAAACACATACAAGTTATGATACAAGAAAGCTAAAAGCATCAGTAAATACATAAAAAAAAACTTATAAGAAAGAGACAATAAGATGCATCTGAGGTTATTAAGGAGACGGGCAGTTAACAATCAGATGCTTAACGATTGATTCCCTCTAATGTGGCTTTCCTAGTTCTTAGGACTAGCCATCCAAATCTGGCCACTAAGAGTGTGACCTCTGAATGTCTATCTGCCAAGAGATTTTTCATTGTATGAACTCTTTGCCTACTGCTAAGAGGTAAGGATTTAGGGAATGGGAGTAAATTCCGGATCTTGTCATATAACTTACAATCAAAAATAATATGTTCTAGATTCTCGATACCATTGTTACAGCAAGGACAAATACGTTCCTCAAATGGGATTTTCTTATACTTTCCCTCTGTAGCTGCTAAAGGAAGGGCATCCCAGCACATCAGAGTAAATATTCTCCTGTATTCATGGTTTGACAGTTGGTAGAGATAGGCCATAGTGCTTGTTCTATTAAAAGGGTCCAGAAGTCTCTTCCATTTCTCTACACTGCCGATATCATTCTGCCTATCAATATCTATAATCCTCTGTTTTGTCAGTTCTCTGGCTTTATCATATGCGAGAGAGCATAGATATTGTTTTGTGAAACCAAGGTAAGGGAGTTTTTCTTCTATAGCCTTAAGCCAGGAGGGTATAAAAGAGTCTTGCAGAGTTAAACACATAAGCCCTTTAGAAAGAAAAACTAGTTTCAACCAGTAGTGAACCACCATGATCCATAACCTTGCCTCCACTGTAATCATTCCGGTTTCAAGTCGAATAAGTGCATTTGGGATGCCGTTCGGTACCTGTAAGACAGTTCTCAAGAATTTTGATTGCACTGTGTCCAGTTTTTTATAATTAGATGTAATATTAATATAAATAATAAATAAATAAACTCTAGTGCTTTTCAAGAAGTGTATATCTGGCCAGGCAAAAATACTGCACGCTGGTTCTATCAATATCTGAACATAAATCTTGAGAAATTTATACGCTGGGGCTAGGCCTTAGGCTCTTTTGATACAGTGTATGTCCTGTTAAAAGATAACTTAAAAAATTAAATGATACCTCTCCACGGTATGTGCATGTGTGCTGTACCCATATGGGCTGCACAGGTGACCACTTGATGAACAACAGTTACAGGGAAGTTCATGCGGAAGGGTGGTATGTCACGTCTTCTTATAATGTAGCAGTAGTAGTAGTAGTAGTAGTAGTAGTAGTTTCCAATCTGCAGACTGGAAGGCCGGTAGTTCAGCAGTTCGAGACCTTAGTGCTGCATGACGGAGTGAGCCCCCGTCTCTGGCTCCAGCTCCTGCCAACCTAGCAGTTCGAAAGCAAGAAATTGCAAGTAGATAAACAGGTACCACTTTGGTGGGAAGGTAACAGCGTTCCGTGTGCCTCAGCATCTAGTCACGCCGGCCACATGACCACGGAGATGTCTTTGGACAGTGCTGGCTCTTCAGCTTGGAAACAGAGATGAGCACCGTCCCCTAGAGTTGGATTCGAACGGCTTTCAAGCAAGGGAAACCTTTACCTTTTACTTTTTAGTAGTAGTTTATTGTATATAGCCACTGGCCATCACAAAATTTGGTAAAATCACAGGAAACAGAGAACAGATAAAACCTTAGTGATTTAAGCAGATTAAAAGTTACCAAGCCTCAGTATCTAAAAAACTGCCCCTTTCGGTACCTCCTTGGACCTTATATTCTTTGCTGCAAAGGCAAACAGGGGAACTTTATAAGAGACATATGCATCAATGTTAGATAGCAGGAAAACAGTCTTCTCAGTGTCTGAATATAGATTTATGGCAGGTAAAAGAACCCTATAGCAATGAAGAACTCTTCTGGACCATCAGTGGAGGTTTCAGAGTGGCAGAAAGTTCTTGTAGTGAGTAAGAATTACCAGTGAGGTTACATGCTGGCAGATTTCAGGAGAGACCAAAGTCAGGGTTTGTCTGTTATGCTTCTGAAGCATGGGGAGAACAGGCCGAATTTGCACTGGGGGTGGAATTCAGCATTCTGAGAATCTTTGATTTCATGGTTATAAAAACACTCACCTCTTACAGCTGAGGAGATATGCTTGCAAGTGTGTGAAAATGCCCGGCAGCGTCTGAGATGCAAAGATAAAGAATCCTAAGGAAGTGGTGGAAGGCGAAAATGCCAGCTGTGCCTTTTCCTGGGCCAGAGGCATCTGGGCGTGGGAACTCGTACCTTAGTGGCATCCAGGTCTGATGACTCTAACAGATAAGGCTGCCAGTTTGGTGCAGAGGTTAGGAGCACGGCCTCTAATCTGGGAGAACTCTCCACATGCAGCCAGCTGGGTGACCTTGGGCCAGTCACAGTTCTCTCAGAGCTGTTCTCTCAAGAGCAGTTCTCAGGAGAGCTCTCTCAGCCCCACCTAGCTCACAGGGTGTCTCCTTTGGGTAGTGAAGGACGGGAGTATAAATCCAATCTCTCCTTCACGTCTTCCTCTTCTCTGTGAAGTGCTCAGAAGCCACAGCTGGGCCAGAATGTGGCTGTCGGCTTATTAATAGGGACTGGCTGTTTGGAGCAAACGGCTTCCTGTTCTATACCCATTTACAAAGGAGAGGTATATTGCTGGCTGTTATCTCCCAGAATAACTGAACTGGATCTCCAGATTCAGAAGAAGAAGAAGAAGAAGAGATGGGATTTATACCCTGCTCTTCACTCGGCGTCTCAGAGTGGCTTACAATTTCCTTTCCCTTCCCCTCCCCACAACAGACACCCTGTGCAGTAGGTGGGGCTGAGAGAGCTCTTTGGAGGACTGCTCTTGAGAGAACAGCTCTGAGAGAACTTGTGACTGACCTAAGGTCACCCAGCAGCTGCAAGCGGAGGAGTGGGGACTGAAACCGGTCCTCCCAGATTAGAGTCCGCCTGCACTTCACCATGACACCAAGCTGGTTCCCAAGAATGCCTTGGGTTGTCCCGTGTGGGGGGGCGCAGGCAGCAGGGGAGGGCTGTGGCCAGTGAGCCCTGTTTGTTGGGTTCCCTGGAGCATCTGACGGGCGGCTGTAGGACAGGGGAAGCTGGGGCGAAGGATACTGTGTTCTCCTCTCCTGTTTCTCACCAGCCGAACTAAGTCCTCGTTAGTTTGTGGGCCAAATGTAATGCCCTCAGCCCTCTGGGGCAGGGGCATCTTAGGGGACGGTGAGACCACTTGTCTGTATCCTCAGGTGGTCTCCGGGGGCCCCGTTCCAGGTTCCCCCCTGGCCTGCGGTGTGGTGAGGCTGATGGTCTTCCTCCCCCCGTGGAGGGTTGCCTTGCCTCCTCCTGGCTCACTTTCTAACACCAACTAGGAGGGTTGCCTAGAACGTTTTAAAGTGTCATCGCTTTTTTTTTTTTTAAGGTACTGGTGACTTTTTGCTGCATGCTGTTATTTAAAATTATCTGTATTTTTGACAGTGTGGTTTACTTTATTGTGATTTTGATGGAAAAGAGTATGGAAAAGCAGGATAGCAATATTTTTATTCAAATAAGGTTTCTGAGGATTTGTGGCAGGGCATCAGAGCCCTTTATAACTTCCTGTGACTAGGAGTAGCATAATAAACAGAGCAACTTAGCCATATTTGCATGATACATGCAAGGTTGCAGAGTTTAGTTTTCCATCTTGAGGACTGTAGTTTTCTTTTCTTACACCCAGCCCTTACCGTAATATTCCTTTTGTGTCGTTCCCCACACCCCCTTTTCTCTGGTATTGATTGATTTTTCTTCTCCCTTTCATTGCAGCTCCAGTTTATTTCAGCCTGGAAAGATGAGTTTCGTCTTTAATGTTCTGGAGTTTCCATCCCATCTAGGTGAACAGCGAAGAGGCATCTGTACTGGCTGGTTGGCTGAGCAGGTTGTCCCATTGCTTCAGTCAAATATGAAGAACCAGGCACCCTTCAGGCCAAAGGTATCTAGCTGCACCACAAAGCTTGCCGGTGGAGGGGAGGGGTTTGTCCTTATGCCAGAACCATTGTGTGTTTTGGCATCTAAAACCTGCGTTTTCCATTTGCCCACTGTGATCACGTCGGGGTTTGGTGGTGGAAGCTAAGCAGTCTGGGAAATCTGTTCTAGGAAACAATTCTGTTCTGGTTTGCTTGTTTTTCTTAAATCAATTCAGGAGGCAGTCTTGGACAGAGTTACCCTCAACAACACTCTCTGGCAGTGATTTGTTTATTGAGGAATAAAGATGTTCCAAGCTAAGACTATTATTGTGTCAGAACTAAAGTTCTGGTGCAAAAATGCATAGTTCAAACAAGCCCCCCCCCCCCGGTGCCCTCCAGTCACACTCCACAACCATCCCGCCTAGCTTTCACACTCTCTACACCCCCACCTGCAAATTTACTGCAACAGTGTAGCAAGCACAGACACTATCCCAGGTCATCCCTGAGAAGAGAGGCTGCTTCAGAAGAGCTACATCGCCACTACAACAGAGCCGTTCTCACACTCTCGTGCACACACACAAACCTCTGGAATTTCCCTCCTCCTGCAGGCCTCAAATCCCCAAAACATGGCAAATGAGCTTGACAGGCAGGACCTTCCAACTGAGTTCATCTCAGACCCTTCAATGCTTCTCCCAAAGATGGATCAGATGAGAGTCAGTTATCACTTAATTTTTCCTCCAGGGTTGACTCTTTTTTAAGGAGAGAAGCAGAGGGACAGGGAAGGTGAAAGGAAGACATGTGTAGTACAAAATTAAAAATAGGTCCTGCTCACACAGAACTGCCCTCTTAGAGGAGGCCCAGCAGTTAAGACCAAAGATGCCCTGGCAGATGTGCATGCCTATAACATGGCAAAAGCCGTTAGCCCACTAAAAAGAGCGACGTTCGTGTGTGGATGTCTTCTCAGACAACAAAACGACTGGGTCCTTAGACAATCAGGACTTTTAAAATTTTATTATGTTTAAAAGCATAAAATCCCTCTGTCCCAAATATGGCTTTTCGCCCCTATTTGAAGAGAAAAAAACAATATCAGCTCTGGGGCAAGTTCCTTTGTTCCAGACAGGAGTCTCAAAAAGCACCCAAAGTTTAGACTCGCAACTTGGCACCTTTCCAGGAAGGAATGTAAAACAAATCATTTTGGATAAGTAGGCCTGGATCCTTGAGCAGATGTACGTGTCTGGGTCACTGATGCACTTCTTTTCCACTCACTCATGAAAAAGCATATTGGTCCTTTCCACACTTGGATCTCATCCCTGGTTTTATCAGAGTTCAACTCACAACACAATACCTTGCATTTATCCCTGGTTATCCAGCATCTGTTTATCCCGGGACCAGTGTGGGGTGAAAGCAGAGTGACCTCAATGCGATGTGGAAACCAAAAATACCCTGAGATAATTACAGGGGTGAACTCAAGTGTAGCGTAGAATGTAAGTTTGGGGACAGGGTTGAACCAGGATTGGAGGTCTAGTGTGGAATCACCCAAAGTTGACCATGGAGAATCCAGTTCCGGCAGAGGCCTGTCTGATACACCGTGTTGCAGGTTGGAGTAAAAGGCTGTGCTGAAGACCGTTGCTTTCACCTCTGTGTTGACTGAACTGTTCAGGGAAGTGTGAGCCTCCCATTAGCCTGACTGGAATAAACTCTAGGCCAGGGGTGTCGAACTCATTTGTCACGAGGGCCAGATCTAACATAAACGAGACCTTGCTGGGCCGGGCCGTGTGGGTCATAACAGGTAATGCCAGGTAGCGTAGATTCAAACTTTATAAAGGACGCAAAGACAAAGGGCTTTTTTTAACTTAAAATAAAAACATGCTCAAAACATCAGCACTCTTGCAATATTTTGTTTACTTAACAGTCTCTGATAACGGACACCTCTTGCTCTGAATTATGGCATCAAAATGCCTGTGCTGTTGCAATCCTGAGTATGCTGTTCAGGTGTGTACCTGTAAGCTGCAAACCTACAATGACGCAGCAGCAGCAGAACTGGAAGAAGAAGAGGAAGCCAGCCAGTTCCATTGTGGGCCTGACAGAAGCCCTCCGAGGGCCTGATCCGGCCCCCGGGCCACATGTTTAACACCCCTGGGCTAGAATGTGAGCTTCAGATATCTACATATCTGATGGGTGATAAAATCCTCCTTACCACTTGGCATGATGATGCCAGGGACCGTGCTTTTCTGGTGCAAGACAGTTCTCTTGGAGTTCCTTGGCTTCTGTCTTTATTTAAATTGAACTGGTCAAAGACTGCAATAAAACTCACCGACTTCTGTCTTTATATTCTGGTCAACCAGGGCCATAGCCAGTGGTGGGGCTTTAGGGGCTCAGCCCTCTATCAAGTCAGGGTGAGCCCCAGTGCCAGCGAGTCCCCAGAACCCCCCCTCCAGCTATGTGAAAAATATTACTTTGAATTTAAGTTCTGCCATGCTGCCAGTGCGCTGGCCCAAAGCCGGCTTCCGGACCCTCTTTCTTTCTAGCTTGCCCCACAAGGAAGAGACCTCGCCTGTGTTCCTGAGAGAGGTCAGAGTGCGGCTCATGGAGGCGAAGGGGTGGGAGGACGCCTGGCAGACACAAACGCCTGAAATGGGCAAGGGCCCCTTCTGCATCTGGCATCCACTCCGCCGTTTTACCAAACCCAAACGGGAACAGGAAAAGATGCAGCTCAAAGCACAGAGGTGGAAAATGGTCAGTAAAATCAGTGAAAGTCAGTTTTTTCATCTTGGTCAGTAATTTGTCAGTTTTTTAAAAAAAATTGGTCAGTAAAGTCAGTATTCCTTTGATTTTTGTGGATGCAGTTGGTGGTTTTCCATTTTCATTACTGCATTTTGGGGAAACGTGATGACTTCCCAGTGAGAAGACAGATTGTTTTCAGTTTAGCTTTGAAGCTAAGGACTTTAAGGACTTTGTTCCTAAGAGTAAAAGTGATTTGGTGAAATCTTCCACAAAGTATAGAAACATAATTCATCTCTTAAAACACGAGACAATGAAGGTAGAGGTGGTGGATATTGTGGGATTCCACGTGGCACCACTCATGCTAGGAGGAGCTGAGAAAGCAACGGAAGAGGAGAACATGGGGGAAAAGATGCTTGTGGATGCAGTGCAGAAAACGGTTGAGAAATGGAAGGGTTCGTGAATAACTGTATTTATTCCATTTCTACCCCGCCCTCCCCGCTGGAGCAGGCTCAGGGCAGCTTACAAAGAGATTAAACATACAGGTAACAAATATACAATCTTAAAACAAATAATAAAACTCTGCATTATCATAAAGTGCTAGTGAGTGATCAGGTACTTATAACAATGCTTAGAGAAGGCAGCACCAATACTAGTGTTGTAATCAGATGATCTATATTGGTGGTTGGCTCCTCTTGGTCTCTATAAATATAGGCAACAGCACAGGCCGAGGACCAAGGCGCTGTCACTTCTCAGTTATTTGATGTTATTTGGTGCGGCTCCTTAGTTAAAGGCCTGGAGGAAGAGTGCCATCTTGCAGGCCCTGTGGAACTATAAAAGGTCCTGAGGGCCCTGATCTCTTCTGAGAGCTCATTCCAGCAGTATGGAGCCACCACTGAGAAGGCCCTGGCCCTGGTTGTGGCCAACCTGGCATCTTTAGGACCTGGGAGGCCAATTGATTTTGTGACCCTGAGCACAGTGCTCTCTGGGGAATGTGTGGGGAAAGGCGTTCGTGCATCAGAAGTCTGGCTGCGGCATTTTGCACTCGTTGTAGCTTCTGGATTTGGGTCAAGGGCAGCCCCATGTAGAGAGCATTACAATAGTCCAGTCTTGAGATGACCATCGCATGGATCACTGTTGCCAAGTCATTGCATTCGAGGAAGGGAACTAACTGCCTAATCAGCTGGAGGTGGCAAAAGGCCAATTTGGCAGTGGCTGCCACCTGGGCCTGCATTGTCAGTGAGGCATCCAGGAGCACTCCCAAGCTCCTAACCATTAGCACTGGCACCAGTGGCACCCCATCGAAGGTCGGAAGTAGGATCCCTACCCTCAGGCCATCCCGGCTCAGGCACAAGACCTCCGTCTTTGTCGGATTCAATTTCAGCTGGCTCACTCTGAGCCAACCTGCCACAGCTTGCAACGCCTGGTCTTCCGGTGTAGAGTCAGACTGGCTGCCCAACAACAGATAGAGCTGGGTGTCATCCGCATACTGGTGACATCCCAGCCCATGCCTCTGGGCAAGGGGGCGCACGTAGATGTCAAATAACTTTGGGGACAGCACCGCCCCTTGGGGCACTCCACAAATCAGTGGGTGCCTTTGGGATAGCTGCTCCCCTAGCACCACCCCTCTTTGTCCCCGACCCTGAAGGAAGGAAGCCAGCCATTGCAAGGCAGGCCCCTGGACTCCAGTGTCGGCGAGGCGGTGGATCAGTAACTGATGGTCAACTGTGTCGAATGCCACCGCCATGGGCTGGGTGGAAACCGGACTGGAAAGGACCGACAATGGAAGTGTCATCCAAAAAGCTCTGTAGCTGAATTGCCATGGCCCTCTCAATTATTTTGCCCAAATAGGGGAGATTGGAGATTGGCCAGTAATTAGCCAATTTGGCCAGATCCAGATGGCTTTTTCAGGAGGGGACGAACCACAGCTTACTCGAGTGCCCTAGGGAACTGTCCCTCCGAAAGGGCCTTGTTGATAATCTCCCTTAGGGCATCTCGAAACCCACCACGGCCAGCTTTAATTAGCCATGATGGGCACGGGTCAAGGCAGCACGTGGTAGGGCGTACAGTTAAGAGCAGTTTGTCAACTTCCTCCAGGCTGAGTGGACTGAAGTAATCCATAACCTGGCTAGAAGATGTGCACGGAGCCTCAAGTTCACTTACTGTCTCAACTGTGGCGGGGAAGTCACGGCGGAGCGACAGAACTTTTTCTGCAAAGTAGCTCGCAAAGGCCTCACAGCCAGTGTCCAGTTCCCTAACATTTGGTCTGCCTTGTGGCAGAACAGTCATAGACCGAATTATTCTAAATAATTGGGCTGGGCGTGAGCTCTCAGACGCAATCGTGGCCACATAATACTCTCAGCAGCTTTGATTGCCATCTCACAGGATCTCATAAATGTCCTATAAGTTGTCCTTGTGGCTTCGTCGCAGGCGCACTGCCTCTGTCTCCCTAGCCATCTTAGCCTGCGCGTCATCAGCCGCAACTCCTGGGTGAACCAAGCAGCCCGCCTAGAGTGAGGGCGCAGAGGGCGTCGGGGCGCGATCTCATCGATGGCTGCTGAGTCAGCCGTGCCAATCCTCCACAAGCTCATCTAACACAGTATATTATAAAAGTGCAAATATTTATTAAAGTGTACATATTATGATTAAAAGAAAGTCTAAGTATCAGACTTATAAAAGCGTTTCAAATACAAATACATATGACGGGTAAACAATTTCAGACTTTAGGACCAAACGCGTTTCCGGCCCCCTTGGGCCTTCCTCAGTAGTCACTATTCTCTATATTGCACTGACGCACAACCAAATCTCTCCTTATAAATAATTATCTTTTGGTTTCGCAAGATTCCATGCGCTCCCATTGGCTGTAAAATGCCCTCCCTCAGCCATTGGCCCATCAGCCGCCACTCAAGAGTACTCGCGTGCCATTGGCCCGGTGCTGGGTCTGCTCCTCTTCCCCACCCACTCCCCCTGGCAGACAGCTCTCTCTCCTGAGGAAGACAGTTCTCTTGACTCCTGTGAGGGACTGTCCCCTCACTGGCTGTCGGTAGGCAGCCAAGCTTGGTTCTGTGGGTAAAAAAACAAAGGACTTTCAGCATAACCCCCTCCCCGCCCATAACCCCCTCCCCAACAGCCACTTTCCTGTCAGAATAAATGGAAAAAGGCTCGCTCTCCTGCTTAGCTTCAGCATGGCTGGCTGGCTGGCTGGCTAACAAGGTGAGCCAGCAACCATCAGACCATTTTCTTCAACTCCCCGCTGTGTGGCTGACTTTCCCCTAGGGGTGCCAATCTCCAGGTAGGACCTGGAGATCTCCCACTGTTACAATTGACCTCCAGATGACAGAGATCAGTTCCCCGGGAGAAAATGGGTGCTTTGGAGGGTAGACTCTATGGCATTATACCCTGCTGAGTTCTTCCACCACCACTCAAATGCTTCCCTCCACAGGATCTACCCCCCCAAATCTCCAGGTATTTTCCTAATCAAAGTTGGCACCTGTACTTTCTCCTCTGTCAGTAAAAGGCCCTTTCCACACCTATGTTGGCCTTTGGGAGAAAACTCATTGGGCCCAGTCCTGATCAGGTTGCCAACTCCAGGTGGGCAATTCCTGGAGATTTGAGGGATGGTGCCTGGAGAGGGTGAGGTTTGAGGAGGGGTGGCACCTCAGACAGGTACGATGCCATAGACTCCACCCTCCAAACCAGCCACTCCCTCCTGGGGAACCACTGTTACCAATCTTGGGGGTGGGCTGGAGATCACTCAAAATTACTACTGCTCTTCAGGTAACAAAGATCAGTTCCTCTGGAGAAAATGGTGGACTCTGTCATTATACCCTGCTGAGATTGCCACAGCAAATTGTCACTGAGTGCCCAAAGCCGGGGCACTCTCCCAGAGCCTCTTTCTAGAGCCCGTTGTATTTATTTCCACAACGGGCCTTATTCCTAGTACATGTATAAAAGATTTTTAGTATACATATATATCTAACCAGATGTTGTTTCCTGAAATTATAAAAAGGAAAAAGTGAAAGGGGGAGGAAAAACCCTCATAATATACCAAATGTATATAAAATCATTAATGATAAAAAAGAATTAAACTGAAATTACCTTGTAGGTTTATAATTATGCTACTGGTATATCTGTTGGGCCATAGATATAGCCATGCAGTGACCTGAGGCAGTGACCTGGTCCACTGTGACCCCAGCCGCGAAGATCGGATCGCGCGTGTGCCCGGCCCGGTGAGTGGCAGTGGTTACAGACTGGGGGAGTCCCAGTGTCATCCGTCGCCTGAGTGGAGGCCACATCGTCCGCATGGACATTGAAGTCACGCAGGACAATCAGCCTAGGGTGTTCCGGTGCCCGGCCCGACACGGCCTCCACCAGGGACGGCAGGCTGCTGGCCGGTTCTTTTTTCATCAAAAAACCAAAGATGCGGTACAAGCAAAGACAAGTCTTACCTTACAGTAATTATGTTTTGTCGTCATAATTATTACTTTATGTTTGGTTTTTAATATGTTTTTGCTCTGTTTTATTATCTGCAGTGTGTGGTTATTTTTAAAAGGGAATCTTTTTTTACCTTAAATTTTGTACAATAATGAAAGCATTGTCCTCTATTCTTAAAAAAAGAATCAATACAAAGGTGTGCAATCCTCTTATCTAACTATGGGGCTGGCTATGGGGATGGTGGAGGCCATATAATAATCATTTTTAATAAAGTCCTAGGTTTACATTTAAAACACCAGCTTATCAGTAGGCTGACATTTTATTGGTCAGTAATTTGTCAGTATTTGGTCAGTTTTTTTGGAATTTTGGTCAGTAAAATCAGTATTTTTGACCCTCTGACTGGAAACAACATTCAGATACCCCGGGCCAACACCGCCATACTGACTACAGAGTCACCCCTGAATGGCCATAGAACGGCCATTAATCTATGCAGACAGTACCATAAAACTGAGGGATCAAAGGAAGTGAAACTGGCACGCAGTGTGGGGGCATCAAAGGAAGTGAAACCGGCATGCAGTGTGGGAGTGTCCATAAACTCCCACAATCAATCAAATCGAAAGTGGCATGCGATGTAGAGGGGGATTTCTGTTCCAACATGGGTTTGGTAAACCAAAAGAGTAAAGGCTAGATGCAGAGTGGGCCAAAGTCAGGAAGTGAAGAGCCCCAAACTTCTGCTCCTGAGCGATGCTTTAACAAAACAAAACAAAAAAATGGTTTGGTGGATGCAATTCTAGGTGCGGAAACTTAAGAACCTTTCTTCCTCTCGCACACTTTCTCCAGCCTTTTTGCCATGCACTATGAGAGCCTCCAGGAGAAGTGTGTGTGGGGGGGGGCTTTCCTCTTGCTTTTTGAGTCTGTGTTGCAGCCCTCCTTTTCTTCCCCCTTCTCTTTCCCTCCTCTCCTCACTTGTCCAGAGCAGAAACAACAAGGGTGGCAGAAGCAGCAGGCAGTGGGGGTGTTGGCAGCCTAGCCCCTCGGTTCAGTCGTGCTCTGGGACCTCCCTCCCTCCCGCTTTTGCTCCCCACCCACCCCCGCCTTCCCCTCCTGCAGGAGAAGCGGGGGGGGGTGCGGAGTGTGTCCGTGGAAAAGGCGGTGGCTGCAGCATCCTTCTCTGCAGGGAAGAGGCTCTCAGCAACCACAGCTTTATTTTTTTACTAACATTTTGTTGTTTTTTGTGATGTTGTGTCCCGTCCCCCCCCGGTGGGCCTCCCCCTGAAATTTTCTGGCCATTTAAAAGAAATGGGCACTTTCTATTTGCTGTCTGTTTTTTGTGTATCATCAGCCCGGCCCTGTCTAGGGCACCTTTTGGACCTGAGAAACGCCACAACTTTAGCCTGTTTGCTGCTACCAAGAGCCGGGGTCCTCCCAGGTAGCTGGGCGCTGCCTCGTGCGATACCGGATTTGTTTGCCACCCATGGCCCTGTGTTTGCTGCACAAACATAAACTATTATGCGCAAATTGAAATCTGTGAGGTAGCTGTGACAACCTAGCTTGCGGTCTTTTTAATGTGACATTTGTGCATTTGATAAAGAACTCTCTTCGGATTCCTACAGCCGTTTTGTATTTTGGAAGTGCCAGAGTAGGCATTTGGGTTGCAGCCCCCCAGCAGCTGTGGGGAATGGCTTTTTAAAAGGAAAGGAGAGCCAAAATGGGATCAAAATGCTGTTGCGGGGGGAGGAAGAAACAGCACTGGGGAGGGGGTAGAATTATTTCCTTGCATTTGCTGCTCCACACTCACAAAATACCCCACGGAGCCAAGTCTCCAAAACCTGATGTCTAGTCCGGCAGCCCTTCCAGTGCAATCCTAAGCAAAATTATACCCTACTGCATCCATTTTTTCATCTGTTCCCTTTATCATTCTTGATTTTAATGATTTCCTACCTTATTCTTGCTTTGTTCTTGTTGTGTCCTGGGATCAGAAGGCAGAGCTGGCGAAATACAGCCAAGCTTCGCTCTCTGAGAACAATAGGGACTAGGTTCCTGAGCTCGCCAGTAGTGAACCAATGGCAGCATTGGCGGGCGATTCAAACCCGCCAATAGGAATATAGGGCCGTCCCCCCTAACTGTATATAGTTGGCCTCCGGCCGTAACTGTTTGTTCTTTGTCTTGTGTGAAGTACGAATAAACGCGTCTTCTCTTATGTCGTCGTCCGAGTCATGAGGCCCGAAACCCAGTACTTTACAGTGGCGACGAAGGTGGGATTTCAACGCCTTCCGTGACTCCATGAGCGACGAAAAGGACACCGCCGAGCGCCGCATCGCTGACCCCGAGAGCAGCACCGCACCGCATCGCTCCCCGGCGCACGCCTTCCCAGACAGAACCATGGCCGCTTCTCATGTCACACTGGAGCACTTCGATCCGTCGCAGCCAGAAACCTGGGACGCATGGGTCGACCAGCTCATCAGCTATTTGGAGCTCAACGAAATCCGCCACCCCGACCAGAAACGAGCGATCCTGCTGAACGCCTGCGGCACCCAAACCGTCCGCCTCGCCAAGAGCCTCTTGGTGCCCCGCACGGCCTTGGAGAGCTCGTTTGGGGAGATCCTGGATGTCCTCAACGCTTACTTCAGCCCCCGGCCGACCTTCCTGGCCAAGAGGATGGATTTCCAGAGGCGAGTCCAGGCCCAAGGGGAATCCATTGCCACCTTCCTGGCCGCGCTAAGGGCGCTCGCGGTGGACTGCGGATTCCCGAAGGTGGAGGACAACCTGCTGACGCAGTTCGTGTGGGGCCTGGCGGACTCCAAGCTGCGGCGCAAGTTGGTTGGACACCGGAGGCTCTCCTTAGACGAGGCCCTAGACGCCGCAACAGCCCACGAGGCCGCGGAAGGGGAACGCCCGGCCGCGGCCGCCCATGTGGTCGGAAGGAGTCCAAGCCCCGGGAATGTAGATACGGAAGAGGTCTTCGCCCTCAGACCTCAACAACGCCGGCCGGCGCCGTTCCAGCAGGCCAACAGAGAGCCAGCCAAGCCTTCCGGCAACCGGACCGTCTGTGCCAGCTGCGGGGAAGGCCACGGAAGGAAATCCTGCAAGTTCCGGGATGCTGTTTGTCACGGGTGCGGAAAGCAGGGACACCTCGCACAGGTCTGCCGGTCCAAGGGCCCCAGGAATTCGAGATCGTCGGTTCCACCGCACCGCGCATCGTCCACCGCCTACGAGACGACGGAAGAGGTCGCCGAGTTGTACCATCTCACCGACCAGCCGCTGCAGGTACTTCGCCTCCCCAACCCCAACCTCTCCTCTGCCCCGAAGATCCAAGTAACCGTGCGGATCGAGGGGTCCCCCTGTTGCATGGAAGTGGACTCGGGATCGGCGGCGTCCATCATTTCCCTAGACACCTTAAAAAGACTTTGCCCATTAGGGGACCCCTCTACGTCCATCGCCACTAAGCTTGGTGGACTTTCAAAAGAACCCTGTCCCCATCCGGGGAGTCGGCACTTTCCGAGTGCAGTACAGAGACTTTGAGGGGAACTTGGACTTGGTGGTGGTAGAGGGAAATCTCGTGAGTCTCCTGGGGCGGGCGTGGTTCGAAGCCCTAGGCATAACGATTGGGGGAGTGAATAAGTGCGGGGTGCGGGACTGGGGGCGGTGTGCAAGGAATTCCCTGAGGTCTTTGACGGGAAACTGGGGTGTTATAAAGGGCCCCCGGTGTCGCTTCACTTAGACCCCACCGTGACGCCCGTTCGACGGCGCTTCCGCACCGTGCCCCTGGCCCTCCGCCCGAAAATAGAGGCCGAACTGGACCGGTTAGTGGCCCAGGGAGTCCTAGAGCCCGTCCCGAACGCTCGATGGGAGACCCCGATTGTGACACCCGTCAAGCCAAACGGGGAAATCCGCATCTGCGCGGATTATAAGTGCACCATTAACCAGGCACTTCAGGCGCACGCATACCCCGTACCCGTGGTCAGCCATGTCTTAGCCACACTGGCGGGGGCGCGCATATTTGGAAAGCTGGATCTCGCGCAGGCGTACCAGCAACTCCCGGTAGATGAGGCCACGGCCGAGGCGCAAACCATAGTGACCCACCGGGGGCCTTCTGGGTGAAGCGGCTGCAGTTCGGGGTCAGTGTGGCCCCAGGGATATTTCAAAATCTAATGGACGATTTGTTGAAAGGGATCCCTGGGGTGACGCCGTTCTTCGACGACGTCCTCATCGCCGCAACCACCCCGGAAAGCTTCGCTGCCCGCCTCCGAACTGTACTGGAACGCTTCCAAGCCGCGGGGCTGAAAGTGAAGCGGGAAAAGTGCCTCCTCGGGGTGCCGGAGGTGGAGTTCTTGGGATACCGGGTAGACGCAACAGGCCTGCATCCGGCGAGGGACAAGGTGAAGGCCATCGTGGAGGCCCCCGCCCCGAAGTCCAAGGCCGAGCTCCAGGCGTTCTTAGGCCTCCTGAACTTTTACCACGCCTTTCTCCCCCACAAAGCCGCCGTGGCCGAACCCCTGCACAGGCTGCTGGATAAGGCGACACCTTGGGCCTGGGGAGCGAGGGAGGCGGCGGCGTTTCGGGGGTTAAAGTACTCTTGATTTCTAACGCGGTGCTCGCCCACTTTGATGAAAAGCTCCCGGTAATCCTTGCGTGCGACGCATCACCGTATGGGGTCGGGGCAGTCTTGGCACACAAGCTACCGGATGGAAGGGAAGTCCCGGTGGCTTATTACTCCCGCACGCTGTCCCCCGCGGAGCGGAACTATGCACAAATCGACCGGGAGGGCTTGGCACTGGTGGCGGGGGTTAAAAAGTTTCACAACTTTGTGTACGGGCGGCCCTTCACGCTCGTAACCGATCATAAGCCGCTCCTGGGACTGTTCGCGGCGGACAAACAAACGCCGCAGGTATTGTCGCCCCGGGTGTTGCGCTGGTCCTTGTTTTTAGCGGGCTACCAGTACCAGTTGGAGCATCGGCCGGGCAAGGCGCTGGGTCATGCCGACGCCTTGAGACGCCTGCCGCTGCCGCATACAGGGGAAGATCCGGCCCCGGCTCCCGCAGTCTTGTTAATGGAGGAGCTGCCAAACCCCCCCCCCTTCAGGCTGCAGACGTGGCCGCCCGCACGTCCCGAGATCCCATTCTCTCCCGGGTCCTAAACTGGGTGGTGAGGGGGTGGCCAGCGGAACAGACAGGGCCAGAGTTCACGGCATACAAAGCCAGGCGGGAAGAGTTATCCGCCTTAAAAGGGTGCTTGTTATGGGGGGACAGGGTGGTCATCCCGGGGCCCATGAGACAAGGGGTTCTAGAAACGCTACATGAGGCCCACCCCGGCATTGTACGCATGAAAGCTCTGGCAAGGAGCTATGTGTGGTGGCCCGGGATGGATGCCGAAATTGAAACCTGGGTCCGAGGGTGCACACGGTGTCAGGAAGTCCGCCCCAATCCCCCGAGAGCGCCAACCCAAAGCTGGGAGTCTACCCACAAGCCGTGGTCTCGCCTACACATAGATTTTGCGGGGCCGTTTCAGGGGCTCCAGTTCATGGTGACGGTAGACTCCTACTCGAAATGGGTGGAAATAAGCCCAGTGTCTACCACCTCTGCCAAAGCGGCAATAAGGGCCCTGCGGAAAATATTCGCGACGCACGGGTTACCAGACACAATCGTGTCGGACAACGGGGCAGCGTTCACATCTGCTGAGTTTCAAGCGTTCCTCGAAAGGAACCTAATCAGGCACATACGATCAGCGCCCTTCCACCCGGCAACAAATGGACAGGCGGAGAGAACGGTACGCACCGCCAAAGAAGCCCTGAGCCGCATAACGGAGGGGGACTGGGAGTTCCGGCTGGCCCGCTTTCTTCTAACATACCGCACCACCCCAAACCCCATCTCCGGGCATTGCCCCGCAGAACTATTAATGGGCCGCCGCCCTACCACTTTATTAGACAGGCTCCACCCGGACCGAGCCCCAGAGAGAAAGCTGGTCGAGAACCGGGAGGCGCCCCGAAGCTTCCTCCCGGGGGAACCTGTCTACTTCCGGAACTACGGGGCGGGGCCTCAGTGGGTGGCCGGGCGCATCCTAAAACCCACCGGGCCAGTGTCATACGAAGTCCTAACAGATGGGGACCGGGTCCTCCGTAAACACGTCGACCAGCTCCGGAGGCGGCAAGACCCCGACACAGAGATCCAGTTACCGGGAAATGCCGCGGCCGCCCCAGCATCCTATCGACTGCAAGCACCGACAGCGGAGCCAGCGCCGGAAAGTCCACGGAATCCGGAGGGGGCCCCGGTGACAGCTGAACCGCCGCCGCCGCTGCCGCCGCCGTTACAGCCGCCACCGTCACCGCCTCGGCTACTACCAGAGATCCAAGCTCCTTGTGCTGGCGGACCACCCGATAGGGGCCCCGCCAGTCCGGTACCGGCCCCCCGACGATCGCTAAGAGAACGGAGGGCACCAACATACTTAAAAGACTACGTTACCTGATAGGAGACGAACTATGGGGGGAGGGGTGTTGTGTCCTGGGATCAGAAGGCAGAGCTGGCGAAATACAGCCAAGCTTCGCTCTCTGAGAACAATAGGGACTAGGTTCCTGAGCTCGCCAGTAGTGAACCAATGGCAGCATTGGCGGGCGATTCAAACCCGCCAATAGGAATATAGGGCCGTCCCCCTAACTGTATATAGTTGACCTCCGGCCGTTACTGTTTGTTCTTTGTCTTGTGTGAAGTACGAATAAACGCGTCTTCTCTTATGTCGTCGTCCGAGTCATGAGGCCCGAAACCCAGTACTTTACAGTTCTCTTTACTGGAAATTCTGTATAATGTTATACTCGTATTTGGGCCAGCAAGAGCCAGTTTGGTGTAGTGGTTAAGTGCGCAGACTCTGATTTGGGAGAACCGGATTTGGTTCCCCACTCCTTCACTTACAGCTGCTGGATAACCTTGGACAAGCCATAATTCTGACAAGAGCTGTCCTTGAAAAAGAGCAGTTTTTGTCAGAGCTCTCTCAGCCCCACCTACTTCATAGGGTGTCTGTTCTGGGGGGGGAGGGAGGAGTTTGTAAGCTGCTCTGAGACTTTGAGTGAAGGGTGGGGTATAAATCCCATCTCCTCCTCCTCCTCCTCCTCCTCCTCCTCCTCTTCATCATCATCATCCATGTTCTTAATTACCTCTGACTGCGTTCCAGATCACCATATCCTCTCGGCGGGTCAACACTTTCCACTTGCCGGATGATCCCTCGGCTCCTTTGTTAATGGTGGGTCCAGGAACTGGGATTGCTCCATTCGTGGGCTTCCTACAACATCGGTAAGTTTTTCATGATTAGATTGTTTGTAAAAAGGCATAGATTGAAGAACGTGTGAAACTAGTTTGCAGCACCCGATAGACACAAAATAGTGAAATCTTCTATCTGACCTCTGTCAGTAGGAGGCAGATAAAGATCCAGCTGGGGATTTCTGCAGGGCATGAAATGGTTCCCCTGGCGAGGGCAGCCAGACACCAGGGTGCCGGGTGCAGAAGATATTCCTGCGTTCTGAGTGCTCCAGGCTGTGCAGGGAGAGGGTGAGGATCTGGGCTCCTCTGCCTGCTTTCCAAGAAACAGGGCAGCTGCCCAAGTATGACCACCACTATCCTCTGGTGGGGCCGCGCTATGGGTGCCCCCCACCTCCTTGGATTCAGCGGGTGGCCATTCAGGAGAGGGCCTTGGTCATGGCACCAAAAGTCTGAAACTCTCTCCATGGGGACACTTACCCATCCCCTTTGGTTGCCATCTTTTAAATGTTGTTTGTCTTTGAAAGCCAGTTTGGTGTAGTGGTTAAGTGCGCGGACTCTAATCTGGGAGAACCGGGTTTGATTCCCCACTCCTCCACTTGCAGCTGCTGGATGACCTTGGGCAAGCCACAGTTCTGGTAAGAACTGTTCTTGAAAAAGAGCAGTTCTGGAAGGAGCTCTCTCAGCCCCACCTACCTCACAGGGTGTCTGTTGTAGGGAGGGGGAGGGAAAGGAGTTTGTAAGCCACTCTCAGAGTGAAGGGCGGGGTATAAATCCAATCTCCTCCTCCTCCTTCTTCTGTATCTTAGTTGTGGTTTTAATTGTTTTTCTGCGATCAAATCTGTGATGTGAGGCAATCTTAACATACACTAATCACTTAAAAAGGCCTGAGACGTTAGTTAATTGGCAACCACGTATCTTTCTGCCAGTGCCCCCCTGAGCTGTGGAGTCTTGTGAGCAAACATTCTACTTTGTGAGCTACTGCCATTAATGTCTGAGTGAGCGATTTGGCTGCTGCATAAATTGGTTTGCTTTGGAGCCCTCCTTCCTGAGCTAAGACAAAAAGGTGCGAGCCAGAGGCTAAAAAATTGTGAGCCAGCTCACACTAACTCGGCTTAGTGGGAACACTGCTTTCTGCATAAAAAAAACTTAACATAAAGCTGCAGACCTCAGAATTCATAATATTTGTTGCTATGGATGCTGAGTCCAACGTTCCCTTCACTGGTCTCAGAGCTCTCAAGCTTTGTAAGGGCCAAGATATGGTTACAGTTGACGTCACAGTGGGAATAAAACGTTGTTGGTCTTAAAGGTGCCACTAGACTCAAACTTTGTTTCGTGGTTTTATTATGTGTATTTTAATTTCTTAGCCACCTTGGTGGCCCTTGTGAGGGCAGAAAAGCAGGATATTAATTAAAAAAAATAGAAATAAAACTATATTCTAAAACTGTGACCCCAAAGTATGGGAGGTAAAGTGCCGGGCCCAGTATCCCAAGCGCCTCTGAATTTGTGCTGGCCTTTTTTTTTCAGCAAGACTCTTTTGCTCATTCATTGTTTTTTCTCCTCCTGTCCAGCCTTTTTTTTTTTTTTTTGGGGGGGGGGGAGGTGGATGTAGATCTGAGCTACTGTGAGTCTTTTTAAACAGCCTTTCAATCATGCTTGAAGATCATTGCTCATGCAGTCAAGCTTCCTGGGTGCGCATGCAGACAAGTCTAAAGAAGTTCAACATCTGACTCAAATCCCTCCGTCTAATCTTTCCGAATCCCATTTGTCCGCTGCTGAGTTTACGGTGTCGATTGGGTCCTTCCGGTTTGTTATTTAGAAAGGAGTACTCGGGGAAAGGAAGTGGATTTGAAGCATGAAATTGAATTGCTGCAATGCCAAATGGTTTTTTTAAAAAATTGGGTTATAAATTTTTGGGAAAACATTATCTGGGACAGCCAGAAGCTGCCTTTGAGAATTGTGGAGAAACAGATTTGATGTTGTAAGTGCTTGTAACAAGAGCTCATAAGGTTTAACAAGCTGCCTCATCTAATTTGTTGCATGTGATCGCAGCGGCCTTTATTGTGTTTGATGGGAAGTCTGCTTCTGGCAGCCGTGAATTAAAGGTGCCTCCGACTTTGATGTAGTCACACCAGAAAGCCTTTGAGAGTGACGACGTTGGGTTGCGATCATACGTGCCTTTAGATCCAACATAGGTCCGAATGCCTGATGGATCTAAAGGGAGTGATCAGACAGCAACATCTGGGAAGTGTCCCACGGTCATCAGCAACCCTTTCAGCTCCACCACAGAAGACACCGGGGAAATTCTGGTAGTAAACGGGTTGCTGTGGGCCACAGATGGACTTTCCCCTGTCTGATCGCTCAGGCACACTCTCGTGCTGCCGGAATGGTCTGATCATTCCATCCCGACTCTGTGCCGTTGTCCCCCCCGTCCCCCCCCTGTGCAATATGTGCATCATCGCAGATTCCTTAGGGAGCCCTCAGTGCGGAGGTGCAAATCTTCATTTATGCGCAAGGGAAATAAATGGCAAAAAAAATCCAAACTCACCCGCAGTTGCATCTGATCCCACACTGACAGGTTGTGCCCGCAGCTTCAGAGGGCTGTGTGATCTTGCAACTGCGTGTCAAATTCCTCCAGAGGAAATAGCCTTGCTTCCCCTCCGCTCCATCTGACACATGTGAGCACAGCCTTGGTGCTGGTACTGGATGAATATCAAGCAGTGGCCACGGTAGGAACGGCAACCCAAGAGAAACTGTTTGTTTTCTTCAGGTTTCTAACTGGCCGTGGCCGGAGGACAGGAGGAGGCAGGAGAAGGGTCCCATCTTCCCCTCTGCTTAAACCGGGGTCTGTAACATGTGCCTGCTGACCCCTTTCCTGCTGCCCCCCAGGTGTTTTTAGATAATGGGTGGGGCCACAGAAGAACTGGGAACTAGAATCTAGGGCAGGGGTCCCCAGCCTTTTTGAGCCCGCAGGAGCCCCTTTGGGATTCTGATGCCGGGTGGTGGGCGTGGCCACCAAATGCCTGCCACGGAAGGCAGAGCCAGCCACAAAGCAGCCCCTGCAGCTGTCCTTGAGTCATACAGTGAAGATCCTTGCGTTGTGGGAGCAGCTGCCGCCAAGGCAGCGTTTTTAAAGATCTGCACAACCAACCAAATCTCCAGTAACTAAATCTCCAGTAGCCAATCAGAGGCCTTGTTGGGCAACAGCCTCACCTGGCCTCCCCCCACTTTCTAACAACACCTGGCGAGCACCGGGAAAGGTATCACTCGGTGCCCAGGACCACCGGCCTAGGGAGTCTCGCAAGACGGGCGCTTAATCATCAGGGCTGTCTGCTTGGAGGGGTCACGCAGAACCAGTGTTCCCTCTAAGCTGCATTGGTGTGAATTAGTTCAGTTTTTTAACCTCCGGCTCACAGATTTCTGTCTCTGCTCAGGAAGGAGGGCTCCAGAGCAAACTAATTTATGCAGCAGCCAAATCACTCACTCACAATTTTAATGCCAGTAGCTCACAAAGTAGAACTTTTGCTCACAAGACTCCACAGCTTAGAGGGAGCTTTCGTGACCCCAACCAAGACACAGAACTGGGCGCTGGCTGGGGGCTCCCTTGCAGTGTCCCGAGAGTGTCGACTGTAGTGGCTACAGAGAAAGGCTTGAAGTGGTGGGCAGTATTTGGTACAAGATCGAAATCCACAGGGAGGGGAGAGGGCTCTCTGACCAGAATAAATGATGCAAATCAAAGAAAATAAATGCAGATCTGTAGAACTTACACCGGGCCTGAATTTTGATTCCTTTATTTAAAAAAATTTTTTAGCATGATTGTCCTCTCAGCCCTGGCTTCAGCTGTTTGGCTTTTGTTTGTTTGCTAATCAGAGAGAAGCTCCGAGAAGACCACAAAGGAAGCACTTTTGGAGAGACGTGGCTGTTTTTTGGCTGCCGCTCACAGGCCAAAGACTACTTGTTCCAGTAAGTCCGTTGCCTTGCGCTGCTCGTTAGCACTTCATCCCTTGTAGCCGTGCTGGGGGAAACCCTGCGTTCTCTTGGCTTTGTCTTCCAGAGAGGAGCTCCAGCGCTTTGTCGAGAATGGCGCTTTGACTCACCTGAAGGTTTGTTTCTCAAGAGACCCTCTGGCTCCAGCCCAGCCTGCTGCTCCGAAATATGTGCAAGATCACCTTCGGCTCTGTTCGAAAGATGTCGCCAGGATCTTGCTGGAGGAGAGAGGGTGTTTGTACGTGTGCGGGTGAGTCACGCTGGAAGCTGGATTTGCAGGGACTTGGTGAAAGCGGGGATGGCTTTTAGACTAGTGCTGACGGACGCAAACCTTCAGCCTCCCAAACTGGAGCGGCACAAAGTGTTGGGGGCAAAATGCAGAAAAGCGAAATAAATGGGAGCGTGTGGGTGTGCCGAGAGAGAATTATTTTTGTTCCTGTTTGCGAGGAAATCCATCAAGTACCGTCCTCTCAGAGTGGTGGTGGCTTTGTGGGGTCCTATATATAAAGGTCTTTCACATCACCTCCTACCAAACCCTTTTCTAACTGGAGATGCTGGAGACTGAACCTGGGAACCTTCTACGTGCAAAGCAGAGGCTCTTCTACTGAGCCACCGTCCTTGTGTGACAGTCTATTCCTGGGTTGGGCTGGCTGCAAATATAGTGATAGAAAGAACTTGGGGTTCAAGTTCAAGCAAGCAAGCAAGGGAGCTGATCTGCAAATAATAAGGCTGCAAATAATAAGTCAGTGCCCTGCCGCCAGAAGCATCATCCCTCCTGATCTGACATGTCAGAAAAGTACACAGGAAGGTTGCGCTTAAGCTGTATATGTAACCTGTCTATTTATGTAGGTGCCATCTTGACAAAGCTAACTGCCGATTCCGTGGGACTGAAAAGTGTTGAAACATCCGAATAAGTCTCTGCCACTGAAATCAGTGGAACATAAAGATTGCTAAATTGTGGCTGGATTTATCAAATTTATATTGGGAATCCTTGGAGCAAACAAGTGGGTTATTGTACTGGAAGAGAACGTTTTGCTATTCAAGACTAGTCTCACAAGTTGTAAGGGTTGTAGTCTGTTAGCCCTGTCAGAGTTTGTACCACTAATCCCATCAAAACCCCCTGGCTTCAGTTGAGTGCCAGGCACAAATGCAGCAATCTGTGCTGAAGAACACTCTTCTTCTGGTGCTCAGTTGCCTTCAAACATCACTCATCCTGAAAGGGAACAGTTACGTAGCAACTAACTCTCCAGCTCTTCTGAAGGCCCTCTTCTGACCAGTGAAGAACTTTTTTTAGGGTAGACATCTGACTGCTCCAACAATGTGAGGCTGTATTCAGAGGGTGCAAACAAACTCTGGTGTGTTGGTGACCTTTCCTCTCATGCGCAGTATGAAAAACGAAGACTTCCTGGTGTGTTGCTACATCTGACTTGGCTGACACAATCCAATGGCGACTGTTTTCCTGCCTAGAAAGCAGGATTCTAAATCAGGATTAAACTGTGGTTTAGAGTCCCAGTTTGTAGGCAAGCACCAGTTAGTTGTTAACCATTTCCCCCCTTTACCTCTCTTTCAGGGATGCAAAAAATATGGCTAAAGATGTGAATGATACATTAGTGAATATCTTAATTGCTGAGAGAGGAGTTGATAAACTGGGAGCGCTGAAAATACTGGCTGCATTAAGAGATGAGAAGAGATACCTGCAGGATATCTGGGCCTAAGAACCCAAAACACCTTTGTGATCACACTTAGTTGAGCATTGTTGATCTCTGGGGACGCCTCTTCCGATCTTCAGTGACAGCTCTGTCAGCTTCAGCTGCATCCTTTAAACCATAACCTTTCATTTGTACTCCAACACTTAAAATTTGTCTCATCTGTTACTCGACTCCTGTCTTATCCCAGTGGAAACCCCCCCCTGCCTGCGCAGTCGTTTCGGAGGAGAGGTTGCACTAATGGTGTCTCTCAATAAAGAGATATATGGACAGCAGTTATTCCCACCTGATTTTTTTTTCCATGGTAAAGATTTAAAATTTTAATTACACACACAGACCTTTATTGGCATAGATTTAAAATGTATTATTGGGGCCGTCTCACGTATAGTCATCTTTGGCAGAAAAGTTGTGAGGTGGAAGAGTTTGGGCTTCAAGCCCTTGATGCGGCATCTAGTCCCCCACATATGGACATTCCTCTTGTAGTGATTTGGCCAAGTGCTTTTGTGAGGCGTTGAAGATATGGAAGCCAAACGCTCCCGCTGACGGAGTCTTCCCTTCCTTCCCCAGCAGCCCCCTGAAAAGCCATTGCTGAGGGCGGGGGGACCCTCCAAAACAAATACGGCATTTTGAAAAGAAAATTATTTATATTCCACCTTTCTCCCCAGTGGGAGCGTAACATGGCTGACCTCATTCCCCTCTCCTCCACTTTATCCTCACAACAACCTGGTGAGGTAGTGAAGAGGAGAGTGTGTGACTGGTCCAAGGTCACCAGCAAGCCAGTTTGGTGTAGTGGTTAAGTGCACGGACTCTAATCTGGGAGAACCGGGTTTGATTCCCCACTCCTCCACTTGCACCTGCTGATGTGACCTTGGGCAAGCCATAGTTCTGATAAGAGCTGTTCTTGAAAAAGAGCAGTTCCTGTCAGAGCTCTCCCAGCCCCACCTCCCTCACAGGGTGTCTGTTGTGGAGAGAGGGAGGGAAGGGCGTTTGTAAGCTGCTCTGAGACCCCCTTGGGTAGTGAAGGGCGGGGTATAAATCCAATCTCCTCCTCCTCCTTCTTCTTCCTCTTCCATGGCAGAATAAGGATTTGAACCTGGGTCTCCCAGATTGTGCTCTAATACTTGATGTGTGTCACAGGAGGCTGCAGAAACAGGCGTAATATGACCAAAATAGGAAGGGGGGGTCATGTTCCTACAGCCCCCACCACATGCCGTATTTTGGAAAGTGCTCCTCCTATCCATTCAAGGGGCAGCTGGAGTAGGATGAAGGTAGGAAAGATTTGTTTTTCAGGTACTTGCTTAACTTTGTAGGAGACTGGATCTAGCCCAGGTTTGCAATTAGCATTGCTCATCCATTAAGTGGGGGAAGGTCAGGTAACTCATTCCTACTGAATAGTTCACATAAATCCTCATCTACCTCAATCCCAAGCCCGTGTGGAGGAAAATTAAATTTTAAATATTTCTTCTGATTCATGTGGAATTAAAACTTGATTGAACATGGCCATCAAGAAGCTTTGTGGGGTTGTATTAAACTGAGGCATTTTTTAATCACATGAGAGGCAGATTTAAAGCCTCCTAGGTTGTAATTCCTAATTTACTAGTTGGCTGCTAAAACAAAAGGCATTGGTGCTGCCTCCAATCGTACCAAAGAGCATTACCACTTTTGTTCCGTCTCCACATAGACCAGTGGGGGCAACAGTGACATTAACGTGTTTCTGTTTACCTGCAATGATAGTGGGCTGGGGGTGTCATGAGACAAAGACTTTCCTGCATGAAAGCCCCATTCGAAAAGAAAGGGAGCTACTTGTGAGCAGACCTGCTTGGCCACAACTGTGTGCTGCCGGAGTGCGGGCCGGGCACCCAGGACTTTCCTTGAAACGTGGCAACTGGTGGTCATCACTGGGGCAAAACTGAGCTTCTGGGTGGGGCACAAAATTACTGCGCACACTTTGGTTGGCAGGCACTAAATACAAGGTTTGCTGCACGACATGACTGAGTCTTACAAGTTGCCTCATTTATTTCCCAATGGAAAAAAGGATGTTTTGCTAGAGGGCCGTGAATTGAATTTTAAGAGGAGCAGAATGTAACATGCTCTTTAAAATCAGATTTTGTTTTAAAGTTACTTTTAAAACATGGATTTTTTAAAAATCTAGCTTAAACATTTGTTTGTTTTTTTAAAAAGTCTCCAGTAATTTATCAATTCACCTTACCGTTGTAGTATCAGAGTGGTCTATTAGTTTGCTCCCACTTTTCTGTTAATGGTAGAGCTGCCAACTCTGGGTTGGGAAATCCCTGCAGTTTTGGGGCAGAGCCTGGTAAGACAGAGTTGGAAGAGGGGAGGGAGCTCAGCTGGGGTGTGATGCCGTGGAGTCCGCCTTCTGTAGCTGTCATCTCCAGGAGAACTGACCTCTCTTGTCTAGAGAGCAGCTGTAATTCCAGAACACCAGTCAGCCAACCCCCCCCCCCCAAGATTGGCAACCCGAGTTCCAGGGTTAAATTAGCGGAATCTGAATGGGCTGGAATTGGGCTGGGATCCTGCTGGGACCTTGAAGCTCCCATAAACATTTTAAAATCCTGGAGCAGTTTTTATGACTGGGTTATGTGGTTGCCATTTGGCCAGGAACAACCCTAGGTCACACACGCCAGATAAAGGCTATTCCCTCTGGAGGAATTTGAGCCGCAGTTGTGAGATCACACATTCCTTTGAAGCCACGGGTGCAGCCTGTCACAGTGTGGTCAGACGTGACCATGGGTGAGATAGATTTTTTTTTTATTGCTGTTTGTTTCCCATGAGCTTAATCGAGGAATCTCATCTCCGCACTGACAGCTCCCTATGAAGTTTGCGATGATGCACATACTGAGAAGGGGGGGGACAATGGCAGGGAGTCGGGATGGCTTGATCAAACCATCCCGATGGCATGAGAGTGCGCTGGAGTGATCAGACAGGGGAAAGTCTGTCTGTGGCCTGTCGCAACCCATTTACCACCAGGTTTTCCTCGGTGTCTTTTAACTCCACTTCTGTGGCGGAGCAGAATGGGTTGCCGACAGCTGCAAAACGCTTCCCAGATGTTGCTGTCTGATCGCTCCTTTTAAATCCACCCAGCATTTGCGCCTGTGTCGGGTCTAATTGTGCGTATGATCGCAGCCCTAGAATGCCATCTGTTACTAAATCAACCAACCAACCAACAGCTGCTTGATCTGGTAAAGATTTTTATAGCTTCCTCTCTTCCTAGAGCGTGCTGTGCCCTGACCAGGTTAGCCCAGGCCAGCCCAGTCTTGCCAACACCTCAAAGCTAAGCAGGGTCAGCCCTGGTTGGGCCTGGATGGGAGACCACCAGGGAAGTCCCGGGCTGCTATGCAGAGGCAGCGGCAGACCACCGCTGAACTTCTCTTGCCTTGAAAACCCCAGGAGGGGCGGACTTTGACAGTACTTTCCGTCACCAGACTATGCCGCTGTTAAAAGCACAGGGGCAGGTCAGCAAATGGCAAGCCATCTGGATATTGCTTAAAGAGGTTTTCATCTGGTTATTGCTTAAAGAGGTTTTAAACGTGAGCAAGTTTAGAAGGCAGGAAGGGAAGAGTTCGGTTACCCTCCCAAGCAAGCTCTCTGCCATCCTGATTTCATTTCACCTCTCCTTTGCGTTCCTTTTAAAAATGTTGCTGATGTTCAGTTTTGAAGGTTTATAGATCTCAAACTGCAAAGATGAACAGAACGCTTCTAGTTTTATAGATGCTGCCGGTTGTGCGAATGCCAAGAAATGATGGACGGGGGATGGGGGGACTGCCAGTCTGTGTCTCCTGAGTGGAGCTGTGGGCGCGGATGTTTCCTGCAGCCTCTGGTGCTGTGTTGAAATGGCTGGGTTCCTTTTCTCCAGTGTGGGGATGGGGTTCAAATCAAGACAGCTTTGGAGTGAGATACTGGGGGTGCCTTTGTTGTAAATTTGTAAAGAAGTTATTAAATTGATAAACTGTGGGCTGCGGCACCCCCCGACCATCCCAAACCAAAGCACCTCCTTTTGCTACTTCAGAAGCCGGCGTGACTCCCTGGGCGCTCCTCCGTCCCTGAGGCCAAGACAAGGTTCATGGGCTCCTGCCTGGAAAAGTTGCCTCTATTCAGGGAGGAGGTGCTTCTCCCTTACTTTTGGGGGGCTGTCAGACTAGGCATAGGTAAAGGCACTTTGGGGGCAGGGGGAGAGCAACCAAGTGTGTATCTGGGAACGGGAGGGTAAGAAATGAAGGAGGAGAGATTGGATTTATATCCTGCCCTTCACTACCTGAAGGAGTCTCAGAGCAGCTTACAATCTCCTTTCTCTCCCCCTCCCTGCAGCAGACACCCTGTGAGGTAGGTGGGGGCCGTGGGGCTGAGAGAGCTCTTTCAAGGACTGCTCCTGAGAGAACAGCTCTGAAAGAACTTGTGACTGACCCAAGGTCACACCAGCAGCTGCAAGTGGAGGAGTGGGGAATCAAACCCGGTTCTCCCAGATTAGAGTCCACCGCTCCTAACCACTACCCCAAACTGACTTCCTTTTCCTGATACATGCTTAGAACCATCAGATCCTAGAGGGCGGGTACTGGAGCGTGCACTTTGCGTGGTCACCCTGAACCACAGGGAAATATTTAGGAACCAGGTTTTTCTGCTGCAGTGATTGCGTGCCTGTGGACTTGGAGTACTTGGCATTTAGCACAGAGTTGCTGTTATGTTCATAACCCAGAGACCCTTCAGTGCTAGGAAGGCAGCTCGAAAAATGTTGACTCGATTGCAAGGTAGTCTCCAGTTAAACTGTCAAGGATTAAATATTATACTTTGTGGCGCAAACGTCTGTAGCCTTGTTGACCCCCAGCGACTGTATACTTAGGTGTAGAGCCCAGCAGAGAAAATCAGCTCTCTTAGGTGCTGTTCAGCCCCTCTGTGGCAAAGCTCAGCTGTTCCTGCCTGGAGGTGGGGCTGTGCACCGCCCAGGGAAGGGACAACTGAGCAGCCGCAGAGAAACTGTGAATTCTCCCTCCCTCCCTCCCTCTCCCCCCCACCCCGCTTTGCGGCTTTGAGGACCCTTCTCCCTTCCCTCCCTTCTCAGAAGAGGTTGCAGGACTTGCAGTGCTTTGTGTGGGATCCACTCCCCAACTGGAAGATGCTCGGTGTAAAGATAAACTCCATGTGGGTCTGGGGGGGGAGAAAAGATACATGGGGCAGGGGGAGGGTAGGAAGATCAGAAAGAAAGAGCAAGAAAAGGGGAAGAGAAAACTACAGAAGCAACTGAAACAAGCTGAGGACTAAGTGCTGTGACCTGGAGTATGAAGATTAATTTAAATAAAGCACGTTTCCACTTGTGTGGTTTGCCCTCTCTTCAGAATTACAAAGTAGATCACTGTTTCAGTGATGGGGAAGTCAGGTGATGAGAGCAAGTCTGGGTGGGGAACTGAACAGCAGAAGCTGAACTTGAACCCAGGTCTACGTCTAAATAGGTCTTAACATGCATCTGGCTCTCATTCCTCAGGTTTGCAAAAGGCGGCGCAGCTTACGTGGGAGGGGTTGTTCCCCATGATTGGGGTTGCCGTAACTCCCACGTGTGGTTCTGGTGCTGCCGAGTGTTGGGGGAGAGAAAAACACCTGCTTGTAATATGGTTGTGCCGGATCTCAAAGTCTGCTTTTTAAAATCTGACAAAAATTATTTTGTGTCAACTTTTGTTGAGAAATGGTTTCCAGGCATAAGTTATATAGCACAGAATGGAATCATTCCTGATTATTTAGTTTCATCTGTTTATTCTGTAAACCCCAGATTTAGCGTATGTTTTAATGTTGATCAATAAATATTAGCTAGTTGAACTCAAATCCTTACATTTATACAAGAGGGTTGCTAACCCTACTGTATTATTAGAAAACATGTTAAGAGTTTGAATTAGTTAAGTTTTAAATAGATATACTGAATAGAATATCACAAATATTATTAATGTTAAATAGTTTGTATTGTTTGGGGTTCTCCGCATCAATTGTTTTATATTTATTTAATAAAATTATTAAAATGCAAAAAGAAAAAGAAAAAAAGAAATCATTTTGTGGCTAGGACCACTCCGCCACTAGTACAAAAGAAAATGTGCAGATTAACAGATGTGAAAGGCTACCTGAATGGAGCTCTACTCCTGTATGAGGCAGTGGGCGGTTGTGCAGGCCGCCTGAAGCACCGCTCTCGAGGAAGCTGAAGGTAAGGAAAAGAAGACTTCACGCCCCTGGCAAAGTGCTTTGCAACCCCACTGCTCCTCTTATACAACTGTGCCGTTACGGAAAAGCACAAGCCAAGGAACAGGTAGCTGAGGACAAGCACACTCAGTTCTGGCCCTTTGCTGATCTGATGGTTCCAGGTGCCCTTTCACTGACACACGTCCCCTCAATCTCCTTCTTTCATCCTGGAGCAATGGGGCCCTGGGCAAAAGTCTAGGGTGGGTCCCCAGAATCACTGCTGCCTCCCTCCCCCCCCCCGAGAGGGTGTCCCTTGCCTCCTGTGGGCACAGAGCCTGGCTGGGGTGGGCATGAGCAGTGAGTGCCATGCAACGTGCTGCTTAAGCTCCAGACAAGGTGGGTGCCTGTGGAGATCTCTCAGCCAGCTGCCCGAGCGCAGACAGGGCCTGTGGGAGGCAAGCAGGGGCAAGAGCCTGCTCTTCTCTTATTCGTTTAAAACATTTTTGTGCCGCCGGAGTACCAGAGCAGGGTTCCCAAGGTGGTGCCAGTGCTGTGCCCAGGGCAGTGGCCTCTGTCTCCCAGAGGAGAGGGGGTTCCCATGGGCACCTTTGCATCTCTTGACACCTTTTTAGCACCTGTGAAGTGTTTTTAGACAGTGGGAGGGGCCAATGCATTCAGTGGGGGGGGGTGGACTGGATTGCCTTTACGGCCCCTTCCAACTCTGTGTGATTCTATGATTCATCACTGGAGATTTGGTTGGGTCTGCAGATTTTTAAGAGCCCTAATTGGCCAGGGGCCATCATATCTACGGGACCGCCTCTCCCTATATGAGCCCCGGAGAGCTTCACGCTCTTCTGATCAGCACCTCCTGGTGATCCCTGGCCCGAGGGTCGTCCACTTAGCCTCAACCAGGGCGATGGCTTTTTCGGCCCTTGCCCCAACCTGTTGGATCGTACTCCCACCCGAGATCAGGGCCCTGCAGGACCTATTACAGATCCACAGGGCCTGTAAAGCAGAGCTTTTCCACCAGGCTTTTGATTGGGGCGGCCGACGTTCGACCATTCTGGCCTCCCCTGTTTATGGCCTGCTGACAGATAATATTATTGGGCACCGGAGCACCTATATTCACCTGATATGAGGCACGGGGTTTGATGACATTGCTTATCGTGCCATCAACTGTTTTATTGCTTTTACTGTTTTGTAGTTTTATTCCATGTTGTAAGCTGCCCTGAGCCCACGTGTGGGATACGGCGGAGAATAAATTGAATAAACAAATGAAATGAAAAACGTTGCTTTGGCAGCACCTGCCACCACAGCACAAAGACCTTCACTGTGGCAGCCATTTTGTGGCTTGACCTTCTGTGGCAGCCATTTTGTGGCTGCCCACCACACTATGTCAGAACTCCAGAGGTACCCGCCGGCTGCTGTGGGATCACCTCTCAGCTGGGATGCCCTATCATTTTTCAGGCCAACTCCCATCTGAGTGTTGACCAGACTTGACCCTGCTTAGCTTCACCTAGGTTGCTCCAGTATGGGCTCTTAACCACAACTCAGCTCCAATGAAGAATTAAAGGGAGGAAGACGGACATTCTCCAAGAATCTCAGTCACAAAACATTATGTCTGCACCAGGCTTCTGTACAGCTGGCCTACAAAGTGAAGTCAAGTCTTAAGGGAGGCCTGCCCTCAGGAGAGAGGAAGCCCCAAGTCAGCCTATGGAGGGAAGAATTAGCTGGAGAGAGCCTGGCATTTTGGCATCTGCTTGTTGTGTGTGGGGGGGACGGACAGACTTGTAACAAGGCATTTAGATCACCGTAATGTGCATAGGCTGTTGCGTTAGATTAATATACTAAATTACATCAGCGGCCTTTGGAGACACCCCCCCCCCAGCATCAAGCTTAGAGGCTGGAGGGAAGTTGCCTCCCTGTGCAACTATGAGGATTAATAAAGGAGTCTTTTTTTTAAAAAAGGCCATATCCTTCACCCCTTCTGGGGCTTCCAGAATCCAAGTGCATTCTACATGATTACAGCTGCCGGGGGCGGGAAGCTGTGTGGATATCCACAGAACTTTCCAATGCAGAGATCTGTGTGCTCCGTGGTCAGACTGCTGCTTTTCCACTGCCAGTTGCAGGGCTCTGCCCCTTGCCTCCTCTGGCCAAGCTGGCAGATGGGCTCTCATTGCAGGAGAGTGGAATGGGAGAGAGAAATGCAATTATTCCTACAGCAAGGAGGCTGGAGGTGAAGGATGCCTCTTAGGTTCTAGAGTTCTTTCACTGAACTTCTGTAGTTCCTCCACCCGAATGCAAGCTTTGGGACTGCATACCAGGGCAGAGCATGGCCAATAGCAAGTTAGGGCTCAGTCTAGGGTTACCAGGTCCTCCCTGGCCACTAGTGGGTGATGGAGAGGCAGGCTTGCCAGATCCAAGTTGGGAAACTTTTGGAGATTGGGGGATGGAGCCTGGGGAGGACAGGGACCTCAGTGGGGTACAATGCCACAGAGTTCATCCTCTATGTAAGGGGCTGTAGCTCAGTGGTAAAGCATCTGCTTTGCAAGTACAAGGTCCCAGGTTCGGTCCCCAGCATCTCCAGTTTTAAAGGACCAGATAGTAGGAGTTGTGAAAGATCACTGAATGAGACACTGAGTTGACAATACTGACTTTGATGGACTGATGTATAAGGCAGCTTCATTTATGTGCCAAAGGAGCCATTTTCTTTCTCCTGGGGAACTAAGTTCTGTAGGCTGGAGATGAGCTGGAGCCTGGCACCCCTAGATCAGTTGCATGTGGCGAAGTCCTCCTGGCTCTCAGAAGGACTTTTGGGCAGCTGTGGGCTGGGATTTCTGTGCTTGGTCCTTTACTCCCAGGTGTGCAACCTACAAGCCCCACGGAACCACTGTTTGAACTGTCAGGGAAACTTACACATAATAATGGGCTGCAGGTACATAGCTTATGGGGCTGTTTCAGGATGAGGAAACAGCATAGAGAGAGACGCTAACAGCCCCACTGCTTGGATGCTGCAGTCTCAGTCTGAATCAGACCCACATGCACCTGGGAAGCATGAAATCCCCAAGATACAACTTTGTGGATTTTGTAACATGTGAATCTGTACTTGCATGTTTTGATGGGGGAAGAGGTCAAGAATAAGGAGACCCGCTTCACTTTGAGCCAGTTTGGTGTAGTGGTTAAGTGCGCGGACTCTAATCTGGGAGAACCGGGTTTGATTCCCCACTCCTCCACTTGCAGCTGCTGATGTGACCTTGGGCAAGCCATAGTTCAGTCAGAGCTGCTCTTGAAAAAGAGCCATTTCTGTCAGAGCACGCTCAGCCCTGCCTACCTCACAGGGTGCCTGTTGTGGGGAGGGGAAGAGAAAGGAGTTTGTAAGCCGCTCTGAGACTCCCGAGTGAGGGGCGGGGTATAAATCCAATCTTCTTCTTCTTCTTGTCCTCCTCATCTGTTTTGTTCCCACTGGATAGCTCCTAGGTCTTATTGGATACTACCTATTTTAACAAAATATCATCTTCCACTTGAGTCTTGGGTGATTTCTTATTTGCTAGCAGAGACTAACCCGGCAGTTACAGCTTCAGTAGCAAGGTATTTAGCAACTATAATAGCACTGAAGCATAAATAGTGGATACCATTGAAAAGCTTATATTTATTTATCTTAATTATTTTAAACAATATGTTTGGAATGTTTTATACTGATTATATCCTACCGATTTGGAGAAGTTCACTGTTTTAACTTTGTTTTGATGTTTAATCATAAAATGTATTGTGCTTGAGACCTTTGGTCATGTAAGCCAAAATAAATAAATGTGAAATGGTAAGTAAGCACATTCCCCAAAGCTGCCATGCCAGTAAGGTTATCAGCTCTGGGTTGGGAAATACCTGGAGATTTTGGGGGGTGGAGCCTGGGGAGGGTGGGGTTTGGGGAGGGGAGGGACTTCAGTGGGGGCATAATGGCCACAGAGAGTCCGCCTTCCCAAGCGGCCATTTTCACTGTCACCTGGAGATCTGTTGTAAAAGCGGGAGATCTCCAGTCACCCCCTGGAGGCTGGCAACCCTGCATACCGGGTATGGTCAAATGCAGCTGTGTGGCCGTACATATCACGCAGTTTGGCCCTAAACTGAAAACTCCTGTGCTCGCAGCAAGGGAAATGAAGAGGAGCTGTGCATACTGAGCCCAAGAGAAAAGCGTGTACGTGCCCAGCCCCCCAACCCCTCCACACATCCCACGCTATATAATATTTCTGATTACAAAAAAATATGCAACGCTTTCTTCAAGGTTTTCTTAGGAAAGTAGTATACAAGTTCTGAAGTCAGTTGACAAATCATTTCACATAACTCTGATATTCATTCAAACAGCAAAGCTGGATTTTCTTTTTTTTAAAAAGGCAAAGATGTCATTGTTCAAAATTAGTGAAGACCACAAGGAGCCAATTCAGTATAAAATTGCGAGCCTGATTATTCCCCCCCCTTTCAGTTCAAGCAAGAGAAAGTCAACTTTATGCTTAGCAAAGCACTTCCCATATTTACATAACCCAAACATAACAGCCAAGCTCAGTTAGTTCTTCAAAATTATTACAATGATGATCTGATACACTTTATGCCATTGTTTTCTTTGATGAATTTTTCTTGGGGGGGGACCACCTAAAAATAGGAATGTTTGTGCTTTTCCATCTGCTCCTTAGCATGCCACAGCAAAGGAAATAGATAGACCTGCAAGGAAGCCTTCTTCCAGTTGTGTGCTCTAATGTGTTTATGAAAGTTATGATGGACAACCCAGGTAGACTCAGTATAGTTATGCAGGCTAAGCAAACAGCCGTGCTAGTACAGCAATCCATGTAAAGCAATATCATGCAGAAACGGTGCCCTTGCTTCCCTCTCCAGCCGATTAGAACAGTCCTCAAGGATGCCGGTCTTGACCGCTTCCACTGCTTGCTCTGCAAACATCCCTTGCTCCAATTTAGGCTTGCAGCCCCACCATAATCACTTTCTGTTTCTTCAAGTGCCCCCCAAACTGTTAAACGGCTCTAAAAACCTGGCACAGAAGATGACACCAACTCAGGCATGGACAGCGGAGTTCTTGGGCTTGCTACCAATAGTCAGAACATTTCCATTGGATTATTTCTGAGGCCTTCGATTTCTGTTTCGTTCTGTTGTGGCGTTTCATTGAGGCAACCCACTTGCAGAAAAAAATTCTGCTAGGCAATTGTGAAGCAATGTCCTGTGGGAAGTACCTAATCATTTTCAAATCGCCTTTTGAGAAGTTGAAAATATTAATTAGTAGAATGGTGGCAAACTGACCAAAAACCTAAAATAAAAATGACCTTCATCTAGCCTCTCTTTGTCTTGATATGAAATTATACTGCAATACGCAGCTTTGGAAAGGACGGCTTTTGCCCAGACAGGTCCTGATTGTAATTTTTTTTATTGGCATCTGCATTACACTAACACCTCTGGGTCTGCTCTGAACAGGCCGTGGGGAGACAGAGGCCCGCTTAATACTCGTCGTAGTGATTCAGGTCTGTGAAGTAGGCATTGGAATACGCCTTCGAAGGGTGGTGCGGGTTGAAGTACTTATTCTGCTCTTCCAGGATGAGATTATTCTTGTTAAAGGCCTGAGGGGGAAAAAAGGGATAGAGTAAGCACATAATTCCCCTTAAAAGAATGACATTCCAAATAAGGTGAATAACAACCAGATTTATTACACTGGCTGCATTATAAGAGACAAAAAAAGCAGTGGTGGGGAAAGTCCTTTCCAGATTCTCCAGGGGCTCAATTCGGCTCAGACCTGACTCATTAAGAAAAAGTCTCACATAGTCTCAAAATTCCTAATGGTCCAAAGCAAAATCCAAAACCAAAAGCCATATATAATGCCTTTCACTAGGACCATGAAATGAAGCAGGAGAACGGCTCACAGAATTCCGTAACAGTTTGTTCATTGTGAACACATTTCAGCCAACCAATTGTGTATGTGGACACCAATACAGAAATGAAATAGATTACATAATTGGAAGAAGACGATGGAGAAGCTCTATTCTGTCCACTAAAGCAAGACCAGGAGTTGATTGTTAATATCAAAAATTAGAATAAAGCTGAAGAAAAACACCAAAACATGCATAGTGCCAAAATATAATGTAAACAACGTGCATGAAGAGTTTAAAGACCATAAGATATGCATTACTAAGTTGAAGTGAATGTGAACTAGAAGAACTATGGGTTGAAACCAAAGATACTATCAAGGAAGAACGCACAAATGCTATTCCTGTAGCCAAAAGAACGGCACATTGGACCTTACCTGAAGGTTCTTTCTTTTCAGTGGGGGAGAAGTCATCCAGGAAGTGGTTAGGTCACGCCTCTGCTTGCTCAGATAGGCTATGCAAATTTCTTTATTGCGTGACTCCTATTGGAGGGACCTAGGCTGACCTCTCCAGTTATGTCCAAGCCCTGTGTTGTTTTCCTTTCAGTTCTTGTGCTCCTTCTTCCTTTCTGCATTTATCAAGTGGAGCGATCACTCCGTGTTCTATGTGCCACCCTTGGCTTGATTTGAATTAGTAGTTCTCCATCCTAGGGTGGGATGTGGATGACTTCTCCCCCACTGAAGAGAAAGAGCCTTCAGGTAAGGTCCAACGTACCGTTCTCCTTCAGTGGGGGGGACGTCATCCAGGAAGTGGCTAGCTGTACCCAAGCTGCTCTTCTAGGGTGGGTGACTTATCTCTCCAAAACTTGTTGTAATACTGGTATGCCGAAGGCTACGTCAGCGGACACCGCCTGACCCCCTCCTGTAACGCCTCACCAATGTGGACAAGGAGGCCCAGGTACCTGCTCTGCAGAGTCCATCCGCTGTTGTTCGCTGGGAGAATGCTCCTGTGGAGTGCACAGTCACCTGACCTGGTGGTGCCCGTCCTTGCCTCATCGTAGGCCTTGGCCATACACTGTCCAATCCAGTGGACCACTATGGTCTACGGGGCCCTCCTCGTGATACAAACGGCGGGTCTGACCCTCGAAAGGGCGGTATAGAGAGAGAGCTCCTCCGTACTGCAGGGTGCTCCAGACTGGAGCAGAAGGAAGGTAATACAATCGGCTTTAGTCAATGTGCGCTGCACCTTGGAGAAGGCTCCGTGTCAGAGACCTTTGTCTCCATGTCGAGAACCTGTGTCTGACTGGAGGTGCCAAGGGTCGTACTCGGTTGGTGGAGGCCTGTTCTGAAATGTCTTCCATGGGTGACTGTAGGGGCGCCGTGTTGATGGCCCCCTTGCCCGAGATCTAATATCCCTATGTTCTTGGGAAACCTAGCATCTGTAATCGTCTGTCTTCAATTTCTGTGCAGTCAACTGTAACCATGCTGGCTCTAGGTGTAGGATGGGCCCTAGGTACGGCCGATCTGTTCTCAGAGGTAGCTTCTCGGTGTACCGGACCCAAGAACCCATGGTCCTCTTGGCTGGTGGGCAGTCGTGAACGCCACTTCTGCCCTGTCCCTTGTGGTCTTGTTGAGTGTCCTTCTTAACAGAGCTGTGGGAAGGAAGGCATACCGGAGGCCTTCTAGCCCCGCTGCTGGGTCCTGGCATTTGGATAGGAACCTCTCGACCTGATGGTTCATTGAGCTCACTAGTAGGTCCCACACACAGGTCTTGGAAACTTGTGTGATCTGCGTAAAGACTTCCTCACTCCAGGCCCCTTATTCTGGATTCAGGTCCTTACTGCTCAGCCTGTTTTGCAAAGGCAGGCGATGCTGTGGGCTGCCTCGTTGCTGAGAGTGGAGGAAGCTGATGGTCTTGCCCCAAGTTTGATGGTATTGCCCACCATTCAAACTCCCTCATGAGTCCTGCCCACGGGATTGTGTCTATGATTGATTTTAGTAAGCCCTGCAGGACTGGCAGGTGCAGCTGGACCGCCATTATCTTGGAACTGACACCCTGTACACCATCCCATATTTTTAGCTTTATTCCCTCTGGTAGAGAGACGGTGGCCTGCTGTGTGTTCAGGCTGCCCCCGCCCCGCCCCCCAGTGCACAAGATCCTGTGTAGGGACGAAAGGTTCTGTTGATGAGGGGCCTGTGTGTGGAGTCTCCCTTCTAGGTGTAGTGATGCTGCCAGAGTCTCCCAAATCTTGGAAAAGACTCTGGGTGCTGAGGAGGGGCCAAAGGAAAAGCCTTGTACTGGAAATGCTGGAGTCTGGGTGCACCAGGATATGCAAATAAGCCCTCTTGAGGCCAGGGAGGCCAGGAAGTCCCCCTTGCTGTAGTATCTGCAGGATATGGTGCGGGGAGTTTGTCCAGAATGTTCTTTCTTTCTTTCTTTCTTTCTTTCTTTCTTTCTTTCTTTCTTTCGTTCGTTCGTTCGTTCGTTCGTTCGTTCGTTCGTTCGTTCTTGTTGTGACCTTGCAAATTCAGTAGGGCTCTCCAGTCCCCTGACTGCTTTAGAATGATGACGATAACTGCGCTCCCTTCCCTGCAGTGCCGGTCCTTGGGGACCTCTTCTATGGCACCTCTGTCTTTCAGGTGCCGACTTGGCTTTGCAGTAAAGTTGCCTTGCCTTTAGTCTTGGGGCTGACAAAGGCCCACTGGTGTCTTGTGGATTGAGTTCCTGACCCTTGCGAAGGCCGGGAGCCGGCCGCCAATGTTGATAGTCATGCTTGTTGTTTTCGGTTGTGGTTGCCCTATTCAATCCTGAAGGATGAGGCCTGTTAGGCGTTGGATCTCATGCCGTGCTTGAAGGGTCTCCTTTCTCTTCCTCTACCTGGGGTGAGAAACCCACGAATGGAATCGCATATCCGTGCCTGTGGTGTCTCCCCCTGCGACAGGAAGATGACGGCATCGCCTTCTTCAGCTTCGCCTCAGCTAACACCTCGTCGATTTTTGAGTCCCGAATAGAAGCATGCCTGAGGGCTACTCTGTAGTTAAGTTACTCCTTGAGAGTGTGATAAAGGTTTCCCTTACTTGAAAGCCAGACAAACCCGACTCTAGGGTTGCGGTGCTCCTCTTCGATCCCAAGCCGCAGAGGTAGCACTGTCCGATGACGTTTCTATCGTCATGTGGCTGGCATGACTGCACTCCGAAGCGCACAGGATGCCGTTACCTTCCTACTGAAGTGGCACCTATTTATCTACTTGCAACCTCTTGCTTTCGCGCTGCTCGGTGGGCAGGAGCTGGGGGGCCAGGGGAGGGAGCACGTGGGGCTCGAGCTGCCCTCTACCGACCTACTGGACTGCCCTTTGGAGTCTTAACCACTGAGCCACCGCGGCCCTTGCTGCCTCCGTCTTTCTGTCCCCGGCATCTTAAGGCCTTCTCCCCAGTCCTGGGGAGCACTGCCCCTCAAAGTGGAGCCACCACAGTGGCGCCGATCAAGGGGCCTTTAGGGCCTTCAGGTCCCCCCGGTCTCCTCTGTTGAAGATCACACACGCTTTGTAACAGACAAAGCGGAGCTCCCCCCTTTAGGAACAGCCCACTCTGCTCTGATAACGTTATCAAGGAAGGCAGGAGAATGGTGCAAAAGTCTGCACCTAGACTGGTTTCTTAAAGCCCATGATTTCCCGCTTTGCAGAGACTGAAGATACAGGTTTTTCTGCCACTTCCCAACTGGTAACCCAGCATGGAATACCCTTGTTCGACAGCCTTTGGAAAGGTTCTGATTTAAAGCCAGTCGAATCCAACTCTAGGGGGTGGTGCTCATCCCTGTTTCCAAGTCGAAGAACCAGCGCTGTCCGAAGACGTCTCTGTGGTCATGTGGCTAGCATGACAAGACACCGAGGCGCATGGAATGCTGTTACCTCTCCCTTGAGGTATCTGTGTATCTCTTCCTTGAGGACCTGTGTATCTACTTGCAATTTCTAGCTTTCAAACTGCTATGTTGGCAGGAGCTGGGACCAGAGATGGGAGCTCACTCCGTCATGCAGCCCTCAGGTCTTGACTGCCCAACTACCGACCATCTGATCCGCAGTTCAGCATCTTAACCACCGATCCACCGTGGGCCCTTCTTCCTTCTCTGTATCTCCTCCCAAGGAAGTGATGGTAGATGTAATTTCGGCCTGCAAAAACTAGGTATGTGGTGTGGCTTCCCTTCCTGCAGGAGCCCCTTGGAGGATGACCTTCCCCCAGGTCCTTGCTTGCATGCGCAGGTTTTGGGGTTGTGCCGGGGTTGCTGCCCCACCCCCCTGGCTTCCAGTGTCCTGAAGCCGTTGGGTGCCACCCCAGGCCACTCCCATTAAGGGCCCTAGTTTGCACGTGTTGTTGGGGGTGTGCTGAGGCTACCACCACCACCCCTGTCTCCCAGCGCCCTGGAACCCTTGTGGTGCTGCCCAAGGGGCCCCCATTAAGGGCCAGAGCCAGGAAGGTCCCGGCTGAACTGTGAGGGACTGACTGGGCGCGGTGCCAAGCTGACTGGGCCCTGCAGCGGTTGCGGCTGGTGGTGAAGTTGCAGCTGCTGTGGGTTCTGCGGCAGGGGCCAACCTGCCCCCATAGCCTTGTTGCCCCCACCCCGCCCCAAGGGCCTGGACTTTGTCCCTGGGTAGGTGCAGGCACTCCTGCTGTGGGGCTAGGCCCAACCAGGCCTTCCCCCACTGCTGGAGTGGGCCCACTACGTGAGGCCCTTTGTGTCTCCCGCGCTGCCAGCTGATTACTTGGCTGCCTCCTTTGGGTGTGGGGGTGGGTGGGAGCCTACTGGCTTCATCTGCTTGACCCGCCCACTAGCATCTCCTGCCAGCTTCTAGTTGCATGCTGCTTCCGCCGGCGCCCTTTCCTTGGGGTGAAGTGGGGGCCTGTAGGCCTCGATCTATCCGAGCCTCTGGCGCCGTCCACCTTCACGCCGTCCTCTTGGACCACTTGTGTGGGGGGGGAGCGGGATTCAGCCAGCCCCACACTGGTGGAGCTTCCCCTTCTGACCAGTATTGCCCGACCCCTGATTCCTCTGGGGTAAGAGACTGAAGCTCCACAAGGACCTCCATCGCGGCCATTTTCCCCACCCTCTGAATCCTCAGCTGGTGGGAGGGGCCATTCCGACCTGTTGGCCTTGGGGGGGGGGCATGAGCTTGTCTGTTCCACACGCTCAATGAGCTGGCCCGCCTGCGCCATGCCGCTGGGTCCCTTTGCCGGCTGGGTTGTCTGTGTCCTGCGCTGGCTGGGCAAAGGGTGGCTGAACAGGCTGGAGTGGATGGGGCTGGTAAGGCTGCATCTGTATAGGCTGCACGATGCCTGCCAGTGCCCACATCCCGGTAGACCCAAGGGCCAAAGATTTGTGTAAGAGCCATTCCTGGGCTGCTGGGCTGTACTTGGGTTGGTCCCAGTTGGGCTGGAACCGGTCCTGTGCTGCTGTTCTGGCTTGGAGAGGCCCCGTTGGGTCTATAGTGGGTCCCGGTTGGGCTGGAGCCAGTCCTGGACCACTGGGCTGGGGTTGAATCGGTTCCTTTTGGCCTTTATTAGGGCTATTCCCAGTCACCCCCACCCAGTTGGAATGAGCTCACCCGGAGGACTCGCCAGTCCTGTGTTCTTCCCATGGCGTTTTTCTTTCCTGTGCCACTGGCTGCTGCGCCAGCCAAAGGTGCTGCAGCAGTCCTCTTGGCACGGGGCTGGGAGCAGGAGCCCATAGACTTTGACCACTGGGTCCCACCGACGACAACTGCTGTTGCCGCAGTGCCATCTTGGTTCACGTTGTGGGGGGGAAGCAGGGACTGGCCGGCTCATTGCGTTCAGCTGGCCCCACACTGGTGGAGCAGTTCTCCTCCAGCAGTAGCAGCAGCGCCTCTCCCTGCTTCTGAGCGTCCTGCCACCCAACTCCCGGTGCCTTGGGAGTGATGGGCTGCTGCTCCAATGGGACCTCCGTCGTGGCCACTTGTTCCCCTTCTAGAACCTCGGAAGGTGGAGGGGGCCATCCTTCCGTCTTCTTCCCGTCCCAGGCCATCTGCAGATGTCTCCTGGAAGGGAAGGGAGATCCCCTTGGTCGCCTGTCTTCTGTTTTTTCTTTATTTCGTACTTTGTACTTCCTCCGGCTTGGTGCAGGAGCTCCAGACATCCTATGGAGCGCAGGGCTATGCAAGAACTGGAGAGGTCAGCCTAGGTCCCTCCAATAGGAGCCACGCAATAAAGAAATATGCATAGCCTATCCGAGCGAGCAGAGGTGTGACCTAACCACTTCCTGGATGACTTCTCCCCACTGAAGGAGGAATGGATGACTGATGAAACTCTTAAAATTGCTAAATATAGATGAGAAGCCAAAATAAAAGGTGATAGAAATAGAATCAGAAGTCTAAATGCAGCATTCCAGCGACTGACATGTAGTGAAAGAGAATAACCAGTGAAAAGAAACAGAAGAGGACAACAAAAAAGGAAGGACAAGAGGCCCGTTCTGCAGGATCCAGGAAGCCGAAGGGAAATTTAAAGCATGGCCCAAATGTAAAAAACTTGAGTAATATGTGTTGGAAATGGAACAGCCATATTGGGTCGTACTATCATATGTGGGGGGCATGTAAAAAGGTTCATAAATTCTGAACTGAAGTCCATACTTTCTTACAGTTTATCTTAAATATCACAATACCTCTTAAGCCAGAGATATTTTTTTAAAATTGTTTATCAGATGTTAGATAAGAATCACAGACATTTTACTTTACATGTTATAACAGCTACCAGAATTTCATTTGCAACGGCACGGAGGACACTCGAGATGCCAATGCTACATGAGTTGATACTGAAGATTACGAAATGTGCTGAAATGAACAAGCTGACCAATATATTAAAAGGAAAAATTGAACAAGAATTTATGGGATCCTGGAGGGCATTCTATGGCTGGATGAAACTTAAGTATTAAGAAAATAAGATCAAGTGAAGAATAAAAAGAATAATAGATGAAGTAGTTATGGAAATTGTAAAGAGAAGATATGCATGCAGAATGCTAAACTGGAATTTTAAAATATTTCTGTATTTTTCTTTTCTTCCTCCTTTCTCCTTTCCCCCTTTCTGTCTATAATAAAAAAAATTTCAAGACAAAATAAAGAAAAGATGGAAACAAGGCACTGTAGAACTACACAAAAGAGATGAAAGGATATCAGATTCCTTTAAAGAAGAATCTTTTGGAGAAGAACCAGTTTTAGAAGGTGAAATGAAAGCTGTAGTGAAAGCAATTGGGAGAAATAAATCACCAGGAACAGACTGGATATCAATAGAGCTCTTCTGAGCCACAGAAATGGAGTCCATCAAAATCTTAACAAGACTGTGTCAAAAATATGGAAAACAGTTCTTAGTCTACTTTCCAGTTCCAAAAAAGGAACCAAAGAGTGTTAGACCATCTATTGGACCCAGGGCCGGCTCTCCCACTAGGCCAACTAGGGCGACGGCCTAGGGCACAGATCTTCTAGGGGCGCAGCAAGGCCCCCGCCACCACCCACCCGTCCCTAGCATGGCTTTCTGGGTGCCCACTGGCTCACTTCTCCTCCTCGCTTCCCACCGGCTTGCTTCCCACCTCCTCCCTCCTGCTCAGTGCGCCCCTTCCCCCTCAGCGCCCCCTTCCCCCTCTGGACTGCCACCTGCTCCCCCTTCGCCACCACCTCTTCAGCCACACAAAAAGCGGTGGGAAAGCAGCGGGATCTGGTGGGGAAGCTTCCCTCCCAGGCTGGGGTGGGGGGCTGGGGGCTCCCTTCAGGTTGCAGAGAGCAAAAGTCCTCCAGTCGCACCTGAAGGACTGGCACAGATTTTAGAACAAAGCTGGAGTCTGGTGGCACCTTAAAGAGCAACCAAGTTTTAGTAAAGGTAGGAGCTTTCCTGTGCAGCTGTCAAGTTTGGAGAGTCAGTGCGCACGGGGGGGGGGGAGGGGGGCCAGAAGGTAGCCTAGTCTAGTATGCAAAAAACCCTGGAGCAGGCCCTGATTGGACAATCACACTAATTTCTCATGCAAGCAAAGTGATGCTCAAAATCTTACAATGAAAATCGCTACCATATATAGAACAAGAAATGCCAGATATTCAAGGTGGATTTAGAAAAGGAAGAGACTCTAGAATCATAGAATCACAGAATTGGAAGGGGCCGTATAGGGCATCTAGTCCAACTCCCTGCTCAATTTAAGATCAGCCTCTAGAGATCTTATTTGCAAATTTTTGTTGGTTACTGGAGCATACAAAAGAATTTCAGAAGAAAATCAATTGGTGTTTTATAGATTACAGCAAATCTTTTGACTGTGTGGATCATGAAAAACTATGGCTGGTTTTAAAAGAAATTGGTTTGTCACAACAGCTGATTGCTTTGATATGCAACCTGTACTCCATACTAGAGGCTACTGTTAGGACAGAATATGGAAAAACAGAATAGTTCCCAACTGGCAAAGGTGTCAGACAAGGATGTATGTTATTTCTCTATCTGTTCAATCTATATACAGAACATATAATGAGGAAAGCTGGGTGAGATTTAGATGAAGGTGGAGTGAAAATTGGTGGAAGGAACATTAACAACTTGAGATATGTAGATGACACCACATTACTGGCAGAAAATAGTGAAGACTTGAAACAACTACTGATGAAGGTTAAAGCAAAAAGTGCCAAGGCAGTATTACAGCTGAAAATCAAGAAGACAAAAGTAACGGCTACTGGGGAATTACACAACTTTAAGGGTGACAATGAAGAAATTTAAAGATTTTATATTCCTCGGATCTATCATCAACCAAAAGGAAGATTGCAAACAAAAAGATCAGAAGGAGGCTGTAAAGGACAGCCATGAAGGAACGAGAGAAGATCCTTAAGTGCAAGGATGTTTCACTGGTAACCAAGACCAAGGGAATTCATACTATAGTGTTCCCCAAGCATGGATGTGAAAGTTCAACAATAAAAAAAGGTTCATTCATTTGAAATGTGGTGTTGAAGGAGAGTTCTACGGGTACCATGGGCCACCAAAAAGACAAAATAAGTGGGTTCTAGATCAACCCAAGCCTAAACTCTCCCTAGAATCTAAAATTGACTCAGCTGAGGTCATTGTACTTTGGTCACATTATGAGAAGACAGGAGTCACTGGAAATGACTCCAGTGCTAGGAAATGTTGAAGGCAGCAGGAAAAGGGGAACACCCAACATGAGATGGATGGACTCAATCAAGGAAGCCACGAGGCCCCCAGTTTGCAAGACCTGAGCAAGGCTGTCAATGAGAGGACATTTTGGAGGCCATTAATTCACAGGGTCACCATAAGTTGGAAGCAGCTTGACAACACACACATGCAAGACCAACAGGGGATTTCTTGAGGACAGAAATTATAATAGATGCTTCGTGTTACAATGGGCCCAACCCAACCAAAGCTCAATGGGAGAAAGGAAAACCATACAATAAAATGGAGAGCGAGTCACCATGAATCATGCCCTTTTTGTTAGCTCTGACAACTACCCCAAGGAGAAAGACAAGTGGGGAGGTGAGATGAGACCATGAGTCATGAGGACTAGCAATTTGAATGGTGTGAGTCATCGTCATGCAGACCTAAGTGTCAGCCGTCTCAGCAAGGTGCAAGTTGTGTGCACTGCAGTTATGGCTGGGCTAAGTTCCCTACTGCGTGGTAGGAATCCCTGCTTCAGCTCCTCCCCACATCGCATCTCCACATTCCTGTCCTTGGTCTTGAACTTAGGTGGTAAAACAGAAGGCTCCACAAAAAGCCACTGTTTTAACCTTTAATGAAATTAAGAGAATAGTACGCAACTGTAGATGTAGTGTAGCTTTCCATGCCAGAGCTGTAACTTGTAGCCCTGGGCACCAAGCCATCCACATCAGTGATGCCACTTCTGAGAAGCAGTTGAGGCTGCCATGGGATCTCCTGGCACTGGGATGATGCAGCGAGTGCTGGTGGTGGTGGAAGTCATCATGGGGAGGTCATTTGCAGGAGTCCCTGAAGGTTGTATGCGTTTGTGTGCTGTGGTTTGGACGGGAAGACCCGAAGGAAGGACTTCAGCTCTGACAACTCACAGCCAAACTACACAAGATTTTTATTTTAACAAGTCAGCTCCGAGCTGAATTGGGCTTCAGCAGAGTTTTAAGAAGATGTTCCTCACAGCTGCAAGGAAAGTGAGTTGAGTATGACTTGCTTTTCCCACAACCACACAGCAGCTGTGGGGACCATTCTTTTAAAACTCTGCAAGTGCCCAATTTGGCTTGGACCCAATTTGCTCAAAAATGTCTCATGTATTCTAGCCCTCTGGAGCATGAATACTAAAGTGAGACCCTTTGAGTCTCACTGAATGGAGGAGAGAAAGGGTGCGTGTGTGTGTAAATATTTCAAATAAATAAACTGCGCTCAATAACAACCAAGGGAACCCCTCCCTCCGCCACGCACAACCACTCGGTTTTCCTTACCTTGATGGCTTCCACAGAATCGTATTTGTCCAGCTTATTGATATGATTAGTGATGTTGGTATTAAGAGGAGCAGGAGACACTGGGTGGATGACGGTTGCATCGTGGGACTGCTGCTGATACCGCTGGCAATAAGTGTAAACTAGAAGAGTCAGAAGGCACCCAAGAATGGAGCTGCTCAGCCCCACAGCGGTCATGTGGAACATGTTAAACTCTGCGAGGGAAAGAAGGCAAGGCAGTAGTTTTGATTATGTCGGATTCATTTTCATGTTACGTATTTATACACGCACTGGACTCACAATTTATTTATTTACTTTGTTTTTATAGGCCACCTTTCTTTCTCACTGAGAACGCAAGGCAGATTACAAAAAAAAAGAGAAGAAAACAATTTGATCAGATAGCACAAGATGTCCAATAAGCAGTGCAATAATACCAAGTTTATGGAATTAGAAAACAAAACAAACAAAGAACAAGAAAACTCATGCCGGTGCAGGGGGGAGGAGAATGTGAAAATGCAATATCCTACAGATTTTAACTTTTTGGGAATCTCAGCTTTGAGGTTTGAGAGTAAGTTTCTAGCCCTTATTGTTGTAAATCATAACCATGAATATGACATTCATGGCAATCTGGGAAGCCAGACTGGTGGATCCACAAGGCTTCCAAAGATCTGCAGGCTGGGGGTCCATGCTGAATCCAGCTCCTTGTTATTCTCCTCGGCTCAGCTGTTTAACAGTGCAATTCCATGCAAAGTCTTACTCCAGTCTAAGCCCCTTGAAGTGAATGGGCTTAGAATGGAGTAACTCTGTATAGGATTGATGCAGGCGGGTAGCCATGTTGGTCAGAAGCAACAGGACAAAGTTTGAGTCCAGTCGGGCACCTGTAAGACCCATGAAGTTTAATTCTGGGTAGAAGCGTCTACCCAGAATTAAACTCTGTCAGTCTCAAAGGTGTCACTGGACTCAAACTTTGTTCTGTATATGATTGTGCTTTAAATGATGCAAACGAATAGTGACTTAACAAACTTGCTGATACGTATTATTTATACTAGTTGCCCTGTACAGCTTTAACGACTGGCCATAAATTGTGACAGGGGTCTTCGCAGAGGGAGTGGGCAGGAGGTCCGCTGAGGGCCTACGGAAATCAGACTACCCTTTGTTTAAAGGACAAAAGTTTTGCTTCCGCTCCTTCCTGAGCGACTTTCTCAGACACTGCAGGAAAAGAGCACCCGTATCTCCCCCCACTCCTGCACCGTAGAGAGAATAGGCAGGCTGGGGAGGAGGATTTGGGGCTAGAAAAAGATGGATAGGAAAGGACAAAGCATCCTCTCCCCACCAGCTTTTGTACAGCAAGGATTTTGGGTTTTAAAAAAATCAGAGAGGGAAAGAATCACGGGGTGCCAAGTGACGTGTGAACTGAGCCTCAGCTAGTAAATAAAGCTAAGAAAAGATGCACACACACACACACACCCCAAAAAAGGAGAGAGAAAACAAGGCTGGCGAGAACCAGGATGAGAGGCGAGGGAGGGCTTACCGCCGCAGCGTTTCTCTTTGATGCTGCTGGTTCGGGCTACTGTTATGTCTGCAACAGAAAATGATCCAATTATGTAAGGCTGGTGAAGACCGGCAGTCCTAAATCATTCCTGACATTCCCTTTTTGCAAGTCCAAACTCAGTCTGAGAAATGCTGAAACCTGCAGGATTCTTCTTCATCACTTCACATTTGATGAGAAAAATAAAATATGTTCCATTCTGCAATGATTTCAGGCCATCACTCATGCACTTAAATCGAGCAACGGCAGTCCACCCATCAAGCGCAAACGGGAAAGCCTCCAAGGGAGGGGGAGATTAAAAAAAACATCTCTCGGCTGGCTTGTCTGTGGGGCACCCCCATGCCGGCGGAGGGAGAGAAGGAAGGCAGCGCCTGAATTCCATCCAAGTTCCAGGAAAACCAAGAATTCACCAAATTAGGGCAATTTAGTGTTACATTATAGCACCGGCTCCCAAAGTGGGCAATGCTGCCCCTTGAGGGGTGCTGGAACGATCCAGAGGGGAAGTAGGAGCCTTGGGTGCAAATTTATCACTGCACCTTTTTGTCCACTTCTTGAAAGTAGGTTTCCAGGGGGCTGCTGAGTCATTTTTTTCCTAAAAAGGGGTGGTGGGCCAAATACGTCCGGGAACCTCTGCATTATAGCAATACAAAAATTGTTGATTTAAAACAAACAAAAACTGCTGTGCGGGCAGGACAGAGAAAATATGAACTTTCCCATTTGCCCAGTAGTCCTCCAGCCTTTGCAGAAGTTCTTCCCAAAACTTCATACCAAGGCAGGTTTGGACAACACTGGGGAAGCCCCGAGAGGTGAATGAATGCGCCACGAAGCTGCAGGGAGAAAGGACATAAAAGCCCGTGCTCCCTAACAGCGTCAAGCCTGGGGCAGGTAACCCCCGTGGAAACGGCCTCTGCTTGAAGCAGACAAGACCACAGGATTCTGCTCAGATGGGCAGCCACTGCTGGCACGAGATATGCCTGCCTATGTAGCCACGGCTATCTTGAGATTGGGCACTGGCAAATAATGACTTTTTTGCACTCCTGGGGGGGTGTGTGTGTGTGACTAACTGTACTTGCACTGGGTTTGGGTGGTGCCCCCTCTACGCTGTGGTGTCCTGTGAGCAAAAATCCTGCTCTGTGAGCTTCTGGCATTAAAGTGGTGGGCGAGCGATTTGGCTGCTGCATAAATTAGTTTGCTCTGGAGCCCTCCTTCCTGAGCTAGCTCACGATAACTCAGCTTAGAGGGAACACTGGTGGCCCCACAGCCTTTTCTGGGGGTTTTGTAGCTGAGAAAGGTAACAAGTAGAACCTACGTGCTTCAGAGCGGACCTGCTGAATCACAGATCTGCAATACAACCGGAAGCAGAGTGACTCCCTTCACAGCCCACTGAGGTCGACGCTGCTGAAGAGGGCCCTGCTAGTGCCCTCGTGGTTATTCTCTCCCGCAAATGCTAGGAGGACCTCCACTGAAGCAGCTCTTCCCCAGGCACAAGTGCTGCCTCACCTGCTTCCATTCCTTGAAGGAGGCAGCATCATCTCTGGAGGAAGAGGAACTAAAGCTACAGTGCTCTTAGATAAGCTCCGTGCTTTCTTATGATAGTGTTTGCAGGACAAAGAATTCCAGAGGACAAAGGATACCAGAGGAAACCCTGCTCTTACCTGGTATCGAATTGGAATCTGCAACACACGGCCGGCTCTCAGTGGTATTCCCAGAACACTGGTGACCCACAGGAAACAAAACATCACACTGGCGGGCACGGAACTGGGCACCAGAGGGATCGCACCCAGACCACTCTGACCAGTGAGACCAGCTATCTGTGACAAACAGAAAAAGGAAGCAGTGTATGAAGCGACTCAAATGTGGTAAATGTGCTTTTAAAAGAAAGTTGTCATCCTTTTCCCCATGAATACACTGAGCTACATCATCACACCAGTCAATTTTTACTGCCATATCATCCTAATCCCGAAAGGGCAATCCATGCACAGAGCATGCTTCCATGCATAAGCACCCTTGCTTGACACTGTATAAAGGCAGAGGAGGGCCAGCCCAAGGGTTTCAGCGCCCCGGGCAGCCCATGACTTTAGTGCCCTGACCCCGCTGTGACCCAGGCGTGCACACAGCTACTGCAACCTGGTACCCATGGAGCCTATTGCCAGCATGGCATAGTGTGCTGATATGGCAACACAGGATAAGTGATCACTTGGGTTGTTAGAGATGGACAGAGGTCCATCAGTGGCTATTAGCCACAAGGTATAGATAGGAACTCTCGGTCTGGGGCAAGTGATGCTCTGTCTTCTTGGTGCTTGGGGGTTGGGGGGGCAACAGTGGGAGGCTTCTAGAGTCCTGGCCCCACTGCTGGACCTTCTGATGGCACCTGGTATTTCAGGCCACTGTGTGACAAGAGTGTTGGACTGGATAGGCCATTGGCCTGACCCAGCATTGGCTTCTCTCATGTTCTTATGAAGGAAGAAGCAAACATTTGGGTGCTATGTTTAGCAGCAGAGCTCCGGCAAGTGCAACGTGAAAGACTTTCCTGTATCAAAAATGTAAACGGGTTAACAGGCAGTGGGTTGCAGTGGACAAGAGTGTTGGACTAGAACGGAGGACAGCTTGGGTTCAAATCCCCACACGGCCTGGAAGCATACTGGGTGGGTGATCTGACACTGCTCATTTGTTCTGAATATAACAAAATGTGTGGGGAGGAACCCTATATGAGACCTGGCTGGGAGGAAGGGCAGGACACAGGAAGTGATCTGTCCCCAGATGCTGTCCAATGCCAAAGGGATCTGAGTTCCCAGATGGGACTTTTGGTACCTGGGCACTGTTGCGTATTGCAGAGTGCTTCTTCAGTATGGAGTCCCAGACAGATGTCTCCTCCATAAGCTGGCGCCGGGTTTGTACAGGAACGTGTTCTCATGTAATGCCCACTTCCACAAGTGGCAGAGCACTTAGACCATGATGACCAGCAAGACCAGCCTCCGTCAACTGGAAAAAAAGACCTAACATATGATGCTGTTCCTTGTCTCTCAAAGCCAAGGTAAAGATACAAGGGACACCTGTTTTCAAATGCCCCCCCCAAAAAAAATTTGAGTCCAGTGGTGCCTTCAGGACTGACAAAATTTTCCAGCTTTCGTGAGTCAAAGCTCCCTTCATCATTCTGTCTCACAGAATCTTAAACCCTGGTTTAAGGAACTACTGGACTCAACTGAACAAGGGTACCCACCTGAAACAAACTTATTTTCAGCTGACATTGGCGGTTGTAACTGGCAATGGAAGTGTGGCTGAAGAGGGAACAGGCTGCCTAAACTTTCTTCTCTCTCCCATTTTCCCTTCAAAGCAACCCCTCACACACGTGCCCCATAAAAAAGATGCAGGGTTAAACAGTCTCTCTCTGGACGATTCTGCACTGGCTTTTCCCTCCGTTATTTTACCAAAGGTGCAGCTCAAAACCGCATTCAAATACCTGGGGCAACGCCATATTGACTGTTAAGTCACCTCGAACGGCCATAAATCTATGGAAAAGCAGGCATCAGATGGGGCCGGAGCATGGAGGAGCGGCGCTCCAGGAATGAGGATCCTGGAGGGCGGGCACATGATCCTGCCCCCCTGCTCCCAGCAGAAGAAGGAAGTAGGCAGGAGAAGGAAGGTAAGTTTCCTGCCTCCTGCCCTATCCCCGGTTCTTCGGGCGTGCCGAAGCATGGCACACCGAGAAGGCCTCCAGCCCGGTCTCTGGCTTCCTCTGGAGCACCCCCCACCGCCTTTCTCTGCCCATGTGCTGAGGTGCATGAGCAGAGAAAGCTCTCCGGAGCTCCCCCCCCACCACTGCCTTTGTCTGTGCGCCGAGGCGTGCGAGCAGAGAAAGCTCTCCAGAGTGCCCCCCACCTGCCGCCTTTCTCTGCCCATGCACCGAGGTGCGCGAGCAGAGAAAGCTCTCTGGGGCACCCCCCCACACGCCACCTTTCTCTGCCCATGCGCTGAGGCGCGCAAGCAGAGAAAGCTCTCTGGAGCACCCCCCTGCCGCCTTTCTCTGTCTGTGTGCCAAGGTGCACAAGCAGAGAAAGCTCTCCAGAGCGCCCCCCACCTTTCTCTGCCTGTGCACCGAGGCGCGTGAGCAGAGAAAGATCTCTGGAGCACCCCCACCACCTGCCACCGTTCTCTGCCCACCCTCTTTCCCTCCCTTCGCAATCTCTCTCTCTCTTTCTTTCCCATTCTTTGCCCTCTTTCCTTCCCTCCCTTCCTCCCCATCTCTTTCCCACTTTTCCCCTCTTTCTTTCTTTCCTTTCTTTCCTTCTTTCCCAAAGTTCTTTGCCCCCTTTCCCTCCCTCTTTCCCTTCGTTCCTCCCCATCTCTCCCCCCGTCTCTCTCTCTTTCTTTCCCATTCTTTGCCCTCTTTCCCTTCCTCCCCATCTCTTTTCCTCTTTTCCCCCCTCTTCCTTCTTTCCTTCCTTCCTTCCTTCCTTTTCTTTTCTTTCTTTCTTTCCCAAAGTTCTTTGCCCTCTTTCCCTCCCTCCCTCTCTTTCTTCCTTCCTTCCTCCCCATCTCTCTCTCTGTCTCTCTCTGACTTTCTCTCTCTCTCTCTTGCCATACTTCCGGTGATGTCAGGATGTGGCATATGCTAATGAGTTATGCTAATTAGCTTCTGCACCTCTTTTTCTAGGAAATCCCTGTGGAGAAGGTACCATAAAATCCGATGATCAAAGAAAGTGAAAGCGGCATGCAGTGTAGAAGGTACCATAAAATCCTATGATAAAAGAAAGTGAAAGCTGCATGCAATGCAGAGAAGAATTTCTGTTCCAACGTGGGTTTGGTAAAACCGCAGAGGGAAAAACCAATGCAGAATTGCCCTTTCTCTCTCCCTACCACATACTCCTCGGCTAATAAAGACAACCTCCCACACCTTGTATCCAGTTCAAAACAAAAATCCAGAGACTGTTTACATGTTGCCTGCATGCCAATTGCTTTAGCCCTGGATAGGAAGATAAAATGAAGAAAGAAATCAACTATTTCCATACACCCTTTGTTGCTAAATGCTTCACAAACCAAGGTCCTGAATTTCTGCAGTGAGCTTCAGAGAGAGAGAGACTGCAGTATTATCTGTCCTGAAACAGAATGGCAGAAACCCAAACCCGTAACATAAATTCCAAAGACAAAGCATGGGAGAGCACAAATGGATGTGATGTGGGAAGCCAGGATCTGATCTCCCAATTTTTTAAAACTCTGAAGCAGGCCCAGAGGCTTTCCCTGATGTACCCCCCCCCCAGCTGTTATTTGCCCCATGGGGTTTTCCCATATGTGGCTGATAACAGCTTCAGAGGAAACAATTTAGACTGGGTAAATGGCATAGTGGGGAGCATGGTGGGACATCAGGGCCCTGCGAGACCTGTGGCAGTTTTGCAGGGCCTGTAAAACGGAGCTGTTCTGCCAGGCCTTTGGTTGAGGCAGCGGTCATCTACCAGCTGGCCTCCCTATTGCTGCTACATGAGATCATCACGGGCTCAGCAACGGCCCACTTATTTTTCCTGGCTGTAGTGACTGGAATTAATTGCATTGCACTGCCTACTTTAAATATCTTACTTTAAAGTTTAAACTGGTTTTATTGTATTAATTTAGATTGTTTGTATTTATTGCTGTGAGCCGCCTTGAGCCCATTTGTGGGAAGGGTGGGATATAAATTGAAATAATAAATAATGTTCCGAGCCCTCACACCTGCTTTGAAGTTAAGGGGAAAAAGCAGGAAACCTGATCATGGACCTCCTGTGTCATGGCACACTAGGTTCTGAGGTACGGAGGCGTTTTCCACATGGGGACAGGCGTGTGCTGTTCCCCGGCTGCTGCTGTGGCTACTAATATAGCATAGTGGTGACAAGTTATCTACACAGCGGGTTTCTTTTTAAAAACAACAGCAATTTAATAGTGTTATAGCGATATACCATTTTACCAAAATATGGGAATTGTTCTCTGAGTCCCTCGCTCTCATTTTTTTTTAAAGTCAGCCTCTAGACTATTTCACTGTGGAGAGATGCTTTCCTCCATATATCTCCACAAGGAAAGGAGCTGGAAAATCACTTTAAAAAAACTGAAAGCTGGAAATTCAGAGAGCCTGATGCATATTTTGCTATAAATAGGGGTTGTTTCGTAGAAAAAGAGGTGCAGGAGCTCATTAGCATAACTCATTAGCATAACTTATTTGCATGTGCCACACCCCTGACATCTGACATTGTCAGAAGGCAATACCCATTGCTCAGACTCCACTGGACTGTTTTGGATTGCTAGCTATGGGGGGGGGGCGCAGATCTGTCCTCACAGAGGAGGGAGAGCTTATATCTGAATAAACCTTGGTCTCAAAGGTGCCACTGGACTCTTTTGGATGGCCAGCAAGTGCCGGAAAGTGTGTGGCTGCTCGTGGGCCGAGGAGGACACGCATGGCCTCAAGCAGGTAGGGGGCCAGGGTGGTGGCGGGGCAAAGGCACAGGAGGAGGCCAAGTAGGTGCAGGAGGCTGAGGCGGAGCTCCTCGCAGGCCTTGCAGGAGTCGCTGGGGCCTGCTTTGCAGAGGCGCTGCACCAGGGCCGGGATGAAGATGGGCAGAGCCTGGGTAGGCTGGGTGCCATGGCCCATGCAGTGGTGGAGCAGCTTGAGGGCCAGCTCGCGGAAGCAGGGGGCGGGGCTTGCTGCATGCGCCTGCCCCCTGGGCTCCTTACTGCCGGAGCTTCGCCCCTGTGCTCTCCTGCAGGAAATGAGCCCTGGCTATACCAAAAAATTGATATAATGCTATTAAATTGCTTGCTGAAGAAAAGAAAGAAGAACCCTCCGCAGTACCAAGATGAAAGGGCTACTGTGTTGAAAACGGCTTCTGTGTGGGCAGAACCAGCTAAAGCCAAACTTTTACACCAACATGGCAGCTGCCCAGGCTTTGCTGCAGCCTTTCCCAAAAGTTCAGAGCAAAGCAGGTTGGAGAGGGATCGGAGAGAAACCAGGGAAACCCGGGGAAGTGCAAAAACGCACTGTGATGCTGTGGAGAAGCAGGAGAAACCCCCACTTCCCAATGGCATCAAACTTGGGGCAAACAACCTCTGCGGAAATACCCACTGACTTAGTGCCAAACTGCACAATATGTTCTCCATCCAGTGGAGTCTGGGTTGCCTGGGCCCAACCCACTTTTACTTCAGTTACACAGCAGCTGCTGAGGGGGTGGGGGGAGCTGAGGCATGCAGAAAGGTGGGGGAAGGAGTTTAGATGCAGGGGGGATAGTGAAGAGCAGACATGGGGTGAGGGGAGGCTGAGAAACAAACAAACAGGAGAGTTAAAAGCAGATGACAAAATGTGAAATGGCAAATTCACCTGCTGGAAATGGCCTGGCGATGCCAGCTAAGGGACTCCCCCCCACTGGGGCAGGTGGGTGAGAGGTTCTGTCTGACCCTCTCTTTACTCACCCACTCACACTCTCTTTCTCTCTCTAACCAGCCAGCCACCCCATGCAGCAGAAGGAGAGATTGGATTTATAACCCGCCCTTCACTCAGAGTCTCAGAGCAGCTTACAAACTCCTTTCCCTCCCCCTCCCTGCAACAGACACCCTGTGAGGTAGGTGAGGCTGAGAAAACTCTGGGAGAACTGCCCTTTCAAGGACAGCTCTGACAGAACTACGGCTTGCCCAAGGTCGTCCAGCAGCTGCAAATGAAGGAGGGGGGAATCAAACCCAGTTCTCCCAGATTAGAGTCCGCGCACTTAACCACTACACCAAACTGGCACAGGCACAGTGTGCAACACAGCCACACAATAAATAGCAATAGAGCCCTCCGCTAAAGTTGGGAACTAGCTTGTCAAAAGGAGGAGAGCAGAGCAGCGAGGCACAAGCCAGTAGAAGCAGGTGCAGCGTGCAGGCAACCGAGGGAGGATGAGCCCCCCCCCGCCCCAGGCAAGCTGCTCCTGGCTCTGCTCTGTGCCCCTTAAGCATCAGAACCGCTTTGGAGGTGGGCTTTTTATTTTTCCAAAGGGTAGGAAGGGACAAAAATCCAGAAGGAGAGCGAGGAAAAACAACATCCTGCAAAGGGAGATTCTGTTATTTTTTGCTGTTAGTCAGAGTTGCCTGTGTCCTTTATAAAGTTTATGGTTGTGGTCACACAGTCATTTTGATCAGATTTCACCACTGTTCCCTGTCACATTTAAAAGGGCTAATCAGGTGGCCGCATCTGTCTCCCATATTGAAGAGGACTCCTAGCGAGTTTTCCAACACTGGGAAAATCAAATACTTTCCAAATATCTGTGCTGTGAATCCGCAATTTCGCCAATCTGGACAGCCATCTCTTGCTATGAATGCAATCAGGTCATCTGAACGTCCTTCTTGCGCTGAAATTTTTTTTCCAGCTTTTGCCATTGTGCACATGATCAATCTTGCGCTGAATATATTAAATGCATGAATGTTCAAGCGCACATATATAGACTTCAGCGCCTAGTTGTGCGTTGGTGGTTCATTTTGTTCACTGTTTGTGGGGAAAAACACTGCAAAAACAACCATCTGTTGAAATATTGCAAGTTGAATGTTGGTAAAATATTCCCTAAGAATAGTCCAAGTGGGACCAGTGATTTGGCTATGCGCATATGCGCTTGCACAAAGAAAATTTAAAAAATCTTGCACTGCACCTCTGCGTGGATGGCACAGCTATCTGGACAGTGCATGGAGCCTTGTTGTGTGATGCAAGTGGTTCGGGGAAGGATGTGTGATCATCCCACCCACAAAAAAAAAATACCCCCGATCAAATATACAGCAGGAACAAATTGTGGTAAGCTTGCTGTGTGGCCATAGCCTATATCTCCAGTACCTGGTTTTACATTTCTTGGCATACAAAGTGATACACATCAGATCCAGCCCTCGCAACAAGTGAGTTCGACACCTCTGCTTTCTGGTGCTACTGGACTCGTACTCTCTTATACTCCAGCAGCTCCTGTGTGACTGAGATAAAACGGGACTGGGTCCAGGGAATTCAGCCCCAACTTGTCAAAAACATATTGTGTAGTTTGGCCCCAAAGGACAGAACAAGAGAAATCCGAGGTACCCTTCATGTTTTGCAAGAGTGACAAAGTAGTTGTTTCCCTGGGGACTTGGTACTGTTTGGAAGCCCTCTCTTCTGACCTTGGCCAGTCAGGTAGGAAGGACCCACCTAACTGGTGCCTCCACGTGGTTTCAAATGTGCAGATGTTGGCACAGAATGTCCTGGTGTGCCAGAAGATATGCTGATGCAGGGCATTGCAAACTGTAAGTAAGGAGTTACTCAGCATGGATTTCTCTTGCAGCACAAATCATCAAAGCAAGACTGAAATCATAATGTCCTTTTCCATATTTCACTTGGCCAGACTTTTTTATTTTCTATACAAAACTGATTTATTGTCTATACAGATGTACTCCAAAATGTGTTCAAGGAGATCTACAAGGACTAATATTTTTTTAAAATCCAAAATAGATCTATAAATAGGAATTAAAAGGTATCGCAACACAGCTACAGACAAAAACAACAACAAACTCAGGGCAGTGAACATGTTTTGCATTCCAAAAAAGGATACGAGGCTGGTGAAATATTTCCAGATGGTCCTGATTGCACTAGTCTCTTACCTGGGCATGGAAGGATGTTGCACTCCTGGTACTCCAGAGATGGCCCCACGCAGGGCAGGCCTCCATATTTTGGCTCAGGGTTGTTGCAAAGGCGTTTGCGGTTCCGAATCCCTCGGCTGCAGTCACGGCTGCACTGAGACCACGGAGACCAGGGGGACCAGGCACCGTTAATGGTGTGGGCAGAATAACGTCCAGAAGGCATGAAATCCCCTAAAAGAAAGAGGGCAGAAACAAGGGCACAATAGAACCAAGGGGACATTCCCCTCAAGACATAACAGGCCCACACATTATAATTTTAACATGTGTGGTGTGTTGGTGTCCCCAACATGTCTGACTCAGACGATCACTCGTGAGCTGAGAAGGAACTTCTTTCCCAAGCGTGCAGGGCCCCAATTCAGATTAGGACCTTAGCCTAGGGGCAGGGTAAAGGGGCTTCAGCTCTCTCCCATGCCCTCTTCTTAATCCAAAATGGCTCTGAGAGGTACTATTTGCCTCGCTGGGGTGCTGGCTGAGAGCATCTTTCCATGCCTTCCCCGTCCAGAAGCCACCCTTTGCTTCTGAAATTCCTCTGCGAGGACTGGCAGAATCTCACAAGAAAAATGAACTGTGGGGTCACCAACTCTGAGTTGAGAAATTCCTGGAGATTTAGGGTTGGCGCCAAGGGAAGATGGGCTTTGAGACCCAGTGAGGCATAATGCCACCGAGTCGCTATGATCTGGAGATGAGTTGTAATTCTGGGAGGCCTCCAGATCCCACCTGGAGACTGGCAACCCTTAATGGTGGGCTGCAGCTATGAAAGGGGGATCCAGTAAAACAGCCTCTGGTTTGCAGTTTCCATATGCAGAAGGAAGAAAAAAGAGCTAACTTTACTGGACTCCCTTTCTCCCTGTTACTTAATATAATTAGGCCCCGGTCATATGGGCCAGAAAACGCGGGGGAGAGGCGTGGCAGTTTGCCCTGGAGCTAAATAAGGCGCGGTAGCCCGATCACATGGGCCACCGGGTTGCCACACTCCAGCTCTGCGCCCTGATCACACCGTGCTACTGCAGCGCGGCAAAAAAGCAGCGAAGTGCGCATGCGCCATGGGGGGGCGCTGTCGGTGTTTTCCCCTTCTCACTGTTATTTGTATGTCTACACCAGTTTGATGTAGTGGCTAGGAGCACAGACTCTAATCTGGGAGAACTGGGTTTGATTCCCCACTCCTCCACATGCAACCAACTGAGTCACCTTGGGTCAGTCCCAGTTCTATCAGAGCTGTTCTCTGAAGAGCAGTTCTCTCAGAGCTCTCTCAGCCCCACCTATCTCACAGGATGTCTGTTGTGTGGAGGGGAAGGGAAAGGAGATTGTAAGCCGCTCTGAGACTCCTTCGGGTAGTGAAGGGCGGGGTATAAATCCAATCTGAATTCGAATTCAGCTAAAATGAATTTTGATCCGGTAGGTTTGTTGGTGGATGCATCAAAAGATGCCTCCGTAAATCTTACAGCCCTAGCTGATGCTCGTTTACTTAGAAGTACACCTTCATTTGCTCAACACTCACAAGTAAATGTACACAGGGAGTGCAAAAATTAGTGGAGTAAACATTAGTAGCGAGAGCTGACGGGAGGGAAGAATCCTTGACTGGCAGCACCTTCTGCACGCCTCTGGAAATAAACTTGAGGTTCTGACGGGGTCAGCTGCTTACCATTTGTTGAGCATCCTGTGGATCCATCACTGGAACAGTAACGCATTTCAATCCTCTGCCTTCCTACATCTAGCAAACTTGCATCAGGTAGTTGTGCCTTGCAGGTGTATCGGAACCGCTGCTCGTAGTGCCCTCCATTGTCAGAGATATTGACTGGAGTCCATGGAGTCCACGGAGTTGTCTTCTTCAGCTCCGGGCAGGGGCTGGTGTTACAGGCTTGATATTCCTGCAGGGAATGCATTCATTGACTGCCACAAAGGCTGCATGCGACCAGAATCACTATATCAATCCCAGCCTTTCCTGGGCCAACATCCTAATTTCATAAACCATCATCAAACAGTTTTAAGGGCTTTTCCGCATTCTCATTTTCCTGGCTTGTCTGCTCCTGTTGCTTCCAGGCTTTCTTCCTGTTCTTTACATGTTTTGCTCCCTCTAGTGATCAACTCAATATTACAACATTATGTCTGGCATATTACAATATTATGTCTGGCATATCTCCCTGCAAATTTAATCTACAAATTTTTATGCCAGACATAAAGCGATGTAATATTTAATCAGCCACTAAAGGGAGCAAAACACGTGTGGAACAGAGAAAAAAAACACCGTGAAGCAACAGAACACTCAAGTGAGGAAAATGAGAATGCAGAAAAGCCCTAAGGTGGACGATTAAGCCTATTTTGATAGATTTCTTGAACGATTACTTCTGAAAAGTGCAACTCATGATAACATTCACAAGGGGGCTATCCCCAGATTTACATGTATAACATCCTCCTGTACAATTATGCTTCTGAAGCAGCAGCTCTTGGTGCGGCTGCTTTAAATGCACTGTCAAATATCTGTTTACACTCCAGCATTTGATCATATGACTTGCATCTCCATTACCTTAGACTTAACAGTTTTGCTGATGACATTGTGTTAGATGATCTAGACTTGGCAGCTGAAGGGCTCACCTGGCCACATCCCAACTTTACACAGCCCCCTGTATCACCCTCCCTCTCAGGTAGAAAGCCTGGATAGTGCTACTCTATAATATTATATTCTACAACACCGTAATGCTGAGGGTGTGGAGGTGGTGTGGCCAAGTTCCAAGCTTGCTGATGCCCTTTCAGGTTCCTCAGATGCTTCTGTGTCATCAAGGGGACCTCTGGGATGTCCTACAGACTTGTATGGGCTACTACTTCGGTCGGGAATGTGCCTGGGGAAGGATTGGATTTCCCCTATACAAGAGAGCGTAGGAGGGGTAAGATTCAGAGCTTTCCCCGTGGTGATCCCACCCTTCGGACTGTCATTCAGGTGAGGAGGTTTTATAGTTGAGAGCTGTTTGATGGATTACTGTGGATTTGATTTTTTAATGGTTCTGTTATGCATTGTACTTAATTCATAAACTGCTCTGAGTACAGGACTGAGTGGCATTTATAAATAAACAACTGGGGGGCCCACAAGCACTTGAGGTGGGCATCTCATTTTTCCTTCTTCCATTATTTTCTCTTTCCTTTCCCTAAAATCCCTCATAGCCATCTTCCCTCTCCCTGCTTCCTTCTCTCCTTCCATTCACCAGCCAACCTACCTTTATCTGTCCCGTGCCTTCAGCTCTCCCTTCTGGCCGATACCTGTATAAACACTTGGGCAGTGCCAGCCACTGGTCTGGGCCCAGTCGTAGAGTTTCAGCCACGAGGCTGGGCCCAGTTGCGGAAAACAGAAGCCACTTGCACAGGGCACCTCATTTCCACCAATACTGCTTCCCCCACTATTTCCTCTTTCTTTCCTCCTGGCCACCCTGTATCCTCACGTTTCCCTGCTTCCTTCTCAGCCACCAACCGACATTTTATCTGCCTCCATCTCCTGCTATATTTATTATTTATTTGCTTCATCTATAGCCAGGGCCGGCCCCAGGTGTCTGGGCGCCCTAGGCAGGAAAGCCTGGGGCGCCCACCCCACCGGAGATGCCAACCTCCCGGTGGGGCCTGGAGAGCCGGGGAAGGGCGCGGCGCGGCTCTCCTGGGCCCCTCGCGGCCGCGGGGCGAGCCGGGGAGGGAGCCGGGAGCGGGCGGCTCTCCCGGCCCCCTCGCAGCCGCGGGGCGCCGGGGAGAGCCGGGGAAAGAGCGGGCGGCTCTCCCGGCCCCCTCGCAGCTGCGGGGCGCCGGGGAGAGCCGAGGAACGAGCGGGCGGCTCTCCCGGCCCCCTCGCAGCCGCGGGGCGCCGGGGAGAGCCGGGGAACGGGCGGGCGGCTCTCCCGGGCCCCTCGCAGCCGCGGGGCGCCGGGGAGAGCCGGGGAACGGGCGGGCGGCTCTCCCGGGCCCCTCGCAGCCGCGGGGCGCCGGGGAGAGCCGAGGGAACGGGCGGGCGGCTCTCCCGGGCCCCTCGCGGCCGCGGGGCGCCGGGGAGAGCCGAGGGAACGGGCGGGCGGCTCTCCCGGGCCCCTCGCAGCCGCGGGGCGCCGGGGAGAGCCGGGGAACGGCGGGCGGCTCTCCCGGGCCCCTCGCAGCCGCGGGGCGCCGGGGAGAGCCGAGGAACGGGCGGGCGGCTCTCCCGGCCCCCTTGCAGCTGCGGGGAGAGCCGGGGAACGGGTGGCGCGGTTCTCCCGGGCGGCCCTCGCAGCTGCGAGGGGCCCGGGAAGAGCCGGGGAAGGGGCGGCCTTGGAACGCCCGCCCCTTCCCTCCCCAGTGGACGGGTGCTCAGACTGGCGGCGGCCAGCGAGCGGGGTCTGTCCCCGCTGGCCGGCCGCCGCCATGCCGCCCACCTCTCCACCCCCCAAGGGCTTCTGAAGCGCCCCGGAAGGGCGCTCAGACTGGCGGGGCGGCGGCAGCGGGGAGAGTCCCCGCTGGCCAGCCGGCGCCATACCGCCCCACCTCTCCACCCCCCCCAAGGGCTTGGGGGGGGGCCGCGAGTGGAGCGCCGGCCGCCCCTTCCCTCCCAGTCCCAGCGCCGGCTGGGAGACAGGGGGTGGAGTGCCGGCTTCACCGGGGGTGGGGCCGGGGCGCTTTGGCGCCCCTGTGGGCCCCAGCGCCCTAGGCGGCGCCTAGCTCGCCTAGTGGGCGAGCCGGCAGTGTCTATAGCCGCCCTTTCTCCATAATGGGGACCCAAATCAACTTGCATCATTATTCTCTCTATTTTATTTACTGCACCTGAGGTAAGTTAGGTTGAGAATGTAGGACTGGGCCAAGGTCACCCAGTGAACTTCCATGGCAGAATGAAGATTTGAACCTGGGTCTCCAAATCCTAGTCTGAAATTGTAACCACTACACCATACTGGTTTATGCAGGGAGGCTGCAGATGAAGAAGAAGAAGGAGGAGGAGGAGGAGGAGGAGGAGGAGGAGGAATTGGATTTATATCCCACCCTTCACTCAGAGTGGTTTACAAACTCCTTTCCCTTCCCTTCCCCACAATAGACACCCTGTGAGGTAGGTGGGGTGAGAGAGCTCTGAGAGAATTTACCTTTCGAGGACAGCACTTGTCAGAACTATGGGTTGCCCAAGGTCATCCAGCAGCTACAAGTGGAGGAGTGCAGAATCAAACCTGGTTCTCCCAGATTAGAGTCTGCACACTTAACCACTACACCAAATTGGAGCAGCCAAGCCTGGATGAGTCATGAAAGTCAAACGATAGCAAGTTGCCAGGTGGTTGTTGCTGGCCCCGGCCCTGATGAGTCATCCCTTAAATGCCAAAACAACACTCAAAAGGGCTCTGCCCCCTCCCACTGCCTTTTATGGACAGGAACTGAAGCCTGAAGGCTGGCAATATTGTTGTGGCTGCCTAGCAATGACCACGGAGGACATTCATTTCTTAAAGCTACAGGTGCTGCTACTATTCTTTGGGGGGGGGGTTAAACCCATGTATTTATATATATGTATATATATCAGATTTTTCTGCAAACCTGGAGCTTTTTAAAGGTTTGATGAAAGATCTGTATTGTCTCTTCATGGCTCCAGTATCTGGATCTAAATATCCAGATATCTGGGCATGCTGAGAATTACATCTATTGATGAAGGCTGGGAGGATGGTTCGGCCCTTGAGCAGACTGGCTGGGAAGGGTCTGGCCTGCAGGCTGGAGAAGCTGGAAACCCTGGACTGAGACAAAATGCCTTCTCATGGGACATGCTTTGTTTGAAGGAGCACTAAATGTAGCACTGACATTTTACTGGAGCACATGACGTCTTTTCGTTTTAAGCCTTTGGGTTAGTGCAATATAGCACATGATCTCCGGCTTTTAGTTCTAAATATATGGTTAACACAAATTGGTCTTTTAATGCTGGCTCAAAGTGAGATTCATAATTATAGCAGCTAAAGAGAGAAATCGTACCCTTTAATATAAACCAGCTTCAGAACCTGTGCAAATTCCTGTGGCATGACTTCTTTCTTTCTCTGACCTTTACTTACTATTCAGGTTTAACTGAAATAAACTTTTTTTTCCTTTAGAAGAAAGAGCACCAATCTCAAAAGCCAGGAAATGCACCTCCCAGAGGTTATTCAGAGCTTGTTCGGTATCATGGATTGAGGGTTACAGAGCGTCTTCAGTAACAGAGATCTGCATTGAATACCCTTCCCAGCCAGTCCCCATCTCTCAGCCCAACCTACCTCACAAGGTTGCTGTCAGGATAAAATGCAGGGGGAGGAGCCATTTTTCTGCTACCACCCATTTGTCCCAGCATTCCCCTGGCTCAATGGCTTACTGATTCATTCCACATATAATACAAACAGAGCACCCTCAAATTCCAGGCAATTCTACTTACAACGCTGCAACCGGGACAGTCGGGGCCGTTTTCACATGCCCGATGGCGGGCCTGAATCCCTCCTCCACATGGGGCTGTACAACGTTCCCAAGCGCCCCAGCCAGTCCAGAACATATGTGGGGAGCACAGCAAATGCTCATTGCAATACCTAGGGGAAATCATTTATTTATTTTGTGAATTTCTACGTCACCTCTCCAGGGAACTCACCTGAGGTGGCTTACAAAATAAAATGTAATATATAAAAAAATACACCACACCATAAAAGTTATTCATTAAAACCCAGCCAGAGCATAAAAATGTAAAACATTAAGCAGGTTAAAATGATAAAATAACTCTCAGGGTAGAAGCAGACTATTAAAACAATGTTAAAAAGTCAACCCCTTAATTAAAAGCCTGGATTAAAAAAAATAAACCATTTGTTCCCCTGGAGCCTAAAAGGGACCGTCATGGGCACCAGGCAGACTTCACGGGACGGCATTCCCCAGGTGAGGCGCCACCACGGAAAAGCCCTGCCGCTGGCCATTGCCTGCCTCACCTTTCCAAACAGGGCTTGTGAGGCAGATGCCAACTGGTGGGCTGGGCAGTGTGGGAGGAGATGGCCCGGGGGCCCCAAGGCATGTAGAGCCGCCAAGGACAGAACCAGCTCTGTGAAGTGAGCGAAGGTGGTGTAAAGAGACCGAGTGTGGTACAGTGGTTAGAGGGCTGGACTAGGATCTGGGAGACCCAGGTCTGGATCCCCATTTCTGCCACGGAAGATCGCAGGGTGACCTTGGGCCAGTCACATGACTCTGAGCCTAAGCTACCTACAGGGTTGCTGTCCAAATAAAATAGAGAAGAAGAGAACGATGAAAGTCACGTTGGGGAGGGGGGAGGGGGATATAAGTTGTAGCAGGAACCCCTTTGCATATTAGACAACACACCCCTGATGTAGCCAATCCTCCAAGAGCTGACAGTAGCCCCTGTAAGAAGAGCTCTGTAAGCTCTGGGAGGATTGGCTACATTAGGGGTGTGTCGCCTAATATGCAAAGGAGTTCCTGCTACAAAAAGAGCCCTGAATATATAAATAAATAAGGTCAGCATTGTCTACTCAGACTGGCAGTTAGTATGGGGAAAAACCTGGGAACAGGATGATTATAGCGTGATGTTGTGTGGAAGCTTCCCTCATCCACCCACCCCAAAAACCCACGCTCCAGTTTGGAAAGCTTAAAGGTAGAGGTAAAAGTTTCCCTTGCTCGAAAGCTAGTCGAATCCGACTCTAGGGGGTGGTGTTCATCTCCATTTCCAAGCCATAGAGCCAGCGCTGTCCAAAGACGTTTCCATGGTCATGTGGCCAGCATGACTAAACGCCGAGGCACATGGAATGCTGTTACCTTCCACCAAAGCGGTACCTATTTCTCTACTTGCAATTTCTTGCTTTCGAATTGCTAGGTTGGCAGGAGCTGGGGCCAGAGACGGGAGCTCACTCTGTCATGCGGCACTCGGGTCTCGAACTGCTGAACTACAGACCTTTTGGTCTGCAGCTCAGTGTCTTAACCTCTGAGCCACTCTTGGGGAAGCTCCCTGTATATAGCTTTGCCAACAGTCTTCCAAACCGCATTTGCTTTCCTCCGTCCCCATCTCAGTTTTAATCAAGGCACTGTAGCTCATTTGCCCACTTTCCATTTTCAAACCAGAAAAAAAAAACATTTCTCAATGACTACTAGGCACAACAAAATATTTAAACATCACAACATTAAAACAGTGAGAGAAATGGTTATACTGGACCATCGAAGACATGTCAAAATAAACCAAGCATAGGTACAGAATTCCAGCCTTCTCTGGCTGTTGCAAAGGCATTGAAGACCACAGCTTTGGCAAGCAAAAGTTGACTGATCTTCCTTTCTGAGCAAGAGGTGAAGCTCCAGGGATTTAGATTTGAAAACCTTGCAAAGAAGAGCAATACATTAGTTGCTTTAGATTTTCCGGGTTGTGTGGCCGTGGTCTTGGCATTGTAGGACCTGATGTTTCTGAATGCTATGCTGTGTAAAAGAACATGAAAGACACTGCAGACTTGGCCAACCTGAAAAATCAGCAGAGGCTGAACATAATCTGACTCAAACAGGACACAGCATTTTGTTCCAAGACACTGAAAGACTGAACAACACTTCCAATTACCATGTCAGATTACATAGGGAAGCCATTGAAATTCATAAACATAAACACAATTTCAGCAGGAAAGAAGAGAGTTTAAAAATAAATAGGGCATGGTTTCCTATCCTGAAAAACACAAAATGCTCTACAGCTGACAGTAGCATTCCACACACAAAGGAAACAGGAAACCTCCTCAGGAAACAATCCATAGACAAAAGAACCTCCTCAGGAAGGCTCCTCCATTAGCATGTTCATAGCCTGGAGAACTACTACAAGATAATGACTCAGCCCTACCCCACCTTCCAGGGTAGATATAAATTACCTGCCTACCATTTTTCTGCTCACCTTGACACAGAGAGTACTCCATCTTTCTGTGTTATACCTCTGAGGATGCCAGTCACAGCTACTGGTGAAACGTAGCCAACACCACGGCCACACAACCCGGAAAATCTACAGCAACTAATGAACTCTAGCCGTAAAAGCCTTTGACAACATATTAAGGGCAATACAATTTTGTTGTTGTTCTTCTTCTTCAGTCACACAGTTGAGTCTGACTCTTTGCGACCCCATGGACTACATCATGTCAGGCCCTCCTGTCTTCTGCTGTCCTCTGGAGTTTGCTCAATTTCATGTTCGTTGCATCGATGACACTGCCTGACCATCTCATCCTTTGCCGTCCCCTTCTTCTTTGACCTTCAATCTTTCCCAGCATCAGGGTCTTCTCCAGTGAGTGCTCCCTTCTCATTTGGTGGCCAAAGTATTTGAGCTTCAGTCTCTGGCCTTCCAGGGAAGGGTCAGGGTTGATTTCTTTTAGGATTGACTGATTTGATCTTCTTGCAGTCCAAGGGACTCTCAATACAATTTAAAGCTCTTCAATTTTCTGCTCCTCAGTTCCCCAGGTGTTTCTTAGACCTCCCATCAAACACTAATGAACAACAAATCATTTTAACAGAAATTTCCCCAGACCAGTGACAGATAACCATAAGGCCATATGAAACTGTAAGGTATACGAAAAAACACCAGATTCTCATTACTACTTTGTGCAGAAAATTTTTTAGAGATGGCAGGTGGTTGGGGGGGGGGAGATTTCTCACACTTGATTACCAAGTTAACATTGTTTGAAGCTGGGCTTCCGGTCTGGGATTCATGGCGTCCTGACGTGTTCTGGCTTTGCTCTTTGAGCTCCCAGAGCATACGGAGGGTCTTGACGACAGGGAGGGCTTCTCATAACCCTCCGCAGATCCCCCCAGGCAGGGGGGTGACTGGCAGCGAGCTTTTGGCCCGAGAGGGAGTTGGGATCGGCTGATAGCGGGGCTTTAAAGAGCGTCGCGACCAGCCTTGATCCCCTCCCCCAGAGAAGGCACTTCGGAAATTCTCTACAAGACCCCACCGAGTTGGATTCTCAACATAAGAACGCATGACCCAGACCTCCAAGACATTCTATGCAAGCTGATATTAAGGAAACACTGCTATAACAAGACACGGACTTTGAAGGTGACTTTTTTAAAATTGCTCACCGGAGACGCGTTTTGGCCGAAAGTAAACAACATCCGATGAAGCGCATGATCGTGCTGTATCTGTCATACTAACATCAAACTTGAAAAAGTGCAGTTAAACAGCTTAAAAAGGCCAAAAAGCCGGTTAGTTGATCATTCCTGCGGTTGGATTATTGACTTTGAAATAGAAACTAACAACAATCTCCGCGAGAATTAGAGTGGAAAAGTACTCGAGCTGCAGCAGAAATCGTCAGAACAGGAAGTGACCTCAGACCAGACAAGTAATTGTCCTAGAGAAGTCCAGGGAGGCCGGAAGAAGGGAGGAAACCAGGGACAAGGGGACCTTTAAAACTGCTGGACAGGAAGTGAGTACCCGGAAGATCCATTTACCATAGAGAAATTGCGCCCGCCATTTTGAGAAGGTAAAAAAAATTATTTCGATTTTAAACGAAAGACTTAATAGAAAATAGTGAAAATAGAGCGATTTAGGTGGGCACAAGAAGGACTTTGATTTGATGTAGGTTGGAGGGAAATTTTGAACAACGGCTTACGATCTGCGGCAACGACAGAGGGCGAACTCCTGGTCCTCCCCGAAAATGGCTGCGAAAGAAGAAAAAAAGCTACAGGGCATGATGGAAGCTATGGAGAAACATGTGATGGACGCGATTCAGAAGTTGGAAAAAACCCTTATAACAGAAGTAACAGAGCTGAAAAGAGAAATGTCTGGGATTACAAAAGAGATACAGACGTTGACTAAAAGAGCAGATGAGACGGATGAAAGAGTGAAGAGAGTGGCATCTAATGTTGCTGAGGTTACTTTAGAAACAGAAAAAGTCAATGTGATGGTCCAATATAATGCAATGCTTAACCACATGAGATTCAGGGGGATCCCTGAAGACAAGAGTGAGAACATCCATTCTGTTATGGTGGATGCTGTTGCAGATTTTTTAAAAATGGAAGAGGAGAAGGTGGCGGCTCAGATTGATGTGGTGTACAGAGTCAATTCTGCGATTGCGCAAAGGAAAAAATTACCCAGAGATGTAATTGTCCAGTTTATATCTAAAAAACTGAAGGCGGATCTATTTAAGCAACAATTTCAGGAAGATTTCATAATTGACAACAAGAAAATTATGGTTTTAAAGGAACTACCCAGAACAATGCTCCAGGATAGACGACTCTTTAAAGATCTGATTGACAAATTGAAAACAGAGGGTATAAGATACAGATGGGAAATTCCTAAAGGTGTCAGTTTTACATTTAAACAGAAGAAAGTCACCATCAAGTCTGTAGAGCAAATGACCAGATTCATCGATGATAACTTTAAAGACTCTGATAAATAAGCAGAAAATCAACATGGAGAGTCAAATCATATCATGGAATGTTAATGGACTTAATTCACCCCAAAAAAGAAAAAATGTTAGACTTTGATTGGAAAAACAAAAATGTGATATTGTTTGTCTGCAGGAAACACATATTAAAAAATCTGATGCCAAATGTTTGATTCATAAAAGATTAGGAGAGGAATTTTACTCCCTCTCCTCCCAAAAGAAAAAAGGAGTTGCTATATATATTAAAAAGGAACTGGAACCAAAAGAAGTGTTTAAAGATAATGAAGGGAGGCTTCTGGCGGTTGAAGCCGTATTGCAAAATAAAAAGACTTTAATTGTTAATCTTTACGCCCCAAATGGTGCGGAGGAAAATTTTTTTCAAGATTTGTGGGAACAGCTACGACAGTTAACCTATGAGCAAATGATTTTGATGGGGGATTTTAATGGTACTGTTGATAATGTTGTTGACCGAAAATCCAAAAAAGGAATTGAAACCATGGGCAAACTTCCGAAAGTCTTTTTTCAATTGACTAAACATGAACATTTGGTAGATGTTTGGAGAGTTAAAAATTCCAGGGACAGAGAGTATTCCTTTTATTCATCAAGACATGAATCCTTTTCAAGAATAGACATGATGTGGATGATGGAGAATTTGATCTTGCGGACACGCAAAATTGAGATGCTACCTAGAATTCTTTCTGACCATAGTCCGGTGAAATGGTCTGCCTATGTTAAGAGAAAGAAATTCCGATGGAGACTTAATGAAGATTTGCTGGACAAACAAAATATTGTGGATAGAATAAGGACAGAAACCCAAACATATTTTCAACTGAATCTAAATAAGGGTGTACAGACGCAAACGGTATGGGAAGCTTACAAGGCTGTGATGCGAGGACATCTTATTGCAATTAATAATAATGAAAAGAAACAACAACCCAAAATAGATAAAGAGATCATGGAGAACATTCGGAAAAAAGAAATGGAACTTAAGAAAAGGCCTGGCAAAAAGAAGATTTTGAGAGAACTGAGGATTTTAAGGGAGCAATATGAGGCGAGGCTGAACAAAGAAGTATATTGGAATTTGAAAAAATTGCAACAGAAATCCTTTGAAGGTGCAAATAAACCTGGCAAATACTTGGCATGGCAACTGAAGAAAAGAAGAGAGAATAAAACAATTACTAATTTGAAAGATGGAAATAAAGAGATTTCAGACCCAGGAGGGATCAGGAGGGAATTTTACAAGTACTATGCGACTCTTTTTCAAGCAAAACAAGTGGATCTGCAAAAGATGCAAGATTATCTATCCAAGGTTAATTTGATACAACCAAGCCCGGAAATGAAAGCATTTTTAAATGCTGTAATAACTAAAGAAGAAATTAGTAAAGTAATAGGAGAAGCAAAGATTTCTAAAGTTCCAGGCCCGGATGGCTTCTCAGCCAAATTTTATAAAAAACTTCATGAAGACCTGGTTCCGGTGTTGGAGATACTTTTAAACAAAATTAGAAGGACAGGAAGGATACCAGATTCCTGGAACGAAGCTGCAATCACCTTAATCCCTAAAGAGACTCAAGATCTAACAAATGTAAAGAATTATCGGCCTATCTCATTACTGAACAACGATTATAAGATTTTTGCAAAAATATTAGCAGAACGCCTTAAAAAGTTTTTGATGGACACTATTGTTGAAGATCAAGCTGGATTTTTACCAAATAGACAAATTAAAAACAATTTGAGGGTTGTGTTAGACGCAATTGAGTATTATGATAAGCACCTCGAAAAAGAAGTTGGTTTTTTATTTTTGGACGCTGAAAAAGCTTTTGACAATCTGAACTGGGAATTTATGTTTAAGGTGCTTGAGAAATCCTTGATGGGCGCAGAATTTATAAGAATGATTCAATCAATTTATAAAGAACAAAAAGCTACGGTGATTGTGAATGCAGAACCAACAGAAGTGTTCCGGGTAAGAAAAGGTACTAGGCAGGGTTGTCCCCTGTCACCATTGTTATTTATCTGGATTTTGGAGATTTTGCTACAAACGGTTAGAGATGATGATAATATAAAAGGTTTAAATATTGGAGGCTTTTCATTTAAACTAAGAGCATTCGCGGATGATATTATGTTTATTGTTGAAGATCCTGTAAATAATATGCCCAAGATATTTGAAAAAGTGAAAGAGTTTGGTGATCTCGCAGGGTTTTATGTTAATAAGAATAAATCTACGATATTGTGTAAAAATATGATTGGTATAAAGCAACAAATGTTACAAAATGTGACAGAATGTGAAGTGGTTAAAAAGACTAAGTATTTGGGAGTTGAAATTACAATGAAAAATATAGATTTGTTTAAGAATAATTATGAAAAACTGTGGGGTTCGATAAAGAGTGATTTAGAAAAATGGGAAAAATTAAGACTATCTCTTCTTGGAAAAATTGCCGTTGTCAAAATGAATGTACTGCCCAGGTTAATGTTTTTGTTTCAGACAATTCCTATTGTGAAAGATGGGAAAGTGTTGGTAAAATGGCAAAGAGAAATCTTCAAGTTTATCTGGGCAGGAAAGAAGCCAAGAATTAAAATGAAGATAATGTATGACATTAAAGATAGAGGTGGCTTCCAAGTCCCGAATTTGCGTTTGTATCATGAAGCTGTATGTATGTCTTGGTTATCTGAGTGGGTTAATTTGGAAAATAGAAAACTATTAGCCCTTGAGGGGCACGATTGCAGATTTGGCTGGCATGCCTATCTTTGGTATGGGAAACATAAAGTTGATTCTGTGTTTAAGCATCATTATGTAAGGAGGACATTGTTTGATACATGGACCAGGTACAAGGATAAAATCTCGGATGAGAAGCCTCTGTGGATTGTTCCAGTAGCAGTTATTCATCGGTTTTCAGATTATAAAGGTAATGATTGGTTGAAATATCATGAATTGTTGCAAAAAGAAGGGAAAAAATATGTTTTAAAGCCAAATAATGAACTAGAATTTGAGTATGGTTGGTTACAATATTGTCAAATAAGGGACATTTATAATAAAGATTGTAAAGAGTTTGGTTTTAGAGCTGTAAATGATGACTTTGAAAATATATGGTTGAAAGGAGAGCGGAAAATGATATCAAAGATGTTTAAAACCTTGTTGACTGTATATACTCTGGATGAAACTGTTAAAGAACAAATGATAAAATGGGCCATAAATATGAACAAAGAAATTTCTATGGAATCATGGGAATTTTTGTGGAAAAGATCTTTTAAAATGTCTACCTGTATTAATGTAAAAGAAAATTGTTATAAGATGATGTATAGATGGTACATGACACCAAAAAAGATTGCTAATATTAGTATGGATAAGAACTTGAGTAACAAATGTTGGAAATGTAAGAAAATAGAGGGTTCTTTTTACCATATGTGGTGGTCGTGTGATAAAGTGAAAGCATACTGGTCTAATATACACTGTGTGATGCAGAAGATATTAAAAATCCCAATTGAGAGAAAGCCAGAACTTCTTCTCCTTGGTTTGACAATGGAGAAAATTCCACAAGAAAAAAGAACATTGTTATGGTACATGATTACGTCGGCAAGAATGGCCTTTGCTCAGCAATGGAAAATGGAGAAGGTGCCAGATATATATGACTGGTTGAGAAAATTGTTATTTTTAGCGGAAATGGACAAAATGACAAAAAAATTAAATGGACAAATGGCAGAACAGTACTTAAAAGACTGGGAAGGACTAAAACTGTATCTAGAAACTGAATATAGAATGAAGGGGAAAATATATAATTTGGATACGTATGGATATTGAACGAGAAATGAAATGAATTTTGAACTGTATGTACTGTTATTTGAAAATATGTTGAAATTGTAGAAGTTATATATAATCGAAATGTGTTACCTGGTTTGTCGATGCATTTAAGTCTAAGCTTGATTACCTTATAATTACTTTTGTTTGTTATTAGCAGAGTTGGAAGCCTATTAGGGGGGAGGGGGGGGTTGGGATGGGGATTTTCTTTTTCAAAATTGTTGTCAGAAAATGCCTTTGATGTTTCTCACTGAATCCATTGTTTTGTGTTCCCTACCCTGCTTTGCGCTTGCGTAGCTATGCAGGCAGAAACGTGGGAGCTTCTTCTCTGCCGCTTCTCCTTATCACGATGGCCTTGAATGTAGGCTTTGGACTATTCTTGTTTTACTGAGAATTTTCCAGTCCTGGGAAGGCAAGGGGAGGGGGGAGTAGTCTCCCGTTCATGAAGTATTTCTCCCGCCGGGAGTTCCCGCGCGAGTGCTCAAATTTCATTTGCTAGGCGCTTTATTGCATCACACTATAAGCTAGCTTGCTTTGCTTCGCCCCCCATTCCTGACAATGACCTCCTACTGTGGGTTTTAGCAAGATAGTCCAATAAAACCTTTCTTTGTGCAAGAATGACTGGATCTACTTGTTTTTAAACCTGACAGATATTGTCAGGAATCACCATTATTCCCCCACCGTCAGTTTCCGCCGTCTACCACGATGAGCGGAGCTGGGGGGGGAGCCACGGGCGCAGTCCCAGTGACTACTACTCCGGGAGCCCCGGTCCCAGTCACCACCGTAGCAACTCCAGTGGTCACCATCCCGACCACCACCATTGTTCCAGTGACTACAACCTCGGTTTTGGCAGCGCCAACCCCGCAATCAGCAGCAGGGGTGGTCACCCCTCCATCGATCAGCACAGTGGGTGCTGCGTACACTCTCCCAATCTATAGCCCGGCCGGGCCAACGCAGAGTCAAGGGGGAGAGGTTCCACGAACCTACGTGCCGGGAGCCCCAACACCCTGGGATAAAGGGGTGACCTACCGCAGATCACGCGATTGGACTAAAAACCTATTGGACACTACCCAGACAACTTGGTCCATGCCGGGGAGCCAGAGCCAGGACAGCATTTTGGATCCTAGAGGTAGTTTTGGACTTCCCCAGGGACGGATGTCTCGAGGATCTCCCAGAACAGGATCTGGTTCAGATACAGAGGCTCGCATGGACTCTATTCAAGAGGATACCCGACGTCTGGTACGGGACATGGGCAAACTAATGCAATCCCTACCTCAGATGATGGATCAAGCAATTCGAGCTCATCCACTGACGCAACCTAGACCGGCACCAGCACCTGCACCACTGGTGCCACCAGGACAACCACCTCCTGCTCCTCCGGCCCCAGGACCAGGCCAGCCAGCACCGGCCCCACCTCCACCTGCCGGCCCAGTACCGGGACCCGGGCCAGGACAGCCAGGACCTATCCAGCCACCAGCTCTGCCTCCGCCTCAACTCCCTGCTCCAGCACCCCTCCCGCAGCCAGTTCCAGCACCGATCATGGTCCCGGCCCCTCCAGTAATCCGCCCTAAGGACATGTTGGAGATCACGTTTGATGGGGATCCAGAAACTGTGTCCTTTTTCATATTGCAAGTAGGGAAATTTGTGCAGAGATGGGGCTATGTGTTCCCAGACGAGGAGCAACAGGTGGAGTTTATCGCTTCCAGGTTCCGGGGGAGTGCTACTAGTTGGTATGTAGCCCTTCATGATCTGGAGGCAGCGGAATTGGGGAATGTGGATGATTTCATGTGGGCCTTGAGAAACCGTTTCGAGGACCCGGGGGCGGCCCAAAAGCCGAAGCCTTCCTTCGCACATTCAGACAAGGCAAGCTCACCGTGCGGGAGTATTCAAGGGAGTTTCAAAGGCATGCAGTGAAAATTCGGGACTGGACCGATGCGGTGCTGGCTCAACAATATCGAATGGGACTAGCTGTAGACGTCCGCAATAATGTCCTCAGCTCTCAGCAGCCTCGCACTCTCCAGGGCTGGATGGAGGAAGCCGAAAAGCGGAAAGTCGCTTGCGTGTCATGAAACTGGATCTATCTCTGGGCAATAACCGGCCGAGTATCACAGCAGGCCAAGCCAGACCCAAACCAACCTCCACCTCAAGCGGGATGAGAGATCAGCGTATGCAACAGGGCCTCTGCCTGCGGTGTGGGGAAAAGGGGCACTTCGCCGCATCCTGCCCGAAGGGGGATCCTAATAGAGCCCTACCACAAGAGGAGCCCAGACGATGGTCAACCCCTACCCCGCGAAAGGGTACAGCGAAGCCACACAACGCACGGGCTCTTTTTGCCAGTCCTGACCAAGCGGATACCATGATGCTGGAGGAGGAGAGTGAGATGCAGGGAAACGAATTGGTCCTGTTTGTGAATGGCGCTACACAACAGGACCCAGTACCTGAGGCGCCTAAACTGGTGAGCAATTATCCCTCTCTCTTCTTTGTGACTGTACTTGTGATGAATCCAGTGATGATGACCCATATTCGGGTTCGAGCCCTCATTGACTCTGGGTGCGGGAGGGACCTAATAAACCCGTCTATGGTTATGGGGTTAGAGGCAACCGTTGTCAATTTGAAAGATCCAATAACTTTTATTCAAATGGATGGGTCCCCAATGAAAGAACCATGCCGATTTGAGACTGTTCCTCTAAGAGTAGGCATTGGTGAACATTGGGAGCTACGCTCGTTTGTAATAGCCCCTCAAGCCCAGTTCCCATTGGTGTTGGGCAGCCCATGGTTGCATGGTCACGATCCGTATATTCTATGGGAAGAAGGAAGCGTACAATTTATCTCCCCGAAGTGTGCAGAGCACAAATGGGACCCAGGGTGGGGAAAAACCCCTGCAATGAACCTCCACGGGCTTGCTTAGCCACGGAGGACCTTAACCGCATCCCTAAGGAATACCGGTATGTAACCAGGGTGTTTGAGGAGGAGGAAGCAGATGAACTACCCCCCACCGTAACTCAGACTGTGCGATCGAAATCCTTCCGGGCCAAAAATTACCAAAAGGGAAAATTTATGCCATGAGTCCCATTGAAAAGGAAGAACTACGCCGCTTTATCGATAAAAATCTGGCCCGTGGATTTATTAGGCCAGCGTCATCCCCTTTTGCAGCACCCGTATTGTTTTGTAAAAAAAAAGATGGGAGGCTCAGACTATGCACGGATTACAGGGGGCTCAATGCAGTATCTGCAACCAATGCCTACCCAATGCCCCTCATCAAAGACTTGTTGGCAGAGGTGGCGAAGGGGAAAGTGTTTTCTAAACTGGATTTACGAGATGCCTATTTTCGAGTCCGTATCAGACAGGGTGATGAATATAAGACTGCGTTTAATACCCCGCTGGGGCAATTTGAATATCGGGTTATGTCCTTTGGATTACAGGGAGCACCAGGGGTCTTCATGAATTTAATCAATGAAGTGTTACACCCCTACTTATTCAAGGGGGTGGTTGTTTACTTGGATGATATCTTGGTCTACACCCCGGATCAAGAATCTCACACTGCTCTTATGCGAAAAATATTGGAAATGCTATTAGAACACAAACTGTTTGTTAAACTGTCAAAATGTGAATTCCACCAGGAGTGCATTGACTTTTTGGGATACCGCATATCCTCTGCAGGGTTAGAAATGGACCCAAAAAAGGTCCAGGATGTGTTGATGTGGGAGCCCCCAAAACCAGGCGGCAGCTCCAAAGTTTCCTCGGTTTCGCCAATTTTTACCGTCAATTCCTGCCACATTTTGCCCAAGTGGCCCTCCCCCTCACAGAACTGCTAAAGACTAAGGGGAGGGGAACCAAAGCTTCAATGCCCGGAGCCACTTTGAACTGGACCCCCCAGTGTCAGGAAGCTTTTGAACAACTAAAACAGTTATTCACGTCTGAACCCATACTAGCACACCCCGATGAGACAAAAAAATTTGTGGTCCAAGTAGACGCGTCGGATACCGCTATGGGTGGGGTGATATTGCAAGAGAATGCTCAGGGGCAACTACAACCCCTTGCTTATGTGTCCAAAAAGTTTAATGATACAGAGAGATTTATGGCCCACTTTGGGATAAAGAAGCAGCAGTCTATACATTTAGCATTGATCACCTGGAGGCACTGGTTAGAAGGGTCCCAAGTACCTTTTGAAATCTGAACTGATCACAAAAATCTTGAGGTACTGCGGAAACCCCGGAATCTAAATGCAAAACAATTCCGGTGGGCTGAGTTTTTCTCAAAATTTCAATTCACCCTTCACCACTTTCCAGGTAAATCCAATCATCTGGTGGATGCTCTCTCCCACCTTCCCCAACACCTGTGTAAGAGGACAGAAATACGAGAGTCTATGTTCACCCCTGAGCAATTAGTTGGAGCAGTTGTAACCCGGAAAACCAGACGCGCACAATTGTTGACCCCAATCCAAGCCATTACCTGGGAAAAGCAATTTGCCACTGACATCACCACACAAGAAAAGCTTGAATTACAAGCTCGGGACGATGTGAAATGTGGTACTAATGGCTGCTGGTACAGGGGCAATAAAATCTTTGTTCCAGAAGCTACCCGGTCCCAGGTGTTGCAATCAGCCCATGACTCAAAGTCTGCGGGGCACTTCGGATATGTAAAATCCTTACACCTATTGCAACGCGGCTTCTGGTGGCCCCGAATGAAACGGGATTTATCCATTTATATACAGTCCTGCCCAACGTGCAATCGTTGCAAAACCAGACCAGGGAAACCTCCAGGTCTTTTACAGCCTCTACCCACCCCAAGCCGACCCTGGGAAGTGATCTCTATGGACTTTATCACGGATCTTCCCCCCTCTAAACATATGACAGTCATTTGGGTGGTAGTAGACCTATTTTCTAAACAAGCTCATTTTGTACCGTTTCCCAGCCTGCCGACAGCCAAAGTCCTGGCCAAAGCCTTCCTTCAGCACATTGCCAGGCTACATACGTTGCCGCTCAAAATAATCTCCGACAGGGGGGTTCAATTTGTTTCAAAGTTGTGGTCGGAGTTGATGACTCTTATGGGTATTGAACGCGCTCTCAGTACTGCCTATCACCCTGAAACCGACGGGCAAACGGAAAGAGTAAACCAGACTTTAGAACAGTACTTAAGGTGTTTTTCTAACTATCAACAAGACAATTGGGTAGATTTATTACCACTGGTGGAGTTTGCGTACAACAACTCATGGCATGCTTCAACGAATATGTCTCCCTTCAAGGCTGCCATGGGTTATGACAGCCCCCCTCTTCCCTTTTTGCAACCTGGTGAGACTGGGGGGAAGGCCTCAGCATGGTGTAAAACTTTCCAGGACTCTTGGCCCCTAATTGTTGAGACATTGAATGAGGCCAAGGCACAATACAAAAAGCAGGCAGACAAAAAGAGGGCGGGTGGCTGGAAACTGCAACCGGGAGACTCGGTATACCTTTCCACCAAGAACCTTAGACTAGCCCAACAATCCCGGAAACTGGCTTGGAAATATATTGGTCCATTCAAAGTTTTGAGATGTATAAATCCAGTAACTTGTACAACTAGATTTGCCTAAATCTCTTAAAGCAATACATCCAATTTTCCATTACAGCCTCCTCAAACCAGCATTACCCCCGACTAAATGGCATCCTGAGCTTCCAGCACCTCCCCCCTTTGATGGTTGACGATGAGGAGCACTACGAAATTGCTGACATTTTGGACTCTAAGATTCTCCGTGGACAACTTCTGTACCTTGTTGAATGGGTACACTTCGGGCCCCAACACAGGGAGTGGGTGAAAATGTCGGATATCAATGCACCTGATCACCTGAAAGAATTTCACACTCGATACCCAACTGAACCTGGGGGCCCCTCATTCTCTCCTTCCTGAGTGGTGGGTGGGTGGTATTTTGGGAAGGGCAGAATGTCAGAAAATGCCTTTGATGTTTCTCACTGAATCCATTGTTTTGTGTTCCCTACCCTGCTTTGCGCTTGCGTAGCTATGCAGGCAGAAACGTGGGAGCTTCTTCTCTGCCGCTTCTCCTTATCACGGTGGCCTTGAATGTAGGCTTTGGACTATTCTTGTTTTACTGAGAATTTTCCAGTCCTGGGAAGGCAAGGGGAGGGGGGGAGTAGTCTCCCGTTCATGAAGTATTTCTCCCACCGGGAGTTCCCGCGCGAGTGCTCAAATTTCATTTGCTAGGCGCTTTATTGCATCACACTATAAGCTAGCTTGCTTTGCTTCGCCCCCCATTCCTGACAATGATCTCCTACTGTGGGTTTTAGCAAGATAGTCCAATAAAACCTTTCTTTGTGCAAGAATGACTGGATCTACTTGTTTTTAAACCTGACAATTGTATTGGTAATGTAATTGGATTTGTTGAGTGTATCCCAATAAAATTTTGTTTATAAAAAAAAAAAAAACATTGTTTGAAGCTGAAAGCTCATTAGGTACTACTTGACTAGCAGAGGCTGATGTAAGTATGATCCCAGTTCTGTTACAAGCCCATAATCTCTTTATTTACGGAGCTGAAAACCTGACTTCATGTCACAAAGGCAGCACAGGTGTATCTTGTTTCTCATGTAGACTATTTCATAACAAGATGCACATTGTTATCAGAACTGAATGCTTCCTTTCTATGACCAAGAGCCACGGTGTTAGGATGCCAGCCTCTAGGTGGAACCCCGGGATCCCCTGGAATTACAGCTCATCTCCAGATTACAGAGATCATTTCCCCTGCATAAAATGGATGCTTTGGAGGGTGGACTCTGTGGCCTTGTGCCCCGCTGAGGTCCCTGTCCTCCCCAGGCTCCATCGCCAAAACTCCAGGAGTTTCCTAACCTGGATCTGGCAACCCTGTTCCTTCCACCCCCACTGGTGACCAGGGGAACCTGGCAACCCTATATGGTGTGGATGCCAGTATTACATGCAGTCCTAGGCAGAGTTACACCCTTCTAAACCCAATGGGCTTAGCAGGGTGCAGCTCTGCTTACGGGGGCCCCAGTAGCCGTGCACGGTGCAGTTCTACAGCAGTCTCAGTCCACTGAAATCAGCTCGCTTAGATTGCAGTAACTCTGCACAGGAGTGTGTTGGCAATTTAGTAAAAACTACAACCAGCCAACATGAGTTTACATTTCAAACACTGTTACTTTTCATGTTTCTTTTTAAATGTTGTTTCTATGTTTATTTAAAGCATTTGATAATGTTTATACAACAATACCATAATAACAAGCAAATAAAATCTGTTTTCTTAGTCCTCATTGCTTCTGTAACCCAGAGAAGTCTCAAAGTGACTTACAATCTCCTTCCCTTCCTTGCCCACAACAGGCACCTTGTGAGGCAGGTGGAGCTGAGAGAGCTCTGAGGGAACTGTGACTGGCCCAAGGTCACCCAGCAGGCTTCTTGTGGAGGAGGAGTTGAGAATCAAACCCCATTCTCCAGATTAGAGTCTGCCACTCTTAACCTTGACACAATGCTGGCTCTCTAACAGATTTCCCAACACTCAATATTTTAGCATAGTCAACCTTACCAATGTAACAATATCCCAAACCCTTTTTAAAACCATTCTATCTGTTTGGGACGTGTCATGTTTCTACATTGTTGTTACCTGCCTTGATTCCTGAGATGCGCAGGAGAAAGACGGGGAGACTAATATTTTAGATAAATAAATAACGCAAATCCCCATTGCTTGTGGACATACACTTGCGCTGCATCCAGGGAGCAGAGTGCCCGATCGAAGCCCCAGTTTGTCTGACTAAGCTGGGAGTTGCTTACCCATTTGTTTGGGGGGGGGACAGAAGGGGGATCCCACCCACACCCAAAGAATGACCCTGTAAAGAAGATGGGAGCCATATCTATCCCTTTTCCCTATGGCTAATATCTACTTTACATTCAGGAAAAGGAACCTTCCACTTTGAACATACTGTTTAGAAACCTTTACACTGAGCTCTGGGACGAGGAAAATATACACACATATAAATAAATACATTATGGAAATTATATTGCTGTGGATATAAAAAAACTCTACCCAATCAAAGCTTTGAGGGATATGTTTTCCACAGATAACATTAAACATCTTGTCATCCAAAGCAGAAAATTCAATTATTGTATGAGAAATTATTAAAATGCAAATTATCAGCATATTAATAAAAGAGCGATGCACGAAAGTTTTGAGGTCATTCATGGATCTAAGTATATAAAACTCAATTTCCATCCCAAGATAGGACTGGAAGCTTGCAGGCCATGTGAAGCCTGGCCAAAGTGGTGCTGGCAGAGAGATAGCCATCCCTCTGGAGTAATGACAGAGGGGCAGACACAGGCATAGCAGGGGAGTCACTACTGGTGAAAACTGGATGAGACATTGTTACACCGGGGGGTGGGGGGGAGTCTAGGATTCACCCAAAATTCTATGGCTACACCATAAAGTTTGGGGCAAATCCTTGAGTGTCATCCCAACATAATTTCATTACTTTTGGTTTTCACCAGAAGTGACGTTGCATACCAGCATGATACTGGCAGCCCCCCAATCTTGCATTTTTCTCCCACTGGCCTGGGAAGTGCCAAAGGGCAACAGAGGTAAGCAGTGGGAGGTATCCCACCTGCCTACGTGTGTGTGGGTTGTAGTCAGAGGCACTGCCTTTACTCTCAGGTAGCCCCAATAGCAGAGGCACCCCACTTCTAACCTGACCCAGAGAACTCAGGCCAAGGAAGGCACTCCTGGTTCTGAAATACAGAGCTAGCCACAGCTCTGAAAAAGGGGTCTCCATTTTCAGGTTTCATAAGGCAACCTCAGAGCCAACTTCCATACTTCCCCCTCCATCCAGCAGAAATTATGCTTATGGAATAACAATGGGTTCCACCAGGTAAAGTATCTACATTTCTAAAAGCTATTCAGAGGCCACCTGGCAAATAACTCTGTCTCCAGTAATTCTTTGTCTGAATACTAGTCTTTCCTACTCTGTCCCTCAAGATACCAGGATAAACCAAGCAATCATTCAAATGTTTAGCAATCCTTCCTGACGCTAATCAGGGACTCATCTCCCACCTTTTGTTTACCCTGGCCAGGACCATTAGTATTCAGATAATCCATTCACTAGCTGCCCAGCACCTGGCTTCTATTGTTAAATCCAGACCCTGCCTCTCTGGAAGCTCATTGGTCACATCTAGGTTATGCCCATCTTGATGCCATGCATCCCTGGGACTCATAATTGGTCCAGGTAATCTATTGTTCTCACCTGAGACCAGCCCCCAGGGATGCCCATTGGTCTGCATTCTTTGCCAATGGCTATATCCCAGCAAACACATGGCCTTAGACTGTGTGTTTTCTGCCATGATGCCAAAATGGCAGTCCACCCCTAAACTCTCTCTGAGTTTAGGCCACAACCCTTTCTTCATGGACCTCTGCACATCTGGACAGGTTGTATCACCCCTCTATAAGCTATCAATCACCTCTGCTTCCTTAGTTCTATATTGCGTGCGTGAATGTTTGAATATTGTTTGTATGCTTGAGAATATTTAGTAAAGAAATAACCATTATTTTAGCCACCCAGTTTCTGTGTCTATTCTTGGGTTCTCAGGAATTCTAACTCTGGTATACACAGGTCTGATCCTATAGTTAAAGCCAATTGCATATTAATAATTATAATTCCCCATCTTTATTAAATAATAGAGCAATTTGGCTAACGGGGTGGGTGGGGTAAAACCTTCCATGTCCGAGAGTGACACGCCTTGTCATGGCCATGAAACTGTCAGTTGCCAAAAAGAAAATAATTCAGATTCCCCAACAATCAAACATTCAGTTCAGTGGAAAAATAATGACATAATAATGGTAATAACCAACCAACAAAAACAAAGAACAATAATAATGGCATGATCTATCTGTATATAAACACCCACTGGTACCGATGGAAGTGCTAACCACCTGCTTTCATCATGAGGAACTTACTGCCTACATAGCCCCCCAAGAATGTGTAAACCACTGCATTTCAGATGTCTGAAGTATATTACCTATGTTGGTTTTGATGCAATTTGAGTGGAGTTCTGCTGTTGCAACAGAGCTTTACTTAGAATCATAGAATCACAGAGTTGGAAGGGGCCACAGGCCATCTAGTCCAACCCCCTGCTCAGTGCAGGACCAGCTTAGAGCATCCCTGACAAGGTGCTGGTTCACTGCTGAAAGACTGCCAGTGAGGGGGGAGCTCACCACCTCCCTAGGCAGCTGATTCCATTGTTGAACATCTCTTACTGTAAAAAAGGTTTTCCTAATATCCAGCCAGTACCTTCCGGCCCTTAATTTAAACCCATTCTTGCGAGTCCTCTCCTCTGCTGCCAACAGGAACAGCTCCCCGCCCTCCTATGAGTGACAGCCCTTTAAATACTTACAGAGAGCCATCATGTCCCCCCCCTCTACTTCCTCTTCTCCAGACTGAACATTCCCAAGTCCCTCAGCCTTTCCTCCTCAGGCTTGGCCTCCGGGCCCCTGATCATCCTCGTCATTCTCCTCTGCACCTGCTTCATTCTGTCCACATCCTTGTTGAAGTGAGGCCTCCAGAACTGCACACAAGACTCCCAGTGTGGCCTGACCAATGCAGTGTACAGTAGGACTATGACAAAGGCTCTGCAAGCTCTCTAGAATGTTCTTTGAGCACTCTTGGGTGCATACCATCTGGCCTGGGGGATCTGTACTCATTCAATGCAGCCAGGTGCTTCTCAACTACCTTAACTAGCAGCTGGGATGCTGTGCTTTGCCTACTACCATCTCTAGATGAGCCTCTTCTCTTCTTCAGGGGAAAACTGAGGCAAAATAGGCACTGAGCCTTTCTGCTTTCTCTCTGTCCTCTGTAAGAGTGTCTCCATTTTCACCCAACAGTGGGCCTATCGCTTCGTTTATACTACGTTTGCTCCTCACATACCTGAAGAAGATTTTCTTGTTGTAGTGAGCCTCCCTGGCCAGCTTTAGCTCACTGTGAGCTTTGACCTCCCTGACGGCTGGCCTACAGTGGCTAGTAAACCGCAGAGACTCTTCTTTAGCAGCATGTCCTTGCCTCCATTTCTTGTTTCCTCTTTCTCCCTTAGCACATCACGGAGTTCTGTTCATCCACATTGGCTTCGTGGATCCCCTACCGTGTTTCCTTCTTGTTGGAACAGCGAAGGCTTGAGCGTGTAAGAAGAGCTCTTGTTTTAGGAGAGCCCACCCTTCACTGCTCCTTTCCCTTCCAGCAGTTCTGCCCTTGGAATGATTCCCATCATGCCTCCCTTCCCCCCTGGAGCCCCTTGCCCTCTTGCAAAAGCTGCTACAGCTGAGGGGAAAGTGGTGAACACTGTAGACCCCTAACTGCACAAGAGGAACCTTCCAGGCAATGTGAAGGCTGGCCAGAGGAGTGGTGGTACAGTATGTGTAAGGTTGCCCCAATCCCGCAGGAGGAAGGGGGGGTTACAGATAGGTGTGCCAGCGGCATCATTTCCTGTGTAAACCAGGTTACATCACTATGTCAGGGGGACACTCTAGGATTCACCTAAAACTCTATGGTTAAGCCTAGCGTATCACCCCGACATAATGGCATCACTTCTGCTTTTCTCTGGACATGACATAGCATGCCATTATTATTGATTACTGTCAAGAAACTGGCCTTTCCTTAGCCGTTTCTTGGTTGTTCAAAACTTTGGTTCAGGCTTTTGGGCACAGTAAAATTATCGAAGGCTTCTCCCTGGGAACTTAATGACTTGCAGTTCCAGGAGAGATAAGGAATGAAGTGCAGGTACAGAAGTGATCATAAGGCTAGGAGCTTCAAGGACAGGGCCAGCGGGGAGTTCCACATTTGCATCCCATCTCATTAGCACAGGGGAACCCCAGGTGGGGGTGAGCTGCCTGCCTCAGCACTTACTACCCACAGAAATATGTCTTGATGGGTCCAACAGGATCAGGCCAGCTGCAGGCAGACTGGCAGAAAGTGAGATCATTAGTCCCAGTTTGGACCCCTTGATTCTTGAATGTTCTCTTTGAGCCAGGTTGGGCCTTGCGTGGCCAAAACACCTGGCCCCCCCGGTGGACTTTGGACTGCGAAGCTTTACTTGGACTCTGTGTTTCAGACTGGTCAGGTAACATCTGGGTCAGAGGATCAGCAAGCCTGTGTAAGTATTTTAGGTTAGCTGTTTAGATTTTATCATTTTCTTCCTTGTTTTGCCCTGCTCTTGGGTTTGTGCACCTTCTCACTCTTCTTTAATAAATCATATTAATTACACTTCTGTGGTGTTATTTGGGTTTTGGGGCTTCAGTCTAAACCCAGCACCTTGGCCTACATTGCCAGCAGCTACCAACATAATTGTTTTTGGGGCTCAGCTTGCAAGTGTCCCGCCCTGCAGGGCTGAGCTCTTGATTAAAACCTGGGAGGGTTGGAGACCTGGTCCCTCAGTCTCTCTGCTGAAAGGTTACCTAGAGGGGCTGGTGGCAGCAGCTGAAGGAAATCTAGCGGAATCTCTCTTCTACGGGTATTTAAAGCCTGGGCATGCCTAGAGACATGAGCCCTTCCTTCAGAGCCTGCCGAAGGGCAAGAGCTCTTAGCCTGAGGGTCACGGCTAGGGAAGGGAGCAAGATTTGCCTGCAGAGCAGAGGAAACAGAGAGAGGAAGACCTGCCTTCTTCTGCCTTCTTCCCCTTCCCCTGTCTGTTTGTTTTGGGGTGGGTGGGTAGGAGGGTTGCCAGGCCCCAGTTGGGGGGGCAGGGGATCCCCTGGTTTGGAGCCCCTCCCCCCAATTCAGGGCTATCAGGAAGTGGGGGGAAAGGGATGTCAGACCCCCCCACACACACCAGAAATAAACATGACTTAGCAGAAACATAGGCACACTGGTGACGTGTGGGGAGGTGATGCTCTGGTTTGGGGGCAAAAGTCTATGGTCTGAAGCCAATCTTACCACAGAGTTTTGCCCCAAAACCAGAGTGTTGTCTCTGACATTACAGGTGTGCCTAGGACACTTCTGGGTGGCACAGGCACATTGCATTTATTTCTGGGTATGTCACTTCCTGAGTCCCTCGGACTGCGAGGAGATTGAATCAGTCAACCCTACAGGAAACCAACCCTGACTGTTTCCCTGGAAGGCCAGATCCTGAAGCTGAAGCTGAAATACTTTGGCCACCAAAGGAGAAGGGAGCCCTCCCTGGAGAAGACCCCGATGCTGGGAAAGACTGAAGGTCAAAGAAGAAGGGGACGGCAAAGGACGAGATGGTTAGACAGGGTTATCGATGCAACGAACATGAAATTGAGCAAACTCTGGAGGATGGTGGAAGACAGGAGGGCTTGGCGTGATGTGGTCCCGGGGGTCGCAGAGTTGGACTCGACTGTGTGACTGAGAACAACAAATGTCACTTCCTGCTCCCAGAACACTCCCTCCATCCCCCTGCCTGTTAAGTCCAACAGATCTGGCAACGCTAGTGAGTAGGCATTTTATTGTGTTTTTTGGGGGGGTATTGTAAGGCACTTTGGGTCCCCAGGGAGAAAAATGGGGTAGAAATCAGTCAGTCAATCAAACACCAACATACACTGGGATGAGCTGCCTATTTTATTCTGCAACAGCAAGTGCATCATTTTGTCTGGAATAATCTCTGCTGTCTTCCTCTAGGTACAGTGTTTTAGTTCAATATCAACAAACACTCTTGACTGTTTGCACCACCCCAGCTAATTGCTTGTGGAGTGGACGACAACAAGAGAGAGAAGCACCACTGCTTGCAAGTCCTTCTCCCGCACACCTGGCGCGCGCGAACACATCTGCCTGAGTCAAGGTCTTCCTCAAGGCTTGTGATTAGAGACCTCTTCAAATGAGATGCCTTCGAGGCAACGTGGAGCTTCCTGAATGCGAAGCACGTCGGTCCTCCTTGTCTCTGCAACCAAGATATGCTGCCAGTGCTGAAGCCTATGAACACCTACACTCATTTAAAACCAAGTGCTCACCCTGTTCTCAAGCAATGCTACAACAACAATGATGCACTGGTCTCCCAGATACAAGCTTATGTAGGTAATGAATGAAGGATGCATTTGTGCATTTCTAGTTAGAGTGCTGAAGTGTGTTGAGTCTGGAAGAAGAAAAATGACAGACCAGGCCAATCTGCAGATTCGATCTCCCAACTAGCAAATATTCGCAGCTGGCCCAGAAATTTGGCCCCAGTGTCTTCAGATAGCAGCACGTGTTACAGTGGCTTGGACCCTAAAGTCTTACATCTGCTTGCCCCGTGCCCTGCCTGTTTCAGAGGCTGCAGGGCGCATTCCTCCGGCACCAGGTGCTTTTCTGATTATGGAATGACAGTGGTCTTGCATTAGTGGAAAGGCCCATCACTGCAGGGACATGCCCCTGCAGCTGGGGAAAGGTGCCGCATCAGCAAGAGACAGGATTAGGAAGGATTCAAGCTCATCTAACATGTCTTTCATTACTTTCAATTTTATTATAATTGGGTTGGGCAAGTGAGGAAAGGACAAATTTTATTGCAGAGAGAAGACAAAGCACATCTCAGTGCTATGCAAAAACTCAGTCTGCACAGACACGTTATCCTCTTTCTTTGGGAGGGGGGAGTGTGTCTCAGCAGAGAGCAGAAACACAAATGTGTGTCATATGTTGGGCTTCTCTTAACTGTGCCCAGTTGCAGTGCTCTGTTTTCTTCTGACAGGAGAGAGTGACAACCATTGTCTTATACGGGAGGGGAAGAAAACAGCAGGATAGTGACTGTATGGGGCTCCCCTCCCCTCCCCAGTGACTCTGGAAAGCACATTTTGCCCCTCCACCAAGAGTCAAACCCATAGCCTTCTGATTAGGGCTGACAACTCTGGATTGGGAAATACCTGGAGATTTGGAGAGTAGAGAACTCGTGAGCACTCAACGAAATTGTTGAGTAGTCAGGTTAGAACAGATAAAAGGAAGTACTTCAGCCAAAGAGTGATTAACATATGGAATTCACTGCCACAGGAGGTGGTGGCAGCTACAAGCATGGACAGTTTCAAGAGGGAATTAGATAAACATATGGAGCAGAAGTCCATCAGTGGCTATTAGCCACAGGGTATAGATGGGAACTCTCAGTCTGGGGCAGGTGATGCTCTGTATTCTTGGTGCTTGGGGGGGTCAACAGTGGGAGGGCTTTTAGTGGTCCTGGCCCCACTGCTGGACCTCCTGATGGCACCTGGTATTTTTGGCCACTGTGTGACACAGGAGTGTTGAACTGGATGGGCCACTGGCCTGATCCAACATGTGCTTCTCTTACGTGCCCACTGGGGAGGGGAGGGACCCCAGCAGGATACAATGCCATACAGTCCAACTTCCAAAGCAGCCATTTTCTCTGGGGGAAGTGGTATTGGTTGTCAGTTGTAATAACAGGAGATCCTCAAGTGCTACCTGGAGTTTAGCAACTCTACTTCTGATTCTTTTCTTAATGCACTTAACAGAAGCCACTGAGAATGACCCCTTGGTGCCTGTTCTCAGTCACTCTAGTGCAAGAAAGAGCTCCTCAAAACCTTATTGGAGCAACTCAGTGAAAAGACCAGCAAAGGCAAATCTTTTCCTGCAACGTGCAGCCGCGTGCCATTGGCGTCAGGCACATTTGCTATTGCCCTGAACTAACCGAATGCCCAGTGGAGAATGTGCCCCATAATCTTCTTCCATGATGGTCCTGGGGCAGACCAGCAACAAATAGATGAGCAAGTTTGAAAACTTCTGCTCTAGAGAGTAATGTAATCACAGGAGCTGACTTTCAGATACACAGATAAGCACAGGGCTTTTTTTGTAGAAAAAGCCCAGCAGGAACTCATTAGCATAATAGACCACACCCCTGACAGCACAGCTCATTAGCATATTAGGCCACACCCCCATGTTACCAGAAGTGTGGCCATCCAGCCACACCCACCTTTTGCTTCTTATTCTGTTTACCTTGTTTGTTGTCAAAGCCCCAGGGCTTTTTTGGTAGCAGGAACTCCTTTGCATATTACGCCACACACCCCTCATGTAGCCAGTCCTAATGAGTTTCTGCTGTTGGGTGTGACCTATTATTCTAATGAGTTCCTGCTGGGCGTGGCCAAAAATAGCCCTGGATAAGCAAGGCCCTGGAAACATTCCCTCAAGCTCTATAGACCCTGAGCATATTTATGGGGGGGAAATGATCTCAGCGCACCAACCAAGGCCATAGTGCTGTGAACACACACTACTCTCTTATAAACTACAGGCTTTTAAAGCGGCTGACCAGTCGCCTGAACACACTATAATCAATTTGTAGGGAGAGGAAGTGCTACCTGCCTGGCTGATTCGGGGGGCATGAAGCTAAATGAAAATTGAAAGCGCGGCTGAGTCTTCATTTCCTTGGTAACAGCAGCAATGCTGCCAGCCAAGATAGCAAAAATGAGAGAAGCAGACAAGGCGGATACAAAGGAGAGGTTAATGAGGAAGCCGAAACAAAAAGGGACACAAACCAGGGGTGGGAGCGGGGGGCAGGACAGGCACCCTACCGTTCTTCCCGGTTCTGTCCCACACACACACGGCCTCCGTGCCGAGGGCTTGGGTTACTGCAGGAGCGCTGGCGGACTTGGAAGCCAATCCCACAGGAGGTGCTACAAGGAGACCAAGAAGTCCAAGGAGTCCAGCCTCCATTCCTGTAGAAATAAAAGAGCCAAGGTTGGTGCAAACATGCATTTGGAATCTGGAATTCAGTTTGGTGTAGTGGTTAAGTGCACGGACTCTAATCTGGGAGAACCGGGTTTGATTCCCCACTCTTCCACTTGTAGCTGCTGGATGACCTTGGGCAAGCCATAGTTCTGTCAGAGCTGTTCTCTCAAGGACAGTTTTGGAAAGAGGTCTCTCAGCCCCACCTACCTCACAGGGGAGGGGAAGGGAAAGGAGTTTGTAAGCTGCTCTGAGACTCCAAGTGAAGGGCTGGGTATAAATCCAATCTCTTCTTTCTTCTTCTTCTTCTTCTGGGGTGGGGGGATGGGAAAACCTATTGTGGAAACAGCTGGTTGGGAAAGTGTGAAGTGCCCCTCCTTCCCCCTGCCCCTTCTCCACTCAAAATTTTCAGCCTCCTGAAGTGATTAGCTGCTGTAGATTTTCCGGGTTGTCTGGCCATGGTCTTGGCATTGTAGGACCTGACGTTCTGCTAGCAGCTGTGACTGGCATCCTCAGAGGTATAACACAGAAAGATGGAGTACTCTCTGTGTCAAGGTGAAAAGAAAAATGGTGGGCAGGTAATTTATATCTACCCTGGAAGATGGGGGATGGGGTAGGGTTGAGTCATTATCTTGTAGGAGTTCCCCAAGCTGTGACATGTTAATGAGGGAGCTTTCCTGAGGAAAATTCTTCTCACCTTGACACAGAGAGTACTCCATCTTTCTGTGTTATACTAGCTGCAGAGGATCCAAAGGAAGAAGAGTGTACTAGACTAGTAGGCCTAGGGAGCCTGGCTAGCAGTAGGGGAGGCTGGGCCGACAAACCCCAGAAGGTCCTGGGAGGGTGCTCTGGACCTTCTCAAGGGATCCTAAATCCAGAGTGGTGGCAGTGTCCGGTGACACCCTACCTGAGCCGTGACATGGTGGTTGTAGCGGTGGGATGGACTAATTTTGGACCCTGGTGAAGCAGAGTGCCATTTGGCCTTGGCAGAGAGAATTTTTTTTCTTTTTTGCTTTTGGGCTTAAGGAAGCCCCATTGTCTGAAGGTGCTTGCAAGACCAAGTAAGGGTCTGGTAAGGTGCAGTGAAAAGGTTTCGTTTATGTTCTAGTTCTCGAGTCAAGTGGATAGTGAGGCAGAGTTAGGTAATGCATGTTCCTCCTATCTGGGAAAGAAAAATCAGAGGACACGCCTGTTGCTAGACACAAGACCCGAACAGGGGCTGCAGGTCTCATGTCAGTGGAGGACACATCAGAGAAAGCAATGGCATCCCTGAGTGAAGAGACCTTACGTCTCCAGCTGCAAATTAAACAGGCAGACCTTGAGTTAGAGGAAGCTAGGATGGAATTAGAGCAAGAGAAAATGAGGCTGGCGCATGAGCTTGAGATGGCTAAGCTTGAAAAGGGCCATCCTCCTTCAGATGCCACAGTGAGAGAGGACCGTTGGAAGTACCCCTGGTTCAAGGAAAGGGAAGACATTGAGGCCTTCCTACAGAATTTTGAATAAGTCTGTATTGACTACAAGGTCGCCTCAGAGCTGTACATGGAAAAGCTGAGACCACAGTTGAGTGGTGTCCTAGCTTCAGTGTCTGGGCAGACGGAAGGTGAAGAGAGAACAGACTTCAAGCTGTTCAAGCAGAGAGTGCGTGAGAGGGTGGGGCTCACCAAGGAAGGGGCCCAGAAGCACTTTAGAGAGATCAGACTTGAAGGGAAAGAGTCCTACACACAGTTAATACACAGACTGGGAAAAGCCTATGACTTGTGGGTGGAAGTCGCTGATGCCAAGACCCTGGCTGACGTCAAGACCCTGATGTGCATTGACCGGTTCCTGACTCTTCTTCCTGAGTATATTTGGTGCCCCTGGTGGACAAGAGGCCCTTCAAGAAGTAGGACAATGGGTGGAGCGACTGGCTGAAGCCTATGGAGGGCAGAGGTACCGCCCTAATCGGGACTGGAATAAGAGGGAGTTCCCAGAAAGCAGATGGAAGTAAAAGGACAGCCATCTCAGGAGCAGAAACCTGTCTCCCCAACTGCTGATGGGAAGTCGCTAACGGTGGAGAAGAAAGTACCATGATGCTTCTTGTGCAACCAGTTGGGCCACTTTTGGAATAAGTGCCTGAAGGCAGGGACCAGCATGCACCACATGATCCCAGAGAGGCCCCAGACCAATTTGCTTGCATTTGGTCCGGAGTACATTCCCTAGTGCCACCGAGAGAAGATCATGGTGGATGGCCATGAAGTCACTGCTTGGAGAGATACTGCTTCTCTCCTAACTGCAGTGCATTGCTCTCTCATAGATCACAAATACCTCATCCCAGAAGAAGAAAGGCAGGTGAAGCGCCTGCATGAAGCTGTAGGGATTGTGCTGCCAGTGACCCAGGTACTGCTTAGCTATAAAGGATGGAGTGGACTTTGGAAAGTCGCTGTGCATGATCATACCCCAGTGGCCATGTTTGTGGGGGAAGACCTAGCAGAGCATGTGACCCTGGAACTGGAAGAACAGGAGGCGAGGTCTGTGGAAACTGAGGCCGATCCTGCGGGAGATATATACAAGCAGTTCTTGATGGACTTCGCAGACATTCCAGAGGAACTTAGTGGACGTGCCGAGAACTATGTAGGGGTGTTAAACTGCAGCCAGGTGAACATGCCCTAGTGACGTCTCCAGATCTTGCGGCTGGTCAGAAGGAAGTGGAGCCTCCTTCGGTGACCTCAGCTGCTTTCCAGAAGGAGCAAGAGGAGGACATGAGCCTTGAGGGAGCCCGTGAACAGGCAAGGAAGGATCTTCCCCTCAATGCTGTCACCTGATCCCAGTTCGTGATGGACGGAGGCCTGCTGTATCACGAGTCCCTTCAACCAGGTGACCAGAGTAGCTGGAAGCTGCATTGTCAGTTGGTGGTACCAGACCAACATCATCTCTTGACTCATGAGCTTGGCCCATGATCACCCTGGCAGCCGTGCGGGAGTGAGAAGAACCAAGGATCGGCTGAGACAGCAGTTTTATTGGGAAGGGATGGGCAAAGACATTGCCAGGTTTGTCCAGTCCTATGAGGTATGCCAGACTGTGGAGAAGGGTAAAGCCCCACTTCAGCCTCTACCTGTGATTGATACCCTTTCCAAAGAGTGTCTGTTGATGTGTTGGGGTCCTTGACAAATAAAACCCCAAGGGGGAAGCAATACATATTGACTATTGTAGTCTTTGCAACTCGTTGACCAGAAGCTGTGGCTCTTAGCTGTATTGACGCCAACACAGTTTGCCAAGCCTTGGCAGATATATTTGAGAGGATGGGCTGGCCCCTGGAGGTTCTCACAGATGTGGGGACCAATTTCTTTTTGGGGGTGAAGGAGAAGCTGTGGAGTTGCCATGGGGTGCAACACTTAGTGACTCTCCCCTGTCATCATCAATCCAATAGGTTGGTGGAAAGGTTCAGTGGGACCCTCCGGGAGATGATTAAGAAGTTTGTAACCACCCATTCTAACAACTGGGACTTCGCTTTGCCACAGCTCCTTTTTGCCTACTGGGCAGTTCCACACCCCAGCTTGGGATTCTCCCCTTTTGAACTGGTCTATGGGAGGGAAGCCCGCTCTGGAATTGGTGAAAAACCAATAGGAGGGGTCTATACCTTCTCCAGGGACTAATATTTTGGACTTTGTGGACAAGCTTCAGAACCACCTAAGGGAAGCTTTAACTCTGGCCCATGATCAGCTGCAAGAAGCCCAATGTAAGCAGAAGATTTGGTATGATAAGAAAGCAAGGTGGTGACTTTGTTATGGTGTTGAAGCCTATAAAAAGAAAGGAGGCTTCCTGGGAGGGATCCTTCCAGATCAAGGACTGCATGGGGGAGGTGAAATATGTGGTCCAGTCACCAGACACATGCAAATTCCTTAAAGCCCTACCATTCTTGTGAAGTTATTGCTTGTCATCTTATCCCAGAGCTGATAGAGTCCTGAGGACATGTGTAGGGGAAGTACCTGTGATGGTGGAGTTGAAGAGCTCACCTACTCTCCTTTACTATCTAAAGTCCAGCACAAAGAGGCTAGACGACTGTGTGGTGAGTTTGCAGACCAATTCCCCACTCAACCAGGTCGCTCTGCTATCGCAAAACCTCCATATTCAGGGGAGATGAGCCACCTGTGGCTGAGAGAACTCGCAAAGCTCCCCAAACCCAGCAGCAAGCTATCAAGAAGGAGCTGGAAGAAATGCTAGCAGCAGAGATCATCAGGCCTTCCGAAAGCACCTGGGCCTCCCCAGTAGTGCTAGTGAGCAAGCCAAATGGGGAGATTCGGTTTTGTGTTGACTACCGCAGGCTCAAGAAGATAACAAAGCCCGATCGATGCCTTGCATAGATGACTTGCTTGACCAACTGGCCCCAGTGAAGTATATTTCAACTTTGGACCTCACCCGAGGTTACTGGCAGCTTGAGCTTGACAAGCAGGCCAAGGAGTGGTCTGCCTTTGTGACTCATATAGGGCTGTATGAGTTTAATGTACTTCCATTTGGGCTCAGAAATGCCCTGGCAACCTTCCAGAGGGCTATCAACAAACTTTTGAGAGGGCTGGAAGAGTTTGCTGTGGCCTACTTAGATGATGTGGCTGTTTTTTCTCAAACCTGGGAGCAGCACTTGGAGCACCTTCATCAGGTTTTGGGGAAAGTCAAAGACGCTGGATTTACTTTAAAGGTTATAAAATGCCAGACAGGTCTGAACCAAGTGACTTATTCGGGACTCAAAGTAGGGACAGGTACCATCTCTCCTGGACAAGCCAAAGTTGGAGTCTATCCGGGATTGGCCAGTACCCAAGGCCAAGACTCAAGTCTGGTCTTTCCTTGGGTTGGCTGGCTACTACTTCAAGTCCATCCTTGACTTCAGCAAACTGGCCTTGCCACTGACTGATCTCCTCAGCAAAAAGAAACCAGAGAAACTGAAATGGCTAGAGGCATGCCAACAACCTTTTGATGGACTAAAGAACTCACTTGTGACACAACCGGTTTTAAGGGTTCCAGACTTTGACAAACCCTTTGTCCTCACACCTGATGCTTCTGACTGTGGAGTGGGGGCCATTTTGTCACAGGAGGGGCCAGACCAGGAGCAACATCCAGTCGCTTTCCTTAGTAAAAAGCTCACAGAGTGGGAAGCAGGCTGAGGAATCCCTGAGAAAGAGTGTTATGCTATCATATACGCCTTGGGAAAGTTCAGGCTGTATTTATGGGGCAGGCCTTTCCTGCTTAAAACAGATCACTCTCCCCTGCAGTGGCTGCAGACCTCCAAATTAACCAACCCAAAACTCCTGAGGTGGAGCCTGGCCATGCAGGACTTTGATTTCAGGGTGGAGCACATTGCGGGATCCAGAAACAAGGTTGCAGATGCCTCGTCCAGGAGGGCCTGTAATGAGGAGTAATCTGATTTGTGGTTAATTCATTAATATTACTGTTTTTATATGTTAATGTTGAGTGAGTTAAAAGAGGGCAAAGCACCACCCAAATCCCGTGTGCAGACCACATCAATGGAGATCCATAGCTAGACCCCATGATTTGGTCCGGTGGGGGGGTGTCATAATCTGGGCTGTGCCAGGGAGCCTGGCTAGCAGTAGGGGAGGCTGGGCTTGGGAGGGTGCTCTGGGACTTCTCAAGGGATCTTAAATCCAAAGTGGTGGCAGCATCAGGTGACACCCCATCTGAGCCGTGACAGCTGCTCTGCCCTTTGGCCTTTGCTTCTATCCTGTCCCCCTTGCTCTTCAACATCTATGTAAAGCCGCTGGGAGGCATCATCTGGAGATTTGGGCTCAACTGCCACCAATATGTAGATGGCACTCATTTCTATCTCTTGCTACCAGCAGATCCCAGGGAGGCTATGAAAACCACAAACAGGTGCCTGGAGGCATTTTTTGGATGGATGAGGGCTAACAAACTGAAATTTAATCCCAACAAAACTGAGATGCTCCTGGTAGGGGAAACTTCTGACCTGGGAAACCAGTTATCGCCCCCCCTGTTCTGAATGGAGTTGCACTCCCCTTAAAGGCACCGGTTTATAGTTTGGGGGTGCTCCTGGACCCAAGCCTCCTGTTGGAGAACCAGGTGGCAGCTGTGGCTTCAGAAACTTCCAGCAGCTTTGGCTGATAAGCCAGCTGAGAACCTTCCTGGGCAGAAAAGCTCTTGCTGCCGTGATGCATGCCCAGGTACCATCAAGATTAGATTACTACAATGAGCTCTACATGCAGCTGCCTTTGAAGACTGTCCGGAAACTAATGTTCCCTCTAAGCTGTGGAGTCCTGTGAGCAAAAATTCTACTTTGTGAGCTACTGGCATTAAAGTTGTGAGTGAGTTGGCTACTGCATAAATTAGTTTGCTCTGGAACCATCCTTCCTGAGCTAAGACAAAAATGTGTGAGACGGAGGCTAAAAAACTGTGAGCTAGCTCACACTAACTGGCTAGGGGTGATACAGAACTGGCTACAGAATGCAGTGGCCACAGTGCTGACTGAAGTGAATCCCGTCTTGTTCCACCTACACTGGCTTCCAATTTGCTTCCAGGCTCGATTCAAGGTGCTGGTATTGACCTTTAAAGCCCCACACAGCCTGGGACCAACACACCCTAAGAACCACCTTCTCCTATATGAACCCACCTGCTCACTCTGGTCATCCTTGGAGCCTCTGCTTTGTTTCCCCCACCCTCTGGGGCTAGACAGGCGGGGACCCGCACTCCACTGTGGCACCAAAACTTTGGAACTTCCTCCCTCTATCAGTGTCTTTCACCTGCAAGTGAAGACTTTTTTGTTTTGCCTGGCCTACCCCCAATAACATTTATTGCCCCCCCTTTCTAGTGTTGTTAGTTCATGCGTTTGTAATTGAATTTAATAATTTTAATTGCGTTTAAATTGGTTTAAATGTTTTTATGTTCGCTGCCTTGTAGACCCTGATAGGGTGGAAAGGCAGCATAAAAATGTTTTAAATAAGTAAATAAATAAAACGGGGCTTGTGACCACAACATGCATCAGAAGGAAGCTTCCCAGGCAATTCAAAGTCTTCTCCTCTTGGGCCCACGTACCTGGAGCAATTGACAATTTCCATGCTTGGCCCTTCACACGGCTGGCCTCCACAAGCCGGAGGTGGGTGATCACACGAGCGTGTTCTGCAAAGACAGATGCCCATGCTGGAGCCGTCCACATGCGTACAAGGTTTCCACTCTGACCAGGATCCAAAAGAGCCGTCCACCGTCAAATTCCTTGTCTGGAAACCAAGAGACAGAACTTTTATTGTGGCCGATTCCATGATGTCCTGAAACCTGGCATGTTGATACTAGAAAGCTCATATGACATCTGAGCCCATTTGTACAAGGTTCCCATTCCTCCCAAATACACGATTTGTTCAAGTGACGACTTTTCTGGATGTTTGAGATCCTGAGGGCAACCTTCCAAGCTGTGCGCCACATAATGCTGCAGGGTTGCTGTGTCACTCACCATTCCCTGAGTTCCTGGGAAGAGGAAGCCCGCGCGTCCCATAACCACCCTCAGGAGCAGCTCCTGGCCACAGGAAGAGAACAGACACCGGTGGGGATGGGGAGGGCCCCTCGTTCAGTGGACCACCACATGCTTGGGATGACAGATATCCTCCCGGGGCCGGCCACCAGTGTCTCTACTCAAAAGGAAATCAAGGGAGCAGGGCTAGAAGCCGCCTTTTCCAGAAGTCTTGGAGAGATGGCGGGCCACAGAGAGCTAGATAAACCAACTCCGTATAAGGCAGCATCTGTGTCCACCATCCTGGCTCCTCTCAGCAGCCAAATAACTGCTGCGGGAGGGGAACAATCTAAAAAAAACCCCACATTTTCCCCTCACAAATATGTAGAAATGTTGGTTATTGGGGAAGGAGGAAAAATAACAGGCAATAAAACCTCTGTCTGCTTACAGTCCACATGGCAATTCCCCTAATGAACTGGTATGGGGAAAAGAGATCCTGTACCATCTGAAGAAGGGGACAGAAGGAAGTCCACATTTTATCAATACAAACATGTCGAGAGACTTACAATGCATCCCCATGCAGAGTTATTCCAGCCTACGGCCATTGAAATCAACAAGTAACGGCTGGGGACTGCACTGTTAATTACACCAACCCACATGGTTTCACTTTGCTTTGCTAGTTTTTGGCTGCCCTCCAGATCCTCTGGTGCTACTAAATTTTCTTAATTAAAGGGCTGTTTTGTCCCAATTAATGGCTCGTTTTTAGTACTTGTCCATCAACAAGTCAAGTTTATTTTGTGATGCCTTTAATTGAGAACACCGCATGTCTGATACAGCAACTTGGATTCTCATTATAGCTCCATTTTTCACAGACCAGGAAATTAGCTATTTCCAGTAAAATATATTGCTCTCGCTACTACTACAAAAAAAAGAGAGCACGAGACAGAGTAACAAGCTAGAGAAGGAATAAACTGGAGACGTGCCAGACGACCAGCAGAGCCACGTGGTGCAGAGCTCGCAAGACTGGACCACTTCACTCAGCAAGCGGGAGAATCGTGTGTCTGTATGTTCACTGGTACATAAAACATCCACTTCCAGCATACAGAAAACTGGCAAATCAGCTTAGCTTTCCCCTCTGACATGCCAGCACCGTTACAGTGTAGGATTAGGGTCAGAGAGATGCAGGGTTGAATCCCCACTCTGCCATCGAAGCTGGCTGAGTGACTTTGAGCCTGACCTACCTCACAAGGCTGTTGTGAGGATAAAAGGGAAGGAGAGAAGGATGGTGTAAGCCATTGGGGAGAAGTGTGGGGTATTAGTGAAGCAAAATAAATAAAAATGCAAACTTTCCAGATCCGTACAGTTTTGGCATGAGAGGAACCACTCAACCATGAAGATAGATGCAGATGGTCAGCCATGTTGGTCTGAAGAAGTTGAACAAATTTAGAGTCCAGTGGCACTTTAAGACCAACAAAGGTTTATTCAAGGTATGAGCTCTCGTGTGTGCTTTGAAAAAGTGTACATGCACACTCTCATGTGTACTTTGAAAAAGTGTGCATGCACACAAAAGCTCATACCTTGAATAAACCTTGGCTGGTCTTAAAGGTGCCTGACTGGACTCTAAATTTGTTCCACTCAGCCATGAGGTTCCCTCACCTGCATTTTGAGTGGTACAGTCCCATGAGGGCTGTATTGTGTGCTTCTGCTGTATATACAGCTTGGTTTTAAAAATCTGGCCAGCAACATCTTCTCCTCCCTTGAGTCACAATCCAGAATGATGGAGTATCAGGGTTTCTTCATCCTTCCTATTGGAGGGAACGTGTGCCTGGAAAGATGCTTCCCACCACATTTGCTCAGTACTTCCATCTCATAGGGGAGAACAGGAAGGGCTTGCATGCCTAGGATTCATTGTGTGCAACTGGAGCTGCTGGATCGTGGCCATAGTGCCCTGAACTTAGTACCAGCTGTCTTACATACCAGCTGTCCCTGGGCTCAGACAGCCAAGGTTCATCCAGCCATTCAACGCCAACAACAGCTGTGCTGTAGTCTGTAATCTGCAGATACAATGACTGTATCTAAAAGCCTGGTTCCTGCTGCCACCATGATTTCTTTAGGTGCTTTATGAAAATAGTCTCACTTCCATTTTTTGCTGCTCCATTTAATGCACAAATATATGGCCCAGAAAGAAACCGAAGTGAAAGCCTTTCTTTAAAGTGCCTCCAGTGAAGATGTCCCTTTACAGATGTATACATCCTGAAGGATATTTTCTAACAGATCACATTGAAACTTCAAACCAATAGAAATATGTAGATGAGCTTTTACTGCACTCCGTGGACGCATCTCTTGTAACTCCCTTGCTGTTCCAGATCAAGAGTATCACAATGAACAAGTTCAATCCTAAACAGAGTTACCCTGACTTCAATGGACTTAGAAGGATGTGACTCCACTGAGGACTGTGCTGTAATCCCTGATTCCTCTCCCCTGTTCAGTGCGGCAAGCAAACCACAAATGCAAAGGTCATTCCTGTTGTCATCATTGACAATCTGACACCCCGATGGGATTGTCTCCAATCACCAATGCCACATACCTCCAGCTTTGTACAGAAAAGCCATCTGCTTTGCCACTAACGTCCATGCAGAACTCTTTCTAAAATTTAGAGTCCGATGGCAGCTTTAAGACCAACAAAGGCCTATTCAAGGCATGTGCTTTCGTGGGCACGCCCGCTTTATCAAGTACGTCAGAATGGCAGGCAAGACTCAAACTTATCGCCAGAGGATGAACAGCAAATTAACATGCAACATGATGATGATCAAGATATGCAAAGTGACACTAAATAATGTATTTTAATGTATTTATTTTAATATATTTTAGTGTAATGTATGTATTTTAATGTATTTTAGTATATTTCTTTTTCAGAATAGTATATTAAAACACTGAATGTATGCAAGGGTATTAGGACGTCTGCTGACATAACAGCATTTTTTGGAGGGGGAGGAAGTGTTAAGTGCCCTCCACGCCTGACAGGAGAAAATGAATAGTCCCAGATGCTTCCCACAATTAGAAAAGACACCTTTAGACATTTATCTGCTAGCCTGACATATTTATTGCTTTACAACTGTTGACGCTATAACCTTCACTTTGCATATCTTGATCATCATCATGTTGCATGTTAATTTGTTGTTCATCCTCTGGCGATAAGTTTGAACTTTGCCTGCCATTCTGACGTACTTGATAAAGCGGGCGTGCCCACGAAAGCACATGCCTTGAATAGGCCTTTGTTGGTCTTAAAGCTGCCATCGGACTCTAAATTTTAGAAAGAGTTCTGCATGGACGTTAGTGGCAAAGCAGATGGCGTGCACATGAAAGCTCATACCTTGAATAAGCCTTTGTTAGTCTTAAACCTGCCATTGGAATCTAAATTTGTTGTACTGCTTCAGACCAACATGGCTGACCAACTGGATCTCTCTAAAATGTTATGGCCTGAGGGGAGAACCTGTGAACACAGGAAGCCGCCTTCTGCTGAGTCAGGCTGGTGTTGCCTCCTCAGACCGCCAGGGGCTCTCTCCAGGGTCTCAGGCTGAGTTTTTTAACCTCACCGACCACCTGATCCCTTTAGCTAGAGAGGCCGGGGATTGGACCTGGGACTTTCTACATGCCAAGCAGAAGGCCCTTCACTGAGCTGCAGCCCCTCCCTGAGCCCATTTGGTCAGGCCTTTCCACCTCCAGCACTAGCTGGCCAGCAGTAAGTGCCTTTCTGATGAGGGTATTTCTTAAAACCCCCTTCCCCCTCCTGAGTGGGTGGAGATTGACTACTTCTCTTGTGGAGTGTGCAGAAGCAACAGGGCTGACTCACGTGGCTTCCCCCTGTTCTGAAGCCTAGAGAGAGAGAAAGCGAGAGCCCCCCCATGGAGACAGCTGCTGGCCTTCTCTGTGGGGTGGAAACAGTGGGCAGGATGTCACAGACACCCTAGGGAGAAAGGAGCACCCTGGGTAGGCCAGCAGGATGGCCTCATGAGAAGCTCTGCTGCCATGGCAACGGAGCCTAAGCATCTCCTATTGCCAAAAGGGACTGGGCAGCCTAGTGAGAGACTGTCGGGTTGCCAAGAAGACGGGGATGCCTTCGATAGATCCCACAAGAAGCAAGGTGGCCACTGGGAGACTCAGGGTGGGAGGCTCTCTTACAGCAGCAGCAGCAGCAGCAGCAGCAGAAGAGATTGGATTCATACCCCTTTGCCCTCCACTCGGAGTCTCAGAGCAGCTTACGAACTCCTTTCCCTTCCCCTCCTCACAATGGACGTGCTGTGAGATCGGCGGGGATGAGAGAACTCTCTTGAGAGCTGCCCTTGAGAGAACAGCTCTGCCAAAACAGCTTTGCTCACAAAATCTGTGCTCTGCAGTTGTCACTGTCCATTTGGAACGTTTGAACACATGAGCAGGTGAAGCTGCCTTATACCGAATCAGACCACCGGTCCGTCAAGGTCAGTACTGTCTTCTCAGACTGGCTGGGGGTCTCCAGGGTCTCAGGCGGAGAAAGGTCTTTCCCATCGCCTACTGCCTGGTCTTTTTAACCGGAGGTGCCAAGGATTCTTTTTATAAACTTTTTTATTTTATATAAAATAAAAAACAAACATACATACAAAAAAGGGGGGGTTCCATTAACAACCTTATTTTGTCTGTTAAATTACCTCATACATTAACATATTTTTAATTTTTTTCCACATATTTTGGACTCTATCTTTGTTCATAACTAAAAAGAAAAGGAAGTTATAGTTCATATTTCCTTGTGCGAGGTGCTGAGGATTGAACCTGAGACCTTCTGCGTGCCCAGCAGATCCTCTGCCACTAAGCCACAGCCCCTCCCTATATGCCAATATGTCCCAGTGACCCACCTAACACAACAGCGTATTTTTATATGTGACAAATTTAACTCAGAGGACAAATTTAACTATCCATATATATGTTCAGCTTTACAACAAATGGGTACAAACAGAGGAAAAGGTTAAGCTTGTAACACAAATGCGAGAGTGCAAAAGCTTCAACCAACGTTATTTGAGTATAATTAGTTATGAACTTGAGTAAGCTGAATGTCACTCCAAGGACACTCCCAGGACACGGGGGGGGGGGAATGAAGGATCATTTTGGAACTTACTGGACACATGGTGATGCTTTGCTCCCACTGGCTCATGCTCAGACTTTCTTCTAGTGGTGTACATTTCTTCAGTACCTGATCCCAGCCACAGTAAGGATCCTGGGATCCGACACATGTGCTGAAAATCCAAACCCAAAACATCAGACCTGCAGTATGATCATCCACGCATCTGTGCTTGGGAAATGTCGACATTTCTTAACGGGACGAGAGGGCGGAGGGAGAGATGAGTGAAAAGTTTCCCCTTTCTCCAGGCCTACCCCCCTCCTTCTCCTCCCCATCCATCAGGAGAAGCAAAGGCCTGCTGTTGCAACCATGGCCTTCCCTCCCTGTTCCTCCAAAGTGAATGTAGTCCCTGAGTGCTGGGCCAGCACGGCAGAAACCTGTCCTCTTTCCCCCGTCCTGAAGCTGAGTGTGGGGATAAAGTTGCCACATCCAGAGACTGAGAAGGCAGAACTGGACAGCTCAGAGAAGGCACTTGGAGCCAAGTGGCATGTGTTGATTTAAGAAAGCGAGAGAGAAAGAGCTTGGGCCTATCCTAACTTATCTCCATTGTGGAAGGATAGCTCTCTTTTCTATGTGTTTTAGATACACATTTATTATGCCTCTCATGCAATCCCACAGGAAATGAATGGACTTTATGGGCCACAACAGATATGGATGTCTTTCACGGAATTGGATCTTCCAGAGTATTGGTTTTCACTTAAAGGCAGCTTCAGAAGGCTGCCAATGACATAGCAGCAGGGGCGTGTGTGTGTTTAATACTCTGCACCACTTTCCTGATCTAAATCTGCATATGCTGAAACTGGGTATGTTTAATAGCAAGTGACTGGTGGACATTTTCTGGTGTTTCAGTTTCTGTCTGGAAGAGTTTGAGTTACATCCTTTGTTTTCCACTGATTTGTATAGAGAGGAAACAAAGTTTTGTCTGTAAAGTCTACTGACCCCTTTTGAAAATGTTCTGTGGATTTCCAGTTGCTGGAAATTAATAGATGTGCAGAAGTCCAAACTACACTTCCTCATAGCAATGGGGATATGCCAAAGACAAGAAGGAGGAGGAGGCGGGGGAGATTGGATTTATACCCCACCCTTCATTCGGAGTCTCAGAGTGGCTTACAAACTCCTTTCCCTTCCCCTCCCCACAACAGACACCCTGTGAGGTAGGGGGGCTGAGAGAGCTCCATCAGAAACTGCTCTTTTTCAAGGACAGCTATGCCAGAACTATGGCTTGCCAAAGGTCACCCAGCAGCTGCAAGTGGAGGCGTGGGGAATCAAACTCAGTTCTTCCAGATTAGAGTCTGCACACTTAACCACTACACCAGACTGGCTGACAAGTAACCCCAGATGTTCCACAGTTAGCACTGCGTGGGAAGGAAAGTGAACTCTAGGGCTCAGCCATGCTGGATGACAGAACTTTTCTGTTATCAGTGATTCCCCCCCCCAGGTATTCACGAGATCTAACAGTACTGCTGGGAACGTGGTTTGAGCAGCCATGGCTCTGCCTGGAAAATGCAGACCAGTTGCTAAAACAGCAGAATAATTTAGAACATCTATGGCTGGATACGTAATAAAATATAAAGGACTGAAACAACACTATGGGCTCTTTGCCCTCATCAGGGCCTTTGCTAGTTCTTAGTACTAAAAATACTAAAAAAAAATCCTCATGGTAATTTTAGCTATTTGTATAGATCTCTGGGGAATGTATACATTGCCCACAAATATCCTATTGCTGAGGTTAGACAGTTTTTAGGGATGCAAGGTTTTTATTGGAAAAAACCAATCAACCAAGCGTCCGTTGATGAATTGGTAGGACTGCCTGGGGGGGTATTTTGATTCTGGCACATTACAGCAACAAGGAGCGAAAAAGGAAAATAATGGCATCCCCTTCTAACACCACTGTGATTTTTTGCAGATTGAATTGCAAGGTATATTACACTTTCAATATTTCAAAACCGGGCCTACACTGAAGTTTCAGAAATATGGGCATTTATTTACATTTAAATAAAGTGGCTAAATTAAATTTATGTTGTCGAAGGCTTTCACGGCCAGAGTTCATTAGTTGTTGTAGATTTTCCGGGCTATATGGCCATGGTCTTGGCATTGTGGTACCTGACATTTCGCCAGCAGCTGTGACTGGCATCCTCAGAGCTATAACACAGAAAGATGTTTAAATTGTAGCCCCTGAGTTGAGTCGAGTCAGCTTTTCAATTGCTGTCAAGAGTTAATAAGGAGTCCACTTGAGAAACTCCCAAAAATGCTGCTCTGGGGATTGTGGAAACTTTATGGATGAGAGGCATGTGGGACGGGGGGCCAATCGTAAAGAGGGGAATTGGACAAGACTGAGAGAAAAAGCTGATGGGATCCGTCCCTTTGCTTTCCCTTCCAAGGTATCTTTGAACGATGCGCTTCTCTCAGAGCAAGTCAGCCAGGCGGCCCACAGACCTGCGTGTTTTGTGAAACTGGCATCTCTTCAGTGGGATCTTCACGACACTTCCCTGAAGGCCCACATAGAGAGCGCTCCGACTGTGTAGAATCTGTAGGCTCCGGATGGGCTCCCGTTGCTTCTCTGGGAAGATCTCTATCTCCTCCAACAGGCAGCTGCTCGCTGTCTGATTAACTGGAGCCAGAACCTTCTTGATAGTGCCGTGGTCTGCAAGGCAAGGGGGAAGGCTGTAAAAATCTGACACACAAAACTTGCTAGACAAGCATGCTTTTACTCACAAGTCATTTGGCATTTAAGTGAAATTATCTATCCCCTTTGTCTTAGAAGATCAAATGAACCATAGTGCAGCACACAAGGAGGGAAGCAGGCAAGCTGCCCATGGAAGGCTGGGGGGCTGGAGAGAACCATCCCTTGAATCTCAAGACATACCATTTCTTGCAACCTCTTTAGAGCCATTCTAGACTCTCAGCACAACACCAGTTAGAATTTGAACTCAGTGAGAACACCAAGAACTCGTATCTGTTCCACCCATAACATGGAAGCTGCAGATAGATCAAGGTGAGTAGCTGTGTTGGTCTGAAGCGACAGAACAAAGGCCCCGTCCACACTGAGCATTTGCCCCGCTGAAGGCACGGGAGCCCTGTGGACTTTCCGTGCACATTCATACGAGCACATCTGGGAGGCGTAGTGCTCCCGTGGCCAACCCGCGGCTTCCCTCCGAAAACGCGGAGTAAAAAACTAGTAGGTCCGAGGTACTAGTTTCTGGAAACCCCGGGGCAAAGGCTGGCGTCTGATCGCAGGAGCGCCAGTATCTACAACCTCCCTGGGATCAGCGGTAAGCAAGAGGCAGAGCAAAGTGTCATCTGCATATTGGAGACAACCTAGCCCAGATCTCTGGAGGACCTCACCCAGCAGTTTCATATATATGTTAAAAAGCATATGGGACAATATGGAGCCTTGCCAGACCCCACATACCAAAGGCCAGGGGGCTAAGCAGCAGTCCCCCAGTACCACCTTCTGAAAACTACCCTCTAGGTAAGACCAAGACCACCACAAAAAGGTGCCTCCCAATCTCAGCCAGAAATGGCAGTCCACAGTCAATGGTATCGAAAGCCACCAAGAGGTCCAGGAGAATCAACAGAGGCCCTTTTTACATTACCATTCTAGGTTTAAAAAAAAAAATTAAAGTTTTCTACATAAACAAAATATAATATGCTAAACATACCTCTTGAAAATACAGAGAATCCTCCATCTGTTTACTATTCAAATGTAACACCTCGAATCAACATAAAACATTTTTTTCCTTTGAGAAGATTAACCCAACCACCTATAGAATCTCGACCACAAATCTTCAAAAACTTCTCCTTTCCCTTTTAACAAAATTGTTAATTTATCCACTTCAGCTACATCTAATAATTTCTGTATAAATTCTTCCCTTGATGGTATTTTTTCTAACTTCCAATATTTGGCAAATAAAATCCTCTCCATAGTCACTATATGTACAATCAGATGTTTGTCTAGTTTGTTGTATATCTCTGGGATAATATCTAATAAAAACAACTCTGGCTTAGAGATGTAAAATTTCCAGAAATTTTAAAGCTCAGAAAAAGCCCCATTTCCCCTCCGTTTTTCCCCCAGAAAAAAACAGACATTTTTGGAAAAATCGGAAAAAAATGCTACGTTAGCACTTCTTTTTTCTTTTTCAGATTGAAAGTCATTCTGTTACTTTAGGAACATAAAATATGACTATGGACAATTTTACTTGGCATGAAATTATCACAACTAGCATATTAAAAATACAGTGTATCCAAACAATTATTACAAACAGAATTTGCTTTTTAAATAATGTTTATTTGTAATTGTAACAAATGGAGCAACAATCTCCTGAACTGTTTACTAGTTTATGTGGAACAGACAAAAAACCTTCCACAAAATAATTTTTAAAAATCCAGAAGTAACAATTATTCATATTTCCTATCCACAGTACTAAATAAAAATTAAAAAAACCCAGTCTCATAAAAAGAATTGAAAGGGGGGGAGTGTGCACAGAGGGGAGTGAGTTTCAATAGAGGGGACTCAGTTTCAATGAACGGGCATGAAATTTAATCAGAACCATTATTTATCATGTTAAAATAAAACGTTTCATAATCAATTTCTTTTATTTTCGTTTTTCAATTTTTACAATTTTTCCGAAAAAAAACAAAAAAGGCTTCTGGAAAAAAATGGGGAAAAACTGTTTTCCCCCCAAATTTTCCCAGTTTTTTTCCGAGCCTTCACATCTCTACTCTGGCTTAAGAGGTACCTTTGTCTCTATTATTTCTTGTATTATTGATTGTATCTTCCTCCAATATTTTTTTGCTTTGTCACAAAGCCACCACATGTGAAAATAAGACCTCATATTTAGCTTACATTTCCAAAATATATTAGTTGCTTTTTGGTAGCATTTGGCTATTCTAACTGGTGGCATATGCCACTTGTAGAACATTTTGTGTATATTTTTCTTAAGTGAGATCGACCTAGTGAATTTTATATTAATCTTCCAGACCTTCCAGTGATGGCGAACCTTTTAGAGACCGAGTGCCCAAACTGCAACCCAAAACCCACTTAAGTATCTATCGCAAAGTGCCAACATGGCAATTTAACCTGAATACTGAGGTTTCAGTTTAGAAAAAACAAGTTGCCTCACTAGCAAATGTAGTTACTGATCATCAGTACACAAGTTTAATAAGCACACTGATTCTGAAGTGTAAAGTTCTAATAGGGATGGCCATTTGAAAATACAATTATAAGCCAAGGGGTTGTCAAGAAGAAGATGAAGAGGAGATCTTGATCTTTCTCACACACACACAGAATCAACCCAGTGTTTTAAGACAGCCTGGAGATCTCTCTTTCTCTCTCTCTCTCTCTCCCTCACAACCCCCCCCCCGTGTTTTAAGACAGCCTAGACCTTGATCTTTCTCTCTCACACACAGAAACACCCCAGTGTTTTAAGACAGCCTCCAGTCCCAAGAGCAGCCCTACCTCGGTCACAGTGTTCAATCTGTGCATACCAGGGCTTTGCTTTCCCTGTACCTCTTACATTTCACAACTTTCCAACCTCACTGCTTATTGTTTTTCTATACTCAGGGATACACCTGCTGACAACCGAAAACCCTTCAGGGACTCTAATCTGGGAGTCTAATTTGGGAGAACTGGGTTTGAGTCCTCATTCCTCCAAACACAGCTGCTGGTATGACCTTGGGTCAGTCACAAGTTCTCGTAGAGCTGTTCTCTCATGAGCAGTTCTCGAAAAAGCTCTCTCAGCCCCACCTACCTCCCAGGGTGTCTGTTGTGGGGAGGGGAAGGGAAAGGAGATGGTAAGCCACTCTGAGACTCCTTCAGGTAGTGAAGGGTAGGGTATAAATCCAATCTCTTCTTCATACATCCAGTGATGTGGGCTCTCACCTACAAGCAAACCGTTTAAAGGCTTTTCACGCACCCCAGAGACTTAGTGCCACGTCAATTCAATGTTCTCCACACCACGCACATCACACATGCCCTCAAGCGCCTCAGGCTTGCCTAGGGCGCCGGCCCTGCAGGGGCGCCAAAATGCCCCCCCAGTGAAAAGCCCCCCTTCCCACCCAGCACCGGCAGCCCCAGCTTTCCTGGGTGCCTCGCAGCTGTGAGGCACCCAGAAAAACCGGCACCGCCGCTGGGAGGGAAGGGGCGAGGGTTCTAACTCCGCCCCTTCCCTGGCAGGTGCGAGGCGCCCAGGAAAATGGCTCTGGGCCATCTCCAGGCCCCACCGGGATGTTGGCATCCCCGGTGGGGTGGGCGCCCCAGGCTGTCCTGCCTGGGGCACCCAGACACCTAGGGCCGGCCCTGCATGCCCTCTGGATCAAGGCAAGAGAAGTGGTCTGACATTGCCTGCCTCTCTGGAGCAACCCTGGGCTCCTTGGCAGTCTGGTCCCCCTTCCAAGTACTAACCAGGATCGATCCTGCTTAGCTTCTGAAATCTGATGGGATCAGGCCAGCCTGAGCCATCCCGGTCAAGACAAGAGACATTCAGAGGTGGTTGGCCACTGCCTGCCTCTGCATACTGACCCTGGACTTCCTTAGTGGTCTCCCATCCAAGTCCTAATCTGCCCTCACAGAGAGCTTCCACCTGAACAAGCCTTGGTCTTAAAGGTGTACCTGGACTCTTTCCATTGCTACCTAATGGGGGGGGACATGCAGATCTGCCCTCACAGAGAGGGTCGAGGAGAGAGGGTCAGGGAGGGCTTTGCCTGGCTCCACGTCTGGAAAGACAGAGAGGGGGTGAAACTGGAAAAGCAGAGAGGAGGGTGGCAGGGGCCTTTCCAGGCAGCACCACACGCTCATCGCAGGACTAGAAAAGCGTGGAGGGTGGGGAGGCCTTTCCAGAGGGACTGGAAAAGTAGGGAGGAGGGTTGGGGGGCCTTTCCAGCTCCGCATGCTCAGCACGGGACTGGAAAAGCGGGGAGGAGAGTGGGGGGCCTTTCCAGCTCCGTGCACTCAGCGCGGGACTGGAAAAGCGGGGGGGGGGCCTTTCCAGCAGAACTGGAAAAGCAGGGAGGAGGGTGGCGGGGGCCTTTCCAGCACTCCGTGCTTTAGCCCAGTCCTGGAAAGATGGGGTTGGGGGGCTTTCCTAGGCCTGGGAAGGCTGGGGGGATTAACAATTTACCTTGCTTCTTCTTTCTCCTCCCAGGCCAACTGAGGGGGAGGCTGCTGGGAAGGGGGGTGGCGCTTGCTACATGTCCCTGCCCCCTGGCCTCCTCTCTTCCGGAGGGACACTCCAGTGAGGTTCAGCCCCAGCCCAGGCCTGGTCTCACCCCACCTTATGGGTGCTCCAGCTGTGGCGGTGGCGTACATGCCCACAGAGAGGGCTCTGCATGCCCTCTCTGGCATGCATGCCATAGGTTCGCCATGGGTGCTATGTCTGAGATTTTGTGCCCAAGTAATCATAGATGGTTTAACCATCTCATCTTGCAAATTATAATCAAGTAAAAAGGTATACAGTTTCTTTATCAGTTTTTCCTCAGTATATATCCATACTTTAATTCTGTTGGTTTTTCATAGAAACCAGTCTTTTTATCCTTTCTGTATCTTGATTCCAATTGTAATCATTCCCACTATGACAAAGTAGGACTTGATCTTGTAGCAACTCAGGTATTTTCAACTTATTTTTACTATCTAGTATATCTTCATATTTCCACTTTAGTGATTCTGAAAATAATGTAAGTTTGATTAACGCTTCCAGTGGAGAAACCCATCTAGGTGTTTTACCGTTAAAATGTTGTTTAATTTCTTCCCAGACTTTTATTGACCTGCTGATCCAGGGCTGGCTTGCTCACTAGGCAAACTAGGCGTTCGCCTAGAGCGCACTAGCGCCAAAAACCCCCACCCCTTCTGTGGCTTGCCGGCACACCTCACAGCTGTGGGGTGCGCAGGCCAGCCGGCACTGGGACAGAAGGGAAAGGGGTTTAAACCCCCGCCCCTTCCCTGGCTTGCAGCTCGCCTGCCCTCCCCCTCCCCCTCAGGGGGGAGAAGAGGTGGGGCAGCATGGTGGGTCTCCAGGCCCCACCGGGAGGTTGGCATCTGCACCCCGCCTAGGGTGCAGAAACACCTCCAGCCGCCCCTGCTCTGATCATATGCTGCTTAAAGTACGCCCTGTCTTTACCATACCAAGTAAAAGCATGCCATCCCATTGACAGATTGTGTCCCTCTAACTTTAGAAATGTTGTATTACCTATCTTTTATCCAGAGCATTGAGGCAGCTTTATAGTATAACGCCTAATTTGGTAGCACAAACCCTCCTCTTTCTTTTTTAACTTGCAGGATCTTCAGGTTTATTCTAGCTCTTTTAGACTACCAGATGAAATTACTTATAATGTCATCTAACGCTTGCCAAAAAGGCAATTAAGAAATAATGTAAGAATTATCATGAATACACTTGAATATTATGAAGTATACTCCGAGAAACTGATTGCTCTTTACAGATGTGGAGAAAGCATTTGATAACATTAGTTGGAATTTCTTATTAGCAAAGTTAAAAATATGGGATTGTGGAAAAGTTTTTTATACAATGATTAAATCGATCTACGACAAACAGCAAGTTAGAGTACTGATTAATGGAGACTCAACACAAAGCATTCAAATATAGAAAGGGACTAGGCAGGGCTGTCCACTTTCCCCTTTACTTTTTATTTTTGCATTGGAATCCTTTAATGATATGGTAAGGAAAGAGAACTCAATTAGGGGACTTAAAGTGAAAGATGCAGAGCACCGGACGAGGATCGAGCGTTGACGGAGGGTGGAGCCTGGACGGTGCGGGGGAGCGTGGAGGCATAGGCGCGGCGGAGCCAATGGACGGAGCCGGAGCCGCGCTGACGCAGGAACCATGCACCAGATGGGCCTGCCGACCCAAAAAGAAAAGACCAACAAGGGAAAAAGGAGATGAAGGAGCCAGACGCCGAGCCAACCCAGGATGGAAAAAAGAACAACACTCCATGGGGTGCCGGAAGGGCAGTCCTCTCCCGATTATATATATATGTGGCCTTAGATAGGATAACCAAGAGTAACTGTAAGCCGCTCAGAGATCCCTTCAGAGGTTCGAGCGGGATTTCAAGCTGAAAGTTAAATAAATAAATAAATAAATGAAGAATTCAAACTGCAAGCTTTTGCTGATGATTTGGTCTTTATTTTAGAAGAATTGTATAGTTCTGTTAAGCAATTATTAGGGCCGTACAGCAATTTGGACAAGTAGCAGGTTTTTAAATTAATTTTTAAAAACAAAAATACTAACCAAAAATTGTACTAAGGTCCAAATACAACAGTCACAAGAAATATCTGGAATCAAGGTCTGTAAAAAAGTCAAATATTTGGGCATAAATGTAACAAATAGATGCTGCTCATTAATAGAAGACAATTATAAGAAACTTTCCTTGAAGTTAAGAAAGACTTGAAGAAATGGAAGGAACTGCAAGTATCTTTTACGGGCAGAATAGCACCAGTGAAGATGAATATCCTTCCACGACTAATCTTCTTTTTCAGATTATTCCAGTTTTGAAGAACCAGAAATATTTTACATTACCATTCTAAACCGGTTATTATTTGTTGTTGGCCTGAATTCAAGTAAAATGATACAGGGATGGGGGCTTCATACAGCAAATTTCCTTCTGTTAATGAATTGTCTCTGAAGCATTTCAAACACTGTCGCTTTCCCCCCACCCTTTCCCACCACATGATATTCCTTGGACTATTTTTTAAAACATTCTAATGTGAATGCTATAGCACTAAACCACTACAGTACTTCAGTGCTATAGCAGCACCATTGCGATACACAAACTCAATGCATCTCGATGATGCCACTATAGCACTGAAGTGCTATAACACTATAGCTCACCTTAGAACGTTTTTTAAAAAACAGACTTAGAAAGATCACGTGGCAAAAAGGGGTGGGGGCAAAGTGGCATTGTAGGAAGTGCTATGAACATTTTAAACAGCACACCACAGTGACTCAGAAGCACAATGGAAGAAAGCAGTTTCCCTCAAAAGTGGCTGAACCACGTTTTGCTAACCTGACACAAGCAGGTTTGTATGAACAGGTAAATAAATTCCGCTGGCAGCCAGTTACTAAAACACATCTGTCTAAAATGACAGAAAAAAAATCCATTATCAACCAGTTCTTAAAATGGAGTCACTGCAGACGGCAACTGCAGCCATGAAATTAAAAGACACCTACTCCTTGGGAGGAAAAAGATGGCAAACCTAGACAGCGTAATAAAAAGTAGAGACATCACCCTGCCAACAAAAGTCTGTATAGTCAAAGTGATGGTATTCCCAGTAGTAATGCATGGCTGCGAGAGTTGGACCATAAGGAAGGCTGAGCGCTGAAGAATAGATGAGTTTGAATTATAGTGCTGCAGAAGACTCTTGAGAGTCCCTTGGATTGCAAGGAGATGAAATCAGTCAATCCCAAAGGAAATCAACCCTGACTGTTCCCTGGAAGGCCAGAGACTGAAGTGGAAGCTCAAATACTTTGGCCACCAAATGAGCACTCACTGGAGAAGACCCTGATGCTGGGAAAGATTGAAGGTAAAAGAAGAAGGGGACGGCAAAGGATGAGATGGTTAGACAGTGTTACTGATGCAATGGGCATGAAGTTGAGCAAGCTCCGGAGGACAGCAGAGGACAGGAGGGCCTGGCGTGATGAGGTCCATGAAGAGTAGGACTCGACTGTGTAACTGAACAACAACAACAACAAAAATGGGATACAAAGGCAGTTTGAAAAAGGCTAGAGTCTCACTCCTTCTGTCTATCTCCTGGTGCAGGTTATCCACCCGGGTGACCAAAGCTGTTTGAGGCCTAAAATCAAACTGGAAAGGATCTAAACAATCTGCTTCATCCAGTAAACCCTGAAGTTGCCCAGCCACCACCTGGTCAATCACCTAGCTTAAGAATGCAGAAGAAGAGTTGGTTTTTATGCCCCACTTTTCTCTACCCTAAGGAGTCTCAAAGCGGCTTACAATGGCCTTCTCTTCCTTTCCCCACAACAGGCACCTTGCAAGGTAGGTGGGGCTGAGAGAGCTCTGAGAGATCTGTGATTGGCCCAAGGTCACCTGGCAGGCTTCATGTGGAGGAGGAGTGGGGAATGAAACCCAGTTCTCCAGATCAGAGTCTGCTGCTCTTAACCACTACAGCATGCTGGGACATTTGAGACTGGTTGATAGTTATTAAGATCTCCTGGGTCCAGGCTAGCCTCCTTTAGAAGTGAATGCATCACAGCCTGATTCAAGGCTGGGTCAACCACCCCTTCTGAAACTATGTTTATGTGTGCTATTGGAATGCTGACATCCTGGCTTAATCCAGGCTTGTTCTTTGGAAACACCCTCCAAGGAGAGAGGGAGAAGGAAATGAAAGCAGTACTTTGTCAAAGCAAACCAAGATTTGAATGATTGTCTGTGAACTGAATCCTGGTTTCACAAACTAACCTCAGCTAAAATATGCCCTTGCTGTGCATCATTTCTGAGCTGAGCCAAGGTGTCATTCCAACCCCAGGAAAAATTAATGCGGTCTTCATGCTGTCAGTGATAAAATATGAAGACCCATTAGAGGTACACAGGCTTCAAAAACATGTGTATAATTAAATTCATTTACAAACTCCCTAGAGACTTAAAAGGGCATTGTGCTAAATGACAATTCGCTCACATTTCCTTTGTGCAGTTTAGTGTGTGCTTTTAATTCCATCTCAAGAATACTAGGAGACCGTCAGATGTACGTTTTCTGAACCAAGTAAGTATTTTGACATTTCCTTGTCACATCACCCAAATGCTTATATTACACCAAATAGGGTAATTATGGTTATTTTGTCACATCCCTCTGAATGGCTTCCTTAGGCTTATCCTTTTAATAGCTGTATCTGTGCATTTGACAATCATTCAGAAGAGAAGCTCCTGCTTCAATCAGATGCAACTGAATTTTGTCAGAGAACGAACGAACCAATAAGCAATATTCGTGCCTGTTTAATTTCTCTATCATGAAATCTGCCAGGTTTTAAACAATGCTTGCCTATCTGCTTCAGAGCCAGAAGATGGTGCTTTCCACCTGGCCTTTGGTAATGCTGTGGGGGGCCAAACCTGGATCAGGCACCGCACAACAGATGCTCCTGAGGCCTTGGCTGGAAAACAAGTGACTTAAGAAACCATTTCAGACATGCAGCCATAGACCAGGGCCACCTTTGATGTGGCTCTTTCGCACTACCAGGGGACGTCTTTCAAACAGGGATTGGTTGAACCAAAGGTATCCAGTGTAGAAGCCTAGAGTTACTCCTGTTCTATGGAGGTCACTCCCCAAAGAAAGAGCGTCCCTGTGAATTGGGGCCTGCAGGAGTGGGTGTGATCTCAGTGGGGTGGAGGCAAAAACCTTGCCAATCTACATGTAGCCTTCTACCCTGAAGCTTGCAATCACAAACATATTTTAGGGCCTTTTAAGTGCCGCACAAGCCAAGTAGCAGTTGGTTTTCTGTGAACAGCTCTTGCACCACTAGGGTAACGTTTTGGTACCTAACCACACAGGTGGAACTGATTACACGGACCCTGATAATGAAACGGCACCCTACTGGGAGGCAGGGATGCCCTTTCCACTGGGAAGACCAGGCAGCTGGGCCTTGCCAACACAACTGGGTCATTTCATAACATTGGCCCAGCTATGCAGAAGCCTGCCACAGGGAAAAAAACCAGATAGTTCCAAAGTGGCCTCGATAACCAATAATCTCTTCCTAGCTAGCAAGCCAGAGGAGAGGTAAGGGGGGGGGGGAAGCAGTGAGGGGGAAAGGAACTGCCCTACCGTGAAAGAGAACAGAAGAGGATGAAGTGCAAATGTTCTCTTGCATTGCTTAGCATGGTGGTCAATGTGTCAGACTAAGGTCTGGGAGAGCCAGGTTTGAATCCGTGCCGTATTACAAAAGCTTGCTGGGTGGCCACTCACACACACTCAGCCTAACCTACTTTATAGCGTGGTTGTTGGGAAGATAAAATGGAAGAGAGAGGAGAACACTGTGAGCTACTTTGGGTTCCCAGCGGGGAGAAATGTGGGGAAGCAAATAAACAAGGAAGACGGAGTTTTCAGGAGTGCAAGGGGATTTGTCAGGGGGAGATCAAGGGAGAACCCCACTTGCTTTCTTTTCAGCATAAGGTCCAGGAGTTTGACCTTCCACAATTTTTCCCATAATGGAATGTACAGTGAAAGTGAGGTGAGATGGGATGTACTGGGGGAAGATGGTCTGGTGTTTGTATTACGGCTGTCAGTGCTTACAAGGCTGAATTAATTAGAGTCATATTCATCCTCTGATCATATAGATAGCAATCCAAAAAGCGAATAATATGCTCAAGGGTGGAATAATGTTTGAGTCCAGTGGCACCTTTAAGACTAACAAAGTTTAACTTTGGGTATAAGCTTTCATGTGCATTTGATTGTTGGTGAGGGGGGAAGGGAAACAGGAGAAACAGATGTTAATAGGATAGCCAACAGTTGTTTTTTTCCAGAGTGTTGTGGGCTGAAAGGCTTACTTCTAGCCCCGTCCTCACAAACAGACCACATACAGAAACAGATGCATGCTTACAGTACACATTCAAGATTTGCACCTGTAATGTCTTAACTGTAACTAAGTCTATTCTTTACCATGTATGCAGAAGATTGTAAGCTGTAGCATTTCTATTGGTCGTTCCTATGGAATGGTTTGGGAACATGAAATTGAGCAGACTTCAGCGGACAGCGGAAGACAGGAGGGCCTGGCGTAATCTGGTCCATGGGGTCGCGAAGAGTCGGACTCGACTGTGCGACTGAACAACAACAATGGAATGGTTTAAAGCAACCAATCACAATTGTAAATATGTTTATGGAGGGAACAGACCTGATTGGCCTTTATCTCTGTTATGCCATTGGATATTAACTTATCTATGGGCGTGTTTTTGACAGCCCGGATCATTTAAAAAGGGGAGCTGTGCTCCACTTGTTGTCGTTGTGTTCTCATCATCTAGTTGCTGTTACCAGTAAAGCTGAATCACTTTGCTGAAATCACTGCCTCTTGTTGAGTTGCCTACTTAACAGCACCTGTACGCCAACAGATGCAATCCGATACAGAAACTGCTGGATGATCTCTTAGGAGACTGTTTGCCCTGACTGCATCATCTACCATACAAAGGGTATTGTACACACTATAACACATATAGCTTTTATTTTGTCATCAAGGTTTTTTTTTAAAACCCTCAGTAATGCTGCTGAGATTATACCAAAAATGGCCTTAATATTTAATATTTCTCACTGACTTTGTGAGGAATTAAAGCTAATTATCTAGAGCCTTGTGGTGCAGGGGAGGGTGGGCTAGAAGCTGTCGAAAACAGTTCTGATACAATAACACTGCTGCATGCAGCTCACAGCCGATAGCTGTTCAGTCAGCATGGGAAGGGGAAAGGACATTTTGCACCATATTCACATTTGAGCATTTTCGAAGTCAGAGAACATTCTCAAAATGTCCTGCTTGCATTTCAGTCGTCTGAGTAGACAGTCTGACTTAAAATAAGGCAGCTTCATGTATTTATTACCTGTGTTGAGACTTAATAGTTCCTCATACTATTTTTTGGGAGGGGGGGGATTCACAGTCTACAATGAAGTCTACGTATTAAAGTGTTTCCAGTCCAGTACTAAATCTGTAACCACTGGAAGACTGAGTAGGAAGGAGAATCCTATGAAGTTATACAATAGGGAAGCAAATGACCTTATAGACTCTATTTCACAGTGGATGGGTGGCATAGAAAAGTTTTAAATCTCTCATTATAATAATTATCTTTTGGTTTCGTAACATTCGATGCATGCCAAAATGAGTTGGCCCCGGAACCTGTCACTCAGCCATGGGTCTCTGCCCACTGGCTGAGTTCCCTTGCTGTGTGGGCTCCATCCCGCCCATGCAGCCAGCAGGCAGCCTCTCGCCTGCAGTCTGTCGCCAGCTTCAGCGGCTGAACACTAACGAGCTGGGGCCCATTCCTGGGCCCGCACCCAGTGCCGCCGTCCCCTTCCTGGCCCTCCCGCACTCAGAGGGGGCTTCCTGCAACACATAGGCCATTCCCCGCGCCCCTCCAACCAGTGCCACTCACGGACCTGTGGCCTGGAGGGACGTGCTCCCCCACCCCCAAATTAGGAACACGTCATCAGTCCTCATAACGTTATGTTACAGCTTTACCTGGGCAAAGTATTTTTGGAGGGACATGCATTGTGAAAGGTGGGTCCTTTCTCAGAGTGAGTTTAGGGGGAGCAAAGAGAGCTGGTTGGGTGCGGGGAGGGGGGCCACCCGTGGCTTTTGTCCAGCATCCCAGAATAACTAAGGCTACCACTGAATACAGTTTTAAAAAAACTAGAAAAGAGACAACAACAGAACACTACTAGTGGTCACGCACAACTCTCTACTCAAAACAGTTCAATGCATCATCGACGACTTACAACCTCTACTGAATAATGACAGTTCCCTTTCACAAGCATTGGAGAGCAGACCTTTTCTTGCACACAGACAGCACCCCAATCCTAAGCAACTCCTCACCCACAATAATACAATATCTAATGAAGCACATGGTGGCTTACTGGGAAAATGAGGGAAGGGTGTGCTTGCCAATGGAACATGTGACGTGTTGGACAGGAATCCTGCACATGCGTTCACTCCGAAAAGGGGCGGGATGCCCTCTCTTTGGAGTTTTTGAGCTAGAAAGAAAATGTCCTGTGGCCAGCCTGCGCAAATGCAGTCTCAATGTGGGGCCACACAAGAAGACGGAAGATGAATCACCACACTGAGAAACCTGTAGGAGAATACTTCAAACTTCCAGGACATTCAATGGGTGACCTCAAAGTAGATGTTTTATTGCAAAAGAACTTCAGGAACAGACTAGAAAGGGAAATTGTTGAGTTATAAGTTATTACAACACTCAAAACAATGGAACCCCCAGGATTTAACAGGGATATTGGTTTTTTATCTCACTACATATGCTAACCTCATTCAGCCCTTACACCTGTATTCTCACCAGTCCCCCAGAATGGCTATACATCTGTCATGATCTGTGCAGGACGGAGACAGAGCCTAGAGCCCTAAACTATAGGAGGGGCCTGTCTGGCAGTAGAAAGCAGATGGCCTATAATCCCCAAAATGATTGGGGATGGTTTTTAGCCAATGGGAATGCAAGGATTCTGGGAGGAGACTGTTGCATTCTTGTGGAGGTATGTCTTAAGCTGTAGGCTGTGGGAAATGGTGCCTTTCTTCACACAGGAGTGGATTGAAGGGGACTGTGATAAACTCTGTGTGTTGTGAGGAAACGGATCTTGCTGTCTCTCTGCAGTTTTCCCTCCCACGGAGTCACTGAGGGAGAAAGGCTGGTCTGAGAGGAGAAGGTCCCTCACTAGTCAGAGTGACTGTACAGGTAGTGAGGCCTGGTAAGAAGGCTATAGGCTTTAAGTAGTAACAGTTAAGGAGTAATAGGCAGCAGCGTTAGCCTTTTTGCCTTTCAACACTGTTATACCTTTTTAAAGCACCTTGCCTTATTTGCCTTGCCCCAGAATTGTTCTTAATAAACCCTGGGCCTTCTCAAGGGACCGTAAGTCCAGGGTGGCAGCGGCGGAAGGTGGCGACCCCCAGAGATCATGACAATATCCTTTTCATTTTATTTCTTATTTGGCATAGTAGATTGTAACGTAATGAATAGTAGAATATAATGCAATTTGGAATGGTAGACTGAAATGTATTTCTCTGATCTGGGGAGTGGGGACAAAGGAGAGCCATTGCACAGCCAATCGCAGCACCTCAAAGAAGAGGATGCTGTACTGTTGCCTCCATGCTTGAGAAGAGACAGATGGAGCACAATAGCAGGGTCTCAGTTAATTATTCTCAACATTCCACAGTTAAGAAGGGTACATCTGCCCATCAGTCTCCAATTCTGATGTATTCGTTTCTTTCATTGTGTTTTCCCATGTAATTAAACCCAAATGGTGACCATCTAAACTAAGCCTGTTATTCCAGTCTGGTCCTTGTATTTGTTAATGTCAGGTATCCCTGCCATAGGGGTGAAGGGAGGAGATGAGATGTCAATAAATGTATCTGGTTTTCTGTTGGTATGCGGGGAGGTGACGAGGTTGCCTGGGAGACCAGGCTATCTCCACCTCGCCCAGGCCTAAATGGCCTTGGAGCCAGGCTTGATGTCTACTTTCATTTTCCTAAAGACAACAGCTAGGCATGGGAACTTTTGTTAGGTGGGAATGTAGTAATTTAGCACCTCTTAGTTTTCCCGCGCGTGGGCTTGCTAACCATTGGTGGAGGTTGGGGGGTTCTTTCCCCCCCTTAGAGTATAACCCCAAATGCTTCAGGTATTCCAGTGATTCTTAACAATGCTTCTGTTCTAGTGCTCTAGTATTGCAGTCTAATAAATACTATCCTTATTTCACCAAATGAGGCCTGGTGTTTTGACTGACTAGCTGAGGGTCCTGACAGTTTGTTAAGAATCACTTTTAGTCGGGACTGGTCAGAAACCCGATTCGCGCAGAAATGAGCGATGGCGAAGAAGACACTCTCCCAATCAAAGATCCTCCGGAGGACAAGAAGCCTCCCGTGACGACGGTGCCAATCACCACGGCAGTCGTTCCCTTGGAAAACCCGGTTACCTATGTCCCGACGTCGTGGGGCATGGAGTATGACTTGGGGGGACCCTACGGAGCGGCGTATGGAGGAGTGACTACCTGGTCTAAACAGCAGAGAGACTGGGTGAAGCCACTAGCCGAGATGCAAGAGACGTGGTTCTACACCCCATGAGCGTCGGTTCGGAAAAGCCGGTTAGAACGGTCGATCTACCGGCTGAGCACGGCAGAAGGGGCGGAAGACACGTGCCCGGAGCCGAAAGACCTGGAAGGGGCCATGGTAAGCCGGAGATGGAGCGGCGACCCAAGTCAAGATCGCCTTTTCCGCTTACTAGATGAGTCCCTCTCCCGTATCCCCAAGATGATCTCGGACGGTATCTGAGAGGAAATGGACAGGAGGCAGTGAGAGGCGCCGCCTGATCAGCAACCCCCAGACCAAAGGGTCGTCCCGGCGGGGCCGCCTGGGGGTGTCCCTGGGCAACCAGGGGCACCTTCGGACCAACCAGAGAGGCCCCCACCGCAGGGGCTGCCGGCACCGTGACCACAGAGACCCTGGGGGTTCCTCCCACCGAAACCTGCCGAACTCCTCGACGCGGATTTTGACGGGACCCCAGAGAAGTTCTCGTTCTTCCTGGTGAGAACCGAAAAGTTAATCGAGAATTGGGGACATCTGTTCCAGAGTGAGGACCGCATAGTAGATGCGATCGCATCGCACCTGAAGGAGGCGGCGGCAGATTGGTACGTGGCACTGCACCAAGCGGACGGGCGGGAGCTACGAGAAATCGACGCCTTTATGTGGGCCATGAAAGAGCAGTTTGAGGATGTCAATGCAAACAAGACAGCCTGAGCCTTCCTGCGAGCGTTCAAGCAAGGGTCCAAATCCGTGAGGGAGTATACCGCGGAGTTCCAGAGGCAAGCCACGAAAGTCCAGGGATGGCCGGACGGAGTCCTGGCAGAGCAATACCACCTGGGGCTCAACCTGGAGATCCGCCGGACCGTGATGCGCGGGCACGACCCGGAAACTTTGATGGGCTGGATGCAAGAGGCAGTAGCCACGGAAACCCGTCTGAAAACCATCCGGCTGGATGACACGGCGGTGTTGGGGAAGGGATCCCCTTTGACATCCCCCCCGGCACCCAGAGGGAAGAGCCAACCAACGAATCCCCGACCTAAAGACGGCACGCAGGAGCTTCGGATGAAGCAAGGGCTGTGTCTGAAGTGTGGAGAATCGGGCCACTTCGCAGCGAATTGCCCCGGATTGCCCACCCCACCGGGGGGGGGCAAAGGTAGCAAGAAGAAGTTCCACACGTCCACACCCAAACCGGTGGCGAAACCGAGAGGAGCGAGAGCTCTGCAAATTACCCCGCTAAGCGAGACATCAGACTCGTCGGAGGAAGAAACCCCGAAGACGGGAAACGAGAAGGACCTGCTGTGAATAGTGCTGAACAGCAGGTCCCGGACTCGCAAGCGCTGAACCTGGTGAGCAGATCCTCCTCTCTCTTTTTTCTCACTGTGACTCTGATGGACTCGGGTCTACAGACCCATGTGAGAGTGCGAGCTCTCATTGACTCGGGGTGCGGGAAAGACATTATTAGCCCCTCACTGGTAACTGGGCTGGGGGCGAAAGTAGTAAAGCTCGCAGCACCCCTGGTGTTTACCCAAATGGACAGCTCGACCATGAGGGAGCCGTGCAAATACGAGACTGTGCCCTTACGCATGGGAATTGGGAAACACTGGGAGGTGAGACCATTCGTTGTTACCCTGGCCGCCCGTTTCCCTCTGGTCCTGGGGAGTTCGTGGTTCTTTGACCACGACCCACACATAATGTGGGAAGCGGGGAACGTCAACTTTATTTCACCCAAATGCAGGGATCACGTTTGGCGCGAGGGCTGGGGGCCCCTGCGATTGGGAGTCGAACCTATACTGGCGGGGGTGGCGGAAGCGGAATTGGAAGCAATCCCACGGGAATACAGGGATTTAGCGGCTGTCTTTGGGGAAGAAGAGGCGGATGAGCTACCCCCCCCATAGAAACTCGGACTGTGCCATTGAATTACTGCCAAATCAGAAACTACCAAAGGGCAAATTGTACTCCATGAGCCCGGCCGAGAAGGTGGAACTTAGAAAGTTTATAGATAAGAATTTGGAGCGGGGGTTCATCTGACCTGCCTCTTCCCCGTTCGCCGCCCCCGTCCTGTTCCGGAAGAAGAAAGACGGGGGCCTGCGGCTATGTACAGACTACCGGGGGCTAAATGCTGTGTCAGCTACAAATGCATACCCTTTACCCCTGATCAAGGACCTCCTGGCCGCGGTGGCTGGGGGAAAGTCTTTTCTAAGTTGGACCTTAGAGATGCCTACTTTCAGGTACGCATCAGAGAAGGGGATGAGTACAAAACTGTGTTCAACACCCCCTTGGGGCAGTTTGAATACCTTGTAATGCCGTTCGGATTACAGGGGGCGCCCGGGGTATTCATGAACTTAATTAATGAAGTCTTGCACAAGTATTTGTTCAAGGGGATCCTTGTTTACCTTGATGACATACTTTTGTATTCCCCCGACCTCCGCTCCCATGTGAAATTGGTCCGGGAGGTACTTCAAACGTCGCACAAGCACAAACTCTTCGCTAAACTGTCCAAATGTGAATTCCATAAGTCGGAAATTGCCAATTAACCAAACGCTGGAACAATACCTCAGGTGTTTCACAAACCTCCAACAAGACGATTGGCAGTCCTTACTGCCGTTGGCAGAATTTTGCTACAACAACAACTGTCACTCTTCCACAGGAATGTCTCCGTTCATGGTGGTGCTCCACCTCTCCCTTTTTTGGGTTCTCCCGACCTCCCGCCAGGAGATGCGGGTGACTGGTGTAAACGCCTACAAACTGCGTGGCCGTTGTTAGTAAAAACGCTCGAGGGGGCCAAGGCTGCATATAAAACCCAGGCTGACAAGAAACGTGACCATTCCTGGACCCCTAAATGTGGAGACTTTGTTTATCTCTCCACTCAGAACTTGAAGGGCTTGCAGCCAAGCCGCAAACTCAGTTGGAAATATGTTGGACCTTTTCAGATTGTACGCGTGTTGAATAATGTTACTGTTGAGCCTGATCTGCCTAAATCACTGAAATCTGTTCATCCTGTATTTCATGTAAGGCTTTTACGACGTGCGCCGGCCGAGAATGTCTGGAGACCCCACCTTAAACACCTTTATTATGCTGTATGCTAATTTTCTGCTCACCCTCTACCTATATGTATGTTCTGGTAACTTCCATTTCAATAGATCAAGATGGGTAGCCCTGTTAGCCTCTCTGTAGCAGTAGAAAAGAGCCAGAGTCCCAGTAGCACCTTGAAGACTAACAAAGTATGTGGCAGGGGAGGAGCCTTCATGAGTCACAGCTCACTTCTTCTTCAGAAAAAGTGAACAGTGACTCAGGAAAGCTCCTCCCCTGCCACACATTTTGTAAGTCTTTAAGGTGCTGCTGGGACTCTGGCTCTTTTCTGCTATTTCCATTTCAATGAATCTGAGGAAGTGCGCACACACACGCATAATTTGAAAAAAACTTTGTTGGGCTTAAAAGTGCCACTGGGACGAACTTTGTTCTGTTAGAAAGCTACTATAAGCTATATATGTGTGTGCATTTAAAATATTTCATGTATGCTTGCGAAATGGGACTTCTCTTTCTGGACCATTTTACACTCATTTCATAATTTATATTATTCTATCAGTCATTTGATGCAGTCTTAAGCCAGGGGTCTCCAACATGGTGCCCATTGGCCACACGGTGCCCGGCAACACTTTTCTGGGGCCTTCAAGTGTTGTTATGAAGTGGGCAGGGACCAGGTGTGGCTTTTGCCCAGCAAGGCTTCTAATTGGCCACTGGAGATTTGATTAGCTGTGCAGATTTTTCAAGAATACTGTTTTGGCAGCAGTTGCAAATACAACACACACGTGTTCGTTGTGCGACTTGAGGTTAGCTGCAGCCCTTCTGCAGCTGGGTCTGCCTCCTGCAGCAGCCATTTTGTGGCAGCCACTGTGTGGCTGTATCCCCCCCCCCAGATGGTGCGTCAGAATTGCAAAGGTGCCTGCAGGCTCATAAAGGTTGAAGACCCCTGTTTACAGTCATCTGTGAACTGTGGGATTTGTACCAGATGTCTTGGGAGGGGCTTGTGCACGCTAAAGAGAAGGCGCCCGGGGCCACAAGAATTTCCCAGGACCGTAAGTCAACCATTTACCTGTGGCCAAATAGATGACGTGGAAGAGCATCTCTTTGCCTTGTACCACATCCACGGCCACATGAGAAAACCGGCTGTTGTCCTCCATGAAATAAGGAACGGGTGTGACTGGCTGAATGACCTCGTGCATCAGAATAAATTTCTGAGCATCCTGGAGATTCCTTTCAGTCAGATTCAGATAAAGGCCTTGGTCCATGGTGCCACACTGGAAATAAATGAGATTACGCCTGTTAACAAAAGAGACATCCAAGACATACAGCAAACTCCCAGGCACCCCTCCCCCAGGCTAGACCTTACATAAACCTGTGCAATAAATCCCCATTATCTGGCTACCCGATATACTCGAAATACATTTTTTCATACTAGCAAGTCAGGCACTGACCAAATGAAAATTATGCAGAATATTAAAAGTCCAAACAAAAGCAAAAAAAGGAGAGGGACAGTTTGGTAGCCATCTGCTATCCCAAATGCAAGGAACTTAAAGAATGTAAGTACAGACTTTTGCATCAGGCCAGCAGTCCATCTAGACCAGCATCCTGTCTCACACAGCAGCCAGGACTCCTGCAGGGTCAGACCAACAGGGCAGAGGCCAAGGCCTTTCCCTGAAGGATACCAACTGGCTCAGCATCAGCAACAGGGAACAATCTCCTAAAGTCCTCCTCTCTTCTGTGTTTTGGCTTGTATAGGCATGGCTTCTTCAAACAAAAGCCAGGGCTTTAATATTAAATTCCTTGTCAAGTTGTTTGCTGGGTGAAGAGAACAGGCAATGGAGGGGCAATTACACGGCACAGCCCTCCGGCTGCTAAGGACCAGGATAATTTTTTAAAAACTTCAAATCTAAAATGCCATAAAATAATGCTGGGGGTGAGAGAGGGTTCCATATATGTAGCTAATTTACCTAAATTTGCAGTGCATGTTCATGTGCCAGAGTGTCAGTATATTGTTTTACAAAATATTTGTATTTTTATCTATGTTTTGCATTTATATTGTTAACCACCCCAAGCCTCAACTGCTGGGGGAAGTAATAATAATAATAATAACTGGAGCCCTTGAAGCAGTGCCTGGAAGTCTCAAGAAACACCTGGACATTCCAGGCATTGAGCAAATAACAGCAGCTCAGCTCCAGAAGAGAGTGTTGCTTGAAACAGCAAGAATCCTGAGAAGATACATCTGCAGTTCCCAAGAACTTGGCTAGATCTTGAATTGCAGAACACCATCCACCAGTCAAAGTATATGACTATGACAATTCAAACAACAACAACAATGTATATGCAAAATCTGTCTCCAACCCTCTAACTCTGGATGTGTCCAATGAACACATATGTTAATCCAGTACCTTTTTGGCTTGGAATTGGCCTTGTTACAACCTCCATCTTTGAACAAAATGGATTTCCAATGTGTAGCTTGCCATCAGAAATTATGACTTCTGCTGAGATTGCAGCCATGCAGTCCCAAATGGCTGTTGTGCATTCCATGAGGCACATCTGCCCATAAGTAGCTGTAAACACTGGGAAAGCACCTCTTTGTATTGCGAGAAAGTTTTCGTTAAGCGGGGCAACTTGCCTAATCTTGTTCAAATGGATTGTTACCACAGAGAACCTCATGTTACCATGAGAGAACCTCAATGATGTTTGACCCTACATGATATTATGGGGTGAAGAGAAACATGGATTGATAAAAAATTGATCCTATTTTGTGTGATTGTGCCATTGGCTTTGGGAAAATTTGTGGATTCAGCTGCGGGAGTTCAGGTACTGATGTGTTGACTGGGATATTAACTCTGACAACTAAGCTAAGATAACTAAGTTCGACAACTAAGCTAAGATGCCATGAGGACAAGATTGCATAGGACTGGGTTTCACACATATGGGGGGAAGACTCCCACCAAATGTTAGCACACACTATCATGTTATTCAAGAGTACTTTTCCTTGAACCCCAGTCTGAAACACTGGAAAGCCCCAGCATGCATTGCTGATTGCTGACTGAGCCTGAAGATTCATGAATACACCTGCAACTCTGACAAACCAGACCAGTCTCATGATCAATAAGAAAAGCTCAGTCTGGATTATTGTTTTGGGATATCAGAAAAAAATGTTATGGGAAAGTGACATTTGGTCCCGTAGGTGCCAAAATAAAAAATAAACAAGGGGAAATTACATGTCCACACCTCTGTCTCCACCCTATGGTGGAGTTGAGGGTGGGCTTTTAGCACTTTGGGATCCACTTGCTTGTGGATCCAATTCTGTTACCTACCTGCTTCTGGCACTTGGACTCCTTGGGTTCCATTCAATCTGTATTTGAACTTCAAATATTATGTCCTGCACAAGTTTGTATATTCTCTCAGGCTCAGTTGAATCTCTCAATTCAATATGGCCAGATGGCCCATTATTTTCATAACTTAGTTCAGCCCTCACATCGTATAGCCTTCACATTAGCCCATCTAAATATTTTCCCCTCAAAAGTGCTCTCAGGTCAGTTTAATAAAATTCCCCTACATTAAAGGTTATGTTCATGCCCTTTAAAATCTGTGGATTCAATATATCATATTATTTTTGACTGTCAGTTTCACTCAAATTGTTGGCTATTGAAAACTATAATGGGAAAAGATCACAACAGTCTAGCAAAAGGAATAATTTGTATGATATATATATGGCTATAATGATGAATTGTTAGCGTATCCTCACTATTGTGCTCTTTTTTGTGTGTCTGTTTTTGTGTTTGTATGTAATGTGTGTGGAAAACAATAAAATAATTATTAAAAAAAAAGAATTGTTGTCATCTTTATTTCCTTTTTTTTTTTGGCCCCCCGAAGGGGATTTTTTTATTGCTTTTTCTATATACTACAAAACTACAACAGAAAAATCCAGGGTAGGGAACTACAAACTACAGGAGAAAGAAAAGATAACCTCTAAAAACCCAAGAGTCGGTGATCATACAATCAATTTGAATAAAAATCTGCCTCTTAAATGTGAATTGACTTTCACTGAAAATGATCATCTCACTAAAATATCATTCACTTTTCACTCGCTAATACAGATATAGTTTCATAAAGAGCTGCCTCCTACTACTAAAATTCTTACTAAAATACTCCAGAGAACAATAACAATCTACTTTCTCCCTCTTTTCCCCCTTAAATGATAGCTTGATTTGGGGGCTGCAGACCCCAATTTAGAGTCCGAGTCCTCTGCAGAAGATCCCAGTTTCTCCTTCTTCGCTCTCCCTGGTGCCATTTGGAGTGCCTTCTCCCTCTCCTGGTGGACAACCATGTTGATGCAAAAATTCACAAGCCTTTTCCACTGAATCAATCCTTTCTTTACCGTTTGCATACTGAAAGATTAGTCCCTTGGGAACCAACCATCTATACGTAACCTTCTGGCTTTGTAAATGTCACCAAGTCTCTGTATTTCCTCCTCTTTCTTCTTATCTCAAATGGAATATCCTTCATAACTTTAATTTCCTTGTCTCTCCACTTCAAGGTAGTCCCATTGGTCGCTTTCAGTAGTTGATCTCTTACTCTCCTTCAGGAGAGTCTAACAGAAATTTCCCCAGGCAGATTATTCTTTCTGATATACTCCAAATACGAACGAAAGACCGTATCTATTTCACTTTGAAGTTGATCCAATGCCATATGCGCCAAAGGGGCCAACAAGTCACCAGTGATTTGTCTCAGATTCTCCTCTCTCTCCTCTTTAATCCCTTGAAATCTCAAGATATATCTCACCCTTTCCATTTGCAGCTGTAATACATGAGACTCTTCAATTTGGCACTTTTTCTCAAGCGCCTGTAGCTTTTTATTCATTTTTTTTAAGTTGGAACCAATCTCTTTAAGTTCCTGCTCCGCTTTTTCAATTTTCTTTGCGTTAACCGCCGTTGTGCTTGTTGTGCGTCAAGCTTATTATCAATAGCTGTGATTTTCTCCAGCAGAGGGCGAAGCGCCTCCGCCAGCAACCTTTGGAGTTCTGCAGTTGAGTCCTGTCTAGGCACCACACTTAGAGGGCTGGAACTTCCAGAAGAAGGTTTAACTTTCGGTATCTTGTCCTTTGCATCTTTCGGTGGTGCCATGTTTGGGGATTGTTTACACTAAGCAAACTTTCATCAAAATCTCTGGAAGTTCTTAATCCAGCCGGTAAGCTCACGCAAACTCTTTATTTTACTTCATCTGCTTTCCCTTGCCATTCCCCCCACTTTTTCCAGCTTTAAAATCGCTTGCAAGCAGTCCTTATCGGGGGGAAGTCCCCTCCCCCCCTCATTTTCGCTAGGGGGGACACAAATGTGCAGGTGCTTCTTGCTTAAACTTGACTCACACTTTCAGTGATTGTCTCTCTGCATTCATGTTCGCTTGATCACCGAGCACTTGCTCCGCTGTGCTAATCTTGTTCCCATTCGGGACACTCTACGGTGGGACCATTGGGGCATGGAGAAGCCCCCCTTCTCCAGCTTGGTGCACTGGGGGGGGCTCTCTAGCACCCCTTGGCTGGGAGTCCCACCCTGGGGCTCCTGGGGTGACGTGGACACTCGCGCCCCCACCCAGCTGCAGACACTGGCAGACTTCTCCTGGAGCCCCAGGAAAAGATGACTGCCACGGTGATCGCCAAGACCGGAAGCCATCTTTATTTCCTCTTAATTATAATTCTAATAAGGAAAAACTATCCAGTATTTACTAAAGGATGTTAATCCTGATATCACAGCTATAGTGGCCAAGTTTCTTGCCGAAGCGGCCAAAGTTAGATCTATGTTCCTAAACAAATTATTTATTTTGTTCATTATGCTTTTAAATTTTCACACTGTGTTATTGTATATCTATGCATTTTGCCGTTATGCCATTAAAGGTATCTGACTTTGACTTTACTGAAAATTCATGAACTTTTAAACATTCTAAAAAGGATTTTGTTGAAGAGGTTATGGACCTCCATTCTGGCACGTTCCCCCAACAACACAGTGAGCTTCCATGGTAGAATGGGGATTCAAACCTGGTTCCCTCCAGATCCTAGTCGGACACTCTGACCATGACAAAATACTGGCTCGCCTACTGACATTCCTGATAACAATGTGAGCTTACAGGTGAAAATACAGTTATTGCAAGATCTCAGAACCCTCCAGAATTTTTGATCAATGTCATTAGCCATCTAAAAATGGTTATTGTAGATATGGTATAGATATAAAGATATACAGATACAGTTTTGCATTCTTATTTTGCATTTAAGTACCTGGAAGCTAGGGTTCGGGTTTGGATACGGCAGCCAGGCAGAGCGCGAGTTCTCCTGGTACTTGAAAGGGCCGTTGAAGACCTGGGTTATGGCAGTCATGTTGAACACACAGACAGCCGAGACGGCAATGCTGTTCCTATAAAAACACATGGTAATGGGGGGAAAAGAAAGAAGACTAGAAGATGAAGAGAGATCTCAAGCAGAATACTTTCCCTCCATAGCCATAATTATTTACATTTCATCATAAATTACCTCACATGCAATGAGTCATACTTTTACAGAAATTCAGATGAAAAGTGCAATTTCAGGACACTACTTTTGTCTGAGGAGCAAAAAGGGGATGTCCGCACCGTGTGTGCCTGTATTTAAGCCTCCCCCCACCCCCAAAAAAGCACTCAATATCTGCTCAAACAGCAATGAAGACATGAAACTGCCTCACACTCAGTCAGGCTATTGGTCTGTCATGGACGGCAGCATCTCCTCTGGCCGGCAGCAGCAGCTCTCCAGGGTCTCCTGACTTTGCACGGAAAAATCTTTCTCTTGGTTCAGTAAGGAAACATACGAAGGTACTTTGTACTGAATCAGGCCTATCTAAGTCCATATTGTCTGCTGTGACCGGCAGAGGCTTTCCGGTGTTTCCACTGGAGGTCTTTCACTTCACGTCCCACCTGATCCTTTCCTCTGCAGATGGCAGGGAATTGAACCTGGGATCTTCTCCATGCAAATCAGACGATTTTCAAGTGAGACGAGGATGCCTCTTTTGATACCTACCCTGATTTTGCTATGAAAACTGTTGTTATGGTTCAGTTAGGAAATAGCAAAAATATTCGTAAAACTTCCAATCCAGCCATTTGAATGCGTGACTTTTCCACGTGGTTCTATAATGGCCCCAGTTTGCAAATTCCTCTTGCCTCTCAAGCATTCAACATGGAGCTCTCCAGCTGAGTGCAATATTGAATTGGCATGCTGCTAGATGTTATGCTGCATCCCCCCCCGGAGGAAACAGCCTTTGCACAACAAGCATTTGTGCTCTTTGACAAATGACTCTATAAGAAACCCGCATGCCAGTCGCTCACAAAGGACTGAGATCTACAGAAAGATGTAGAATCTGTAGGTTTGACACTGGAAGGTTCAGTTCTTCCCATTTTTATATGTAGCTGATGTATGGCAAGGAAAACCCTGATGGGTAAAGACAGCAGTGTTCAGCCCTCTTTAGATCCAAAATGCAACACAGTAGGTCAAGGACATGAAATTAGCAAAATATAGACTTTTCTCCACTAGAATCAAACATGAGCAAAGAGCTGTGCTTCTTTCTCTCGGGAGTTAATTATATGTTACACACTAGCCTGTGCCACAGTGCCCTGCCACCCCCTTTTTAAAAAAACAATCAGAGCCATTTGGGGGGACAGAAGTGGAGAGCTAAGAAACTGGGCATATAACGGTCAAGCTGAGGGCAGCTCTGACAGGAGGGAGAAAGAGGCGGGGAGGTAAGCTGCAGTGAGATGGGGAAGATGGCCATGTGTGTGCTCCATAATGTGTCATGAGCTTTAGATATAATATTGTCAGGGCTTATCAAAAGTAACAATGGCTCAGTGGTATAGCATTAGCCTGGCACGCAGAAAGCAGGTGACGTGAAGGACCTCTTCCGGAAACCCTGGAGAACCCCTGCTGGTCAGAAGGGACAATACTGACCTCGGCAGACCGATGCCTGGCCCCGTATGAGGCAGCTTTGTGTGCTCCTGTGTGCAAGAACGCTTTGCCAACGCCCAGAATTCATACCAGAAAGAACGCCAGAATTATCTTTAGAAATAGAAAAAAAGTTGGTACACTTTTATCGGACATTTCCAGAGGAAGTAAATCTGCTGCTCAGGGCTGTCCACACAGCTGGAAAACTGCTGCCTGAAAGCCAACCTAGATGTCGATGGCCGCCCTCCGTCTGACTCATGCCCTCCACTGCCATTAAATGGCCAAATTCTTCTCTAAAATGGCATCATCATAATGCTAGTTTGGTCCTGAGATCTGCAGAGCAAGCCTTTCTTGGGCTCAACTGTACCTTATGCTTTCATCCTTCCTTCTCTGATTTATTTTAAACAACTTTTTTTTCTTTTTGCACATTTTGCTACCAGGATTGCTTCAAGGAGAAGAGAAGTGGGGGGGGAGGGAGGGAAACTTTAACCCTTTCCTCCTCACCAGAACCCCCCCCCCCCGCAGCTTCTTGTATCTACCCTAGGGAAAGAATATGGTAGATATAAATTTTCCCATGCAGGGGTACATAAGAAGATAAGAAGAGCCTTGCTGGATCAGAACAGTCATCCATCTAATCCAGCATCCTTTTTCACACACTGGCCAACCAGTTCCTCTTGATAGCCAGCAACAAGACATAGATGCCTCCTGGCACTGGGATTCAGAGGCTAACTGCCTGTGAGCATGGAGGTTCCCGTCAGTCACCACGGCCAGTAGGCCAATAGACCTCTCCTCCATGAATCTGTCTAATTCCCTTTGAAGTTGTCTATGCCAATGGCCATCACTACACCCTCTGGCAGGGAATTCCACATTTTTATCACTCGCTATGTGAAGAAGTATTTCCTTTGGTCCCTCCTGAATCTACTGCCCATCAGCTTCACTGGATGCCCAGGAGTTCTAGTATTTTGGGCGAGGGAGAAAGATTTCTCTTTGTCAATTCTCCTCACCCCTTACATAATTTTATCATGCCCCCCCTTTGTCACATATTTTCTAAACTGAAAAGTCCCCGTCTCTTCAGCCTTTCCTCACAGGGAAGGTTCTTGAAAAACAGTTTGTGGGTAGTTTCCCCCGCTCCTGGCCCGAAAATGGCAGGGGAGGAAAGTTCAACTGTCCACTCTGTCCAAATGCTGTTCTCCTCCTTGATAAAGCCGTCTCGGCGGCGGCTCGATTTGCAAAGAAAGGCAACATTTAAATAAACACAGAAGTGAGAATACATCATAAGTAACTGAGCCCTAATGCTCCTATTTAAACAAGTATTTAGAAAACTTATCTAATTGAGAGATTACACGGATTCTGCTCCATAAAACCAAGTGAAAGTCTGGAGTGATGAATTCAACATTCCTAGAAGGTGAATGGATCACAGAGGGAAATTTTATGAGGGCAGATTAATGGAGAGGAAGGATCTGATCACATTGCTTCTGAATGGTTACTCATATTTTCCTGGGCAGATTAATGGAGAGAAAGGATTTGATCACATTGCTTCTGAATGGTTACTCATACTTTCCTGGGTATGTTGTTCTCTTATGGAAAAGCAAATACATAATAAATAAATCAATTTAAGAGTTTCATTTCTTAAAAATATTGATTTCCTGATCTACATGATCAGGTTGTAAATACTAGCTTACCCTTTGACAGAACTTTAATCTATATCTTCCAAAACCATACTTATTAAATAAAATAAATACTACAGAACTATACAAAGCATTAAATCATCAATCAGAGAATCCTTCCTCCAGAAATAAGTACTTTGTCCCAAGCACTGGGGCAACTATTGGACAATGAACGAGAAGCTGTGGGTTGAATCAAAATTGCCCTGTTCTTTGCCATTCATTGAGACCTTGGGCAATGTCCAAGTTAAAATATCTATATTATTCTACCAAGAGAAGCTTTGTGGTTTGACAATTTTATTTATTATCTGCTTATTCGTTGCTTATAGTTTGTTACACGGTGAGGAACAAGGGGCTTTTCTGCATTCTCATTTTCCTCACTTGTAAGTTCCTTTTGCTTCAGTGAGTTTTTTTTGTTCCACTTGTGTTTTGCTCCCTCTAGTGGTTCATTCGATATTACACTAGTTTATGTCCAGCATATCTCCCCACGCATTTAAACTGCAGTTTTTAAGCCAGACATAAACCAATGTAACATTGAAGCCTCTAGAGGAAGCAAAACACGTACAGAACAGGAAAAAGACCCTGAAGCAACAGGAACTCACAAGCACGGAAAATGAGAATATGGAAAAGCTCAAGGAGTAAATGTGCTTCCTTCTTCATCTCCTGTTCTAGGGGTAGGCCATCTCTTTGTCCTAAGAGCCAATAATCTTGTAGTATCTACCTCAGAAGATGTTTGTATTCCAGCAAACCAAAGGGCATGGGGACAACACAATGGGAGCAAACTATGTCCTGTCAGTGTTGCCAGTGTGCAGATGTTCACATCAGTCTCTTGGGTGGAGAACTAGCCCTATGTGTCAAGCAAACAGGTCTGCTGCGCCAGTGTTTTCCACATATGTTAGGGATTGCCTACCCAGCTGCATATTCTGTTATTTCAAGGGCTCACATCTCAAGAATCTTCAGTAGCACTTCTGTTTCAAAACAGATGGCTGTTCTGCAACACACATCTCCTATGAGGTGAAGCAGAGGACCTCTTCCTCTAATTTATGCAGAATACTCTATAAATAAAAGTACTGCGTAAACTACATACACATTAGTGGTAAAGATCCCGTAGACTAAGTCCAGTTCTGGCAGGTAGAACGTACTCTGTAATTCATTGTAGTAAAATGGAATTTCTCCTGGGCGGGAACAGTTCAAGCGAGCTTTCATGAAGGTGGTCCAGGTATCCTCCAATAAAAATCTGCCTCCAATGTCGTTCTTACACACTCGGGCAGCCCGGGAATAAACTATTTGCCCACAGTCATATTCCATAGCATTCTCTCGGAAGAAGAAGTAGAAGAAGTTTCCAATATCATATGATGATACAAAATTTGGTTCTGAAATACATTTTGGGGGAGAAAACAGCGAGAAAATAACTTTTGCTTTAATTTGATTTTCCCTTAGAAAGGGGAGATTTTTTAAAACAAAACAACAATTCTGACTTTAAGTCCAATTTTTAATTATGACAGTACTTATCTGTGTTCAGGAGGTCAAGAAATTAGACAGGGAGAGCTTTCTCTCTCACATAAAACTAGAACTGAGGGGAACCCAATAACATTGACAGGCAATAAATTCAGGACAGATCGAAGGAACTACTTCCCCAGGCAACCAGTAGTTAAACTGTGGAATTTGCTGTATATCTAGTAATGGTCACTAGGAAGGATGGCTTTAAAAGAGATTAGCCAGTTTCTTTGAGGACAGGTTGATCAATGGCTACCAGCCATGGTGACTTAAGGAAACTTCCATAATCAGGGTCAGCAAACCTCTGAATTCCAGGACTAGCAGGCAACATCATAGGAAGACCTGTTCGCTGGGTCTTCCAGGAAGCCGATTAGCTACTGTAGAAATAGGATGCCAAACTATATGTATCACTAGTCCATCAGATGAACACATGAAGCTGCCTTATACTGAATCAGACCCTTGGTCCATTGAAGTCAGTACTGTCCACTCAGACTGGCAGCAGCTTTCGAGAGTCCTAGGCAGAGGTCTTTCACATCCTCTACTTGTCAGGCTCTCTGCGCATTTTACAGCACACCTGCCATAGAAGGGGGGGGGGGTCCCCTCCCTTTGATGTACCCGGCTTGACACATAGTGGAGCCAAATGTCCCAGAGTCTTACTTGTTTGTTATTCTTGTTTCTTGTTATATAGAGGCTACGTGCCAGGGAGGGGATAGGCAATGGCTAGTTTGGTGGGAGGGGTGTTCGACTGTTAAATCCTGGTGGGCAAACACAGGGCAGTGACTGGGGCCTGGGTTTTATTACTTCTGTTTGAAACCAATATATCTGTAACCTTCCCATGTTCATCTTTAGTTCTAACAAAGGAAGTGTCCAGAGGGTATCTATCAATGATCTCAATAAAGTTAGTTTCTCTCAAACTGGCTGTCATTGAGAACTGATTTAATCCGAATTCTGACACTACCGCCAGATACTGGAAATGCCAGGGATTCGATCTGGGACCTTTTGCATGTCAAGCAGATGCTCTGTCACTGAGCCACAGCCCCTCCTCTCTTATGTTCTTATGTTCATGCAAAATGGTAGACAATGTTTAAAATATCTGAAATACATCCCCCTTGAAAGACCTTTGCTCATCATTCTCACGCGTGCCTTGCAAAAATAGCTAAGAGCTTCTTGCATTTACAGATGTCACAGCTTAATTGCTAACTGTTCCATCTGAACCGGGAGTAGGTGTGGGGTCCTTTGATTCCCAAAGGGGAAATCTTACTGTTACTGAGGATGACATGTGAGAGCGAAGATCATTCACATGAGTGGGAGTGCAGAAAGTTTTTACATTTCTTGCATGTAGACACATATATGAGCCACCCAAGTTACAATTTTAGATTTGAGGGTGACTTCCAATATTAAGCTGCTATGTAGTTAAACAATTATAACAAGAGCATCACTGAAGTATCTTTTTTCTTCTCAACAACACATGTATTCCTTTCCAACTTCTTTCATTCCTGAACAGATTTCGTGCTGGACAGGTGAAAACACTGACACCTATAGGGCAGACTGGACCACATATACTTCCAGGTACACAGAGCAACCGCAAGAATCAAGACCATCACAACTAAGAGAATCCAAATTCCTAACAACTGTTATACACCCACTCAGACACACACATGAACATCTATTCAGTCATGCATAGTTAAAACCCAGCCACACAAACTTGCATACACACAAAGGAACTAACTACAACAAAGTAAACAAACAGATAGATAGATAAAGAAATAAAATAGCTACAAATGTGAGTAACAAGGTCCAGACACCATTTTTTAAAAACCAAAGCAGAGGATTTAGCACAAGGGCAACATTCCTGTTTTCTGAACATCACAGGGAAGAAAAAAATTGGGGAGGCAGGACGGACGGAGATGCCTGTGTTGTGAAAAAGCAGTAGGCAGAGAAAGGGTTTCTCTCCTCTTCTTTCCCTCTGCCATTTCTCTACTCTAAATTTATCCCACCAGGAAATCTGCTTTTCTTTTCACCCACAAAATACAAGGAAAAAGGTATTAGGCATCACGTATGCTTGAGAACAATGCGGAGATAACCTCTCTGTCCCTAACTACACAATGCGCTGGGAGTTCCATGCACAGGGCACCTGGTGTTTTCCTGACGCACGTACCAGGAGTATAGGGGCGTGATTCAAATTGGGACAGAGGGGAAGCCCTGTTCCCCCTGCACTATTTTCCTGATCAAAATTGCCCCATTGTGAGAATGCACATGTACTGGTCTCAGGTGGACATGGGAGTTTCACAGCTGGGCAAATGACACTCCAGGGCCATTTTATTGAGAAAACACCATGGTCCTGATGTGAATCATCCTGCTGTGCACCTGGTAAGTAAGGGTGGTTTTATTTGTTTTTTTAAATGCGGGGCATTCTGTAAATGGGACTCTTGGCACAGGGCACCGTTAGGGTTTCAGGCTCCTGATATGTTCCTGAATGCACAGAGACATTCACAGACCCCAAAGTCTTTTTCTGTCTACTTCTTAAGCATACAAGGCAGCCTTATACTTTGGGGTTTATTGAGCCTCATAGAAACTGAGTCTCAGCAACAATCCAGGATCCAGCCTCGTGTGTTTTTTTAATGTAAGGCTTTCCGCATCCAAAGCCTGTTCTTTGCCACTGAGTCAAGTTCCTTCCTTTACACCCACAATAACTCCGTCCTTATTTATTTTATTCAGAAAATATTTATGTCACACCCCCAAAGTTCTCCTCAGGGCAGCTTAAAAATAAAAGCACCATTAAAAATAACAAAAGCATCATAAATTATCACTACGGGAAAAAAAATACAAGCCATGAAAAACAAGCTGGGGATATATAAACAGCATAAAGATATCACTAAAACAGACCAGAAGCAGACTGTGAAACAGCTAAAAAGGTTTAAAAACCTCAGGTAAAAGCCTGGGTAAACAGAAAGGCATTGGCCTGAAGCCTACAAGACAGCCATGTCAGATAAGCCTCAGGGAAGCAGGCATTCCAAAGGTAAGGTGCCACCATGGAAACAACCTTCTTTATCCAGCTGTCGCTGGCCTCAGCTCTGAAGGGAGGGCCTTGAGAAAGCTGGCCTTGAGAAAGAGACCTTAACCAGCAGGCTGGACAGTACGGGCAGAGAAAGACTTTCTCCTCCACACTCTCCAATCCATCTGGAATTTCAGACTGGAGACCATTGGTGTTGAGGACTAGGAAACCAGTTTTCCATGCAAGGAGAAAAGAAAACATCACAAAAGCCTCAGCCATCTAGATGTTCTTTTCACAAAGCAGCAATGGGACTTCTCCAGCACCGCAAAATGGGGAGGGCTTCCCCAAACTCACCATTGAGCCACTTGGAGTTGTACTGCGCAGTCCGGAGAGGAGGAAGGGCCCCCAAACTACGATAAATAGCAGGATCTCTTCCTGGAAAGTCCATGACGGTCGCTGCGTAGAGCTCGCCAGTATTTGTGAGGAGGGCCGTGGAGTTGTGCTGGGGGCTGTACGGACAGCGGGCCATGCCACTGATCTGATCGTGCGTCTCTTCCAGGTTACTCAACTGTCACCAGGAGGAGAAGGGAATTAACCGTTACAGTCATATTACACCACTCTGTCATTTTTAAGACAGAGGTACAGGTACACACTCACACAAAAAAGTGGCAACAATCCTTTTTGAATGCTGGGGAGTGTATCTGAAATCCAAGGAAAAGCCCCTTGGTTTTGCATATTTTATACCACAGTGATATGTCACGCAGGTAGGGTTGCCAGCCTCCAGGTGGGTGGCTGAAGTCATTTAAAGTGAAATATATATAGATATAGATACAGACAGGGGTCTTTTGTGGGGGGAGCGCACCGGATCACAGCCGGTGTCCCAGGGAGTCTTTCAGGCAGCCAAATGTCAATTTCAGCTCCATTATATCCTATGGGCCATTGAAGTCAAGGGTTAAAACATAGGGTATATTCTGGGGGCTGGAGGGAGGGGGTTTGAGGGAGAGGCTCCAAACTCACAGGGTAGCTGATGGAGCCTCTCCCCAAGATACCCACCAAGTTTCAAGAACATTGGATCAGGGGGTCCAATCCTATGGGCCCCTAAACAGGTTGCCCCTATTCCCTCCACTGTTCTCTATGGTGGGGGGAAAAGTAACTTTTTCCCCCACCATAGAGAACAATGGAGGAATAGGGGCAACCTGTTTGGGGGCTCTCTCTTTCCTTCCCTCTTTCCTCCTTCTGTGGCTCAACTCTCATGAGAAGGCGTTTAAACTTTAAACCCATTCTCTCTTAGCTCCCCCACCCAGACCAGCTGGGGAAGGGAAGGGGAGGCTTTTGAAGATGCCTCCCCCTCCTTTGCTTCCCCTGCTGACATCACTTCCGGTGATGTCAGGGGGCGTGGCATATGCTAATAGCCTAATAGCTCATTAGCATACCATATGCTAATGAGCTCCTGCAGCTGTTTTTCTACGAAAAGACCCCTAGATAGATATAGATATAGATATAGATATAGATATAGATATAGATATAGTTCCAGGAAGAGTCCACTCCATGATGAATGCATGTCAAGTTGGACTATGAAATTATAACACAACAGGAGTGAGACACATTGAAAATGTTGGGACTTTACTTCTCTGTACTATTGTGACTTTATTTTTCTGCATTAATGTTGTTCCTTGTAAGAATACTTAGGTTTCATCCAGTTATACTGATAGTGAACTCAGCATTAAATATTATTTTTACATATATATGTTTCTTGTACACTGGTTCCCCTCCTTTTTTTTGGTAGCCTCCAGGCCTGGAGATCTCCCACTTTTACAACTGACCTCCAGCTGCCAGAGATCAGCTCCCCTGGAGAAAAGGGCTGCTTTGGAGGGTGGACTCTGTGGGATTGGACCCTGCTGAGGCCCCTCCCCAAGCCACGCCCTCTCCCCACCCCCAAAGTCTCCAGGTATTTCCCAACCCAGACCTGGCAACCCTACATGGAGGGGGGAGATCACTAACATGGACTCAAATCATGTTGTACAGTATCTCTCTTAATGGCCATCTGTGCATCAGACTGAAACAACAGGATATGAAGATGCATTCAGAATGGAAATTAGAGAAGATCTATGATCAGCTCATCCAATTTTTTACAGTTAAAAGCAGCTAAGGATGCCAACCTCCAGGTGGCACCTGGAGATCTCCCACTATTACAATTGATCTCCAGACAACCAAGATCAGTCCCCCTGGAGAAAATGGCTGCTTTGGAGGGTGGGCACTGTGGCATGATGCCCTGCTGAGGCCCCTCCCCTCCCCTCCCCCAAGCCCCAGCCTCCCCAGGTTCCCCCACCCCACAAAGAAAGCCCAGAGAGGAGACGACTGAGAGGTGATATGAGAACCATCTCCAAGTACTTGAAGAGCTGCCATACAGAGGATGGTGCGCAGTTGTTTTCTGTTGTCCCAGAAGGTCAGATGGGAACCAACAGGTTGAAATTAAATCAGAAGAGTTTTCGGCTAAACATTAGGAAGAACTTCCTGACGGTTAGAGCAGCTCCTCGGTGGAACAGGCTTCCTTGGGAGGTGGTGAGAGGTTCTCTCCTTCTTGGGAGGTTTTCAGACAGAGGCTCGATGGCCACCTGACAGCAATGCTGATTCTGTGAACTTAGGCAGGTCATGAGAAAGGAGGGCAGGAAGGACTGCCTCAGTGCTAAGTTCTCATGGCCATTTTTTATGCTGATGGCCACTTTGGGGTCAGGAAGCAATTTTTCTCCAGGCCAGTTTGGCCAGGGATCCTGGAGGCTTTTTGTCATCTTCTGGGTGTAGAATAGTGGACACTGCGGGTGTGGAGGGGAAGGCATTTGTGAATTTCCTAAATTATGCAGTGGGTTGGACTAGATGACCCTGGAGGTCCCTTCCAGCTCTATGATTCTATGAAATCTCCAAGTATTTCCCAACACAGAGCTGGCAATCCTAAAAGCAGCTGCAGTGCATGCGGGGAGGGGAAATCAACTTGGGGCTATTTCCCCCACCTCCAGAACAAAACTTTCCCAATCAAAAGGACCTCTTCCCAAAGCCATCATTTGCCAAAAACTAACAGAAAGCACCGTTCACAGAGAGCTCCACAAGAAGCCTCAAATGGCTTGGTTTTCTTTTGTCTTTAATGGCTCCAGAGAACTGTACTTGAGCTAGTCCACAAGGGCCAAGTTCAGAGAAACTTCTAAAACTAGGGACAAGGATTTGTTTTAAACTACAAGGAGTCAAGGGACCTCTTGAGCCCTAGAAGCTAAGAAGGACCAGAGCTGTAGGTTGCTTGAGGCCAGGAATTTATTACACACACACACACACCTCGCTCCAATTTTCCATTCCTAAGGAACAGGAGAAAAAAATCACCTCCGTATAGTGATGCTCTAGGAATTTGCCCCTAAGCTGTATGGTGTAGACCACAGAGAATAAGGGAGGCAGCCTAAAGTGTTACCTGGAAGTGACATCACAGCTGCCCCCCAAATCTCCCAGTATTGGCTGAGGCAGTGTTGGGAGCACTACATATTGGACAAAAGTAAATGACTTTAAAAGAAAATTATAACTGGATTAAAAAAACAAACAAACCTAAAATAGAATTTTAACCTCTTCAATTTCAAGTTTCTTTTTAAAAATTTCACATTTTAAAGTGAAATCTGTTTTTAAAAGACACAGGCATGTTAAAAGTCTACATTTACAATCTCTTGAAACTGAATCCTGACCAACTATCAGTCAGACTTTTTCTAAAAAGTATCATGAGGTAAAATAACCTCCAGGGTTAAGTACTGTAAATGACACAAAGAATTGCTTATGTTTGTCTTCCTACTGGACCCAGGAACTCAGGTCCAAAAAGGGGACAGCCTGGCTCATCCACAGATATGTCCAGATGACCTCCTGTCTTATGCCCTGAGCTCTGCCGTGTGTCCAGGTCCCAGCTATGAATATTTATGACTCTGCTAACCTGAAAGAGCTGGCCTTGACTCTCCACTCTGAGAAACAAAAATGCTCAGCAAGCCCCTCTCCCCATCCCTGTGGCTGTGGGCAGATCAGCAATGAGAAAGCGCGGAGAATGGTATCAGGCACGTAAAACTGGGAAAAGAGCTGATAGCGAAAGCAATAGGGATCATTTCCACTCAGAATTAGTCCTCAAGCAAACCCTCACTACGATTTTATCTGGAAAGTTTCAACACAGGGAGCTGAATGAGCATTACCATGTTACTAGTTTCCACATACTTCTTGTTATCTAAGCAGGATTTTTTAAGCTGACCGTGTAACTTAGCCCAGGCCCTGTTTTCTCTGTTAACTTTTTATTGATTTATTTATATTCATTAAAACATTTATAAATCTTCCCACCCTCAGGGCTGCCAGGTCTCCCACCTCCTCCCGGCAGCCCCCACTTCCCACTGCCACTCCATCTGCTTGCAGGAGAAAATCTAACCGAAACATCACATTGGCGCAATGTCACTTCTGGGGAAAACCTGGAAGTGACATCACACCTCTCTAGGAATTGCAAAGGTACTCTATGGTTTTACCATACTGTTTCTGGGAGTGACATCCCACCATCCCACCAATAGCACCCCACCCCACGTCCACGCCCCCTGGCCTCCTCCAGGTGTCAGCCACAGGCTGGGAACACTACCCATCATCAACACGTGCTGGATGCAATTCAGAAAAGCCCACTAAGAAAGCAACAGAGATGCTAGAACCACAGAATAGCCCAGCTATATGAAACAGTCATTACAAACCACGCATCTGCCCTCTGCAGCATACAAACCCAAAGGACAATTGAACACCATGGCTTTACAAGGTTTACAAAACCAGGCCAGTGAGTGAGGGCCTTCCTTCCTTCTTCAGGGAGAGCATTCTGAAGGCCTGGCATCAGCCAAAAACAAGGCCCAGCAATGGTGGGCCAGATCAATTTTATACTAATACAACTATCACATTTTCCTCCAAATAATCCTGGGGGTTATACTCTGATGAAAGTGTTGAGACATTTCTGTTCTCCATCTATGGAGTGTGCACATAGAGACAAACAGTGCCCAGAAAGGATCAGCTTAACTCTTTAGCATGACTGTGTTCATACTCTTACCGTCCGGTTAGTGCAAATGGGTGTAAAAGCGTTTGTTCCACATGCAAAGAGCCGGTCCCCTCCAACAAGGAGAACACGAATATAATTCTGGCACTCTTCCTGCCATAGAAAGATAAGACAAAAAAAACACCTCAAAATCATCAGCTTTCATGAACAGGATACGCTAAGCGAAATGTGACCTGCTCTTTGGTACTGTCCTTCCAATCCAGTATGTGACTGCACATGAAAAATCAGGACAAACAATCACAAATATATTTACTGGCCTGAGCAAACAGATTAAATGTATAACTAATTCTTAGTGACAGCAAAGGAGTCTGTCAGTCCTTTGGGCAATGTTTCCCCACATCAGTTTATATACCAGTTGTGCATCTACTAGACCAACCGTGGCAGGGCACATCACCGTAAAAACAAGAATTTTGTCAAAAATAATATTTTTGTTCCACCTACCATGTTCTCTACTTAATTTTCTGGGGAACTTCACCTTAAATTCCTCAAGCTCTTTAAATATTTACATTTTGGGGCTGTACTTTGGAATCCCCCATCCCTTCTTCCAAACGCTTGTTCCCCAAAGGCTGACCATTCCCACGGGCCACATGAACTCAACCAACACAGGCCCGTTCCACTGTGAAAACTGTGCAAACTTTTCAGGACTGATGCATTCCATCTTTTTGCATTGTCTGCTGGAATTCTGCAACTCCTCAAGGGTAATTACTAGAGGCAACAGACACACTTTACGGGACTTAACTCACGTAAAACGCTCTACAAATAATGGACTCCAAGTGGTCATGCAGGCAGGAAAAAGATCCGCCCAGGAGATGCTGCGAGCACGATCTGGTTTCTCCCTTGCAACTCATACTGCCATCCTACACACACTGCCATTGGGGTAGGTCCCCCTGAACTGACCAGAGCTCTTTTCGAAGCACAAACATGAGAATGAGCTGGTAGTTCCAATTTCCCATGCAGACCCTAGGCACATAACTCACCTTTGATTTGCCTTTACTGTAACATGCTTTCTTAGTAGCTTCGTCACATTGCCACTCCACACCCTAAAGCAGGAAAAAAAAACATTATTAGTGGGCAAAGACAAGTAAAAACCACAGATTGTAGCAGGAAGATCATGAAGTCTCAATGAAATCAAAACACATTTGGTCTCATTCCTAGTTTGAAATTGTTCATCTGTAAATGCTTTTCATGTTTTTCACATTACAATTAAATATGATGGTACCTGTGAGTTTTGTTACGGTTATGAACCCTCGTGAGGACTTGCAAAAGGCCATGAGCATGGGAAGGTGACTGCTAAAGTTGGTGGCACACCAGAAAGAAATCTGCTACTCTGTGGCTCAAAAACAACCCCAAATGGGTAGCAGATTTGTGCTCAGAAACAAACTGGAACTTAGTGCAGATAGGCCAAGATGGGAGTGATTTTGTCCCTACAACCCACTCCAGTTAGCATCTGGGCTGCAGCATTCTCTACCGACCAAAGTTTCCAAACTCTTCTCAAGGGCAGCTCCATGTAAAATACATTGCAGTAATCTAATCTGGATGTCAGCAGGGCAAGGCAACACAGTGGCCAGAACTTTTCTGCCTAGGAAAGGCCTCAGCTGGTTCACCAGTCGAAGCTGGCGAAAGACACTCTGGGCCCACGGCTGCCACCTCCTTCTCCAGCAGTGAGCCTGGATCCAAAAGCACCCTCAGATCACAGACCAAGAGGAGAGCAGAACAGGGGACATTTTAAACCCTGGCTCATGCCCACCCCACCTTGCCTGCCGGAGTTAACTTCAAAAGCCGTCTTCGGTCCATGGTCCCATCCCTTTGGGGTCCGCTTGATTTGCACACATCAGCAGATGACAAGGCTGTTGACTCACAGATTGCTGCAAGTCAAGCTACTGTTGAAGGAGCACAGGCCACTTGTCTGCACGTTTATTTGCCTTTCCTACAAGAGGTCTACACAGACCCCATCGGCTTTTGTTAAGTACTGTCTCAACTTTCCATTCCCCTTTACGGAGCATCTTTCAATTGCATACTGGTACAATGTTATTTTACTTATGAATCATAACATTCCAGACACCAAAAGACATGAGAGAGAGAAAGAGACTCATCCCACGCAGAATAGTGACATCACTCTACTTCAAAGGGTTCTTCCCCTTGATGAATGCAGGGATTAAGTGGGAGTCGAGGTCATCAATTCTTTGTCTGCTGATGGACCAGTTTCCATGGAGACATCCCTGAAAAGCCTTGCTGTCAGTAGAGACTCTGGCAGGACAGTGGAGAGACAAGCTTTTTGCTTCCTAAGCATGATCTGCTAATCTTACAATCTTTTAAAGTTTTTCACCTGACTAGTACAAACCCAGGGGAGCCCAGAGCAATCGGCTTTACAGGCGCATCGGAAACCCGAGGGCAGGCAATGAAATGGGAGCCAAAGTCATTCTATTGTTAAATATTTATGTTGCCTTTTTTTAAAAAGAGCAAAAACTTGAGAATTAGGTGCTTCTGTATGTTAGGGGGAGGAGCTATAGCTACCACAAATGAAGTAATAGGCTGAGGGTTGGTTTCAACCCGGGGAACAGCTCAAAGACACACTCAACAATGAAACCTTGTTTGCGTCATGACAATGTTGAGAACTCCTATCATGCAGCCCTCTTGTTACACATGCCCATAGGGTTGCCAGATCCAGGCTGGGGAACTCCTGGATATTTGAGGATGGAGCCTAGAGGGACCTCAATGGGGCACAATGCCACAGAGTCCACCTTCCAAAACAGTCATTTTATGCAGGAAAACTGGTCTCCTGTAGTCTGGAGATAAACTGTAATTCTGGGGGATCTCTAGGTCCCACTTGGAGGCTGGTAACCCTACATGCCCACCATTTTGTGTGAATATTGCATAGGGTTGCCAGTCTCCAGATAGTGGCCAGAGATCTCCTGGGATTGTAACTGATCTCCAAGTGAAAGAGATCAGTTCTCCTGTAAAAAATGGCCCACCCAAGTCTTTCTCCTCCCCAATCCTCGCCCTCCTCAGGCTCCACCTCCAAAATCCCCAGGTGTTTCCCAACCCAGAGATAGGGTTGCCAGGTCCCCCCTGTCAGACTCTTGAACAAACTTACTCCCAACAATACTCTCTTGGCAGTTATTTGTTTATCGAGAGATTAAGATGTGTCAAGCTGAGACATTTCATGTCAGAACTGCCCCTATAGGCAACAATTCTGGTATTATACATAGTTCAAACAGGCCCCCCCACATCCAGTCCAATCCCACCACCACATCCAGCCTGCCAAAATCTACTGTGCACCATTAGCCCTCCCCAGCACCTGCAAGCTTAATATCTAGCAGTGTCTGGTGTCCAAGGTCAAGCACGCATTCTTCCCCAGAGAAAGGAGGCCCTGTTTAACGTAGTTACAAGCTGGCATGACTCATAGGAAAGCACTCTCTGCACCCATACACTCACTAGTGCACAGACTCTCCCCTTCCCAGCCAGAATGACAAAGGACAACAGACATACAGAAATAAAGTAAATTCAGAACTTCATGGCAAATGAGACCTAAGTTTGACACACCCTGGCCACTGGCGAGGGATGGGGGAGTAGGGTTGCCAGATCCGGGTTGGGAAACTCCCAGAGATTAGGGAATGGAGCCTGGGGAGGAGAGAGACCTCAGTGAGGTACAATGTGATAGAGTTCACCCTCCAAAGCAGCCATTTTCTCCAGGGCAACAGATCTCTGAAGATGAACTATAATTCCAGAGGATCCTCAGGTTCTACCTGGATGCTGGCATCCCTACCTGGAGCTGGCAACTGTAATAGTGCAGTGTGTATAATTATTTTCCTGATTTAGAATTGGTACATGAGACAGAACCACCGAACTTCTTTCTGTTCACCTCTGCCTTTTGGAGAACCCACTCTACGTCAACCAGCTTGCAAAAGAACCCCTGAATCTGCTGTAGAAATTCTGTGCTTGGAAACTCATTCTGGGGTGTATTCTAGGATCCAGTCACTCTCTAGGTTTCATGCAGGAGATGTGAGGTGTATCCAAACAGAGGCCTTAAAAAAAACAAAAAACCTCTGATGCAGCCATCAGGAGCTCTGATCTTGATCAAAGGAAGAGGATGGTCATTTCCTCAGGTCACAATTACCCTGGACCTACTTTTCTCCTGCAGCAAGAAAGAGACATAGACCCAGTAAAAGTACAAACCAGAATCAATCAATGGCTTTCCGCATGGCCTTTCCCCCCTGTGGTTTCTGGCCAGTGTTCCCTCTAAGCTGAGTAAGTGTAAGCTAGCTCACAGTTTTTTAGCCTCCAGCTCACACATTTTTGTCTTAGCTCAGGAAGGATGGCTCCAGAGAAAACTAATTGATGGAGTAGCCCAGTCGCTCACTCACAACTTGTTATGTACCAAGGGAGACGACGCACGTGGTCGGGCTCGCACATGGCCATGCGGACAAGCCAAGCTTCGAATCCCAAAGACAATAGAAGAGAAGGATCCGAGAACTTGCCTATCAGCCATCCCGGATCCTAATAGAGAACCAATAGGGGGAGTTGTTTGTAAATAAATCAATCACTGGTGTGTGTGTGTGTGTGTTTGTGTGTGTGTGTGTGTTTGTGTGTTTGAAAAGGGGAATATAAGCGGGCCATGTGCCACACTAGTCATCTCAAGTTCTCCTGTGCACTAATAAGGTATGAGCTGAAATCACTCTTCAATGCATCAGTCTCAGTACGTTATACAGCTTTAATGCCAGTAGCTCACAAAGTAGAATTTTTGCTCACAAGACTCCACAGCTTAGAGGGAGCATTGGTTCTGGCCCCATTCTGCTTCAGTTTATCCCGACTTCTGCATGCATTTTTGTGCCTTTAGTTTTCACTTCGGGGTTTTTGTTTTGTTTTATTTTGTTTTCTGACTTTTTTGAGACCATTTTGACCCTGATCTTTTTCTGGAAGCCAGTTCTGAGTCACCTTTTTCCTCATGCATAATGTTTCTGTCAGTTTTCTTTCCCCTGCCCACTCCCATACACATCCAGTCCACAGTTCAATGATTGGATTGTTGTCATTGTCAAAACAACCCCCTCTCCTCCCCATGAACCCTGAAGATGAGTGGTTTCATTTTCAATTCTTTTTTAAAAAATACGACCCTTACATCAACATATCACGTGAGTGTGTTATACCGATATATTGATATCAGTGTTCCCATGCGCTCATCTCTCCGCCCCCTCACACATACACCAATTTATTATTAGCTGGTTTTTTGAATTCTCAGGTTTCATTTTTAAAAAACATTAGTCCCTCCTATTGCAGAGATATGCCGTTTCCCTTCTCTTTCCTCCAGGCTTACCGTTGTTGTTGTTTTTTTTAAATGAAAACTGGCAATTCAAAGAACCTGCTAATTTTTTCATTACAACAGTATCTCTCCTATATTATAAGAGCAATTTGGAGTGGCAGATTCCATGCGCTCCCTCAGCCATTTGCCTGTCAGCTGCCACGCAAGACTACTTCCGTGCCATTGGCTGGGTGCTGGGTCTGCTCCTCTTCCCACCCTCCCCGCAGCCGCGGGAAGCCGAGCAAGCCAGTGGAAGGAGAGGTGGTTTAAACTGCCTCCCCTTCCCTGTCAGAGCCCGCTTGCTCACCCTCCCTGCACAAGGGGCAGGGAGGAAACGACCCCAGCTGTCTTGGCTGGCGGGGGACTCAAGCAGCGGGGGGGGGAGAGACGGGGCCTGCAGCCGCCAGGCCAAGCTAGCACCCATTGCATATATGGCAACAATGGGCCTTCTTCCTAGTATTGATATAATAACATTTTAGTGCCAATTTTTTAAAAAATGCAAAAGCCCTGGTGGGGGGTTAACTATTTCTGGCATCAGAAAAAAGCAGCACAGTCTTAAACAGACACAGCACCACACAGGGGTCTTTTTTTGGGGGGGAGCGCACTGGAGTGCAGCTCCAGAGCTCAGGAGCCAAGCCCCGCCCCCAGCTGGCATCCCGGAGAGTCTTTCAGGCAGCCAAATGTCAATTTCAGCTGCATTATATCCTATGGGCCATTGAAGTCAATGGTGAAAACATAGGGTGTATTCTGGGGGCTGGAGGGGAGGGGTTTGAGGGAGAGGCTCCAAAATCACAGGGTAGCTGGTGGGGCCTCTCCCCAAAATACCCACCAAGTTTCAAGAACATTGGATCAGGGGTTCCAATTCTATGGGCCCCCAAACAGGTTGCCCCTATTCCTTCCATTGTTCTCTATGGTGGGAAAAAAGTAAGTCTCTTTCTTTCCCGCTTTCCTTCCTTCTTTCCTTCTCCCTACTCTCTCTCTTTCCTTACCTCTTTCCTCCTTCTGTGGCCCAACTCTCATGAGGAGGAATTTAAACTTTAAACCTCTTCTCTCTTAGCTCCCCCACCCAGACCAGCTGGTGAAGGGAAGGGGAGGCTTTTGAAGATGCCTCCCTCCCCCTTTGCTTCTCCTTCTGACATCACTTCCGGTGATGTCAGGGGGCGTGGCATATGCTAATAGCCTAATAGCTCATTAGCATGTCATATGCTAATGAGCTCCTGCAGCTGTTTTTCTACGAAAAGACCCCTGGCACCACATATGGTTCATAAACAGGGTGGTGGTGGAGATGGTCCCCTTTTAGGCTTCCCCATGCAAAGACAGGCAGGCATGGGGGGAACTTTCATCTATCCTCCCCAACAGCCAGCTGCAGGCCTCCCCTGGGAATGTTACCCTCTCCTCCAGCAAGGCCTTTGGTTTGTTAGTGGAGCCTCCCCCCTTTTCTCTTTGTCCCTAAAGGTAAAGGTAAAGGTTCCCCTGCTCGAAAGCCAGTCGAATCCGACTCTAGGGTTGCGGTGCTCATCTCCGTTTCAAAGCCGAAGAGCCAGCGCTGTCCAAAGACGTTTCCGTGGTCATGTGGCCGGCATGACTAAACACCAAGGCGCACGGAACGCTGTTACCTTCCCACCGAAGTGGTACCTATTTATCTACTTGCAATTTCTTGCTTTCGAACTGCTAGGTTGGCAGGAGCTGGAACTAGAGACAGGAGCTCACCCTGTCATGCGGCACTCACGGGTCTTGAACTGCTGAACTACTGACCTTCCACAGCCTGCAGTTCAGCATCTTAACCACTTGAGCCACCGCAGCTCCCCCACTCTTTGTACCTAAGCACGTGTTTATTTTCAATCTTTTTTTAAAAAAATGCTGCCATGATAGCAATCTACAGATATAAACATGCACAAAAAATAAAAACGAGGGAGCAGCAATGCCACTCAGGATGCCACCAATGACAACAACACCCTCCCCTGAAAACCCCGATTATTTAAGGCATGTGTGGAAGAAAACAAACTGACCCCAGAGGGCGTGCTGGCACGTGGAAGAGCCCTGCCCAAACCAATTCTAGTGCTTGTGGGTCAACCACCAAGAACACCAGGAGTGCCCCGAGTGCGCAGAAGAGCCCCGTGTGCCTCCCTCACCATGGCCTAGTTTGACCCTCCCCCTCCACAGCGAGAGCTGCTCAGGCCTGCTCAGCCTCCCCCCACTGTCCTGCACAAAAGTTATCAGACTGGCCGTGCACCAACACTCCCCCAGCCCTGGGCTAGATCTCAGGGGAGGAGAGGTAATGGACGGGTAATCTTCCTTCAGGAAAGCCTGTCTACTACTATTGATTTCCCCATTAAGAAACTTCTGCCAAGTTTTCAGGCAATTCCAAGGCTCTCCGGAACAGTGTCTGAAAAGCCCATTAAGACAGGGAGATGGGGTCATCAGTCGACAGTTGGTTTGGGGCCAAGGACACCCCAGTTAGCTCCTGACTAGGTTTCCTGCTCACCCAAGGCACTTCTGGACAGGGGACAGAAAGCATTTCTTCAGAGGGTGGGACGCCCCCCCCCACCTCGGTATGGCATAAAAAACTCCTTGTATTGGGATGACATGCAGCAAGTTTCAAACACATTCCACAGAACTGTGCAGGGCAAACATGAATTAAAAGCCAGCGGGGAATAGTTAGTGCCTTTTTGGCAAGTGTGAAAGTACCAGCACTTGCTTTAGAAAACTGTTTCTCCCCAATCCCCAGAGGGTTTGAAATTCCGACAGATCGGGTGAAGGCAGGCACAGAAGACAAAGAGTCCTTCGGAAAGTTCCAAGTCACTTCAGAAGGGAATGGAAGAACAAAGCCAGCAGAGCAAAGAGGGAGGGTACCCACAAGAAAATGATAAAGGCCAGCATGAAAAGCTACAAACACCACGAAAGCTGCCATCTCCTCCTGCTCATTCCCTTGATGTTGTCTTGGAAGATGAAATGGGATGGATCCAGAATAAAATTTCCCTTAGTGGAATGGAACTTTCTCTGGCTCCCCTGCTCACGGCAGCCCACTGCTCTCCGCAAAATGTTGCTGTCGGGGGACAGAGGACCCTCAAGGGTTACATCCAGGGGCACTGCAGCAGAAATGGGGAAGTGGTGGAAACTGCTGCTTTTAGACTGGATCTAGCCCAACACTTGTAGCATTCCCTGCTCCTACTAGTGGCAGCCAATAAAGAGCGGGGTGGGGGCCTTACATCACACGTTTTGTAGTCCTACCTGTTATTATGTATGCCACCCTTCCTTGAACAGTGAGAAGTGCATGTGTTTTATTAGGGTTCCGATGGGGATCCAAAGCAGTTCACATAATTCTCCTCTCCTCCATTTTATTCTGGCCTGAGGTCACCCAGTGAGCTCCCATGACAGAGAGGGGGTTTCAAACCTGGGTCTCCTGAGATCTTAGTGTGACACTCTAACCTTTTGGCAGTGCTTACCCGGAATGCTTCCTTCTGGAGGAGAGCACACTGGTAGGGTTGCCATTCCCCTGATGGGGGCAGGGGTTCCCCTGCTTTTGGGGTCCCCAATTTGCTGACGGCCAGCTGGCTGCTTGGGGAGCCCCGCCCCCAAAGAGCCCCATCATGCCCGACATGCTCGGCGTGATGACATCACCCAGAGGCGACATCATCGCACCATTCACATCTTGCATATGGGTTAAATCTCTGTAGTGACCATAGAGGGGTTTTTTTTGCCCAAATACTAGAGCGTCCCCTGCACAACATGCCTGGCATGATGATGTCACTTCCAGGTGATGTCATTGTGGTGCACGCAAAGCGCACATGCCAGAAGATCCCAGGACCAGGCAGGAGCACCCCCGCCAGCAACCAGGTAAGACCTGGCAACTCCACACACTGGACACCTCTGGCATTTCTGTAGCATTTGCCTCATTGCCAAATATAAAGAGGAAGGCAATTTACTCCTACAGGGCAACAGGTCCATCACCCCACATCAGATCCTACAAAATGAGGTCATGCACCCCTAAAAGAGCTGTCGCCAACTCACAATAATGTCTGCCTGCTTCTGTATCTTGCCCTGAATTTAACTGCTGCTTGTTCACACACAAACACGCTTCATTGGGATATCGCCTGTTTTGGAAGGAGCTGCATTTCCCCAAGGGACAGGTTTGTAGCCTGGGGGTGCTGCTGGACCCAGGCTTCCTGCTGGATGAACAGGTGGCAGTGGTCAGCCGCCTTTCACCAACTTCAGCTGTTTCTGGGGAGGAAAGATCTTTTTGCGGTGGCTGGTGCATGCCCTGGTAATATTTAGACTAGATTACTGCAATGTGCTCTGTTTGGGGCTGCCCTGGAAGACTGTCTGAAAGCTACAATTGGTACAGAATGCTGCAGCCAGAATATTGACTGGAGTGGGTCACAGGGACCACATCATTTCAGCTTTGGCCAATATACACTGGCTCTCAGTTTGCTTCCAGGCCCAATTCAAGGTGCTGGTACTGAGGCTAGATAGGCTGCAATTCAAGAAAGGGCCTTCTCAGCCACAGCACTGGAACTCTGGAACTCCCTCCTCAAGGAGAGTCGTCTGTCTCCTTCTACTGTTGTCTGCTGCCAGTGTGTGAAGTCTTTCTTATTTGGTTTGGTGTTCCCTCATCAATCTTATTGGCCCTCTTCCCTGGTTGTGTTTGTGTGTGTGTGTGTGTGTATGTTTTACTGAATTTGTTTAAATATTTGGCATATACTTCATTTTCAATGCTGTTTAATGTCTCAAATATTTTAATGTTTGAAGCCTTGGGGCCTTATTTGGGTAGAAAGGCAGCATAGACATGTTTTCAATAAATAAATAAATTTCAGCCCCTTCCCCTCATCTGGGTGGGGCAGGTCTCATCCTGTAAGCCCAGATGGGTGCTTGGGCATTTCCTAAAACTGTAGACCCACCTGAGTGACATCTAATGTTTGTCCAGAAAGATGACCATTCCATGGTCATGAGTTCCAACTCCTCTCAACCATACCATCTTAAGCCGAGTCCAAAGTTATATTCAGTTACAGCAAACGATTGTTCCAAGCTCACAACAATATCTCCAGACTACAGAAATCAGTTCTGCCGCAGAAAATGGATGTTCTGGAGGGTGGACTCTGTGGCTCTGTACCCCACTGAGGCACCTCTCCTTCCCAGGCTCTATGAAGAATTGGCTCCACGAGGCTGGCCTGAGCGGGAAATGATGGATCAACAGAGTATACTTTTGGCCTAAAGAGGCATATACTCTGCCAGGTCTAGAAAAGTGGTGTTGAGCTGGCTAGCAAGTAATGGAGATCAATAATTTCAACTTGAGTGTTAATGGAGCCAACGAGAAATGACTGCCAGAAACAACAAGAAAAAAGAAGCGAAATAAGATGGATTAAAAAATTTCTGAAGAGACATACCAGCACAGAGGAGGAAGCAGCACTCAAAATTTGGATTTTTGAAGAAGACGGCGGCCCGGGGGAAGGAAGTGACGGAACGGGAGGCACTAAAGTTCAAAGGACTTAATGATAATTGGAGAGACTTAAAAAGGAATTTGTTCGTGTAACATCTGAAAAGATTGGATTTAACCCCAGTGGACTTTACTAACTTTACTAACAGAATTGATTTGGACTTGGTAAAGCTGAAAAGAAGATCTTTCAACCGTGATGGATGCCGACAATAGGAAGAAATAAAACTAACCCTTACTAACAGAAAAAAAAACTCACTCCGCTCTTTTTTCTTTTCCCATCTGTCTACCCTACCCTTTTCTTATAAAAAATAAAATTCTCTCCTTTTTAGGAGAGTTATTTCAAAAAAAAAAAAGATATACTTTTCCTATGATACTGCTTTCCAGTATTTCCTACAACAGTGGTCGGATTTTAGGAGTAAACTCTACAGAGATATTGACCTGCCAGTTGCCGAATGCCAGCACTCTGGTTGTCTTGTTGCTGGTGCTTGGGAGTGTGCGGCTAAGAATTGCAGGATGTGCTCCTTTAGCATTTTTGAGTTCCTTAACCTGGAGCTGGCAACCCTAACCCTGCGCCCTCCACCAGTGGCCGGGGGGGGGGGGGCTGGCAACCCTAGGTGATGGGCTGTCTTCATTCAAATAAAAGGGCTTCTTTTCTTTTGATCCTCCCCACTTTTCCCTGGAGAAGGAGCCTGTAAACAGGACCCATGGATCAGCTATGAGGCAGTGGGGGCTAGAGAATCCCTCCCTTGGACTTTTTCATGTGTGCATGCGTGTGTGTTTATACCCCCTCCACACACACACATCGGTTGTCTGCTTTTACGAGCATGCTCGGAGGACCCATCCCAGGCTGTTCTGAAGAATACAAGGCCTCCCTGTTCTTCTCCAACTAAGTTAAGAACAACTGGATCAGACCAGTGAGAGTCCATCTAGTCCAGCGTCTCACGCAGTGCCCAACCAGTTCCTCGGGATGCACGTCTCAAGGGAGTGAACAAACATGTGGACAAGGGGGACCCAATAGATATTATTTACCTTGACTTCCAGAAAGCTTTTGATACAGTTCCTCATCAAAGGCTCCTAAGTAAGCTCGATAGTCATGGGATAAAAGGACAAGTCCTTTTGTGGATCAAAAACTGGCTTATAGATAGGAAACAGAGAGTGAGTATAAATGGGAAACTTTCTCAGTGGAGGGTGGTAAGCAGTGGGGTACCACAGGGATCAGTACTCGGTCCGCTGCTTTTTAACTTGTTTATTAATGATTTGGAATTGGGAGTAAGCAGTGAAGTGGCTAAATTTGCAGATGACATGAAGTTGTTCAGGGTGGTGAAAACCAGGGAGGATTGTGAGGCACTCCAAAGGGATCTGTTGAGGATGGGTGAGTGGGCGTCAACGTGGCAAATGGGGTTCAATGTGGCCAAGTGAAGAGTGATGCACATTGGAGCCAAAAATCCTAAATATAAATACACGTTGATGGGGTCTGAACTGGCAGAGACGGACCAAGAGAGAGATCTTGGAGTCGTAGTGGATAACTCAATGAAAATGTCTAGACAGTGTGTAGCTGCAATAAAGAAGGCCAACGCTATGCTGGGGATTATTAGGAAGGGAATTGAAAACAAATCAGCCAGTATCATCATGCCCCTGTATAAATCATTGGTGCGACCTCATCTGGAATACTGTGTATAGTTCTGGTCACCACATCTCAAAAAGGATATTATAGCATTGGAAAAAGTGCAGAGAAGAGCAACTAAAATGATAAAAGGGTTGGAACACCTTCCCTATGAAGAAAGGTTAAAATGCTTGGGGCTCTTTAGCTTGGAGAAACGACGGCTGAGGGGTGACATGATCGAGGTTTATAAGATTATGAATGGGACTGAGCAGGTTGAGAAAGAAGTACTTTTCTCCCTCTCTCACCATACAAGAACTCGTGGGCACTCCATGAAATTGCTGAGCAGTCGGGTTAGAACAGATAAAAGGAAATACTTCTTCACCCAAAGAGTGATTAACACATGGAATTCACTGCCACAGGAGGTGATGGCAGCTACAAGCATGGACAGTTTCAAGAGGGAATTAGATAAATATATGGAGCAGAAGTCCATCAGTGGCTATTAGCCACAGGGTATAGATGGGAGCTCTCAGTCTGGGGCAGGTGATGCACTCTATTCTTGGTGCTGGAGAGGGCAGCAGTGGGAGGGCTTCTAGTGTCCTGGCCCCACTGCTGGACCTCCTGATGGCACGTGGTATATTTTGGCCGCTGTGTGACAGAGTGTTGGACTAGATGGGCCATTGGCCTGATTCAACATTGGCTTCTCTTATGTTCTTATGGGATGGCCAATAACAGGGCATAGAGGCCGAGGACTTCCCCTGATAAGAACATCAGAAGAGCCCTGCTGGATCAGTACATGGGGAAGGACAAACAGAATTAAGAACATAAGAAGAGCCCTGCTGGATCTGACCTGTGGTCCATGTAGTCCAGCATCCTGTCTGGCGCAGTGGCCAACCAGTTCCTCTGGACAGCCAACAGGGCATAGAGGCCGAGCCTCCATAAGAAGATCAGAAGAGCCCAGCTGGATCAGGCCAGTGGTCCATCTAGTCCAGTCTCCTGTCTTACACATCCGTCAACCAGTTCCTCTGGAGGGCCATTGATGGGGCAATGAGGTTGAGGCCTTCCCCTGATGTTTCCTCCTCCTGGCTCTGGGATTCAGAGGATTAGTGCCTCTGAATGTGGAGGTTCCCCTCAGTCACCACGGCTAGTAGCCACTGACAGACTTGTCCTCCATGAATCTATCTAATCCCCTTTGAAAACTGTTTATTCCTGTGGCCATCACTACATCCTCTGGCAATGGATGTCACATTTTAATCACTCTCTGTGCAAAGTAGCATATAAGAAAGGGTTATGAGACGTGCGCACAAGGCTTGCCTTCTTGGTAAAGGCGGGCACCAAACTGAGGAGCAGGGAGAGAGACTGGGCCCCACGCTGGGGTCCTGGATCCAAAGCAGCCACTGAATCTTACCCGAAACAAGAGGGCCAGTGTGGCGTAGTGTGCTGGGCTAGCATCTCAGAGACCCAGGTTCCAGTCCACACTCTGCCACGGAAGCTTGTCAGGTGACCTTGATTCTTAGCACAACCCAATTGACTGCACTGATGTTGTGAGGGTGAAATGGGAGAGCAGAGGTGAACAACTCAGTAAGCTGCTCTGGGTCCCCACCATGGAGAAAAGTGGGGAATAGAATAATGTGCCCTGAGCAGAATCTGGACAGGCAGAGCACACTGTCGACTTCACAAGGGATCTGGATAGCCCCGGTAAACCCGATCTCATCGGATCTTGGAAGCTAAGTAGGATTGACCCTGGTGGGTATTTGGATGGGAGACCTCCAGAGAATACCAGGGCCCCAGAAGGCCAGAGGCAGGCCATCAAGCCACTGAGCTACTGGATAGGGCGGGGTATAAATCCCAAAATAAATAAAATAAAATAAATAAACTTCTCTGAATGTCCTCCGTGCCCCAGTAGGAATCGCCAGAGGTTGCCATGATTTCCAGGCATAGGCACACATGCACGCACACACATGCAAAGACACCAAAAAAAGTGGGAACACTCAGCAAGTGAGGGGTCCCTAATGGAAAAGCCCACTTCTAATGGTTTATTTATCAAAACATTTCTATACCACCTTTCCTTACTAATACATTTTTCTTTCACCATCTTTGGTGTAAACAAGGGCTGAGTCAAAACCACAACAGCCTGGGTTTCATTTTTACTAAGGTTAAAAAAAACTTTCAAAGTTTCTTGCTTATTTATCTGGCCCTACATTGAAGGGTGACGGTAGAAAACAGCTGTGCATGTCTCAAGTTTATAGATGGGCCCACTGTATAAATCTGTGGTGCAGCCTCATTTGGAATACTGTGTGCAGTTCTGGTCACTGCACCTCAAAAAAGATATTATACCATTGGAAAAGGTGCAGAGAAGGGCAACTAAAATGATTAAGGGGATGGAACAAAGAAGAAAGGTTAAAGAGGTTAAGGCCCTTTAGCTTGGAGAAACGACGATTGAGGGGTGAGATGACAGAGGTTTACAAAATTATGCATGGGATAGAGAAAGTAGAGAAAGAAGACCTTTTCTCCTTTCTCATAATACAAGAACCTGTGGGCACTCAAGGTAATGAATGAGCAGTAGGCATAGAACAGATTAAAGGAAGTACTTCTTCACTCAAAGAGGAATTAGTATGAGGAATTTACTGCCGCAGGAAGTGATGGCGGCTACACGCATAGACAGCTTCAAGAGGAGAATGGATAAACACACTGGGTTCTAGCACCTGCACAGAGACCAACCTCAGAAACTTCTACAGCAATCCTTCAACGCTTTTTGGAAGGCTTTCTTCTCAGCTCCAGGGAGCAGGCAACAACTGCATATGCCTGGAGCTGAGGGGAAATTTGCCTCCCGCTCAGTTCCTACTGCCTTCCGACCGTGTGCTACTGACAAGTTTGATCAACTCAAGGTAAGTGACAGAGAGATGGCAGCAGTGGGGGAGGTGTGGTGGTCATGTGTCACAGCACAGATGACCACTCAAAGATCATCAGTTACAGGTAAGAAACCTGTTTATCTTCTTCGTGGTCTCTGTGCAGTCCCACACATGGGTGATTAGCAAACTGTATCTAGGTAGGATGATGGGTGCTGGCAGCTAACTTACATAGAACAGCCTGCAGAACCAGTAACTGAAAACTCAGGCCAGTTTGCTGTAGAAATGTCAGATATGATAGGATGTCCAGTAAAGGAGCCGACTCAGGGCAAAGTTCATGAGGAGAGGCATAAGAAGAGAATCTCTTTCACTTCAACTGGTAAGGATCTGGGTAGATGGCTTCCAAGCATTAAGCAATATGTTGCCAATCTCAGGAAGAAAATTCAAGGCAATATGCACCATGTGTTTAGATTGAGGAAGGTTGGGTTATGATGAAGGACCCACTCATGCTATTGAGACAGGAGATCCCAGACCCTGGGAAAGGGATAATAAAGACCTCTGGATAGTTGAAGCATATGCGTAAACCAGGGCTGCCTGGGCTACCACAGAGTAAGCAGAATGAAGGACATGTGGTTGTGCACAATCTTCTGCAGGACTCTCGAAATCAGGGGGTACGACCGAAACATGTAGAAAAGAGTCCTGTTCCTATGATGGAGGAAGGCATCTCTGAGAGAACTGCCCATCGGTGGACCCCTGGCATAGAACACCAGATGCTTCGTGTTGGCACCAGTGGTGAAGGTGTCCACTTTGGGGCAATTTAATTTCTGGAAAATTGGTATCATGTAAGTCTTGTTGAATTGGCCAGATTCAGATCTTTGGCTTGCATGTTTTGTAGCCCAGAAATGTGAACTGCCATCAATGAGATGTTCTGAAGCAGGTACCAATTTCAAAGGATGATCTCCGATTTGCAAAGTGTGGCAGAGGCAGTGCTCCCTTGCTTGTTTATGTAATACAGAGTCGCCACATTAAATAACAAATAAAACAGAAGTGGCAACCATGTCATGTAGTGCTCTTAATTCCCTATTCCTCTGCAGTCATCCCAGTATGTGATCTCCAGGGGTCTTTTCATAGAAAAAGAGCTGCAGGACCCCATTAGCATATGGTATGCTAATGAGCTACTAGGCTATTAACATATGCCATGCCCCCTGACATCACCAGAAGTGATGTCAGAAGGGGAAGCAAAACCTCCCCTTCCCTTCCCCAGCTGGCCTAGAGTTGAGCCACAGAAGGAGGAAAGAGGGAAGGAAAGAGAGAGAGTAGAGAGAAGGAAAGAAGGAAGGAAAGAGGGAAAGAAAGAGAAGGGAAGAAGGAGGGAAACAGGGAAAGGAGGAAAAAAGAGAAGAGAAGAAGGCAGGAAAGAAAGAAAGAGAGAAGGGAAGAAGGAGGGAAAGAGGAAAAGGAGAGAAGAAAAGGAGGTAATGAAAGAAATTCGGTGGCAATTCGGCCCCATTATATCCTATGCGCCATTGAAGTCAATGGCGAAAACATAACTATGCCACTAACTAACACTGGCTAATGCACAGGCAGGTCACCTAGAGATGAAAAAGAGGAAATAGAAGGCACTTCATGACATGGTTGCCACTTCTGTGCAGCAATATGAGTAGGTAGAACAAACTTAATTACCTAAAGAGTTTGGCTAATTTGCAATGAAGAATTATATCTGAATTATTGTTGTTATTAAATTATTGTTATTATTGTTGTTACTAAATGTTGTTGTTAAATAATTGTTGCTTTTAATATTAGGTTTAGGTAGTCTTTTGACATGGTCACTGGGTGTACCACACTGTATTTGTTAAAATACAAGTAAAAGGAAATTGAGCTAGGAAACCAACTTATTTTTAATGTTATCTTATGGTTTTGTTCTCTTATGGTTTTAATTTTTAATAACAAAATAAGTAAATAATATTAATTATTTGAAGAATTTTAAGCCATATAGTTGTTCAAAAGCAGTGTATACTAGACAGTCCATACATAATTTAACATCTTTCTGTCTTTAGAAATTATTTCATACCAACATTGCAAAGGTTGACAAATGGTAAATTAATAAATTTAAAGTATTTAATTTTATTGAAATATATTTCTATATAGGGTTTAATTTCTGTTGTTATTGTTTTTCCTTCTTAATAAAGTTCATTGATAACAAAATGGTGACTTTTAATTCCTACATTTTCCCTTTCAAGCCTTTACATTCAAGAGCTTTAAAGCCCTCTTCATACTTTTTTGTCTAGTAATGAAGTAATTTACTAATAATATAGCAAAATTATTATTTGACTAGGAATAAGGCCCATTGTGGAAATAAATATAATGAGCGCTAGAAAGAGGCTCTGGGTGGGTGCCCTGGCCTTGGGCACTCAGCGTCAATTTGACCTCAGCAGCGTACAATGACACAGAGTCCACCGTTTTCTCCAGGTGAATTGATCTCTGCCATCTGAAGAGCAGCTGTAATTCTGAGTGATTTCCAGCCCTCCCCCAGGAGCATATGGCTGGTTTGGAGGGTGAAGTCTATGGCTTTATACCTGTTTGAGGTCCCACTCCTCCTCAAACCCCACCCTCTCCAGGCTCCACCCCTCAAATATCTCAGCAGGGTATAAGGACACAGAGTCCACCATTTTCTCCAGGGGAACTGATCTCTGCCATCTGGAGAACAGTTGTAATTCTGAGTGATCTGTAGCCCTCACCCGGAGGTTGGCAAAAATGGCTCCCCAGGAGGAAAAGTACAGTCTTTTTCTGCAGTGGGGACCAAAGCAGCTTACATCATTCTCCTCTCCCCCTTTTGATCTGCACAACAACCCTGCGAGGTAGGTTAGGCTGAAAGTCTGACTGGTCCAAAATCACCCATTCAGCTTCCAGAGCAAGAACCTAGGTCTGGCAGACCCTACTCTGAAGAGCTAACTGCTATGCCACACTGGCTGTGGTATTGCCTGGTATCACAACTGAACTCCAGACAACAGATCTCTCTCTCCCCCTGGAGAAAATAACTGCTTTGGAGGGTGGACTTTATGGCATTCTATTCAGCTGAGGCCTCTCCCCTCCCCTCCCCAAATCCTGGCTTCCATAGACTTTAGCACAAAATCTCCAGGAATTTCCCAAACTGGAGCTGGCAACCCTAGTCAGGACTGGCCCCAATGAGTTCCCCACAAAGGCCTGGAAAAGGCTTCCTGGCTTTGCCTTTTTACTGACAGAACTGAGCAGCCACTGAGGGAAAAGTTAGCCCCACAGGAGCCAAGCAGAAGTGTCTTCATCAGGAGAGACAGACGTTTTGGCAATTATTCTGACAGGGAACAGTGGCTGAGGTGGCAGTGGACAGGGAAGAGGAGTGGACACAGCACCCAACCAATGGCACGCAATTACTCTTGAATGGCAGCTGATGGGCCAATGGCTGATGGAACACATAGCACAGCCAATGGGAGAAATGGAAATGGCCAATACATAAGGGAATTATATATATAGGATTATAATTGATAAAATCATAACACAAATTGTTCAATTTGAATATGGCATGTTTTAATCCTAAAACATCAATATAAAATATAGGTAATACCTGTTCATTCTCATAAGTGGAGACGAATGGTTATCTACCATTATAAATATTCTAAGGTGCTTTACATGGTATTTTTCCATGTGGGCTTCTTTTCGTGTGGGCTTTTTTCTGAGTGGGCTTTTATGTGTATGGGCTTTTTCCCATGTGGGCATTTAAGACCATGTGGTTTTTTCTGTGGGCTTTTTTCATAGAAACGCAGAAAGGTCCCAGCTGGATAGTCCAGCAACAGAATGAGCTGCCTAGAGAGGTGGTGAGCTCCCTCTCACTGACAGTCTTCAAGCAGCAGCTGGACAAATAGCTGTTAGGGATGCTCCAGGCTGATCCTGCACTGAGCCAGGGGGTTGGACTAGATGGCCTGCATGGCCCCTTCCGACTATTTGTGATTCTATGATTCTGTCTACATGTATAAAATAAAAACAGAAAGAAACAAAAATTCCAGGCAGATGGCAGAGCACGCCTTCGGCAGATGGCTCTGATAATTAGATACTGGCAAAACATAACATTTCCAAAGATGGTTCAATTAAAGGGTGCCAAAAGTTAGCAACATAATTTCATAATTTCATTTAGTTGACTTTTTACTATTGTTATGTGTTTGCCTTTGCCATGTAGTCAAACATCATTTTAAGAGACCAGGCAACTGAGGATTTAAGTCAACAATACAAACCACGTTGGACAATAATAAAATCTATTAAGTGGACTTGTGTGATAATAGAATGACATTACAGAGTGAACTGCACAGGCCTGGCTGTTGGTGAAGCTCTTAGGAATCGCAGCCAACTCGTGTAATTAGCCGTCACCTAACAAATACAGAAGGCAAATGTGCATTAGCACTGCCCTCCGGGACCAGGCCAAAATCCATCCACGTTCTCCTTCCAAGAACAACACGTCAGATCTTCTGGAAGCATGTCCCCTGGCCTACAGGTCTCCTGATTCAGTGGGGATAATCATATTTATTGTTTTTAGAGTAATGTCCTCGTGAAAGCCCAACCAGGGTTTTAAAGGAAGGAGCTACGCTCTTTTCTCCTTTTTTATTTCATTTATTTTTTGCATACATTGATCACATAAGTTATCACTGAGGCAAGGAAAGAAATAGTGATAAAATATATTCTGTCAAATGCAACTGAGGGTTGCATTCTTCCCCTCTGAACTTTCCTCGCTCAAGTCTCAGAGTTAAATGCAAACTTAATATTTTTACTATTGGATAAACTTCTCTGCTTTTCCCAGCCAGCTGAGATTGATAAAAAAAAAGCTAGCCAGAGCTGCACCTAAAGTTTGCAGAGGTCAGGGAGGGAAGGCAGGAGGAAGGGAATGCTTCATTCACCTCCTCCCTTCATGGTCTGAAAATTCTGAGCATCTTGTGGTAGAGGAAGAAGGGGCCTTCTGCTGGAGGGAAGCACATCTGTGAGCAAAACAGAGCCACAAGATCTCACCCATCATTGCATGAGGCAGGGGTCTCCAATGCAGCACCCATGAGCAACTGTAGTGCCTGCCGACACCTTTCGTGTTGCCTGCCGAGCATTCCTAGAAAGCAGACAGGGCCAAGGCTGAGCTTCTGACTGGCAACTGGAGATCTGGCTGGCTGTGCAATTTTTTAAAAAGTTGCTTCAGAAGCAGCACAGCACAAGGATTTTCACTGTTTTACTGTTGTGTATGCCAAAAAAAATATTTTAACAATATGTTCATTTGAAAAGGCATCCTGGTAAACAGAGATTCTGGCCAACATGTTGAAAACTTACTAGTAGAGCCCCACTCCCTGACATTTTGTAGCTGGCTACATCCCCTGCAGCAGCCATTGTTGCTTGCCCACCACCCTGTGTCAAAATCCCAAACATGCCCACAAACTTGAACAGGTGGGACCTCCTGCACCACAGAACTTCTATAGTTTTATACTAGGTTCCTCCAGTTGCTAACTAGAAAAGACAGCTGTATTTTATGATGCAAATGCCGATTTGGGGAACTGAGAGAAATTGGAAGCAACCCAGTAAGTCAAATAAGATAAAATACAATTAACTTGCGGAGAGTCACAGTCAAGGCTTTCATCTTGTTGCCATCTTCCTTCCTGGGTACTAGTTTAACTGCCGCTGCTTTCCCGAAAGATTCCAGCTTGGTACAAATCCAGAGAATTCCCTGTTAAGAGACTGCTGCCCCCTCCTCTCATGGATCTACAGTTCGTGGGATTAAATCAGTTTACGTCCATAATAATATTCTCAGAAAGTAGTGCACTTGGTTGAAACTGGCACTCCTAGAAAGGGGATGGGAAAAAACTGCTGTTCACAATGAGTGATTCAGCAACTACTGACCAACCAATGGAACGGTGTAATGTATTAGTGGGTTGAATCTCACAGATCCATTGTGTTAGCAGCAATGCTTTTCTTGGGGAGAAGGACACCTCTCATAAGAATGTCAGAGAAGCCAGTGTTGGATCGGGCCAATGGCCCATTCAGTCCAACACTCTGTCACACAGTGGCCAAAAATACCTGGTGCCATCAGGAGGTCCCCCAGCAGTGGGGCCAGGACACCAGAAGCCCTCCCACTGTTGCCCTCCCCAGCACCAAGAATACAGAGCATCACTTGCCCCAGACTGAGAGTTCCTATCTATACCTTGTGGCTAATAGCCACTGATGAATAGCCACTCTCCTGATGAATAGCCACTCTCCTGCTGCAAGAGGCTCCGCATTTCTGTGCACAAAGTGGCCCATCTGACACATGTGCACACAGAGCCCACCAAATCCATACACATCCAGATATTATTCAGCACTACATAACAGTCTAGGTCAGGGGTGGGCAAACTGCGGCTCAGGAGCCACATGCGGCTCTTTCACACATATTGTGTGGCTCCCAGCAGGGCAGCTGGGGAAGTGAAGGGGAGGCATGCATTTGATCCCTTCCTCCCTTCCCCGTCCCTCCTATCTATTTCTCTCTCTCTCTCTTTCTTTCCACCTCTTTCATTCTTTCTTTCCACCTCCCCCTCTTTCTCTCTCTCTTAGACAAATAAATATCATTGGACAAATAAATATCATTATCAATATCTGTTTTTACCCCTTTTGTTTTTATTTTTGGCAGTCTCCTTTAATGGTAATAAAAAGCAAATCTGCATATTTTCTAAATAAAAATGTGCACCGAATATTTGTTCATGTCTTGCGGCTCTCAACCATCTGAAATTTATTCTATGTGGCTCTTACGTTGAGCAAGTTTGCCCACCGCTGGTCTAGGTGAATGTTTGTTTTACAGGAAGGGTTCACAGATTTTAGCTGGTGATAGTAGCCAACCTTGAAGAGCGTTACACTCAAAAGATCAACACTTCTTGGTGGTCCCTGGCCCACAGGACACCCATCTTGCCTCAGCCAGGGCAAGAGCTTTCTCTATCCTGGCCCCAGCCTGGTGGAACATACTCCAAATTGAGACCAGGGCCCTGCGGGATCTCCTTCAATTCCGCAGGGCCTGCAAGATGGAGCTGTTCTGCCAGGCCTTTGGTTGAGGCAGCGGGTGCCCATGTATGGCCTCCCCGAGGTTGCTGTCACCCATCTGTCACCTGTCTACTGACCACCGACAACTGGCCTTTAACTCATCTTGCCATCAGGCCAGAATTTTATGGCCAACTTATGCTCTTCCAAGTTGTACCCATTGTTTTACTTGTTATAATGTTCTATTGTGTTTTAATGTTTAATGTTTTAAACTGAAATTGTATTTATTTCAATGATGTTACGCGCCCTGAGCCCGCCCACGGAATGGGTGGGATATAAATGCAAATAACAAACAAACAAATAAATAAATAAATGAAAGAAACCATTATCTTGGGCGGTCTCTACCCCAGTCACCCCCTGTGTCTCTGGGTGAATACAAAGGGCTTGGGGGGCTCACCTCCCTTTTTTTCCTGGTTGTCTCATAACCACAAGAAATGACTGATTACCAGGGGAACTAACATTTGTGAGACTCCAGGCCTTCCTCTTCCCACCAGGCCTTGCAGAATAGTGACTGTGACAAGAGTAAACAATGCCCTTCATGCCATTCTGAGAGAGAGGCAAGGTCCTTCTTTTAATTTGTGTCACAGTTTTCAGGCAGATACCACAAGAGGCATCCTCACTGCGTCCATGCGTCCTGGGGAAAGGACTAATCTGTCCTACAGCCCACCAAGGGAGAACCCCACCCTCCTCCACTGAATTCTCGCCAAGGCATTGAGAACTCAGGAAAGGGAAGGTGGTGTTGTGTTATGCTGGGCTCGGGCAGGAAGTCTCTTGGAAGGGATTCACACCGTTGTTCATATCTTTGGACTGGACTGACTGGAAACAGAACTCAAAATTCATTTCAGATCCTCTGAATAGCCCCAATTTTTAGTTAATTTTTTTACAGACTTCAATTAGAGGCACATCAGAACACTATTCAAACTCCAACTGAAAAGGAACTATGAGGAAACACTTCAAGCTGTGTCAAAATGTGCTTGAACAAATTTGGCATTTACTTCAGCCGTACCCTTTAGCAACGCTTGGCAGGATCTGGGAATAATGCTGTCGAACTAGGCACACATGCTGGGATCTTCTGTTAGGCAAATTTTGTAATCAAAATGAGGCAAGGTTGCACAGCTGTCAACACACGCTTTCAAATGAAAAGTTCGAACACCAGCCACCACATCTTTGCACCAAGGCATTACAGTTAAGGAACTGACAAGAACAGCTGTAGCCTGGCAACAAAAAGAGTGTTGTTCGTATGCAGGTACCCTGGCAAGAAAGGCGAGAAGGGGCATCTGCTTGAAACGCAGAAGGTCCTAGGTTCAATCCCCAGCATCTCCAGTTAAAAAGACCGAAGGTGTGATTCAGCATAAGTTGCTGCTGTCCAAGATTCATCAACAAAACTTGATCAGGTTAGTCAAGTTGGGGCTAAAGTAGTGAAACGTCTGTCAATGTAAACATCAAAGCCAATCTATTTCAATAAATTATGTAAAGCACCAAAAAAAGGACGTGGCAATTTAAATCAAGTATCCAACTCTCTGATATGTAGCTTTCCAGAACAAGTGTGCCACTAATTAGTTGCTAAAATAATTAAAACATAGATTCTGGAAACTGAACTGTACCCAGGGGAATAATCCAAGACTTCAGGTTATGTAGCTCATGTGACTTTCCCCCTACAGATTTTATATCTGCTTAGGTGAGCAACTGTAGTGTTACGAATTTCTGTTCAGCTCTCTCTGCACACATGTAAGGACAAGAAAGATCACTTAGGGTCAGACTGCAGGTTTCCTCTGAGACTGTCAAATATCAGGTGGGAAGAAGCTCCCTTTCTAAGCACACTGGGTCCCTATTCAGATTGGGGCCATGGCATGGGGAAGAAAAAGGGGATTCAGCCACTCACCCATGCCATTTCTCTGATCCTAAAGGGCCCAGGGGTTCCATCTACCCCCATGCACTTGGGAAATGAAATCCTTTGTACCTAATGTTTGACTGTCGATCAAATTCAGGCTGGGAGAATTTCATCCCAAAAGATGCCAGTTGTGGGGATAGGAAGAATTACCCTTCTTCAGCATTGGTGTTGTACAATGCCAGGCCTATTAATAAGTCCTCTGCCCTTCAGGCTATTCAGACAGGCCTTCAGGATGAAGTGGTCTGACCATGGTACTACTTCAATAGACTCCAGATCCACATCTATCCCTGCACCAAAAATAAGATCCAGAGTGTGACTTGCTTGGTGTGTGGGAGCCGATACAAACTGGGAGAGCCCTAGTGCCTCCACAGATGACACAAAGTCCTTGGCCTGAAGGAAAGCCAAATCATCAGCATGGGTGTTGAAGTCCCCCAGGATTAAAAGCCCAGGGTATTCCAGCACCCAGCTTGAAACAGCCTCCAGTAGGCCAGGCGGGCTGACTGCTGGTGCATTAGGCGGTTGGTACACCAGCCAGATAGCCAAGCTCTCCTCAGCTTCCCACACTAGGCCAACACATTCAATGCTTGCCATTTTTGGCACAAGGAGCGCCCTGAAGGAGAATGCCTCCTGAATGAGCAGCCCCACACAAACACCACTGCCCATTATTTCGGGACTGGTGAAGGACCGAAAAACCTGGGGGAGTAAGTTGGTTCAAGGTGACAGTCTCGTCATCTCTCACCCAGGTCTCTCAGGTCTCTCTACGCCCTGTCTTTCTCACAAGGTGACAGTTGTGGGGAGAGGAAGGGAAGGCAATTGTAAGACACTTTGAGATTACTTAGGGTACAGAAAAGTGGCGTATAAAAGCCGACTCTTCTTCTACATGCTGAAAGCCCAGCTTCCTAGGTGCCTCAACAACACTGGCAACATTATCAGTGGAAACACAACACAAGTAAAGCCCAACAGGTCTCGGTCATAGGTCAATTAATCCTACCCAATGGCTGATGACACTTTCCTCTGTGTGAGTCCTAGGAAAGATAACAAGAACAAGGTGGCTTCCCCTCTTGCCACCCTCAGGCCCTGATTGCTGAATGAACGTGAGCAGGAGCAGGAATTGTGGGAAGATGGCTGCCAGCCTGTAACATCCAGACTGTTTCTCCCTCTCTAGCTGCAGGTATTTAAAGTTTGCACATGCCCTTGACATGAGCCCTTGGCTCTTAGCCTGTTACCTTGGCCTGAATGGACTAACTCTAAAGGACACCAGCTCAGAATGTTCTCTGTGTGCGTGTATACAGAACATTTTTTGCTATTTGTTTGTTCTTATACTGTGTTTTTATTGACATTTGTTTAAATGATGTTGTGATGGAAGTGATGTCATCACATGGGGAACTCATATGGTGATGCTCTGTTACTTTTGGCAAAACTCTATGGTTACCACAGTCTTGCCCAAAATACCAGTGTCACTGCATGATGTCCTTGGTATGATGACATCACTTCTGTGTGATGTCATCATGTCGGGGACATCCCACGGGCATATGCCTGTTGGGGGCAGGGCTTCCCCCCACCAGCCAGTTGGCTGGTGGAGGGCAGGAGCCCATGAAATTGGGGACTCCCCTGCTCCCACCTGAGGGCTGGTACCCCTACTCTGGAGGTATAACGTAATCAGAAGGTTCCCCTCTCAAGAAAGGCAGACACCCAGGAGGAACAGAGACTTCCAATGTAAAGATAAAGCTGTATCTGCTTTATTACATTTCTGTCACCATCTCATACCCAGGTTTGGAATACTTGAAACATTACATTTAAAATTACTTACATAGGCTTGCAGGAAACAAAGCTTTAGCTCACAGGCTGCGTTCAGACGGCCAGTCAATCGCGCCATGAGCCCTCCTAAAATTTTATCCCGATTTTTTTAATCCAGCCTAGCATGACCAGACGCCCCCCATGAAATAGCCTCACCGCGCGTTGTTCCCACCGTGATTTGTCTACACGGCATCCACCGATGATTTTTTAAAAAAAAGTTTTGTACATTCGCATAGGCAAGGCTGCGCCTCCTTGGAGAACTGAGGCGATCGCGGAGGGTTTTCAGCAAAGTCCCGGTCCTCCCCCTTGCCATCATGATCAATGGAGGGACTATTTTGCAAGTTAGAACAGTCCTTCCCCCTCCATCTCCCTTCGCGGTAGTAACGTCTTGTCCCTAAAAGAAATAAGCATGAATATTACATTCCTCGTAGCGCTTATCGCTGAATGCGTTTCCTCGTTAAAGCGCACATGGGGTTTCAATTTTTTAAAATCGCGCCCCGTCGGCTCGGTCTGACGTCAGACCAAGCCGACGGGAGCATCGCGTGCTAATGGAGTGACCAGACGGAAGAAAGTCTGCAGTTGTTGCGCGGGTAAGCGAAAACCCTACATTGAAACTGCTACTTTTTAAATCAGGATTGGAGGTGCAGCAGAACGGGATGCTTATGGGACCGGAATATTTCGCAGATGTTTCTGTCTGGTCGTGCATTTTTGATCCGCAAGGGAGTCGTTCCTATGGCAGATCAAAAGATCCGTCTGAACACACCCACAGAACATCAACTGGCAAATACTTCTTAATCAGCTAGCCCCTTCATGAACCTGAGACATGCATAAGCTAAGCTACCAAACTATCTTCAGATCAAAAACGGAAAGAAGCCTCTTGTCTAGCAGTCCTACTTAATCCATCCAGCAGCAACTTGCAAATACAGTGGTCTTCCAGAAAAAGTCTTCATTTCTCAACTAGCAGTTTTGCTACTGGGATAGCCCAAAGAGCTAGAATTATCTCTCTTTGGCAGACAGTAAGACGGCACCCCTGAGATGCAACTTCTAACTTAAAGCAAGCTTTGACCACGTGTGCTTGGCAGAAGCTCAAAGTCTTTCAGCAAGCGAGAATAGAAAGTGAAGTCAAAGGACTTATCCTATCAAATATAATATGGCCTCAGAAGACGGGGCAGAGCTGCTGGATCGCAGTCTTTGACAGAGGCAGGTTAGTCCTCTTAAATCCAAAAACAGGAACCAAATCTGTATTGGACCAAATAAACAGACACAAAACACCACACAAGCTTTCAAGCTCACCAAAACTCTTCATCAGGCCAGATATTAACAACATTTTAAAAGATAAGAGTTGTAGGAAGCAGATTTTTCAGGCCATGTTGTTACAACCTGATCTTACAAGCATCCTCTGGGAAACGTGTGCAGGCACAACTCTTACCTTTATTGCTAGTGTTAGTTTACAGCACCTCTGGGTAGAGGCGTTTTAACAGCATCTGCTTTGTCCACTGTGACGGACTGTCAAGGGTTAATGCCTCACAGAGTCTGAGAACCTTTAAGGCTGTTCAAATAGAATTCTGTTGAGAGAGTCAATTAAAAAATGACAGTTGGGGACTGACAGTTGAAGAAGTGTCAGTTAAGCACTGACTGTGGACTGGGAAGGAGGCAAAGAGGAGTGAGAGGATCACAGAAGATTCTCATTCAAGCCAAAAAGGGACAGGGCTTGTAGTGAAGTAATCCCTGCCCAGTGAAAAGGGAGAGCTCTAAAGAGAGGAGTGATCCCTTGATCTATATATACAGAAAGATTATGGGAACTTAGCTGTACATTCCTGCCTTCTAAACGTGAAGTGTCAGTGAAATTCAGAAACCTATGCTTGCAAGTTAAAGCAGAAACTAAGAAAGCCACTCTCCTCAGAGTTTTAAGGTAAAGGTAAAGGTTCCCTTGCTTGAAAGCCAGTCGAATCCGACTCTAGGGTTGCGGTACTCATCTCCATTTCAAAGCCGAAGAGCCAGCACTGTCCGAAGACGTTTCCATGGTCATGTGGCCGGCATGACTAGACGCCGAGGCGCACGGAATGCTATTACCTTCCCACCAAAGTAGTACGTATTTATCTACTTGCAATTTCTCGCTTTCGAACTGCTAGGTTGGCAGGAGCTGGAACTAGAGACGGGCACTCACTCCGTCATGCGGCATCTGGGTCTCAAACTGCTGAACTACTGACCTTCCACAACCTGCAGTTCAGTGTCTTAACCACTTGTGCCACCGAGCTCCTCAGTTTTAAAGACCTTGTTAAATAACAGAAACACTTTGTCAGGCTCAATAGCAAGTAAATCCAGGCATTCTTCAGATAGAGATATGCTTTATTGGTATACAAGGATGTTGCCCACAGTAATACTGCTATTGTCAGGAATGGCCCTGGGGAGTCAGTTAGACACTAATATAGTATGATGCAAAGCCAAAACTAGCAAATGAACTTTTAGCGCGCACGGGGGAAAACTCCCGGCGGGAGTGTTACTTAATGCCCGGGAGCACTACCCCCCCCACCACCTAGTCATGTAAGACTGGAAGATTCCCCAGACTGAGGAACGCTCCAAAGCCTATTAGTCAAGGCCACCATGATAAGAGGCAGCAGCAAGAGAGTACTCTCCCATGTTACAGCAGGCCAATCTATGCAGGCACGAAAGCAGGAGACAAGATAGTAAACAATGAACACAGTGTAAATGGCAACACAGAGATTCAGCCTTCGGACACACTTTCCTGTAGGCAACAAATTATCCAGTGTTTTTGGTGACTACAAAGTTACCTCCGTTTTATTATCTGTTCACCTCATACATCCTACACCTGATTCCACATGCACTTTAAGTTAAATAAAACATTGTATTTTGAACTTTCAAAAGCCTCTTGTGTGCCATTTCAAATACAGAATATAAGAAGATGAATTTGTCTCTTTCCTCAGTTCCCAGGGCTGAGCCAGCATCTATATATGCATGTATATGTATATATTAAAGCAAATGGGTAGGACAGCCATAGACTAACAAATATGAAGGAAATGAATAAAGGGGCTGCTCAGTAAGAAAGAATACAGATGGGAAAATCCTGCATGTGAGGGAGGGAAGAGGGTGAGATCGTCATATCCACATATTGGAAATACAGAAACCAGCAATAATCCAACCATGTTCCTCTTAAATGCCGAATTAGGCACTGAGTTCCTTTGATGAATGAAGAGCTGATGAAGAGTTCTAGTGAACTCAAAAGTTTTCATGATGTTTTGTGTCAGTTTGGTTGATCCTAATAAAAAGTCCTCGATGGCCCAGATTAGCTCAGTCTTGTCATACCTTGAAAGGTAAACAGGATCAGCCCTGGTTAGCACTTGGATGGGAGACCATCACTATGCAGAGGCTGGCAATGACAAACCACCTCTGAACATCTCTTGCCCTTCAAAATCCTGTGGGGTTCAGCTACAACTTGATGGCACTTTCCACCACCCATAAAAGGACTGCACAGATCTCGTCTCAGTTTTGGGTTTCTACATGGACCAATATGGATGTTTACCAGTTCCTTTAAAGGCAGCCAAATATAGAAAGGAAAGTTAACCCACCCTACAATCCCATACAGCTCTCCTGGAATACAGCTGTTATCTCCCAATGAGGCTAAGAATCATTCTCTCTCTCCATGTCACACATGAACATACATGAAGCTGCCACGTGATGGTCATCTCGAGACCTGACTACTGTAATGCTTTCTACTTGGGGCTGCCCTTGTCTCAAATCCGGAAGCTGCAGCTAGTGCAGAACGCTGCAGCCAGGCTGTCGACGGGTCTCCCTCCAGCTGGTATTGAAGGCACTGCACTGGCTGCCGATAGCATACCAGATTTGTTTCAAGGTGCTGGTTTTAACCTGTAAAGCCCTATATGGTCAGGGTCTGGCATTCTGAAGGGACTGCCTTTCCCCACATGTTCCCCAGAGAGCACTACGTTCAGGGACGCAAACCAGCTGGCCCTCCCAGGTCCTAAGGATGCCAGACTGGCGACAACCAAGGCCATGGCCTTCTCAGTGGTGGTTCCATACTGGTGGAAATCGCTCCCAGAAGAGATCAGGGCTATTTGGGACCTTTTACAGTTCCGCAGGGCCTGCAAGACTGAACTCTTCCACGAGGCTTTTGTCTAAGGAGCCACCTCACACACCAAGGAGAGTCCCTGTGCCCTGGCTTTACCATCTTCATCTCCAGCCTGCATCCTGGCTTTACCATCTTTACTGCCACACAATAACTTGGGTGAGTGGAGCTGGTGTAAACACCAATGGAACATATGGTCACCTAAGCTGTATTGCTTCTGTCAGGCCTGCAGTAGAACTGGTTGTCTTCTGCTTCTTCTTCTAGTTCTGCTGCTGCTGCGTCATTGTAGGTTTGCAGCTTACAGGTACACACCTAAACAACATACTCAAGATTGCAACAGCACAGAGATTTTGATGCAATAATTCAGAGCAAGAGGTGTCAGTTATCAGATACTGTTAAATAAACAAAAAATTGCAAGACTGCTAATGTTTTAAGCATGTTTTTATTTTAAGTAAAAAAACCCTTTGTGTTTGTGTCTTTTATAAAGTTTATATCTCCGCTACCTGGCATTACATTTTATGACACACATGGCCGGGCCCAACAAGGTCTCATTTATGTCAGATCAGGCCCTCACAACAAATTAGGAGTGTGCAAAACCCCCCAAATGCTGGTATTTTTCAGGTTCAGGTAAAAAAGACCCGAAAAATACTGGTAAATGCTGAATTTCCCCAGCAAAATACAGATAAGGTATTCGGATTGGGGCTAAATTTGGTATTCCCGAATATATTTGGGTCCAATTTAAACCACTAGAGGGAAAGGTGGACCCTACAGATTTCCCTGTCAATTTCACTCCCTGCCAGTCAGCTGGGAGTGAAATTGACAAGGGAAAGCCTGGCTCTCTGCCTTCCCTTCTCTAGCTGACAGATTGTAGCTGGAAAAGGGCAAGCAGGGAACCTAGAAATGTTTACTATGCCTTTCTTTCCCTCCCCAATCTCGGGGAGGGAAAGAAAGGCATTGTAAACATGCCTGCTTCCCTTCCCCATCTTCTCCAGGCAACCTGCAGCTGCAGGGCACCTGGAGAAGATCGGGAAGGGAAGCAGGCATGTTTGCCTGGCTGCTGTCACGGACTGGGATGTAGGGCCAGGCAAGCACAGGGCAGTCAAAACACAGTCCGGGGTTGAGACCAGGCAAACCAAAACAACCAGGAAGACCAAGTTCAAGGTGCACGGTAGATGGGGAGGTTGAGGTACAGTCCAGAATCAGGAGCCAGGCAAGCCAAACAACCAGGGAAACCAAGTCCAAATCACAAACCGCAGGGCCTGTAAAACGGAGCTCTTCCACCAGGTTTTCGATTAGGGGCCGCCACTGATGAAAGAGGCACTGAAAAAGGAACATCTTATGGACCTGGTTATGGTGTGGGATTGCTGCCTGCAGGAGGGGAGTGTGATATGGGACTTGCAGCCCGCCGGATTGGGAGGAGGATATAGGAATTACCTTTGTGACACTAGCACTTTACGTAACTTTTGCTACTGAATTTTATTGTACAGATTGTATTTTATTGTTTTATGATATTTTAACTACTGTACGCCGCCTTGAGCCAGTTCCTGGCTAGGTGGGATATAAATCAAAAGTAATAATAAATAAATAAATAAATAAATAAACAAACAGTTAGTGTTGTCAGGAGGTCAGAGTTCCGAGAGTAAAGGGTCCAGGAGCTGAAGGTTCAAGGTGCAGGGTTGAGTGGAGTCGAACGAGCCGAGGTCGAGGAGCCAAGGAAATCAAGACAGGAACCAGGAGGCAGGAACATGAGCGGGGTGGTGCAGAGCTTCGTGTCAGTGTGCCAGTGAGAGCTAAATAGCACTCTGAGTTGCCAGCAATTAGCACGCCCCAAGTACGTCCCAGCTCCTGATAGTACTCAGGGCTGAAAGAGCGCCTTCCATGCATGCCTGCCTCTTGCCACCGGGCTGCCATGTCCCATTGGCATTATTCTCTTAAATGGGAAACCGATGGAGGCAAGTCAGTGCAGACCAGGCAGGAATCTGCCTCAGCTGTTCTTGGGGCAGCCTCTGAACTCGCCATGCTGTCAGGTGCGGGACTTCCCGGCCTCAGGAGCTCATCCCCAGTGGCACTTAGCTCCTCCACTGGGGCCATGGGCTCAAGCTTAGCAGGAGCCATGACACTATCCCCCCCAGGGGCCCCCCACGAATGGGCCGGGCTTCTTAGAGTAGGCGTCATGGTACAGCTGAACCAAGTCAGGCACGTGCAGGTTGTCGGTCGGTTCCCAGGATCAGTCCTTGGGCCCATACCCTTCCCAGTCCACGAGGTACTGCAAAGAGCCCCAGTGTAGATGAGAGTCGAGGATTTGGTGGACTTTGTATTCTTCCTCGTCGTCGATGAGGACCAGCAGTGGTGGTGTCGGTGGGGTAGGGTGATCTGGACTGGAAGGAAGCTACGGGAGTAACAATGAATGGTGGGATACAGGGTGGATGTGTAGGTGGTCCGGTAATCGCAGGTGAAAAGAGACAGGGTTCAGTGATTTCATAGGGGCCGATAAAGTGGGCATCCAGTTTATGTGATTGGCCAAGCAGGCACGGGTATTGGATAGAGAGCCACACCTGATCCCCTATGTGCAGAGGAGGACCCTCTTGCCATTTCCGGTCGGCTGCCAGCTTGTATGCATCTTTGGCTTGCTGGAGCTGTTCTCGGAGTAGGGCTTGAAGGGCCTGAAATTCCTGAAGGCATGCCTCTGTGGCGGGGATGTTGGTGGGTGGCTGGATGTTGGGGAAGAAAAGAGGGTGATATCCATAGTTCACAGCAAAGGTAGTTGTCTGGATTGATGAGTGGATGGAATTGTTGTAGGCAAATTCCACCAAAGGTAACAACAGGGACCAGTTGTCCTGCTGATAGCAGGAATAACAATGAAGGCATTGTTCCAGGGTGGCGCTGGTGTGTTCCGTCTGTCAATCTGTTTGGGGGTGATAAGCGGAAGACATGTAAACCGAAGTGGCAAGTCCAGAGTGCATCGCTTGCCAGAAACGGGAGGAAAATTGGGAGCCACAATCAGAAATTATGTGGTTGGGGAGACCATGGAGCCAGAAAACCTGCTGGATATACAACTGTGCAGTTTCTGTGGCCATAGGGATCTTGGCGCAGGGGATGAAATGGGCCATCTTGGTGAACAGGTTGACAACAACAAAGATGCAGGTGTGGCCGTGGAAGCGTGGAAGATCGACAATGACATCCATGGAGATGGTGTCCCATGGTTCAGAGGGCACGGGTAAAGGAAGCAGCAAGCCAGGAGGCTTGGCAGGGACATCTCTGGCACTTCGGCACACCTCGCAGGAACTCACGTAGTGTGCCATATTGGCACGGACCCGGGACCACCAAAATTCGTGGAGAGGGTGGGTCGTCTTATGGCGACCGAAGTGTCCATCGGGAGTGAGTTAGATGTAGGATCTTGGTTTGGAGGGAGCCTGGTGGTACGTAGAGGTGATCTTGGTGGAACAGGAGGCTATTGCGAGTGGTCAGGTCTCCTGTGACCGTTCTGGAGGTCTTGTAGACGTTGCTGCGCCCAGGGGTCTTGGGATTGGCCCGAGCGGATCTCCTCAGTCAAAGGATGAGAACTGGTGGTAGCAGTGAATACCAAAGGGGGCAGGATGGATGTCTCTGGGGCTTCTTCAGTCAAGGCGGGTGCATAATCAGGTTTGCAAGACAGGGCGTCCACTTTCTGATTCTGCATCTGGGGATGAAGGTGATTTTAAAGTTAAACTGGGAAAAGAACAGGGACCACCGGATCTGCCATTGGTTGAGACGACGGGTGGTCTGCAAGTGTTCCAAATTCCAGTGGTCAGTGAGGTCCTGGATGGGGTGACAAGCTCCTTCGAGGTAATGCCTCCATACCTCAAATGCCACTTTGATGGCTAGGAGTTCTCTTTCCCAGACGGTGTAATTGTGTTTTGCAGCTGTTAACTGGCGGGAATAATAAGCACATGGCTGAAGCGGCTGTGTGGGATCGTCTCGCTGGGATAACATGGCACCAATAGCAACACTGGAAGCATCAGACTCGATGATAAACAGGAGCCAGGGGTCGGGGTAGCGTAGCAAGGGACCGGATGCAAAGCAGTTCTTCAGGGTGGCGAAGGCCTGGTTGGCCTCAGGAGTCCATTGGAATGTTTCCTTGGGGTGGAGAAGACAGGTTAAGGGAGTCATTAAGGACGCGTAGGCAGGGATAAACTGACGGTAATAATTGGCGAAGCCTGGGAGTCTTTGGACGTCTTTGCGGGTTCAAGGAACTTGCCAATTCAAGATGGCCTCCACCTTCTTGGGATCCATCAGGACTCCTTTCAGGGAGATGATACAACCAAGGAACTCTACGGAGTGGAGGTGGAATGTGCATTTTTCCAACTTTGTGTAGAGGCCATGGGTTCGAAGGCGTTGAAGGGCCAACCGAACATGTTCCACATGCTGGGCGGGGTTCTTGGAATACACCAAGTGGTCTAGAGATCCCGGAAGACGTCATTCATGAGTCTCTGGAACACTGCAGGCGCACTGGTTAAGCCAAAAGGCATGATGAGGTATTCGTATTGCCTGTAGCATGTGCCAAAGGCCGGATATGCACGAGGTTATAGGTGCTGCGGAGGTCCAACTTTGTGTAAATCTGGGCCCCTTTAAGGTGGTCGAGGAGCTCGGGGATTAAAGGCAAAGGATAGCTGTCACGGATGGTGATTTTGTTTAGCGCACAATAATCATTGCAGAGGCGCAATTCTCCACTCCTTTTCTTTACAAATAGCACTGGTGCAGACAACAGAGATGTAGAAGACAGGATGAATCCTCTGACCAGGTTCTTTCTGAGGAAGTCTCGGAGTGCTGCTAGTTCTGGTTCTGCCATGGGGTAGAGGCGACCTACGGGCAAGGGTGCCTCGGGAACGAGGTCTATGGTGCAGTCGTATGGCTGGTTTGGGGGTAACTGGTCAGCTCCTTTTTCTTCAAACATGTCAGCGAAGTCGTGATACAGGCGTGGGGAAATTGGGGCATATGAGCAACATTAAACCATAGCTGCTCTCGGTGTTGCCGTGTGCACAAGGTCAGGGGCTGAGTTTCCTGGGTTGCAGAGCCTGAACAGAGGAGGTGCCCATCAATAGCTTCCACAAGAGTCGGGGTTGGTTTCTCCTGGACCGGGATAAGGTGCTGCTTTATGAAAGTGGTGTCCATGAAACAGTGGAGGCTCCGAAGTCGAGCATAGCATGGGCGAATAACCAGCTGCAGTTTGATTGGGACCAGAAAGGGTCTGGGATCGGGAGACGGAAGTTCGGAGGACCCGGCTAATTGCCCCATGCTGGTGGGTCTGCTTAGGCATGGGGCTGGTCTTTTACTGGCGGTGGCAGGGTTGCAGTCTCGGAGCACACTTGTTTTGCAGGGCACCTGAGGGAGTAGAGCCTGGCCCCTCCACAGTAAAGACACAAATTCTGGGTGTGGCAACAGGTTTTTTCTTCAGGGATGAGGCATGGGCGCACTGACCCTACTTGCATGGTCTCACCCCCATTCCCCGGGGCGCTGTGGTTAGCTGGACTTGACCATGAGGTGGGTTGGTGGGTTGTGGGGGAGCCTTGGGTGCAGCCTCAGTGTTGACGCCGACTCTTGAGACCGCCGTCAATGCGGAGGCACAAGGTGATCAGGTTCTGCAAGGTGCTTGGTTGGTCAACACGGGCCAGCTCGTTGAGGATCTCATCCGCTAACCCTTCTGCGTATTGATCTATGAGGGCGGCCTTGTTCCAACTCAGGTCTTGAGCCAACAATTAGAACTCAGTGGAGTAGTTGGCGACTGAGGATTTACCTTGTTTCAAGGCATGGATTTTGCAGTTGGCTGTGGCTGCCTGCTGAGGATTTGCGTAGGCAGTTGCGAAATGAGCCAGGAACCCTTGGTAGTCCAACAGGAACGGGTATGAGGAGACCAGGAGAGGGGTAGCCCATTTCACTGCCTGCCCTTTCAGTAAGCTGACTATAAAGCAAACCTTTGTTTTGTCATTTGGGAAGTCCCAGTTTCTCAATTCAATGTACAGCTTGCATTGAGCTAGAAATGCTGGAAACTCCTCCACATTTCCACCGAATTTCTCGGGAGGGTTTACAGGACAGCGGGGTGGTGGAATGGCAGCAGCGGTAGCTTGCTGCTGCGTGTGTAGGTGGCTAACAACCTGAGTGAGTTGCTGCAGCTGGGCAGCCAAGTCAGCCAGCTGGAGTGCACCTCCTACCGCTTCATCCATAGTGGAGAGTGAGCGTTGTGTGTGGGCGGTGCCAGCAATCTGTCACAGGCTGGAATGCGGGGCCAGGCAAGTGCGGGGCAGTCAAACCACAGTCCAAGGTTGAGACCAGGCAAACCAAAACAACCAGGAAGACCAAGTTCGAGGTGCAAGGTAGACAGGGAGGCTGAGGTACAGTCCAGAGTCAGGAGCCAGGCAAACCAAACAACCAGGGAAACCAAGTCCAAATCACAAACTGCTAGTGTTGTCAGGAGGTTAGAGTTCCGAGAGTAAAGGGTCCGGGAGGCAAAGGTTAAAAGTGAAGGGTTGAGCGAGCCGAGGTCGAGGAGCTGAGGAAATCAAGACAGGAACCAGGAGGCAGGAACTCGAGCCGGGTGGTGCAGAGCTTCATCAAAATGACTAGTTGCTAGCATGATTTGTCAGCGTGCCAGAGAGAGCTAAATAGCATTCTGAGCTGCTGGCAATTAGCGCGCCTCAAGTACGTCCCGGCTCCTGCTAGTACTCAGGGCTGAAATAGCACCTTTCACGCATGTGTGCCTCTCGCCGCCGGGCTGCCATGTCCCGTCAGCATTGTTCCCTTAAACGGGAAGCTGGTGGAGGTGAGTTGGGAGGAGTGCAGACCAAGCGGGAATCTGCCTCAGCTGTTCCTGGGGCAGCCTCTGAACTCCCCGTGCTGTCAGGTGCGGGACTTCCCAGCCTCGGGAGCTCCTCCCCAGCGGCACTTAGCTCCTCCACTGGGGATGAGGGCTCGAGCTCAGCAGGAGCCGTGACAGCTGCCCTGTCAGGTATCCCTGCCATAAGGCTGATGGGGGGGGGGAGATGAGACGGTAATTGATGTATCTGGGTTTCTCGTTTGGAATGCGGGAAGGTGATGAGGTTGCCTGGGAGGCCGGGCTATATCTCACCTTGCCAGGCCGAAATGGCCTTGGAGCCAGGCTGTTCGTCTCCTTTCGCTTTCCTAAAGACAACAGCTAGGCTTGAGAACTTTTAGGTGATGGGAATATAGTTATTTAGTGCTTTATAGTCTTCCCGCGCGCGGGCTGGCCATCTATTGGTGGAGGGGTGGGGGCTCCTTTCCCCCCTTAGAGTATAACCCCAATGCTTCATGTATTCAAGTTATTCTTAACAATGCTTCTGTTCTAGTGACCTAGTATTGCAGTCTAATAAATACTATCCTTGTTTCAATGAATAAGGCCTGGTGTTTGACTGACTAGCTGAGGACTCTGACAGTTTGTTAAGAATCACTTTTAGTCGGGACTGGTCAGAAACCCGTTGCACCCAAAATGAGCGACAGTGAAGATGACACTCTCCCGATCAAAGACCCACCGGAGGACCAGAAACCGGAAGATTAAGAAACCTCCTGTGACGACGGTGCCGAGCACCACAGCAGTCGTGCCCTTGGAAGTCCCGGTACCTATGTGCCGGTGACGTGGGGCTTGGAATACGACTTACGGGGGCCCTACGGGGACCCTTATGGAGCGGCGTACGGCGGAGTGACCACCCGACCCAAGCAGCGATGGGACTGGGTGAAGCCGCTCGCCGAGACGCATGAGACATGGTTCTTCACCCCGCGAGCGTCGGTGAGAGAGAGCCGGTTCGAGAGATCGGTTCACTGGCTGAGCACGGCAGAAGGGGCGGAAGACCTGCACAGGGAGTCGAGAGACGTGGAAGGACCCGTGGTGAGCCGGAGATGGAGTGGCGACCCGAGCCAAGATCACCTATTCCGCTTGCTAGACGAGTCCCTCTCCCGCATACCCAAGATGATCTCGGACGGCATCCGAGAGGAAATGGACAGGAGGCAGAGAGAGGCGCCTCCTGATCAGCAACCCCCCGATCAAAGGATCATGCCAGCGGGGCCGCCTGGGGGTGTCCCTGGGCAACCGGGGGCACCCCCGGACCAACCAGTGGGGGCCCCACCGCAGGGGCCGCCGGCACCACGACCGCAACGACCTTGGGGGTTCCTCCCACCGAAACCGGCCGAACTCCTCGACGCGGACTTTGACGGGACCCCAGAGAAGTTCTCTTTCTTCCTAGTGAGAACCGAAAAGTTCATCGAGAACTGGGGACACCTGTTCCAGAGCGAGGACCGCATGGTGGACACGATAGCATCGCACCTGAAGGAGGCGGCGGCAGACTGGTATGTAGCCCTACACCAAGCAGAAGGGCGGGAGTTGCGGGAAATCGACGCCTTCATGTGGGCCATGAAGGAGCAGTTCGAGGATGTCAACGCGAACAAGACCACCCGAGCTTTCTTACGCGCCTTCAAGCAAGGTTCCAAATCCGTGAGGGAGTATACTGCGGAGTTCCGGAGGCAAGCCGCGAAAGTCCGGGGATGGCCTGATGGAGTCCTGGCAGAACAATACCGCCTGGGGCTCAACTCAGAGATCCGCCGTACCGTGATGCGCAGACACAACCCGGAGACATTGATGGGCTGGATGCAGGAGGCGATAGCCTCGGAGACCCGCCTGAAGACCATCCGCCTAGACGACGCGGCGGCGTTGGGGAAGGGAGGCCCAGCGGGACCAACCACGGCACCCAGGGGGAAGACCCAACCGACGACCCCCCGACCCAAAGACGGCACACGGAAGACCCGGATGAAGCAAGGGCTGTGTCTTCGCGGCCAGGTGCCCCAGATCAACCACCCCACCTGGAGGGATGAAGGGGGGCAAGAAGAAATTCGACACATCCACACCCAAGCCGGTGGCGAAACTGAGAGGGGCTAGAGCTCTGCAAATCAACCCGCTGAGCGAATCCTCTGACTCGTCGGAGGAAGAAACCATGAAGGCGGGAAACAAGAAGGACCTGCTGTAAATAGCGCTGAACAGCAGGTCCCGGACTCGCAAGCGCTAAACCCGGTGAGCAGATCCTCCTCTCTCTTCTTTCTTATTGTGACTCTAATGGACCCGGGTCTACAGACCCATGTGAGAGTGCGAGCTCTCATTGACTCTGGGTGTGGGAAAGACATTATTAGCCCCTCGCTAGTGACAGGGCTAGGGGTGAAAGTAGTCAAATTGGCCGAACCCCTAGTGTTTACCCAAATGGATGGCTCAACGATGAAAGAGCCGTGTAAATACGAGACTGTGCCTTTACGCCTGGGGATTGGGGACCACTGGGAAGTGAGACCTTTTGTTGTTACCCCAGCTGCCCGCTTCCCTCTGGTCCTGGGGAGTGCCTGGTTCTTTGACCATGACCCACACATTCTGTGGGAGGAGGGGAAAGTCAACTTCATCTCAACAAAATGCAGGGACCACGTTTGGCGAGGGGGCTGGGGATCCCTGCGACTGGGAAGCGACCCTGTGCTGGTGGGGGTGACGGAAGCGGAGCTGGAGGCGATCCCGCGAGAATACCAAGATCTAGCGGGGGTCTTTGGGGAAGATGAGGCAGACGAGTTACCCCCCCACAGGAACTCTGACTGTGCTATTGAAATACTGCCAAACCAGAAGCTACCTAAGGGCAAATTGTATTCCATGAGCCCGGCTGAGAAAGTGGAACTGAGAAAATTCATAGACAAAAATTTGGAGAGGGGGTTCATCCGACCCGCCTCTTCCCCGTTTGCCGCACCCGTTTTATTCCGGAAAAAGAAAGATGGGGGTTGCGGCTATGCACGGACTATCGCGGGCTAAATGCTGTTTCGGCCACCAATGCATACCTCTTGCCTCTGATCAAAGACCTCCTTGCTGCGGTTGCTGGGGGAAGATTTTTTCTAAGCTGGATCTTAGGGATGCCTACTTTCGGGTACGCATCAGGGAAGGAGATGAATTCAAAACTGCATTTAACACTCCCCTGGGGCAGTTTGAATATTTAGTTATGCCCTTCGGGCTACAGGGGGCGCCAGGAGTGTTCACGAACCTGATTAATGAAGTGTTGCACAAGTATTTGTTCAAGGGGGTCCTTGTTTACCTTGATGACATACTTCTGTATTCCCCCGACCACCGTTCACACGTGAAACTGGTGAGGGAGGTACTTCAAATGTTACACAAGCACAAACTCTTCGCTAAACTGTCCAAATGTGAATTTCATAAGTCGGAAATCGCCTTTTTAGGCTACCGCATCTCACAGAAGGGGATTGAGATGGACCCTGACAAGGTTAAAGATGTGGTGGGGTGGGAACCCCCAAGACGAGGAGACAGCTCCAAGCATTCCTCGGATTCGCCAATTTTTACAGATCATTCCTTTCGAACTTTGCTCAGGTAGCCCTTCCCCTCACTGACCTACTCAAAACGAAGGGGAAAGCCCCTGACTGCACCCGGCCGGGTGCGCGCCTCAACTGGACCCCAGAGTGCCAGCTTGCATTCGAACGCCTGAAGGCTCTCTTTACCTCGGAGCCCGTGCTGGCTCATCCCAATGAACTCAAAAAATTCATTGTCCAAGTCGACGCCTCAGACGTCGCCATGGAGGGGGCAATCCTCCAAGAGGGGGAGGATGGCAAACTCCACCCCCTTGCATATGTCTCTAAAAAATTCAATGACACTGAGCTGAATTGGTTGGTGTGGGAAAAAGAAGCAGGGTCGATCCGGTTAGCACTAGCAACATGGTGACATTGGCTGGAGGGGGCTCGAGTACCGTTCGAGGTGTGGACTGATCACAAAAATTTAGAACTCCTCCGCTCGCACCGCGCACTGAACACCAAACAATTGCGATGGGCTGATTTCTTCTCTAAGTTTAATTTCACCCTGCACCATTTCCCAGGGAAGGCTAACTCGCTAGCCGACACTCTGTCCCGCCTCCCGCAACACGATAGCAAATGGGAGGAGGTCCGGGACTCAGTCTTCACCCCCTCCCAACTGGGAGGGGCGGTCACCACACGCAAGCAAGCGCTGAGACCCCCCTAAGTCACCCCCTTCCCACTGGGAGTCAAAATTCGCATCTGCTATGTCTCAAGCGGACAGGGAAACGCTTGAAGGGGAGGAGGGGGTAGTGAAAGATGCAAAAGACTGTTGGCGAAAGGATGGAAAACTGTTCGTACCACTATCGCTCCGGGGGGAGGTGATGGGTTGGGCTCACGGCTCCAAACTGGCGGGGCACACAGGCTTTGTGAAATCGCTGCAGCTCCTACAACGACAATTTTGGTGGCCGGGACTCAGAAAAGATTTGTCGTTGTTTACAAATGCCTGCCAGGTGTGCCTCATGAATAAGCCCCGGCCGGGGAAACCCCCTGGCCCACTGCAGCCTCTCCCTACTCCAACTCGCCCTTGGGAGGTGATCTCCATGGACTTTTTTACTGATTTGCCACCGAGTGGTGGAAAGACTGTTATTTGGGTTGTGGTCGATATATTTTCTAAACAGGCTCATTTCATCCCGTTTGCTTCCATCCCTTCTGCAAAGAAACTGGCTACAGCGTTTTTGCAACACGTGGTGAGACTCCACACTTTACCGAGTAAGGTGGTCTCAGACAGGGGGTGCAATTTGTCTCCAAATTCTGGGGGAGTTGATGTCACTGCTAGGGGTGGAGAGGGGGGTCAGCAGTGCATACCACCCAGAGACCGATGGTCAAACCGAAAGGGTCAACCAAACACTTGAACAATATCTCAGGTGTTTCACGAACTTTCAACAAGACGATTGGCATTCCCTGTTGCCGCTGGCTGAGTTTTGCTACAACAATACTCATCACTCCTCCACAGGGATGTCTCCTTTCATGGCGGTGCACGGGTATGACGCCCCGCCCCTTCCTTTTTTAAACTCTCCCGACCTCCCGCCGGGAGATGCTGGTGACTGGTGTAAACACTTGCAGTCTGCGTGGCCCTTGCTGGTGAAAACACTTGAGGGGGCTAAAGCTGCGTATAAGGTCCATGCTGACAAGAAACGTGACCTCTCTTGGACTCCAAAGTGTGGAGACTTTGTTTATCTCTCCACGCAGAACCTGAGGGGCTTGCAGCCGAGCCGCAAACTCGGTTGGAAATATGTGGGACCTTTTGAGGTTGTACGTGTAGTGAACAATGTTACTGTTGAACTTGACCTGCCTAAGTCACTGAAATCTGTTCATCCTGTATTTCATGTAAGGCTGCTACGGCGTGTGCCTGCGGAGAATGTCTGGAGACCCCAGCGCCCCGCCCCACCTCCGCTGATGGTGGGGGGAGAGCCGCATTATGAAGTTTCACAAATCCTGGACTCAAAAGATTTCACGCAACCGACTGTATTACCTCATCGACTGGGCAGACTTCGGGCTGGAACAGAGGGAGTGGGTTAGGGCGGAACATGTTCTTGCCCCGAAATTGGTCCGCGCATTCCATAAATTGTATCCTCTGAAGCCGGGGGGGGTAGATCTCTTATCAGGAGGGCAGAATGTCAGGTATTCCTGCCATAAGGCTGATGGGGGGGGGAGATGAGACGGTAATTGATGTATCTGGGTTTCTCGTTTGGAATGTGGGGAGGTGACGAGGTTGCCTGGGAGACCGGGCTATATCTCACCTTGCCAGGCCGAAATGGCCTTGGAGCCAGGCTGTTCGTCTCTTTTCGCTTTCCTAAAGACAACAGCTAGGCTTGAGAACTTTTAGGTGGTGGGAATATAGTTATTTAGTGCTTTATAGTCTTCCCGCGCACGGGCTGGCCATTTATTGGTGGAGGGGTGGGGGCTCCTTTCCCCCTTAGAGTATAACCCCAATGCTTCATGTATTCAAGTTATTCTTAACAATGCTTCTGTTCTAGTGACCTAGTATTGCAGTCTAATAAATACTATCCTTGTTTCAATGAATAAGGCCTGGTGTTTGACTGACTAGCTGAGGACTCTGACATGCCCTCAGTCTCCCCAGCCTGCGTGCCTTGGTGGGCTGGCTGGGGAGACTGGGGGCAGCCAGGAAAACATGCCCCCTTCCCTCGCTGGGCCTCTCTGCTATTGAAGAGAAGCCTGGGGAATAGGGGGGCCATGTTTAAATGCCTTTCTTTCCCTCTCCGTTCTAACGTTTTAAGCATGTTTTTATTTGATCCCTCCCTCCACAATTAGCAGAGAGGCCCAGGAGAGGAAGGGGGCATGTTTGCCTGGCTGTCCTCGGTCTCCCCAGCCTGTGCACCTTGGCGGGCTGGCTGGGGTGACTGAGGGCAGCCAGGCAAACATGCCTGCTTCCCTTCCCGATCTTCTTCAGGCACCCCACAGCCACAGGACACCTGGAGAAGTTAGGGAAGGGAAGCAGGCATGTTTACAATGCCTTTCTTTCCCTCCCCAACATCGGGCATTTAAACCCAACAGCTGACTGGTGGCTGAGCTGGTTGTTAGGTTTAATGAGACCTTTTTTGTATAGCAAAATGAACCCGAAGATGGCTGGATAATTATGGCTTTTTCGGGTTCAGCTATACTGGTAGCCAAATACAGAACTGTGATCTGTATTCAGCTTATGTGATACCTGAAAAATATTGACAAGGTATTTTTTGGGTCGGCTATAACCGAATGCACACCTCTATAACAAATGAGTTTGACACCCCTGGTGGTAGAGCATCTGCTTGGCATGCAGAAGGTCCCAGGTTCAATCCCCCGTATTCCAGTAAAAAGATCTGGCAGTAGGGAATGTGAAAGACCTCTGCCTGAGACCCTGGAAAGCTGCTGTCAGTCTGAGTAGACAATGCTGACTCTGATGGACCAAGGGTCAGATTCAGTATAAGGCAGTTTTGCGTTGTTCATGTGGTATAGAGGAGATGTTCTTGCTTTCAGCAGGCTGGGGTGGTAGCAAGCATTTGTACACTGTGGTGCCAACTTGCACTCACCGATTGTTCCACTTCTCACAAAGCAGAGTGGAAGGAGGCCACGTAAATGTTTGTTCAGTGCTAGGAGGATCAAACAAAGAATTACTATCTATGAAGTTTAGCAATCACGCATCAAACAGGGAAAAGCCCACTTGTATGTCACATGTGTTCTTGTAAGTATCTAAAATACCAAAGAATTTGAAGTGTTTGGGAAACTCTGTTCCAAAAGCTAGAGCTGAACCACAGCCCTAAATGCATACTAAGGAAGGCAAGCGAGGAAACAGGATTTTTCCAAGTCTTTTGGAGAAGTCTCTGAGACCCTGAAATAGCACCCTAGGCACTGAAACAACAAGGTTCAGTACAGATCTGTACCACACAATCTCCTGTGTTCATATCAACAGTCCATCCTTTCACATTTTTCCCTCTCTCACCCACGTACATACTTACAGAGAATGCCATCTACCACAAAGATTTTCTTGTGTGAGCCCCACTGAGAAGAATGGAAGTTGCAACAAGAACCTGATTCTGCTTTTGCGCAGCAGCCTTCCCAGTAGATTGCACCCAAAGCCTACTATGGCTTGCCTTCAGGCAGTGTATTATATATTCCTCAGCATGTCTTCCTAGGTGAAACAACTTAGCGTCAAAAAGACAATTGATTGGTCTGAAATGTATTTTACTCTTAGGCATACCTCAAGAGGTCTTTTTCGGAAGATGATCTCCAAGTGTCAATCACTCCCAGTTAGGTGTAAGCTGCTATTACGACTTGCATCTTAAAAGTATAAATTTGGACACATTCTTTCATTTTTGGCAGCACGTCAGTGAGATTGGGCAGGCAAGGAGGTCCCCCGTGGCTATCCTTTTATCAGAAATTTGGATTTCCAAAAGCATTCGGGTAAGCGTTTGAAAGATGTTTTCCTTTCCCCCCGTTAGAGTTGTATATGCATGAACTTAATTCAAGTGGGGTGTGGGAGAACTACCAAGATTCTACACCAAGGAAAGTAAACTCCAGCATTCATTATGAGCATAGTAAAGCAAAAATCTGTAACAATTCAAGCCATTGGCCATTATTGCCGACTAGCAATATCCTAGTCACCTGTGAGAGCAGAAATTGCATGCTGGGCTAGAGTCTATTCTTCTTTTCCCTTTATTTATATTCAGCATATTATGAAGGATATAAGTGAGCTAGTAACCTAAGTAGTCATTTCAAAGGCTGAATCATGCAGGTGAGAAGAAATAGTACCCACATTTTGTATCCAAGCACAATACTGAAATCATGTGGAGAAAAGCAAGGTATAACTGAAATAAATAAATTTTTCAACGGCCAGCAATATTGGTTCAAAAAATATGGAACCCTGTGAAGATCTGTAGGTAAAGGCAAATCCCAGTCTTCCCCCCCCAGCCCAAACTTCCCCACCTCTTGTTCCAGCTCCACTCCCCTGCCCCCCCCTGCTCTGTTCTAGCTCTGTTGCTTTTTCCTCTTGCTGGCTCAACCATTTCATCTTCCTTCCTTGCCCTCCCCTTTGTGCCTCCCCTGAGGCCGTGTGCCCCACTCGTGAGCTTGACTCCACCTACTCCCCATCTTAGTGGTTTGCCATTCCTTCCTCACAGCCTCTGAGATATCTCCCTTTAACCCACTTTCCCCCACATTCACCACAGAACTGGCTGCTGGTTATTATCCTGGATTTCAAGTTACCCAAAGAAATTCCACCTAAAAGAGGGGGGTTGCCCCATGACCCACTCTCACCATTGGGGGGGGGTTAGTTCCCCTGTCTTTAATTTTTCTGATCCCCCCCCCCCTGCAAACCTGGGATTTTCCCTTTGTTTATAGAAATGTGTTTCGTAACCATGTGTGAACCCATAATGCTGATTTTTTTATACACATGGAAGAGGATATATTAGATTATTACAGGAAAACTAAGGATACAAACATAAAAGGAGGGGGAAAGGGTCCTGGATAAGTGGCGGTGGGAGCTTCTGCGTCCAAAGATCTGAGGGCTTTCATGAACTTTAAGAAGGAATCACAGAAGAAAAAAGAACAACTTTTGGCTCCAGGGACACCTTTAAAACCCACAAAGTTTTATTCTGGTTATAAGCTTTCGTGTGCATGCCACACTTCTTCACTGTGCATACACATGAAAGCTTATTATACCCAGAATAAAACTTTGTGGGTCTTAAAGGTGCCCCACTGGATCCAAGCTTTGTTCTGCTGCTTCAGACCAACATGACTTTCCACCAGAAAAAAGGTCATAAAATAAACAAGAAAAGAAAAAGAGGCAAATTAAGTTAATATTGGCCCTGATCACATGCAGAATTTACCGTGGGAAAGCAGCGAATGCCGGGCAGAGTTTGGGGGCACGATCACATGGACACATCTGGTGAGTGTCGCACACCCGTCCCCAACCTGTTTCATCCAGCCAAAGATGCGGAGCTTAAAAGTACCTTGGAAAGTCCACTACCAAATGGTTTGCGAAGGGCCGCAGGCCGATTGTCTGCCTGTGATCGCTCCAGCACGCTCCTATTGTGTCCCTGCTTCCTTGTTGGAGCATGCCAGAAATATGTGCCGACAAAAAAACCCCAGTTCACCACCGTCGCATCTGATCGCATGGGGGTGGGTTAAATTGCGACGGTGCAAATAGCCTCGCCTCCCTGCTGCATTATCTGGCCCATGTGACCAGGGCCATTGATAATCAAGGAGACACCAAAATCTAAAGAAAGTGCCCTGCTGGGATTCTGATAAAATGAAGGGGCCTGACTGCTCAGTGCTATTCAGAGAGACGGGAGAAGTCGGCTCAAGAATCCCACAGGCAAATCTCCTCTGAAAATTCTAGAGACAGACCTCTGTAGGAATTTGAGTGACCAGTGGGACTCCTGCAGAATCCATCACATCCACATATGAAAAAGTCTACCAGCACAAGAAACACCTCAAATCTGTCCCCAGATTCATCTCAGGATTTAATTCTGTGGAAATATTATTCTGCTTCAATTTTCTTCAGAAAGCTGCTTTCATTAGCAGAACAAATAATTGAATATGGAAAGATAAAAAGGAACTAGTCTCTTGAGTATTTGACTACTTAGGGCCTGCAGGGAACATTATAGATCAGCAGTTGTGTTGGTGACTCACAAGTTCTGCAAGGCTAGGAGACACGGAGGCCACCTGAAATGGCCTCAGGCAGTGAGTAGCTTCCAGGCTGAGAATCCTTGCCTCTCCATGCCACAGAAAACCTGCACGTTAGCAGCTCCATGACAAAAAGGAAAGAAGATGCTGGAGACCTGGCACTCACTGGGTGGAAGCCATTACCACAAAGGAGGAGGATATCCCCCTGCATTGTTTCCGAGTAGCTGTAGCTTGGAACAAGGCAATAAAATTAGGGCTAAGAAGTGGATTTGAGAGTAGTGAGAGATAACAGAGGAACAGCAAAAAGCCAGCCACATCAGCTGCTATCCTGAGATTTTAAAAAACATTTTCCTTAATAAATACCCATTTTTGGATGTGGCCAAGTTGGCACATTCCAACATTGCTGGCGGGATTGCCCAGTCATCCAGGGATTTTGGCAAGACATTTTAGCTAGGATCGGTAGAATGGTAGGTCAGGTCATCTCTCCTACCTTAGATCTAGTCCAACTGCACACCAAGAAAGGGTAAGAAGGCTACGATTTCTACCCTACTGGCGGTGGCAAGACTAGCCATTGCTTCCAAAGGGAAAGCCAAGGAAGCACCAACTACAGAAGGATGGTTCGATAAACTATGGACACAATTTGTGATGGGAAAGATCACTGCTGGTCTAAACCCCCACTTCTGTGATGATACAAACAGCGCCTTTGTAGTTACCTGGCTCCTGATATTGCAATATCTAGCTGAGAACGAGATTATTCCATCTAATGTACACTATCAGGACTGGATTCATTTCTGAGCATTTGGTTGTTAATTGTCTCTTGAGGGGGTTATGATCTGGCTTAACACCCTTTACAGTATGAATGTGTTACTTACCTTCCTATAGCCACATATGTGTTATTACTTCTTTCCTTTGCCTATTTTTTTCATTACGGTACATGTATTTTTGCATGACATTTAATACATTTTATTTTTTTTAAAAAAATACCCATTTTTATTTTCTTAACACCATTGACTTACCTGAATCAGAGAAAGATCCTCAAGATGTAATCTGAAGAGGTAGTTTCTAAAGTGGGGGAAAGAAGGGGAAATAACTACAAGTTATGAAACGTGAAATTGGAGACAAAGCTCATTCCCTTAGATCCAGACCCTTCAATGCCATTCCACACATTAAACCAGAGCAAACCCGGGTCTCTCACTTACACTGGATAGAGCTGCAGTCTGCCCTGGCTCTATGACAGCTACGCCTTTACAGTGCATACATTTCAAGAGGAATCACATTCACATTTTGCAAAGTTGTTAACCTGTTCTTAAGTGACATTAGGGATGCCAGTCTCCGGGGGCGGGGGGGGAGTGATCCCCCAATTTCGCAGGCTCCTGCCCACCATTGATCAGCCAGCGGGGGAAGCCCCACCCCAAGACCTGCCCCCCCCAACAGTGGCCACCAGCGACTACTCCTCTTCCTCCCCCGCCGTGAGATTTAAAGGGCCCTCCAGCTGATCAGCAGGAGCACATGGCCCACTGATCAGCTGGAGGGCCCTTTAAATCTCACAGGGGGGGAGGGAGGGGGTGGCCACCGGCTGCACAGCTGAACTCCAAGCTCCATTTAAATGGTTTTTGCAAGCGGGTGCAGGGCGTGCCTGAGTTCAAAGCAACGAATTTGCTGCTTGGAGTTCAGGCGTGCAGGGGGCCAGTGCACCTGCTTGCAAAAACCATCTAAAGGAAAGGTTCCCTCTAAATGATTATTGCAAGCCGGCGCCAATGGTGCCTTCCATGGGGCTGCGTCCCTAATGTGATGACGCCACTTCTGCATGATGTCATGGCATTGGGGGTGTCCCTGCCCCCTCCAGGAACACCCCCCAAAGTCCCCCACTGGCAATCCTAAGCAACATGGGTGACGTGGCCAGGAGCTAAGGGCTTAGGTCTTAATCAGAGCAAGCAGAGTCACACTTGCGGAAGACAGCTCCTCTGCCCCCCCCCCTCACTACAGGCTCCTATGTCCCCCACCCATAAAAAATATGGTGCTCCTGTGCAATGTTCCCTCTAAGCTCCACAGTATTGTGCACAAATTCTACCTCGTGAGCGGAAAAAGCTAGTAGCATTAAAGTTGTGAGTGAATCTACATTTGACTATCACATAAATTAATTTCTTAGAAGATTATTTCCATAACCTTCTAAAAACCTCAGACTGAATTCGTTTAAACTATATTTAAACTATATTTTAACAATAATTTAAACATTATAAGAGAAAACAGAATCTAGTCAAACTTCATTACAGAAAATATTGTCCTCAATGGGGGTTGACCAGGCCTCCAGAAAACAGATACACCCTCCCCTTTCCACTATATTGGTAGACCTGGCCTTGGATCATCGTCCTCCACTAAGCTTAGAAAACAAAGCAGCACTTGGGGGGGGGACTCCTGAAGTCTACTTTGGTTTTTTTTAGTGAAATATGACAAACTTACAGTTAAGTATAACACTGTCAGAACACTGCCTAACCTAACAAACAGGAAGTTGCTTAAATGTTATCAACCTGCCCAAACTACTTATATATTCAAATATTTATATCCCACTTTTACTGTGACTCAAGGCATCTTACAAATCATACTGAAAAGCATCATAGGGGTGCACAAAAAAAACTATTTTTCCTGCTCCATTATAGTCTATGGGGATGATTAGAGTCAATGGGCTCCAGAGGATATAATGGAGAATTGATCTGGGGGTATTTGGGGCTCTGGGGGGCAGTTTTTTGAGGTAGAGGCACCAAATTTGCAGCATAGATCCTGGTTCCTCTCCTAAAAAAACCCCCCCAAGTTTAAAAAAGATTGGACTAAGGGGTCCGATTCTATGGGCCCCTTCCCCATTGTTTTCTATGGAATCTTGGTTGTGAGCAGAGCAAATATCATCTGAGCCCGCCTCTGAAATTTGTGTGCCACTGGCCCATAGCTATGGTGGGGCATTTCGGGGCCACACCCACTCACAGGTGCCACCCCACAAAAAAGCCTGTAAAGACTTTTTTAAAAAATAGCTGTGCGCACCCACGCTGTGCCCTGCCCAGCCAGTCCTGACCTTGTCCTTGCTAGCTCTGCCTTCCTGTATTGCCAGCTTTTCACATTCATTTTTAGCCACTCCAGCTGCTCTGAGCAGGAAGCGGCAAATCGGCACACTATTTGGTGAAAAGGGCGCCAAGAGCTCTGTTCTAGTCATGCAGTGCTGGCTCCCAGTACTTGCAGACAGTGCTGAGGTGCTTTGGGCTGCCTGTCACCTGCCTTGCAAACTGAAATAAAGGGGGCAAATGTCCAGTATCTGCCCTTAGACTATTTAAGGCCAAATCTTTGCCTCAGCTCACATATGGAGCCCCATCAACATTACAGCAAACCTCAAGAAAGCAGATATAGCTCAGTCGAAATTCTTGAGAGCAATTTTACAGTCCCCCAATGGGGTTCCAAATGCTCTTATTCATATAGAGACAGGCATGGTCACAGTTGAGGCAAAACTATGGATTGCGGTGACAATGTTTTGGCTAAAGCTAGCTTTCCTACTCAAGGGAATGACAAGTCTAATGATGTTAGATCACTTTGAACCACCTTGGTTTAAGGAGCTAGAGAAGAAATTAGCCTCTTACGGCTTGTCTAAACAATATTTGTGTTCTATGGGTTATGAAAAGGCCAAGCCTATGGCAAAACAGAGAATACTGGATATCTCAAGACAACACAATTTAAACATGATAGGGAAATGGTGAGCCCTTTCGGCTCCAGATCCCTGTGCCTTATCTCTCCCGTTTAATAAATCAGGACTACAGAAGAACATTTACACTAATGCGCTGGGATGTACTCCCATCTGCATTTATTAAATGGAAATTTAATAAAACTCCTTATGAAGAAAGGATATGTCCCTGTTGTGCAGATGGTATTGAGTCTACAGAACACGTAATATTTGATTGTAAGGCATATAACAACATCCACCAATCTCTTCCTTTCTCTAAGACACTTCCTCTTTTAAGAAGTTTTTTATCAGACAGGCAAGCAAAAGTTACTCATCAGGTGGCTAGGTTTGGATGGCTTGCCTAAGAATTAGGAAAACTATTGTAGCTCAAAAAGAGGAGAACTGGACTTCTGGTTTATGGCGGCTTGCACTTGGACGCGTCCCATCGATCCTCTGATGGAGACGTGCCAAGCCACGATGACCAGGAGGGTTCTTGGCTGATTCCAGACCCCCCAGGAGTAATGTTCCCTCTAAGCTGTGGAGTCTTGTGAGCAAAAATTCTACTTTGTGAGCTACTGGCATTAAAGTTGTGAGCGAGCAATTTGACTGCTGTGTTAGTTTGCTCTGGAGCCATCCTTCCTGAGCTAAGACAAAAATGTGTGAGCCAGAGGCTAAAAAACTGTGAGCTACCTCACACTAACTCAGCTTAGAGGAAACATTGCCCAGGAGTCTCTGTAGGAGATCCCCAGCCTGGGGAGCAGGGTCAAGCAACTCCTGAGGCAACGGCTTAGGAATCAAGGTTTGTCTGTCCCCGAGAGGTCCTGAAGCCGCAGAGCCAGCATGGCGACAAGAGCCGACCCCCAGACGAGTGGACAAGAGCATAAGCAAAACTAACTCTTGCAATGAACAAGCGTGACTTAACAGTGAGTTAAGCAAACTTCCCCCCAAGCAATAAAGTCTCTGACTGCTAGATCTATACGAGAAGAAGCGGCGGGTGGGGAAGGGTTGGAGATCCACCCCCCCAAAGTGAAATGGCCCATAAGCAAAAAAAGACATAGAAAATGAAACTAACTGCATGAGACTTTAATTGAGTTTGAATGCATTGAATTCACGCAAGATGCATTGAATTCACGCAAGCTTGACTTTAAAACTAAAAACTTTCGTTTTTCATAAACAATGGCTGATAGAGGGAGGAGAACCACACTGGATAAGAAACTTCCAACAGGAAGTGCTATCCCAATGACTCCCACCCAGTCAGATGCAGCTGCTGACTTCCCTAATATGTTGGCTTCAGCATTGCACCCTCTGCTGGAGCAGTTGTCAAACATCAATAGCAAGCTGGATTCCATGCAAAAGCAGCTGTCGCACATGGAAAAAAGGGCTGACAAGACAGACAACAAGATAAAGAAAGTTGAAACAAGGACTAAAGTCATTGAGCAAAAGATGGAAGAAGAAAAAAGAGAAAGAAATATGGATAAAAAACAATTGCTGCAACTCCAACTGGAAAAATCCATGTATGTTCTACATTTTCAAGGTTTATTGGAACAGAAGGGAGAAAAAGAAAATCTTAAGTGAAGAGATAGCATCAATTTCAGATCTCAAACAAGAGGACCTCCAGAAGGACCTGGACCTGGTTTATTATACATACCCAGACTTTATAAGGAAAAACAAACTGCCTGGCGAAATATATGTGAAATTCTCCAACATAACTATGAGAGAAAACATGCTGAAAGCCACATCGGGGAAAACACTAAAAGTCAAGGCGGAAGAAATCAAAATCCTAAAAGATATTCCATTTGAGATCCGGAAACAAAGACATCAATATAAAGACTTAATTCTTTTCCTTCAAAACAAAGCAATAGCATACAGATGGACTTTCCCAGAAGGACTTGTTTTCAATTTCAATGATAAGAAAATTAAAATCAGTTCTATCCAAAAGACCAAAAACTTTTTGAAACAACAATTAAATCTAAATAAAGATGATAATGAAGAAGAGGAACTCAGTGAAGAAGAAACGGATAATACTTCAAGTTACTCCAGCAGTACAACTGAAACTTCAGAATCTGAGAAAGGAGCAGCAGCTCCTAAGACACCAAAAGCAAAGAAGAAGCGCAAGAAACAAATGCAAGATAATGGATTATAAAACACCTGAACTTACCGTAACTTTATTTCATAATATAGACGCCTGAAACTTGTGTTTTTATAGGCATTTCAGGAGTTATAATTAATTGTAACTTACTGCGTGAAGCTTGTCTTAAGATTTTAGTCGTGTTCCCTATTCTCTTTCCTTTAGGATGTAGTTTTGTAAAACCAATAAAAATATTATTAAAAAAAGAGAGAGGAGAATTAAGATTTAGTTTTATTAATTTTAATTATTATGGTTTTTATGGAGTTTTTTCCTTTTAAAAAAACCTGCTTTTAAAATTCTGCTTCCATCTTAATGTCATTTATGTTGCAAGATATGCCATCGGTGTACTATGTGCTGGTCAATGACTGTGAATTAAACTGTTACAACCCACAGCAGAGAGAGGCGTGGACAGGTGGGTCTCTGTGTGTCCAAATCACAGCAACTGTAGCTACTCGGTTCAGAGCCAGGCTTTAGGACCCTGGGCGTCTTGCTTTCAGTGCTGGCCCCAGCGCTCGCTGGCTGCCGTGTTCCCTTGGCTGGCTGGCGTCTTGGCTAGAAACACTCATTTCACCCCTTTAATTCTCAACAGTCAGGTCCCAGCTTCTTCGCTTTCTGCTCCTAACACCCCCCCCCAACCATGCTCATTGCCTCACCTCTTTAATATAAAGAGAGACCCTGAATTGTAGCAAGGTATGTGTTGATGTGATGATGTGAACCCAGTGGAACGCCGGAGGGGGGAGCTATTATTACCTAATCTAATTAAGCTCCCCACTCCCCTGCCCCATCAGCCCAGCCCCTGCCCCACCAACCAGAAATTCCTGGCTATGGGGCTGGTGCACCAGCATACCCTACCACAGCTTAGAGGGAACTGTGCTCCTGTGAGTCAGTTTCCACTTTCATTCTTCGTTTATTTTTACCTTGCTTTTATCTCCCCTGTTTGCTGACATGGGGGGGGGGTAAAACCCCAACAATAATAAATGTGCCTGTAGCTTTAAGAAACAAATTCATACAGTGGTAATTAACCCTCAAGGATTTGGGACACCTCACATTCTCTCAGGATCCTCCTCCCTGAACTATTTCCTCTTTCCCTACTCCTGGTGACCTCCATATCCTCTTCCCTTTTTTTGTCTCCTTCTCTCCTTCTCAGCCATTCAACAACCTACCTTTTATCTGCCTCCCATCTTCAGCTGTATGTATTATCTATTATTTGTTTAATTCATTTGTAGCCCACCTTTCTACACAGGGGAAACCAAAGCAGCTCACATTATTCTCCTCCCCTCCTTTTTATTCTCACAACAGTGTGAAGTAGGTAAGGCTGAAAGATGTGACTGGCCCAAAGTCACCCAATGAGCTTCCACAGCAAGATGAGGATTCAAACCTGGGTCTCTCAGACCCTACTCTGAAGTACTAACTGCTATACCACACTGGCTTTCATAGGGTAGCTCCTGTTGGACAGCAGCAAGCAGCCAGGCCTAACTGAGTCATGCAAGTCGGATAGTATCAAATCACTTGGGGTTGCAGCCAGGCCCATGGCTGGCCCCAATAAGATCTCCCCCTCAAAGGCCAAAACAGCCCTGGAAAGGACCCTGCCCCTCCCCTCTGCCTTTTACTCACAGAAGGGAAGCCTAGAATGCTGTGCTTGCCTAGCAACGGCCACGGGAATCGGTTTTTCAGAGTTCCTTTATCGTTTTTCGGTTTTTTAAGCCTCCCAATATATCTTGTTTCAATTTCACTTTTTTTTGCAAACCTGGGGTGTTTTTCACATTTGTAAAAAGATCTATCTTACCTGTTCACAGTTCCAATTTAAGTATCCTCAACTTTGGCCGGCTTGGCTATTAGAATATACAAGAGGGGACCCACAAGAAACTTGGCTTCCTTTGTTTCCTTCCCTCTTCTCTAACATTCCCTCCCCCTTTCTCTAACAAATTCCCCCTTTCCTTCTGTCAGTCTTCCTCACCTCTCTTTCTTCCCCATTCTCTGACAATCTCTCTCCTTTCGCTCCCCTTCTCTGTCAACCTCTCTATTTCTCCCCCTTCCCTTATCTATCAACCTACCTCCTTTCTCCTTTGCCCCCACCCCTTCTCCATCAATGTCCCCTCCCCTTTTCTATCCACCTAACCCCTTTCTCCCTCTCCTTTTCTTTCAACCTGCACCCTCTCCCTTTTGCCCCCACCCCTTCTCCATCAATCTCCCCCTCCCTGTCTGTCACCCCACCCCTCTCTATTTCTTCCACCCCTCCATCTTGTCAGTATTCCCCCATCCCTCTTTTCCCCTGCCCTCCTTACCTTACCAGCTGCAGCAGCTGTGGTGTCTGGAAGCTACTCTGGGCCCAGAGCGGCTCACTTGTTGCCAAGCCACGCATGGCTTCAGGTGTGGCTCCAGACCCAACCACATCGTTGTCATCTGGGAACTACTCTGGGCCCAGGGAGGCCCCGGATGCTGACACTGTGGCCAGGCCCAGAGAGGCTCCTGGATTTCAATGTGGCAGGGCCCAGGAGGCTCAACAGTGATGTGACCAGGCCTGGAGTGGCTCCCAGCATCCATCACTGCCAGCAAGAAAGAAAAGGGGACGCGCATTGTCTGTGAATGTGCAGACAACACTTTTTATCGGGGGTATTTAAAAAAATAAATTCGGCCCGATGCGGATTCGGCGGAATCGGGCAGAATCAATTTCGGCTGGCAGAAAGACTCTGCATGTCAATTTCGGCAGTACCAGGGGATTGGGGAGTCTTTTGGCCAGCTGAATGTCAATTTCAGCCCCATTATATCCTATGGGCCATTGAAGTCAATGGCAAAAACATAGGATATATTCTGGGGGCTGGAGGGGAGGGGGTTTGAGGGAGAGACTCCAAACTTGCAGGGTAGCTGCTGGGGCCTCTCCCCAAGGTACTCAGCAAGTTTCAAGAACACTGGACCAGGGGGGTCCAATTCTACGGGCTCCCAAACAGGTTGCCCCCATCCCCTCCATTGTTCTCTATGGTGGGAATAAAAGTTACTTTTTTCCTACGGTGCTGTTAGTGGCTCTGGGGGGGAAGGGGTTTGAGGGAGAGGCTCCAAATTTTCACGGTAGCTTCGGGAGCCTCTCCCCACAAAAACCCCCATGTCCCAAAGAAATTGGACCAGTGGGCCCAATTCTATAGGCACCCAAACAGGTTACCCCCATTACCTCCATTGTTTCCAATGGGGAAACCCAGCCAGCAGCACTTAAGGCATGTTGCAAGTACGTAAATTCCTGAGTGACTGGGGCCCTACTTTTCCCACCGATGAGCACCGTGTGGACTTCGTCGGCTTGCGACTCCGGTAACAGGCAGCTGATTGGTTTGTGGGTCTCCACAACATCCAGGGAACTCCAGGATGTGGATGAGTTTATGTGGGCCCTCCAGCACCAGTATGAAGACCCCCTGGCACTGGAGAGGCCACGCACCCGCCTGAGAGGCCTGCGCCAGGGCGGGCACTTGGTGCAAGAGTATTCAGATGAATATAAAACCTATGCTGCGAAGCTCCAGGGGTGACCCGAGGAGGTCCTCATCGAGTTCTACCGAGCTGGGCTGAACCACGCCATCCCAGATCGGGCACTGGCCCAGGGCAACCCGCTCACTCTGAATGGGCGGATACAGGTGGCCTGGGAGGAGGAGAACCGCTCCAACCTCTTGCAGATGTACCAGCCGCAAACTTCCTCGAAAGCAGCGGTGGCGGCAACAGAGGCAGAAAGACGGGGGCAAATCCCAAGACGAGAGAGGCCATAAAGGATCGGTGGATGCGGCAGGGCCTATGCCTGAGACGCGGGATCCCGGGGCATTTCAAAGCCGGTTGCCCCCTCAACAAGGAACCTGGCGACGGGAAGAAGCGAACCCCTCTGGAGAAGAAGCCCAAACCACAAGGAGTGAGGGAGAAGCAGCCCAAAGCGCTTCAAGCAGGCGTGAAGACGAAAGCGCTTCAAGCAGGAGGGGACGAAGCACCTTCTCCAGTGGGGACGAGGTAGATGAGCCAGCGGGAAACGGATGGGACCAGCTGTGAAGGGCGCAGCCAGGCAGGTCTGAAAGTCCCGTGCGCCAAGTTCGGTGAGACCCTCCCTTCCTTTGTTTTATGTGACTGTGACAGTAACGAATCCCGAGCAGGGCACTCAGACTGACTCTGGGTGTACGCGGGACTTGATCAGCTCATCACTGGTAGCTGGGCTTGGGTACCTGTCCAAGTAATGCCAGAGCCTATAATTTTCACACAGATGGATGGGTCCCCAATGAAAGAGGCATGCAAGTATCAAACTGTGCCAGTATTGATGGGGACGGGACCACCCTGGGAGCAACGCCCGTTTATTATTACCCCTGCAGCAAAATTTTCAATGGAGCTAGGCAACCCCTGGCTCCGAGACCATGATCCATATGTCCAGCGGAGTGGGGGGGCCCTGCATTTCCCTGATTTCTGTTGCAAAGTGCATGGGTGGAATCCCACGTGGGGGAGGGAACTGGACCCCATTCCGGAGCATGCTTGCTTGGCTCAGGGTGAGCTAGATCTCATTCCCCAGGAGTGCCTCTGCCTAACTCTAGAGGAGTTAAACCTCATCCCTCCAGAATACAGAGACTTGGCGAGAGTGTTTGGTGAGGAAGAAGCTAACGAACTCCCCCCCATTGGCAGTCAGATTGTGCTATTGAGATTTCATCTGGGCACCAAATGCCCAAAGGAAAGCTGTATGCAATGAGCCCATCTGAGAAAGAGGAGCTGCGCCGGTTTATAGACAAAAACCTGGTGCGAGGTTTCATCCGCCCAGCCTCCTCTCCCTTTGCTGCTCCTGTTCTCTTCTGAAAGAAGAAAGATGGGGGGTTGTGATTGTACACGGATTATCACGGGTTAAATGCTGTGTCCATGTCGAATGCATACCCCCTCCCACTCATTAAGGACCTCCTGGCAGAGGTTGCTCAGGGGTGCATTTTCACCAAACTTGACTTGTGAGATGCTTACTACAAAGTGAGAATTTGGGAGGGGGATGAAAACTGCTTTCAATACCCCATTAGGACAGTTTGAATACCTGGTGATGCCTTTTGGATTGGGAGGGGGACCTGGGGTCTTTATGAGTTTGATCAATGAAGTGTTACACAAGCATTTATTCCAGGGGGCCCTTGTGTTCTTGGACGACATTCTTTTATATTCCATCCAGACAGCATGCTTTATGAGCACGGGCTCTTTGTCAAGCTTTCAAAGTGTGTGTTCCATAAGGAAGAACTGGGCTTCCTGGGTCATTGGATTTCAGGGAAGGGACTGAGCATGGATCCCAATAAAGTGCAAGCCGTGGTGGGGTGGGAGCGTCCTAGGACCAGATGCCAACTTCAAGGTCTCCTCAGATTCTGTAATTTTTACAGGGCATTCCTCCCCAACTTTGCCCAGGTGGTCTTGCCCCTCACAGACTTGTTAAAAATGAAGGGAAAGGGGCCTGAGGGCAGCAAGCCGGGGGCCAAACTGGCCTGGACCTTGGAGTGCCAGCAAGCTTTTGAAAGGCTCAAGGGGCTGTTTACTTCTGAACCCATTTTGCAGCATCCTGACGAAAGCAAGCCATTTGTGATCCACATCGATGCATCCGATGTGGCGATGGGAGGAGTGATCCTGCAACAAGGGGGGGATGGGAGGCTTCACCCCTTGACATACGTGTCCAAAAAGTTCTCCCCTACAGAGTGTAACTGGGCAATTTGGGACAAGGAAGCAGCGACCATCAGGTTGGCCATTTCCACCTGGAGACACTGGTTGGATGGGGTGAGGGTGCCGTTTGAAGTGTGGACGGATCACAAAAATCTGGAAGCCTTACTCACACCCCGGCACCTCAGCGCCAAGCAGCTGTGCTGAGCAGAGTTTTTGTCTAAGTTCCGGTTTACCCTCCATCATCTCCCTGGGAAGGCAAACTCCCTGGCAGATGCACTCTCCTGGCTCCCGCAGCATGACAGCCAGCAGGAGGAAGTCATTGATTCCATGTTCACACCCACACATGGGGGGGGGCAGTGGTGACACGCAGCCGGGCGGCAGCGGAAACTCCTGGTAACACTGAGCCTTGGGTTTGCAAATTTAAGGCTGCGTTCACTGAGGGGGACATGGATGATATTCAGGGTGACGAGTCAGTGGAGCAGAAGGGGGATGGCTGTTGGTACAGGGGAGGGAGACTGTTTGTGCCTAAAGCACTGAAGGGGGAAAATCCTGACTTTGGGACAGGAAAAAAAACTTGCAGGGCATTATGGGTACTGAAAACCTTGCACCTCCTGCAAAGGGAGTTCTGGTGGCCATGCATGAAGGCAGACATCTCCCAATATGTGAGTTCACGCCAGACTTGCCTAATGGGGAAATGGAGACCAGGTAAACCCGCGGGAACTCTGCAACCCCTTGAAACGCCATGGGTGGTGATTTCGATGGATTTTATAATGGACTTACCTCCCAGTAAATGGAAAACAGTGATCTGGGTAGTATTTTTTGTTTGTTTGTTTATTTGTTTCAATTTGTATCCCGCCCTCCCCAAAGGCTCAGGGCGGCTAACAGTGGGCATGAATGCCAATTTAAACAACATTAAACAATATCAACAGATAAAATTATAAAATCAGACAATACAACATCAACACAACATTTAAAACCAAGATGACGGGAGTACGATGGCACGGTTATCGAGGTGGGATATCGAAGGTGGAATAGCGGCAGTGGCGGCTCCTACTCAAAAGCCTGGCAGAAGAGCTTCATCTTGCAGGCCCTGCGGAACTGGACAAGGTCCTGCAGGGCCTGGATCTCCTCTGGGAGCTCCTTCCACCAGGTAGGAGCCGCCACCGAAAAAGCCCTGGCTCTTGTGGCCGCCAGCCTCACGTCTCTGGGGCCCAGAATTTCCAGGAGATGTCGGCCCCCAGACCGAAGTGCCTTTGGGGGAACATGTAGGGAAAGGCGGTCCCTCAGGTAGGCCAGACCCTGGCCATACAGGGCTTTAAAGGTGATCACCAGCACTTTGAAGGGAATCTGGTATGCTATTGGCAGCCAGTGCAGTGCTTTCAGCACAGGTTGAATATGGTCCCTCCTAGAGAGACCCATCAGCAGCCTGGCTGCAGCATTCTGCACTAGCTGCAGCTTCCGGATTTGCGACAAAGGCAGCCCTAAGTAGAGAGCATTACAGTAGTCTAACCTTGAGGTGACCGTCGCATGGATCACCGTGGCCAGGTCATTGCGGCCAAGGAAGGGGACCAACTGCCGTGCCCACCTCAGATGGAAAAAGGCCGACCTGGCAGTGGCTGCTACCTGGGCCTCCATCGTTAGAGAGGAGTCCAGGAGCACTCCCAAACTCCTAACCTCCGACGCCGGCACCAAAGGTACCCCGTCGAAGGCTGGGAGAGGGAGCCCCAGCCCCAAACCGATCCGACTCAGGCCCAGGACCTCCGTCTTTGCCGGGTTTAGTTTCAGCCGGCTCAGTCTGAGCCACCCAGCCACAGCCTGTAACACCCGATGCAGGTCATCCGGGGTGGAGCCTGGGTGTCATCTGCATATTGATGACACCCAAGCCCACAACTCTGGGCAATCTGGGCAAGGGGGCGCATGTAGATGTTAAACAACATCGGGGACAGCACTGCCCCCTGAGGCACCCCACACTCAAGGGGGTGTCTCCGGGACTGCTGTTCCCCTATCACCACCCTCTGTCCCCGACCTTGGAGAAAAGAGGCAAACCATTGAAGGGCAAGCCCCTGAATCCCCACGTCGGTGAGGCGGTGGGCCAGCAACTGGTGGTCGACCATGTCGAACACTGCCGACAGATCCAACAACACCAGAGCTGCCACACCACCCCGATCCAGATGCCTACGGAGATCGTCAGTCAGGGCGACCAGTACCGTCTCCGTCCCATGACCCGGGTGAAAGCTGGACTGGTAAGGATCTAGGACGGAAGCATCATCCAGAAAGCTCTGCAGCTGCAACACCACCGCCCTCTCAGTAAGTTTGCCCAAATAGGGCAAATTGGACACCGGCCGATAGTTGGCCAATTCGGCTGGGTCCAGAGATGGCTTTTTCAAGAGGGGGCGGACCATCGCATCCTTGAGCACCCCAGGGAACCGTTCCTCCAAGAGGGACGTGTTGATAAGCTTCCCGCAGGGCACCTCGAAACCCCTCATGGCCTGCTTTAATGAGCCATGATGGGCAGGGATCAAGGTCGCAAGTGGTTGGACGCACAGATACAAGAAATCTGTCAACTTCCTCTAGGCTGAGCAGGCTAAAACACTCTAAACCCCGCCCCAAAGACGAGCAAGGGGCCTCAAGTTCTTTAACTGTTTCAATTGTGGCGGGGAGGTCGCAGCAGAGTGCCAAGACTTTATCTGCAAAATAGCTCGCAAAAGCCTCACAGCCAATATCCAATTCCCTAGCATTTTGCCTGCCCTGTGGCAGAGCCGTCAAAGACCGAATTGTACTAAATAATTGGGCTGGGCGTGAGCTAGCAGATGCAATCGTGACCGCAAAGAAATCTCTCTTTGCGGTCTTGACTGCCATCTCATAGGCTCTCATAAGCGTCCTGCAGAATGTTCTTGATGCCTCGTCGCAGGCTCGACACCACTGTCTCTCTAGCCGTCTCAGTTCTCGCTTCAGCTCGCGCAGCTCCTGGGTGTACCAAGGCGCTCGCCTAGCACAAGTGCGGAGAGGGTGCCTGGGAGTGATCTCGTCGATGGCTGCAGAAAGCCGGGCATGCCAGTCCTCCACCAGCTCATCCAACGAGTTGCCAGGGGGTCTTGGATCCCGCAGGGCCATCTGGAGCCACATAGGGTCCATCTGGCACCGCGGGCGAGCAAAAATCTGCTCGCCGCCTAAACAGGGTTGGGGTGGGATATTCAGTTGGGCCCTCAGGGCCAGGTAGTAGTCGACACGTTTTCCAAGCAGGCATATTTTATTCCATGCAAACAATTGCCCTCAGCCAAGTCTCTGGCTAAGCTTTTCATGCACCACGTGGTGCGGCTACATTTGCTTCCTCGCAAGATAATTTCAGACAGAGGGTCACAATTCATTGCTAGGTTCTGGAGGGAACTGCTACAGGTGTTAGGGGTGGAGCACAATCTCAACAGTTCTTATCACCCAGAGACGGACGGGCACACAGAACGGGTGAATTAGGTGATGGAGCAGTTCCTCAGGTGCTTCACAAATTACCAACAGGACGACTGGGTTGACCTCCTCCCTTATGTAGAATAGAGTTATAATAACTCTGTGCACTGGGCCACAGGCCTTTCCCTCTTTATGGCTGTGCATAGGTACAAAGGGGCCCCTCTCCCCACAGTATCTAACCAAGAGCCAAACGGCGGGGGACTTACAATCATGGTGGGGGAATCTAATGGATCAGTGGTCCCTGATACAAGAAACTTTGAACAGGGCAAAAGAGGACTACAAAAAGCAAGCTGAGAAAAAGAGAGCCCCTGAATGGGAGTTGCACCCTGGGGACTTGGTATACCTCTCTACTAAAAATATCAAGGGGCTCCAGCCTGGGCGGAAGTTGGGGGTGGAAGTATATTGGCCCTTTCAAGGTAGTGTGAGTCTTGAATAAAGTGGCTGTGGAACTTGATTTGCCTAAAAATCTACATCATATTCACTCTGTCTTCCACTTCAGTTTATTAAAACGGGACCGAACAAATGAAGACCTCATCCAGCAGCTTCACCTCCTCAGATTGTGGATGGTGAACCTCACCAAGTTGTTGAAGAAATCCTTGACTCCAAACTGAAGCGCAAAAGATTGTATTACCTGATTAAGTGGAGGGACTTTGATGAATATCACAATGAGTGAGTACAATGTGACCATGTTAGGGCCCCTACTCTCATCCATGCATTTCATAACCAATACCCCCACAAGCCTAAGGGGTGAGAGATCTTGGGAGGAGCAGTATGTCAGGCTGCTATGCATTTTACTGTGCGCCTGCCATGGAGGGGGGGTTCCCTTCCCTTTGATGTACCAGCGGCTTGCCAAATGGTAGAGCCAAATGTCCAGCGTCTGCTTTGTTTATTATTCTGTGTTTTGTATATAGGGGCTACATGCTAGGGAGGGCATAGGCAATGGCTAGGTTGTGGGGAGGGTTGCTCGACTGTTAAATGTAGCGGGGAAATACAAGGGTGTAATTGGGTCTTGCATTTTTATTACCCCTATTTTAAACCGATATATCTGTAACTTTCACACATTCATCATTAATTCTAACAAAAGAAGTGTCCAGAGGGTATCTATCAATGATCTCAATAAAGTTAGTTTCTCTCAAACTGGCTGTCGTTGAGAACTGATGTAACCGGGATTCTGACACTTCGCTCATCTCAGCTTGGCCTACTGCTGGTGTCACCTTGCACATGGGCAAAATCAACAACTGCCCATACCTTCTCCCTTGTGGGCCCCCCACCTTATGGAAGGCCTTCCTAAGGAGGTCAGGCAGTCTCCTCCTCTCCTGGATTTCTATGCAAAACTGAATTGTTCAAGAGGGCTCTTCTGTGCAAGCAATAGGGTTGCACTATACAAAATGATCCACAAATTACTTGAATAAATTATAAAGGACTGTAGTCTATGCTATGCAATTATTGTATCATTTAATGTTTCATGTTCATTCGTAGGTTTTGCTTCAGTCCTGTTTTTAGATTTTTGGTTGGTTCTACAATACTAATCTTATTGCATCGTTGATTGAACGTCCTGTCCTGCTGCTTGTCATGACTCACTCTGTTTAATCCGCCTTGAGTCCCAGGGAGAAAGGCGGCCTATAAACAAGGCAAATAAAAATAAGATAAATACAAAATAAATCTCCTCAAGATGACTGCCAATGATGGGCCAGAGCCAACTCTCCTCTGCTTCCCAGGCACAGTTCTAGCAACTGAGGGCCAGATGACACCCCGGCCAAGAGCAGCCAGCTGGTGATCTCTAATTTATATGGAATAAAACCTCATCACAAAATCACAATGCTGGTGGTTTATTCCATTTTGAAAGGCTTGCTTGCACTAAATCAAGCCTAGCAGTTCAGCATCTGCTGTTTTCGACTTTACCTCTTTCTTCCTTCACTGACAGCCTCCTGGCCCCTATTATTAAAACCAGCTGAAAGCTATTTTGGTGTCCACTGCTGTCTGGGACACACACACACACACACTTGGCAAAGGACAATAAATCTGTAGCATATGAAAACCAGAATACGGACTCTCCAACGTGACTATAAAGACTTTTCATGCTGGACATAATTTTAAACATTTTCAATCCCACATCTCTCCCCCAGCCATCCATGCTTCTGAGAGAGAACTCCCTACTGTGCTTCACTTTTGAGAATGTGTATTTTCAGCTCAGCCTTGCACACTGTTTGCAGATTGTAATAAATCATGGGAAGACGTTAACCATTACAGAAGCTGGCTGACAGTTAACTAGCCAGCCTGAGGGACAGGCTGATATGTCTTCGATGCCTGCTAACAGCAGGAGGCAGTTTTCTCATATTTGGGGATCTCTTGCCCACTTTCCCAGGGAGAATGATACCCCTTCAGTCAAAGGAAAGGGGCAGAGAGAGAGAGAGAGATTCATTAGCAGTTTAAATTTAGAGAAGAAGGGAGAGAAAGTTGAGAGGTAATTAGAATGTGGGAGACTTCCTGCGAGGGGTATACAGGTTGCTCTCTGGAGATCTGCAACTTGTGTTTACAAATCTATTTAATACTTGAATGCGAAAGCTCTCTCTTTGTACAGAGAAGCTGTACAATGGAACCATTTAGGATGGCATTTGGGGGCCTATTGGAGGTGTGAATGACCCAATGGTTTAATAGGGCTGGAAGCTCAGGTAGTTTCATGACTTTATACAAACTTTGCAGGTTGTTCTGTTTTCAGGCAGGACGTGTGTACACTCTGTTACTACTTCAGCTCTTGCTGTTCCCTGTCTCGGTTTGGGAGAAAGACAGCAATCCAACCAAGCAGTTCCAGCAAAGAAACAGCATTTCCCTTAGCGGAAGAAGTGGCTAGGGTTTTCCTCACGTTGCCCCTTGTGACTTTCCTGAGGGTTTGCTGACACCTCCAGGAACAAAATTTGGGGGGAACTTAAGTCGCAGGAAGGAGAAGTATGAAAATGTCACTCCCTGAAGGGCCATTTCCTCCATCCTTATTTATTTATTTATAGTTTCAATCTGTGAATCACTCTGTCCCTGAATACTCAGGGCTATCCAGCCCACCAGTTAATATCTGCCCCTCAAGCCCTGCTCTCCCCTGCCCTGCCTTCAAAGGTGACACATGTGGTGACAGCAGGGTATATTCTGTGGGGGCACCTTACTTTTTTTTTTTTTTTTGTAAAACTCTCTTAAAAAAGAGAGAATTTTATTCTTTTTATAAGAAAAGGGAAGGGTAGACAGATGGAGCAAGAGAAAGATGGAGTGAAAATTTTTTCTGTTAGTGAGGGTTAGTTTAGGTTAATAACCAATACCAGTTTTGGCATCCATCATGGTTAGAAGATCTTCTTTTTAACTATTGCAAAGTCCAAAGTCACTCTGTTAATGCAGTTAGTAAAGTCCATTGGGGTTAGTAATTAAACAGCTCCTTCCAGATGCTACACGAACAGTCCTCAAAGTATCTTCTTTTTAATTTTCTTCCAATTATGGATTGAGTCCATTTTAACTTTGAAGTCTTCCGTTCCATCACCACTTTCCCCTGGGCTGCTGTCTTCTTCACTTATCCCAGTTTTGAATGCTGCATCCTCCTCCCTGCTGGCGTGTCTCTTCAGAAGTTTCCGTATTTTGAAGATGAAATCCGTCTTCTTTCTTTTCTCTTTTTCCTTAAACTTCTGGCCTTCAAGCTTCCAGTGCTCCATAAACTCTTCAGATGAAATTAGATCTCCAGTTTGTCGCCTGCTATGCTCGACATCCCCTTCTACTGGCAGAGTATTTTCTTTTATAAAAGCGGAATAGGCTTTGGGAGCCTTATCCACCTCTTCTTTTAACTTTATCGCTTCACTGCCAGTTAGGGGTGCCAAGACATTTGTCAAGGTAAATCCGAGATCTTCTTTCTCTTCTTCTTTAACGCCCTGGAAACCTAGAATCAGATTCGATTTCTGTTCGATCTCCATCATCTTTCTAGTTGTTTCCGATATCTGTTTCTGTCGACTGATGAGAACACTTTCCATTTTGAACAGAGTTTTGTTGATTTTCTGCAATTGTTCCAGCAGGGGGCACAGCATCTCCTTTTCCTGTTGATTGACAGCAAGCTCTTGGGGGGGCTGTCTGGACCGGAAGTCCCTCCTCTCTTCTCTTCCGGTGTCTGCAGGACTTTTTCCATTATCGGCATTTTGTTTTTTTGTTTACTTTTAAAAAGTTCGTGCCGCATCCCCCAGGAAGCTAAGATGATCGCAATCTTCCATGCAACCCCAACGGTACTTTCACCAACACTTTGTTTTCTCTCTGCCCCCCTTCGCGCTCCCTTTGTAGATCTTGCTTCTCAAAGGGGTGGGAACTCCTCCCTCCTCCCAACGCTTATACGCATGCAAGGGGCTCCGATTTACGCTTCAAAATAGATCTTCAACTCACGATTCGATGCTACTTCTTCTTTTTATGTTAAACCATAGCGCTGTCTTCACTCCTGGAAATCGGTGGCGCCGCTAAGTCCCATTACGGGCACGCCACAGTGGGGCCGATTGGGGCGGGGAGAAAGCCTCAATTTCCCGGCTGTCTGCCGGCAAAGAGGCTACTCCCCAGGCGCCCCCGGTTCGGAGCCTTTGCCTAAGGCTCACTAGGGTCTTTCGCACATGCGAAGACCCCCCTAACTGCGCGTGGGCTAACCGCCTCCGGGAGCGTCCCGAGAAGCGGCCGCCATTCGCGACGCCGAAACCGAAACATCGGGGCACCTCACTTTTAGAACGCCCACCCCCCTTCAGGCTCACCGGACACCTACCTTACTTTCTTTTAGGCACCAGGCTAAAATCTTTTTACCCAGGTTTTTAATTACAGCTTCTAGCTTTTAATAGCCTGCTTCTGTTTTATGGACAGTTTTTTATGCTGTTTATATCCAATATTTCAATATATTAAATCTTAATTATTGAAATATTTAATATTTTAGATATTTAATATTTTATATTGTTGTTTTTAATTGTAAATTGCCTTGTGAATGACTCTGAAGAGGCAGCACATTATCAGTTCTAAATAAATCAACTTCACAGATGTTCGGATACATGCCATGTTAAATAAAGAAATAACATCTGCATTTTAGGGTGCAAATAAGTTTAAATTAACTTCTTAAGTAAATGGATTTAACAAAACTGTATTTTCTGCAGTGCTGGCCTCCCTCAGTTATTGTTACGTTTAGTTTGCCTGCCCTAGGGCAAGCCAGGGCACGGGTGCCATAGCTGGATTAGAGGAAATGGCAGGCAGCAGGCAGAATTCAAGGGGCATCAGGGCACAGCAAGCTTAAAAAAGAGAGAGCAGAAAGTAGGCTCAGAGCAAGGGTTGCCAACCTCCAGGTGAGGCCTGGAGTTCTCCCAGAATCACAATTGATGTCTAGATGACAGAGATCAGTTCCTTTGGAGGAAATGGCTACTTTGGAGGGTGGACTCTAAGGCCTTATACCCCCACTGAGGTCCCGCCCCATCCCAAACCCCACCCCCCAGGCTCCACCCCCCAAATCTCCAGGGATTTCCCAACCCACAGTCAGCAGCCCTGCTTCAGAGCACAGGCATGGAGCCTTAAACAGGAGCTTTTGACCCGTCAGTGAAGAGCCTCTTCCTGTTTTCTTTCAGAGGGCCAGCTGAGAGATTAGGAACTCCAGACAGCAACAAAGCTAAAATGGGCTCAGGTTTCTGCATTTCAAGGAAGGACCAGAGTTAGGTGCAGTTCCTGATGTCGAGATTCTTCCATATCACTTCTGTTCACCAATCTGATTGGAATCAAATTTCAACAAACTCAAAGAAGAACCGAGGTCAGTCCATGCCACAGAAAGACCACCATATGCTCCACTGAGACTACATAGTTTCAGCAAGAAATCATTTTGTTGGCTATTTTGAGATTTTAATTAAAGGTAAAGGTTTCCCTTGCTTGAAAGCCTGTTGAATCCGACTCTAGGGAGCGGTACTCATCTCCATTTCCAAGCCAAAGAGCCAACGCTGTCCGAAGACTTCTCCATGGTCATGTGGCTGGCAGGACTAAACACCAAGGTGCATGGAACGCTGTTACCTTCCCACCGAAGCAGTACCTATTTATCTACTTCCAATTTCTTGCTTTCAAACTGCTAGGTTGGCAGGAGCTGGGGCCAGAGGCGGGAGCTCAAATGACACGAGGGTCTCAAACTGCCAAACTTTTGGTCTGCAGCTTCAGCGTCTTAGCCTCTGAGCCACCGCAGCAGATCCCTTTGAGATTTTAACCAGCTTGCAAAAACCAAATGACCAGCAATCTCTCCTTGGTCAAAGCCACTTCCTTAAAGCACCCTCATTAAAATTCAACCTGATTTTTTAAAAAATCAAACCTAGAAGGGCAAGCCTGCATTTGTAGCCAGCTGGAAAATACCGTTTTAGCCTGGAGACAGCATTTCCAGAGCAGCAACTGCAGGCTATTAAATCACAAATTAGCCTGGCTTCCCAATGTGCGTGGCACTGACACGTACCAAAAAGTTGAACATAAGTTCAGTGATCGTTTAGCTCAGGGGTCCCCAGACTTTTTGAGCTTGTGGGCACCTTTGGAATTCTGACAGAGGGTGGCGGACACAGCCACAAAATGGCGGCCTCAGCAGGCAGAGCTGACCACAAAATGACATGGAGTGAAGTTTTGCATAACTTTGGGAGTAACTCTTCAACATTTCAGACAGAATCTCTGTTTAGCAGGATGCCTTTCAAATACACACTCTGTTTAAAAATATTTTCTTGCATACATACAGCTGATCTTCAATCATGCAGGGAAGATTCTTGTGCTGTGGTGGCAGCTGCTGCCAAAGCCGCGGTTTTTTGAATCTGCAAAAGCCCTGCTGGATGACAGCGTCTTCTAGCCATGCCCACTTTCCAAAACCACTTGGCACGTGCCAAGAGAGGTCTTGGTGGGTGTCATGGCATCCTTTAGGCACCACACGGGGGACTCCTGGTTTAGCTCTCCCCGCCCCATGAAGCTTCAGGCCATGGCTACTTTTTGGTAGTTTTTAAAGCGTGACACACAGAGCAGGGAGGCAACTGCGGGAGTGGGGAAGCTGTGAATTTCCCGCATTGTGCAGGGGGTTGGACTAAATGACCACTGAGCTCCCTTCCGGCTCTTTTTCTATGTTTATTCGTTCAGTCACTCATTAAAAATACTAGTCTTTTAAAATACCTGTAAAACTGCTTTGGAGGGTGAGTGACATTACTAGTACTGGGCAACTGACACCCTCTACAGGGGATTACAAAATACTTCAACCACTACTGAAGTCGATGATTAATTTCAACTTTATGCCTTAAAGAATAAAGGAGGGAGGAAGACTGGGTCTTTTTCTGTGATACGAGATGTAGGAGCCAAATTCTGCCCCAAAGTTAAAGGAACCCTGTACCATGGTAAATGTGGCAAGTAAACTGCAAGAACCTGAATTCTTCACATTTTAAAGCCTCTTACTGATAGTCTTTCCTGGATAAAGACCAGTACATTTCATGGCAGATGCATGCCAGCCAGAGAAAATCAACCTACTTGATTATATATGGTATAAGAGCATCCTCTCACCTTGCTCCAATAATAAGTTCTTCTTGTTTGGAATCAAACGTTATCTGAGAAAAGTCAACAGCATTTTCTGCTCTGAAAACACGTAACCAGGGAGCAATTTCTATGGAAATAGAAAGACAGAATATTTAGCATTTATATAGCATATTCTGAATGTTCAAATCATTTCACTTTCACCTTCATTAAGGTAGGTCAGCCTAATTATCCTTCTAAGGCAAATATCCATTCTAAGGTCTCCCTTCTGGGTTTGCATCTGTCTAGTGTTAACACCGCAATACACCTTTCCCCAACTGTATTCTCTATGCCATACGAGTGTTCACTGGCTGCAGAGTGAATGTCAAGGTTCATATGCCAGCCTTATAAATACATGCTTTCTCTTGACCACCCAGAGTACATTCCCTCTCTCTTTCCTTCATTGACTGTGGCCAATTTCCCACAAGCCGCTGTTCCGCATTCGCTCTTCCCTTTGCCCCGATGGTACGTGTTGATTTCACACTAAGTGCTGCGTGGCCCCACAGCTTCGCGTGATTTCCCCAGTGTCTACTCAATCCTCAAAAAACAGGATTGCTGCTGCACAGCACTTAGTGTGAAATTGACACGTACCATGGGGCAAAGGGAAGAGTGAGCGCAAAGCAGCAGCCTGTGCACTCCCTTGTACCCCAAAGCAATCCCTGGTTAATGCAAGCCAGGTTCCCTCCATTATCCTTTAACCATGGTTACAGTCACTGATTAAGGAATCAGCATTTGCAGTAAACCAGCCTACATTAACCATTTTTATTTTATGTCATTTAAAGTCCACCTTTCTCACAGAGACTCAAGGCCAGATTACACAGAGTGAGTCAGGACAATTGACAAAATGGGATGTCCAATACCCAATGCATTAGGGAGATTAGAAGTCTCGAACCACCAGAAAGAAACAGAAGCATAGGATAAGCATTAACCTGGCACATTAAGCAGTGTAGAAATTACATATTAGGATCCTACTTACATTGTGCTATATACAGCAGCATAAACCACAAGTCCCAATCATTTATCCAAGTAAGTTTGTGAACCATTTTGTCCTGTGCAGGAAAGTGGGGACTTTCCTGACACCCTCAGGCAAGCTATTCCACAAGGTATTCCAGAGCGGGGAAGACAGATGGGAAGAGGATAACAAGACACAGCTGGGCATAGTGTCTGGAGAGGTCACTACTTCCCTGGAAGTGCCCTCCAGAAGAAGGAATGCCTTATGCTTCCACCTAATAAGCAACCCAAGGGCTGTCAAACTCAGGCCTCGTTTCCCATATGTTTCTTAACTGCCTGTCGCTGGAATCTACAAACTCACTGCCTTGTTTCACTCTGGCTGGGAACTGGGGGGGGGAGTGTGTGAGTGGGTGTGTGTAGTTGCTTTGCTGAGAGTCGCGCTACCTTGTAACTGTGTCCATGCAGGGCCTCCCCTTGGTGGGAAGTATGCGTGCTTGACCTTGAGAAGCAGACACTGCTAGATAATGTAACCATAGATCTGCAGATGTTGCAGGAGGGCCGATAGTGTACCACAGATTTCAGCAGGCTGGATGTATGGGTGTGATTGGTCTAGTCACTGGGGGGGGGGGATTGTTTGAATTATGTATAATTGGAGGACTGGTGCCAAGAGAGTCAGTTCTGACACAGACTCATCTATGCTTGAAACCTCTTTATCACTCACTAAACAAATCACTGCAAGAGATTGTTGTTGGGAGTGAGTTTCTTCAAGACCTGACAAGGGCCAAACTAGCCGTAAGAACATAAGAGAAGCCAATGTTGGATCAGCCAATGGCCCATCCACACCAACACAGTGGCCAAAAATACCACGTGCCATCAGGAGGTCCATCAGTGGGGCCATAAGAACCACCATGGGGCCAAACTGTGTGGAGCTGCTTCAGCACTTTAAACTGTATGAGGGGGGAAAGCACAACCACCTGTGGCTACCACACAGCTTGGGCCCTCTGGTCAATTTTTAAATGGTTAAAACTTTTCTCTAAAATAGCATCAGGCAGGTATGGATTGGCCAAATGGCCATGGCCAATCAAGTTTAGCCCGGAGAAATTTCATCAGTTGTACCTGTTGTTGAGTCCACTGGGTCTCACTTTCCACCTTTATTTATTTATTTGTTTGTTTATTTTATTTATTTCACTAGACATATAGCCCCCCCACAAACATTCTAAGCTCAGGGCAGGTAACAGCATATACGTATCAGCAGTTAATGCAGATTTACAATATTAAAAACATATTACAAATACTCAATTTAAAATCCATAAAATCATCAACCTTATATCATTAAAAACTTCTGCCTTAAACACCAATGCGCCTCAATGGCAGATAATGTTGTCCCAGCCTGACTTCCAGGATCTGTGGTCACTGGGGGGAAGGCCTAATCAAATGGATGTCCGCTGCCTCAACTAAAGGCCTGGCGGAAGAGTCCATCTTGCAGGCCCCGCAGGACTGTAATAGGTCCCGCAGGGCCCTGATCTCATACGGTAGCTCATTCCACCAGGCAGGGGCCAGGGCCAAAAAAACACCCCACCTTGAAATGGATCCAGAATTCAATAGGAAGTCAGTGCAGGTCACGCAGCACCAGGTGGATTTGTGCCCACACAGGCAATTACATCAACAACCATGCCACTGTGTTCTGCATTAGCTGCAATTTCCAGAGCAGAGTCAAGGGAAGCCCCATGTAGAGAGAATTACAATAATCTAATCTGGAAGTGCCATTGCATGGATCACTGCAGCCAGATCACAGAGGGTGAGGTAGGGGGCCAACTGCCTAACCTGCCTCAGATGAAAGAAGGCAGACCTGGCAGTGGTGATGACCTGGGCCTCCATAGTCAATGAGACCTCCAGGAACACCCCTAGGCTCTTCACCTTCTGCGTTGGCACCAACAGCGCCCCATCAAAGGTTGGTAGCCTAATACCCAATCCCAGATCCCCATGGCCCAGGTGCAGGACCTCTGTCTTTGTTGGATTCAGCACCATCAGCAGCTATTAGCCACAAGGTATAGATAGAAAAATCTTGGTCTCGGGCAAGTGATGCTCTGTATTCTTGGTACTGGGGGGGGGGGGCAATAGTGTCCTGGCCCCACTGCTGGACCTCCTGATGGCACCTGGTATTTTTGGCCACTGTGTGACAGAGTGTTGGACCGGATGGGCCATTGGCCTGATCTAACATTGGCTTCTCTTATATACTTATGTTCTTATGAGAGTGAGTGTCGCTGGGACAACTCACCTCCCAGTGCTTTGTCCCCGATCGTGGAGAAAGAAGGCCAGCCACTGCAAGGCTAGTCCCCTTATTCCCATGTCAGCAAGGCAGTGGGTCAAAAATTCATGGATGACCATATCAAACGCCGCTGACAGATCTAAAAGAATCAGCAGCACCAAGCCGCCTTGATTCAGATGACTTCTGAGGTCATCCACCAAGGTGACCAACATCATCTCCGTTCCATGAGAAGGGTGAAAGCCAGACTGGAAGGGATCCAGGATCCCTTTCTACATTTATTTTTCTTGCTGAGGAACTGCTCAGTTAAGGGTAGGGTTACCAGCTCTGGGTTGGGAAATACCGGGAGATCTTGGGGATGGAGTCTGAGGAGGGCAGGGTTTGAGAGGGAAGGGACTTCAGTAGGGTATAATGCCACAGAATCCACCTTCCAAAGTGAACTGGCCTCTGTTGCCTTGAGATCAGCTGTAATCGGAGGAGATCTCCTGCCACCACCTGGAGGCCGGGAATCCTAGTTAGGGGGTCAGCAGCCTTGTATAATCACAGAGCCGAATTGTGTAAGTATTCAGAGCAAGAGATCAATAAAGGGCCAGTAGAAGAACTCCACTGGCATAACTGAAAATATACAACTTAATACCATGTTGCTTAGTAATCCATGAAGGTTCTACAGCCCAAACACTAATTCTTGCAAGTCCTTATTAGGAAGCAGCACACACAAGAATGCACAATAACCCATCAATATACCCAGAAGCACCTTGTGCGGCTGTTTTTCTCCATTGCTCAGCTGTCTTTTGAACTTTCTGCAAACCTCATTTAAAGGGACTGTGGTCCCTTTCAATGGGGTTTGCAGGGCCACGAACCACAAACTGGTTTGGTTCTCAACCATACCTCCTGGCTCAGTTTGTGGTTTGACCACGAACTGAAGTGAACTACATTTTCCTGGTTCATGCCCATCCTTACTGGTCATTCTAGCATCTCACCTGCCCCCTCTAATATTGCCATAAAGTTTATATTTCCTTTAAATAACAGCCACATGTGGTTCCATACTGAGCCACATATGACTCTGAAGTTATCAGTTTCACGGACCTGGCTTTAAGATTTGGCCACAAAAACTTTACGCATTACAGAAATTGGAGAGTGTGCATATTCTAGGGTATATTCTCAATAGAGAACACTAGTTAGATTTCAGGGACCCCTGACATGAATCTGCTATACAAATACCCCTACTCAGCCATATATTTCAGAGGAGCATTGGATGTTTCATTTGAGAAGTTTGGAGGAAAATAGTGTGCAAAACTGGGTAACATGATGGAAAACAAGAAGCCAGTTTGAAGGCATTTATCTGAAGACAGTGGTACAATTAGAAACATTACAGCTGAAGATGAGAGAAGAGAAATTGTCAGGATCAGCCAAGATCAGTTCTGGCAAGCGATATAAGTTCTGTCCTGTCTGGTGCTAGCTTCTGCTCAGCGCTTTCTAGGTGTGACCAGCACACAGCCACTGGATCTTAAATCATCTTTATTGAACTTCACATGCATTCAGAAAGATCAGTTACTCACAATCTAAGCTGATAGCTGGGTGGAAAGTTACATCTTGTGATCTAGGTCAACTCTATGGCCGTGGTGGGAAGAGATGGGGTTTCCCCTTCTTGTGGTAAGGAGAGAGAAAGCAAACGGAAAAGAACAATAAATTCCAATCTTCGCGACTCTGGGCTCAGGAAATTACCCTTAAAGAGCCAATCGGAGGGATGCTTTTGGGACACCTTAACTAAAGACTACAATACCCAGGGGCAATTGCTCATAAAGATACATAGCAGTTTTGCTAAACTATATTTAATGCTGACTGGGGGCAGCACACTCCCCGCCTTGGAATCCTATGGGTTCTACTACCCACATGCATTGCTAATGAAGTCTTATAACTATAACTATGCATAATTTGCATGCTACACTGCTAACTATGTTCTAGACAGAAAATTAAGGCATGCAAAACTTGAGTAATCAGTCTTCGAGTTCTTCTTTGGTGCAGAGCAGGACCACATCAGTGACTGGCCTGGTGAAAGTCTTGGTCGGCCAGGGGCGGTCCTGTGGGCCATAACGTGTGACGACATGGACTTCAATCTTGCGGACCAGTCCATCCTTGCCAGGCAAGGCCTGATCTATGAGTCCTATGGGCCACGAGTTGCGGGGTGCATCTTTCTCCCTCATCAGCACGACATGTCCTTTTCCCACTTGCATCAGCTTTGCAAAGTCGGAAGATACTCTTGCTTCCAACGCTTCCAGAAGGTGTTTGCGAAGAGTTGAACTTGCCGCCATTGCTGTTTGAACATGTCCTTGGCCACAAAGGTCCCTTGAAGTGCTGGCCATCCGCCTGTCTTTTGTGTCAGCAAGGTTGCTGATGTCAGAATGGTTGGGTTCTCAGGATCTGAAGACACTGGAACCAGAGGTCTGGCATTGATGATGGCAGAGACTTCTGCTAGGAGAGTAGACAACATCTCGTGTGTGAGGGAAGGTGTTCCTGCCAGCATGGAATCTAGAATCCTGCGTGCAATGCCTATCATGCGCTCCCACACTCCTCCCATGTGTGAGGCTTGGGGAGGATTGAATATCCATGAACAATTCTGGGTACTCAGATAATTGCTGAGCATGGGATCAAGGTCGGTGCTTCTGTGTACTCCCAGCTCCCTGCATGCACCTATGAAGTTTGTGCCACAATCTGACCTGAGTAGCTTGACAGGACCACGCATGGCAAGGAATCTCCTAAGGGCATTTATGAAGCTGGAGGTATCCATGGACTCAATCACCTTGAAGTGGACAGCTCAGATACTCAGGCATGTGAAGACCATGGCCCAACACTTGCTATTGGCCTGTCCTCCTCTAGTTTTGCGTGTCACTACACTCCAGGGTTCGAACACATCGAGGCTTACATTGGTACAGGGGGGCTCTGTACTGAGACGGTCTAGTGGTAGATCGGCCATCTTCTGCTGCTGATAGAGCCCCTTGAGTTTACAACACTGTATACACCTTTGAAGTACTGCAGCAATGCATCTCTTCGATCCAACGATCTGTAGGCCTGCTGCCCTGATGGCTCCTTCTGTGAAATGCCGTCCTTGGTGATGGACCTTTTCATGGTAGTGTCACACCAGCAGGAGGATTGGATTCATCACTGCTGTTACCACATCACCCATATTCAAGTGTCCTCCTACTCGGAGTAGCCCATTGTCATCAAGGAAGGGGCTCAACCTTTGGTATTGTTCTCTCCTTTTTGAGACACTTGAACTCCTGTGAATAAGACTCACATTGCACACTGCGTAGGATTAGCTTCTCTGCTCAACGTTGTTCATCTAGCCGGGTCAGCTCAGTTTTCCGGCGATACAAATAGTGGATGATAACGCGCTACTCCTAGGACAAGTGGTGTCCAACAGGAGAAGCATTCGAAATATCATACCTCTGTCTGATGGCATCTCATCTCAATCTTTGTTGCCATGCAGATGACTTGAGGCCGTACCTCAGTGTCCTCATCTGGGTCTAGGAGCTCGTGGTGCTCCTCCTCATGTTGCAAAGGTCTGTCTGGATGAAGGAGTTCTGGGCCTTTTAGCCAGGTTGACTCAGCTAGCTGAGATGCCAGGATAGAACGTGTTGCATGGTCTGCAGGATTTTGATCCATGGGAACATATCTCCATTGCTCAGGTTGCAAAGACTGCCTGATGCATTCCACTCTGTTACTCACATACAGGTAGAATCACCAGCTCTGATTGTGTATGTAACCTAGCACCACTTTGCTGTCTGTGTAGAAGGTTGTGGCTTCAAACTGGACATCCATTTCTCTCTGTATCATGTCTGCCAGCTCCACGGCTAACACAGCAATGCACAGTTCTACCACAGTCTTGTTGTGGTGCTAGCTTAGCCTTTCCCATGATGAAGCCCACATGGACATGACTCTCCCCGCTGGTGACCCTGAGGTACGCTACTGCTGCTATCACTTTGGTCGATGCATCTGAGAAGATGTGCAGTTCTCTGCGGGAGGCAGCGGCTGGCAAGACTGGAACATAAGTACAGGATAGATGTATGCCTTGTAGACTGCCAAGGGAGTCTCTCTGTGCTTCCCAGTCTTGTCTCTGGTCAAGAGGAAGAGGTTCATCCCAATCTTTGGTTCCCTGGGAGAGTGTGCATAATAGGTGCTTCCCTTGGATTGTCACTGGAGCTGCGAACCCCAAAGGATTGAACAGGCTGTTCATCATTGACAAAACGCCTCATCTGGTAAACTGCTTTTCTGAAGCTGGCACTCAAAAGGTGAAGGTGTCCCTCTTTAGATCCCAACTTAGACCAAAGCGGAGTTGGGTGAGGGGGGTGTCAGGAGCATCGTCGCCCAGGTATAGGTCCCTCAGACCTCTGGCATGATCTTCTGGGTCAAATGCTGCCAATACTTGCATACTGTTGGATGTGATTTTATGCAGCTTAAGGTTTGCTGCAGCCAGCATCTTCTGCGTCCTTTTTAACAAGTCTATGGCTTCCTCCAGAGTGGGTACAGACTTCAGTCCATCGTCGACATATAAGTCTTGTTCCACAAATTGTCTAGCATCCAGGCCATACTTCTCTTCTCCTATACGTGCGGTTTGGTGCAACCCATAGTTGGCGATCGCGGGAGATGGACCATTTCCAAAAATATGCACCCTCATGTGATATTCAGTGACTTGCTGGCTATGTTGTTCATCGCTGAACCACAAGAATCACAAGTAGTTGCGATGGTCTTCTCTGATGAGGAAGGAGTAAAACATCCACTGGATGTCTGCCATGACAGCTATGGCTTTCTTACTGAAGTGGATGAGCACACCAAGTAGGCTGTTAGTCAAGTCAGGCCCTGTGAGGAGGACCCTGTTCAGTGAAAGACCTTGGAACTGTGCACTGGCATCAAAAACCACTCGGATCTGACCTGGCTTCTGTGGATGGTATACTCCAAAGAACAGGAGATACCAACACTCCTCACCTTCTTTCAGAGGAGACACGAGTTCTGCATGCTTGTTCTGAAGCATTTTGTCCATGAATTCCACAAAATGTACCTTCATCTCAGGCTTCCTTTCTAGAGTCCTGCGCAAGGTGCTGAGTTGAGACAGGGCCTGTTTGCAGTTGTAGGGTAAATGCTGCCTAGGCACACAGAAAGGACGCGGAGCCACCCAACTTCCAGATTCTTCTTGCCTGAACCCCTTGTCCATCAGCTGCAGAACTGTTTGTCCTCTATAGATGGAGCGGGTCCGTTGTCACCCTTTGTTGTCTGGAACACTGTAGCTCCCAAGCCAGAGTCCCTTTCAATCAGTGTGAAATGTTCTGGATTTGGCTTCAGGTGGTAGGGGCGCCCATTGTCTAGGATGCTTGTGGTGAAGATGCTCATCTGAATTGGCATCTGCAGGCGAGCTATACACATGTTCCCCACGATGACCCATCCCAGCTCTAGTCTCTGGGCATGCAGTGTTCCAGGAGGTCCTCTGAGCAGATCGTGACTGGCTAGTAGGTTGGGAATGTCTGTTTCCAACAGGAGTAGGATTTCTGCGTCGGGATCCAGAGCAGGAAATTGACTTGCAATAGGTGCTAAATGAGTGTGGTGGAGCACGACATCCGGCGTGGGGATCTGGTCACAGTTATCTGGTAGAGCATCGCATTCCAACGATGAGGGCAGGGGAACTGGGCTTTGCCATCGAATGATTCAATCTGGAACCCAACAGCTATCCTCCCCGCCTTGCACTGGACACCAGCACACATCTTCAGAGTATATTGAACTTCCTCACCCTGTAGATTGAATAGCTCAAAGAATGCTGGGCTGGCTAAGGACTGACTGCTTTGTCCATCTAAGATGACGTACATCTTTGCAGCCTTCTCCAGATGATCTGTAGGGAAAACTTTGGCAAGAGATATCTGATAGCAGGACCTTTGACTCTTCTTAGTGCCGCAAACCTGAGTGCAGTGGGCACCAACGGGCTGGGTGTGAGTATTCGATGTGTCTGGAGAGGTCGTCGTGGTAGAGGAGCTAGGCGTGGGTTGCTGTGGCAGATCAGAGTCTGGATGCAAGGCACCAGGGTGCTTGTTGCTGTCACACACACAACACTTGATAACAGCCTTACAGTCTTTGGCTATGTGGTCCTTGGACTCGCAGCACTTGAAGCATAACTGGTACTCCTTGATCAAAGCCATCTGCTCCTCCAATGGTTTGATTCTGAACTCTCTGCATTTGTTCAGTGGGTGTGGCTTCTTGTGAAACAGACTCTGTCATCTCTGTTGGCTTCATTGCCTTCTGCTCCAAAGGTCTCTCCCTTTTTGGTTTTGCCGGGATATCAGATAGTTCTGTCTTCCTTGCAGACACTGCTGTCCTAACTCTGGTGCTCATAGAGGTGTTTTCTCAGTGTGAGAGTCTAAGTGGTTTGTAGACCATCCACACTGGGCATCATTATGAACCATTGCAGCCTCTGCGACAAAACTTACAAGGTATGAGAAGGGAGGGTACCTGCCCTGATAGGCAGCCTTGTAACTGACCACTGCTTTGCTCCACTCATCCTGGAGCACAGGGGGTAATTTCTCCTTGACCTCCAAATGCGCTGTGCATTGGTTGAGACTTGCGAGTCCTGGTAAGGCGGGGTTCTCTTTGGCCACCTGCAGGTTTTCAAGGAGATGGGCCAAGGTCCATAGCTTCTCAGGGTTCTTGGCCATTATTGGGGTAAATGTCTTCAATTTCCCCATGAGTGCAGTCTCAACAGCCATCGGTGATCCATAGCACTTATCGAGTCTCATCCAAACATGTTTCAAGGCTGTGTCTGGATCTGCTACATTCGCTGAGCAGAGGTCCCTTGCTTGTTCTGACGACTCTGGACCCAGCCACTCCGCCAAGAGTGTGAGTTGTTCATCCGCACATAGGTTCATGTCCCCAATCGCTCCCAGGAAAGTCACCTTCCAAAGGTAGTAGTTCTCTGGATGATCCATAAACTTCTGGACACCTCTATCAGCCAGGTTCCATCTGATGTTCCGAGGCGCCATGCAGCTGCCCAAGTCACAGGAATAGGGAAACCCCTGACCTGGAGGCATTGGTGCAGGACCCATGGATGCCTTTGCAGGAGCTGGGGTCAGCGCTGGAGGAAACAGAGGAGTTGTCTGTGGCCTCATGAACTCTGGTGCTGCAGGGTTGAGTACCTTGATCTCTACTCCATCAAGTGGACGAATGTACGAGGCACGACTACCTATGGTATGAAAAGTCTAAAGTGGATAACCTTTTTAAACACCACTTCATAAGGAGATCACTATTTATGACGTGGATGAGATATAAGAGGTTCTTTTTTGAAACAAGACCGTTGTGGATTGTTCTGGCAGAAGTAACCACTTTCAAGGCACTTTCAAGGTACAAAGGGAAAGATTGGTTACCCTACAGAGACATTTTGAAGATTGAGGGGAGTAGTTTCGCGATGAGAGCTAGAGAGGAACTGGAATTTGAATATGATTGGTTAAATTACAGGCAGATTTATGATTTATTCAAGACTGATAACATGAGATATGGTTTCAGGAAAGAAAATAATGAAATTGAAATGGTATGGATAGAAAAAGGTAAAAAAATGATTTCTAGAATTTATAAGATTTTGTTAAAATGGTATACTGAAGATGAGATTGTAAAAGAACAAATGGTGAAATGGGCTATAAACATAAATAGAGATATAGAAATGTTGTCATGGGAATGTTTGTGGAAAAAGTCGATTAAAATTTCAACATGTGTTAATGTGAAGGAAAACTGTTATAAAATGATGTATAGATGGTATATGATGCCTAAAAAAATTGCTAATATGAATGAGAATATGTCTAACAAATGTTGGAAGTGTAAGAAAAAAGAGGACTCATTTTACCATATGTGGTGGACATGCGAAAAAGCGGTTGCTTTTTGGACTGAGATCCATAATGAAATTCAGAAAATCTTGAAATGTACTTTGAAAAAAGAACCGGAAATGTTACTTTTAGGGCTCAAACTGGAAAAAGTTAAAGTGACAAAGAGAACATTGTTATGGTATTTAATTATAACTGCAAGAATGACTTATGCTCAACTCTGGAAGCAGGAGCAGATACCTGATAAATGGGAATGGATAAGGAAAATGATTTTTATGATAGAAATGGACAAAATGACAAGAAAACTTAATGGAAAAGAAGATGAAGAATTTTTATCAGATTGGAAAGACTTTAAAGACTATTTAGAATCCAATTGGGATGTGAAGAATAGGCTGCTTTGCTTTGACAATTATTAAGTATAGAAGTGTAGTAAGAACATGAATTGTATCAGAAATGTTACCTAATAGTGAGAAATAGAAAAGGAAAATATTGAAAATGATGATTTGAATATTGAATAAGAACTGAATGTAAGAAAATGTTGATAGAAATATTAATGGGGGTGGAGCATCGCTGGAAGCCAGGGGAGGGGGGACAGAAAATTGTGAAAAAGGATATGGCAAGAATTGGTTATTAATTATGGAACGTATTATTATATCCTGTTCATAAAATTTCTTTTTTAAAAAAAGTGGACAAATGTACGTGTTCTACTCGTTGAGACGGGTTCAGTACCCTGAGTTCCGCTGGGTTGAAGTTCAACTCTGGATCCCAGTATCCATTTTGTAGAATCTTGGCACGAGCAGCCATTTCTTCAGCCTTAAGTTCCTTGCGAAGCGATTTTATCCTCACCTCCCTGTCATCCTTTTCTGCCTGCAACTTGCCAGCTTCTCTCCTCAGGGTCTCTTCCTTCTTGGCAAATTCTGCTCTCTTGGCTGCCAACATGGCATCAAGAAAGCACAGTCACAGTGAAAACCCCAAAAGCAACTAGACTGTATGGAATGATCAACCCTGTAAAAAGCAGATAAAATATCTAAGAGTAAGAAGAAAACAAGAGTACTAGAAATATTACAAAGAGATATTTGTTAGAAGTGGAAAAAACAAAAAAACAGTACAGAAGACTTGGGGAGCAATCCTAAATAGGTTTGTTCAGAGGTAAGTCCCATGTTATTCAATAGCTCTTACTTACAGGAAAGTGCTTGTAGAACAGCAGCCTTAGAAGATAAAATTAAAAACATGCAAACAGACAAGTCACTGAAGAAGTTTAGATGAAGGAACAACTGCCAGTACAGAATGTGAACTGAAGTTTTCATAAGAATTGGAGAAATCACAACTGGCTTGAAGTTAGAAGAAATACCATTAGAAGAAGAAAAGGTTAGCAAAGAGATGAAAGTCAGAAAGGAGCAGGATAAAGTTCAAGCAAATGCTTTAGTGTAGTAAAAACACACAAAGATGAGGCCCCAGTTAAAAGATAAAGGCAAAAAAGCAACAGCTAAGAGAAGGAGGAGGCCAGGAACACTGATAGAAGAGAGGAAATTGGCAAAGAATGACTGGATGCAGGGCCATCTTTTCTACAAAATTACTGGAAAACATGCTGGCAGGGGAAAAACACTGAACGTGAAGAGACAAAAAGAAGGTTCATTCATAAAATGGGGGGGACACTATGGAAAAGAATAATTGGGGGGGGAATCATAACTTTAAAAGGAAAATGTCCAAAACTGAATGCTATTGGGGCCGCACTGATGGCTCAAAAACACTAATCATTTAATGCAGCCATATATTACTGTCATCATTAAGCAACTGTATTAATGTAGTCACTTTATGATATCGAACTGTTTTATACTGAATTGTTTTATATGGCCTTATGATTGATCTATTATTACTTATGTGTTTTAATTCTTATGTAAGCTGCACTGAGCATGCTCTGGCAGGGAGGGTGGGGTATAGATTGAATCTAATTAATTAATTAATTAATTAAATAATTCGGTATCTAGGTTATGGTGGCATTAACGTGCTTTCAGCTGATCCCAGGAATCTGGAGAAGATCTCATTAGCCAAGGCTTCATCAGCCATGAGCAGAACTTCAGAACTTGCTCTAAAAAGCTCTGAAGGATTGACAGAACATGCACTTTGAGGCCCTCCCTCTCAAAGAGATTAAAGGCTTTGTTTTGCACCAACTTAAACTTATCAAGAGTCTTGGATATCATACAGTATGCAAGCAGCACTGAAATGCATGAATGAAACACTTTCAATCTGGTGTTTATCGTATCGTTTTCCTCCAATACTCATTTCTATTTCACTTTCTTGATTTTTCAGGGTTATATGGGGATGGTTTTTATTTGTTGTTTAAACCGAGCTGGAAACTGAATATAGGTACTCTTTACCTTTTTGAGCCTGAGAGAAGAGATTAAAGACTGGCCTGCTCCCGGTGTAAACACTGCATTGGACAAGAGGCTGATAACTTTGATGACAATAGGAATAATCCTGAGGAGGACTTTGACGAAACAAGCTTACATCCGGGTGCTCGTAGTGACATCATGAGGATGTAACATCATGAGGATGGACTTTTCTTTGTAATACTATAAGGATGTATTTCTCTATAACGTGACATAAGATTTATATATTGATTGTAAATTGTTTTACTAAATGTGTTAGCCAGCATATCACAGTGTTTGTCTGTTTGTATTTCCTGTAATGGAAACTGTGATCCCGGGTTGTCTTTTCCAGCTTACCTTCAGTCATACAGTGAAGACCCTTGTGCTGTGGAGGTAGCTACTGCCGAAGCAATGTTCTTAAAAATCTGTATAGCCAATCATATCTCCAGGGCCAATCAAAAGACTTGCTGGCAAAAGCCTCACCTGGCCCTGCACACTTGGCAGGCACCATAAAAGGCATTTACCATGGTGCCCCTAGGCACCACATTGGGCACTTCTGCTGTAACTCTTCAAAACTGGAAAGATGCTTGAGATGACTGGCACTCAAAGGAGTCACTACTCTCTTTTAGTACAACAGAATGCTCCATAATAGAGTTACCCAACAGCTACAATATGAAGGGCCCCATTTATTTTCTCCATTCACCTCCACACTGAATTGGAAATTCAGTTTTACATGGGCAATGAAACAAGAAGGACAGAACCACATTTTGAACCACTCTTCCATCCCATATGTCATCAGGGCCATTCTGAGAGACTCTGAAGTTCTATGGCATTTGTTCTGCCTTCTGCCCAAGGAGAGTCTGACTCAATTAATCTTTGTTTATGCCAGGCAACAATCAGCCCATTTGTCGTGGGGAATGTGAAAGAACAGAACAGACTTGTCCTTTGGAACGTTTCTCACAAGTCTTGAAACCTTCCAGATTAAGATAACATTGAAGTAATTCATCACCTGCCTGCAAACCACTTTGTCAGAATAAATTTGCATGCTTTGCATAAAAATTTGCACAACTTTGATGCAAATTTATATGAAAAATATGCAGATTTGCATTAACTTCAATAATGGTGCACAGGACCTTGCTAGCTTAGGACCTCCACCTGTACCCTTCATTCTGCACCAGATGCCACACAAGAGAGTTGCCCAGCACTTAGGAGTGATATTTGAAGATATACACAGATAATCAGAATGGGTAGTCGGAGGCCGAACAATTCTAGGGCATATGTAGAATGAACCTTGCATATTTTCAGATCCTAGCCACAATCTGCCTGCATTCCTCAAGCAAATATGCTCCTTATGTTTAGACTGCGTGGCAACTGCAGATTTGGGGGGTTTCTTCCCCCGGAACCTTATTATCCAGGGAGGCTTTCTCCTTTGTTTCTCTTGCTGAGCTTCTCTGTCCTCTGCTAAATTTTGCAAAGCTGATTTCAGCAGCTATATTTGCCAAGTAAGTAAATTAATCAATTCAAGACACAGCATCATTACTGTAGCAGCAAGCAAAAGGCCCCAGCTGCTGTTTAGCAGTTTCTTACATCAGACTGTGATAGTTATGTTCCTAAGGGAACGTATACCAGTTACTCAAAAAAATACTGCAGGGCAGAGAAATTGGGATGTTATTTATTTGTTCACTCTGTTGGTGTTGCTGGTTTCCTGTGGCCCCCACTGAGTAATCACTGTTTACCGCGAGGCACTTACCCCACCCCCTCGTTCACGCAGTATCGCATACCCCTCCTCTCTTCTTTAGTGTCACTGCTAATTTTTGCAGTTACTAAAATTACCAATATGATCGCTGCTGGTTCCCTGAAACAACACTAGCAATTATGACATTCCCTGTGGAGAAAAAGCAGAGCCCTTAGCAGTGGAAACCCCAAAGAACCCTTTAGTACTAGGAGATTAAGTAGCTATACAGCTGATCCAAATCACTCCAAAACCAGGACGTGGAATCTCAGGTGTTAAGGATCCAGCCTTGTAACTGGACTCATTTTCCAACTCCAGCATCATATGCCTGCAATACTTGTAACATTATTCTAACCTCGCTCCCAATGGTGTTTTGGATGCTCCTGATAATTAAATGATCTCTGTACATGCGCAGAAGTTCTATGTTTTCAAACATGTATTTATCATTGTTTTAATATGTTTTTAAACAAATAATTAGGAGGAACAGTGAAAAGATGCTTATTAACCCTTTTTTCATTTCTTTTTCTTTTTTTGCATACATAAAAGCTTCCCTGAGGAAGTTTAATGAGGAATTGATTTGGTATTGGAATAAAGTTTTCTTCCCACTGCACCATTGTTTTTTCTTTATCTCTTTGCTCCAACTGGTGCGACCCTCTGTTTCCTTCGCGTTGATTCTTGTTTTTTTTACAATAAATATCCTCTCTACCTCCCATTCTTCAGAGTTAAAAAGAAATCACAGAAAACTGTGAAATGCCCATGAAATACCAGGAATAGGCATGTGACCCTAAAAAAGAGGCTATAGTTGGTAGAATGAAAATGTTTCCAACCAGCTTCCCTCCTCAGCTTGCTTTACTCCACCATTTTTCTCCTACCTCCTCCTTCCTCCTCTCCCCCTCCCCTCCACACTTCAGTTAGAGAACAGGGGTCCAAATTCTGTCCAGACTTTTGTTGTTCAGTTGCACAGTTGAGTCTGACTCTTTGCGACTCCATGGATCACATCACACCAGGCCATCCTGTCTTCCACTGTCCGCCGGAGTTTGCTTAATTTCATGTTCGTTTTATCAATAACACTGTCTAAGCATCTCATCCTTTGCCGTCCCCTTCTTCTTTTGCCTTCAATCTTTCCCAGCCTCAGGGTCTTCTCCAGTGAATGCTCCCTTCTCATTTGGTGGCCAAAGTATTTGAGCTTCAGCTTCAGTATCTGGCCTTCCAGGGAACAGTCAGGGTTGATTTCTTTCAGGACTGACTGATTCAATCTCCTTGCAGTCCAAGGGACTCTCAAGAATCTTCTCCAGCACCATAATTCAAAAGAATCCATTCTTCAGCACGCAGCCTTCCTTATAGTCCAACTCTTGAAGCCATACATTACAACTGGGAATACCATTGCTTTGACCATAAGGACTTTTGTTGGTAGGGAGTTGTCTCTACTTTTTATTATGCTGTTTAGGTTTGCCATTGCTTTCTTCCCAAGGAGCAGGCATCTTTTAATTTCATGGCTGCAGTCTAGTGAGTTTTATTATTATGGTCTTACGACCAGCATACAATACAAACATAGTATGAAAAAGAAGGAAAAAACAGAGATAATATACAGAATAAAATCTAAATTTTAAAACTTTTAAAATGTGATTCCCGCAATCTAAGAATCAATGCACAAAACTCAGCAACTGAATGTGTCATCTCTGCATTCGTATCTGATAGAAGCCAGTGAAGTCTTGCTTTGTTTGTATTAATGTGACCAGGTATCCTATCTACTAATGGGGTGATGATTTTAAAACAAGCCTCTCTGTAGAATGGGCAACTGAAAAACATATGCTCTACTGATTCAATCTCGCATGAAGCGCATGAACATAGCCTTTCAGGGTAGGAGGTTTTATTGTACCTGCCTTGAATAACTGCAGATGGAAGGGCAAAACATCTAGCTAGGGCAAATGCCCTTCTAGAGTTCTTTCCCTCCACTGAAGTCAAATATGTAGCCAGCTCAATGGTGCTTTTGACATTTAGCAATACACCGAGTTTTGAAGCCTTAGTGATATCAGATTGTCATTCAATATCCTCACCTCTTTGTTTAATTAGCCCTTTGGCTTGTTCAAATCCATAGGATAAAAGTAGCTGAGGTGAGAAACCACTTCTATGAATATGAAGGTAAACTGCCTTAATCCAACTGGATTTGAAATCGTACTGGAATATCAGGGGAAGTAAGCCTTGTGGGTTGAAATGACCTTTCAGCCACATATAGATAGACAGAATACAAACCCTGGCTTCAAACCTAAGATTACCAGACTCCAGTCGTATCCAGGCATTGGATACACAGTTAGGAAGTTGCACAGCAGCTCTTAAAAATTTGGATTGGACTCTTCCTTGCGATGCAAAGCATGAAGAAGGCGGTCCTAGGAATGTTCCATAGAGCAGTTGTGCCAATGTTTTGGTCTTAAATAACTTCAAGGCTGCAGGAACAAAATGTCCACCATGAGTTCGAAAAAAAATTCAGTATGGCATTTGCCGATCTTTCCCCTAGATCAGCAGCATATTTGCTGTGCTTAACCCTAGAACCGGAGGCCTGTAAAACTACGCCCAGGTATTTAAAGCTATCAACTTTCTAACTAATGGCCATTTATTGCCCAGTTCCTGGGTTTTGGCCTACTCCCAAAGGCTACAATTTTGGTTTTTTGATAGTTAATTGTGAGAAGCTCCTCTTCACAAAACATGCTGAGCTTCTTTAGGGCACACCTAAGACCAACTGGGGTTTGAGATAATATCACGGCATTATCAGCATAGAGTAAAACAGATATATGCCGGTTGGCAAATTTAGGGAGGTGTAGATCAGAGGTGTTAAGACAACTAACTATATTATTTATATAAAAAATAAACAAGGCAGGAGACAGCTGAAGGTTTTAATGGGATCAGTAAGATGGCCAAATCTACTGCATCTGACTCTTAGAAAGGTATGATCATGCAGGGCCTGTAGTAAAAACAAAAGCCTTTTATCAATATTTGAATTTAAAAGCTTGTTCCAGAGCCGGGGTCTAGAAACAGAATCACAGGCAGATTTGAGATCGACAAATACAGCATATAGCGATGTTGCTCCCCTGGCTGAGTATTTCTCGATAAGGTGCTGTAGTATCAGGCAGTGATCGAGTGTGGACCTGCCTGGTCTAAAGCCTGCCTGTTCAATAACCAAGGTATTTTCTTGTTCTAACCAGTCTAGGAATTTATTTCATAAACGTCCTGCCTAAAGTTTGCTTATGATGTTTAGCAAACTGATTGGTCTATAGTTGGATGGGTCTTCCTTCTTACCCTTTTTATAAAAAGGGACAACTATAGCTAAACCCCATGACTTGGGGATATGACCCGTATTATCAAAAGGCAAGCTAAAAAAGAGGCTCACCAATCCTTATTCTCTTTTAGAAGTTCTGGTGGAATACCATCTGATCCTGAAGCCTTGGTATATTTTAGCCACCCAATAAGGGATTCAATCTCTCCAACTGTTATGGGGGACCATTCCATGGTATGTTCTAATATTACCACTGGTGGAGAATGAGCAGTATCACTGTACAGTTCTCTAAAGAAGGAGACCCATCTATCCGCAGGAATACAGGAAGTTATTGGAGACTTAGCACCTATCGCTCTACAGGTAACTAACTTCCAGAAAAGGGATGTATTTTTACTTTTGGCCGCATTGATGAGCTCTCACCACCGTTCTCTGGAGTACTCTTTCTTTCTACGTTTTATCAATAATTTGTACTCCTTTTTTGGACAAAAGTTGGAAAAAAGTTTCTTGCCTAGCTCCCTTGTCAGCACTTCAGTATAGGTGATAGACCCTATTCAAAGCAGTTTTGACCACTATGCATCTTTGATTAAACCATGGTTTAGATAGATTGAAGGGTTTATGAAAAGTACTGAGGTTGGAGACTCAGCATAGTGAAATCAGCTCAAGTTTATTTAGTTACATCAGAACGAAGTTAAAAATAGTTGGTCCTTAGCCAGCTTATATTCTAGTCGGCACACACCCCCAACACACCCCCAACACCTGTGATCGGTTCTATTTACATTGCCCTGCTAACTATAGGTTCTCTGCAGGATCCTGGTGCTCCTATTGGTCTGCGCCTAGGATCTGCGGTGTCCATTGTTCCAGGACCAAAGATCTGTAGGTCTGTACGACCACATGGCCAGGCACACACGATCGCAGCCATCTTAATACATAACAGTTTAGCACCCTTGACTGGAGGAATCATGGCTGCAGTCACCATCTACAGTGATCTTGGATCCCAGGAACGTGAAGTCTGTTACTGCTTCCATGACTTCCCCTTCTATTTGCCAAGGAGTGATGGGGCCGGATGGCATAATCATAGTTTTTTTGATGTTGAATTTCAAGCCCACTTTTGCAGTCTCCTCTTTCACCCATAGCAAGAAGCTCTTTAGATCCTCTTCACTTTCTGCCATTAGAGTGGTATCATCTGCATATCTGAGGTTGTTGATGTTTTTCCTGGCAATCTTAATTCTGGCTTGTGATTCATCCAGGCTGGCATTTTGTATGATGTACTCTGCATATAAATTAAATAAGCAAGGTGACAATATACATCCTTGTCGTACTTCTTTTCCTATGCTAAACCAATCAGTTGTTCCACATCAGGTTCTGTCACTTCTTGACCCTTATACAGGTTTCTCAGAAGACATTTGAGGTGGTCTGGTACTCTCATCTCTTTAGGGATTTGCCATAGTTTGTTGTGATCCACACAATCAAAGGCTTTAGCGTAGTCAATGAAGCAGAAATAGATTTTTTCTGTTACTCCCTTGCTTTCTTCATAATCCAGCAAATGTTGGCTATTTGATCTCTAGTTCCTCTACCTCTTCGAAACCCACCTTGTACTTCCGGAAGTTCTCTATCCACGTACTGCTGAAGCCTAGCTTGTAGGATCTTGAGCATGATCCTGCTAGCATGTGAAATGAGTGCAACTGTGCGATAGTTTGAACATTCCTTGGGATTGCCCTTCTTTGGGATTGGAATGTAAACTGACTTTTTCCAATCCTGTGGCCACTGTTGCATTTTCCAAGTTTGCTGGCATATGGAGTGCAGCACTTTAACAGAATCATCTTTTAAGACTTTGAATAGCTCAGTTGGGATGCCATCATCTACACTAGCTTTGTTATTAGTAATGCTTTCTAAAGACCATTTGACTTCGCATTCCAAGATGTCTGGCTCGAGGTCAGTGATCACACTGTCCTGGTTGTCAAGGACATTGAGATCCTTCTTGTATAGTTCTTCTGTGTATTCTTGCCATCTTTTCCTAATTTCTTCTGCTTCTATAAGGTCTCTACCATTTTTGTCCTTTATCAAGGCCAGCTTTGCATGGAACGTTCCCTTGATTTCTTCAGTTTTCTTGAAGAGATTTCTAGTCCTTCCCATTCTATTGTTTTCCTCTATCACTTTGCATTGTTCATTCAGGAAAGCCTCCTTATCTCTCCTTGCTGTTCTCTGGAAATCCATGTTCAGTTGGGTAAATCTTTCCTTTTCACCTTTGCCTTTCACTTTCCTTATTTCCTTTGCTATTTGTAAAGCCTCATCAGACAGCCACTTTGCTTTCTTGCATTTCTTTTTCTTTGGGATGGTGCTGATTGCTGCCTCCTGTACAATGTCACAAACCTCCGTCCATAGTTCTTCATGCACTCTGTCTATCAAATCTAGTCCCTTAAACCTATTCTTCACCTCCACTGTATATTCATCAGGGATATGATCTAGGTCTAGTGGTTTTCCCAACTTTCTTCAGTTTAAGTCTGAATTTTGCAATGAATAACTGAGCCAGAGTCAGCTCCAGATCTTGTTTTTACTGACTGGATAGAGCTTCTCCATCTTTGACTGCAAATGATATAATCAATCTGAGTTCGGTGTTGCCCATCTGGTGATGTCCATGTGTAGAGTCGCCTCTTAGGTTGCTGGAAGAGGGTGTTCGCTATGACCAGCATATTCTCTTGACAATACTCTGTTAGCCTTTGCCCAGCTTCATTTTGTTCTCCAAGGCCAAACTTGTCCATTAGCCCGGTTACCTTCTGACTTCCCGCTTTAGCATTCCAGTCCCCTATGACGACGAGGACATCTTTTTTTGATGTTAGTTCTTGAAGGTGTTGTAGGTCTTCATAGAATCGGTACACCTCAGCCTCTTCTGCATCAGTGGGTGGGGCACAGACTTGGATTATTGTGATGTTGAATCTGTCCAGACTGTCCCTCCACAAATCAGCTGCACTTGATGTTTCTCATCTACTTAAACCTGCCTTTGTTTTACTGACTCTGCTGCCAGTCTGGATAAGGATGGCAGCCCATGCCTCATTTCTTAGACTAATGTATGTCTGACGTTGCTAGATGGAGTCACAAAACGTTAACCCAGGATTAGGGGTCCTCATCCTGCACCCCCAAAATGCTACCAGTAGATAACATAATACATTTAAGTACATGGAATATTATACAGGGAGTAGGGATGCCACACTCACCCCCCCAAGTGGGTGGAACATCATGAGAAAAATAAAATCCCAAAATGGCCAAAAGGCCTATGATCTGACATCACTTCGGGGTAGGTGGGAAGTGACAGCACACCTCTATAGGAATAAGAGGAAACTCTGATTCCTAGAAACAACTGCTGTCACTTCTGGGTTTCCCCTAGAAGGGATGTCATGTCATTGCTGATGGCCACGCCCACCATGTCTCCCCCTATTTAGCGTGTAGTCTGCAATGAGAATAAAGTCATTCGTTATCATGAATGCTGATCCACTGGAGAGGCAAACAAGCATACTGGTTTACACTGTAAGCCCCTGCCCTGAAGGTTAAAGGTCAAATACATGCAATTTTGTTTGTCTGCTACTCTGAAGCAAGATGAACCAATATGTTGGGGGCCCTCAACCATGTGGCACCCAGGGCTGATTTGCTTCCCACCTGCAAATAGGCCTGATCTGAAGGCAGGGGATCAGTTGATGGCTGCTGATCACAAAGGAGCTGATGCCTTCCGATTTCCCTATACACTCCCTAAAAGAAAAAGATGCTGGGGTGGACTCCTCTCCCAGGTGAAAGGCTGAGACTCCTTCCTGCTTTTTAATTGTAAATTTCCTGTCTGAGCCAGCAAAGGACTTCAAGAAGAGGCAGAGAGACAGACTTGCAGTGGCACAAGACATTATTATTTTTTAAAACGTACTAAAAGATTAATAGACCATTAGTCAGAATACAATTAATATACCCCTAGTGAGGAACCATTCTGTAATTCCTCTTGTCTCTGCAGAACACACGCTATGTTTGGCTGTTTCTGAGGGTATCATCTTCACCACCAATCATTTTGGAAAAAAAAAATCATCATAGGATTCCCCCCCCGCCCAAGCAATGCAGGTTAAATTCAAACTAGCCAAGCCCAAGGGTGCTTGTCAACTACCCGGCCTTGCCTCAGCTAGCCCCAAAGAACTCTGAAAAGCTGATGGTGAAGGCTGTAGGGTCCACATGGACAAAAAGGCACATGACCTGGGAGATGCTCAGACCAGGAGAAGCCTAGTGAAATCACCCCAATTACCTTCCTCTCCAGCTACAGCAATTCCATTGGCACAAGGGCAAAGTAGGGGAGGAGGGGTTAGTCCCAGCTGCCTCTCTGCAATGCACCTTCCTGGGTTGAGAAATACCTGGAGATTTTGGGGTGGAACCTGGGGTGGAGCCTGGAGAGCAGGGTTTGGGGAGGGGCGGGGCGGGACCTCAGCGGAGTCCAGTGCCACCGAGTCCACTCTCCAAAGCAGCTGTTTTCTCCAAGGGAGCTGATCTCCATCATTTGGAGCTCAATTGTAATAGTGAGAGATCTCCAGGTGCCACCTGGAGGTTAATACAAAAACTGAGGGTCAGTGTTAGGAAGACATACAAAAATATATATCACTGTGAACAATATATATATATTGTTAGGAAGACATACAAAAATATATATCACTGTCTGATACTGACAAGGTGCTGTCTGAATGTAAACCTGCATTTGATGTATTGTTTGGGTGAAATATATTTTTGATAATATTTGATACCAATATTTAGACAACAGTATTGAAAAATATAAAAAGAAAAAGAATAAAGCATAAAATTGTTCTACCATAAACATATATTTATTGTACACAGTGATATATATTTTTGTATGGCCACCTGGAGGTTGGCAAGCATATTCCCAGGCCATTTGCCTTTCTGTTGTATGGCCTCCAGTATCAGCTCTCTGAGGGATTGTTGAAGAAGATTTGATTATCCATATTAAGCTTCTGCAAGCCTTTTCTGGATTCAACCCAACTGCTGGGATTCTACCCAACTTCAGTTCCACCACTCAGAACAGAAACAGGCCGTAGCTCTGCTTTTGAGTATGTATTTGGATACATTTTATTGTAAGCTCTGACAGGCCCCTGCTGGAGGATAAATAAGGCACTTAATATAGTTGCCTTTCTGTGCTGCGGGGCCATTCAGGTGCATGACTTCCAAAGCCTGTTTCATTTTTGGTGCTTTCAGTGCCAATCCGGTATAAATGGGCCATGGCTACTGAAGGGAGAGGTCTTGGGACCACCATGGAAAATTCATTGAGATCATCAAATCAGATTGTGGCAGCCGTGAGTGAGGTAAAATCACTTCTGGGAAAAGAATTGAGAATAACATAGCAAGAACCAAACACCATTATATGAACTGACCTTATAGACAGATTTAGAGTTCCTGATTTCCTAGCAGAGTCAGTTTTGTGTCTATATGAGACACAAAACAGGAAGGACAAGACACTACCTGTTTTATTTAGGCCAACCAGAACTTAAAATGGTGGAAACAAGCTTTCAGGCCACACAGGACTTTTCTTCAGGATTAACATTCTGGGGATAGGAGCACCGGGAAGGAGAAAACATGCTGAGAATGAGGGCACAACTTAGCAGTGCAGTTTCTGTCATGTTTAAGTGATTTTTTTTCATTTGCAAGTTTATTTATTTACTAGGAATAAGGCCTGTTGTGGAAATGAACGCAATGAGCGCTAGAAAGAGGCTCTGGGTGGGTGCCCTGGCCTTGGGACTTGGCATCCGTCTGCTATGGTGACCTCAGCGGGGTATCATGACACAGGGCCCGCTGCTTTCTCCAGGGGAACTGATCTCTGCCATCTGAAGAGCAGTTGTAATTCCGAGTGATCTCCCGCCCTCCGCTGTTTTGATACGTAAAAAAGTTGGGTAAAGGTATTTGTTATCTGTGCCTGGCTAATAAATCCTGGGTTATAATCTTCTGGGGTTCTAGTTCATGGTCTAATCTACAGCTGTCTGTTTGCAACTGATGTCGAATCCTAGAAAAGAACTGTTGATAAATGTGTCAGAGAATGTGTGTGTTTTTGTGTCTTGGAAACTTTTTTTGTGGCTTTAGTAGGTTGTCATTGGGTTTTGATGCTACTGATTCTGATTCTCCATTTTTCCCTGGCAAACAACTGTTTAGACAAGAGCTATACCATTATAAGACAGGTTTGCCAGCCTCCAGGTGGGGCCTGGGGATCTCCCACTTTTACAGCTGATCTCCAGCTGGCAGAGATTAGCTACAAAATAGCTGGATCCACCCCCAAAGTCTCCAGGTATTTCCCAACCCAGACCTGGCAACCCAATTGCCAGCTCTGGTAAGGGAAATACCTGGATATTCTGGGGGCGGAGCCTGAGGAGGACAGGGTTTGGGGAGGGGAGGGGCCTCAGCATGGCACAGTGCCACAGAGTCCACCCTCCGAAGCAGCCGTTTTCTCTAGATGGACTGATCTCTGTCATCCAGAAATCAGTTGTAATAGCATAGGGTTGCCAGCCTCCAGGTGGGGCCTGGGGATCTCCTGCTATTACAACTGACCTCCAGACGACCGAGAGCCATTCCCATGGAGAAAACCGCTGCTTGGGAGTGTGGATTCTACGGCATGGTACCCTGTGGAGGTCCCTCCCCTCCCTAAATCCCACCCTCCTCCAGCTCAAACACTCCCCCGCCCCCCATTTCCAGGTATTTCCCAAGGTTTAGAAGCGGGATAAAGGTCTGTGAGAAAACTGGGCAGGCACTCAGTCCTACTTGCCTCAGCACAACTTCCCATTTCTAGACCACCTTCCTCCTGGGCTTACCTCCACTGGTAACAACAGGGTGCTCCACCTGCTGGCACAGAGGGTCCTCTGGGGCTGCTGTCCCCCAGCACAACACCCCCAGCCCTGCGACTATCAGGGCAATCACAGTGTTGTCCTTCATCTTGGCCATGTTCATACTGGTCACATCTCCCTTAGCCAGAAATCCTCCTTGTATTCAGAGAAGGGAAGGACCTACGGAGTGCAAAGAGAAAGACGACAGTCAGATCAAGGATCTGTATTGTATTCTGCCCTGTATTGTACTCGGTATTGTATGCTGCCCTCTTAATGTCATTCCAAGGGTTGGAAGTGTATCTTGCCATTACACCTAATTTCCCTGTAAGCGGCCGCCTAGGGCTACCCGACATTCCAGGGCCATAGTTAGAGATCACGAGCACTTAAAAACAGAAAGGAAGGACTCTGTTAACATTGCAGCATTTTGAGAGTTTCGTGCCACCTCTCCAGGGCTCCTGACCTTAGGCAGAAGTAACGAAAACAAAGAAAAATAAAGAAATACATATACCACATAAAAATAAACAAAATGAGCATAATAGAAACATAAAACATAACAAATTCCTGATATTATTGCTTTCCCCCCTTCCTTAGGCACAGGCATTCACACCGTCTCCTATGGGCTCAAACGGTCGGCAGGACTTGGATTCCTCTCTCGATTACCACTCAGTAGGCATTCGCCGGCTCTGAACACTGCGGCACAAACCCACGGCAGCCAGACTTTCCCCAGGGGGCCATCCCTGACCAAGCCCAGGAAAGACCAACTTCTTGTGTATCATTTATCATTCAGATCCAGTCTGCTCTCTGGTCATCCACGACTTGATTATTAGAAGATAGCCCAGTAAACAGCACCAGGTGCATTGATCTGGTCCACTTACAAGCCCCAAGAGTCTAAAAACTCCACCATGTAACCTGCAATGGAGGAAGCAGCAGTAGTGTGGCAAGGAAACAACTATGCCGGCCTCCTCTTCAAACATCAAATTATGGAAACTGCAGCATATTTAAAATGCCACATCTATGAAAGTATCATTTTTTTCTTTTAAAATTGTCTTATAGAGCTATTTCGAATTGTTCCCATTCCTGGGCCAACGCGTTTCTCCTATGAATATTCTATGAATCTGTACTCCGCTTCTATGAGAAGGCTTTGTTTTCTACGCTTCTGTTGTAAGCAGGGCTCCACTGTCATTCTTTTTTACATAAGATTGCCCGGGAAAATAAAAGGATAAATAAGGCTTATCAGCCATCTGCACCATGGCAGCATGACTGACTGACTGACTGACTGACTGACTGACTTGACTCTATCCATCCATCCATCCATCCATCCATCCATCCATCCATCCATCCATCTATCTATCTATCTATCTATCTATCTATCTATCTATCTATCTATCTATCTATCTATCTATCTATCTATCTATCTATCTATCTATCTATCTGGACTTTTAGGCCACCCTTCCTTGTGAGCTGGGCTCAGGGCAGCTTACAATAGAATGAGAAAATAAGTAAGTTAAAAAACAGTAGCAAAATACAGTACAGAAACAATAAATAAAACGGGCTATTCCAAGATCGTGAGGGATTTGGGCAGAAAACTGCAGCTTCCCAAGGGTGAGGGAAACCTGAGAGCACCAGACTAGTTGCTATCCCACTGCTGTTGTCAACCAAATGCCTGGCAGAACATCTCTGCCTTACAAGCCCTGTGGAAAGGTACGAAATCCCACCGGGCATGGATGTTCTCCAGCAGAGAGCTCCACCAGGTGGGGGCCAGGGCTGAAAAAGCCCTGGCCTGGTTGAGGACAGCCGGATCTCTCTCGGGCCAGGAACCACAGGAGATTTTGGCTACCTGAGTGTAACGCTCTATTGGGGGCATACTGAGAGAGGCGGCCCCAAAGGTATGTGGGTCCCTGCCCCTAAGGGCCTTAAAGGTCAGAACCAGAACCTTGAACGTGATCCAGTGTCCAACGGAAACCAGTGCAGCTCGTGCAGCACAGGTTGGATGTGTGCCATCTGGGGAGTCCCTGTAAGGACCCATGTGGGCCACATTCTGGACCCGTTGGAGCTTCTGGGTCAGCCTCAAGGGAAGGCTCACATAGACCGAGTTACAGTAGTCTATCCTGGAGGTGACCGTTGCATTGATTACCGCGACTAGGTCAGAGCAGGACGGGTAGGGAGCCAGTTGCCGAACCTGGCGCAGCTGGAGAAATGCCAGCCTGGCAACCTTTGCAACTTGGGCCTCCATTAACAAGGTGGCATATAGAGTCACATCCAGGCTCCTGACAATTGGTGCTGGTGAAAGGGGCACTCTGCCAAGAGCTGGGAGTGGGTAGACAAACTGTGACCCACCACCACCCAGCCACAGAACCTCCATCTTACCCGGATTCAGCTTCACCTGACTCTGCTGTAACCATTCCACCATGGCCTCCAAACCCTCAGCTAAGTTCATGGGAACGGCATCCAGCTGGCTGCCCATCAGCAGAAATAACTGGGTGTCATCAGCATACTGACGGCACCCCAGTCTGAAACTCCACACCAGCTGGGCGAGGGGGTGCATATAGACGCTGAACAACATCTGGGAGAGGGGTGCCCCCTAAGAAACCCCACATACCAGCGGGTGCCTCAGGGACACTTCCCCACCCAGTGCCACCCTCTGTCCCCGACCATGGAGGAATGAGGTGAGCCACTGCAAGCTACCCCCACGAACTCCAGTGTCGGTGAGGAAGTGAGTCAGTAGATTATAGTCAACTGTGTCAAACATGTCTGCAAGATCAGGAAGTATCAGCAGCGCTGACCTGCCTCAATCCAGCTGCCTGTGGTGATTGTCTGTGAGGGCGACCAACACTGTCTTTATCCCATGGCTGGGACGGAAGCCAGATTGGAATGGATCCAATGCCAATGTATCATCCAGGAATTGCTGGGGCTGTTCTGCTGCCGCTCTCTCAATTACCTTACCCAGAAATGAAAGGGCGTTAACTGACCAGATCCGTAGGATCCAAGGTTGGTCGTTATTAAGAGTGGGACAACAACCACCTCCTTCAGTACCACTGGAAACACCCCCGACCCCAGGGATAGATTGATAATATCTTCAAGGGAACCTCATAGCCTCCCATCACTGGCTTTCACCAGCCGTGAGGGCCACATGTCTAAGGGGCAGGTGGTCGGCTTAACAGCACACAAAAGCCTGTTGACATCAGCTCAAATGAGCCGGTTGAAGTTCTCAAAAACTGAATCCAAAGGTGGCCAAAGGGCCTCCAGTTCACATACTTTATCAACACTGACTGGGAGGCCATAGTGGAGCAACAGGATTTGTCTGCAAAAAAGCTCGCAAATGCCACACAGCTTATTGCCGAATTATTAGTATTCTGGGTCCTTTCAGAGAGGGACGTTAAGAGACAGAATTGTCCTAAATAATTGAGCTAGGCAAGAGCTAGCAGACATAATGGAGGCCAAAAAAAGTCCTTCTTAGGATTTCATAAGCGTCTTATAAGGTGCTCTTGTAGCTTTGTCATGAACTCGCTGCCAAACTCACTCCAGACATCTGAGTTCCCATTTCATCCCCCCAAGTTCCATCATATATTGGGGGATGATTTCTGCTGGAGATGGAAAGGATGTTGGGTGGTGATTTCATTGATGGCTTCAGTGGCAGGAATTCTAGTCCCTATCAGCTCATGTAAGGAATCACCGGAGGGCCTTGGTTCCCACAGAGTATTCTGGAACCCAATCAGGTCCAATAGTCTCTACAGGTGAGCATAAATCTGCTTGCTGCCTAGATGGGGGGCAGGGATCCCCAGCCGGACCAATGATCTGACCATGGCACCAACACCTTGGCCATCAGATCCATGTCAACTCCCATGCCAATGATCAAACCCAGCATGTGGCCTGCTTGGTGTGTGGGACCTGATACAATCTGGGTGAGCCCTAGTGCTCCCATGGATGACACCAGGTCTTCAGCCTGCTGTGAGGAGGTGACACCAGCATGGGTCTGAAGTCCCCAAGGATTATAAGCTTCAGGAACTCCAAGGCCCAGCCCGTCACCACCTCAAGCAGGCTCAGAAGGCTGTCTGCTGGAGTGCTAGGCACATGGTACACCAGGCAAACAGCCAAACTCACCTCAGAATCTCAGACCAGGCCTATGCAATCAATGCCAGTGATCTTCAGGATGGGGAGCACTCTGAGGGGAAAACTCTCACGGATGAGTATCGCCACACCACCCTCCACACCACTGTTCATGACTGATGAAGGACCAAGAAACCTGGAAGGGACAGCTCTTTCAAGGCGACAGTTTCGCCTTGCCTTGTCCAGGTCCACTTCTTGTGCTGCGACATAGTCTCGCAGCACAGAGGTCTTATTATCAATGGACCTAGTGTTACACAACAGCAGTGCTGAAGAGGGGTATATATTCCTAGCCCTCACACCATAAGAACATAAGAGAAGCCAATGTTGAATCAGGCCAATGGCCCATCTAGTCCAACACTCTGTCACACAGCGGCCAAAAATACCACGTGCCATCAGGAGGTCCAGCAGTGGGCCCAGGACACTAGAAGTCCTCCCACTGCTGCCCTCTCCAGCACCAAGAACAGAGTGCATCACCTGCCCCAGACTGAGAGTTCCCATCTATACCTTGTGGCTAATAGCCACTGATGGACTTCTGCTCCATATGTTTATCTAATTCCCTCTTGAAGCTGTCCATGCTTGTAGCTGCCACCACCTCCTGTGGCAGTGAATTCTATATGTTAATCACTCTTTGGGTGAAGAAGTACTTCCTTTTATCTGTTCTAACCCGACTGCTCAGCAATTTCATGGAGTACCCACGAGTTCTTGTATTGTGAGAAAGGGAGAAAAGTACTTCTTTCTCAACCTGCTCAATCCCATTCATAATCTTATAAACCATGATCATGTCACCCCTCAGCCGTCATTTCTCCAAGCTAAAGAGCCCCAAGCGTTTTAACCTTTCTTCATAGGGAAGGTGTTCCAACCCTTTTATCATTCTAGTTGCCCTTCTCTGCACTTTTTCCAATGCTATAATATCCTTTTTGAGATGTGGCGACCAGAACTGTACACAGTATTTCAAATGAGGTTGCACCAATGATTTATACAGGGGCATGATGATACTGGCTGATTTGTTTTCAATTCCCTTCCTAATAATCCCGTTGGCCTTCTTTATTGCAGCTACACACTGTCTAGACATTTTCATCGAGTTATCTACTACAACTCCAAGATCCCTCTCTTGGTCAGTCTCTGCCAGTTCGGACCCCATCAATGTGTATTTATATTTAGGATTTTTGGCTCCAATGTGCATCACTTTGCACTTGGCCACATTGAACCCCATTTGCCACGTTGACGCCCGCTCACCCATCCTTGACAGATCCCTTTGGAGTGCCTCACAATCCTCCCTGGTTTTCACCACCCTGAACAACTTCATGTCATCTGCAAATTTAGCCACTTCACTGCTTACTTCCAATTCCAAATCGTTAATAAACAAGTTAAAAAGCAGCGGACTGAGTACTGATCCCTGTGGTACCCCACTGCTTACCACTCTCCACTGAGAAAGTTTCCCATTTATACACACTCTCTGTTTCCTATTTATAAGCCAGTTTTTGATCCACAAGAGGACTTGTCCTTTTATCCGATGACTATCGAGCTTACTTAGGAGCCTTTGATGAGGAACTGTATCAAAAGCTTTCTGGAAGTCAAGGTAAATAATATCTATTTGGGTCCCTCTTGTCCACATGTTTGTTCACTCCCTCAAAAAACACTAACAGGTTAGTGAGACAAGATCTTCCCTTACAGAACCCATGCTGAGTCTGCCTCAATAGTTTTTGTTCATCAATGTGCCTACTAATTCTTTCCGTAATAACAGTTTCCACCAACTTACCCGGTATCGATGTCAGACTGACTGGCCTGTAATTTCCCGGATCTTCCCTGGAGCCCTTTTTAAAGATAGGAGTGACATTAGCTACCTTCCAGTCCTCAGGAATGGAGGCAGATTTTAAAGAAAGATTACATATTTTTGTCAGGAGATCCACAAGTTCACATTTGAGTTCTTTCAGAACTCTCGAATGAATGCCATCCGGGCCAGGTGATTTATTAGCTTTTAAATTGTCCATCAGTCGGAGGACTTCCTCTCTTGTCACCACAATCTGATTCAGGTCTTTCAAACCCCGTCCTGAAATCGGTGCTTCTGGAGTGGGCAAGCACTTCTCCTCTTCCACAGTGAAGACAGAGGCAAAAAATGCATTCAGCTTCTCAGCCATTTCCCTATCATCCTTCACTACTCCTTTTACCCCTTGGTCATCCAAGGGCCCCACTGCCTCCCTGGCTGGCTTCCTACTTCTAATGTATTTGAAGAAAGTTTTATTGTTGGCCTTTATGTTTTTTGCGATATGCTCCTCATATTCCCTTTTTGCTTGCCTGATCACATACTTGCATTTTATTTGCCACAGTCTGTGTTCCCTTTTATCAACCTCACTGAGAGTGAGACTAGCTTTCCACCGCTTAAAGGAATCCTTCTTACCTTTTACAGCTGCCATTACTTTATTAGTTAACCATGCAGGCTTTTTTCTATACCTATTTGTGCCTTTCTACATATCTTGGGATGGGACGAAGGTTGGAAGGGGACTGAGTATAACCATATCTCTGTCTCTTTCCACTCCAACACCTTCTCCCCCCTCATCATACCTCTCCCCTGCCCCCAATCCCTGGGATGCCCAGTCTGATGCTGGCACTCTCAATCCTCGCCCCACACACACCTGTAAAGGGCAACAACCCCCGCCTACAACAATTATAGACCAGGGACAATCAGATTCACTGGTCAAATTTTACAGATCCTAAGAACTAAAACAATCCCAATTAGGCAGAAACTCTCAAAAGCTTAGACCCCGAGACTCTTCTTGTTCTCTAGGGTGCTAGTGGACTTGAATCAGTAAGTAAAAGTCACTGAGACTACCTACTGCCTTACGAACACATCCAACCAGTCAGGTGATCTTCCAAGGCCCTGTTTCTGGTGCTTCCACCTTCTAAAGTTATATCAGTGGTGATTCAGGACAGGGTCTTGTTGGTTGTGACACCAAAATTCTTGAATTCTCACCCAAAGGAGAATCACCTGATCCCTTCTGTTGCCACCTACTGCCAATGGGTGAAGACTTTTCTGTTTCATATGATTTTATTTCAAAACAAATCGAAACAAATAAATAAATGATGTTCCCTTGCCCTGCATTTTAATATTTTTAAATGTTTTTGTATGTGTATTTTAGCTTTGGTTTTAGTGTTGTGTTTTTGTTTGGTTTTAGTGGTTTTTAAGAGGTGCTTTGATTATGTATGTTTCTAATCTGTTAGCCACCTTGGTGGCTCTGATGATGGATGGCAAAAAGGTGAGGTATAGGTTTTGTCAATAAAGTTCAGTGTGATATAGCCCTGTATAAGTGTGTACCAGACTCAACCCATGCAATGCCATCATAACCAAGACCACCTCTACCAGTGCACAAATGTTATCCATGCCTTGGTCACATCTTGACCAGCATTCAGCATGGAGCTACCTTTGAAAATGGCTTTGGGGTTCCAGTGGATACAACATGCCACATTGATACAGCTGACAATTCAAGCCCTAAAGAGCCTTTTAAGCCCTAAAGAGTTTGAACATGAATACTTGAAGAATTGCCTGCTTAAATACAAACCTGTCCAAGAATTGAGACCTTCATTAGAAGTTCTTCTTTGGGAGCCCCTAACATCAGAAGTAAGGTGGATGGTCACGGAAGACAGGGCCTTGTCTTTGGAATGTCTCCCTCCAGCAGCATACCTGGCACTTGCGGTTCTTTGGTATTCTGTCATTCGGCTGTCATTTGGAGGAGGGCAAGGAGCTGTGTTCCAGATGGCAGCAGAGGACAGGACCCGAAGCAATGGTTTTAAATTACATGCAGAAAGGTATCAGCTGGATATTAGGAAAAACTTTTTCATGGTCAGAGTGGTTCAAAGGTGGAATCAGCTGCTTAGGGAGGCGGTGAGCTTCCCTTCACTGACAGCTTTCAAGAAAAGGCTGGACGAATATTTGTCAGAGATGCTTTAGATGGTATGTATGGCCCCTTCCAACTCTATGATTCTATGCTTCTCTTTTTCCTCGATTGTGAGTCCCTGTTGCGTCAGGGTTTTTTTCTTTTCTTTTCATGACAGACTCTCCCAAAAGCAGGAGAGAATTGATTTAAAACAAGAAAGTTCATTTTACACTTAGTGCATAATTAATTTCATTTTTGCGTTGTGTGGTTTGCTAAGCCACATGATTGGGACAACACACATTCATGGATACCATGGGGTACAAATCCTTGCACTGTGCAAAAGGTCTACCATCGTGATGATTCCACCTGTCATCACCCCTTCCCCAGGGAGTGTCTTTAGTCTCGGGGGACCCTAACATTATACAACAAAAATCTCTTATTTCCTGTAGCTGGTGAGACTAAAAGGGAAGCCAATGGGTTGCTTCACAAACTGCCACAGACATAAAATGGTAGCAGGTAGAATCAAGATATGTGGTTCCTCCTACAGAATGACACTCTGTTTGTGGAAGAGGGGGTGCCAATTTCCACTGTCTCTTTTCTCCCACTACAGACCCCCCCACTTTACCCCCTTTTCCTGTTGACCTGAAGGAAAAGAAGACATTCCAACCAATGTTGATTACTCAGAATAATTGGTCGATCAACCAGCACTTAAAGGAAGATTCATCACTGCAGGGTTCATTTGAAATTGATGTCCTACACACATAAAGACTTCATTTGCACTAAAATATGGTTGCACTACCTAAGATAAATAGGCTATAGAAGAGGAGGAATAATTCTTAGCCGGAAACAGCAAGAGGAAGGTATTTCCAATATGTCAGCTCATTCTTTGCTCACTCTACATCAAGCTTACAGTCCAATCCTAAAATGGTGTTTTCATACCCCACAGAATTCCATGGGACTTTCACTGTAGACCTCCCACACATTTCTCCAGCAAACAAGGCACAGCAGTTGGACTGTCCTGAAAAACCGCAGACCAGGGAGTACAATGCTCAAGAGGGTATGTGGTGTCAATATTTGGATGAGGCGTCTGAGGTACAGCAACTCACAGGAGAAGGGATCCAACCTGAGTAAACACCAGTGATGCCCATAAATTGAATTCTAGAAACTGTTGGGCCAACCAATGGATGCCCATGGAGAGAAAATCTGCCCCTCCTCAGGGGCATCAGACTTTCCAAAGGCTGGTGCCGAGTGGCCCTCACTGCAACAGGCACCAGATAGATTCATGGGTAGTGAGATTCGTGCTGCTACCAAGTGGCTCCAGAGCCCAGCACAAAGCTGCTCACTCATGCTCATGCCAGAAAGAACTTGTGCAGAAATTAAAGGAGAGAGGAAGCCACATGGCTGCAGCTTACAAAACGAAAGATTGGCTATATGATGCCGCTTACCCAACCTAACCTACTCTGGACAAAATTAAGTGCCCATTATGCATGGGCCCTCAAAAATGCACTGCAGTTGCTGTTTTTGTCTTTATTTCCCATCACCCTTTCCTACCACCTCCACAGGCCACCACCAGTGTTCTCTTTAAGCTGAGCTAGTGTGAGCTAGCTCACAGTTTTTTAGCCTCTGTCTCACACATTTTTGTCTTAACTCATGAAGGATGGCTCCAGAGCAAATTAATTTATGCAGTAGCCAGATTGCTCACTCACAACTTTAATGGTAGTAGATCACATAGTAGAATTTTTGCTCACAGGACTCCACAGCTTAGAGGGAGCATTGGCCACCACCACCTCCCCAGTCCAGGTTGCCCCATGGCTAAGACCACCCTACATACCTTTAGTACATTTTTTCCCAACTCCTTGTTGAAATTATCCTAGTTATTTACCTAGCTCCTATGAAATTCTGTATTCCAGTGTTGGATACTGAAGATCTTGAGAGGACTAGGAACCTAAGCTACAGCTAACAAGTACAACTCCATTGTTATCAGGGGGGTTTTGTAGAAAAAGCCCAGCAGGAACTCATTAACATAATAGGCCACACTCCCATGTTACCAGAAGTGTAGTCATCCGGCCACACCTATCTTTTGCTTTTTATTCTGTTTACTTTGTTTGTTGTCAAAACCCAGGGCTTTTTTCGTAACAGGAACTCCTTTGCATGCATCCTCATGTTGGGTGTGGCCTGTTAAGCTAATGAGTTCCTGCTGGGCGTGGCCAACTCAGGAGCCTGCCGGAACTCCGTTCCTCTGCGTTCCTGCCCAAAAATAGCCCTGATTGTTATTATACTATTTTTACCTGACAGGAATACGGCCTTGAATGTAAGATGATCCGGCCTTTGAAACAGCTGTACACAAAAAGGGGTTTTATTATTGCATGTAAGCTAAATATATGTAAGCTAAAATAGGATGGCAGGTCAAAGTTATACCTCTTTTAAAAAATGATAATCCATTAGTTTGTATACAGTTGCCACAACTGGCCACAACTGATGATAACCCAACTCTCAGAAATGTTTAAATCAATCTCCCTGGAGTGGGCCGTAGGTTACGCATTCAGAGAAATGCTGATCGCCACTTTGGGGTCAGGAAGCCATTTTCTCCAGGCCAATTTGGCCAGGGAGCCTGGAGGTTTTTTGTAATCTTCTGGGCACGAAGCAGGGGTCACTGGGGGTGTGGAGGGGGAGGTTTTTGTGAATTTTCTGCATTGTGTAGGGGGTTTCAGGCCCGTAGGTACTGCAGGGCCCACAGGGCCCGCCACCCCCATGGTTTTTACGGGCCCCTCTCCAATCCTTGGCTCCCCCTTCCTCCCCCGTCACTGCCTTCAGCCCAACAGCCGGCGACTCTGCACCGCCCGCTGCTGCTCCTGGGAGCCAGTCTGAGCGGGATTGCTGTACTGCCCGGCTAGATGTGGCTGGAAGCTCCGTGTCCAGAGTTCCCAGAGATTTTTAAAGCTTTGCTCTGAGGAGGCTCCATTCAGGTAAGAGTTCAGTGGGAGTCTTGGTATCTATCTAGAGGAGATGGACGCTGCCAGCCTACGTGGTCCTCTGCTGAGACAAAACATGGCCAATCCAGGCTTTCACCAGCAGGAGGCACTGGCAGCTGCCCAGCAAAGTCAGCAGCAGTGGGCCCAGTGGGGGTAAGGTGTCCCGGGCGAGACGGCCATCTGGGGAGCTGCCTCCTGTCTGTCCATGTCCACCCCAAGAGGGAGGGAGGCGGGGAAGTTCAGCAGGGCACTCGCTGGTGGCCAGTCACCAAGGGAGGTGGAGAGAGAGAGAGAGAGAGAGAGAGAGCCCCAGCGCACCCACAAGACCCAAGGGCTTGTCCGTGGTGCGAGGGCTGTCCCTGCTGTTGGCAGTGGCGCTCTCCTCCCTTCTCAGTTGCAGCCAAGGCTGCCTTAGGAATTCCACCAATTAAATCAAAGTTAATTGATTTAACCAGGCCCCCTCACCCAAAACTCCTTAGCTATGGGGCTGGGGGCTTGGACTAGATGACCCTGGAGGTCCCTTCCAACTCTATGATTCTATGAAAGCTCTTGTTACTGTAAGTGCTTTAGCAATACTCTCTATGTCATGTGTGTTGTCAAGGGTGGAGAAAAAAATCTCACTAATGGTTTAGATGAAGAACAACTGCTGCTCTATACAGTGCAAAATTATGCCATTAAGCCAAGACCATTCAAGGACTCACACTCCTGCCACGGAGCCTCCGCTTTCAGAAGTCTGGTGGGCTTACCCACGTGGTAGGTTATTCAGTTTTGCATGCAGTGAAACTCCATCCAGGTTTGGCAATGGTGAGTTGGAAAATTTGGGAGTGGAGCTTGGGGAGCGTGGGGTTTGGGGAGGGGTCTCAGCAGGGGTATGATGCCACAAAGTCCACCCTCAAAAGCAGCCATTTTATCCAGGGGAGCTGATCTCTGGAGATCAGTTGTAATTCCAGGAGCTCACCAGGCCCCACCTGGAGGCTGGCAACCATAACACCAGGCCTTTCCAACATCTGGTTGTCTAGTCTGCTCAGTGCTGCTGAACTAGCAGCCAACTTTGCTAAAAAAAAAAAAAGTAAAAAAAAGTAATGAGCTATCCCATGTGCTATAATAAAGTCTGCCCACGGGTTGTCTCTGCATTTCTTTCCAGTCTGGGGTTTGGGTTGCTTGTTTGCCACCAGTGCGGACAGAAATGTGTAACTGCTCATTCTGACATGCTGGCATGGCACAGCCATACCAACCCATGCTTAAGACCACCACAATAAGAAATCAAAGCCAGAGATGAATCAGCTGGGGGAGAAATACATACACTGGAACGTTCTGTTATTGTTTGAGAGCAATGCTGCTAAAACAGGCAAGAGAGGCTAACCAAAGCAACGGAAGGGCACCAGAGAAGACCAGCTTAGTGTTTACTTTTTAAGAACAAAGTCTGAGACCAGTGGCACCTTTAAGACCAACAAAGTTTTATTCTGGGTATAAGGTGTGCATGCATGGAAGGTGAGGAAGAGGAAGAGATGGGATTTATACCCTGCCCTTCACTCGGAGCAGCTTACAAACTCCTTTCCCTTCTCCTCCCCACAACAGACACCCTGTGAGGTGGGTGGGGCTGAGAGAGCTCTTTCGAGAACTGCCCTTGAGAGAACAGCTCTGACAGAACTATGGCTTAGCCCAAGGTCACATCAGCAGGTGCAAGTGGAGGAGTGGGGAATCAAACCCGGTTCTCCCAGATTAGAGTCCGCGCACTTAACCACTACACCAAACTGGACATAAACTTATACTCAGAATTAAACAGTGTTAGTCTTACAGGTGCCACTGGCTCAAACTTCTGTCTGCTGCTTCAGACCGACACGGCTACCCACCTGAATCTACTTTTTAAGGGACGTAGTTGATGCAGGATAAAAGCACATGCACTGCACAAGAGCTGTCAAACTTACGGCTTCCCCAAGCCCATTAACAAGTGACCTCTGGACTACAGAGGTCAGTTCCCCCAGAGAAAATGGCTGTTGTGGAAGGAGGACTCTACGGCATTAGGCGTTGCTGAGGTCCCTCCCTCCCCTCTCCAAACCCCGCCCTCCCTAGGCTCCTCCCCCAAATATCCAGGAATTTCCCAACCCAGAGTTGGCAATCTTAATGAAAACTGAATGTTCACTTATAAATCTACATTATTTATAGTCCACCTTTCTCACACGTACTCAAGACAGATTATACATAGTGAGTCAGTACTTACCTTTTTACCAGAATGACGACCATTAATGTATAGGGGATACAATGCTAATTTCTTGCCTTGAATGCAAAATGAGCTGGTTGTGGCTTTGCTGAAAAGGTCCAGAGCAGATGAGTTATCCAAGAAGACTCAGAGTTGAACCACTACTGCTCTCTCATTCGCTTTGCCCCAGAAAGGGTAGATTAGAGACCAGGTGATCATCTGCCACATCATTTTTCTGCAGGGATGATTTTTAAAGTGGTAGATGGGTAACCGCCTCTTTGTGTGGCCAAAAGAAGTTAGTGACTGATTTATAATAAATGGTAAGAGTTTTTTGGTGTGTTCTTTACATGATTTAGCATCCTTGATGCACAAAGGTTCAGAGTACAAGTACCGGCCTTCACAGATCCCAGGATCTTATCAACATCCATCTTGGAAACTGGGTTAAAATGAGCCATAAATAGACCAAACGGTGAATTAAGCCTTTCTTCTGGTGTGCCTATGTTATAACTGACAACCAGTTTAGTAACACTGAAATGAGTGGGGGCAAACTACCTCAGATGGAAGTTTTGAAATCTGATCTGATACCCATGCTTCGCTACGGTATTTAAGTTCCATAAATCCAGTTATAATACTGATGATGTGAAATTTGAAAAGTGACATTTGTTGTAGGAATTCTAACGGAGAAGACTGTAGTGTAAGTAATGAAGCGAGACATACATATTTGTTTGGGACATAACTACATATTCAAAACACCATCCAAGCAATCAGATATTAAGCAAGTTCATATGAACCAATTTTCTAGAACCCACATTGTGAGAAGTTAAATGACCTAATAAAGGAAACCAGTTTTCTACAAATTTGGGGTATATTTCCATTGTGGGTGGGAGTGTGGCTAAGCTGGGCCAGCAGCACCGCTAAGGTGATCCTGCTGGGGCGGCATCCCTGACGGATTAAAGTACCCTGGACCTGCTCCTACACCTGACAGACACCCACCTGTCTGGTGTTGGGGGTGATTATGTTTAAAGGCATCAGGGAGGCTGGGCCAGCAAGCAGGGCTAAGGCAATCCTGCTGAGCAAACCTCCCCGGCAGCTGTAAGCATCCCACCTCCTCTCCTACACCTGACAGACAGCTGCCTGTCCAGTGTAGGAGGGGGAGGAGTAGGTGGGGCTGGCAGGATCACTAAGGCATTACTGCTGGGGCAGTCTCCCTCATGGCTTTAAGCCGCCTGCAACCACTGCTGCACCTGACAGACAACTTGCCTGTTAGGTGTAGGAGGTGGGGTGAGTGTGTTGGAAGCCATCATAGAGGCTGGGCCAGCAGCATTGCTGCACCTCACAGGTAGTTGTTGGCCATTCCTGATTTCCTCAACTGTCATGAGCTCTCTGCAGTCTCCTGTAATTGTTATGGGTTTTTTTACCTCAGAACACTGAGCTCTGCAGCTGACCAATCAGAGAGTGGGGAGGTACAAGGAGGCAGCTGCCTGTCAGCCACATAGGAATAAGAACATAAGAACATAAGAGAAGCCAATGTTGAATCAGGCCAATGGCCCATCTAGTCCAACACTCTGTCACACAGCGGCCAAAATATACCAGGTGCCATCAGGAGGTCCAGCAGTGGGGCCAGGACACTAGAAGCCCTCCCACTGCTGCCCCCCCCCCAGCACCAAGAATAGAGTGCATCACCTGCCCCAGACTGAGAGTTCCCATCTATACCCTGTGGCTAATAGCCACTGATGGACTTCTGCTCCATATGTTTACCTAATTCCCTCTTGAAACTGTCCATGCTTGTAGCTGCCACCAATCAATGGGGGAAGTACATTTTACCCCTTTTGACCCCCCCTTAGGGGTTGAATTTCTAAAAATCCCTTCTTAGTGAGCATCTACATCATGGTAGGAGTGCTCTCCCCAAATTTTGTGTTTCTAGGTCCAGCAGTTTGGCCTGGGCATTGATTTTACGGTGAGGGGACTTTCTTTTATATATATAGATGGGGGGGGGTTGCAAGGTTCCTCCAGCTTAAACAACTTGGTGAGTGGGATGCTAAAAAGCAAATGTATTGGACCAGTCACATTCTTCCAGGCTAAGTGTTGTAACTCAAGATCAGGCAGCTCTTTCTTTAATCAGTTATTTCAGTTTGCTTGGGGGGGGCACAGTGGGAGGTCTTCTGGAGTTCTGGCCCTGCTGGTGAACCTCCTGATGACACCTGGGTTTTGGCCACTGTGTGACACAGAGTGTTGGAATGGATGGGCCATTGGCCTGATCCAACACAGCTTCTCTTATGTTCTTATGTTCAGTTTATTAGAACAGAACACACAACAACACAGAACACACAGAACAACCCCAACTGGCTAAACCACACTCCTAGAACAATAAGGTCCCATAAAAAGTGAGTGCTTAGGACTGATTGGGTTTGTTCCCACCGAAAGTCATTGTCTTCCCTGATGAGTCCATTGCACAATGGCAGCCAAGCAGGCTGTTGTTTTCAGGATACTGAGAGTCTATGGAGCTTGTGACTGAAGCTCAGGCTCATACTACAATTCAGGCTACCCATGGCTGTGGTCACACGTGCGAGATAACGTGGGGAGGGGGGCGCGAGGCTATTTGCTCCGCAGCAATTTGACCCACATTTGTGCAATCACACAGTCCGTGGGAGCTGCAGGGGCAGCCTGCCACAGAGTGATCAGATGCAGATTGTGGGTGAAGCGGGGGGAGGGTGCTGTGTGTTTCCAATGCGCTTAATCAGGGGATCGATGAATCGCATCTCCACACTGAGGGCTTCCTATGGACTGTCCCCCTCGTAAGAAAGATCCGCTACAATAAGAAAAAGGGTGCCTGGTAGGATACTCACCCCCCTACACATATGTGGCCCTGGGTTAGGAATGTTTAAATTGGAATATATGTAAGCTACTCAGAGCCCTTAGGGGGTAAGCGGGAGAGAGGTCGAATGAAATAAATAAATAATAAATAAATACTGGGAAGGGGGGAATTGGCACAGAGTCAGGATGGCCTGATCAGACAATCCCAATGCCATGAGAGCGTGCTGGCGTGATCACACGGAGGAAAGTCCATCCCTGGCCCGTAGCAACCCATTTGATAGTGGACTTTCCCAAGTGTTTTTTAACTCTGCTCTTGCAGCGAAGCAAAACAAGTTGACAACAGGTGCGGGGTGCTGGCCAGATGTCTGATCGCACCCGTTAAATCCGCCCAGCATTCGCGCCTATGGTGTGGCTAATTGTGCGTGCGATTGCAGCCCATATAACACAATACATAAGAGTAACCTACTTACAGGGTGGTTGTGAGGGTAAAATGGAGGAGAGGAGAGTGATGTTAAGTACTTTGTGTCCCCACTGGGGAAAAGCAGTGTATAAATAAATAAATAAATAAATAAATCAGTATTCAGTGCACCCTGAAACCTGTTTAACACTGTAAAGCGTAACAGCATTTACCAGACTCCTACTGCTCCTGTCAATAGTTTCCTCATAAATTCTACAACTCCCCCTGTCGGTTTTTTCTTCCTTCACTAAGGATGCTCATAAAAGAAGCCTGCTCTCCTGGCCCTTTCCAATAGCACCTAATAGCTCTCCAAGGACTTTTACGGTCTTCTTAAAGGGCCATCTAAGCCTCACCCATTACTGAGATATAACCACTGGCTGATTTACAATCCAGAATCTAGAGAAGCCTTTTTTTTCTCTGCAGTGTAATGAAACTCACACTCTCCCACTGAAGAAGTGTAAATAAAAATAAAGAGTATATTTAAATCCACTGCTAATTTTCTGTTTTAGCAGAAGAGCTCTTAAACGACACAAAGAGTCAAACGATCCTGAATATGGTTGAGTAGTGAACAGATATGATTAAACTAAATGCTGGTTCACTGCACTTATTTTTATTTTTCCAAAATATAAATCTTCTTAAAAGCGCCAATGATGCTGCAGCAATTACGTTTGTTTTGTTTTGATTTTGTTCCCATATTTCATCTTACGGATGGTTAAATAGGGGTTTTAACTGTTGGAAAAGGAAATACAACATACAGTTTTCTTTTACTGGTGTATAAACAGAAGGCAGAGAGGTCTGGTAAGACCCAAGAAGGGAAGGGGAGAGATGGCAAAGTCCTGTCATGCATTTAACACTATTTCCCACTTTGGTCCAGTATTGACCCAAGATTCACAGTATCACCTCCTGGAGTGGACTTCTCCCCTTCTGCATCATAGCTGCATGGCTCATTATAGCCACAGCAGAGTGACTGTTAGCTTACAGAACAAAATTTGAGTCCAGCGGCACCTTTAAGACCAACAAAGTTTTATTCAACATATAACCTTTTGTGTGCGCACACACTTCTTCAGATACATTGAAATGGAAGTTACCAGTCCATACATATAGGTAGAGGGTGAGCAGCATACAACATAATGAAGATGTTTATCAGAGGCAAGGACCAGTTAAACATCTGTTAAACATCTTTATTATGTTGTATGCTAATTTGCTGCTCACCCTCTACCTATATGTATGGACTGGTAACTTCCATTCCATTGTATCTGAAGAAGTGTGTGTGAACACCAAAGCTTATACCTTGAATAAAACTTTGGCCCCGGTCATACAGGCCAGAAAACGTGGGGGGGAGGTGTGGCAGTTTGCCCCGGAGCTAAATAAGGCGCGGTAGCCTGATCACACTGGCCACCGGGTTGCCATGCTCCAGCTCCGAGCACCAATCACCCCACACTGCTGCAGCGCGGCAAAAAGCCGCGCAGCAGACCATGCAAGGCGCGCTGTTGCGAAGTGCGCATGCGCCGTTGGGGGGACGCTGTCGGTGTCTTGCATGTGCCCATGCGCTATTCGGCATTGGTGCGCATCCCATGGAAACTTACAACATCCGGAAACCCCAGGACATGGGCGGGCGTCGGAAGCTGCGGGATACTGGTGCTCCCACGCTCAGACACCAGCCTTTGCCCTGGGGTTTCCGGAAACTAGTACTTCAACCCTAGTAGTTTTTTACTCCATGTTTTCCACGGGAAGCCGCAGGTTGGCCATGGGAGTGCTATGCCTCCCAGATGTGCTGGTGTGATCCCGCACGGAAAGTCCGCAGGGCTACCGTGCCTTCAGCGGGGCAAATGCTCCATGTGAACGGGGCTTTTGTTAGTCTGTCAGTCAGTCAGTCAGTCAGTTTATTATTACAGTCATCGACTTGTACATCTTGTAGAAAAATTCCCAGCAGTATCCTAACTGGTATGAACCAGGAAATAACTTGTAGTAATATAAAAGCTTGAAAGTTATAAAAGACAAGAAGAGGCGGACCCGCGATACTCGTGGGGGGGGAGTATTCCGGCCGCCAAGCTTCCCCCTCCCTCCCCCCCCCAGCAGCGGCAGCGGCAGCAGCGGCGAGGGCCAGCCGGCCCGCCGAGATTCCCCCTCCCCAGCAGCAGCAGAGGGGCGGCGAGGCTGGCTGGCCCGTCAAGCCTCCCTCCCCCCCAGCAACGGCGGCGGCAGCGGCAAGGCCAGCCGGCCCGCCGAGATTCCCCCTCCCCAGCAGCAGTGGAGGGGCGGCGAGGCCGGCCGGCCCCTCAAGCCTCCCCCTCCCTCCCAAGCTACAGGGCAGCTGCGGTGGCGGGGGGAGGCCGGCCGGCCGGCTGGCCCACCAAGCCTCCCCCTCCCTTTCAAGCAGCAGAGCAGTGGCGGCGGCGACGGAGGCGAGGGGGGAGGCCGGCCGGCTGCCCACCAAGCCTCCCCTTCCTCCCTCCCCAGCAGCAGAGGCGAGGCCGGCTGGCCCGCCAAGCCTTCTCCCACCCTCCCATCCCTTGACGGCGTGGCGGCAACGGCCAGTTTGTAGAGCATTCCCTGCGCATGCGCAGGGAACGCTCTTACTTTTTGGGGATTTAGATATTCCCCTTACATTTTAAAAAACTTTTTAGATTTTTCTGCACACGTGGGGACTGCCCCACGTGCGTAGGAAAATCTCCCTGCCCCCCAGGTGCCCCCGATGTGCGGATTTAGATATCCGCACACAGGGGGCCACTTGGGAATTAGATATATAGATATAAAGGAAATAAGTAAAACTAGCGTTCAAACCTTCTAAAGCAATTAAAAAGTCAGTTTTAAACAATTTTTGTTAAAAGGCAGAGATACCATCTATTTGCCTCGCTTTTTTCGTTCCTTATAAATGTGCTGTTCTGTTGCTTCAGACCAGCATGGCTGCACACCTGCATCTGTCAGCTTACAGGGATGTCAAAGACTTTCTTCCCCAGATGCTCAGAGCGAAACACAAAACAGACGTCTTTACTAAAGAACTAATCACGGGGAAGAAGGTGTTTGGAATCCTCAGAAGGTTAGAAAAGAAAAAGAAACAGGATAGGGGCAAGCTTGCTGTTACGTCCGCTGACCGCCACTTACAGGAGAGCTTGACTCTCAGTGAACAATAAGGACTAGGATCCTGAAACCTCACGCGGGCACCAGTAGGAACCTTGCCTCCCGACATTCCAGTTCTGACTCCAAGGCGTTCCACGTGAGAACGCTGGACCCCAACCTATCTAAAAGACTATGTTATATAGCCCGGGTTTGAACTACGGGGGGTGGGGGGTGTTATGTCCACAGACCGCCACTAGGTGCCAGCGACTTACAGGAGAGCTTGACTCTCAGTGAACAATAAGGACTAGGATCCTGAAACCTCACGCGGGCACCAATAGGAACCTTGGCGGGAAGTTTAAACCCTCCAATGGGACCTGTGGGTGGTCCACGGGGATTGTATATAGTTGGCCGCTTAGCCGGTATTCTCTGTTCTGTTGTGTGTGCTAGTAAACTATGAGCTAACCATCACGCTGTGTCCTGGTTCTTCATCTGTTGAACCCAGTACACAACACTTGCCTAAGTCTAAGGTCTGGAGATTTGGTCAGACAGGCTCAGGGACTGTGCCACTCTCTTGAACCAAAGCCTCTGAAGATTCTCTGCATTTGAACAGTTACCTTGGGCATTCAATCAATTTTTGAGGTTTTTGTACAGCTTTTCCCAGTGTTGTCCAGGGTTCAGAGAAGTGCTGTGAAGATAAACCAGGGGAAATGCCATTGTGGAGAAAATTCAAGATGGAAATAAGAAGAAGAAGAAGACCTGGGATGCCTCAGGAGTTTTTGCCATGATAAACCCAAGGGCTCCACTGATATCCCATCAGTGGGTTAAGGTGGTTGCTTTGGCATGACAAATCAACAAACTCTGATTCACAACCAACCAGAAAAGCAGGATTAGAAACCATGGTTTGAAAGAGGCCTGCAAACCATGGTTCGTGTTAGGTATTTCTCAGTGTGACAACTGAATGGAAACAACAGCTCCTCTTCCAGAATCTGCTGCACCACGGGAATGGTGATCCTGTGGAGTTCTGAAAGACCGAAAACCTGAGCAAACAAAGAGCTCTGAAATATGGTTTTCCTGTTGTAAGTTTAAACCACTGTTTGGACCCTACATGTGGTGCTTTGGACTGAGGTTGAACTGAGGGCTCAGCTACATGATACCCGTGACTCATGTGAGACATCCTGTCAGGGAACGAATGTCCTCAAGTGCAGTGAAGCAACATTTCGCTTGTGACCATGCTGGGGGCTGGGGTCTCAAGCTGAAATGGCCACAAGAGGGCCCTGTTTGGCCCATTCCTCCCCCCAGCCGTTTTACCACAGGAAAACAACACAGGAGGGGCGACGGAAGTGCCTCCTCCCCCTACACCATTCCCGCAAGGCCGAATCCTGCCTTGCAGGTCGGGTCAGGGGAACCCAACCCTATTTTTGTCATACGTATCATCTAGTTGGGCACTGAGCCTGCACTGCTTTGAACTCAATCATGTGACTTGCACCCAAAAACAAAAACAGGGAATCTGTAAAAACAGCAGGAAATTTTGGACAAAGATAGATAGGTTACAGCCTCCCCAAATCGCCTGCACAGACAGAAAGGTTCATCTAGTTCATGTTTTCGTAACAGCCAGCATAATTGTACAGTGATTAAAGAAACAGAAACAAACCTTATATTGTTGTAAAGCTCTTCGAGGATCCATTTCAGAAGTTCAAAGGCTAGGAAATTGGAGGGTGTGTTTTCAGTGCGGCAGGGCGCTCAAAATAGAAGGGCTGCAGAAACACGCAAGGTAATTACTCTCTGAAGTAACAGCAGCAGCGGCAGAGACAACAGCCGCCGTTTGAATAGAGCAACATGCAAATCTTCTCTAGGGTGTTCCACAGAGAGAAGACACTGAAATCAGCACTGCTGCTGCTGCTGCTGCTCTCTCGTCCAGCACAAAGAAATCCACTCCGTTTTGCCCAGTAACCAGTCAAGCTAACCATCTGTTGCCTCCATTTTAAAAACCCCTTTAGTTGGTTAGCTAAATATCTAAAAGCAAGTATATTTACATTTGGGATGATGTCATAAAAAGTCATTTTTGCTTGTCATGTCCTAAAAACTCATTTTTGAAAGCAGTAGAGTTATAGGAAAATACCATTTTCAGTAATTCCCCCATTTGTATCAAATTTATGCACCATCAAGCTTGAGATGTCCTTTATTTCATAGTATGTTACAGGAGTGGTGCATATGTTGATGAAAACTAAAGAGATCATTCTCTAGATCTTTATATAGCTAATAAATACAGTGGCTATTTAATGAGTATAAATGGCTAGGAGATAATGGTAGAAGCCAGCATTAATACTTTTGATGGCTAGTCACTACTATGTATTCATTCATTCATTCCTTTTTTTTTTTACTTCATTTATACCCTGACTTTCTCCCCAGTGATGACCCAAAGCAGCCTGTGTTATTCTCTTCTCCTCACAACAACCCTGGGAGGTAGTGAAGAGGAGAGAGTGTGACTGGCCCAAGGTCACCCAGCAAGCTTCCACGGCAGAGTGAGGATTCAAACCTGGCTCTCCCAGATTTGAGCAAATCGTATTTATTAGCTATGGCCCCAGTCATACGGGCCAGAAAATGCAGGGGGGAGGCGTGGCAGTTCGCCCCGGAGCAAAATAAGGCGCGGTAGCCCGATCACACGGGGCACCGGGTTGCCACGTTCCAGCCCCAAGTGCCGATCACACCATGCTGCTGCAGTGTGGCAAAAAAGCCGTGCAGCAGACCACGCAAGCTGCGCTGTTGCGAAGTGCGCATGTGCCGTTGGGGGTGTGTGTGTGCTGCCGGTGTCTTGCATATGCGCATGCCTCATTCAGCGTTGGTGCACATCCCATGGAAACTTACAACATCTGGAAACCCCAGGACATGGGCCAGCGTCGGAAGCCGCGGGATACTGACGCTCCCGTGATCAGACGCCGGCCTTTGCCCCGGGGTTTCCGGAAACTAGTACTTCGACCCTAGTAGTTTTTTACTCCGTGTTTTCAGAGGGAAGCCGCGGGTTGGCCACGGGAGTGCTACGCCTCACAGATGTGCTGGTGTGATCGCGCATGGAAAGTCCACAGGGCTACTGTGCCTTCAGCGGGGCAAATGCTCCGTGTGAACAGGGCCTATATAAAGATTTAGAGAGCGTTCTTCTTTCTAATTTTTCTCAACATAACGCACCATTCATGTAACATACTCTGATCCTCTAACCACCACACCACAGCAGCTCTTACAGTATTTATAGCCTGCCACTCTTCTTTTAAAAACTCAACACTCACAAGAAATAGAAACAAAACTAGTTTAAAAAGTTGAGCCACGTTAACAGTGGCAGTTAGAACAATCTCCTATCAAAATACCAAAGCAAATATAAACAGCATCACCAACCATGGAAACAGGATGGAAAGTGAAAATCAAAACAAATGTAATATTTTAATGTAATAACAGAAATCAAATCATAACAACTGTAGGCATCCAAAAAAAAAAAAAAAGACAGAAAAGTCTTACACAAATCAATTCACCTGGAAAAAAATTTTCCTGGCTACTTAAGGCTTAATAGGTACTGCGCCAGGCGAATGGCTTTCCAGAGGGAATTCCAGAGTTGAGGCACCACTACAAAGCAGTCTCTCTGCCTTTGGCTGCCACCCATCTGACCTCAGTGAAAATGAGGATACACAGAGCACGATTTCTGTAGAAGATCCTTATGGCTACACAGATTTGCACAGGAGTAGACCACCCTTCAAATATCTTGGCCCCTGGCAACTGAAGGCATACAAAGCCAGCACCATGAATTATGCCTGGAGACAAATTCAGCAGAAAAAGGCATTTAAAGGGACTATGGCACACCTTCTTTCGGGCACCTTCTTTGGAATTGGATCTTCTTGTCCAATTTTTTTGAAACTTGGGGAGCTTTTTGAGGAGAGGCACCAGCAGCTACGCCAAAATTTGATGCATCTACCTCAAGAAATAGACCCCACAGACCCCTGTATACCAACAAATCGATTCCCCATTATATCCTATGGGGACTATTGACTATAATGGTCCCCGTTGGGTATAATGAGCCAAAAATTCTGAATCTGAATACCATGCTGGTACTGGGATTCAGGAATGTTGGAAAATACCAATATTTGGGGGGGTTCATTATACCTGAGCCTGAAAAATACTGGGTTTTTTCATACACCTAGTGAAATTACACTAAACTCTTATCTGGAAAAACTATTAGCAAGATTGAGCCTCAGGTGGCATGAGATAATATGAGATAAACTCCTACCTCAGAATGATGTGAAGGGGCACTGGGGACGCCATCACCCTTTTAGTGACTAATGGGGGAGATTTTTAAAAGCTGTGAGGGTGTAATCCTGATCTGGCCTACAGTGTGGCAGGACCAGGCACGCATTCCCCTTGAGCCTTTCCAAGTGCCAAAACAGCTCACCCCCAAGTCATTCTGGCACTTGAAAAGGCACAGAGAACAAGAGCACCTGGTCCCACAAATCAGGATCAGGCCCTCACAGTTTTTTTAATGCACTAAAATGGCAGTAGCCCCCCCCAGGTCCAACCCAGCGACACCATCATGTTCAGCTGTATTCTGAGAGTGACTGGCCTGAGGTCACCCAGCAAGCATCCTTTGCAGAATGGGAATTCAAACTTGGGTCTCCCAAACCCTGCTCCAACCACTCGACCTCACCCGACCCAATTTGGACCAGGGCTAGTTAAGATTCAGGGTGGAGTTGGGCTTTGACTCTGCCTTCCCTCGGCCAGCGCAGTCCAGGAGACCAAAACTAAACCTCTCTGTGCATTGTTCTTACCCCTTGGGGGGGCAGGACTTGGGAGATGGGCACCCCACCTTTTCCCGTCTTTCTTCCTCTTTGAGGACTAGGACTAGGAAATATCACATTCGAAGGTCAGTTTTGACTGACAAAACTTCCCAAGCCAAGAATATTAAACTCCCTCCCACAGCCCAGCCCAGTTCCAAGCCAGGCCCAGCTTCAGCAATGTCACAGATCTCCCAGCAGCCTCGTCTGTTGCATTTGATTAAATTATTGCAGTCACTTGACCCATTAGCCAACTGAAGTTACAAAGAGGTGACGCAGTTTCACACTAACTTTAACGGCATAATTTGGCAGTGTGAAATGGATGCATTTAGTTCAGTTAAATACCCATGACCTTCAGCAGGATTACTTCTGCATGACTAGCATTCTCTCGCCATTAAGGTAATTATTATTCTCAGTTTATATCAGTACACATGGTTTAAATAGATAGCAAAGAAGACCAAGTCCTGCCCTGAAGAACTTACAAACTAAATTATTTATTTAGCATATATTTTTGTCCTCCCCTTCTTCCAAGGAGCTCCAAGTGGTGCATGCTGGTCTTCCCTCACAACAGCCCTGTGAGGTAGGTTAGGTTGACAGAGACCTATTGGCCCAATGTCACCCACCTTAGGCTTTAGGGAAACTGGCCTCCAGGTGGGGGACCAGGGGATCCCCTAGAACTACACCTCATTTCCAGACTGCAGAGACCAGTTCCCCTGGAGAAAATGGATGCTTCGGAGGGTGGACTCTGTGGCATTGCACCCCACTGAGGTCCCTGTCCTCCCCAGGCTCCACCCCCAATCCTCCAGGAGTTTCCCAATCTGGATCTAGCAGCCCTGCCGCCCGCTCCCTGCTGCTGGCCAGGGGATGCCTAGCAACCCTACCAAGCTTCCAGGGCAGAGCAGCATTCGAACCTGAGTTTGCCCAGTCCAGCATGATTAACTAAGTCATCAGTATCGGTAGACGCAGGTCACAGTATCAGTACAGTATCTTGTACTACAACTCACTGCTCACCAAGTAAGACTTTTTGTTAGCTACTTCTTCAGGAAGTGCCTTCTGGAAAATATGGGGACAATGACAAGTTTAAAGGTTTTGTGTGCATGTATTGGGGAGGGGGTAACGTATGTATGGCTGAGAAAGTCGAACCATAAGGAAGGCCGAGCGCCAAACAATAGATGCTTTCGAATTAGGGTGCTGGAGAGGACTCTTGAGAGTCCCTTGGACTGCAAGGAGATCAGATCAGTCAATCCTAAAAGAAATCAACCCTGACCAGTGTTCCCTCTAAGCTGAGTTAGTGTGAGCTAGCTCACAGTTTTTTACCCTCCGGCTCACACATTTTTGTCTCAGCTTAGGAAGGATGGCTCCAGTCCAGGGCAACTAGTTTATGCAGTAGCCAAATCACCTGCCTGCTCACAGCTTTAATGCTGGTAGCTCACAAAGTAGAATTTTTGCTCACAGGATTCCACAATTTAGAGGGAGCATTGACCCTGACTGTTCCCTGGAAGGCCAGAGACTGAAGCTGAAGCTGAAATACTCTGGCAACCAAATGAGAAGGGAGCCCTCACTGGAGAAGACCCTGATGCTGGGAAAGATTGAAGGTCAAAGAAGAAGGGGACGGCAAAGGATGAGATGGTCAGACAGTGTTATCGATGCAATGAACATGAAATTAAGCAAATTCCGGAGGACGGCAGAAGACAGGAGGGCCAGGCGTGATGTGATCCATGGGGTCATGAAGAGTCGGACTCGACTGTGCGACTGAACAACAACAACAAATGGGGGGTGGTAATCCCTCCTTTGCAAAACAAATGACAACATCAGAGCATCTACATGGAATGAGCCAGACTGCTTTGCCTAGTACAGGACAATCTGTTACTCAGATTTTAATACCTTCGCTGTCATTCTAAAGCATAACCGTTGCACAATTAAGAAGAAATAGGAAGGTAATTTTCCCCCTGCAAGTGACTGTTTTATGAGTATCAAAAGAAAATTCAGGGGAGTCGCTGAACCAATTTGGCACCAGTTTTAAAACTTTCATTAATTTTCAATACCTTCTTTTTCACTAACAAAAATTCTAATCACATCCAGACTGCCATTTTTTAGCTAACAGGAATTTCATTTGGAAATAGACAAGAATATTGACATGAAGGGTATTCTGTGGGCTGCTCAGAAATCTGAGACTAATTTGGCACAATCCTGCACATGTCCACTCAGAAGTAAAAAGCAGTGGGCTTCATGGGTAAGGTTGCCAACCTCCAGGTGGGACTAGGAGATCTCCTAGAATAACTGGTCTACAGAGATCAGAGCCCCTGGAGGAAATGGCTCCTTCGGAGAGTGAACTCTATGGCATTATACCACACTGAGGCCTTCCCCAAGCCTCAGCCTCCCCAGGTGCCACCCCCCAAATACCCAGGAACTTCCCAACCTGGAGCTGGCGACCCTGTCCTTAGGTTTACCATTTGCCTGCTTATGGCAGGAGACCTCCCAGGGACTGCTAGAGTTGTCCACCAACAATCATCTGGTGGAAATAAGCCTGCCAAAGGGGGCATGCCCCCCACAATGATACAACTGGAAACCACAGGGTCTCTGGGTGGGTGCCAGAATGTTGCCCCACTGCAGCACTGTTGCTTCTGGGTCACACCAGAAGTTGAGTCATCAGCGGGGGTGACAATTGCGTTCTCTCATCAATGAGTTCCCACCTCCCTATGCCCCGTCTCCCACTGGTTACCAAACCATACGAGGCCATAGGACGTGTACTCCCAGGTCGGGGTACACAGGATTGCAGCCACAGTCTCTTCTCACAGAGGAATGGTCAGCAGGAGACACTGAGGCTGAAGTATATGGGAGGTCAGTACGCTCTCCCAAACGACTACTTCTTTTGAAGCAAAACCGGACCTCCTAGCGTGCGGGGAGGATGAGCCGGGCAGCAAGGGGCAGCCTGACCCCACCCAGCTATTCTGCTCATACTCCGCCCCCCCGGCCCGTAGCTACACTGGAGCATCTTGGGGCCGGGCCCCCTGACTTATCGCCCAGGCCTCCCAACCAACCAGCCAGTTTATTTTATTTTATTTTACGCGTGTGCCATGGCTGCACCCAGCTGTCACCCTGCCCTGGCTGGCTATGGGCGAGGCACGCCAAAGGGCACGTCTGCTCCTTACTCCAGCCCCCCCCCCTCGTTGCTTTTTAAAAACTTTTACTCTCTTGTCGCTCCTGACACAGTGCCCCCTGACTTATTTAAATGCTCCCTCAAGTCAAAATCCTGGCTACGGCCCCGCTTCCTCCACCACCACCACCAGAAGAAAAATCCTTGAAGAACGAGAATTTCAGCTGAAAAATGGACAGAAAACAGTTTTGCAGCCTCTCCCATAGGAGAACGGAATCTGAATTTCAGTGGATTTAAAATAAAAAACTAAAAAAATGGAAGAAATATATATTCAACTGCAGGATGCATATAACTCCAGCTTTAGAGACTGAACTCAGAAAGCATCTTGTTAATTTACTGCTAACTGAGAGAATTACAGAAGCCAAAAGGATGTGCCTTCAACAGACAAGGGGAATCGGATGCCAGGGAGTTCGTGCAACAGATTAGTAAAATAATCCAGATGGCTCAAGTATGTGAGCTAAATCACACGCAAGACAGCAGGGTGTTAAAAATATCAGCACTGCCAGCCAATCAGATGGGGAGAAAATGTTCTGAACTGAGGGGGAAGAGCAACCTTTTCTTGGCAAGGAGGTCACAAAACCATCCCAACATTTCATCTTGTTTTTTCCTCCGGGGATTTGAGGGCAGCTCACCCAGCTGAGGGGAGGGGCCGTGGCTCAGTGGTAGAGCGTCTGCTTAGTATGCAGAAGGTCCCAGGTTCAATACCCCGTATCTCCAGTGAAAAGGACCAGTGGGCTGATTCAGATTCAGATGGCTTCATGTGTTCATTAAGGTCCGTATTGTCCACTCCAATGGGCAGTGGCTCCCCAGCGTCTCAGACAGAGAGGTCTTTCACTTCACCTCCGACCTGATCCTTTTAACTGGAGATGCTGGGGATTGAACCTGGGTTCTTCTGCATGCCAAGCAGATGCTCTCCCTCTGAGTCACAGACCCTCCCTCCGACGGTCTGATTCAGTATAAGGTAGCTTCATGTGCATGAGCTGCCCCCCTTTCCGTTTCATTTTCATGGTCACCCTATCAGGTAGATTAAGCTGTTAGAAGGGCTGGACTCTGTGGGAGGTTTCCAAGCACTCAACCGTCCTTGCCCCGGCGTGCTCCGAACAGTCCTTGCTGCCGGCCTGTGCTAAGATCCAGGGGGGCGGCCCTGTTGGTCTGAAGCACCAAAACAACGTTTGAGTCCAGCAGCACCTTGAAGACCAACAAAGTTTTATTCTGGGCATCAGCTCTTGTGTGCGTCCCTTGAACAAAACTTTGTTGGTCTTAAAGGTGCCGCTGGACTTAAACTTTGTTCTGCTGCTTGTCCTACGTGAAAGCAATTGTAATCCCTGCAATTTTTCCATAGGTATTTCTTCTGATACTATTTCAAAACAAAATCCAATGAAGTCATGTGAACTATCTGTTGTACATTCCATTACTCCATACAGACATTATTTTGTTGTCAATTATATTAAAGCACTATGTGTTGTGCTACTGTTTGCACAAACCGAACTGCGCTAAGTACACTGTCTCTTCTATCCAGACATTGCTGAATCCAACCCAATGACTAACCCAACGTCATCCAGCAAGCTTTATGGCAGAGATTAGAACCCACATATCATCTCAGTAGGGCTGCGGTGGCTCAAAGCTTAAGACGCTGAGCTGCAGACTGGAAGGTCTGTAGTTCGGCAGTTCGAGACCTGAGTGCTGCATGACAGAGTGAGCTCCCACCTCTGGCCCCAGCTCCTGCCAACCTAGCCGTTCGGAAGCAAGAAATCGCAAGTAGATCCCTCAGTGTTTAGTCATGCCAGTCACGTGACCACAAAAACATCTTCAGACAGCACTGGCTCTTCAGCTTGGAAATGGAGATGAGCACCGCCCCCTAGAGTCAGATTCTACTGGCTTTCAAGCAAGGGAAAACTTTACCTTTTTATGTCCTCAGTAATTTTACCTCCATATCTCTCCAGTAATCTAACATCTGAGTGAGAGCCACTCTAGCACATAGACCAATACAAATACAGCTCTGGTGCCCCAATGCCAGTTTGCCTTTCATTTACTGAGCTTGGCAGCAAGCCCCAAACTCAGCCGCAGCAGGACCCACGGGGCCCATCCTGAGAGCCAAAATCCCCTCTGTAGTCCAGACTGCCACCCCTGTTCTGAGCTATAGACCTGGACACCAACCCTAATCTACCGGAGGTCAAATATTCCTGGGCCTGCAGCTCTTGCTGACCTCCCAGCATCCCATCTCTCACACTGCACTCCAGTGCTCCAGTGCAAATAGACAGTTGCTAATAATCATAAGATTATTGTTAACAGCAGCAACATAATGCCCACAATGTGCAGGGTCACAACAATAAGCCCCCCAGGGCTTACACCATCCCGTCTCCCCATCCCAGAGCATTCCACAACAGGGAGAATGAGTTGATGAACACACACAGCCGCTGTATATTGAACCAGACTGTTGGTCCACCAAGGTCAGTCTGGCAGTGGCTCTCCAGGGAAGGAGGAGGAGGAGGAGGAGGAGATTGGATTTATACCCCACCCTTCACTCAGAGTCTCAGAGCAGCTTACAAACTCCTTTCCCTTCCCCTCCCCACAACAGACACCCTGTGAGGTACGTAGGGCTGAGAGAGCTCCTTCCAGAACTGCCCTTGAGAGAACAGCTCTGAAAGAACTTATGACTGACCCAAGGTCATTCAGCAGCTGCAAGTGGAGGCGTGGGGAATCAAACCTGGTTCTCTCAAATTAGAGTCTGCGCACTTAACCAAATAGGCTCTTGCTTTAAAACAAAATAATAATGGGGGAGGTTATGTGCAGAGCCCTTGTTGTTATCCGTTTTTGACAAGTCTACTTAGAGGAGGGAATGGAAAATGACAGGCCAGAAGATCCGTCCCCTGCAACAGGCCACCAGGAAATACCGTTGACCCAGTCCCTGATCTGTTGACAGACCTCTCTTTCTTCTGGGCTGGCCACTCAGAAAAGACAGGAGGTGTCTATTAGACCAGGGGTGTCAAACTCATTTGTTAGGAGGGCCGGATCTGACATAACTGAGACCTTGTTGGGCCGGGCCGTGTGTGTCCTAAAATGTAATGCCAGGTAGCGGAGATATAAATTTTATAAAGGACACAAACACAAAGGGTTTTTTTTAACTTAAAATAAAAACATTCTTAAAACATTAGCACCCTTGCAATTTTTTGTTTATTTAACAGTATCTGATAACTGACACCTCTTGCTCTGAATTATTGCATCCAAATCTCTGTGCTGTTGCAATCTTGAGTCTGCTGTTCAGGTGTGTATCTTGTAAGCTGCAAACCTACGATGACGCAGCAGCAGAACGGGAAGAAGCAGAAGACAGCCAGTTCCACTGCAGGCCTGATAGAAGCCCTCCGAGGGCCTGATCTGTGTTAACCTGATCGCTCTTATTTAGTAATAAAATTATGGGGAATATTAGCGGTTATCAATAAGCAATCGGTTGCAGGAGACAATACCAATTTATACAGAGGTCCCCCCCTTCCAGAAATATCAGTAACAGACACACAGACTTTATACGGTTGAAATTAAAGTCTTTTACTGGGAATCTTCTTCACATACAAACAATACACAAGCACACACACAATTACTCAAGTCTAAGAAATAAAGAGAGACATATAAGCACATTTGCATTAGCAAGTATTCGTTGTTGGGAGATATTTACCTGTCCTTGTAGTGTGAGCCGTTCCAATGGAAGAATGGAGGGGAAGAATGGAAAAGGGGGCACGTGGTCTGAACCAGCAGACAACACGTGGAACTCAGGCTGCAGACCAGAGTTTAAAGATAGAAGTAGGGGGTTGGGATAGAATGCTGGACATAAGGGGGTCAAAGATTCGATAGGGGTCATAGAGCAGAGAGAGAGCATGTGGTCGGGTTGCCCCTTTTATGCATGAGGGTGGGGGCTGGCCATAACCCCTGGTCACACCTCCTGGTAAGTCCATCCCAGAAAACATACTACTGGCTGAAGGAAGGAGGGGAGGAGGGAACTGAGGAGCGGTCAATGTTTGATCCTGATTGCATCAGCCAGCTCCTGGATGAGTCCATCAGTTGCTAGGTGGCCATGAATAGGGTCTCTGGATCTGCATGGTTGTTCTGCATGTGCTGGAGGGGGGAAGGGGGTTGCCTACATGTGTTGGAGAGTTTTCTTAATGGCGGTTTGGAGCTCTCTTTCCTCATGCTCAGGCATAGCATGGCGGTTGTGCTTTGTGCATACTGTGGAACTGGTCCTTCTTCCATCCGGTAAAAGGCTGGTAACCTTGAGAAGCCACTTGAACAGCAAGTGAAGAAAGGAAGGAGTCCTTCTCTTCAGAGAGCAGTCTCCTCTGGCATCATGGGGCTACCATGCTGTACAGTCCCTTAATCATGCCTGTGCACAGTTCATACTTTATTTCAGTTCATGAAAGGCCTTACAGGGCCTTACAGGGCAACATTTGGCCCCCAGGTTGACACCCCTGTATTAGAACTTTCATCCTCGTTTGGCACCTACAGGTGTCGTGGCCACTGCTGATGTGTTTCCCCTTGCCCACTTGCTGCCCCATTTCCTAGCCCCTGTCCACACTCCTCCCTCTTCCCACAATCGCAGTCTCACACATATCATCCCATGCGCATTCCTTCCTTTTCCACTATTTCTGTTATGTATTGTGTTATATGGGTAGCCTGAATTGTAGAATGAGCCTGAGCTTCAGTCACAAGCTCCATAGACTCTCAGTATCCTGACATCAACAGCCTGATTGGCTGCCATTGTGCAATGGACCAATCAGGGAAGACAATGACTTTTGGCGGGAACAAACCCTATTGTTCCTAAGCACTCACTTATGATTGGACCTTGTTATTCTCAGGGTGTGGTTTAGCCAGTTCCTAACTGTATATAAGTTGGGGTTGTTCATTGGTGTTCTGTTCTAATAAACTGAAATCATTGGTTAAAGAAAGAGGTGCCTGATCTTGAGTTACAACAATTTTATTTGTCACCCACCTCATCCTTTCATTCACTTCTGAGGTGTGTTCAAGGCAACAGGAGGGTTGAGAAGCTTCAGTGGTAACACTGGGGTTGCAAAGTGAGGATCACCACTTTGTGATGGTGCCCACTACACTGTCTCAACATTCTTAAAACCTCCAGAGGCTCCATAAGGTTAGAGAGCCCTGAGAGTGCACTTGGCTCCAGTGCTAACAGCTGCTGAGCTGTGACACCAAAGAACCACTGCCCAGGAAGGGTGGCTTGAATCCAGCCACTCTGCTCAGCCAAGCTCAAGGCCTTCCTGCAGCCCACGGGGCCCTCTTCTAATGGAAGTGGCTCTTCTGTTAGTGGTGGAAGAGACCCTTCCATTGGAAGGAGGCTCTGTGGGCCTGGAGGAAAGCCGGCTTGCAACCTACAAAGCATCCACTTTTCACTTAGGTGCAGTACAGAAAAATTATTCATGGGTACGGCCATCCTTGCAAATGATCCAACATCAGAATGTCAGTGGGGAAAATGGGATCTATGGGATTCGTCCTGGGAAATTCTGCTGCAGAGAAGACTTTCCAAACACCCAACCAGCAGCAACAACAGAACTGCCTAGCACCAAGGCCTCCTTTTGAAAATCTCTGGCAAACTTATAGAGCGTGTAGGATGACATTTTTAAGAGTCAACAAGCCAAAGAGCTGGGCTAGCATAATCCTCAGATTACTGTTTAGTTTGCAGGAGCCAGGAAATAAAAGGGCAACCCATCAGCCTTAAGTCACGATAATGGTCCATAATGATGGGGGTTTGTTTTGCATTTGTCTTTGCTGGTCTTTGTTGTTGCTCTCTTAAAGACCCAATACATTTAGCGTGGCTGACTACTTTCAGTGCCCATAACTAGGAAGAATGTTCTGAATCTTGTTTGGCTGTCGAAAATAATGGCTTTCAACAGCAATTCATACCATAAGCATCAAGGGCTTGTGTTTCTTTATCTGTATCTCGCCCTCCCATGGGCCTCCAGAATTGCAGCTTCCTTCATCTCCCTACCAGCTGTAGTCACCCCCATCATACTCCTGTGCCCCCCCGCAATCATGGCCACCTTTCTCCCCAGTTGCAGCTCCCTTCCCCCCTCCCCATCCCAAACTGTGCACTGGAGAGAGCAGAAAAACTCCATCAGTGCCAGCTAGAGTTGCCAGGTGCACCCTGGGCACTAGCGGGGGATGGGGAGATAGGGTTGCCAGATCCAGGTTGGGAAACTTCTGGAGATTGGAGGATGGAGCCTGGGGAGGACAGGGACCTCAGTGGGGTACAATGTCATAAAGTCCAACCTCCAAAGCTTCCATTTTCTTCAAGGGAGCTGATCTCTGCAGTAGAAGAAGATGAAGAGATTGGATTTATACCCCGCCCTTCACTCGGAGTCTCAGAGTGGCTTACAAACTCCTTTCCCTTCTCCTCCCCACAACAGACACCCTGTGAGGTAGGTGGGGCTGAGAGAGCTCTGACACAAACTGCTCTTTCAGTAACAGCTGTGCCAGAGCTTGTGACTGACCCAAGGTCACACCAGCAGGTGCAAGTGGAGGAGTGGGGAATCAAATCTGGTTCTCCCAGATTAGAGTCTGCACACTTAACCACTACACCAAACAGTGTGGAGCTGAGCTGTAATTCCAGGGGATCTAGAGTTGCCAGAAACCCCCCCCGCCCCAGTGTAGGCAGGGGTCCCCCGCTGCCAGGCCCCACTGCCCCGCTGCTGATCAGCTGGCCAGCAGGGGGAACTTACCCTGAAAAGAGGGAGATCCAACCAAGGTACAGCATTGCGTCTACGTCACTGCCCATGTGACTTAGAAATGATGTCATCATATTGGGGCTGTCAGGGCAACACTCTTGTATTTGGGCAAAAACTCTATGATAGAAGCCAAATTTACCAGAGAGTTTTTGCCCAAATACCAGAACATCGCCCCAACATCCCTGATGTGATGTCACTTCTGGGTCATGTGGACAGTGTTATAGGCACGTCAGTGCCCGTCAGCTGGGCCTCCCTCCTGCTCCCCCTTAATCCCCCCGTCAGTTGTCAGGAGGGACCTAAGGGGATCCCCAGGCCCCACCTGGAAGCCAGCATCATCCCTCGTGCTGGCAGAAAAGAGTGACTCAATATAAATGTTGCATGGGCTTTGGGGCTGGTCTATTTCTTCTAAATACCCCACCTTTTCCCCTCAATGGACTCAAGGCAACTTGAAACAAGTGCGACAGTACCCTGAAAAATTACTTGTCAAAAAAACCACCCGGTCAAACTTTAAAACTACCCATAACATCAATAAGAAATTACCCTGTAAAAGACTGTCCCCAAACTCACCATTTGACAAACAGCCTACACAGGTCGGCAGCAAGTTCTCTGAAATAACACTGTTTTACACTTCTTTCTAAAGACCAGCCACAAAATGGGCATCCTCCTGACCTCTCCAGGCACACCAGACTATAAGGTCAGAGCTGGGACCAAAAAGGGGTGTTTGGAAGACGAAAATGGACCAGCAGCAGCCTTGAGAAATCATGAAAGCCCCCCAAGGCATCCCTCTCTAAATCCTCACAAAATGACGGTTCATTTAACAGATACGAACTGGCCCCGTCTGAGGACTCTGGAGCATGGCCCAGGCGCTCCATCCATGAGGCTGGGATCCTGCTTGGTGAGCAACATGGGTCTCTCAGTATTCACATTTCCAAGTTCACTGCAGGCACAGAAGACAACAGGCATATACAGCAACGTTCCCTGTGATTGGATGGCAGTATGAACCCTCTAGATTGGTCAGTTGGGGTATAAATGCCTTGTGCCCATGAGCAGCACCTTCCATGTGAGATATTTCAGCCTTGAGTAATGAACCTTGGGCATTAGAACAAGTTTGAGCTGGGCTTCCGGTCTGGGATACATGGCGTCCTGACGTGTTCTGGCTCTGCTCCCAGCACATACGGAGGGTCTTTATGACAGGGCGGGCTATACAGCCTGCCGCAGATCTCCCCAGGCAGGAGGGTGACTAGCAACGAGCATTGGCCCGAGTGGGAGTTGAGATCGGCTGATAGCGGGGCTTTAAAGAGCGCCGCGACCAGCCTTGATCCCCTCCCCCCAAGAGGGCACTTCGGAATCTCTCTAAAAGACTCCACCGAGTTGGATTCTCAACATAAGAACGCATGACCCAGACCTCCAAGACATTCTACGGAAATTGATACCAAGGAAACACTGCTATAACAAAATACAGACTTTGAAGGTAACTTTTTTAAAATTGCTCACCGGAAACGTGCTGATCCCGAGAATAAACAACACCCGATGAAGCGCATGATCGTGCTGTATTCTGTGTACTAACACCAACTCCGGAAAACGCGGTTAAGAGCAAAAAAAGGCCAAAAAGCCGGTTTGTTGATCAGTCCTGCGGTCGGGATATTGACTTTAAAATAGAAACTAACACCAAGTCCCGCGAGAAACAGTGTGGAAAATTACTTAAGCTGCGACAGAAATCACCAGAACAGGAAGTGACCTCAGAGCAGACAAGAAGCGTTTCCTAGAGACGACCAAGGAGGCCGGAAGAAGGGAGGAAACCAGAAGTCAAGGAGGAAGATTAAGATTGCCAGACAGGAACTAAACAACAGGAAGAGCTATTTACCATAGAGAAATTGCGCCCGCCATTTTGAGAAGGTCGAAATGATTTATTCGGATTTTGGCTAAAAGACTTAACAGAAAAAAGCGAAAATAGAGCGGTTTAGCTGGGCACAAGAAGAGCTTTAATTTGATGTAAGTTTTGTGATAATTGTAAACAACGGCTTATGATCTCCGGCAAAGACAGAGGGCGAACTCTTGGTCCTCCCCGAAAATGGCTGCTAAAGAGGAGAAGAAACTACAGGGCATGATGGAAGCCATGGAAAAACGGATGATGGACGCTATACAAAAAATGGAAAAAAACTCTAGGTAAAGTGGCTGATGAAGTAGCTGACTTGAAAAAAGACTTGGCTGGGATTACAAAGGAAATACAGACGCTGAACAAAAGAACAGATGAGGTGGAGGAGAGAGTGAAAGGAGTGGAAACTGGTGTAACTGAGGTTGCTAAAGAAGCATCAAAAGCTAATGTAATGGTGGAGTATAATGGAATGCTTAACCATCTGAGATTTAGGGGAATCCCTGAAGACAAAAATGAGAATATCCACTCAGTTATGGTGGATGCTGTTGCAGATTTCTTAAAACTAGAAGAGGAGAAGGTGGCGGCACACATTGATTTGGTATACAGAGTCAACTCTGTGATTGCACAAAAGAAAAAATTACCCAGAGATGTGATTGTCCAGTTTATATCCAAAAGATTGAAAGAGGATTTGTTTAAGCAACAATTTCAGGAAGACTTCATGATTGACAACAAGAAAATTATGATACTAAAGGAATTACCCAGAACAATTCTTCAGGACAGACGACTTTTCAAAGACCTGATCGACAAACTGAAAACAGAGGGCATTAGATACAGATGGGAAATTCCAAAAGGTGTCAGCTTTACATTTAAACAGAAGAGAGTCACCATCAAGTCAGTAGAGCAAATGAACAAGTTCATTAAAGACAATTTTAAAGACTCTGATAAATAAATACAAAGCCAACATGGAGAGTCAAATTATTTCATGGAATGTTAATGGACTTAATTCACCCCAAAAAAGGAAAAATGTTAGGCTATGGTTGGAAAAACAAAATGTGATATTGTTGTTACAAGAAACACATATTAAAAAGACTGATGTTAAATTTTTGATTCAAAGTTGATTAGGAGAGGAATTTTATTCCCTCTCCTCGCAAAAGAAAAAAGGAGTTGTTACATATGTAAAAAAAGAGTTGGAACCAAAAGAAATTTTTAAAGACAAAGAAGGAAGATTTTTGGCAGTGGAAGTTATGCTTCAGAATAAAAAGACTTTAATTTTAAATCTCTATGCCCCGAATGGAGCCAAGGAAAAATTCTTTCAAGATTTGTGGGAACAATTACAACAGTTAACCTATGAACAAATGATATTGATGGGTGACTTTAATGGTACTGTTAATAATGCTATTGACAGAAAATCCAAAAAGGAAATGAAGGTATAGGTAAGCTTCCGAAAGTATTTTTTCAATTGGCGAAACATGAACACCTGGAAGATGCATGGAGAGCTAAAAACCCTAAAGACAAAGATTATTCTTTTTATTCATCAAGACATAGTCTTTCAAGATATTGATGTGGATGACTGAGAACTTAATTGTGCAAACACGTAAAATTGAAATATTACCTAGAATTCTTTCCGACCACAGCCCAATAAAGTGGTCAATTTATGCTAAGAGAAAGAAATTTCAATGGAGACTCAATGAGGATTTACTGGACAAACAAAACATTGTGGATAAAATAAGGACGGAAACCAAAACGTATTTTCAACTAAACTTAAATAAAGAAGTACAGACGCAAACGGTATGGGAGGCATATAAGGTTGTGATGAGAGGACATCTAATTGCAATTAACAACAATGAAAGAAAACAACAATTCAAAACAGATAAAGAAATTTTGGAAAATATCCAAAAGAAAGAAGCAGAACTTAAGAAGAGACCTGGCAAAAAGAAAATTTTGAGAGAACTGAGGATCCTAAGGGGACAATATGATGCGAGGTTAAATAAAGAAGTTTATTGGAACTTGAAAAAATTGCAACAGAAGTCCTTTGAAGGAGCGAATAAACCTGGGAAATATTTGGCATGGCAATTGAAGAAAAGAAGAGAGAACAAAACAATAATTAAATTGAAAGATGGGAATAGAGAAATTATAGACCCAGGAGGGATCCGGAGAGAATTTTACAAATACTATGCTACTCTTTTTCAAGCAAAACAGGTGGATCAACAAAAAATCCAGGATTACTTATCTAAGGTGAATTTGACACAACCAAGTTCAAAAACAAAAGGATTGTTAAACGCTGTGATAACTAAAGAAGAAATCAGCAAAGCAATAGGAGAAGCAAAAATCTCCAAAGTTCCAGGACCAGACGGATTTTCAGCCAAATTTTATAAGAAATTTCAAGAAGACCTGATACCGGTTCTAGAGATTCTTTTAAATGAAATTAGAGAAAGTGGGAAGTTTCCAGATTCCTGGAACGAAGCAGCAATCACCCTGATACCAAAAGAGACCCAAGATTTAACTAATGTTAAAAATTATCAACCAATTTCACTTTTGAACAATTATTACAAAATTTTTGCAAAAATTCTAGCAGAACGCCTCAAAGAATATTTGAAAGACACTATTGCCGAAGATCAGGCTGGGTTTTTGCCAGGTAGGCAAATAAAAGACAACATGAGGGTTGTTTTGGACACAATAGAATATTATGATAAGCACCCGGAAAAAGAGGTCGGCTTTTTATTTTTAGATGCGGAGAAGGCATTTGATAATTTGAATTGGGAATTCATGTTCAAAGTGGTTGAAAAATTGCAGATGGGTGTAGAATTTACAAAAATGATTAAATCAATATATAAAGAACAAAAGGCCACGGTGATTGTAAATGCAGAATCAACGGAAGCGTTCCGGGTCAGAAAAGGAACTAGGCAGGGCTGTCCCTTATCGCCATTGTTATATATCTGGAAATATTGCTGCAAGTGATTAGAGAGGATAATAATATAAAAGGTTTGAGTATTAGAGGTTTCTCATACAAATTAAGAGCATTTGCTGATGATATTATGTTTATTGTTGAAGATCCTGTCAATAATATGCCATTGGTATTTGAAAAAGTAAAAGAGTTTGGTGATCTCGCAGGGTTCTATGTAAATAAAAATAAATTGAAAATACTGTGTAAAAACATGAATGTTATAAAGCAACAAGCTTTACAAAATATGACAGAATGTGAAGTGGTTAAAAAGGTCAAATACTTGGGAGTTGATATTACAATGAAAAATATCGATCTGTTTAAGAATAATTATGAAGAATTGTGGGTTTCGATAAGACGTGATTTAGAAAAGTGGGAAAAACTCAGATTATCTCTTCTTGGAAGAATTGCCGTTGTCAAAATGAATGTACTGCCCAGGTTAATGTTTTTGTTTCAGACAATACCAATTGTGAAAGATGTGAAAGTGTTGGTGAAATGGCAAAGAGAAATCTTTAAATTTATCTGGGCAGGAAAGAAGCCGAGAATTAAAATGAAAATAATGTATGATGTTAAAGATAGAGGTGGCTTCCAAGTCCCAAATTTGCGTTTGTATCATGAAGCTGTATGTATGTCTTGGTTAACTGACTGGGTTAATTTGGAAAACAGAAAACTTTTGGCCCTTGAGGGTCACGATTGCAGATTTGTCTGGCATGCCTATCTTTGGTATGGGAAAAATAAAGTAGATTCAATGTTTAAGCATCATTATATAAGGAGAACGTTGTTTGATGCATGGACCAGAGACAAGAATACAGTTCCCGATGAGAGGCCTTTATGGATTGTTCCTGCTGCAGTTATTCATCCTTTTTCAGAACATAAAGGTAATGATTGGTTGAAATACCAAGAGTTGCTTCAAAAGGAAGGGAAAAAATATGTTTTAAAACCAAATAATGAATTAGCATTTGAGTATGGATGGTTACAATATTGCCAAATACAGGACATTTATAAAAAAGACTGTAAAGAAGTTGGTTTTAGAGCTAAGAACGATGAGTTTGAAGATATTTGGTTGAAAAAAGGGCGGAAAATGATATCTAAGTTGTATAAAACCTTGTTGACTGTATATACTTTGGATGAAACTGTTAAAGACCAAATAATAAAATGGGCCATAAATATGAATCAGGAAATTTCTATGGAATCATGGGAATTTCTGTGGAAAAAAGCCTTTAAAATGTCAACCTGTGTTAATATAAAAGAAAATTGTTATAAGATGATGTACAGGTGGTATATGACACCAAAAAAGATTGCTAATATTAGTATGGATAAGAACTTGAGTAATAAGTGTTGGAAAGTCTTTTTATCATATGTGGTGGTCATGTGATAAAGCAAAAGTATACTGGTCAAGTGTACATTGTGAGATGCAGAAGATATTAAAAATTCCTATCAGGAAAAGTCCGGAACTTCTTCTCCTAGGTTTGACAATGGAAAAAATTCCACAAGAAAAGAGGACATTACTATGGTATATGATCACATCGGCGAGAATGGCTTTTGCGCAACAGTGGAAAGCGGAGAAGGTGCCAGATATACAAGACTGGTTAAGGAAACTGCTGTTTTTAGCCGAAATGAACAAAATGACGAAAAAACTAAATGGACAAATGGCAGAACAATATCTAAAAGACTGGGAAGGCCTGAAATTGTATATGGAAACTGAATATAGAATGAAAGGAAAAATGTACAATCTTGATTTGTATTGAAACTGAATGAGAAATTAAATGAACACTTGATTGTACTGTACCTTTATTGGAAACTATGTTTGAAAAAGTCAGGTTTTTATGTATCAGAATTGTGTTACCTGGTTTGTCGATTGTTATAAGTCTAAACTTGATTACCTTTTAACTTTTTCTTTTTTGTTATTAGCAGTGTTGGAAGCCTATTGGGGGGTGGGGGGATGGGATGTAATTTTTAAATTGTATTGGTAACGATGTTTAACAATTTTTAATATATTCCAATAAAATTTTGTTTAAAAAAAAAAAGAACACATTTGAGTCCAGTGGTCCCCTTCAGACCAACAAAGTTTTATTCAAAGCATGCGCTTTCATGCGCATGCCCACTTCCTCAGATACATCTCGAAGGGGAAGTCAACAGTCCATAAATATAGGTAGAAAGTGAACAGCACATTAGCCTACACCATAATGAAGATGTTTTAACAGACGCAAAGACCGAACAGGAATAACAAGCTAAGTTTATATGGTCACCATTTGTTTGGTTTTAACTACAGAGAAAAACATAATGGAGCAAATAAATGTGTCAAAATAGGAGACTATTTTGTATCCTTCTTAATTGTAGAATGCTAAGAGTAAATAACTGAGATCCTGTTGTTCCACTCCATTTGTTAGATCCACCTGGATCTAACCTCAGGCATGCAGGAAACCCACGAGATGTGGATCAAAGCCCAAGGCCCAAGCTAATGTTTAACTCTAGACCCAAACATGGCACCCAGTTGCATCTTTAAGTCTCTGTTTTTTATCATTCCTTCCCCTAAAGAACCCCAGGAATTGTTGTGGGCGGTAAGAGATCCCCAACAATTCGTAGAGCTCAAACTACATCACAGATCCTAGGATGGGGTGTGCATGAGACAATTAGATTCAGCTACTGTAGATGCAGGCCTCCCAACCTCTAATTCAGCTGCAAAAAGGAGCAAAAGGAAGGAAATTGGGCTTCCATGCAGCTAAGAATCTAAGATTCAACCAGAAGGGACCAGAGTATGTTTGCTTGACAGGACATGGGGTGGACCCCCAAACAGTGGCCATTTCCCACAAGCGCTGCTCCACGCTCACCCTTCTCTTTTGCCCCGATGGTACGTGTCAATTTTACACAAGCTGCTGCACAGCCACATTTTGCCCCACAGTTTCGCACGATTTTCCCCGCGTCTACTCAATCCTCAAAAAACAGGACTGAGTAGACGCGGGGAAAATCATGTGAAGCTGCAAGGCAAAATGTGGCCGCGCAGCAGCTTGTGTGAAACTGACATGTACCATGGGGCAAAGGGAAGAGCAAGCGCGGAGCAGTGCTTGTGGGAAATCGGCCAGTGTAGCACATAGTTAGGCCCCAAGACTTTCTTTTTAAAAAGCAACTGTGCTACTACTTTTTGACCTTTCAAGTCAGGACATGGCTGACTTGTGAATAGCAGCCCAGTAGCTGAAGAGAAGGGGTTGGATATGGCCTACGTTTTTGTAACAGGGCTGTGATAAAACGGAACTGCTCAGGACTGAGGGTGCTTTTACAAAGCAACTAGGGTCGAATCTGTCTTTCTCTATGCTTGACGGCGTCACAGCAGCACGAAACTGATTTAAAAATGCAAATGCAGATTCGACCTAGAAGTGCCTTTATGGCACTCTGTATTGTATGCCTTATCTTGTTCTTACTGCATTGGTTTCTAACTTCTGTAATCCCGTTTTTGCATTTCTTACATGTCATGGACTAGTTTTTATTGCTTTGTTACCCTTTTTATTCTTTAGGCTGTTCCTACTGCATTGTTTCAAATTTCTGTAATCAGCCTTGAATCTCAGCAAGAATCTCAGTTAAGAAGATAACTCAATAGAATGCATTGCCTGCTAACAGCAGGCACTTTCATCAACAGAACACAACGATCTTCCCAAAATGCTGTTTCTAGGGGACAGGAGACCCTCAAGAATGGAATGGGAGGGGTAAATCAGAGGTCTGAAGAAGGTATAGGGGATTGGCAGAAATTACATCTGTCTTAGTGAGACAATTAGTCTGGTCTGGATGCAACCCACGTACACGATGTATATATGACTCCTTTTTAAGCTGAGCAATCACTTAAAGTGTATTCTTTTCTACTCTTTCCAATGCACTCTCTACTGAGAAATCAAATGCCAATTCAAGCCAGCCCCAAAAGGTCCACAGACACACAGAGAGCACCTGCCAAACAAAACGCTGCCCCAGAGGACATCCAGCACAACAACAAGACAGCGGGCCATTCCCCCCCTTCCCAATTGGACCTTGAATGTAAAAACGTCCAATCCAGCAAGCCAGACATGTCATAAATTTCCTCACAGAAAAAAAATCCGACTCTTTTACAGGGGCTCTAAGCTACGTTTCCCCAGGAAAAAGAACAGAGCGCGCAAACAATAAGGGCAGGCTAAACCACACGCAGCTTCATTTAGCATTTATAATACCAGATATCAAATGACGATTGTTGTATCACAGAAATGAGTACTTAGATGGAGGTCTGGTCCCAGAGCATGTTCATTTCCCCTGATGGAACAAAGAAAACAGTCCAAGAATGGAGGCAGGAATTTAATTCAAATGTATAATGGAGACATCAACAAACACAATAGGGGGGAAAAGCCATTTGAAGTAATTCTCCCAATTATTTCTGGTTTCAAGCCTTTGAATAACAGGTCTGAAAAACGACTGTGTTGGTTTCACTTTTCACTGCAGGGGCCAGGTTTGGACAGAGAGACTTCAGATCATGATTTCCTTCTCTCTCAGCAATCACCTGTCATAAAAAATGTGGGCAGGTTTCCACAATCCCACCAGAACCACAAGGTGGCTGAAAGACCACAGGGTAGAGGAGCTAGAAATGCTTTGGAACGTCACCTTGATTGGCTTCTGCTGTCCCATGTATCCATGTTCTCCTCCTCTTCCAGCACTACCCCTTGGATTAATGTGCTGTATTATGTTCAGTTATAAGCAAGGGCTAGTGAGAAATTACCACCACAATGCCACTCTGTCTACTCAAGTCACCCTGGCTGAGATCAACAGGCTTAGAAGGGGTGCAGCTCTGCTTCAGATGGCACTATAGAGATGTAATCCTAAAATTGCTTTTCTAGAAGTCAGCCACTCTGAATCAGATGGGACTTACTCCTGGGTAGACCTGCTGAGGATCACTCCTTAAGCCTCTGAACCAAGAAGATATCTCTTTGCATCTACTGTCTTGAATATACGCCTAGTCCACACTCAAGCAAAACCATCAGACTATGTGAATTTAATTTAATAACCATCCAATATATCATTTTCTGTCTATTCCATGCCCTTATTCAGGTGCCAACTTTTACCCTGGCCTAATTTACACTACAGCTCTTTTTATTTTGAAATGTTACTGGGGGTGGGGAAATCTGACATCCTTCGGTTCCTCTATTTATGCCCTTCCGAGATTTTCTTAAGTGTTGATCTTTTACAAGCAGATAAGATTCCTTTGAAATAGACAGCTCCAAGAGATATAAAAGCCTTGCTGACAGAATCTGACTCTTAATTAAAATAAAATCCTCTTTGGTTTGAAACTTTAAGAGCCATTTCACTGGTCTGCATGGTCCAATTAAAACCTCTTCTCAAACAGTCTGCTATTTTGTTTTTCCGACTGCGTCTAAAGGAGATGTGTGTAAGTAAGAGCATATAATTATCCTTTGGGTTCCCTTAGAGACAAGGCATGTTGCTTTATGAAATTACCCAACAATCCACAACCCTCATCGTCATCCCAAACGGGCTTCTCTGTTTACATGGTCCACCCAGAGCTCCACACCAACAGCCACTCAAAGCTATAAGGCCAGAAATGTGCTACAAACACTTAAGATAACGGTGGACTGAGAGGTTTGCTGATCCCTGCTTTATTTTTAAGTGACTTTCTCGGAAGACTAAGAAAACACTCCGGTTTGGGGTCACTTGTTTTCCAGCCACCCTAGCCTGCCGCTGAGGCCTTCCGTCCGTAACCTTGGGCTCCAACTGTCTGCTTCGCAAAGCTGGCAGAAGTGCAGTAGCCAAGAGGCACTGAACTACAATTAGCAGTCTGAATCTTGATGCTGCCGCGAATGATCTCCTCGCAGTCTGGACGGCGGCTGTGAGGGTGACGAGAAAATGCACGCAGGGTGCTTTGACCACCTTGAGAGCACTCCATACATGTTAATTCTAAAGAAATCTTGAATTGCTTGTAAACATACTACATTAGCTACAAGCGAAACGCATTAGTTGTAGAAGATGGAATGCCAACCGAAGTTGATAATCAAATAAAAACACACTTTTTTCAGAAGGACATATTGATTATTAACAAATAGAGTCCTGAGTTAATATTGGTAAGAAAAGTCCTGGCTAATCAATAACAAAAAGAGAAATGGGAAATAACAGAAAATAGATATGAGATGCCAGAAAGACTGGTGAGTTCACAGCAAGCTTCTATTACTCCATGAAAATGATGAATAAACAGTTGCAATCCAAGCAGAAAAGTGTTTGGTGTGCATACGCCACTTCCAGAGCTGTCATTTTCATGGTTTCAGCTATGGTAACTCTGTTTCATCTGGAACACTTAATCACACCTTGCTGAGATTTCCATTTTTACCAATCTAATTCACAATCAATCACCATCCCCTCCATAATCTACTACTTCACATCTTTATTTTGTTTTCAGTCCCTTCGACCATAGGTTGGTGGGGTTATGGATAAAATGGAAACAGAGCAGATCAATAAAACAATTAATACTAAAATCCTTTTCAAATGTATGAAACAAATCTAGCAACAGCTTCCACCACACTCTGGTTTCTCTTCAGATTGTATAATCTACTACTACAAGACTGTATGTATTTAGCTTTATTCTAAACATATTTTAAGTCCTAATATTTACACATTGAGAATCTGACTCAGCATTGCAGGAATCGGATACCATCTACGCTGATCTTCAGAAGCTTTCCTTCAGATTGGAGGGGACTGCCTATTTAAGACCTTTATTGTTCTTCATATTCTTTCCCAATTATTAAGAAAACAGACCCATATTTGAGAGGATGTGGGAAGGGAAAGTTTATTGCTGCTGGTCCACCACATGTGTGGTTTTGGCCTCCAAGAAAATGCACATGCAGTGAAAAAGTGTTCACAGTGGAGGCAGAAGCAGACGTTTCAAACAAGGCCCCACTGCTGGACCTCCTGATGGCACCTGGTATTTCTGGCCACTGTGTGACAAGAGTGTTGGACTGGGTGGGCCATTGGCCCAATTCAACATTGGCTTCTCTTGTGTTCTTATGTTCTTAAGGGCAACACCTAGGACTGGCATGCCAACCTCCTGGTGCAGCCTGGGTATCTCCCAGAATAACAACTGATCTCCAGACTTACAGAGAGACGTTTGCCTGGGGAAAGCAGCTGCTGTGGAGAGTGGAGTCTGTGACATCATATCCCACTGAGGTCCCTCCCCTTCCCAAGCCCCGCCCCCCATTCCATCTCCAAATCTCCACGAATTTCCCAATCCAGAGTTGGAAACCCCAACAACACCACTCAAGTATTAATCTTAGGAAATTGCATCATGCAGCCCTGATCACGAGACCCCTGATTTTGTTTAGGGATGCCAGCCTCCAGGTGGGACCTGGGGATCCCCTGGAATTACAGCTCATCCCCAGACTACAGAGATCAGCTCCCCTGGAGAAGATGGATGCTTTGGAGGGTGGGATGGAGCCTCTGGCATTGTATCCTACTGAGGTCCCTGTCCTCCCCAGGCTCCATCCCCAAATCTCCAGGAGTTTCCCATCTTGGATCTGGCAACCCTACTCTCCCCCATACCCTGTTGGTGGCTGGGGGGGGACCCGGCAACCCTGTTTTTGTTTTATTCAAGACCCTTCAGATTTTAGCCCCAAGTCTCAGGAAGGAAACCACCACCACCAGGGAACTCATTGGTGGGTGCTGCATTATGGCACCCATGCGGAGCCTCCCCCTGCCCAGTATATAGAAGAATTTCCCATCAGTGATCTCCTTGCAGCGTGAATGGACGCAGTAGCAAGCCCCGCTGTTCTCCCGAAGACTCCTCTTCCCTAGTTGTCTCTGAGATGTCCCACACCCGAGCGCAGCAGAAGTACTATCTGCTGTCCAGTCAAGCAGGTGGCAAGGGAGAATGCATTTCTGAGCAGCATAAATTGGGTTCAAGCACCACCATCCCTCCCTAAAAAGGTGTGCTCAGAGTCTCTGCCCCACTAGGGATTCAGTCTGGGGCAACAAACCTGCCATCCCTTTAACCGCAGCCCCACAACTACCCTGCCTAGCCCACCTGCTAGGTTTGGACCGCATGGAGAGCCCAAAAGGAAAGGGCCAGAAGGTTGTCCAGTTACCAAATGCTTCATGGTCGAGTGTGTGTATGGAGGACATCCTTGATCACAAACAGCAAACAGGGGATTTAACAGCCGTTGTAACAATTTCAGACTCCCTGTAAGCAATTCCTTGTGGTCCATTAATGCAAAATGGGGGGATTTCAAGCATGCCAATTTAAGAGAGGCACCAGGAGTGAAAGTCTGCACGTGCACCTTAAAAATATTTCTTAACTGTGCCATGGCGCCCTGCGGAGAAGTCAGTGATGGTGCAGAATAAATAAGGAAGTCGGTTTCCAGAACTACCAAAAGTTCAATGAAAGAAGTTGCCAGTACCAGCAGCGATGTGGCTTCCCTCGAGCCCCTTTGATTTCCTGCATTTACATGACTGTAGAAAGACCAGTTTCTGTTGTACAAATAACTCTTCCGCTTTCAGAAATCATTTGCCCGTGCATTTGTTAAGAGGACAAGGGTGGCTTTGTGCGAGCGTTCCCTGCAACCAAGTATGGTCACCTGTCGCCACAGCAACCACAAAATCCGCACAACTTTAATTTCAATAAGAGCCCAAAGGCCAGGCAAACATTCGTTTCAAGCGTCTGAAAATATGGGAGGGTTATTTCTGTTTGTTTGATTTCATTCCTAACAGACAAGCAGAAGGGAGTGTCCGGGCCAGGAAACAAACAGGGCTGCTTTTTTTGTAGAAAAAGCCCAGCAGGAACTCATCAGCATAACAGGCCACACCCAACAGCAGAAACTCATTAGCATATTAGGCCACACACCCATGTTACCAGAAGTGTGGTCATCCAGCCACACCCACCTGTTGCTTCTTATTCTGTTTACCTTGTTTGTTGTCAAAACCCAGGGCTTTTTTTGGAGCAGGAACGCCTTTGCATGTTAGGCCACACACGCCTAATGTAGCCAATCCTCATGAGTTTCTGCTGTTAGGTGTGGCCTATTATGCTAATGAGTTCCTGCTGGACGTGGCCAAGCCAGGAGCCAGCCGGAACTCCGTTCCTGTGCATTCCTGCCCAAAAATAGCCCTGGTTACAAATAAATAAAGGACAACTCTGTTCCAGGTACAATCCAGTAGATATCTGGGTCTGGGATCCTCCTGCAATCCTTCTGTTCATGGCAAATTGCAGGCAGGATGGCCAATTCTGGGTTGGGAAATCCCTGGAGATTTGGGGGATAGACCCTGGGGAGGTGGACCTCAGTGTGGTACGGTGCCACAGAGCCCAACCTCCAAAGCAGCCATTTTCTCCGGGGGAACTGACCTCTGTCACCTGGAGATCCCTGGTAAGGCTGGGAGGGCTCCAGACGCCATCTGCATTGACCACACAAGGCAGAGGGCAGAGGGCCACAGCAGCATCTGCTAACCAAGAAAGAAATGCATGTGCCAAAAATCAATGATTAAAAACTCTATATGTACTTATTGATATTGCATTTTAAATTACTCACTATAACATAGCAAATTTTCCTATGAAACATATCGCAAGTAAGTTGATAGGTAGAAATTCAACAAGTAAAGTTTTTTCATTGACTTCTTTGTAATAATTATTTCAAAAGAGTCCTTTTAACTCGAAGGATGTGTTTCCTCACATGTAGTGTCTCTGCCAGCTGAACTTTCCCCTCTAATGAAAATGGTACAGTGGAGACATGCTTAAGACTTTTGAAGGGAGGTTCCAAGAAATGACTGATTTCTCACTGGGAGTCACTGAGGACTGCTGTATCTGAATGGTACCTTGTGGGTGTATACACATATCTATGAAATGTTGAATCCAGTATGATTCTTGAAAAAATTATTGAAACGGTTTTGTAACCGGAGGGCATTTCCACCTGCAATGATGGCGTGAACTGCATGGGAACACGGGACAGGGGGCTGGGGGTGGGGGAGGAACTGCATTTGGCCAGCGACAACACTGAGGGCGCTGAGCAAGGGATACTTAAGCTCCCCGATTTTTAAGCTCTCTGGCAACTGAGAGTCAATGCAGTACAGAGAACAGAATCTTCAACTTGACACTGGGAGAACTGGGTTCAAATGCCTAACCAGCCACAAAGCTCCTTGGGCAACCGTACAGCAGCCATTTAACTCAGTCTGATTTAACACACAGGTATAAGTGTCTTCATATCAGCCAGGTCATGCAAATTTTCTTCATCTTTAGGAAACTCCACCCAACAATTTAGGAGCCAGAGTTATTTTTCAGCCTTCAGGATTTTACGTTTTAACAACCACACCTTATTGCTGCCACAAAACCTAATCCTAAACTCTTCACAGTTGCTAGTCTTGCCAAGCTCCAGGTGGGGTCTGAAGATCTCCCAGTATTGCAGCTGGTCTCCAGGTTACAGAGATTAATTCCCCTGGAGAAAATGGCTGCTTTGGAAAGTGGATTTTATGGCATTGTACCCCATTGAGGTACCACCCCCTCCCCAAACCCTTCCCTCCCCCAGGTTCCACCTTCAAAATCTCCAGGTATTTCCCAACCCACAGTTGGCAACCCTCACAGTTCCTTATCATTTTTTAAAGGTATAACAAAAGTGCTGGAGTGATCAGTATGGGGTAACCCTGGTTGCCTTCACAACAAAAATGTAATTTCTGTCCCTCATCTCAATAAGCTTTGTACTTTTACTGAGAGTCACAAAAGGCACAGACAATTAATGACTCATGAAAATACTGGGTACCACAATTCTATTTCTAGGGGTCACAGTGCTCTGGCACCTGGGATTTGTCGAGCCCTGCTGTCGGCTACTCGGAAATCTTTAGACGAAGAGAGGATTAAAAATAATTCATAGAATTTTACGAAAGTCCTCTTCAGACAAACTCTAAAAAATGGATTCCGGTGGGTAGCTGTGTTGGTCTGAAGCAGGAGCCGCGCTGGTCTTTACGGGGACCCCCCAAACAGCACATATCCAATCTGTGCTGCATGAACTGCATTGGAGCTGGAGTGGAGAGTGGAGCACCGGATCAGGTTCAAGGTTTTAGTTTTGATCTTTAAGGCCCTTAGTGGTCAGGGGCCTACATACCTCTGGGACCGCCTCTCCCAATATGCCCCTGGAAGAGCGTTATGCTCAGGAAATAAGAACTCGTTGGTGATCCCTGGCCCAAGAGAAGTCTGATTGTCCTTGGCCGGTGGAATGTTCTGCCAGAAGACATCCATGCCCTGCGGGAGTTGTTGCCTTTCTGCAGGGTATGCAAGGCAAAGATGTTCCACCGGGCCTTCAGTTGAGGACAGCAACAGGACTTCTTTTGGCACTCCTATATAATTCCCCATCCCTTATAACCCCTTCCCCAGGGGAGACTGGGTAGTTAGGATTTCTCCCCCATCTGATATATTGTAGATACACTGTTTTTATTTATTAGTATGTATTGGACTGTTTAGTTTGGTTTTATATCGAGAATGCATACTATTCTGTTGTAAGCCGTCCTGAGCCCTACTTTAGGGAAGGGCAGCCTAGCAAATCCAATTTAATAAACAAGCAAATAAATAATACACAAAGTTTGAGTCCAGTGGCATCTTTGAGACCAACAAAGTTTTATTCAAGGTGTGAGTTTTCATGTGTACGTACATGTCAGTCTTGAACGTGCCATCCAACTCGAATAAAACTGTTTACCAAACCACCACCTATAACTTCTATGTCAGTAACTTCCTTCCTGTTGCCTTTCCTCACTTTTAGACTTTTATAGCAAATGTGCCCTAGGATGCAATTAGTTAACACACACAGTAATTATGCAGTTGGTGCTCAAGAAATTCCTCAGGATTCTGTAATTACCCTGTTATGACAGCCATTCGGATACAGCCAGAAAAACCTTTTATTTTATTTTTTTAATGGCTCATCAGGTCAGCTTCTGGATCAACAAATTACAGCTTAGTGTTCATTGAAATACTTCCCCCTCCCACTAAGCAACAACCAGAGAGTGGGCTTCATCAGGAACACATCTATTATTAACCAGAGGACTGCATTTTGTTACCCGGGCGAGTCTGCCTTCTGTCAGCACCCTAACCTCTCCAGTCTCCAAAGCAAAGTATAGCCCTCTGTGCTCCTGGACGGCAAAATCAATAGGAAATGGATGCAGTTGCCCAAATCCGTCTCTAATTTGCCATTAAGCCTCCAATTTATCCCTCTTGCTTATAATTAATTGCATGCGTAGCCACTTTCCCAAACTTTTGTCTGCATGAAAATGAGCAACAGGGAGCCCTTTGTCTGATCTGAACAGGCGCTTCTACAAACCAGAGATGGATTTCATTATTAATTCCCATCTCAATGCATTTCCACAGATATGGGGGAGGGAGGGAGATCGATAAAATCCAAAGCTAAACAATCCCTACAGATACCAACATTTAGAAGAATACAAGAGCGTTAAGACTCCAGAACTGCAACACTTCTTGAATTAGTGACTTAAGGCAAGAATTGCCAGTGTTTTTGGTATGGTGACCCACCAGTACAAATTTACTTGGGATGGTGACACAATCCAGGGCTAACCAAGGTTTTCAGCAACCTAGGCAAATTATGACCTTGGCACCCGTCTAGATCAGGATACCATTTTTTGACAGTGGCTAATCAGATGTTTTTTTAGAAACTAACAAACATCTCACAAAGGGTGGAGCTGGCCACACTGTGAACCCCCCAAGCAAGTGGCATTCCAACATATACAGCCTTCGCATATGGAGATTACACTTTAGGTTTTGGGTTTTTTAAAAAATAATTATTAGTTTTCCACAAACAAAATTGCAAACTAAAAGGAGAGTAATGACTTGTCTTTCATTCAGTTTGAATCTCTCCCTTATGACTAACAACAATGAACTAATCTAGTCAACTAGTAATTTTGCAGCTATATGAGTTAAACAATATTATCTCTTTTCATTTAAAAATTATCTAAGCAATCTACTATTGATTTCATTTGATAACATATATTCAGGAGCTCTTACAGTAAATTTTCATATTTTCTCATCTTAAGATGCTGAACTGCAGGCTGTAGAAGGTCAGTAGTTCAGCAGTTCGAGACCCGAGTGTGCCACATGACAGAGTGAGCTCCCGTCTCTAGTTCCAGCTCCTGCCAACCTAGCAGTTTGAAAGCAAGAAATTGCAAGTAGATAAATAGGTACCACTTTGGTGGGAAGGTAACAGCGTTCCGTGTGCCTTGGTGTTTAGTCATGCCAGCCACATGACTACGGAAATGTCTTCGGGCAGGGCTGGCTCTTCAGCTTTGAAATGGAGATGAGCACCGCAATCCTAGAGTTGGATTTGACTGGCTTTCGAGCAAGGGAACCTTTACCTTTACCTATCTTTAGCAAAGCCTTTGCTTTATAATCATTCTTGCTAATTTCGTTTTAATACAAAATACATATCAATGCTCCCTCATGGATCACTGCCTTGTCGTGGCGAGGGGGCTTGCGTGGTTCGATGAGGCTGTGGGCTATGCCATGGAGGGCCACCCAGGACGGACAGGCCACAGCAGAGAACTCAGACAAAGTGTGATCCCCTGGAGAAGGAAATGGCAACCCACTCCAGTATCTTTGCCAAGAAAACCCCATGGACAGTAACAAAAGTTTAAAAGATATGACGCCGGAAGATGAGCCCCTCAGGTCGGAAGGTGTCCAATATGCTACTGGGGAAGAGCAGAGGGCAAGTACGAGTAACCCCAGAAAGAGTGAAGCGGCTGGGCCAAAGCCGAAAGGATGCTCAGTTGTGGATGTGTCTGATGGTGAAAGGAAAGTTCGATGCTGCAAAGAACAATACTGCATAGGAACCTGGAATGTAAGATCTATGAATCAAGGTAAGCTTGACGTGGTCAAAAATGAGATGGCAAGAATGAGCATCGTCATCTTGGGAATCAGTGAACTAAAGTGGACAGGAATGGGCAAATTTAACTCAGAAGACCATTATATCTACTACTGTGGCCAGGAATCCCGTAGAAAAAATGGTGTGGCCTTTATTGTCAACAAGAGAGTGAGAAAGGCAGTATTGGGATACAATCTCAAAAATGACAGAATGATCTTGGTCCGAATCCAAGGCAAACCATTCAATATCACGGTAATCCAAGTCTATGCCCCAACCACTGCTGCAGAAGAGGCTGAAGTGGACCAGTTCTATGAAGACCTACAACAGCTCTTAGAACTAACACCAAAAAATGATGTCCTCATCATCATAGGGGACTGGAATGCTAAAGTAGGAAATCAAAAGGTAACCGGAATAACAGACAAGTTTGGCCTTGGAGAACAAAATGAAGCAGGGCAAAGGCTAACAGAGTTTTGTCAAGAGAACACGCTGGTCATAGCGAACACCCTTTTCCAACAACCTAAGAGGCGTCTCTACACATGGACATCACCAGATGGGCAACACCAAAATCAGACTGACTATATAATTTGCAGTCAAAGATGGAGAAGCTCTATCCAGTCAGTAAAAACAAGACCTGGAGCTGACTGTGGCTCAGATCATGAGCTACTCATTGCAAAATTCAGACTTAAATTGAAGAAAGTTGGGAAAACCACAAGGCCATTCAGATTTGACCTAGATCGCATCCCTGATGAATATACAGTAGAGGTGAAGAATAGGTTTAAGGGACTAGATTTGATAGACAGAGTGCATGAAGAACTATGGACGGAGGTTTGTGACATTGTACAGGAGGCAGCAATCACCGCCATCCCAAAGAAAAAGAAATGCAAGAAAGCAAAGTGGCTGTCTGATGAGGCTTTACAAATAGCAAAGGAAAGAAGGAAAGTGAAAGGCAAAGGTGAAAAGGAAAGATTTATCCAACTGAACATGGATTTCCAGAGAACAGCAAGGAGAGATAAGGACGCTTTCCTGAATGAACAATGCAAAGTAATAGAGGAAAACAATAGATTGGGAAGGACTAGAGATCTCTTCAAGAAAATTGGAGAAATCAAGGGAACGTTCCATGCAAAGCTGGCAATGATAAAGGACAAAAACGGTAGGGACCTAACAGAAGCAGAAGAAATTAGGAAAAGATGGCAAGAATACACAGAAGACCTATACAAGAAGGATCTCAATGTCCTTGACAACCACGATGGTATAATCACTGACCTCGAGCCAGACATCCTGGAAAGCGAAGTTAAATGGGCCTTAGAAAGCATTACTAACAACAAAGCTAGTGGAGGTGATGGTATCCCAGCTGAGTTATTCAAAGTCTTAAAAGAAGATGCTGTTAAAGTGCTGCACTCAATTTGCCAACAAATTTGGAAAACACAACAGTGGCCACAGGATTGGAAAAGGTCAGTGTACATTCCAATCCCAAAGAAGGGCAATGTCAAGGAATGTTCAAACTATCGCACAATTGCACTCATTTCACATGCTAGCAAGGTCATGCTCAAAATCCTACAAGCTAGGCTCCAACAGTACATGGATAGAGAACTGCCAGAAGTACAAGCTGGGTTTCGAAGAGGTAGAGGAACTAGAGATCAAATTGCCAACATTCGCTGGATTATGGAGAAAGCAAGAGAGTACCAGAAAAACATCTACTTCTGCTCCATTGACTATACTAAAGCCTTTGATTGTGTGGATCACAATAAATTATGGCAGGTTCTTAAAGAGATGGGAGTACCGGACCATCTCACATGTCTCCTGAGAAACCTGTATAAGGGTCAAGAAGCAACAGTTAGAACCGGATATGGAACAACTGATTGGTTTAGCATAGGAAAAGGAGTACGACAAGGATGTATACTGTCACCTTGCTTATTTAATTTATATGCAGAGTACATCATGCGAAATGCTGGCCTGGATGAATCACAAGCTGGAGTTAAGATTGCTGGGGAAAAGATCAATAACCTCAGATATGCAGACGATACCACTCTGATGGCAGAAAGTGAAGAGGACCTAAAGAGCCTCTTGCTCAGGGTGAAAGAGGAGAGCGCAAAAGTGGGCTTGAAGCTCAACATCAAAAAAACTAAGATCATGGCATCTGCCCCATCACTCCTTGGCAAATAGAAGGGGAAGTCGTAGAAGTAGTGACAGACTTCACGTTCCTAGGATCCCAGATCACTGCAGATGGTGATTGCAGCCATGAAATTAAAAGATGCCTGCTCCTTGGGAGGAAAGCGATGGCAAACCTAAACAGCATGATAAAAAGCAGAGACATCACCTTGCCAACAAAAGTCCACATGGTCAAAGCAATGGTATTCCCCGTAGTAATGTATGGCTGCGAGAGTTGGACTATAAGGAAGGCTGAGTGCCGAAGAATAGATTCTTTTGAACTATGGTGCTGGAGAAGACTCTTGAGAGTCCCTTGGACTGCAAGGAGATCAAATCAGTCAATCCTAAAAGAAATCAACCCTGATTGTTCCCTGGAAGGCCAGATCCTGAAGCTGAAGCTCAAATACTTTGGCCACCAAATGAGAAGGGAGCATTCACTGGAGAAGACCCTGATGCTGGGAAAGATTGAAGGTCAAAGAAGAAGGGGACGGCAAAGGATGAGATGGTTAGACAGTGTCATCGATGCAACGAACATGAAATTGAGCAAACTTCAGCGGACAGCAGAAGACAGGAGGGCCTGGCGTAATCTGGTCCATGGGGTCGCGAAGAATCGGACTCGACTGTGCGACTGAACAACAACAACATATCAATGCCCATTTTTTCTACTATCATCTCTCACTGCATAGTTTCTTTTGAATACAAAACATTCCATTTGGTTACATTTTAGTAAACGTTCCCTGACCCAATCTTAATAGAGAGATAGATTTCTTAAACACATTTTATACAAAAAGTTTAATTTTCTTTCTCTTTGTCTGATATTTTCTTCTCAATAAAATCTTGTCTCTGGGTTTTTTCCTTTGAAGATTGCATAAATTAGCTTTTAAGTTAACAGTATGTAGCTTAAATTGGTATTTGCATGCCTGTGTTCTATCTTCTCTTTTCTCTGAGGTGGCTTTTGCTTCCAGAATTTGGTTGATTCTATGATTATCATTCTCTTTGGTTCTGTAACACCCACTTCCATAAGTGGTTTGGCTTCCTTTCTTATTGGGTTTGTATTTTTATACAGCATCTTCCTCTGGATTGAGGAAAAATTCTCTTGCAGTTTTTTTTCCTGTCTGTGAAAATTTGGTGCAAAAATTTATCTGTGTTGTTTGTAAATTCCATTGAAGTAGTCAAGCTTTTATTATATAGTTCAGCACAAGTTTCTTTGATTGCTAACTTAATGAAATCCACAATCATGCATTTCAGTTCATCCCATGGGAGCTGGGTCAGCTTAATATCAGCCAAGTTGTCTGAACTTACAACATTTAGCCCATTAATCGCTTGAGGATCCATTTTTTACACAGTCTCTATAGTCTCAGTGCAGCCAAAATCAAAGTGCTTTGCTCTATCGACTGTCTAGGAGACAAACCACATTGCAAACTAGATAGCTGTAATAGACATAATAACAACCGAGATTCTTTCCACCAAAGTCAGGTGATTGTTATTATCCAATGTCTCCTGAGCCCAGAAGACTTCAAACAAAAAAGACGACTTTACAGGAAGTTATTTCCATATAAGGAAGCTCTGTTTAAATGTCATTGTTTTTTCTTCTCTTTTTAATAATAATCAAAGACTTATGCAGTTTATATTTCCCATAGCAAGTGACAGAATGCTCAGATAACAATGTTTGTATCCTTCTAGTTCTTTAAATGTGTTTGTATCCACAACTTTTGCTATCTGTTTACGCCAAGGGGGGGGGGAACCGCTCCTCCTTTCCTCTTCTTTATAGATGCTCAAAGGGGGCTTAGTCAAAGGGTCTCTGGATTCTTTAATGTTGCTTTTTACCGGTACTCACAATTTCTTCATTGATGGAGATGAGGCTTTGGACTCTCTTTGTCAGGTGTCCACAGCTTATGCAGACATGGCAGATCATGTCTGTGCAGCTCCGTTCTTCCAGTTTGGGACGATCCTGAGCTTGGACCTGCTCGCTACTGCTTGCGGGGTACTTGGATGGCATCCCCTGCTCCTGACCTCTCTCCAGGAGGCCAGATGGAACTCGGGAGCCCCAGAGTTCTGTGGAAAGACACGAAGAGTCGGGGGTGCCCTGAGCACCCACTGCATTGCTGCACCGCAGCCCAGAAGTCCCACACTCCAGGTTTTGACCACCCTCTCCTTCTCCACCACTGCCTCTATTCTGTCCCCCAAGATTCTAAGAAACTTGCTCCAGTAACCATCAGGACACATTTTACTTGATCAACATGTACATGAAGCAAAGAAAAAATACCAATTAATGTTGATACCACAGTTCCGCAGTTCTTTGTTGCTGGGCAGCGGGGAGGAGAAGGAACAGTTCTTTCTTGACCTGATTTGCTTATTATATTTTACTATCCATATAATAAAAGGAGCTGCGGTGGCTCAAGTGGTTAAGACGCTGAACTGCAGGCTGTGGAAGGTCAGTAGTTCAGCAGTTCGAGACCCGGGTGCCGCATGACGGGGTGAGCTCCTGTCTCTAGTTCCAGCTCCTGCCAACCTAGCAGTTCGAAAGCAAGAAATTGCAAGTAGATAAATAGGTACCACTTCGGTGGGAAGGTAACAGCGTTCTGTGCACCTTGGTGTTTAGTCATGCCGGCCACATGACCACGGAAATGTCTTCGGACAGCGCTGGCTCTTCGGCTTTGAAACGGAGATGAGCACCGCAACCCTAGAGTCGGATTCGACTGGCTTTCGAGCAAGGGAACCTTTACCTTTTATCCATATAATAAAATATAATAGAGATTGAGAAGAATTCTTGAATTGGTGATGGGAAAAAAGTAGGGAAAATTTTTAAAAGGAGGGGAGGTCTACCATTCCTGGCAATTACCTATCGAATCCCAAAGTCTTGTTGTTATCAGAACTGTCCTGGACAAAGTCCAGATGTCCACCTGTCGACAAGCCTCCTCTCAGGGAGGGGGAGAGTAAATAATCTTCCTCCCTCGGTGTTTTACACAAAAACGCCCATAGTGGAGTAGATACACAGCACAAAGTGCTGTTCACAAAAAGCCATATTCCCAGAAGAAGGAGGCCTTCTGGTAGAAATACACAAGGGCCAGTGAGATGAGACTCCCTGATACTATAAAAGCTTTTCAGTTAGGCTTCTCTGGTGGTCTGGGGGCCTAACCTGAAGCGACATTTTTCACGTGTTACGTTTACAGAAGCCATGTCTTTTTGATCCTTGTTTGTCCAGCTGAGAAAAGAACTTTTTGCCATGGTAAAATCTGGGTGTATACAATATAACAGGAGTCTCCAGTCGTGCTGAGCCTGTAGACATATTTGGAGTTTTGTGGAAATATCATGGGCATCACAACAAAATGGGTGTCATGGGTGCCAGCCAATCACATAGATCTCTTTGCTTGACGCAGAGACACTTGCTGGTTCTACATCTGGCATTCGCTCCACATTTTCTCAACACTGAGGAAAAGGTGCAGCTCAAAACCATATTCAAATACCCCAGGCCAACACTGTACTGACCTCAAAGTCACCCCTGAACAGCCATAAATCTATGCAGAAGGTACCATGAAACCCAAGGATCAAAGAAAGTGAAAGCAGCATGCAGGGTAGAGGGTACCATAAAATCCAATGGTCAAAGAAAGTGAAAGTGGCATGCACTGCAGAGCGGAATTTCCATTCCAGCGTGGGTCTGCTAAAACAACGGTGGGAAAAGCCAATGCAGAATCTCCCACTGTTTGGTTTCAGCTTCCAGAAATAAGGGGGGTGTCTGCTCACTGCAAGGCCACAGGGACAGGGCATCAAGCCTAGAGAGATTAAATATTATTTTAAAATGTTTAATTTTTTTAAAGGAAAAATTAAAGGGCATATGGCTGTATATCATCCCATGATTGTCTGCGATAAGTTCAGCACTGCAGCAGCCAGCCAGCTGATAGAGAACGATTCAAAACTCCCTTTTTTCTGTGGTTCCACGGAGGATCATTTTATCCCCCAAGATCAAGAAATAAGTGGATGCCAGGAAACACATAAGTAGACACTGATCTCTGCAACAAAAGAAGGGAGCAATCCACTCCCAACAGCAGTTATAAAAGATGAACTAACTTTTAACACCTATTGTGCCAAAGAAATCCTCAGTCCTGATTAAAACCAAATTGAATAAAAGCAAAATTTACCAATAAATTTAGCAATCTCATGCTGGAATTGTCCTTTTGAAGAATCTTTCTTTCTGAAGTATGCTGACTTCCAGGTCAGTAGTGAACTGTCTCAGGAGACGAAAATGTTTCTTACCTATTACAATGCCGTCCCGTCCCCCCACACAATAAATCCGAGAAGCCTAAGTTCCCATAAGGTATTTTCTGAAGCTATAAATCAAGGAAAGGTATGCAGCACAGCAGGGACAGGACTTTTTCTGTGATGGCACCTGGGCCTCCCTTGAGAAGTTCACCTGATGCCACTCTTACATTCTCTAATGTGCTGGGCACTTCATTCCTCTAACCCAGGCTTTTAACTGAAGGATTTGATCAGCTAAATGTGTTATGGCCTGCTTTCAACCCACAGATCATTTGATCTGCATCACTACAGGCTGTGTATTTTATGCTGCTATGTGCTGCTTTGTTTTAATGGCACTGACTTGTTATTTAGTAGCTTGTTCTAAAGGCACTGGCTTGCTTTCAGTGGCTTATTTTAATGGCTTTGGTGTGTGTGTTTTTAATGGATTTATTTTGTTGTTTTAGTTGTAAGCCGCCTAAATAAAGGCAGCCTATAGATTTTTCTAAATAAAGAATACAACAGGGAAAACTGCTTATACTACTGCCTGCCTCTCTGGTTCCCACATAAATTTCCCTTCAGTCAAACATCACACTTCCCCCCCCCAAAAAAAAAAAAAAAAATTGAATTGGCCTGTACAGGGATCAAATCCACAACCTTGGCATGATTAGCACCATGCTTTAACCAACTGAGCTACCTGGCTGTTCTTGGAAATATGTCTCTAATTTTCCTTCTTGTAGAAAACAAGTGGAATTTAATGAACTAGCAAGTCTTATTTCTAAACCAGATATAGGCTCTGATCACACGCAAAATTTGCCGTGGGAGAGCAGCGAATGCCGGGCAGAGTTTGGAGGTGCAGTCACACAGACACATCCGGCGAGCGTCATGCACCCGTTCCCAACCCGTATCATCTGGCCGAAGATGCAGAGCTTAAAAGTACCTCAGAAAGTCCACTACCAAATGGTTTGTGACGGGCTGCAGACGGACTGTCTGCAGCTGATCGCTCCTGTGTGCTCCTATTGCATCCCTGCTTCCTCATTGGAGCGTGCCGGAAACATGCGGTGACAAAAAAAAACCCGGTTCACCGCCGTCGTGTCGGATCGCGTAGGGGCACATCAAATTGCAGTGGCGCAAATAGCCACACCTCCCCCCCCCGCGTGTTATCTGGCACATGTGACCGCATCCATAGTTTTCTATTAAATTGACTCTGACCACGTCCCAGTCCTGAGCCTCCTCTTGCAGCATTATCCACCTATCCGTAATGGCGCTGGAAAGCCCCCCGCTGCCACTGGGCCACCAGTGTCAAGCAGGAGCCTGACCAAGTCACCAGAGTCCTGCTCATTTCAGCAGGACACGGGAAGGAGGGACAAAAAACTGCCCCCTCCCCCCAGAGGAGCCACGGATCCCTTGAATCCTCCCTGTCTGTCAATAGAGTCCCTTTGGTTAATTCAGAGCATGGCTCGAGGAAGGCCAGCCACATCACTGGGTGGGCTTTGTCTGCCAGCTCTCACCTCTGGGTGGTTATCATTTTGCAAAAAAGCCATGCCCCAGAGCGGAGCTTGATAGCCTGTCTGACTTGTGGCCCATGCAGGGAAGGTCGTGCATGAGTGAGGGGCAGATCAGAACCTGGATGGGAAGGGTATACGCCTAGCCAGGGCCGGCCCGAGGTTATTTTGCACCCTAGGCGGGGCTACCTTTGGGTGCCCCCCCCACGTACCCAATTATGTGGTGGTTGCCAACCTCCAGGCAGGGCCTGGAGACAAGGAAGTCCCTGCCCTCTGCACTGAGGCAGCCCCCTCCCTCCTCTGGACCGGCTTTTGGGCTCACCGCAGCTGCTGCTGTCCTCTCCTCCCGCCCAAGAGGGCTCAAGGCAGCAAAATTGAAGCGGCAGGGCGAACGGAGCGGAGGTGCCATTTTTAAACGGCCGACAGTTGGTGTTGTTGCTGATAGGTGAGGGAAGGAGGGCAGAACCCCGCCTGCCTGCCCGCCGTCAGGCTCCCAGGCAGCAGCAGCAGCAGCAGAGGCACCTCCTCCTCCTCCTTACCTGGCGCACCAGCACGGGGAGGGGCCGCGGGGGGCACATGTTGCTGGCCGGCCGGCGGCATGATGTGGCAGGCAACAGGTGGGCAGCCCCGCAAGCTCCTCAGCACAGCGGCGCAGAGTCAGCTTGGGGGGCGGGCGGGTGGGAGGTGGCAGCGGTGCTTCACTTTGGGAGGCCCGGAGCCTGGCACGGGGAGCGGGGGGTCTCCAGAAGCCCCTCGGCGGCGGAGGGACACATGGAAGAGACAGCGCCCAGAGGGGAGCCCGCCGAGCCCAGCCGCCACGTGTGCCAGCCGGCCAGGGGCCCCCGGGTGCCCCACCACCACCTCGCAAGGGAACCCAGCCGGGCCTGCACGCCAACTCCTGCCCCTGCCCCCGCAGTTTACACCCCGTCTCTTCCCTCCTTGTCTCTTCTCTGTGCCCGAGACGGGGGGGGGGGCGGCAAGCTCCGCCGCTGCCTCCTGCGCCCGCCGGAGCGCTCTTCACTGATGGCGGCGGCAGGGAGGTGGCGGGGGAGCTTTTCGGGGGGGCAGGTGCAGTTTGGCACCCCTCCAGCCGGCGCGCTCATATCACTAGACTGAACCCGCTTGTAAAAAAAAAAAACCTCAAAAATTTTAAAAATGGAAAACCTACGCAATAGAGTAAATATAGCTTGAAGAATCTCCTATTTCAAAAAATACACCCAGCATGAAACTGACCAATAAGGAGAGACCAACCACGCTGCACCAAAAAAGGAGGAAATATCCGTGCCACAACACAGTCCGGGGTTTCTCATTAGTATGTAGGATATATACTCCACAATTCCAAAGAGAAAAATCGAAGGGAAAAAATGTGCAGAATGCAGGCACAGCATTCAAAATAAAGCCCCACCTACTCGATTTCAGTGAAAATCAAAAGTACGCTGTGAGTGATTTTGATGGCCTGTGCCTGATATAGTCTGTCGGGGGCTCGTTTGGTGTGGAGAGCTGGTTTGGTATAGTGGTTAGGGGCGCGGACTGTAATCCGGGAGAACTGGGTCTGATTCCCCACTCCTCCACATGCAGATATTGGTGTGACCTTGGGTCAGTCACAAGTTGTCTCAAAGCTGTTCTCTCAGGAGCAGTCCTCAAAAGAGCTCTCTCAGCCCCACCCACCGCCCAGAGTGTCTGTTGTGGGAAGGTGAATGGAAAGCAGTTTGTAAACCGCTCTGAGACTCCAAGTGAAGGACGGAGTATAAATCTAACCTCCTCCTCCCCCTCCCTCCTCCTCTTCTTCTTGAGCCTGCAGGCACTTTTAGCATTCTGACACATGTTGTGGGCACAGTCACAAAATGGCTGTCTCAGGAGGAAGAGCCAGCCACAAAATGGCTGCCACAGCTTCCCATCAGTCACACAGTGAAGAGCCTTCTTCATTTGTTTCAGGCTCTGCTGATTGTCATGTTGACTAATGTTTCCATTTGTTTCATTTGTTTCCGTCTTGGTAGTGTTCTTTCACTTTTAGGTCGTTAAAGACCATTTGGTCTCATCCCTTTCTATGCCTCTCTGCTATAAATTCCAAGGGATGGGAAAATCACAAAAAAACACAAAATGCTCTACAGCTGACAATAGCACTACAGATAAGATTAGAGTTTCAATGACCATTCCACACACAAAAGAACCTCCTCAGGAAACAGGAAACCTCCTCAGGAAACAATCCATAGACAAAAGAACCTCTTCAGGAAAGCTCCTCCATTAGCATGTTTATAGCCTGGAGAACTACTACAGCCCTACCCCACCTTCCAGGGTAGAGATAAATTACCTGCCTACCATTTTTCTGCTCACCTTGACACAGAGAGTACTACATCTTTCTGTGTTATACTTCTGAGGATGCCAGTCACAGCTACTGGCAAAACATCAGATCCTACAATGCCAAGACCTGGAAAATCTACAGCAACTAGTGAACTCCGGCCATGAAAGCATTCAACAACATATAAAATGCCATGTCTCCCATTGTAACGGGGGAGATGCTGGTTGGTATCTGAGGGGACCAAACCCTGTTTATTTGGTTTCTCCCTATTGTAACAGGAGGGAGATGCTGGTTGGTATCTGAGGGGACCAAACCCTGTTTATTTGGTTTCTCCCTATTAATCGATTAATAATAAAGACCACTGTTAAGTTTCTTCCTTCACAGGACTGTGTGTGTGTGTGTTTCTCAAATTGGAACCAGGGAAACTGTCAGGCCCTTGAGTTAATCCACTCTCAGTCTAATAGTCTTTTATGAAAGCTTTATTAGAAACAGAGATTTAGAGGTGCACAAGAGAACTCTCTAGTTCAGACTAAAGAACAGATCAAGGGTTAGGTATTGTATAGGCAATAGGTCAGTATCCCACAATGCAATGGGCATGCAGTGGGCATTCACTCTCTCCCCCTCTTTCACTCCCCCCTCTTCATACTACTCAGCACTAGAAAAGTTTATTATCCAGCGACCAATGTTTCTCCAAGGATGAGAGGCTTTCGAGGGCCAGACATCTTGGGGCCCGTTCTCATGGGAAAGTTGTTACAAGCAAAGCTAACCTAACATACACACAGATATAAGGCAATCACGCCTACTCCTTCCATCCCTCGGAATTTATGGCAGAGAGGGCTAGAAAGGGATGAGACCAAATGGTCGTAAGGACCCAAAAGTGAAAGTACACTACCAAGACGGAAACAAACGAAACAAATGGAAACATTAGTCAACATGACAGTCAGCAGAGTCTGATTCTGACCGAAACACAGGTTCTTGTGGTGGTGGACAGTGCTGGCATGTTACAGGCAAGGGGCATTCAGAGATGGTTTGCCACTGCCTGCCTCTGCATCACAGCCCTAACCTTCCTTGGTGGGTTCCCATCCAAAAACTAACCTGGGCCAACCCTGCTTAAGCTTCCAAGATCTAGTACCACTAGTTTAAATGGTTACTTTTCAAACCTAAACACACACCAGTATGGTATGCTCCCACTCTGCTCAGTCTGACATCTTCTTCCAGCCCCCGGAACCCTCTGTCAACGGGTCTCAATATTATGTACGATACTGTTGGGGTATACTTTCTCTGTGGACTGTTATTGCCCCTAGGAGGACTTGTGCTCGTGGACTATTTTGGATTGTATCACTTTAAGAATCATCATTCTGAGGTTTGTGTGACTCTATGATGTGCATTACATTCTTTTGAAGAAGAAAAGAGGAGATTGGATTTATACCCCACCCTTCATTCAGAGTCTCAGAGCATCTGACAAACTCCTTTCCCTCCCCCTCCCCACCACAGACACCCTGTGAGGTAGGCGGGGCTGAGAGAGCTCTTTCCAGAACTGTCCTTAAGAGAACAGCTCTGACAGAACTATGGCTTGCCCAAGGTCATCCAGCAGCTGCAAGTGGAGGAGTGGGGAATCAAACCCAGCTCTCCCAGATTAGAGTCTGTACACTTAACCACTACACCAAACTGAAGTGCTGTATGTGTTTACATTTCAATGTATTCAATATATTCCTTTGAGTATTATTACTTGTCTTAAAAACTTTTTGGGAGAGTTTCCACCTTTTCATTTCCAGTGTCTGAGTATGGCACAAATGACTGTTTTTCCTTCATTTAAGTTTAGATTCAGATGTATTTATAAACAACCGTGGCATTTGATGCTACTGTGCATCACAACAAGGAAGGATGGTTCCCACCTGATTCCCAAAGAGTGGTGCACGTGGGGGGGACGGGACCCAGCGTCAGACTGCTCTTTTGTCGCACGGGTGAAAAGGTAAGTGTCGTGAAAGGGGGGGTCTCCTAGGAAAACTGCTTTGTGCTGCTTATTAATGGCTCTCAGGAACTCATTCGTGTGTGGTTAATTAAATCCTGACACCAAGATGCTCTTCAAAGAAATGAGGGGATTCAGTATAAACACAGATAATTTAGCACCCTGGGGATTTTCTAAGATTCATCTTCAGTGAAAAAGATGCGCTAATTGCTCCCTTAATCATCAGGATCTTAATGATATTTTGACACAAGGGGGAAAAAAATCACTGTATTTTCACAGCTTTCTACAATAAAAATATCTTTTAAAAATCTACAATAAAAAAAGGAAAATGCATAGAGGCAATTTCCAACTCTGAGTCATGACGCAACGCACAGAATTACGTCTGTTCTTCATGAAACCGCCAGCCTGTTTGCCGGGACCAAGTATCTCTTGGCCTCAAACGGGGGCCCCAGAGTTAGCAGACGAGAGGCCTCTCGCCCTTTCGTGGGGCAGGAGGGGGCAGGAGGGGGCTTCTCTGGTCACTCTGCTGAACTTCAGCATAGCCTGACGCAGGACAAGACGTCTATTATGGATTCTTGCTCCAAACTAGCCCAGCCCAACGTGAAAGGCCTCCCTTCCCTGAGCATGTGCTTAGAGGAAGACAGGTCACTAGCTGCCACAGCTTCTCCTCCTCTTAGAGGAGAAGAGAGGTCACTAGCTATCACAGCTTAGGACTCTGAAGCCAAAACTTGTGGCTCCCCAGCCACCGTTTTCTCTGCACTCCTTTGCCATCATGCACTGTCAGGGTTGCCAGGCCTAACAACCAGTGGGAGTCCTGGGGGGCGGGGAGCTTGTGAAGGTGTGACATCACTTCCAGAGAAAACCCAGAAGTGGCATCATGCCTCTCCTAGGAAACACCAGAAACTCTAGCAATTTCAAGTCCTTTTGTGGATCAAAAACTGGCTAATTAATAGGAAACAGAGAGTGAGTATAAATGGGAAACTTTCTCAGTGGAGGGTGGTAAGCAGTGGGGTACCACAGGGATCAGTACTCGGTCTGATGCTTTTTAACTTATTAATGATTTGGAGTTGGGAGTAAGCAATGAAGTGGTTACATAAGAACATAAGAACATAAGAGAAGCCAATGTTGAATCAGGCCAATGGCCCATCTAGTCCAACACTCTGTCATACAGCGGCCAAAATATACCAGGTGCCATCAGGAGGTCCAGCAGTGGGGCCAGGACACTAGAAGCCCTCCCACTGCTGCCCCCTCCAGCACCAAGAATAGAGTGCATCACCTGCCCCAGACTGAGAGTTCCCATCTATACCCTGTGGCTAATAGCCACTGATGGACTTCTGCTCCATATGTTTATCTAATTCCCTCTTGAAACTCTCCATGCTTATAGCTGCCACCACCTCCTGTGGCAGTGAATTCCATATATTAATCACTCTTTGGGTGAAGAAGTATTTCCTTTTATCTGTTCTAATCCAACTGCTCAGCAATTTCATGGAGTGCCCACGAGTTCTTGTATTGTGAGAAAGGGAGAAAAGTACTTCTTTCTCAACCTGCTCAATCCCATTCATAACCTTATAAACCTCGATCATGTCACCCCTCAGCCGTCGTTTCTCCAAGCTAAAGAGCCCCAAGCATTTTAACCTTTCTTCATAGGGAAGGTGTTCCAACCCTTTTATCATTCTAGTTGCCCTTCTCTGCACTTTTTCCAATGCTATAATATCCTTTTTGAGATGTGGTGACCAGAACTGTACACAGTATTCCAAATGAGGTTGCACCAATGATTTATACAGGGGCATGATGATACTGGCGGATTTGTTTTCAATTCCCTTCCTAATAATCCCCAGCATAGCGTTGGCCTTCTTTATTGCAGCTACACACTGTCTAGACATTTTCAATGAGTTATCTACTACGACTCCAAGATCTCTCTCTTGGTCCGTCTCTGCCAGTTCAGACCCCATCAACGTGTATTTATATTTAGGATTTTTGGCTCCAATGTGCATCACTCTTCACTTGGCCACATTGAACCCCATTTGCCACGTTGACGCCCACTCACCCATCCTCGACAGATCCCTTTGGAATGCCTCACACTCCTCCCTGGTTTTCACTTCGTGTCATCTGCAAATTTAGCCACTTCACTGCTTACTCCCAATTCCAAATCATTAATAAACAAGTTAAAAAGCATCGGACCGAGTACTGATCCCTGTGGTACCCCACTGCTTACCACCCTCCACTGGGAAAGTTTCCCATTTATACTCACTCTCTGTTTTCTATTTATAAGCCAGTTTTTGATCCACAAGAGGACTTGTCCTTTTATCCCATGACTATTGAGCTTACTTAGGAGCCTTTGATGAGGAACTGTATCAAAAGCTTTCCGGAAGTCAAGGTAAATTTGCAGATGACATGAAGTTGTTCCGGGTGGTGAGAACCAGGGAGGATTGTGAGGCACTCCAAAGGGATCTGTCGAGGATGGGCGAGTGGGCGTCAATGTGGCAAATGGGGTTCAATGTGGCCAAGTGCAAAGTGATGCACATTGGAGCCAAAATTCCTTACTATAAATACACGTTAATGGGGTCCGAACTGGCAGAGACTGACCAAGAGAGAGATCTTTGAGTCGTAGTAGGTAACTCATTGAAAATGTCAAGATAGTGTGCAACTGCAATAAAAAAGGCCAATGCTATGTTCAGGATTATTAGGAAGGGAATTGAAAACAAATCAGCCAATATCATAATGCCCCTGTATAAATTGATGGTGTGACCTCATTTGGAGTACTGTGTACAGTTCTGGTCACCACACCTCAAAAAGGATATTATAGCATTGGAAAAAGTGCAGAAAAAGGTAACTAGAATGATAGAAGGGCTGGAACACTTTCCCTATAAAGAAAGGTTAAAGCACTTGGGGCTCTTTAGCTTGGAGAAACGATGGCTGAGGGGTGACATGATCGAGGTTTATAAGGTTATGCATGAGATAGAGCATGTAGAGAAAGAAGTACTTTTCTCCCTTTCTCACAATACAAAAACTCATGGGCACTCCATGAAATTGCTGAGCAATTGTGTTAGAACAGATAAAAGGAAGTACTTCTTCACCCAAAGACTGATTAATACATGGAATTCACTGCCACAGGAGGTGGCGGCTACAAGCATGGACAGCTTCAAGAGGGAATTAGGAGCAGAAGTCCATCAGTGGCTATTAGCCACAAGGTATAGATAGGAACTCTCAGGCTGGGGCAAGTGATGCTCTGTATTCTTGGTGCTTGGGGGGGGGCAACAGTGGGAGGGCTTCTACTGTCCTGGCCCCACTGATGGACCTCCTGATGGCACCTGTATTTTTGGCCACTGCGTGACAGTGTGTTTGACTGGATGGGCCATTGGCCTGATCCAACATTGGCTTCTCTTATATTCTTATGATTCCTAGAGAGGCATAACATCACTTCCAGGTTTTTCCTGGAAGTGACATCATGCCATTAGCCCAACTGCCTCCCCCCCCTTGCCGACATTCTGCATAGGATAAGGGAGATGCAATAAAATAATACCTTAACCCAACCACGATGCAATAAGGCAAACACAGTGCTTTTCTTGCATTCCTTTTGGGGCCATTTCACACATGCAGAGGTGTCAGAAATGTCTGTTTGCTATTTTACACTGAGTCCATTGTTCTGTGTTCCCTATCTCGTCCCTGCACTGCGCTTGCGTAGGTATGCTTGCTGTAACGTGGGAGCTTCTTCTCTGCCGCTCAGTCTTATCACAGTGGCCTTGAATGTGGGCTTTGGGCTATTCTTGAACTTATGAGAATTTTCCAGTCCTGTGAAGACGAGGGGAGGAGGGAGTCGTCTCCTGCCCATTAAGTAACTCTCCCGCCGGGAGTTTCCCGCACGCGCGCTTACATTTCATTTGCTAGTCGCACTTTGCATCACACTATATCCGTGCTTGAGCAGCTTCTCCCGCCATTCCTGACAATGACCCTTCACTGTGGGTTTTAGCACTGTATTCCAATAAAGCCCTTCTTAACCAAATCTACTTGCTTTTGAACCTGACAAGAGGCAAGCTTGTGTTTGCCACAGAACATAATGGCGCCAAGGGAGCCTCTGCAGCTTCACTGTTCTCTGAAGGTATGTACAGTGCTTGCAAACACACATTTGCCACCTTCACACATTCTTTTTAAAGAGCTCACCTACAGTGTTCCCTCTAAGCTGAGTTAGTGTGAGCTAGCTAACAGTTTTTTAGTCTCCGGCTCACAGGTTTTTTTCTTAGCTCAGGACGGATGGCTCCAGAGCAAACGAATTTATGCAGCAGCCAAATCGCCCACTCACAACTTTAATACCAGTAGCTCACAAAATAAAATTTTTGCTCACAAGATTCCGCAGCTTAGAGGGAGCATTAGACACCTAATACCTGTTAAGTGAAATTATACTTTAAAGAACAGACAATATGTGACGTAGGTCTCAATATTCAGCCTGATGTGAATGAAACGTTAGTGCATTTGCCTGCAGATCACAGGACAATGGGTACAAGAATAAGCAAAGCAAATCTTCATATGTTTCTTCTATGTGGTATCCTGCAACTGCTTCTGCAGCAGAATGTGCCTGCTCTGGTCTGCAGATCCTATTCCGCCCTACCCACCTAGATGTTTCTCCACACCTAGAAAGGCTTTCTTTTACTCTCAAAGTAGCTCGCTGCCACCACCTGACCTTTGTAAGAATTACCCACTAGGAGGGTCAGGAGTCTCAGCTTCCCTTCCAAGTTCTGAAGCCTTGCCTCTGTGTCTCCTGCTGTCCAGGCCTTGTTACCATGGGGACAGTTTACTGCCTCACATGCCCCTGGAGGAATAGCAACTTGCCAACTGCCTACCTTTGCCCAGCCCTCCTTTTAAAATAGCACATCCAAGACAGTGTAGGTATATGTGGTATAGAGAATCACTGCCAGCCTCAAGTTATAAGGTATTTATTAAAAAGAAAATGTTTACAAGCATATTTTTAGCACAGCACCAGACTGAGCAAGGGATACAAAAGATATAGGTAAAACGCAATTCCTCTGTCCCTCTCTCTATACATGCCCTGTTAGATGTTGAAATATAGGACAAGCCCCTTTAGCTTAGTTACAAATCCATACAAAGTCTCCTTTACCTTGAAGCTCCCTCCAGCTCTTTAAGCCAGCACATGGTCAAAAATGGCTGCCCTCCCAGAGGAGAGGTCTGCATCCTCTCATGGACTCAGCATCCCAGGAAAAGAGAGCCCCTTCCTGTTGCAAAGAGTTTGCATCATTTCTCCACCCACTGACCAGGTCACGGCAGGTCAAAGAGGCTTTACCTGGACAACTCTAGAATTCTCCTTCCTGAAGACTTTCTAGCCTTAATCCCTCTAAGTCTCTGTTCCCTGCTTGGAGAAGGGGAAAAGCTTGACCCACCCATTATCTCTCCATGTGTATGAAGGTGAGCTGTCTGGAAAGCAACTGAATGGACTCCCCTCCCCCAACCTGATCTCTGCCCAGAGAGGGGGAAAGCTTTTTAAAATGCAGCTTGGAGGTTTGGCTCATTTCAAACCTCCCAGGCAAAAAAAGGCATTTCTTCACAGCTTCTATTCTTGAGCAGCCCAAGAAAAACCAGAAGGCAAGGAGGAAAGCCGACCCCCCCCCTTTCCCGGGCCTCCTTTTGAAATCATTTTGCAATTCCCTCTTCCCTTGTGGTAGGATGGTGTAGCCTGAATAGAATTTTTGTAGGCTCTTTATTTATACAGATATCTAAGCACTGGAGTGCTGTTCTGCAAAGCAGCATCAGATACCCCCAAATGGAACACAGAACATCGTTTTTATGTCCTGCCTTTGGGGGACACAAAGTGTTTATATAGTTTTCCTCTCCTCCACTTTCTCCTCACAACAACCCTGTGAGGTAGGTTAGGCAGAGAGCGTGTGACTGGCCCAAGGTTACCCAGCAAGAGAGAACTTAGCCTGCACAGAGAGACATCTATCTATCTGTAAAGTCAAACCCTTTGGTCCAATTCATTTGAGACTTTGGAGGTCTTTTGGTTGAAGAGAAGAGTATGTTCTGTGCAAATTTGGTGCCATTTATCTTTATGAACAGCTGCCCCATCCCCTCCAGTAGATTCCCCTTTGCAACTAATGGTCCCAAAGCTCTGAAACATTTGCATCCTGAGCTGGTAGTGTCCTACATGCACATAAGCCATTACAGATCTCCCCCCCGCCCCAAACACTGGATATGAAAGTGTAATGATTTTTTTCTTGGTGCACATCTCTAGTTTCTATACCTCATGGCTACAGAGATGGGGGGATGGAGTGGCTGTGTTTCAACAAAAAGACACAAAAAGTGCTGAGAAGAGAGAACTGTGGGTCCACTCAAGACCACCAAGGGTTCCAGTTCTACAGGGCTTCAAACAAGGTGTCCAGGCATCCTACTTGCAAATGGAAATAGGGCCCCGCCTCCACAAATAAGGGAGTGAAGGAGTGCGGCAGCTCTCCACAGCTTGTTTCCAAAAGTGATTGGCTGGGAGCATTCCGTTCTCCTCCCCTGGAAGGATCTTGCAAGGATTCCCCAGGAAATCAGTGGAATCAAAGAAAAAGACAAGCACATGCTCCATTGCTGATAAGCACCCAAACTCTCAGGAAAAAAAACAACACATGGATTGTTTCAGGGGAGGGGACTTAGTTATACCAACACTCCCAAGATTTGTATTACCATTACAGGAAACCACTGTACCAATCTGAACCAGCAATTTCTATGCATATCTTCAGTTTGGGGATTTCATTATGCACACCCTTATTAGAGACTTTTTTTAAGCAGAGGGGGAACATGGATTCTCAGAAAGCTTCTGATATATGTTCTGTACTTTTTCTGCAAAATCTGAGTCTACGGCTCTGAATGTATCTTCTGTCTGTGCTGTCTTCAGCACAGAGATTATGCTTCCCGTGGGACCTCTGTTTGGGCTGCTTCTACATTACACATGACTGGAAATGACAAAAGAGTGCATGCATGAAAACATGACAAAAAGGAGTTATAACAATAGTGCCATTCCACGGAGACTGTGACTGCTGAGCACAAGCCCGGCTGCATGGATTTGCTTTCAAAGCAACTTTGTTTCCCCTCCCACTCTGACCAGCTTAATCAGATTCCAATCAGACAAAGAAATTTACACAGCTGCTTAACATTCCTGCACCCGTCAACTTCAGCACAGACAAGGCGTCATCAGCTACCCAGTGGGTTTATGAAGGATCAAGACATTGAGGTCAGCAATAACTTCTCTAAAAGAAAGGACCGTCAACTCAGTCTACACACACACAAATGACCACAAAACTCTGCACCTTGGCATAGATGATTGTGAATTCTGCCTTTTAACTAGCACCCTTTTCACACTGGTATGCTTAGGCATGGATCAACGACACCAGATTGGGTGTCTGCAAATAGGGAGTCGGCTTCCTAACTAGATGTAGCTAGAAAGAAGCATATTCCTGGGAGGAAACCCCACTGAGTAGACCTGCACAGGACTGTGCCGCAAGGCTTCTGCCCCGCCTGTTGCTTTGGCCTGATTTACCCTTGGGACTGCACAGCGGAAAACCTACGCAGGCTTGCCACTGCCTCCAAACAGCTGGGTTTACAAAGCCTCCAAGCTGCTCCTCATGTCCATTTACTCGTTTGCTTCATCCTCGTGAACTACCTGACCTCTGTTTGCTCCCCGCTCTACTCCCACAGGCCTGAACAACTAGAGCTGCATCTGGCAGCCTGACAGATGTTAGCCTCTTGACTCTCTCCACCTGTCCTGTATCCCATCCTTCCTGCAAGGAGATTAGAGTAACATGCATGGTTCTTCCTTCCCCCTTTTATCTTTAAAAGAAACCTGTGAGGTTGCTTTCTCTGAAGTCTCCATACGGGGCCTTGGAAAGCTCCTGCCAATCAGAGTAGACAACACTGACCTTGATAGGCCAACGGTCTTGACTCACAAGGCAGTTCAAGGGTGAGTGGAGCAGGAAGAAACTGGCTTATGTGTTCACTTTGAGCTTTGTTCTTAGAACTAGTCACTAGCTCCAGGAAAGGGCTATGGGGCTAAAACCAACCAGTGTGGCTCTGGCAGTGAAACAGACTCAACATCTTTTCAGGGCTCTTGCCTAGGAATGTATTCGCTAACACTGTCAAATTAAAGCATCATCATTTAAGCAGGGAAAGGTAAGCAGTAAAAATGAAAGGAAAAACTTTTTGAGCAGAATATTCCACAAGTCTTTGGATGTTTGTGGGTCTAGCCTGACGTTTATCACATTATTCTTTCCCTGGAGAAGAAAACCTATAATGGCAGCAGGCCATTATTTTAATGAACATTTTAATGAAGTTCCTCTACCCAAAGGTAAAGCAGGCATGTATGCAAAAGGCAAACACTGCAACAAAGAAATGCAAGGCCTGATGGCCTGAATGAAACAGCATCATGAGAAGTGCTGTAATGAAGATGACGAAAGGAATGTGTTTAACCAGGCAGGATCTTCAGGCTGGTAAACATTTTGATTTCATCATGTTTCTTAAAGACTGCCTTGAGGAACTGTCATGTTTGAGCAAAATTATATTTGTTGTTGTTGTTGTTGTTGCTGTTGTTGTTGTTATTATTACTGCATGTGGAACCAAGCTCCCACAAGATGTTAGATGGAACTCCGTAGTGGACTGTTTTGAGCAGTATATCAAGAACTGGCCTAATCTGGTGACAGTTTGTGAACAAAAGTTTGTGAACATACATGGCACAATCACAGCCCAAATCCTCAACACTGGGCTTAAGAGAATTGTCCAACATATGCTGAGCATCCTGAAACCCATTTCTGAAGCTTTAAACAAAACACAGAAAAATAGCTGATGCTGTTGAAATTTGGAAGGAACTGAGTGAGCAGTTAAAAACAGAACTACACACTGACAGAATTAAATTACAAGTATTTTAAAAAATGAATGGGATGAGCACTGTCTCCAGCTCATTTTCTCACAAATATTGTCAATATCTGGTACCAGGGTCAAACCTTAAGTGCTGAGGAAGAGGCATTAGCTGTGTCATGGGTATCCACCAATCATCCATCTGTAATGCCAACTAGAATAAACTTCAAGAAACATGTTTGTTGATGATGTTTTAAAGAAAGTCACATTAGTGAACCGGTAGAAGTCACTTAAGCACTTGGTTTTAGAAACTGTTGAAGTACTGATTTCACTTTTAACAGCAGTAGCTTCTTCTGCTAACGTAGAAAGAATCTTCTCTTCCTTTGGGCTCATTTATTGAGAAATTGTTTGGGACTTGGTAAAGCGGGAAAGCTTGTTTTTCTTTTCCAGATTACGAGCAAACAAGAAGATGAAGATGAGTAAACTACAGAGGACAGTGTTTTAAGTTTTTCATGTGTGGACCAGGCTGATACTTTTAAGTTGTTGTTGTTGTTGTTTTAAAGATATTTTGTTTAACCTCATCAGTTAACAAACATGGATGTTTAAGCAAATACAAGAATACATATGCTCCGTTATTGTTTTAGTTAAATAAAACTATTTACATTGTTATTATTAAGGTACTGATTATTTTTCTCCTTCCAATAAGGTATAGCAGAAAAGCTGTCCAAATATGAATAATTAACCTGGAGATAGTTCACCTCGTAATAATTTCATAATTATCTAGCCATGATGTGTTTCTAATAGTATAACCAAATCAGTAATTTTTTGATACAGCTGTAAAACTAATCTGAAAAGTTGTTATTGTAACAAATGAAACCTTCGTCTAGTTGTAAATATTAAAATTATACCAGCAAGAATGAGTCTTTATGTAAAAAACCATGATTTAAATCTAGTCTTACTGACTAGCGATTTTAATCGTGCTTTAAATTGTTATTTAAACTGGTTTGATTTAAATCAAATCCACACGGGCCATCAAAGCTGGTTCCTAGAGCCAGATGAAGTCCGGTATTTGCCAGAGCCGCTCCAGAAGAGAGGGGAGCACCCCTGCCCTCCGAGAACTGCCCCCTTCACTTCACTTGGAGCACTCCCAGAAGGATCAGAATTCATGAGAGAATTTTCAAACTGTGTGCCACACCTCTTCCAGGCTCAAGACCTGTAAAATCCTGATGCCACCACCTCAGCTAGGTTGCTCAGTGGCAGAGCATCTGCTTGGCATGCAGAAAGTCCCAGGTTCAATCCCGGGTGTCTCCAGCTAAAAGGCTCATGTAGGAGGTGACGTTAAAGACCTCCACCTGGAGAGCTGCTGCCAGTCAGGGTAAACAATACTGACTTTGATAGACCAATGGTCTGATTCAGAATAATGTTCAGGATAAATCAGGGTCTCTGCTTGCGAGAGAGATGTTCAGACTATGTCTCCCTTGGACAAACCCTGCTGCTCAGACCTTGGCCTGTGAGTGAGGTTTATAAAGTATTTCTTTGTCATTGTGGAGAAATAGTATCATAACATTCTTTTATTGCAGACCAACGCTGAACCCTCTCTGAGCTGTCTCTTTTTCTCTTCATCTAAAATACAGCCAAATTTCCCTAGGATGGAATTTCAGCATTCATTCACTCTTCTGTTACACTTTAAAAATGCCAGACTTTCAAGAAAAGGGCTGACCTGGCCAAACAGACTCGCCTTCTCCACAAATATCTTAAAACCCTCTTTCTGTTGGAACTTAATTTTAAGCTCACTCATTTACCCCTATTTGTGCCCAGTTAGATCCGTCAGCACTGAGCTCACAGGTCCCACAATCACAAACATCGCCACAGGTTAGAACCTCACTGCAAATCTTGTGATTCCAGGGGTCTCTCTGGAGATTCAGTAGTCAAATAATTTCTGCTTTAAAAAAAAAGACATATAGTAAGCATTATTGCCAATAATTAAATATTCTGTTCATGGTGACCCTGCACACAGTTAAACTGTTTAAATTCTACCATTTTCTATAGTACTTACTGTCGCGCCCCACATCCAACCGGGGGTGGGTGGGGGGCACACTTGGCTAGGGCCCGGTCAGCCAAAGGACAGTCCAGAGGGGTATAGCCGAGAACCTCTAATACAGGAGAGGGCCCAGGGCTGCCTACTCTCCACCCAGAGCACACGCACTGGGAGGCCCCTAAGTCTCTCTCAGCCGGCAGGCAACTCCCTCCAGTCTCCTTCTGGGTTTTTCTCCTCCCTGGTTCTGGCTTTCACCCCTCTTTTATTCCCTTCCACCAACACCTGGCCCATCCCTCCAACCCTTTCCCCCACTCCCATAGGCTCCCATGTCTGCTCGTCTCCCCAGGCTCTGTGCTCCATTGGCTGGGGCTTCCTCCCTTTAAGCTCAGGTCGGAAGCCCCACCTCTCCTGGTACTCAGGGGCTGGCATCCTTGCAGCGTGCGTACGGCATGGCTCCCATCTCTCCTCCTGGTGCTCTTTGATCCCCCCTGAGTGAGGTAGAGTGAGTTCCCATGCTGGGGACCATCGGGGCTCGGGCCGCTGGCCTTGGGGCTGCCACCAGGCGCATCTGGGCAGTGCCTTCCTTGGCCCACACCCTCCTGAGTGCCACGGGGTGGGGACGGGCTGCCCCCGCATCTCCGCCATCCCTGGTGATCCCGTCTGGCCTTCTGGCTGTCAGGCTTGTTCCCAACTCCGAGCCTCCTGTGCCGGGGCCATCGGAGGTGAGCTGTCCCTCAGTGGCGGGGCAGGCAGGGTGACTCGGCCCATTGTCCCCTGCAGCTCCAGGTCGTGCCGGCTCAACCCGACCTTGTTTCTCAGCCCGGCTCTCGTCGGTCTGGGGGTCGAGCTGGGTGGGCAGTCATCAGGGCCGTTGGGCTCCGGGTGGGTGGGGCCAGGGCCACGGGGACTGTCACCAGCATCCTGCGGGGGTGACGGGGCACCGCCGCTTCGCGAGGCTTCCCCCCGCCTGCTCATCCTGCCGGCCGGGGCCTGAGGACGGCCTGTGACGGAGCCACCGCAGCTCGTGGCGGGACACTTACGCAACTAGCATGCAGGGTTGTGCTTAGAATGACATGTCTAATGCCATGTTTTTAAAGGACCAGTGTCTAATTAAATATGTTCCAAAGTAGAGTCCAGTTAAACCTCCTAAGCAAAATCACAGCAGTTCTTTCATTTCAGAACATTTTAATGTAATAATTAATCTATAAATACCTGGATTCATGCCGCATACGCCCATCAGGAATGTTACCATAAATGGAGCTATTATCACGGTTGTATGAATGCATGGATTCCATGCAGTACAGAAGGGCCTTCTGAGAATTAAAGCTTCAAACAAGACACGCTTCAAGCCTGTCTTTACAGTTGTAAGTGATGGAAAGTTTGGGAAAGGCCAACTGGAGACTCAGCAATGTCTGGGTAAGATTGCCAGAGGCTGGAGAGGGAGATTCAGAGCTTTGCACCGGAATGATCAAAACTGCAGAATTAATTATGCAACATTAAGCAAAAATATGACTGCAATTAATTTGCATAATTTAAACAGGCAGCATTCCATATCTCTTGGCACAGGATTTTTAAAAAGAATTTGTTAAGCGCTCTCCATTATGACTTGCCAACAGAGTTTAAAAACAAAAGACAAAGAAAAACATTTCAGTATTATTGCATTCCAAACACACATTTCCCCACCAGCAGATTATGTTATTATCCAAGCAATGCTGCAGTCCCTTATCAAATACTGTAGTGTATGGAGATAATGTCTTGTACCTGAAATTTTGTGGGGACTCTTTAACAAGCAGCTTGCTTGATATGGAGAAGGCCAAAGTAATGTGGAAAGGGGCCGGCACAAGGGTTTTTAAAAAAATTATTCTAATCTTATAAAAAGAAAGGTGAACGCTCTCCCACCTCATGTTATAACCTGAAGCACTTTTCCCAGCTGGGCTTAATCCCCATGCGGCTCCCAACTCCAGGTCAGAAATTCCTGGAGATTTGGGAGTGGAGCCTGGGGAGGGTGGGGCTTGGGGAAGGGAAGGAAGGGGAGGGACCTCCACGGGTAGAAGGCCACACAGTCCACCCTCCAAAGCAGCCGCTTTTTTCAGGGGCACCGATTAGTGGCATCTGGAGGTCGGTTGTAATTCAGGGAGATCTCCAGGCCCCACCTGTAGGACGGCAACCCTGTAGTCCACATTTACCCATGCAGGAGAATGAGATGGTTGAGTAGTTCACTGCACTTCAGACTGCAGGTTTTGAATGTGCCTTCGTATAAAATAAACCCCCTGCATATAGCAAGCTAGCACAGCAGGGAGAAAGCCAAGCTCCTCTTCTGTTTGCAAGAAGGTTTTCACAGAAGAGAGGAGTTCCAGAAAATGAGCCTCCCCTCTCTTCCTCCTGCAGCCCGAAGCAGCACCGTCCATTCTACCACCTCAGCCCTCTACGGCCCCCTCCTCCTGCAGGAGCGAATCATTCCTGAGACAGGTGCTCGAAAGGTTGCCGACCTCCCAGGATTGCAGCTGATCTACGAACCACAGTGATCAGTTCCCCTGGGGAACATGGGAGCTTTAGAGGGCAGACTCTATGGGACTACGCTCCACTGAGCTCCCTCCCTTCCACAAATTCCACCCTCCCCGGGGCTCTGCCTCCAAATCTCCAGAAATTTCCCAACCTGGAGATGGCAGCCTTATGATGTGCTCCCTAGTGCACTAAAGGAGGCAGTAGTCTGCCCACTCCTAAAAAAACCATCCTTGGATCCAGCCGAATTAGCTAACTAACAGATGGTGTCCAATTTGCCCTACCTGGGCAAATTGATTGAGAGGATGGTGGCAATTCAGCCGCAGGGTTTTTTGGATGACACCTCCAGTCTGGTTCCCGACCAGGCCACAAGACAGAGACAGTACCAACTAATAGCCTGGCAAGAACCTGGACTATGGGGGTAGGGGTCCACCTGGATGCTGAAAGAATACCGCCATCGCTCACCATGTCTACTAGCACTTATGGTTTTATATACTGCGGTTTTATGTAAATTTTATGTTTTAACATATTTTGATGTATATATGTAGGGGTGTGTATGTGTGTATCCTGTAGGCCGCCCTGAGCCTGCCTTGGCAGGGAGGGCGGGATACAAATTAAACAAATAAAATTAAATTAAAATAAATTGTAGACGGGAACAGGGCTGACACAAGCAGAAAACACAAAGGACCGGATTAACCCATGCGGAGGCCCTAAAACTATGTCAGATTTAAAAGGCTGGATATCATTGTCCAGACTGGTAATTTTTTTTAAAAAATGCTTTATACCCTTCGTAATCTGAAGCCCTAAAACGTAGTTTACTCATTTTTAAAAGGTAGCTTATCCTCAACATGGATTCCTCCCCCACATCTTGGTGGATCCAAGACTGTCGATGTAACTTTAGGATCCAACGCAAACACATTTGCTCACAGTCGTCCCTCTCTTTTATCTTCCTCGGCATCACCGTTTAGATTATAAACTCCCTGAGTGTCATTCTCATTGACAGCACAAGAACCACCACCGGGCCTATAACAAGCCATTAACTTCAGGCAAACAGTTCAAAGGCTTGGCCACAGGAGAATGGGAAGGATTCCCAGAAATCTCTGGGGACCTGGTCCTCGTCAGATTCGAGATTAAGTTATTTCCCCTCCCCTACAATATTTGGGTATTGCCACCCACAGCTGTTGACAATGCAGAATTTTTGTTTTTAAAGTGCTGCATTTTCAGAATGGCCATTCCTTTACCTACAGTGACCACAGATTTAGTTGTTCCCTAGGAATAATCTTGCATAATTTGAAACATAGAAAGTGTGGACAGGAAGGGTTGCCTCAGTGCTTGGTTCTCATGGCCCTTTCTTACATGACCCAGGGAAATGTTGATCGCCATTTTGGGGTCAGGAAGGGTCCTGGAGGGTTTTTGTCATCTTCTGGGCATGGAACAGAGGTCACGGGGTGGGGGGAGGTATTTGTGAATTTCCTGCATTGTGCAGGGGGTTGGACTAGATGACCACAGAGGTCCCTTCCAGCTATATGATTCTAGGTGATGTCCCCTGTCTGAACAACTGATCCTATAATCAACTGCTTGTAGAGGTGATTTTCCAAAAAAGCTATGAGTTCCACTACCCAATATTAGCAAACAAAAAACTTCGTAAATCAGACAATTTAAAACAATAGTCTTCAGTATCTTTACATTCCAACCACACTTCAAAGCATTTGCATTTCCAATTAAGATTGCTTTGGTAGCTTTCCATCAAAAATTCAGTGTGGTGCCAAGACCAGGATCAATAAAACCACAAGAAATCCCTACTGATCTCAGGTCACTCTGTTATATAGCCTCCTCCAAAGACAGGCTTGTGGGCTAGCTGGAGAAATAAAGGTCTTGGGGGAGAAATGGTGTGTGGGGATTACACACTCAGAAGAGTTTTATATAGCCTATAACATTAATTAACAATGCTTCCTATATATACTGTAGATATATACATTATATTTTCAGGAATATGATTACCGTTTAATAAATGCCCACAAAGATGGTAATACACTATTGAAGATGAGTTTGTGGTTCTCGGTGTTATAAAGTTTAGCTGAATATCCGAATATGTGGCTTGTCCTCGTGTGACTGTCCAAGAGCAATTCTGTCCAAATAGCACATTTTTCTTTTCTACACATATTGTGTCCTCTGTTTTCAGCACTGTTTATTCCTGTGTCTCAAATGGCAAAAACTAAGGGACATGTGCTAACGCAGCAGGGCATGCAGCAGTCTGCAACTCTCTCTAGTGTCAGCTACATTTGCAGTCTGGCTTGCAGAAAATGGAGGCATTTATCCTTAGGTAAAGGTAAAGATTTCCCTTGCTCAAAAGCCAGTCAAACCCGACTCTAGGGATGCGGTGCTCATCTCCATTTCCAAGCCGAAGAGCCAGCGCTGTCTTAAGACGTTTCTGTGGTCATGTGGCTGGCATAACTAAACGCCGAGGTGCACGGAACGCTGTTACCTTTCCACCAAAGCAGTACCTATTTATCTACTTGCAATTTCTTGCATTTGAACTGCTAGGTTAGCAGGAGCTGGGAACAGAGACGGGAGCTCACTCTGTCATGCAGCACTCGGGTCTCGAACTGCTGGACCACCGACCTTCCAGTCTGCAGTTCAGGGTCTTAACCACTTGAGCCACCGCAGCCCCATTTATCCCTTAACATTTCATAAATATGCCCAATAGTATACTTTTATATTCTGAGTTATAAACTATGCATTCCATGTTGTTAAACCCATAATATAAATTTAGGATTGATAAGAAAATAAGTATTGCCTATATTTCATTTCTGGGGGTCTTCCTCCCAAATGTTCTTTTCCCATGACTTCCAAGAATTCTAGAAATTTTATATGTCTAGTGTTTGTCAGCCCTCTCAATCCTAATGTGGTGGTTTTCAAAATTCCTACCCACAACTTGGGTCCTGAGGAAAGCATGTTGCGTCGCAGAAACTTGTGACCCACATTCTAGGGTCCCTGAGCGATTCATGAGGGACACTGTTGGTGTCAGCGGAGCCACACCATCATCCGGCACGAAAGGAAAATGTACAGCGTACCTCATGCCCTCTTGCCGCTATGCAGTGCCCAGGAATATCAGCAGCAGGAGGCAAACAGGGTAAAGAATACAGACCTAATAGGGCTGGGACTGCCACCACTGCCTTGGTAAATGCCAGGACATTTTGAGGGCGGTGCCCGGGGAGAGTGGCATTTGGGGTGGATGTGGTGGTGACGGCACTTCCAAGTGGTGTTCTAGGAATTTCCCCTAATCTCTGTGGAAGACTAGACTCAGGTGGGTCTGAAGCAACAGGACAAAGTCCGAGTCCAGTGGGGGCAACTTGAAGACCAACCGAGTTTAATCCTGGGGAGCAGCTTTCAGGTCCATGGATCTGAAGAAGGGGGCAGTGACTCAGGACTGCCACAAACTTTGTTACTCAGCTGCTCCTGGACTCCGGCTCTTTTCTGCTGCTACAGACAGAACAACACGGCTCTGCCCATCTTGGTCCTGGCTATGGCAGTCACTCAGAGGAGACACTGCAGAGCCACAAGCTACACAGCAGGGAGATTAATCTACCAAATGCTGGTCTTTTTGTTGATGATCCCATGGAGATGCTTCTGAGAGATTCCAGACATGGCGCTCTGGGAGCGTAGGCTGGTGGGTGGAGCAACGCAACTGCTTACATTTGCACCATGGGAGGAGTGGATGCAGGCAGTTTGCTCACTGAAAACTTGGCAGGGTGGATGTATAGGGCCCATTTTTTGAGCTGAGGGGAGAGAAAGGGTTAGCTTTTTGAGAAGCGCCTGCACTTGCTCCAAGGGACTGCTTTATTACGGAAAGGCCTCAGCAATAGGCAGCATCTATGAAGGAAGCAGGTTTCACTGAACTCTCATTCAAGACTTGGTTTCTGAACTCTTTCTGTGAAATGCTGCACAGATTTTTATTTGGGATGGGACATGAGTGCGAATGCCTGACGGACCTAAAGGGAGTGATCAGACAGCAACATCTGGGAAGCATCCCGCAGTCGTCAGCAACATGTGCTGCTCCACTACAGAAGTGGAAGTAAAAGACACCAGGGAAAGTCCGGTAGTAAACGGGTTCCACGGAAAGACTTTCCCCTGTCTGATCACTCAAGCACACTTTCAAGCCATCGGGATGGTCTGATCAGGCCATCCCAGCTCGGTGCCATTCCCCCCCTCTTTTGCAGTATGCGCATCATTGCATACTCCACAGGGAGCCCTCAGTGCGGAGGTGCAATTCCTTGTTCATGCACATGGAAAACAAATGGCCAAAAAAAACCCCACTCACCCACAGTTGCATCTGATCACACAATGATGGACTGCGCCCACACCTACAACTGCATGTCAAATTCCTCCGGAGGGAATAGCCTCTTCCACTTCATCTCTTCCATCTTCAACTGTGCACATGTGACCAAGATGCAAAGCTTACTCAGCTTGGGTGCCAAATGGCCCTGGTCAACTCCCTTGTTGTGTATTTGTTTTGACTACATGGCCCAAATTTTAATGGAGCTGGCATTTTTTCTTTGATAGGAAGATTTCCACAATCAAGCAATACAGAGATATGCCCAGTATGGCTCAGCTGTTGAAGCCAGTGTGGGGTAGTAAACCAGGAAATCTCAGCTCTGAAGCTTACAGGGAGATCTTGAGGCTCTTCTGCATTCTCATTTTCATTGCTTGTGTCCTTATTGCTTCAGGGAAGTGCCTTATTTTCTGCTCATGTTTTGCTCCCTCTAGTGGTCAATTCAATATTACATTGCTGCAGATTTTAAGTGTAGGGATTTATTCTGGACACACAAATATGTAATATCGAATCAACCACTAGAGGGGGCAAAACACAAAAAGGAAAAAAAACCCCAAAGCAATAGGGACACACAAGCAATGAAAATGAGAATGCGGAAAAGCCCTTGGACCAGTCACAAAAGGTTTGTTGGAAGAATAAAGCGAGGAAGGGGACTATTTACATCTGTCTGAGCTCCCTGAAAGAAGGGTGGGATAAAAATAAAAAATCCTTGTTTTGCTAGCATCTAAGCCTTCTAGTGTTTCTTTCACCTTGCCTTCCAGGAGCAGAAGCAACATATCTGCCACAGCAGTGCTATGAAAAGGAAAATTTATTTTCTCTATTGCACCTGCAAAAACATGCCCTGAAGTAGTACTGTGACAACTTTCCAGATGGCAGAGGGCAATGTGCTTATCTAGCAAGCAAGAAAAAATATTCTTTATGAAAGACTGTGGCTACAATAACTAATTTTACCTGCAAAGGCCCCATTTGGATTCCAAGGTTCCTCAGATTTCCAGAGGGATCTGAAATAGCAGACCGCCACCTGTTCTTGGTTGGTCGATTTTCCAGTGCTTCAGGCCAGACATTAAAACTAGTCTACCATGAACAGCTGGCAAAAACTGTGTGTCACAGCGAGGTCAGTTTGAAATATGGTTTGGCATGGCTAGTAAAACACTCATTCTTTCACGTCAGCAGTACCTCACAGAGACAAACTGGAAAATACAAAAGACGGCGGCACTATGTTTTACAGCCCATTTCATGAGGGAACACGTTACATGAAGGACAGGACAGAAGCTAATCGAGTCTCCTTTTTTAAAAATTTTGTTTTAAATAGTAAACCTGTTAATTCAATACATTCAAATGTCTACAAATATATGAAGACTTTGTTACTGCCATTCTCCCTCAATATCATTTCCAGATGTGGTTAAACTATGGCTGCCACTGTGGTGGGAGACCTCCCTCTCCCAATGATAAGAAAATAAATTTAAGAATAAGAATAATAAATTTAAAAATCGCCATCAGGCAACAACTTTGAGTCACTTCTGAGAGAAAACCTGAAGGCTATCACACTACTCCAGGAATCACTGGGAACACTCTGGTTCTACCACAGAGTTTCTGATGACTCCTAAAGTAGTAAGTTACCCCCTTGTTGGAATGATGGCATGCCTCCATGTCCCTGCCATTGGTTGCCAGCCGGCAGGCTGCCCAGTTGCAACCCTACTTCAAACCCTCTAGACCTGTTGCCATTAGGACAGACACCATGGCACACTGGTTAGCGTGCTGGACAAGGATCTGGGAAAACCCCGCTCGAAAACCCATGGAAACTCACTGGGTGACCTTGGACCAGTTGCCCACTGGCAGCCTCACCTGCCTCACAAGGTTGTTGTGGGAGAAAATGGAGAAGAGATTTATGTAAGCCATTTGGGTTCCCACTGAGGAGAAAATGGGAGTATAAATGAAGTAGAAGTAAATCCTGGAGGCAGAAGGTCCAGTTTAAAAGGCCAAAGAGTGGTGGATTAATTGAACCTTCCTTCTCCCCATCTTACATTCGTGCAGCCCCTGAAGCTCAGTTCACGCGCGTCTGGTATCAGGAGCCTCAGACAAACCAAATTTGTTCCAGCAGAAGTTTCCACGAGGTAGAGCTACTTTCATCATATGCATGATGTTATGCTGGGATAAAATTTGCTAGCATTTAAGGTTCTGTTTTATTTTCCAGGGGAGTAGGCAGGCAAAAGCTTTGTGTTCCTCACACACACACACACCCTTTTGCTCTTTAAAGTAGACTTTTCCTCCGTGACTGCAACAGACCTGGGTTCCAATCCACCAGCCCAACCCTATTGAGGAAAGCATCTTTCATTGTACATATTTTATTCAAAAGCCAATGATGCCACCAGCTTCCCTCCTTTCAAACCATTTCATTTCTGTCACTATTAAGAAGAAGAGGAGGAGGAGATTAGATTTATACTCGACCCTTCACTCGGAGTCTCAGAGTGGCTTACAAACTCCTTTCCCTTCCCCTCCCCACAACAGACACCCTGTGAGGTAGGTGGGGCTGAGAGAGCTCTCTTGAGGACTGCTCTTGAGAGAACAACTCTGACAGAACTGATGACTGACCCAAGGTCGCACCAGCAGCTGCATGTGGAGGAGGAGTGGGGAATCAAACCTGGTTCTCCCAGATTAGAGTCTGCACACTTCACCACTACACCAAACTGGCTCCCACTTTGCAGGTTTTATTCCTCACTTATACAACAGACTGTAACAAGCACTTGCAATATAGATCAGATGCTCAGGTGGAAACTGTTCGGATTGGCAGTTGACAGCATTGAACATCTGTGGGCTTGGGAAATTATGAGGCTGGGAGTTCCAGTTGTGACGGGGGAAAGAGTCACTGGCATCTGTCTAACTGCTGGGGACTAAGACTCAAGATATAAAACCGGCTGCAGAACGGAGGGAACGAGGGGTAACAAACAAGATCCTCTTCAGACTCCAGAACGGGCCCATCCCCTGACAATTCCACTGGAGAAGCTGCGCTAATCTTTTCAAGGAAAAACAAAAGTCCAGCAGCACCCTAAAACCTGAGATTTTAAGTATGAGCTTGGTTGCCAACTCCAGGTGAGGAAATTCCTGGTGATCTGGAGGCAGAGCCTGGGGAGGGTGCAGTTTGGGGGATGGCAGTGAGCTCGACAGGGATGTGACGCCATACAGCCAGCCTTCTGGTGCCGCCACTTCCTCCGGCGGAGCTGCTCTCTGTAGTCTGAAGGTCAGCTGTGATTGCAGGAGAACTCCTGGCCCCACCTAGAGGTGGGAAATCCTACATGAGACGGAGCTCCCTTCTGCAGATACTACGGGAGAAACAAACAAGTGAGGCTTGGCCGTATAACAGACCCCTTGGCATGGCAGCATCCCCAAGGGAGAGAGGACCCCAGGGGCTGGGCGCAGGGTGCAGCAATCAGTAGCCACCTGGCTCTCTCAAAGCAAACACGGATGCTGCTAGGAACAATCCTGCCAATGGCCACCCTTTGCCACCATCACTCTCTTGGCGAGGCTGTCTGAAATTGCCGTCCCTCTCCTGAGTCAACGCAGCATTTCTGTTCCTAGCAGGCCTGTAAAACGGAGCTCTTCCACCAGGCTTTCGATTAGGGTGCTGCCTTTTAATGTTACGGCCCTGACCCCAACATCAACATCAGCACCAATTTAATTTAATATCCGACAGCCTGGCGGGAGCCCAGACTGTGCTAGTGGCTGACCATCTGGATGCTGAGAGCACGCTGCCACCATTCTTTAGCACTTTGACAACTATGTTACTGGCACTTACGATTTTATATGATGTGGTTTTACTTATTTAAATGCTGCGTTCCTGCCCCAAAATAGCCCTGTGTATGTATGTAGATATAACCTGCAAGCCACCCTGAGCCTGCCCAGGCGGGGAGGGTGGGATACAAATTAAACAAATAATATAATACAAGTGGAGACCCGCAAGAAACTTGCGGGATGGTCATCCCATTCCTCACACCTTTGCTTCCTCCCCTCTACCCTTACCTATCTCACACTCCTTCTCCCTTCTGGGGGTGGAGCCATGGACTCAACCCTCCAAAGCACCCATTTTATCCAGGGGAACTGATCTCTGTCACCTGGACAACAGTTGTAATGCTGGGTGATCTCCAGCCCTCACCCAGAGGCTGGCAATGGTAGTTCTCATGGAGGAAATGGCTGGTTTGGAGGGTGGAGTCTGTGGCATTATACTGGTCTGAAGTTCCTCCCCTTCTCAAACCCCACCATCCCCAGGATCCACCCCTTAAATGTCCAGGAGTTTCCCAATCCAGAGTTGGCAACCCTATTTCCTTCCCACCCAACAGCCAACTTAACCTTTATCTGCCTTTGTCTGTCTTCAGCTTTTTGTCTCCACCCCCTCCCCCACAGCTTCTACCAAGGAAAATTACAGTCTTTCTCCACAGTGGGGACCAAAGCAGCTTACATTATTCTCACCTCCTTTTTATCTGCACAACAACCCTGTGAGGTTGGTTAGGCTGAAAGTATGTGACTGGTCCAAAATCACCCAGTCAGCTTCCATAGCAATATGGGGATCTGAACCTGGGTCTTGCAGACCCTACTCTGAGGCTCTAACTGCTGCACCACTGCTGGCTTTCATAGGGTGGCTGCTGAACAGCAGCAAGCAGCCAGGCCAAGTTGAGTCATGCAAATTAGGTGGCATCAAGTCACCCAGAGGGTGCTGCCTAGGAATGCCAGCCTCCAGGTGGGATCTGGGAATCCCCTGGAATTACTGCTCAGCTCCAGACTACTGAGATAACTTCCCCTGGAGAAAATGGATGCTTTGGAGGGTGGACTCTAGGGTATTGTACCCCACTGAGGTCCCTGTCCTCCCCAGGCTCCATCCCCAAATCTCCAGGAGTTTCCAGACCTGGAGCTGGCAGCCCCACTACCCCATCCCCTGCCAGTGCCCGTGGGGGGACCTGGCAACCCTGCCAGGCCTAGGGTTGGCAACCTCCAAGTGGGGCCTGCTGGAGAGTGAACTCCAGAGATCTGTGAACAACAGAGATCTGTCTCCCTGGAGAAAATGGCTGCTTTGGAGGGTGGATTCTGTGGCATGATGCCCAGCTGAGGCCTCTCCCTTCCCCAAATCCTGCCCTCCTTGCACTCCACCCCAAAACCTCTAGGAATCCCCCAGCCTGGCCCCAAGGCGCCCTCCTTCCCTCCCTCCCCCCTCCCTCCCTCCCCCTCCCTCCAAGGCCGAAAGAGGCCTGGAAAGAAAGGGCCCTTCCCCCACCCTTTGACTGACAGAGCCCGTCAAAAGCCTCTCCCCCCCCTTCCAACGTTCTAATCTCTCACCGTTGCTGCCTGGAGTCAGGTCCCTGCAGAGGCCATTTCAAAAGGCTTTTGGGGGGAATTCAACCGTCCCTGAAGGGATTTCCTTACTTTTCGGATTTTTCTACAAACCCAGGAAGTCTACTGACTATGTAGGAAAAGCTGTTGGGGGAGAGTGAGGCCCCTGTTGGAGGGAATAGGTATCCGCACAGAAAAAAAAAAGTCTGGGATTAGAATATAAGATAATATAATGTTGCTGTCTGATTGCACTCTTCCGGTCCATCGGGCATTCGTGCCTATGACAGGTCTTCTGGCACGTGTGATCACAGCCATTTATACAGGAGGTTATGAAGGGAAAAAATGTAAATGTCTTTGTTAAGTTTAGCAAAACCTGGGATTCTTCACCACTGCAGGTGTTTACTAGCTTAACAAAACCAGAACTGCGTACCATGAAGGCACAATCCACTCCTAGCGAGCCCACCCACAGGGCGTTCCGGGCAAAAGACAAACAGAGATGGGTTGTCATTGCCAGCCTCTGCATAGCAATACCAGACTTCTGCGCGGGGGGGGGGGGGGCTTCCATCCAAGTGCTAAGCAGGGCTGACCCTGCTTAGGTGTGAGGAGCTCAGCCTAAGCTGGGCTATTTTGGCTGCTAAACAAAACAGGCCTTTATCACCAATCACAGCTGTACTGAATGTCTCTACTGTTTGAAATTTAATCTCACTTTCCTGTATTTCCGGTGAAAATCTGTTCCCCAGACATGGACCAGTCCAACTCTCTTTTTCTTTTGGTTGTTCTCCATAATTTGGAACTCTTTTTTTGTAAGCCACTTCGGGCCCTCCATGGAGAAAAGCAGCCTAAAAATGCTCAAATCAACAAATATATAAATTGACAGGCCTTTAACCCTTTGATACACCAACCTCACCAACACGCTTATGCCAGGTAGGGTTGCCCGGCTGTGTGGTCGCTGACGGTGCCCCCCTCCCCACGTCCCCTTCTCATATTCCAGCCAGTTGCCAGGTTGGGGGGGGGGCACAGTCAGCGACGGTATGACATCACTTCCAGGGAAACTAAAATCAGATTATTTCTGATAATTCCTAGAAAGGACTGCCGGCACTTCCGGGTTTCCCTTGGAAGTAGGCTGCTGTTATGTGTTGTGTTCTATGGATAGCCTGAATGAGCCTGAGCTTCCCTCACAAGCTCCATAGACTCTCAGTATCCAAAAATCGATAGCCTGATTGGCTGCCATTGTGCAATGGACCAATCAGGGGAGCCTTTGACTTTTGGCAGGGACAAACCCTATTGGTCCTAAGCACTCACTTAGGATTGGACCTTACTGTTCTAGGGGGTGTGGTTTAGCTAGTTCCAAACTGTATATAAGCTGGGGTTGTTTGGTATTGTGTTGTGCTCTGTTCTAATAAACTGAAATCGGTGGTGGAAGAAAGAGCTGCCTGACCTTGAGTTACAGCTGCCGCCAAGGCCCAATGGACGCAGGGAACCCCCTGCCCACTGATCCCGCTGCCCACTGCTGCAGACACCTCTACACAGTATAGATGGGGGGCCTTCCTGTATTGTATGTCCCCAGAATCTGACATTCAAATCATGCATCTTCACAGTGACACCTAAGTCTGGCCTAAGCTGGGGGCAGGGGAAGCACACGAGGTTTTCACTCTACCAGAAATACACACTGCAGCACGGCTGGTGGGTTGCAGCTGGCTGGGAAACGGAAACCGGTTCCACTGCATACCTCTAAATGTTGTGAGGGTCTCCCTTCCCCACCCACACAGTTGGCAAACCTGTGCACCCCAGCTATTCTCTCCGAGAGGTAGAAACAGGCCACAAAAAAACCAGGACAATCGTCCCCACTATTGTCAACAAAGCCAGTTTAAGCCTGGATGTTTCAGTAGGCTTCAGGAACACAGTGTTGGCTTAATTCTCAGTTCAGGGACACTGAACAGACAGGCAGGGGACCACAACTGGCCCACAGGGCTGGCGTTATGCAGGCCTGATCAAAAGGAGTTGAGTATGTACCTACTGGAGATGAGGAATGAGTCACGTTTTGCACTGGGTGGGTCACATAATCACTGTAAACATTCCATTTGTACATCTTTTGAAACTCTCATGCCATAAAGAAGAGTGAGAACAGCTCTTTGCAAGAGGCTATCAAGGGAAGAGCTTCACTTCCAAAGTCAGGCTGGGTCATCCAGGCCAAGGCCAGCAAAATTACACACGGCTAATAAAGGGATGGACAAGGAATAAGGATCCACAGACATTAGTCTGTCCTGAAGTGCTCATCTATGTTATCTTTTGCTAACATGTACCAATTTTCTTTGCACTTTTAGACAGGGCTGTCAGGTTCCCTTGTTGCATGGGGGGGGATTGGGGGGTGTTCTGTGGGTGGGCATGGATGCCCCCAAGACGCAGCCCCCCTCTCCCTCCCCTCCTGCAGGGAGTTAAAGAGCTTCAGCGGACTGGCGGAGAGGAGAGGGCCCTAGCAGGGAGGGAGAGGGTCTGTTGCAGGCAGAGCTGCGGCCAGTGGCAGCAGGAGGGGTGGTGGTGGCCACGGGTGGCCTCGGCTTGGGGGTGGGGCTTTCCCTGCCGGCCAGGGGATTGGAGCCCCCAGAAGTGGGGGGTCTCCCGCCCGGACCTGGAGGCTGGCAGCCCTGCTTTTAGAAGCCCCTGCCCTGTGTGTCTTAAGGGGGATCCAGAGGGGCAGCCATGTTTGGGGCAGGGGATGAACTTGTGTGAGTCACTCCTCACTTCTTCAGGTATCTGCCACCGTGATGTAGTGTGGTGCAGTGATTAAGCCTGTGGCCAGTTTGGTGGAGTAGTTACCAGCGGCAGACTCTAATCTGGAGAACTGGGTCTTCCACATGCAGCCAGCTGGGTGACCTTGGGCCAGTCACAGTTCTCTCAGAGCTCTCTCAGCCCCACCTACCTCACAAGGTGTCTGTTGTGGGGAGAGGAAGGGAAGGAGACTGCGGGGTTTTCCCCCCTTTTTCTTTTTTATTAATTTTTCAAACAAAAGAACAAAAGGAACAACCACTGCTCAAGACAAAGAAGGAAAAACCTTCTAAATTACAAAATACAGAAACACAGAAGTAAGATTACAGAGCGTGGGTGGGACCAGGTTGGGCAAGGCTTCTGCTGGGCCATGGAAGTTTTGATGGACTGTGCAGGTTTTTAAAAACATTGCTTGGGCAGCCACACAACACTCTTCACAGTGTGACTGAACGTAAGCTGCAACAGCCATTTTGTGGCTGGTCTACCTCCGGCAGCAGTTATTTTGTGGCAGCCATTTTGTGGGTGTGCCCACCGCACTGTGTCAGAGTTCCAAAGGGGCCTGGAGGCTCAAAACGGTTGGGGACCCCTGCAGTAGAAGGTCATCATCAACCAAATGGAATGTAGCTTCCACCTGACCACTTTGCTCCACGGAGTTTGACGTTGTCCTCCAGGCCCAAGGAGATGGAGCCTTCTTCCCACAGAAGGGGCTCTTCCAAATGGCCACTTCTGTTGGAAGAATGTTCCTCGGGCTTCATTCTTGATGGAGCAGCGTGGCAGGATATGCGCCACTATGGGAAGTTCTGCTGCCAGTTTGGTGTAGTGGTTAAGTGCACAGACTCTAATCTGGGAGAGCAAGGTTTGATTCCCCACGCCTCCACTCGCAGCTGCTGGATGACCTCGGGCAAGCCATAGTTCTGTCAGAGCTGTTCTCTCAAGGGCAATCCTCAAAAGAGCTCTCTCAGCCCCACCGACCTCACAGCGTGTCTGTTGTGGGGAGGGGAAGGGAAAGGAGTTTGTAAACTGCTCTGAGACTCTGAATGAAGGGCGGGACATCCAATCAATAATGAAATAGGATTGGGTTCTAGAACCAACCAGAAATCTAAAAAACAGAAACTGAAGCAAAGTCTAACATTAAATGATGCAAGATTACCTAGTAGGATCCAGTTACCAGCAAAATATATACAGTAGCGTAGACCACAGTCCCTAATTCATTTTGTACAGCGCTACCCTGCAGAGAAAAACCCTCTTGAATACTTCCATTTTGCATAGCCTTCCCATCCCCCTTGGGCAGGCCATTCCGCAAGCTGGGGGCCACGACAGAGAAGGCACTGTATACGGGCAGTTGTTCATTTTGCCCAATTGCAGGTTGGCACCTGCAGCAGGCCCTGCACAGGTGAGAGAAGCAGTCATGGAATTGGCGGAGCATAGGGGAGAGCCTCACAGATATGAGGGTCCAAGGCCATGAAGGGCTTTGTTAGGTACACCTTCAACTGACCCAGTAGCCGGTAGTCAACCAGTGGAGGGACTGTAGAATGGGAGTCACACGCATGATCACACGCATCATAGCTGAGCTGCAGGGTTCTGTACCGGCTGGAATTTCTGAATTGATTTTGAGGGAAGCCCAATGTACAATGCATTACAGTAGACTAGTCTCAAAGTTGCCACAGCACGGATCCAGGTGGTCAGATCAGCCATATCAAGGTAAGGGGCCATTTTTTGAGCTAGGCTGATTTGGAAAAAAGCTTTTTTTAACAACTGCATTAACTTGCTTCTCCTACAATAATGTTTGATCCAGTACAACCCCGAGGTTCTTAACCGAGTCAGCAAGAGTCGGCTGAACTTCATCAAAAGTGGGGTTCCTTCAAGACTTCTGCCTTGATTTAATTCCCCACGCCTCCATGCGCAGCTGCTGGCTGACCTTGGGCAAGCCATAGTTCTCTCAGAGCTGTTCTTGAAAAGAGCGGTTTCTGTCAAGGCACTCTCAGGCCCACCTACCACACAGGGCGTCTGTTGTGGGGAGGGGAAGGGAAAGGAGTTTGTAAGCCACTCCGAGTGAAGGACGGGGTATAAATCCAATCTCCTCCTCCTCCTCTTCTTCCCCAGCAGCACGACTTCTGTCTTCCCAGGATCTAGCTCCAATTTGCTCACTCTTAGCCATTTGGCCACAGCAGCCAGGCAGCGACTGAGGACCTCTACAGCATCACCAGGAGAATTAAGGCGGAGCCAGCTATGCTGTGGGGCTGGGCGGGACCTCCGTGGCACTGGGGAAACCACATCCATGCCCGTTTCCACTTTCAGTATTTCCCACACAACTTAACAACACATACTGAAAAATTGTGCACTCTGGCAAAGCCGCTTTTTGTTTGATCCACACGTGTACAAAACTGGATTACGTACGTGCGGGGAGGCAAATGCAGAGGCATTGATATCTGCAGTAAGCCGTGACCAGAACACCCAGAAGTAAGTTCTGCCTGTGGGGTTTGTCCTTGGACCACTCGTTCACCATCTTGGAGCTGCTGAGAGGCAAGATTCTTCAGTCTCTTCTAGAAACCAAGATCTGAGCAGGCCCCTCACAATTGCTGCCAATTGCTTAAAGTCTACATGGTGTCTATCATAGAAGATGACAGCTTTTCTTTACAATTTGGTTTCATCTCTTTCACAGTCTTTGGGGGAAATGCTACTGAGTCAATACTGAAATGGAAAACATACACACGCGGGGCGGGGGAGAGCAACTCAACAGCAAGCATTTCAGCTTAAAGGAAGAGGAGACTGTAAGAGAATGGGGGGGGGCTTGGTGTAGTGGTTAAGTGCGCGTACTCCAATCTGGGAGAACCGAGTTTGATTCCCCACTCCTCCACTTGCATCTGCTGATGTGACCTTGGGTCAGTCACAAGCTCTGGCACAGCTGTCCTTGAAAAAGAGCAGTTCCTGTCAGAGCTCTCTCAGCCCCACCTGCCTCACAGGGTGTCTGTTGTGGGGAGGGGAAGGGAAAGGAGTTTGTAAGCCACTCCGAGACTCCAAGTGAAGGGCGGGGTCTAAATCCAATCTCTTCTTCTTCTAAACGTTTGCCCATTCGAAAATTCAAAGGTAATGAGGAAGGGAGGAATTCTGCCCCATAATACGCTTGATTTAAAAGAGTGCAGTTTAAATCTGCTGAAGACCTCAAAAATACTTGTACTTGCTTTTTATAGCTTCCCCAAACCACTTGTTTCTTGAATGTGTAATTCTTTGACTTTTTTAAAAATTAGGAAATCGGCTTATATAAATTCTACCTACTCAATTTATTTTCAGAGAGATGGGAGGTAGTGCATTTTCTGCCAATTAAGGTGCTGTAACAACACTTGCTTGTTAAATATCACATTCCACCTTGGCAACCAATATGATACTCATTTATCGGATCAATACTCCATGCAATGAGGGAGGTTCACACAAGACACTCAGCTTTTCTCCATGGAATTAAAGGCCAATCATTCAAAGTGCTCTCCTGGGCCTCCTCGCACACAAGAAGAAGTTTATTTTCCAAGCAAGCACAACACGCCTGCATTCTAACAAGCTCCGCAGGCATTTTATAAAAACCGTTTTGCACAGTGCAAAGAGACAAACCAAACATTTGCAAAACATGCGCCTGCCACACTTTTACATTTATGCAGCTTTGTTCTTCATGCTCCATCAATGGGTTCCCTGAATGGGGGAATATCATAAGCAGGTAAAAAACAAAATCTAGTGATCTACAGGGAGGTGTGAACTAGCCCTTAAGCAGCGGAACTTTGGGTACAAACACACAGACAGACACAGCTGACATCCGCTCAAAAAGATCAATAAATCCCCATTGAATCATTGATGAAGTCTGGCATTTAGAAACCACAAACAAATCCAGATTCCCCCACCGCCTCCAAAACAAGCAGATTTTCACCTGGTGGCTTTTCTGCTGATTTTGAGGCTTACAGAAGGTCATTGTTCCTTTTGTTATTCTAATTTTAAGGGCCAATGTACTTATGCACTCCTGTAGTCTTTGGAGGCTGTTTTACAACACATTTTTATTCTTATTTAGACTGACGGAAGCCATTTCCTTTTGGCTGGAAAGGCGGCAAATAAATATTGGCAATAAAGAAATCAAACAAAAGAAGATGGCATCAGTGTGCAGAAGGGGCTGTAGCTGGATGGACAAACGTTTCCCTCGGTCATACATCATCCCCAACCCATTTGGAGGAAAAGAAAGGCAGTGAGAAGGAAAGCAGGGCTCTTCGTTTCAGTCTTAATTTCATTATCGACACGAAGCTTTTTGCTATCCGGGTTCTTTTTTTAAAAAAAAAAAAGTCTTTTGCGAGACAGGCACAGTTTCACACGGAGGCAAAGACAAGAAAGGCATTTCACTTCTAATATTTCACAAAAGGGAATTTAACCAGTCCAGGCTTCTCTTCTGCTCAGGTCAGGGGGAAAGACTTTGACTCCGGGAATCTCCTGCCGGAAACTCTGGCTGGCCTCCAGTGTTCCCACTAAGCTGACTTAGCACGAGCTAGCTCACCCTTTTTTAGCTTCCAGCTCACACGTTTTTGCCTTAGTTCAGGAAGGAGGGCTCCAGAGCAAACTAATTTCTTCAGTAACCAAATGGCTCGCTCACAGCTTCGATGCCAGCAGCTCACCAAGTAGAATTTTTGCTCACAAGGCTCCGCAGCTTAGAGGGAGCTTTGGAAAGGTGCAGCTGCGGGAGGGAGTCCAACCTGACTGCTCTTCTGCTCACAGATCAAAAGTGCCAGACAACATCACGGGCTGTTCTGATCAGTGGGGAGAGCTACCTTTTCAAAAAACTTTCTCTCTAAAACTGATCTTAAAACAGAAACAAACAAACCGGGTGCCCCGACGGCCGCGCTGGGGCCAAAGCCTCACTTCGTGCGCCCCCTGCCGGAAAGGGCACAGACCACCAAATCGGGGTCCAGTTGCGCCAACGGAGCAAGTCCCCTTGGAAGAGAACTGACGGGGCGAACACCTGCCCCGGGCAGAGAACCTGGCCCGCGAAAGCACGCAGCGTCAACGACTCGAAGAGTTTCTTTCTCTGGCCTTCAAGATCCCCCAGCAAGGAGAAAAACCCGGGAGGCAAAAGCCAGGCGGGAGCGCAGGGGAGCAGCCGTCGGAGTCTCCAGCCCGCCCTCGACTGCCAAGCCGCCCCTCGCCTGTTGCGCTCCCGCCGCCGCCGCCGCCTCCTGCGCTTCCGAGGGAGCGACACGCGACGCCGAAAGCCCCCCGCCCGGCTTCTTCGGCCCGTCCCCGGGAGAGGTGGTGCATCAAGCCCCAGCTGGGAAAGAGAGCCAACCCTCGGGCAAGCCGGACAGCAGGCGCCCCCCCCCTCCTCCGGAGTTGCCTCTCGTTCGGCAAACAGACGGACGCCCCCGAGGCTCCGCGCGCTTCCTCGGGGCTCGAGAGCGCCACTCAACTCCCCCCGACCCCCCCCTCCTCCCGGTGAGCGAACCTGCACCGGACGGCGCGCCCTGGACGACGCTCCCCCTCGCCCGCCCCCCGGGCTTTCCTTCCCGAGCAACCCCTTCGACGGCTCCTTCCCGGGAGGGCAGCCGGCGCCTCTCCCCCCTCCCCCCGCCCCGCTGGTCCGGCCCGCCCCGGAAGACCCCCAAGTAGCCCCGGGGGGGGGGCGCGGGGAAGCCGGGCGACTCACCGCGGCAGGGGAGGCACCATGGCGGGCTCTGCGCGGCGCACGACGGGCAGCGGCAACAGCAGCGGCAGCTCCGGGGCGGGAGACCCGCGAGGAGGAGGCGGAGGCGGCCGGGCTGGGCGGCGAGCGGGGCGGCGGAACAAACTAGACGGCCGGGCCGGGCGGGCGCGGGGGGCGGCGCCGGAGCCGCGGGCTGCATGTGCCGGGCGGTCCGGCGGCGTCGGCGGCGGCTGCTGCGCGGCTCTCGCTCCTCCTCCGGCGCGGGGGGGGGAGGGCGCTAAGCGGAGCCGGCCGGCCTCGCCTTGCCTTCCCCTCCGGCCGCCGCCGCCTCGCCCGAGGCCCGCCGCTCTCCGCCCTGCGGCGCCCCCCGCCCCCGCCCTCCCCGTGACGTCTCCCCCGGGGGCCGGCCGGCGGCTGCTTCCCCGCAGGGCGGGCGGGAGGGGGGGCGCGGGCTGCACCTCGGGCGCTCCCTGGTTGGCTGTTCACACGTGCGGGGCGCCCGGGTGTGCATGCGTGTTCTCTCTCCCTTGGCAGTGCCCTCCTCCCGGCGAGAGCGGGCCGCCTGCTGCCAGGGCTGGCATCCGAAGAGCTCGTGGGAAGGAGGACAGGGCGAGGAGGGAGGTTGCCAGTCTCCAGGTGGTGCCTGGAGGCCTCCCACTGTTATTCAGCTGGTCTCCCGGTGACAGGGATCAGCCCCCCCCCGGAGAAAATGGCTGCTCCAGAGGGGGGGCTCCCATCCCAGGCGTGATACTCTGCGGAGACCCCTCCCCAATCCCCCCTTTCCAGGCTCCCCCACACACACACCCCCACACACCCAGAGCTGGCAACCAGGGCCGGCTCCAGGTGTCTGGGCGCCCTAGGCAGGACAGCCTGGGGCGCCCCCACTGGGGATGCCAACCTCCCAGTGGGGCCTGGAGACCGGAGGCAGCTGTGGAGCGCTGGCTTTCCTGGGGGCTCCACGACTGCAGGACCCCCAGGAAAGCCGGGAAGGGGCGGAGGTTTAAACCGCCACCCCCTCTCTCCCAGCACCAGCTTGCTTGGGTGCTCTGCGGGGTGCCCAAGCAAGCCTGGGAAGAGGGGGGGGCTTTTCGCAGGGGGGGGCACCTTTTGGCACCCCTGCGGCCGGCATGCTCTAGGCGAGCGCCTAGCTCGCCTAGTGGGCAAGCCGGCCATGCTGGCAACCATCGGAGCCAGAACTGAAGCCGGGCAGGTTTCCCGCGGAAGCTGACGAGAGGTTGGTTCACTCCAGCCTCGCCTTCCCTGAACTGCAGCCGGGCTTCTTCGCCTTGCAGCACCTGGGTCTTCCTCACCAGGCCTGGAGGCCGGGTCCCCCTCTGCCGGGGTGGCCAAACTTGCTTCAAGAAGAGCCACGCAGAATAAACATCAGATATTTGAGAGCCGCAAGGCAGGAACAAATATCACACTCCTGTTTTTACTGGAAATTTGAGCTTGGGTTTAGAATGCTTTGACCGGCTCAGTCTGGAGGAAGTCAACAGATTGCTAGTATCTGTGCGCCCAACCACATGTGACCTTGACCCGTGCCCCTCCTGGCTCATCAAGGCGGGCCACGAGGGGTTTCTAGGTGCCTTGGGGGAGATTGTCAACAAATCCCTCTCGGAGGGACGATTCCCCGAGGCACTCAAGGAAGCGATGGTCCGCCCTCTCTTGAAGAAACCAATCATGGACCCGGCGGAATTGGCCAGCTATCGGCCGGTGTCCAACTTGCCCTATTTAGGCAAGCTGATCGAGAGAGCGGTGGCGACTCAGTTACAGGGCTTTCTGGATGACGCTTCCGTCCTTGATCCATTCCAGTCCGGCTTCCGCCCGGGCTACGGGACGGAGACAGCACTGGTCGCCTTAACGGACGACCTCCGGAGGCATCTGGATCGGGGTGGTGTGGCGGCACTGTTGCTGTTAGATCTGTCGGCTGCATTTGATACAGTCAACCACCAGTTGCTGATCCATTGCCTCGCCAACGTGGGGATTCAGGGGCTCGCTCTCCAATGGCTTGCCTCTTTTCTCCAAGGTTGGGGACAGAGGGTGGTGCTAGGGGGGCAGCAGCCCCGGAAGCACCCGCTTGAATGCGGGGTGCCTCAGGGGGCAGTGCTCTCCCCGATGTTGTTTAACATCTATATGCGCTCCCTCGCCCAGATTGCTCGGAGGTATGGGCTGGGTTGTCACCAATATGTGGATGACACTCAGCCCTATCTGATGTTGGGCGGCCAGTCGGACTCCGACCCGGAAGATCTTCACCGGGCTTTGCAGGCTGTGGCTGGGTGGCTCCAGCAGAGCTGATTGAAGTTAAACCCTGCCAAGATGGAAGTCCTGTGCCTGGGTCGGACCGGCCGGGGGCTGGGGCTCCTGCTTCCGACCTTCGACGGGGCATCGTTGGTGCCGGCGCCGGAGGTTAGGAGTTTGGGAGTGCTCCTAGACCCCGCACTAACCATGGGGGCCCAGGTGGCAGCCACTGTCAAGTCGGCTTTTTACCATCTTCGGCTGATTCGGCAGTTGGTCCCGTTTCTCGACCGCGAAGACCTGGCCATGGTGATTCATGCAATGGTCACCTCGAGGCTAGACCACTGTAACGCCCTCTACATGGGGCTGCCTTTGGGGCAAATCCGGAGGCTGCAGCTAGTGCAGAATGCTGCAGCCAGGCTGTTGACGGGCACCCCTAGGCGGGAGCACATCCGGCCTGTGCTGAAAGCGCTGCACTGGCTGCCTATAGCATACCGGATTCGCTTCAAAGTGCTGGTGATTACCTTTAAAGCCCTATATGGTCAGGGTCCGGCATACCTGAGGGACCGCCTTTCCCCACATATGCCCCAAAGAGCACTTCGGTCTGAATCGCAACATCGCCTGGCGGTTCCTGGCCCCTAAGGAGGCCAGGCTGGCGGCCACGAGGGCTAGATCATTCTCAGTGGCGGCTCCTACCTGGTGGAATGAGCTCCCGGAAGAGATCAGGGCCCTGCGGGACCTTTTGCAGTTCCGCAGGGCCTGTAAGACGGAGCTCTTCCGCCAGGCGTTCGAGTAGGAGCCGCCGCTTTCCTTTCCCCCCTTTTTGGCTGCCGCCTCGCCCCCCCTGCTAACTTTACCAACTGTGTGGTGGAGGAAGGGGATAGCTGAGTTAAGTCCTTGGGGCCCGCCACGACCAACACTGCTGGGTCTAACACTGCTGGGTCTAATGATCATCTGAAGCCATCGGGTTGAGACAAGAGCACTTTATGATGTGGGTATGTTTTAGTAATTTTATATGCTTATGTGTTTACGTTTTAACTTGTTTTTCTTGGCACTGGTTGCCCTTTTGTAAGCCGCCCTGAGCCCGTTCGCGGGGAGGGCGGGGTAGAAATGGAATGTATAAATAAAAATAATATAAAATAAATATGCAAATTTGTTTCCTTATTAACCTTGAATGAGACTGCCAAAAATAAAAACAAAAGGGGTAAAAACAGATATTGATCATGATATTTATTTGCCGAATGATATTTGTAGGCATGGCGGGGGTGCTTTGAGAAGGCATTTAAAGTTCAAGCTGCTTTCTTTCTCTGTCCCCCCCCCCACACACACACCTCAAACCTACCCAGGGAAGGGAGCACTGGATGGGGAAAGGAAGACCAGTTGGGGAGGGGTGCCTCCCCTTCCCTTCCCCAGCCACCTTGCCGGAGCCACACAATATGTGTGAAAGGGCCACCCCACCCTATGCCAGGCCAGGAGTCTTCGTGGCCCCCCAAAGGCTAATGTGGTTTTTATTCCAGAGCCAGCATTTGGCAGCTGCGGGGAAAGAAAAGGGAACAGACTGTTCTGGTCTAGAGGTGGCGAAGCGGCACTGTGGGAGAGTCGGCCCTCCTCCAGCAAATGCCGAGCGTTAGCAGCACCTGGAGCAGATGGGGAGTGCTGGCTGGGGGCTGAAACACTTAAATCCCAAATCCTGGTTAATTAAAAATTCTTCTAAATCCCGGTTGAACCCTGGGCAGGCTCATGCGGCTGGCTTTGTGGGAAAGTTTGCCAACCTCCAGGTAGGACCTGGAGACCTCCTGGACTCACAACTCATCTCCAGACGGCAGAGATCCATTCCCCTGGGCAGAAGGGCCTGCTTCAAAGGCTAGACCCTACGGCAGTGTTTTTTTTTAAAAATGTTTTGTTCAAAAAACAGAAAAAGGAATCTGTGGCATTCTGCCTTGCGGAGGTCTCTCTCCTCCCCAGGCTCCACCCCCAGAAATGTCAAGACTTTCCCCAACCTGGAGTTGGCAGCCCTTCTTTGTGGGATATTTCCTCCTTCCCTTCAGAGGGTTTGCTGTGAGCTTCCCCTTCCTGCTCTGGGAGACCTGGATCCAGATCCCCGTCCTGTCTTGACGATGGCTGGACGCAGGCCCGTAGCTACAATGGGGCATCTCAGGGCCTGGCCCCCTGACTTACTGCTGTGCCCCCCTGATTTCCCATCCATCCCAGCCCCCCGACTTCCAATTTTTTAATTTTATTTGTGGTGCTCCTTGGCAGGGTGCCCCCCGACTTATTTAAAGGCCCCCTGAATTAAAAATTCCTGGCTACGGGCCTGGCTGGACGGCCTCACAGTCTCAGTTGAACTCACCTCACAGGGTTGTTGCACAGATCAGACAGGGAGACGGTGCGTGCTGTCCTGACTTCCTTTGGAGGAAAGTAGGATTAGTGCCCAAAATGCACTTGGGAATGGACTGAGTGGCCTTGCTCTGCCTGGCCCTGTCTGGGGATGGGCTGGCATTTTAACTTACTGGGGAGGTTCCAGGGGACCCACTGCCTTGGAGGGCTGCTGAGAGACAGACACAAATGGAGCCAAGAGCATGCCCTGCCAAGTAAGCCGAGCGGAGGGGGCCGCGTGGCTTGGGCCAGGCCACCCCAGTGTTCCCGTGGGCACAGCCCAAGTCCGGCCAAAGCAGAACTGCCGGCTCCTTCAGGGCTGTTCTAACATCCCGGTCCACCCCCCCCCCCATCCACCCTGGTGATCTGCCAGGGACCATCCTTCAGGGCCCGCATCTCCAGTCTTGGCCCACTAATCCTTCCCAATTGTTGAAATGTTGACTCGCTTGTGTGGAGGAACCGGCAGGGGCTCCTCCAAACCCGAACTTCCGCAATCACATCACTGCCCCCTCCAAAAAAAACCCCCTTTCAGTTGAACCAGTTCAGACAGTTTGCAGCCAGTTGTCACAGCCTGGCATGTGCGCCTTCATGCTTTGGCCCCCTGGTGTTGTGTTTGTTATTTGAGAAACTGACCAGTCCCAAAGGCTGGTTTGCACATTTGTGGAAATGGCTTGAATTCTCATCCCAATGCAATCTAATTTTATGTGGAAATTTTTTTGTTGTGCAGTCGCACAGTCAAGTCTGACTCATCACGACCGCATGGACCACATTAGATGCTGAAGCTGAAGCTCAAATACTTTGGCCACCAAAGGAGAAGGGAGCCCTCACTGGAGAAGACCCTGAGGCTGGGAAAGATTGAAGGTCAAAGAAGAAGGGGCGGCCAAGGATGAGATGGTCAGACAGTGTTATCGATGCAACGGACATGAAGTTGAGCAAACTCCGGAGGATGATGGCGGAAGACGGGGGGCCTGGCGTGAATAAATCCCACTGAGCTCCGAAGAGGGTTCCTGCCATAAAAACCTGTCAAGAGTCATGCCTGGGAGCAGCCGGGGGAGTGATGATGGAGACCAGGAGCAGGAGGTGGACCAGAGCAGCGGGGGGAGGGGACAAAATTCCCTGCGGCCCCACGGAGCTGGGCGACTCGTTGTCATACGGTGTTTGGGTTGGCGCTTGGTGGGGTAAGGGGGCCGAGGGAATCTCTGTTTGGGAGCTGCGGTGCCCCCAAGGTCTCCATATCCAGAAGGAGACTCCGAAGCTTTCCTAGTGGTCTAGCAATAGGATTTGCAAGGGAGGATGGAAGGCGGTGGGACCGTCTCCTGGTTTGCCCAGGGTTACAAAGGAAAAGGGAAGCTGGGAAGCCTTTGTTTCCCATGGAATGTCTCGTTTCACTCTCGGTCTTTCACCCAGTTGCTCAGGCAGCTTTTCAGCAAGAGTCGGTTTCCGACTCTCAGCAAAGGTCTCGCAGATACGGACTTCGGTAAGTGTCTTCTTCCAATTATTTTGTCTCCCGTGGCAGTGCCTCTTGGAAAATTCCGAGCCACCTGGCAGCAGCAGACTCTGACGCCGCTGAGAACTTTCTAACATTTCTCACTGAGTCAATCTGTTGTTCAGCCAATTAGTGTTTCGGGAGTCGTCTATAAATATTCAGTAACTGCCTGACCCTTTTTATTTCATTTTTTAAAACATGTAAAATGTACCAGTCCTTTGGGGAAAGAGGTTTGGGGAACCGCCTGGTGGAAATCGGTTGGATCCGTGAGAAAAGCCCGGCACGGTCGTCTGGGGCTTTCTGAGTATTCGGGCCTCAGTAGCAGTTTCTTGATCAAAGAAGGTTTTACTGGTCACCGAGCACGATACTTTCCCTTTGTAAAGCAGATAATCTTTATTCAGACACTATTTATCCATCCAGACCTACATCGAACCCTTTTGTGTCACGGCATGGGGAGGAAGTCCCTGGTGGGAAAGAGCCCTCAGTCTTCCTTTTCCTGTGCAGGAGCTCCACACTAGGGATTGCCTCTACCAGCAGAATACCCATTAGTGAGATGATTTGCGTGAGTCATATGGAGGGAAAACTCCCTGCGGAGCTCTTTGTCAGTGAAAAATTGACTTAATTTGGTTCCTCAAGAGCCTCACCATTATAAGTCAAGCCAGTTCCTAGCTGGGGTTGCCAGGTCTGGGTTGGGAAATACCTGGAGACTTTGGGGGTCGATCCGGGAGAGGGCGGGGTTTGGGGAGGGGAGGGGCCTCAGCGTGGCACAAGGCCACAGAGTCCACCCTTTGAGCAGCCATTTTCTCCAGGGGAGCTGATCTCTGTCAGCTGGAGATCAGTTGTAAAAGCGGGAGATCCCCAGGCCCCACCTGGAGGCTGGCAACCCTATTCCTAGCTCTGTATCAGGGGTCTTCTCCTGCCTGGGCCTATTGTGGGCCTTGATCCTAATGAGACCAAAGGCTAAGAAAAAAAAGCAAGAGTCCAGTAGTTTGTCCTTAAGGACTAACAAAATTTGTGACAGGGGAAGAGCCGTGACTCAGGAAATCTCCTCCCCTGCCACAAATGTTCTTAGTCTTTAAGGTGCTGCTGGACTCTGGCTGCTACAGGCTGACTAACACGGCTACCCATCTTAATCTATCCCCATGGAAGGCAAACAGGAAGAGAGTAGGTTGGGCCACTGGAAGCTGGGCTTGACATGCTGGTATGTCCACCCCACTTCCCAGAACAAGGAGAAGTGCTGGGGTGGTGTTGTGCCATCACAGAAGAACCCCTCAAAGAGGAGCAGGGAATGGTCAGGCTCCCTTATCCAAGCCTGGAGCATATTGGCCGCCAGGTTCCATCCAAGTGGCTGCAGGTTCCATTTCCTCCTAGACTTCAGCCTTCCTGGTAAGACAGTGTGAGGTGCAAGTCCTAGAACCTAGTTCAGCATGATTGCCAGGAAGTGGTAGTCATACTGGGAGGCTGCAAGTAAGCAGGATATAAAAGAGGAACAGGAAACAGTAGTACGTGGGTGTGACGGACAGCCCTTAAAACAGGCTTCAAAATGCTGCCCTACCAGAGTACCAGGAGGTAAAGAGTTAAATGTCCACAAAAATGACAGGCTACTCCAAGCACTCTGATTGGCTGGCTCCAGCTAAGGGCAGACATTTGTATTCACTGGGTGATGAGGTGGGAGGGGCATTACTCCTGATTGGAGAGGAAAGAGATGATTCTGTCCCTTAAGTGTTCAGAGTGGGCTCTGAGGAAGAATTCAGTGGAAGGATGGAAAGAGTTTGAGTCCCAGCTTGTGCTGGAGGCAGTTTTACACAGACACAAGAACTGAGAATGAGATTTGGCCAGGCGGTTGGGTGGTGAGATGAGACTCCCCTTCAGGCCAAAGGGAAGGGGATATGTATCTTCTGGGGAAAGAAGAAGAATCCCTGCCCAGTCAAACAGGGAGAGTCACCTCTGGGGGGGGGGGGAGGGAGGAGGAGACCCCTGGGCTGTTGTGGAAGGAAGCTGCTGGAGACACCTCAAGCGCTGGATAGAAACTGGGGCTTCAAAGGAAGGGGGTTAGGTACAGAAAGACGGTACCAGCCTCAAGGAAATAAGAGGAGAAATAGGAAACTCTATTAAGAAGTCCTGTAGAGTTTGGAAAACACTGGGCGGAAAGCCTCTTGATATTAAGGTCTCAGTAACTAAGAAAATAACCTTCAATAACTCTCATTTGCCTGTAGAAAGAACTACAGTCTGCCCAACCACTGATTTCTGACTCCGTTGACAACTCCTGGTTACACCTGACCTTCCCCCGTCTTTAAAATAAAATGTTTTGTTCTCTTTGACTTCTGCATCGTCTCCCGGGGCCATTTGAAGGGGTTCAGCCCAAGAGGGCTCCTTATTCTTCCCTCAGGCTCCAGGGCTGGGCTAGAAGCCAAGTCATATCTCTGTGGCAGGGTGGGACAGACGGTCTTTCAAAGACAAAGAAGACTTGGGGCGGCTCAGTCATGGAAGGGAACAAGATGTTGGAGGGCAGATCTGCCTCTGAGGGATGGAAGGGTTGAGGGGCCATCAGAGTGGGCGTCACTGGAGATCTGGAGCTGCTGGGAACAGGGTTGTTGCTGTAGGAAGCCCCCCAGCGACTAAAGGGATGTGAAAAACCATCTTTGTCTGCTTTTTCTTACAATTAAAGTTGTCTGCTTTTTTCTGCAATTAAAGTATCTTTGTGTTAACCAGGGTACTTTGCCTCACTGAACTTCCTTTGACTGCCAAAGTCCATGAAAAACCCCTTGCCTCAGGCAAAACCAGCCTCTGACACAACATACTTTGGTGGAAGGAACACCAGAGAGACTTAATGTTGTTTTAGTAGTAGTTGCTTTACTTTCAGCAAATAAGGAGAAGAAGAGAAGAAGAGATTGGATTTATACCCCGGCCTTCACTTGGAGTCTCAGAGCGCCTTACAATCTCCTTTCCTTTCCCCTCCCCACAACTGAGACCCTGTGAGGTAGGAGGGGCTGAGAGAGCTCTTTCCAGAAGTGTCCTCAAGGACAGAACTATGGCTTGCCCAAGGTCATATAGCAGCTGCAAGTGGAGGAGTGGGGAATCAAACCCGTTTCTCCCAGATTAGGGTCTGTGCACTTAAACACTACACGAAACTAGTGGTTAGGGGCACAGACTCTAATCTGGGAGAACTGAGTTTGATTCCCCACTCCTCCACATGCAGCTGCTGGTGTGACCTTGGTTCAGTCATAAGTTCTGGCACAGCTGTTTTCTCAAGGGCAGTTCTGGAAAGCGCTCTCTCAGTCCCACCTACCTCACAGGGTGTCTGTTGTGGGGAGGGGAAGGGAAAGGAGATTGCAAGCTGCTCTGAAACTCCTTTGGGTAGTTAAAGGCAGGGTATAAATCCAATCTCCTCTTCATGTGGCTCTTGGTTCACTGACCCCCACTGTTTCTTTGTTCTGGTGAAGACAGGCCAAGGCCATGCCGACTTCCTCAAGTCTAAGCCTCTCTTGATCTCAGCCTCTTCCTCAAGTCTAAGCCTTTTTTTTTTTTTGCCATCCAGTCACAGCTGACTTCTGGCAACCCCCTGGGGTTTTCAAGGCAAGAGACATCCAGAGGTGGTTTGCCGTTGCCTCCTCCTAATGAGTAACGCTGGACTTCCTTCGTGGTCTCCCATCCAAGCAGTAGCTGAGATCTGACAAGATCAGGCTCACCTGGGCTCTCGAGGTCAGGGCCCAGGGTTCGCAGCCGGGAGGAACCCCAGAGAGGAGGGCTCTGTAAGGGAGCTCCGTTTGTTTGGTCCCCTGATGTTACTGTTCTCCTGCCGTCTATGACTTCGGTTGTGAAAACAGTGAGAAGTAAAGTTCTCCTGCCCTCTGTACCTTTCCTCTCTAGGCACAAGCCAGGGAAAGTCAAGAGTAGCTCTGCTTTCATTCCAGTCTTCCAGGCAACTCCAGTTAATGGGATTTCATATGCATGCAAAATAGTCTTCTCCCCCCCCCCCACGCTTCATTGTTAGCTCTTAAAATATCAAACCTTTGCCAATACAGAGAATCACTCTGCCGATTAATATATTTATAAGTGCTTTCCTGTCATCAGAGTTGTCAGCTGTTTTTGACACATTGCTGCAGGGTGATCTAGTTTATGTCAAGAAAATTAACTGGCGTGCTCTGGGTGAAGCTGATGCAATTCTTTCTCCTCCCAGAAAGAATAATGACATTAGATGACAATAGGATGTTCTTTTTTTCTCTCCAGTTTATATCCTAGGGTAGGAGAACGCAGCTGAATCCTGCATGAATTTCCCACTGTGATTCTGAGAGAAATGGCAGAAATAAACTTAATCCACAAATTCACCTTATCACTGTTAAGGCACAGCTGTCTGTGTGGGCTGTGGGGGGGAAGCGGGTAGAGATCAGTCCCACCAATGAATTATTGTGGGATGAATATCGGAGAGGTAAGTTGCATTCTATCCATTGCGGATTTCAACATTGAAATCGCTGTTTATGATGTTTTGACACAGAGCCTTGTGGGTCAGACCAGGGAGGGTCCATCAAGTCCAGCATCCTGCCTTGCACAACAACCAATCCATTCCTCTGGAGGGCCAACAACAAGTCAAAGAAGCCAAGACCTTCTCCTGATGTTGCCTCCTGGTTCTGGGGTTCAGAGGCAGTGTTCCCTGTAAGCTGAGTTAGTGTGAGCTAGCTCACTATTTTTTAGCCTCCAGCTCACACACTTTTGTCTTCTCTCAGGAAGGAGGGCTCCAGAGCAAACTAATTTATGCAGTGGCCAAATTGCTCAGTCGCAGCTTTAATGCCCAGAAGCTCACAATGTAGAATTTTTGCTCACAAGATTCCACAGCTTAGAGGGAGCATTGTTCAGAGTTGTGCCACCTGTGAACATGGAGGTTCCCTTTAGTCACCATGGCTAGTAGCCACTGGTGGGCCTGTCCCCCATGAATCAGTCTAAACCCCTTTTAAAGCTGTCTGTGTCTCTGACAGCAAATTCCGCATTTTAACCACTTCTGTCCATCATGAGTCTGAAACTGCCCACCCGCTTCATTAGATGCCCTCGAGTTCTAGTCTCTTGGGAGAGGGAGAAGAAGTTCCCTTTGTCCGTTCTCTCCACTCCACACATAATTTTATAAACCTCTATCATGTCTCCTCTTGGTCGTCTCTTTTCTAAACTGAAAAGTCCCAGACTCTCCAGACTTTCCTCCCAGGGAAGGTGCTGGAATCCCCTCATCGGCTTGGTCACCCTCCTCTGCCATTTTTCCAGCTCTGCAGTGTCCTTTTGGAAATACGCTGACCTTCAGAACTGTACGCGGGATTCCAAAGGAGGCTGCACCATTGATCAATGCAGGGGCATTATAGTCTTGGCTGTTTTATTTTCAGTCCCTTTCCTAATAACCCCTGACACAGAGTTTGCCCTTTTCACTGCCGCAGCACACTGGGCTGACACTTGCACTGAGCTCTCCGCTGTGACCCCGAGATCTTTCCCCCTCTCAGTCTCAGCACGTTCAGACCCCCATTAGCCTAGACCTGACTTTGGGACTTTTTGGTCCCGGTGTGCATCACCCTACACTTGCCAGCATGGACCTTCATTCCCCACATGGTCCCCCACTCGCCCGATCTGTGGAGGTCCTCCTGGAGCTCTTCACAGCCATCCTTGGTTTTCACTATCCTGAATAATTTTGTGTCATCTGTCAATATGACCAGGACACGACTCACCCCTAGTTCCAGATGACTTATGAACAAGTTAACTAGTACTGGCCTCAATACTGATCCTTGTGGGACCCCACTGCTTACTTCCCTCCATTGTGAGAAGTGTCCACTAATTCCTATTAGAGTCACAGAATCATAGAATTGGAAGGGACCTCCAGGGTTATCTAGTCCAACCCCCTGCACAATACAGGGGGTTCATTAATACAAATAGCCTTTGCTTCCTATCATTTAACCAATTTTTGTTCCACAAGAGAACCCGTCAATTTATCCCATGACTGCGAAGTTTACTCTTTATTGTCTTTGGTGAGGTACTTCACCTTTGAAAGTCCAAGTATATAATATCTACCAAGTCCGTGATCTACATGGGTGTTCACTTTCTCAAAGAACTCCAAAAGGTTGGTGAAACAGAACTTTGCTTTGTAGAAGCCATGCTGATTTTTCCCTCAGCAGGCTTTGTTCTTCTATATGCCTAATAATTCTCTCTGGTTACAGTTTCTACTGATTTGCCTGGGGCAGACGTTAGGGTGACAGGCTTGTAATTTCCTAGTTTGTATCCCATTTTAAAAATCTGTGTAACATTTGCTATTCTCCAGTCTTCTGATACAGTGGCTGTATTTAGAGATAGGTTACACATATAGGTTAGTGGATCAATAGCCTCACATTTGAGTTCCCTAAGAACTCTCAGGGGTATGACATAAGGTTTTGCCAAAACCTTTTATAAAGCAGAATTCTGCAGGAGGAACTTGAATATGCATGTAAGGACCTGGAGACTTATCGGTTTGTTATTTCCCCTGTAGACCTAGAACTTCATCTCTCATCACCTCCATTTGACACGATTTCAGTAGTCTGGAAATCAGTTGTAATTCCAGGATATCTTCAGGCCCCACGTGGAGGTTGGCAACTCTAGTTTGTGTCCAGAATAAATCCAAGAACAAACGGAACAAAGTTTGCAACAATTATTCTTTGCAATGCTCTGAGGTGTCTAACATCATGCCTTTATAGAGAAAACAGAGGGTTTAAGGAAGTCATGCAAGGCTCACACAATTGTGTCTACAGAAGGCAGCCACACGAACCATCTAATCCCTCCCTTCCCCATACCCTGACCGCCCCTGGGTCCACCCCCCAGATCTTGAGGGATTTCCCAACCCTGAGTTGGCAACTCTGTGTGAAGCGATTTGTTGGAAAATACCTGAAGACTGGGGGGTGGAGCTTGGAGAGCAGAGGGACCTCAGCAAGGTGTAATGCCGTGGAGTCCACACTCTAAAACGGCTGTTTTCTCCAGGGGGCCTGCTCTCTCTAGCCTGGAGCTCCGGTGTCGTTCTGGGAGATCTCCAGGCCCCACCTGGAGGCTGGCAGCCCTAGGTGGCCCTGCAAGTGAGCAGCATGACGATCCCAGCACCAAAGCCTGAAGTGCTTCCCCAGTCAGAAGCAGCCTTTAGAACTTTCTCAAGAGTAAAAGTGCACTTGTGAGCAGTGTGTCCTCTAAGCTGAGTGAGTGTGAGCTAGCTAACAGTTTCTTAGCCTCCGGCTCACACATTTTTGTCTTCACTCAGGAAGGAGGGCTCCAGAGCAAACTAATTTTTGCAGTAGCCAAATTGCTCGCTCACAGATTTAATGCCAGTAGCTCAAAAAGTAGAATTTTTGCTCACAAGACTCCACAGCTTAGAGGGAGCACTGCTTGTGAGCAAAGGTCTACCTGAAAGGGGGGGGGCAGGAAGTGAGCTCCGATCGGAGAGCTGCCTGCTGGGGTGTGGAAAAGGTGGTCCAAGAGCAGAGTTAGTCTGTCTCTGGAAGCCTGGTGCAGGCCTCGGGGTTGGCAAAGATGCTTGACCTCATCCAGGTCCAGCCAGAGACAGTCATCTGGGCTGGCCAGCTATGTGGGGGTCCAGGGCAACCAGGGCCCCCAGAAGTTTATCCCCTGGTGGGGAAGATGCCACAATTACGACTGAATCCAAATTCAATAGAACTGAACTCGCAAACGAATTCTAGCTCAGTCCTTCCTACAATGGCCTCCTTTTGAATCCTTCTTACTGAAGTACAAGGACTTTGAAGCCGGCAGCAGAGAGAGAGAGGCAGAGATGTTATCTCAGGTAGTTGGATTATTGCAATGAATGGTGTATTATTGTGCAAGAATCTCTGGGTGATTTATTATTATTTATGTTACATCTCCCAGCCTTCTTCCAAAGAAAGCTGAGTGAAGAGAATGGATTCTTCACCATTTTATTATCACAAAGGATACAGACAACTATTACCAAATGCTAAACTGCCCATTATGCACACACATCTTACTGCAGATTTTCAGAGCAGTGAGCCTTTAATCTTGACTTCAGCTTCTGTGCCCGCCTTGAGCACCATTCTTTTTCCTCTAGTGTATTTATTCTGCAGCTACAATTTAAAAAATGCACTTGTCTAATTCATGATGGAATGCCACTTTTGACATGCGGGGGGTGGTGTCCAAAGTTGTTGTTGTTTTTTAAATTTACACAATTGCCCTATCACAGCTGCACAGTAGTGTCCAGCAAGCACCTTCCATTTAAATCCTTGTGGTTCAGGTTCTGCACACACACTTTAGTGTTAGTTCCTTGAATGAAAGGGAACAGAAAGGAAGGCAAGCAAAGGAGGGAAACCCACCATTGAAACTGACCAGACTTTTAATGAAACTGACAAACAGCTGAACACTAGGGGATTCTCTGCTGTGTTACTGGCCACTGTGAAAAATGGGGAAGAGTCACACGATCTCATAATACAGAGAAACATGTTGAGTGTACAGAATGCACAGTAGAACCCACTGACATTAGCACTGCAAGCTGTGATCATTGGCAATGTGTGTGTGTGCATGCACGCATGTGCCTGTGCAAAGTCGGCTGCAACTCTACCATGTTTTGCACAGGATTGCAATTTCTTTGGGGATGAGTCCTCTGGCAGAAGCTCTGGAAAGCTTTTATAGGCTTCTGCCACTAAATTGGAAAAAAATGGGGGGGGTTGTATTTTTGCTGATGCCCCAGCACAGCTGCATAGTAATGCTCATTTCCTACCCTTCCTTGCAAATTTGTGTGGTTTTCTCTTTGTGATTCTCCTGTGATTTTGATCCTGCACACTGGTTGTGATCATGGTCCCCTCTAAGCTGCACTAGGGGTGCTAGTGCACAACATTTCAGAGGCCAGCTCAGAGGATTTCTGCTTCAGCTCACAAACAATGGAGGATGGGGGCACCTCCTTCTGGGGCCCATAGAATTGGGCCTCTTGGTCCAATCTTTTTGAAACTTGGGGGGGGGGGTTTGAGGAGAAGCGCCAGAAGCTGTGCTGCAAATTTGGTGCCTCCAACTCAAAAAACAGCCCCCTCAAAGCCCCAGATAGCCCTGGATCAATTCTCCATTATAGCCTATGAGGCCCATTGACAGTGTGCACAGTGTGTTTTATCTTTGGTTTTACACATGCCATTTTAATGTTAGGCTTCCAGAGAATGCCAAAATGGTCCCCCCTCCAATTTTGCTCACTGAAGCATTAAAGGGAGAAATGTTTTCAAAGCTTTAGGCTTCCCATCCCAGTCTCTCTCTCTCTCTCTCTCTCTCTCTCTCTCTCTCTCTCTCTCTCTCTCTCTCTCTCTTACATCTCATGTTAATTTCATTCTGTGCTGATGATCCACCCACTTTTTTTGTTTGCAGACAGCACTGAGATCCCCCCTCCCCCTTTGCGCTGGGGACACTGCCCTTGGCCTCCTCTTTGATCTCCCTTTCAAGTCAATACCAGCAGGTAACTAAACCTCACACAGCTCCTTTTAAACTTTCTCCCTGTTGTTTTAATTCTCTTTAATTCAGTGATCCAAGACTAGTGATGTTTTATAACTTTTGACACTGGTAGCTGTTTCTGTACCACACGGACCTCCACTGTTTTGTGCCAGCTATTTTAAAACAAGCAGCAGGAGAAGGGGAGGGGCAGTTAGCTGGCAAGTGGCTACTCCCCCAGCGGTGCACAAGTTGAGTCAGCTGTCTCTGTGGTCACCAGACTGTGAGCAGCAGGAGACACACAGGCAGGAGGCAAGGCCTTTGGGAAGGGAAGCTGGAAGCCCTGGTCCTCTTAGCAGGTAGTTCCTACAACGGCCAGGTGGTGGCAGCAGTTGAACTGAAAGTGGGAGAGAAATCAGGGCTGGAAGCTGCTCAAATGTTGATTTTGAGCCATTTGTATGAACTGGGTTTCCTGAGCTCTTATGGCAGAGCACATAGAGTTCGCTCCACCCTTCAGTTAGGTTTGTCATATCCATGGGCCTTGTTAAATAGTGGGTTTAACACGGCAGAGGTGAAGGCAGAGTGATTTCAACAAGCAGCAGTTTATTGCATCTCAACAGGAATGCTTTACATGGGGGCAACTGCCCTAACTATACACACCTAAGCCACTCCCAGCTGCGATTGGTGAGTTCAAATGGCCTCCAGGCTCCAGATTGGCTGGCTGCTCTCAGGGGCCAATTTGCAGGCAGGTTCCAGGATCCCACCTGCCTTTGTTCTGGGGCTTCAACCTCCAACTCGGTGGCCTGCCCAGACAAGCCCAGACATGCCTCCCCATGCGCCATCTGGGTGGCCTTCCCAGAGAAATCCAGGCATGCCTCCTGATGCTGGCTACCAGCACCCGCAGCAGTTAAGCCTGAGTGGAAGATTGCACATGCCCAGACATAACAGGCCTTTCTTGAATAGAAGAGCGTTTATGTTAGTCAGATTAACCACAATACCATCTCAGTTAATGGATGGCCACTATAAGAAGCTTCCTTAATCAAACAGAGCATGTTTGTGTCAATTGGAGTGAACTGATATATCGGAGCACTGTCTTTTGGAATATGTGCTTTACTTGGGTATAAGAGAATTATGGATTTTGCTGCTTTTTCAAAGAAGGGCAAATATACCTGCTGGAGACGAACTGAGAGTGCTCCTAGCAAACACTGAACACATGGCCACTTTTGCTGTTGCAAAGTCCTCCCCTCCCACCCACCCCAGCTATAGCAAAGGCATCATAATATGAATAAATAAATGAGCCCGAGTCTGGAGTTGGGTTATTTGGATTGTTTTTAACTTCATTAATGTGATACTGCTCAGAGCCATTGAATCGAATGAGTAGTTTCATTTATGTAGAATTTAAGTAGGGAGAGAACAGCCCCTCTGAAGGTTGGGAAAGTTGGGTGGGTGGCATGTGCCATCTGGAGACCTTGGATGGCTACTGGTGCCCACATACCTTGGAGGGCACAACAGAACAGGGCCTGCAGTTCTGTGGGGTAGCTTTTCCTCACTGGGTTCCTGTCCTGCGTAGTTTCTGCTTCCCCCCCCCATGCACACACTCTTCCTGTTAGGACTTTAGGCTCTTTCCTTCTTCCCTGGGCCTAGTCAAGGCTCACATTTCACTATGGTGATGCTGCAGAGGGCCGTGTTGACAGGATAACCAGGGTGATATCGTGGTTAAGAGCAGCAGCCTCTAATCTGGAGAACCGGAGTTGATTCCCCATTCCTCTTCCACATGAAGCCTGCTGGGTGACCTTGGGCCAGTCACGGTTTCCTCAGAGCTCTCTCAGCCCTGCCTACCTCACAAGGTGCCTGTTGTGGGGAGAGGAAGGGAAGGAGATTGTGAGCTGCTCTGAGACTCCTTCGGGTAGAGAAAAGTGGGGTATTAAAAACCTGCTCTTCTTCTTCTTCTTCTTCTTCTTCTTCTTCTTCTTCTCAGGGTCATGTAGGGCAACGCTCCCTCTAAGCTGTGGAGTCTTGTGAGCAAAAATTCTGCTTTGTGAGATACCGGCATTAAAGCCGTCAGTGAGCCATTTGGCTTCTGCATAAATTAGTTTGCTCTGGAGCCCTCCTTCCTGAGCGAAGACAAACAATGTGTGAGCTGGAGGCTAAATGACTGTGAGCCGGCTCACACTGACTCAGCTGAGAGGGAACACTGGTGTAGGGTCCAGCTTTCATGGCCAGAGAGCAGCCCAGAGCAAAACATATTTGCAGTGGAATCAAACAAAATATCCAGGCCGTAGTCCTCTCTGGAGTCGAGATTTACTTGCTTTGAATACAAATGTCCAATATAATCACCTGACAGCTACCAGGAATACCACCAGTAGTAGTAGTAGCAGCGGGAGCAACTATCAATATACTTGACACTTTACAAATTAAGATTACATGAGATAGATTAGTTGTCCAAAGCAAGTCAGGTGTTATGAATATTCTGTCTGAAGTGTTGGATATGTGGTTCATTTATGCACGGGAAACGCTGCTTGCCGATCAGTCATCAAATATTATGTGTGAAGTGGCTTCACAAATTGGATAAGTGAGAAACCCCGTAACATGCATGGTTGTCCTGCTTTCAGAGGTGGTAACATCTGTGTACAGGGTTGCCAGGTCTTGGTTGGGCAATACCTGGAGATTTTGGGGGGTGGAGCCTGGGGAGGGCGGGGTTTGGGGGAGATGAGTGAAACCAATAGAGTATAATGCAGCCCCGTTTGGGGGGGGGGCACTGGGGACCATTACATCACTTCTGATGTCACAAATAAAATTAAAATAGGAGAGTGCTCTCCTAGGCCCCCACACACACTACCCACCGGCCTTGGAGACATCCGCGAGAGGGCGGGGTTTGGGGAGGGAAGGGGCCTCAACATGGCCCAATGCCATACAGCCCATTCTTCAAGGCAGCCATTTTCTCCAGGGGAGCTGATCGCTGTCAGCTGGAGATCAGTTGTAAAAGTGGGAGATCTCCAGGCCGCACCTGGGGGCTGGCAACCCTATGTCACTGCATGAGATCAGTGCACCGAGTCTTACTCAGTCCCTGAGCTCACACAGGTGGACTCATGGCTGTGATCCTCTGTTCGCTCCCTTGTGAGTGGGGTCGGCCGCATTCTGGGGGTCCTTCAGGCTGGCGGGGGAGGAGAGAGGGAGGGTCAGGGGGACTAGCAGGGAGGCACGGCAGATTTGGGAGGCAGTGTCCCCCACTGCTCTCGTCTAGCTATGGCCCTGGTAGAATGCCATAAAGCCCATCCCCCAAAGAGGCCAATTTCTCCAGGAGAACTGATCTTGGTCATCTGGGAATCAGTTGTAATAGTGGAAGTTATCCAGGCACACCCTGGAGGGTGGCAACCTTACCTGAGTAACACCATCCTTTATTACACCACATCAATTTAACCACAATTTTTTTCTCACCCTGAGCTCTGGTTTGCTGCTTCAGCAAGTTTTGAGTTAGTGTCAAATGTTCTATGGAGTAATATGTTGTCAAAGGCTTTCACAGCTGGAGTTCATTAGTTGCTGTAGATTTTCTGGGTCTTGGCATTGTAGGACCTGACGTTTCGCCAGCAGCTGTGACTGGCATCCTCAGAGGTATAACACAGAAAGATGGAGTACCCTCTGTGTCAAGGTGAGCAGAAAAATGGTAGGCAGGTGATTTATATCTACCCTGGAAGATGGGGCAGGGCTGAGTCATTATCTTGTAGAAGTTCCCCAGGCTGTGATATGCTAATAGAGGAGCTTTCCTGGGGAGGTTCTTTTGTATGTGGACTGGCTGTTGAAATTCTAATCTTATCTGTAGTGTTATTGTTTTTCAGGACAGGAAACCATGCCCTATTCTATTCTATTCTATTCTATTCTATTCTATTCTATTCTATTCTATTCTATTCTATTCATCTATTCTATTCATTTTTATTCTATGGAGTAGTTTTAGAAAGCATTCTTAGGCTTCACTCTTCAGGTGGGGCTTCCTCCCAGGACAGTGTTCTTAAGGAGGCACCGTTAGCAGACTAAATGGGATACTAGTGCAGAACCTCCATGGTTAGAGGCAGTATGCTTCTGAATACCATCTGAGGAAGGGCTTTTGTCTCCCTGCCCTGCTTGTGGTTTTTCCAGAAGTTTTCTGGCTGTTGGAAATAGGATTTGATAAAGATCTTGAACTGGGTGGACCTTTGGACTGACCTCCTTATGTTCTTAACTAATCTAATTACCCCAGTGCAGCCTAGCTCCCAAAAGCACCTGACCCTAATAACATCTGGAGTGAGTGAATAACGCAAAAACGAATCGTGCGTATTTGCAGAAATGCCATTATCTGTCAGAGAAATGGAATATTCATCAAGAGGATTTATGGTTTGGAAATGTAATTTTTATTACTTTTCTCTCATCTTCTCAAGCCCTGACTCTGAGTTTAATGAGTCTCTCAGCTCCTTGCTTCCATGTGGTCTTGTAATCTCTCATTTAACCAGAACTTTTATGAAGCAAACCAGGAGATTAATAACCAAGTGAATGCCTTATACCACAGCCTTTCCAAATTAAATCCCCAAACCGTTAAGTGTCTCTGTTCCCTTGTCATGCAGGCAATTTGTCATGGGAAATGCTTAATTTCTTATAATAATATTGCAAGGTTTAAATATGTAGAACAAATTAATATTGTTTGGGTTGCCTCAGAATAATCCTTTTGGGTTTCAGTTTGAATCCATTTCATTGTTCAGGTCTTCCCTCCGAAGTTCCTTCGCCACGTAGGATCAAACTGTGTCTGTGTACTGGAAATGTGTCTTGCAGAGTAATAGCAGTCGTCAGGTCATGATTGTTTATAACTATAGTATAGAATGCATAAGTAATTTTTCAGGAGAAAGCTGGAGTGAAAACAGAGCTGAAATCTGAAGAGCCCTCGTGGGAATGTGAGACACACCCACTGAGACAGATCAGCAACCCACCACTCTTTAGCAGTCGAAAGGATTTAGAGCTCTTCACCTGAGAGCTGCCAAACTCCAGGTGGATGTGCAAAAGTATATGGCACTGTGCAGAATAGATGTATGCTTAAGGTAGATCTATTTTGTGCTTTTTGTTTTTCTTTTTATTAATTTTTCTATACTGTAATATAAATACTGGTGTCAAGTATTACTAAACATAGGTTAACCAAAACAAAACATCAAAGTGCAGATTTTTACATTCTGTTCAAACTTTCAAACAGCACCTTGTCATTTTCGCAATCACTAGTCCCAGGGGACTCTCAGGATTTACCCGTTTCGAATACAATCTTTTCCAAGGACTGTGATGTACATACAGGACATAAGGCACAATAATTTCTGTTTGTGAGTTTAAAACTCTTAAGAGAGCAGCATATTTTCTAGGGTCCCATCGGAACCCTTGTGGCAAACATAATAACCTGTGCAGGAGAACATGCCTCCCAAGCTCTATCAGGCAGCCTCCTCCTCCTAGAATTACAACTGATCTTCAAAACTGACCAGTTCCCCTGGAGCAAAATGGCTGCTGGGGGAGGCCTCTATGGCATTGGGTTGCCAATGCCAGGTCCCCTCACTGCACCAGCAGGGGGGATTTGGGGGGCATTCAGGGACACCCCTGACATGGTGACATCACCTGGAAATGACGTTATCACCCTGGGGACATCATGCGGCAATGTTCTGGTTTGGGGGCAAAACTCTGGTAAAACTGGCTTCAAACCATAGAGTTTTGCCCTCAAACCAGAGTGTTGCCACACAACATTCCTGACACAATGACATCACTTCTGGCCTTTTGAGCAGTAGTCCCACTGGGGAACCAGGTGGTCCAAGAGACAGGGACACAGAGACAGTACCTCAAACTGACCCAGTAAGATGGTCGCAATGAACTTGATGGCCTCCCTTTTATTTAAAAGATTTTGTATGTTCCAGAATTGTTTCATCTTAGAGGGGAGGGATGTTATGTATTGGTATACATAATGCCTGAGCTTGAAATCTATCTCCTATTTAAGTCTGGTATCGTAACTCCTGCAAGCTGATTGGATACTCTGCCCAGCAGTGCAATCAGGATACAAGAAAGGTTCTGGAGGGAGATGATTTGATTGGTTGTTATGTTCATATTTTGATTGGTTCTTATCTCAACTAAGGGCGTGGCCTACCAAGCCCAGATAGTTTAAAAGAGAGCCTGTTGCTCTCCTGTTTTTGTGTTCGTTCCTATCTTGTAAATAAAGCTGAGTCACTTATTATGAGCTGCTGCCTTAAGTCTCACACTTAACAGAGTGCTTCCTGAAAGGCCAGCTTCAAGCCGCTGCTCTGAACAAGACAACTTTTCTCTCCAAGCTTTTGAACTGCATAGTAAAAGATGCCCACTCAACAGGAAGTGGTGATCCCTTGATCCTCCAACCCAGTCCTATGCCAGCTGCCAAGGTGTGGTCTGACACCAGCGTGTGCCAAGACAGGAGAAAAAGAGGCAATTTGCATTTGAGTAGAGAGATTTTTTTGCTAGTGTAATGTATTGAAACCCGACTGCGTGCAAGATGAGTTCTCCATGTGGTCATGCGAAAACTCCGAGCTTCGCTCCGGGAGACAATAGCCCGAATGGATTCTGGCCCCCACCAATCAGGGGGCAAGGTTCCTGGTCAGGACCTATGGAACTCTCGGCCACTGTATATAGCCTATCACTGAGTTGGGGTGTGTTCTGGGGAGTGGGTTCACGAAGCATATAAGCTGGCCTGTGAGCCGGGGTTTCTTGTCTTGTTCTGCACCTATAATAAAGTATGAGAGCTGAAATCACTTGCCAGTCTCAGTACTTTTTACTGGTAACGAGGATGGGATCCATCTTTGCATGAACAACGACCACGAGCATCACATCACGCCCCGACACCGAGGAGAACACCGCTTCACGCTCCACTTCTCTGGTCACCGTGCACTGCACTGATCCTAGCACCGCACCTTGAGCTCTGAAGCATCGCGCTCAGCTGCTGCCAGCTCCCTCCTGCCTCGTAGAGTTCCCAAGATGGCCGCAACACACGGTAACATCACTGCCTTTGATGTCACCCAGCGCGAACAATGGGAGACATGGCTGGAGACCCTGGAAAACCACTTCACCCACCACGATGTGATGGACACCAGTAAAAAAAAGGCCTTGCTCCTAAGCCCATGTGGCATCGATGCTTTTCGACTGCTGAAAGACCTGATTGCACCCAAATAGACGAAGGAGGAAACCTACAAGGTACTGGTGAAGGCACTTACTGATCACCTGGCTCCCAAACCCACCAAATTCGCGGAGTGCATAGATTTTTTTGTACACACCCAGGGCCCGGACAAACCGGCCTCTGACTTCCTGGCGGGGCTCTGAAGAGTGGCCATGAAGTGTGCATTCCCTAGCCTGGCAGACACACTTTTGAACCAGTTCCTGGTGGGCCTCCACGAGCCCAAGCTACGCAGGAAGCTAACCAGCCACGATGACCTGGATCTTGACAAGGTGTTAAGAGAGGCTGCCGCATACGAGAAATCTCATCAGGGCTGCTGCGCCAAGGCATCGCACTGATGCAAGCCCTGTCTCAGACTTCTCCAACGGGGAGGAAGTCCTGCAGGTCTGCTGCCCATCTCACCGACGGTCTTGTCCAACCAGAGCTGTGACAAGGAAACTGGCACCTAGAGCTGCATCCTGCGCCAGTTGTGGGAATGCCCACGAACACTGGACCTGCAGGTTCAGGGATGCCGTTTGCCGGACCTGCAACAAACAAGGTCACAATTGTCCGGGTTCAAGGCTGGCTTGAGGTGCTTCTGTGGCCTAGGCGGGCACAGATGGCAACCTCCCGGCGGGGCCTGGAGCCCCCGCGCTGGCTGCCACCCCATGGACGCTGCCTCCGGGGGGGGCCTGCACCGCAGCCGTCAGCTCGCAGGGTCTGCGTCCTCCTGGGGGCCGCCACCGCACAGCATCAGCCACCGCTGTAGCTTCAGGATGCCAGTCGCGGGCAACTCACTGGTCCTGCCCTACCACCGCCTTGCAGGGTCCACGTCCTCCTGGGGGTCGCCGCTGCACAGCATCAGCTGCACAGCATCAGCCACTGCCGGAGCTTCAGGGCACCGGTCGCGGGTAACTCACTGGTCTTGCCCTGCCCAGCCGCTGCCTGCCTGGCTGGCTGGCTGGTGGCTGTACCTGGTCATAGATCGCAGAGGAGGAGGAGGAGGCAATGGCAAGTGGAGGCAAAGGAGGAGGAGGGAGCAGCCAGCACGCAAAGGGTTAAGGTGCTGCTGCTGCTGCTGCTCCTTCTTCACCTTGCCGGCTGCCGGCCCTGCCCACCCTGGCACATTGTTGCCCGGCTGGGCTGTGCGGTCCTAAAGGGCGCTACATTTGCCGGCCTCTGGGAGCAGAAGCCCCGGGCGAGCTGACCCTGCCTGGGTTTGCCGGTCCCGGGGTCAACAACAAAAGATGGCGGTGCATCAGGAGTCTTCAGATCTCCACACGCTCACCTCCCACCACCAGCCGCACCAGGTATATAACCTGCCCCCCAACGGCCCAAAAAAATTGCATGTAATGGTCTTGATTGAGGGGTCCCCCTGTAAAACGGAAGTTGACACAGGTTCGTCCTTTTCAATCATTTTTGCAGCCACGCTGAGCACGCTATGCCCACGGGGGGATCCCTCCTAGAGAAGCCACACGGGTTGTCTTTGCAGGATTTTAACTCCTGTGGCTATCAGGAGCTGGGGCAGGTTCTGGGTACAGCATAAGGACTTCAAGGGTCATCTCGATCTGCTGGTGGTGGAGGGCCAACTCAAGAGCCTCTTGGGGCTTTCCTGGTTTGGGCTGCTGGGGCTCACAGTCACGGGGGCGAATCAGGTCCAGTTGCAGGACTTCACCAAGGTCTGTGATGAATTCCCCCGGATTTTAGATGGCACACTGGGCCGCTACTCTGGGCCCCCTATCTCGCTGGAACTTGACCCCCACGTCCGGCCCATTCGCATTAAGGCCCAGCCTCCCCTGCTGGCCATGAAGCCCAAAATTGAAGCCAAGCTGGACTGCCTAGTGGCACAAGGGGTAATTGAGCCCGTCTCCCACACTTGGTGGGAGACGCCAATTGTGACCCCGGTAAAGCCAAATGGGGATGTCCACATCTGCACAGACTACAAATGCACCCTGAATAAGGCACTTCCTGACCAAGCGTACCCTGTGCCTGTGGTCAGCCATGTTCTCGCTTCATTGGCGGGCGCCTGTGTTTTTGGGAAATTGGATTTAGCACAAGCCTATCAGCAGCTGCTGGTCGACGCCGCCACAGCTGAAGCTCAAACAATTGTAACACATAAAGGGGCTTTTTGGGTTAATCGATTACAATTTGGGGTGAGTGTGGTGCCCGGGATATTCCAGTGTTTTATGGTTTCTCTTCTCAAAGGAATTCCAGGGGTGCAGCCATTTCTAGACAACATGCTGATCACGGCACCCAACGCGAACTCCTTCGCCGACCTTCTTCAGGCTGTGCTCCAGCACTTCGACATTGCCAGACTGAAGGTCAAACGTGAAAAGTGCCTCCTGGGGTGCCATGGGTGTACCAGGTGACACTGCTGGAGGTCCTTCCTGACCGGCTGGTCCATGCACTGCCAAGGACCACATCCTCTGTCGGATCCTGGACTGGGTGGTGAGGGGGTGGCCGGCGGTCAGTGGGGGATCTGAATTCATGCCACTCGCCTCCCAGAAGGATGAATTGTCGATGTATAAGGGCTGCCTGATGTGGGAAGGTCGGGTTGTAATTCCGGGGGCATTACAAATGCGAGTTCTCGCAGCCCTACATGAGAGCATCCCGGGGTGGTCAGGATGAAAGTGCTCGCCCATAGCTATGTGTGGTGGCCGGGGCTGGATAGGGACATTGAGGACATGGTCAAACACTGCACAGCTTGCCAAAAGTCACAACCCGAACCCCTGAGGGCCCCCACCCATGCCTGGGAAGCCTCACACCGTCCTTGGTCCCATCTGCATTTAGACTTCGCAGGGCCTTTCCAAGGGCAACTGTTTTTCATCCTAGTGTATGCCTATAGTAAATGGCTGGAAGTGGTACCCGTGCCCTCCATCTCCTCAAAGTCGGCCATTCGAGAGATGTGGAGGATTTTCAGTGTGCAAGGCATTCCTGACATCCTGGTCACTGACAACGCCATGGCATTCACACCAAGGACATGCTCCGCCAGATGGACAGCAAGGCTTGGGACTATACATTGGCTGCTTTCCTCTTCAGCCAGCTGACAACACCTCACACCACAAGAGGACGCAGTCCCACAGAGCTCCTCCTAGGGCACCGCTTGACGACCCAGCTGGACCGCCTGCATCCTGACTGAGCCCCCGAACAGGCACCAGACACTGAGACCCAGGAGGCGGCCTGGGGATTCTTCCCAAAAGACCCGGTGTACGCCCACAACTATGCCTCCCCCCCCGGATCCCAGCAAGGGTTGTGAGGGTAACAGGGCCTTGATCCTATGAAGTCTCCGTGGAGGACAGCGAGCTGTAACGATGCCACATTGATCAGCTGTGCCAGCGAGTCCTCCCTCTCGATCCAGAGGACTTTGGGGACACAGATGGCCCTGAGGCAGCGGACATCGCCCAACCACAGAGGACAGCTGGTCCCGCAGACGTGACACCTAGGCTACCCGCTGCCACTCAGCCAGCAGACAGCGCAAGCACCCAGAGTGAGGCACCGCTGCCTGAGCCATCTCCACCGACACTGACCAGCCCTTAGCCAAGGGCACCAGCCCCTGCTGCGACACCCAAGCTCCACCCCTCCGGCTGAGAAAAGGACACCCCCACGTACCTCAAGGACCTTATGTGTGGATGCGTTCAGACTATGGGGGGAGGAGTGTAATGTATTGAAACCCGACTGCGTGCAAGACAAGTTCTCCATGTGGTCATGCGAAACCTCCAAGCTTTGCTCCGGGAGACAATAGCCCGAACGGATTCTGGCCCCCACCAATCAGGGGGCTAGGTTCCTGGTCAGGACCTATGGAACTCTCGGCCACTGTATATAGCCTATCACTGTGTTGGGGTGTGTTCTGGGGAATGGGTTCATGAAGCATATAGGCCGGCTTGCAAGCCGGAGTTTCTTGTCTTGTTCTGCACCTATAATAAAGTATGAGAGCTGAAATCACTTGCCAGTCTCAGAACTTTTGAGCTAGCAAGCTGGCCATCAAGTAGCAGTGCCGGGAGGCAAGAGGGAAATTTCTGCCGCTGCTTTTTGGGGACCAAGGCTCCCTCGCGATCAGGCCTGCCTGTCTGTATTCCTCCTTGCCTCTCATCACTCTACCTGTATATGGATATTTTTTTAAAAGAGACACAGCCGGTACCTTTTCACCACAAGGACAACGCAAAAATGCCTTACAGCTTTCTAAGATTCTGGAAGCAGAAAAATAACATTTGGATGAGGCACAGTGTTGGTGGGGTGGGAAATCCCTGCGGTGGACAGCAGGTGCCCTCGCCGACAGAGAGGAATGTATCCCCACAATGCTGACTTGCTCCTGTTACAAAGAGTGCAGCGCCCAGAGAGAACACGGCTGCTCATTGCTAACCTTTTAAATCAGAAGTGAATTGCCACAATGTCCTTCATTATCTTCTTTTTAAAAATGCCTGCACGAATATGGCTCAGCAAACACAATTAGCAGCTGTAAGCGTTAATATTAGTACAACTATTAAATGCGCTGCTGTGCTGAAAACCGACACTGGCATGAAGTTGTTCATTTAAAAAAGCAATTACTTTTGAAAGATTTGTGGAGCGCTACGTCGCCTGCTAATAAACAATGTTATGTATTCTCTAGGAGCTTCGTTCCCGTGCATCTGTAAATCCAACCCTGGTCTAAGTAGAGTAGGAAAAGGAAAAAGAAAAAAAAAAGGATGGATTGGAAATACGTATAATTGATCTACACACATTTTAGGGCTTTATTTCTTCTTCCCTGTGGGTTACCAGACACACAGAGATCATGCAGGGGATGTGATGATGTCAAAGCAGCACTTAACCAATCAGATTTCACTACCTGATAGTGTCACTGAGGGCATACAAAGGTCTCATGTTGCTCTCACTGGAAATGGGGAAGGTGGCAAAAGGAAACACGTCCCTGTTGCCATGGCAACTAGATTGATGCTCCCCGTTTTGCTGGGCTGGTGGGGACTTCATTATTTGCCAGCAAAGGAAGACTTTTTCACCCCAATTCAGCTCTGGTTCCATACAAATCTTCATGGTTCATCATTACCAAGGATGGACGTGTGCTCTTATTCATTGTTCTGGTTCTGGTCCCGCAAGTCAGCTGCTCGCAACCAGGACAGGGGAATGTTGGCTGAGTTGCCTTAGCAACAGGGACCTGTTCCTTCTCCCTGCAGACACCAGCTCTTTTTGTAATATTTCACAAAGGGTTGTTGGTAAGGGGAGATGATTTTCCAAGGAGGCTGAAGGGCTTGTGGAAATGCTCCCCCACCCCTACTTTTCGGCTTAACACTTTGATGAAGAGTTACATCAAAGAAACTCACCTGTAAGTTGAAGCTGAACATCTATAGCCAAAGAACTGCCTGGTTAGTTCAACTCAAGACATGATGTTTTGCCCTCACCTCTGTTAGGAGATGTACTTTTAAAAATGCTTTTATTTGCTGTTTGCTGACCTACACACACACCTGAATGGTGCTCACAAGCGTCTATGGGTTTGGGGAAATTGTGTGCGTTGTTTGTTGGGACTCTTTGCATTGGGAAGTTGCCATGCTGTCTGCTCTTTCATGCTAATGAAGTGACACACTCACCTACACACTCACATACCTACCCATCATGCACTGGGAAGAAGAAGAACTTCTCCATTAGGGTCTTCTGGAAGAATGGTGAAACAACAATAAGCACACCATCCAGGAATTCAGAGTCAACACGTAACCCACAGGATGCCTGGTTTGGGGAGTGTTAACACTGTCCCCTGATTTATGACTTGGACCAGAACAGAGTCATTCGAAGTTCTAAGGTTTCCATGACAACTCATCTTCACACCTTTGACCAGAGGCCCCATTGAGTGGAGGGTGTAGATTTCAAATATTGCCCCCTCCTCTTAGGTAGGCACCCACCATCCTAAAAGCCAATGGTATTATAGGAATGGGACGGACTAACAGGAGGGAGGATGACCCTACTGCCAGTCCCCAAATATAGCTAATGAAAGGTGAAGGTTCAACCTTCGAAGTGGTATTCTCTTTTTCTTCTTTCACTAGCTAGTCATCTGTACCCTATCCTGATAGGTAATTCTTACGTGCTTACTTGGACCGCGGCCAAGGAGCCCACACGTGTTGGCTGGTTCCAACCGTGTGTAGTGAGAGTCTCCCTTAGTCAGAATTTCTACCCCTACATTCTTGGCTGTGAAGGTCGAGTTCCAGGAATCAGATAAGTATCACGTTGTTTCCTAATCCCTCAACAACCTTTTGCTTAAAACCCTGTAGTGTTTTCCATTTCTACTGTATCTAAAGGAACTTGTTTGTATGTGTGAATGAATCTGTTTTTGTATGCGTCACGTCGTCTCTGTGGGAGCAGATTCTCTAAACGAAAGTGCTTTCTCTGTATACATAGCCCAGAACTCAACATAAGTTTAGTCCATAAATGCGTAAATAAGCATTTTGGCTAACACCTCCACTACTTCTTAGCCTTTTATTCTATTTTACCCTCTTCTTTTGTCTTTGATCTTCTCTGTTGCTACCTTCAAGACCTCTTCTGCAATCTTCAGCATGCCCCAGAACGCTACTTGTGTCCTCAGGCCTGCATAAGGTTTTATTCTCAGCAGCCAAACTGACAACGTCCCATTCTCTCAAATAAGCTGGACTGCAAACTTTCAAAAATCTCAACACCCCTACAGTCTAGACAAGGGGTGTTGAACTCATAAATGTCACTTTGTTGGGCTGAGCCATGTGTGCCATAAAATGTAGCATGAGGTACCGGAGATATAAACTTTATAAAAGATTATTTCAGATGCTGGATGGCAATAGCAGGCTTGACTGGATTAGGTGTGATATACAGAGGGGTAGTAGGCATGGAGTTATCAGCATTGGTAATGAGACAGGAAACCTAGGTCTCAGTTTGATCCAGGAGGAAAGAGGATGCAAAGAATAAATGGAAATAAGTCGAAAGAAGTGAGCAGTGATTCATGACAGCTCATCCCCTGACACAAATTTTATTAGTCTTTAAGGAGTTATTGGACTCTTGCTCTTTTCTACTGCTATAGAAAGACTAACACGGCTACCCATCTTGATTTATCTAAGGATGTGAGCAGTGACTCATGAAAGCTCAACCCCTACCACAACTTTTGTTACTAGGCTACTAGGCTCTTAACTCTTTCTACTGCTGTTAGAAACCACAACATTCAAAAACCAGTGGGGGGCATTTTGACCTTCCAGGACATCCAGTTGCTGACCTAAGAGTAGCAGTTCTCTTACAAAGGAATTTCAAAGGGAGATTAGAAGGAAAGACTGCTGTATTGCAATTTGCAACTGATAATGAAGATAAAGAAAATGCATCTGAGCTAAACTGGGACCTAGGTATGTTCTCTCTTTACCAGTGCCTGCTATTGTCATTTGGTGTATGAAATCACTTCACTCTCCAAGATATAAGGAGAGATGGACTTACATTCTAGCTGTATCTGAAGAAGTGAGCAGGGACTCCTGAAAGCTCATACCCGGCCACAAATTTTGCTAGTTGTTAAGGTGCTACTGGCAGGGCCGGCCACAGTTTGTTTTGCACACTAGGCGAGGATACCTTCTGCCCCCCCCCCCCAGTTCACCCACCAATTCCTACCATGGAATAGAATGTTAATTTAATATGAGTTTGAAGAAGGCCCCTTGGATTGGAGGAAGGCTGAAAACCTGAGGCAGAAGGAAATGTGGGGTGTGAATACGTAATCAAAAATAAAAAATTAATATTAACTTTGCTCAGTGAAAGAGGAGTATAGGGGTAGGATCCATCACAATGCTTCTAAAACATCTACCTTGGAACTTTGTGTTGAGACACACACATGCAAGTCCATTAAATATATACATGAAAATATTTAGCAGATCATGCCAACCAGCATTCCCAAAGGAGAAGCTTGTTCATACTGCTTGACATGTCTTGCCCACTGTCATACCTGCTCTGTCATATTAACATAAAATAACTTTTGGGGCTTGATCCATGAGGTGGGAAGTAATAGGTATGGGCAAATACGGTTGTTATGCTTGTCATATCACGCCCCCCCCCATTTTTGCTATTATTAATATATTAGGTCAATAATGCCCACGACAGATGGTACTCGATGGGTGGGTGGGATAAGGGTATAACATAGGACACATCAGGGATCAGTTTAGAGTAAACAAAAGTTGCATGTACACATAAGATGAGCTAGTATAGTTTTAACACTGGTTCAAATACCAGCTCAGCCAAAAAGTGTATTAGGTGACCTTGGTCTAACCACAATCTCTCAGCCACCTGCCTCACAGGGTTGTTGTGAGGATAAAACAAAGGAGAGGAGAAACGTGTGGTTCCTAAACTCCTTGGAGGAAGGTCAAGATTAAAAAAAAACATTAAAAAATTAAAAATCACAGCACTTTCGCTCAACTCACAGTGCCACCCTAAACAGTTAACTCTTCTAAATGCACTGACTTCGATGGGCTGTTCAGGATTGCACTGAAATCCCGCAGAAAGTTCAGGCCGGCATGGGACAATCGCAGCCTTCCGGAATCTGCCAAGCAGGGTCACGCACTCTCCTGCGGGAAGGGCGCACACGTGGCTCGGGGCGGCGGGCTGGTCTCATCTCTCTGCGGCCGCTGCTTTTGTTACTGGTCCTGCTCCAGCGAGGGCTGCTCGGTTGCTAAAAAGTTTGCCAGCTTCCCATTCGGCAGACTGAGTTTCTTTGAGGGGACACTTGCACGGCGGCTGGCTAAAGGGCCAGGTGGCCTCTAAACAGGTTCCGGTAGCCCGTCTGGGGACCGGCTGCGCTGCTGGCAGTGGGGGGGGGGAGATCCCAGCACTCTTACCCAACCCCGTGCACGGAGGTCTCTGCATGCACTTTCCAGGAAGCCCCACTGAGTCCAGCCGAGCAAAAAGCCTGGTGCTGACCCTGGCTGCAGCCCCATTGGAAGGAGATCCGCGTGCTGGGGGAGCCAGGCAGTGGAAGGTCCTCTGTGGGAGACACACAACGTGCCCGACTCAGCTGCCCTCCAGTGACTACAGGCCACAGCTTGCTCAACTGGGTCCTGCTGGTGGCCCCGCCGCCCCTTTCCAGCTTCCTGGGCTCGTCAACTGGCCAGCTGGACCAATGGGGGGGGCCGCCCCTCCGCTGCGCTCCTTGGACACGGCTAGGGTCCCACAGCCAGCCGTGCCCCCCCCAACCGCCTGCAGGGTCCCGCCGGTGCGCAGCTCCTCTGCCTCCCCAGGCAGCCCAGCCAGGCAGCGGATTCCCTGCTTCAGGAATCAGGGGAGATAAGAGGCAGCAGCCAGGGCACGCAGCACGAGCTTTTGGCGGGGGTGAGGGGCTTTTGGCAGGGGGGAGGGTGGCTCAGTTCGACACCCCCATGATGGCCCCACCCTAGGCGAAAGTCTAGTTTGCCTAGTGAGTGGGCCGGCCCTGGCTACTGGACTCTTGCTCCCTTCCACTAATAAAGACTGCAAGCACTGTTCCCTCTAAGCTGAGTTAGTGTGAGTTAGCTCACATTTTTTTAGCCTCTGGCTCACACATTTTTGTCTTAGCTCAGGAAGGATGGCTCCAGAGCAAACTAATTTATGCAGTAGCCAAATTGCTCACTCACAACTTTAATGCCAGCAGCTCACAAAGTAGAATTTTTGCTCACAAGACTCCACAGCTTAGAGGGAGCATTGATCACAAGCTGTCCCCTCCCCATCTGTTAGAACTGGAAAGGGGGATCTCTCTCTCTTCTGCTTTCTCTGGCTCTTTCCGTCCCCTTCATTTTCCTCTCCTCCCAAAGGAGGAGGTGGAGGAGCCCTCAGCCAACCAAGAGAAGGGAGGCTTGGCTTTCTTATCTCCTCTGAGAAACAGAAAGCAGGAGAGGAGGGAGCTGGGAAAAAACAAGCTGCAATGCAGGAACAAGGAAGCAGGAACAGGAAGTAGACAAGAGCCAGTTGCTTGTGGGGCAAATAGGAGCTCTGCAGGAGCTGGTCTGGCCCACGGGCTGCATGTTTGACCCCCCTGGTCTAGACATTGGAATTTGAGTTACTGTGTCAAAATACCATTTCCAAACAGGCTAGAGTAGATAAATTAGAACTCAGGAGTGGGCAAGTTAGCTTCCCCCCCTCCACTCCCTCCTCAGGATCGAAGGCCCTTTTGGCATGCACTCCTCACCCCCGACTTTACCAGATATTGAGTTGGTTCACCTTTACTTTGAATGATGTGTTTGCATTCTGCATTCAGGGAATGAGTAATACACATTTGTCAAAAAGTATCATGGTTTGTATGTGTTGATCCCTGTCAACTGACGTGCACATTTTTGTGCAATTGTAGATTCTCCAGAATACATATGACAACTCTTATTTATGTATTGTTAGTGCCCTTTTTGGTTTTGTTATATACAATACCAAGTTAGCAATTGGCATCAAAGGATTCACCATCACAAGCATTACACAATATACATTTTTTAAAAAAATGTTTTGGTTGGGGGCTCTCTCTTTCTTTCTCCCTGAAGGACACAGGTGCCTCTTGCCATGGGCTCCATGTAGCACTACTCTCTCTATTCAGCCTGCATGGCGTTCTACCCTAGATGCAGAGAAGGCCTAGAGATTGTGGCCTGCAACATACCCCCTCCTTTCTGTTGGTTTGCTTGTTGACAACTGGCCTGATGAAGAGTTCAGAACTCAAAAGCTTGCATACTATCTGGTGTCATTTTGGTTGGTCCTGTCGTCTGGTCCTCATCTGGTACCTCCTGCCTCCCACAGACAGGATAAATGGTCTGCAAAGACCTGGATTCTACAGAGATGTTCTAGGCCCTGAATGTTAAGCTTTTATGTTTGGGTTTTTTTTAAGTCCCTAGCTCATAGGTTAAAGGTAGTGGAAGTAGAGAGTGCCGTCAAGTTGTGTCAAATTTAGGGCCTCGTTCTCTGTTCTGCCTTCATTGCTTATAATCATTTTGTATTTGGGCTGTGGGGAGGGCAGTGGGTGAGTGAGTGGATGCGTGCGTGGGACCCTACTTCGCTTAGTCGCTTCGTAACTGTTTTCCTAAGAGGCCTCCCAACTGGGAAGAGTGCAAATAACCTTGGAAGCCTGTCTCTGCTAGCTGGCCTGTCATAGACTGTAGGTTCGCAGCAGGGGGGGGAGCGCTTTAGATTTGGGCAGGCTGTATGAATGGCTTGATTGGACGGGTCGTGGGAGAGGGCTGTTTGAATTATGTATACTAATACTAGGACTGGTGTCAAACCAGTCAGTTCTGACACAGATGGTCTCTACTTGACACAGCTACCTATCTCAATAAACAAATTACTAACAGAAGAGTGTTGTTGTGAGTTTGTGCAAGAGTCTGATAAGCTGCAGACTCCTTATGGTGACTCAAGAGAGTTTTCGAGGCAAGAGATGAACAGAGATAGTTTGCCATTGCCTGCCTCTGCATAGCCGCTTCCTTGAAGGTCTCCCATCTAATGGCTAAGCAGGGCTGACTCCGCTTATGCTTCTGAGGTTTGAGGAGATTGGGCTTGACTGGGCCGTCCAGGTCTGGGCTGGGGAATGGTAGTACTATAGAATGACTATGTAAGAAAACACATGTACCTTCATTTCGATTAATTAAACAATTAATTAAATAAATATTTTTCATTTTTAAAAGATTGCGGCACATGTTAAGGTTTCTGGTGTTTTCCACTAACTTATTGTTCCCATGTTATACGTTTTGGCCTCCCACTGCACCATTCCTAGCTATGGGCCTCTTCTTTGGCATGTACTTTTAAGAGATCTTTCTCCAAGAATCCTGCATGTTCTTGTGAAAGCATAATTAAATGAACTTGAGAGGAGAGTGCACAGGGTTACCACAAAGAAAGGAAGGAATATACTTCATATTAAACTGACTGCCCTTTTTCAGTGGCTGATTCATTGTCCCATACCTTTTTCTACTGTCCAAAGTATGCAACAGCCAGAGAGAGATTGCGTAGAAAACGGCTACTTAAGTATTAGAACATTCCTTTTTTTAAAAGAAATAATTATTTAAATATATATATATATATATATATATACACATACATACAAACACACACACATGTAAAAAAAAACTAGAGACATCAAGTACACACCCCACTCCCCATATAGAAGAACAACCTACAGTATACACATAACAACAAAGAAATGCAAAAAAAGGGAAAAAAGAAAAGTAAAAAACAAGCAAATTAAGGCATTAAATCAACATTCAGCATAAATACAAAGAGAAGGAATTCTTTCCCCTTCTTTTTTCTTTTCCTATAAACATGCATAATTAATGTATAGTTACAACATGATTAAAGTATAGAGAGAGGCTGATTTAACTTTATCCCATAATCTGAGAAAGGGCTTAAACATACTTTGGGTATTGTTCTGAGTTGTGTATAAAATAAAATCATGCCACGTTTCAAAAAAGTCTACCGTTCTGGCATGGGATTTGATTATTCTAATCTGATTTGTTAACTTTTCAGCGACTGCAGTCTGCCATAACTCAGAATACCATGAGTGCCATGAGTGTAGATCAGGGTTACTTCTGAGCAGCCTCTGCAAAAACTGTATTAGCAGATAGGGCAAATTTTTGTTTTACTGTGATTTTTAATTCTTAAAATTGGTTTTATCGTGTATGGTCTGTGGGCTGTTAAACTCAAATACTGACCTGAGCTACTTCATAGTAAGTGTGCACAAGAATCCCAGGACACAGATAACATACCCTCTTCTGTAACATGTAATCAAAATACTCCCAGAAAGATAATTGAAGATACAATTTTAAATAAAATCTATTACATAATTTATTAAAGTCCTTGTTCCATTTTGAATGTAACTGTTTTTTTACCATTACAATTTAAATTATTTCACAACTTTTTAAAAAAAATATGTTCAGTTCTGTTTTACCCCACTCATAGAGCTCGGGACAGATGACTTTTACTGCCCAGACCGGAACAATGGTGGTGGTGGGGGGGAGTACATAACTGAAGGCTTCCTTGATTTTTATGACATGAGATACCAGTAATGCTTGTCATATCACCCCTCCCCCCACCCCGTTTTTGCTATTAATTCTGAAATGTTCTCTCAGCAAATTAATGGAATTGTGTCTATCTAGAAAACAACTACATACATCATTCAACAGGTTGAGTACAGACTTGCAACAGCCCGTGCCAGTGGATATTCCCTGCTTTCCCTACCTCAGTACAGCTCCTGTACCCTGATGCATTTTGTTTACAAAAGTCCCATAAATATCAGTTGAGTTGGATTGTATGTGTGTGTGTGGGGGGGTTTGCTGGGGAGAGCAGGAAGCTCCACTTGCGCAGTTATCTTCCACTTCATCTCATGTACATTTGGCTCAGACCCAAAGTCATTGGAACAACCCTTGTGGCACGTCAAGTAATCAGAAGGCGCATGCTATGGCTCAGTCATCTGTCCTCTCATTCTGAAAGATTCTGAATTATATCCCCACACTGTGTCGATGCCCTCTCCGACACTATGACTTGGCTTCCAATGGGGGAAAGGAAAATGACATGCAATGACTTTGGCTCCTGGCTGGAGTTCTTCTCCAAGCTTGTCTTCAAGTTGAAGCATCTGAGAAGAAATGAAAAGCGCTTTTGGTGGTGTGGAGGACATGGCATGCAGTGACGGAATACAGATGAGAAGGTCTGAATGTGTTAAGCTGTCTAAAGGGCTCAGCAGAGAAGATCCAGAGACTGCAAAATCATTAGGAAATGAGTCTGGAAATGCTGGAATAGAACATAATCGAACGTGGATGATAGCCCTTCAAAGAATTTGAAGAATTGCAAACAAAAAGGGACGTAGAAGAATTAAAATAATTGATTTGCTGAACATCAAAAGGAGAAACATGCTGGGTGTACAGAAAGAGACGTACAAAAGAAAATAGGGGGGATGACCTCAGATAAAAGATCAGCAGGGGAAGCAACAAGAACTCAGACAGAATAAGTCAGGCTTCTTCCTTTCCCAGACATACAGACCTTGTCCTCCTTGAAGATGCTTCAACAGCATATGGAAATGTTGCCCTTTTCCTGAGTCTCTAACCTTCCATTTCTCTTTCTCCTCTGCTACCGTGTCCCCTGCATTTTTCTTTATTATGATCCTGTGAGTTTGTTCTTTCTGAGCCAATTTGGTGTAGTGGTTAAGTGCACAGACTCTAATCTGGGAGAACCCAGTTTGATTCCCCACTCCTCCACTTGCAGCTGCTGGATGACCTCGGGCAAGCCATCGTTCTGTCAGGTGTTCTTGAAAAAAGAGCACTTGCTGTCAGAGCTCTCTCAGTCCCACCTACCTCCCAGGGTGTCTGTTGTGGGGAGGGGAAGGGAAAGGAGTTTGTTAGTCGCTCTGAGACTCCGAGTGAAGGGCAGGGTATAAATCTAATCTCCTCCTCCTCCTCTTCTTCTTCTGACTTCAACACTGGACAGCACTTAATACTGAGCACTTTATACATATTATTTTATAGTACTATTTATATATATTATAGTTACTATCAGGGCTCTTTTTATAGCAGGAACTCCTTTGCATATTAGGTGACACACGCCTAATGTAGCCAATCCCTCAGGAGCTTACAGTAGCCCTGTAAGAAGAGTTCTGTAAGCTCTGGGAGGATTGGCTACATTAGGGGTGTGTCGCCTAATATGCAAAGGAGTTCCTGCTATAAAAAGAGCCCTATATTACTAGGGTTCCCAATGTGGCACTCATGGGTGCCACGGCACCCTCAGACACCTTTCCTGGCACCACTGAGTGTTTTTAGAAAGTGGGTGTGGCCGTGTGGGGCTCTTGCCCAGCAGGGCTCATTGGCCATGGGTGATCTGACTGGTTGTACAGATTAAAATGATGCTGTTTCAATGGGAGCTGCTGCTACAGTGTTAGTTTTGTTTTCTTTTAGTCCTCTTTCCCAGTATATTTTAAAGTTATCTCTCTTTTCCCCCTGCGTGTGGGTTTCCTGTGTGTGGCTCCACCTCAGCTCCACTTTCTGCGGCAGCCATTTTGTGTCCTGTGTCAGAATTCCAAAGGTGCTCACAGGCTCAAAAAAGTTGAAAAATGGTTTCCGGTCATAAGTTGCATGGCACAGAATGGAATTATTCCTGATTATTTAGTTTCATCTGAAGAGTTTATTCTATAAACCCCAGATTTAGCGTATGTTTTAATTTTGATCAATAAATATTAGCTAGTTGAACTCAGATTCTTACATTTATACAAGATGGTTGCTAACCCAACTGTATTATTAGAAAACATGTTAAGGGTTTTAATTAGTTAAGTTTTAGACAGATATACTGAATAGAATATCAAGAATATTATTAATGTTAAATAGTTTGTATTGTTTGGGATTCTCTGTATCAATTGTTTTATACTTATTTAATAAAAATTATTATTTTTTTTTTAAGTTGGGGACCCTGGTATAATACATAATACTATGTAGTATATAATATACTAATATTATAATATATAGTATTACATCTGTTCCCCCAAAGAAAAAAAAGTGATACTTATGTCCTCAGCCTTTAACCATTCCATCCAATATTTTGGACTGCATCCTTTTCAAGAGGAAGATGCCAACAGTGGATTCCTTGTGATGGAAATAAGATATAAATGGTAAACAGTGTGGTCAGGTGAATTTGTGGTTAGGCTAAAGCAATGGTCTTCATGTTTTTCAGGCTAGAAAAGCTGCCCTAGCAGCAAGGTTTAAACGGGGAGGTGAGGAACCGTGAGCTGGCCAGGCCAATGGGCAGTGGCTAACCTCTGGAGTAGGCAATGAAAAGGAAACAGGCCGTTCAGTGCAAGCCTCACAGTTCTGGTTGCCTGTCATGACCCCGGGGGTCACCACCTTCCGCCGCCACCACTCTGGACTTCGGGTCCCTTAAGAAGGCCCAGAGTATGCTCCCAAGCCCATCCAAAATGTCCCTTTTTAAGCTGAGAAATATATAGGCATGATGACCAGGCAGAGAACATTAAACAAATAGTTTATTAACACAGTATTGGGGCAAGGAAAGCAAGACAAGGTGCTTTAAAAGATATAACAGAGTTCAAAGGCAAAAATAAACAAATCTAATGTGACTACCTAGTTCACTTAACTGATTACTACTTAAGGCCTACAGCCTTCTTACCAGGCCTGTCCCTGTACTCACTCTGTCCCAAGTGAGGGAACTGTCTCCCACCAGACCAGCCTGTCCCCTCAGTTTAACTCTATGTGACAAGACCACAGGAGAGACAGAAAGAACCCAGATTCAAAGTTCAGAAAGCTTAAGTCAGAATTGCCTCAGAATCGCCCTGAACTCCCATTGGCTATAACTGTCACTAAGCATTGTGGAGGTTGTAGGCTGTCTGCTTTCCACTCCCACACAGGTCTCTAAAGGCCTAGCCCTGCACAAATCATGACATTGCCTCATCTCTGACAATGGGGAGAAGAGATGCCCCCCCCCCCGAGTATGCAGCCCCTAGCCCTGGGGTCCTCACATTTGCCCCATTATACCATATCAAGTAATTACAAAGTCTTTTAGCAAATTCTCCATATCTAGACAACTGACAGGAGAAAATCTGAAACTTACCATTTGAGGTACTCCAAAAATTACCACATTTGTATATTGGGAGAAACTGACCTATTAAAAAAAAGAAGAACAGCTGTTAGTATTCACCCTCTAAATGCGTGGGTTTGCCTAACCTGTACATACACACTTGTAGTTAAAATGAAAACCTATCATCTACATTCTGTAGGGTTTGGCAGATGTTAAATGTAAATGCAGGGCAAGCTTTCACCCTGCCCATCCCTGACAGTCGCAATGGCCTGCACCTGGGGTCTTTGCTCACTGATCCAGAATTGGAGCTCGTGATTCTCTGCTTGCAGCTGTGCCCTCAAGATCGAGGAAAGAGGCTTAGCTAGACAGAACATAGCTGCCACAGCCAAGTCATGAGTTAATAAGGAATCCAGTGGCATCCTTGAAAGGGTGAAAGGGTTGTTTAGCAAAGGCAAATGTGGAAGGATTTATCAACTGAGGATATATGTGGAGCTCTGCACTGGTCAAACCAGAAACAAACTCTATGGAGAGCTGTACAGTCTAAATAAGACAGACACAACAGGGTGAGGGATGGGTGAGTGGAAGGGAATGTGTTGCTTTGCCTCCAGCTTAAACAACTCCATTGGGCTTTTACAAATATCACTGAAATATTAAGCACATAAAGACCTTTATCTATAATAGACAACAGATTTTTAGTTACTATACTGAATCTGTGGGACTTTTGGAGATCTAAACTTGCTCCACCAATTTCACCACTCTCTACCTTCTTGGGGCAAATATGGTTTGAACCTGGGTGATGGCCAGCCTTTTCACAAATCTGGAGAACTTCAAATCTTACCCGTTTTCTGGACATAACATCAGAAGGCACTATTTGTGATCAGATATGTCTCCATTTGAAGCTAGGGAAACTTATCCCATGGTTTCATTATTTACAACTCAAACACCCTATTGACAATTCAGGAATTAGAGACAGTTTATTGAGAAACTTAACAAGTTTTGAAAAGTTACTCAAATTTAACACTACAACTAGTAAAGGTCTGATTTTAATTTTATATAATTTCTTACTAGATATGAGTGGACACTCTTTACCCTCATACGCTGACCTGAATTGTAACCTATCTACTATACATTGGTCTAAAATTTGGAACTCAACCCCTTTTAAGTCAAAATTGTTGAACCTACAGATTCAGACTTTTAAGTTAATTTCTCGTTGGTATCTAACTCCCCGTCAATCACATCACATTAACCCAATTTATCAATCTTTATGTGGACATAATTGGTGGACTTGCAAACACATTAAAATCTTTTGGCGATTGGTTCATCAAAATATTCATAGGATAACAGGTTATTTGATTCCTTTCACCCCAGAGGTTATGCTCGTAAATTTATGGCAACATTCATCTCTTCTAATAGTTAGATGCAATCTGATTGCTATGCTATGTGTAGCTGCGAAATGTTGCTTGGAAAAACTCTAAAACTCCATCTATATTTACTTGGTATCATCATGTTTGGGATATGTACATAATGGAAAAGATTTTAGATCATTTGTCCACAAACAATAACAACAACTCTGAAATGTCTGTCTTTATTCAAACTTGGTTCCCAGTAATTGAGTTTATCTCTGCCAATGATCGTTACTAAATAGATCATATCCAATTGATATATTGATATTATATATTTATATTATATTCCCTTCTCTGTTAGTTTTTGTTCTTGCTAAGAGAGTACGCTGGTTGTATATTTGCTTTAAAAATTTATATATTTTTTCTTAATTTGATCTACAAACTATAGTTTGACCTACAAACTATAGAAGGCCAACGCTATGCTGGGGATTATTAGGAAGGGAATTGATAACAAATCAGCCAGTATCATCATGCCCCTGTATAAATCATTGGTGCGACCTCATTTGGAATACTGTGTACAGTTCTGGTCACCACATCTCAAAAGGATATTAGAGCATTGGAAAAAGTGCAGAGAAGGGCAACTAGAATGATAAAAGGGTTGGAACACCTTCCCTATGAAGAAAGGTTAAAATGCTTGGGGCTCTTTAGCTTGGAGAAACGACGGCTGAGAGGTGACATGATCGAGGTTTATAAGATTATGAATGGGATTGAGCAGGTTGAGAAAGAAGTACTTTTCTCCCTTTCTCACAATACAAGAACTCATGGGCACTCTATGAAATTGCTGAGCAGTCGGGTTAGAACAGATAAAAGGAAATACTTCTTCACCCAAAGAGTGATTAACATATGGAATTCACTGCCACAGGTCGTGGCAGCTGCAAGCATGGACAGTTTCAAGAGGAAATTAGATAAACATATGGAGCAGAAGTCCACCAGTGGCTATTAGCCACAGGGTATAGATAGGAACTCTCAATCTGGGGCAGGTGATGCACTCTGTTCTTGGTGCTGGAGGGGGCAGCAGTGGGAGGGCTTCTGGTGCCCTGGCCCCACTGCTGGACCTCCTGATGGCACCTGGTATATTTTGGCCGCTGTGTGACAGAGTGTTGGACTAGATGGGCCATTGGCCTGATTCAACATTGGCTTCTCTTATGTTCTTATGTAGTTTTTAGTAATACTGATGCTACTAACCTATGTCATCTCATGAAAGTATAGTAGTTTTAAATATGTTTTTGGAATCTGTATATTTGCAAAGTTGGCTTGGCTTACTTTTTTCTATCCTTTCTATCCTTAACCTTGAACATTCCAAATGTTTCTGATATTACTTTCTATATTGATATTATGTATTTTATGTACTTTTATGTAACTCTGTAATTTAATTCCCTAAAAATAAAAATAATTACAAAAAAAATTAAGCACATGTCCAGTGCTGCACTATTTTTGTCAACCTCTTTTTATTCGTATCGCTGCAAATGCTGTTCAGAGACAACATACCTTCCATAAGTCCGAAATGTAAAATTTAGCATTATGATGCACCCCTGCTTTCCAAGCATGGTACCGGGAATACCACACTAACCAGGGATTCAGTTCATATCCAACAGCTTTGAAACCAACTTTTGCAGCTGCAATTACCTGTAAAAGAAGAAACTGATTTTCCCTTGATCAGCAGACACGGGTTCACTGCAACACTCCCTATCTGAGGGCTGTGCTTAGTGACATGGCCAATATCCCTGTCTGAGGGCTATGCTTAGAATATGGCCAATGTCTTTATGCCTTAGTAAAGGTGCTTTAGTTTGTAGCCTTAAAAAGAATGCTTTGTCATTTGCTCAAGCCATGGTCAATTTGAGACATAAAACCTCCGTTTTGTAGAGACTCACATTGATTTGGTTTATTGGGTCGGCCAGATTGTTCACCAGTAGCACATGAGTCCCTGGAGGACAGACTTTTACCTTATCAAAAGAGGCTGTTGTTTAGATCCTCTTGCAAAAAGGGCAGCTGAGTTGGGGAGGGGCTACGGCTCAGTGGAAGAACATCTGCTTTGCGTATGGCAGAAGGTGGTAATCACAATGATTATGTCAGGTGGGCCAGTGTTGTGTCTTACAACTCCCGGATTACAGGTAAGAGGAGGAGCTTGAAACCGAAAGGGAGGTGTAGCTCAGTGAAAGAGCCTCTGCTTTGCATGCAGAAGGTCCCAGGTTTAATCTCTGGCATCTCCAGTTGAAAGGACCAGGCAACAGATGATGTGTAAAACCTCAGCCTGAGAACCTAGAGCACCACAGCCAGTCTGAATGGACAATATTGACCTTGATGGACCAAAGGACTGATTCAGTATGAGGCTGCTTTATGTGTTTACTAGGAATAAGGCCCGTTGTGGAAATAAATACAACGGGCTCTAGAAAGAGGCTCTGGGAGAGTGCCCCGGCTTTGGGCACTCAGTGACAATTTGCTGTGGCAATCTCAGCAGGGTATAATGACAGAGTCCACCATTTTCTCCAGAGGAACTGATCTTTGCTACCTGAAGAGCAGTAGTAATTTTGAGTGATCTCCAGCCCACCCCCAAGATTGGTAACAGTGGTTCCCCAGGAGAGAGTGGCTGGTTTGGAGGGTGGAGTCTATGGCATTGTACCTGTCTGAGGTCCCACCCCTCCTCAACACTCACCCTCTCAAGGTTCTACCCCTCAAATCTCCAGGAATTTCCCAACCTGGAGTTGACAACCCTATCTCCCTCCCAGCCAACCATCAACCTACCTTTAGTTTTCCATCTCCTCCCCCCTCCCTCCTAGAGAGCAGTTGTAATTTTGAGTGATCTCCAGCCCCCACCTGGAGATTGGCAACAATGGTTCCCCATCAGGGAATGGCTGGATTGGAGGATGGAGTCTATGGCATCATACCTGTCTGAGGTGCCACCCCTCAAACCTCACCCTCTCCAGGCTCCATCCCTCAAATCTCCAGGAATTGCCCACCTGGAGTTGGCAACCTGATCAGGACTGGGCCCAATGAGTTTTTCCCCAAAGGCCAACATAGGTGTGGAAAGGGCCTTTTACTGACAGAGGAGAAAGTACAGGTGCCAACTCTGATTAGGGAAATACCTGGAGATTTGGGGGCGTGGATCCTGTGGAGGGCAGCATTTGGGGTGTGTGTGGAAGGACTCAGCAGGGTATATTGCCATAGAGTCTACCCTCCACAGCAACCATTTTCTCCCGGGGAACTGATCCCTGTCATCTGGAGGTAACAGTGGGAGATCTCCAGGTCACACCTGGAGGTTGGCAACCCTAGGGGAAAGTCAGCCGCACAGCGGGGAGTTGAAGAAAATGGTCTGATGGTCACTGGCCCACCTCGTTAGCCAGCCATGCTGAAGCTAAGCAGGAGAAAGAGCCTTTTTCCATTTATTCTGACAGGAAAGTGGCCGTTGGGGAGGGGGTTATGGGTGGGGGGTTAAGCTGAAAGTCCTTTGTTTTCTTACTCACAGAACCAAGCTTGGCTGCCTACCAACAGCCACTGAGGGGACAGTCCCTCACAGGAGTCAAGGGAACTGTCTTCCTCAGGAGAGAGAGCTGTCTGCTAGGGGGAAATACCTGGGGAAAAGGAGCAGACCCAGCACCCGGCCAATGGCACGCGAGTACTCTTGAGTGGCGGCTGATGGGCCAATGGCTGAGGGAGGGCATTTTACAGCCAATGGGAGCACATGGAATCTTGTGAAACCAAAAGATAAATATATTATAAGGAGAGATAAGCAAGTTCCAGCCTGAAAAACCAGCAGGCAACTACACCGGAGGATGCAGCCGCACCTTTGCCCACTCCTCCCATTTCCCACATCCTCCCATTGGGGCTGAATCAGAAGGCGAGATAGCCTCAGTTTCCCCCCTCAGGTTTCTGCCTGGTCCAGCTGTCCTCCTTCACCTGCTGTATGGTACATCCAAGCAGTGATGGCCCCAGGTTTTTTTGCCCATTAGGCGAGGATACATTCTGGTGCCCCCCTGTGTGGGACGGGGGCGGGCGCTGGAGCTGCAGCAGAGGGCACGGCCTGTCGTAGCCACTGTAGTGGTGGCAGGGGCCGCAGCCCATCAGCACACACTGCAGCAACAGCAGCTCTTGAGTGTCGCTCGCGGCCTACTCATTGGTGTCAGGTTCTTCAGTCAGTCATGTAACACAGGGCTTCTTGCAGAAGACAGTGTTTAATGAAACAGTCCCAAAAGACATGTGTACATACTCTGTGTCAGTGATGACCAGATACAGCAAAGCATACTAGGTTATACTACATTCAAACAACCCCCCCAACAGCAGAAGCCAATGGTTACATTTCACACGCGCGGCAGGCTTAGGCGGGCAAGCTTAGCAAAACAGCCTAGGAACAGTTAGAGTTCCCAGCGATGGGCTCACACAGCTGGAGAGCCAAGGTCAGAGACCTGATAAGAGGATGAGAATGAAACTACAGTTCGGGGGGGGGGAAGAGGCAGCCACCTTCCTCCCACATTCCAACAACATGACAAGGTTACCTGACAGTTGGGCGGCCTCACGGCACCCTTTCCCCCCTCCTCTTCAACATGCGTGTGCATCCTGCATATGCGCGAGCATATGGGGGGATCAGGTGGGGGGATCAGGTGGTAGTTTCCAGCGCCCTATGGTACCAAGTCCTGACAGCCCTTCACAAAGCGCATCCTGGGATCATGCGCATGAAGGCCCTGATGAGGAGCTATGTGTGGTGGCCGGGGATCGACAGAGGTGGAGGATTGGGTGAAGCGCTGTCAAACGTGCCAAGCCGTCTGGCCTAATCTGCCAAGTGCGCCCACCCAGGCCTGGGAGTCGACCCGGATGCCATGGTCAAGACTCCACATCAATTTCACTGGGCTGTTCCACAGGCTGCTGTTCCTAGTCATGGTTGACTCCTACGCCAAATGGCTGGAGATCAGCCCCGTCTCCGCCACCTCCTCCAAGTAGGGTCGCATAATCTGCACCACCGGTCCTGTGTTATACGAGATCTCCACCAAAGACGGCCAAGTCCTGCGGCGACACTTGGACCAGCTGCGATGGTGCACGCTCCTGGCAGAGGAGACCATCCCTGCTCCTGGAACCGAGGACGTGGACCTGCCTAACAGCCACTGCCATGAAACGACAGGAAGCGGTCTGCGGAAGACGGCTCCCGTTCCCGAGACACGCCAGGACCACGGGCCGCCTGCCTCAGCCCCAGTGCAGAACGAGGTCGTGCCACTGCCGCAGCCAAGCATACCGGAGAACCAGCCAGCCAGGGCTCCTGACACCCCAGCCCCGGCTCCGAGGTGTTCCCTACGGGAGCATTGGCCCCCAGCTTATCGTAAGGACTATGTTACCTAGGGTGGGCTCGAAGTACGAGGGGAGGGGTGTTATGTCCGCAGACCGCCACTAGGGCACAGTGGTCTGCACACGGAGCTTGACTCCGAGAGAACAATGGGAACTAGGATCCTGAGACTCCTAGTAAGCACCTATGGGAACCGTGGCAGGAAATTCAAACCTGCCAATGGGACCTGTGGGTGGCACCCGGGGATTGTATATAGTTGGTCGTTTGACCCGCTGGAGCATGCTTGTGTTGTGTCCAGTAAAGGTGTGAGCTGCTAAGCACTCAGTGTCTGTTCTCCTTATGCGCTGAACCCACTACACAACATCCCGGCTTTTAATTAATGAGTGTTACCTTTTTCAGTTGTTCCCTGGCCTTCCTTCAACTTGGGACTGTTTTATGTGTATTTTTAGGCAGTCTGATGTTTGCTTTATGTATTTTTATTATGTCCCTACCTTGTTTACACTGCAGGTAATTTATGATGTTATGGTACGTGTCTGCTTGTGAGTTGCAAGCATTCATAAATTTATTTATTTATTTATTATTTTCAATTTATATACCGCCTTGCCAGGCTTGGCAATTCTAAACCAGCCCTCAAACACCTTCAAGCGTGGTGCCAAACGTGCCAACATCCCTTTGCTTGGTTCCAACCCTCCCCCCACATTTGGCTTTAAACTTACAATGCGTCCATCCCCGCTGCCTATGTCCACCAAGGATCCACTCCGGCCCTTCAGCACACTCAAGACATTGTCAATTTGCTTTGGAGTAGCAGGCACAAACGGCAGGCAATGCTTCCTCAGGGCTGGAGTAATGAATGGGGCAGCAATCGAATACAGCACCACTAGTGAGCCCCCGAGAATGCCAGTGGCCAACAAGCCCCAGTTCCTGGGCCGAGAACCTTCATCACAGGCAGTCCAAACATCTTGGCCTGGGCTTTCTCCAGGAAGTATTTTGGACATAACAAATGTACCTGGAAAACAGAAACCATTTATGAAACACAAGGGGCACCACCCAGTCGCACATGAGCCTTATTCATTTACTGCCAAAGTGGCTTACCTCATTCTCCCCTCCTCCCTTTTATCCTCACAACGAGGTCAGTCTGAGAGAGGGTGACTGGCCCAGGGTCACCTGGCAAGCCTCCATGACAGAGGATTGATTCAAACCTGGGTCTCCCAGGGAGGAGTCAGACACTCTAACCACTACGCCATGTGAGACCAGACCATATGCACGAGACACAATGATGTGTCTCTGCCAGTGGCTTCTTTTTACCTTACTTATTCCTCTCAAAACTGCACCTTCCCAGAAACTCTCCTGTCCATGGATCTTTACCCCATGAGAAGAAATGCAGCTTGGTGAAAGTGATTCTTAGTAAACGAAAAGGCTGACTGGGAACCCTCCCCCATCCCCACCCCGACAGAGCAGGCTATTTTGGGGCAGGAATGCACAGGAACGGAGTTCCGGCTGGCTCCCGAGTTGGCCACGCCCAGCAGGAACTCATTAGCATAACAGGCCACACCCACCAGCAGAAACTCATTAGGACTGGCTACATTAGGGGTGTGTGGCCTAACATGCAAAGGAGTTCCTGCTACCAAAAAAATCCCCAGGTTTTGATAACAAACAAGGTAAAAAGAATAAGAAGCAAAAGGTGGGTGTGGTTGGATGACCACACTTCTGGTAACATGGGGTGTGTGACCTAATATGCTAATGAGCTGTGCTGCCAGGGTGTGGCCTAATATGCTAATGAGTTCCTGCTGTTGGGTGTGGTCTAGTATGCTAATGAGTTCCTGCTGGGCTTTTTCTACAAAAAAAGCCCTGCTGACAGATACTCCGGATCGGATTTGAAGCCCACCCCCATGGGCTTGGGGAAGGAAGGAGATTTTTCTGTCAGAGGCCTCCTGCATTGTGTCTAGTCTAATTCATTTGTTTGAAGAAGAAGAGATTGGATATACACCCTGCCCTTCACTCGGAGTCTCAGAGCGGCTTACAAACGCCTTTCCCTTCCCCTCCCCACAAAAGACAACCTGTGAGGTAGGAGGGGCTGAGAGAGCTCTTTTCAGAGAGAACAGCTCTGAAAGAACTATGGCTTGCCCAAGGTCGCACCAGCAGCTGCAAGTGGAGGAGTGGGGAATCAAACCCGGTTCTCCCAGATTAGAGCCCGCGCACTTAACCACTACACCAAACTGGCTCTTTTAATACATTTATATGCTGCTTTGCTTCCCATGGGACATCCAATGCAGCTTACAGCAGAGTTCTCCTCGCCTCCATTTTATCCTCACAACAACATCCTTGTGAGGTAGGTTTGGCTGAGAGACCGTGACCGGCTCAAGGTCGTCTGTGACCCAGGAGGGATTCAAGGGCAGCACAAGGCCGGCTCTTCAAGTCCTCCTGACTACAGTTGGGGAATTAAGCAAATGCTTCTATCAGGGGGACTTAATCATGCCTAACTGTGGCTTGGCATGGATCAAAAAATTTTTTTTTTTTTTGGTAAATACAGTTTATTATTGGATATATCACACGTTCATACAATTTAAACCTAACTACATATCCATTTTTCTTATTTCCCTTCTCCCCCCCCCAAACAAGGCTTCCCGCACTGCTCCAACCCCATTAATATCTCTCTTATTCTGTTACAATTACTTCTAAACTTATTTTCTCTTACAAACGGTAACAATTCAAAAGTCTAATTCTCTTTCATTTTCTTCTTAATAACTATCAAAGCAAATCAAACCACGTTTAATGTCCCAATTTTTCAACAAGTATTTTTGAAAGTCTTTCCAGTCTTCAAAGAAAGTTTCATCTTCTTCGTTGTTCAACTTTCTTGTTAATTTGTCCATTTCTGCCAAAAACAACGTCTTTTTAATCCATTCCCATGTTTCAGGTACTTTATCTTGTTTCCAACATTGAGCAAAAATCAGTCTAGCTGCTGTAATCAAGTACCATAGTAGTGTTCTCTTGGCTACATTTATTTCTTCCATTTTAAGACCTAACAATAACATCTGTGGGTCTTTCTTAAAAGTACATTTCAAAATTTTTTGTATCTCATTGTGGATCTCAGTCCAATACTTTACTGCTTTATCACATGTCCACCACATATGGTAAAAAGACCCTTCATGTTTCTTGCATTTCCAACATTTGTTGGACATACTTTCATTTATAATAGCAATTTTTTTAGGCGTCATATACCATCTGTACATCATTTTATAACAATTCTCTTTAACATTTACACAAGTTGAAATTTTCATTGACTTTTTCCACAAATATTCCCAGGATGTCATTAATATCTCATTATTAACATTTACAGCCCATTTTATCATTTGCTCTTTTACAGTTTCATCCTCAGTGTACCATTTCAATAAAACCTTGTACAGTTTAGAAATCATTTTTTTACCTTTCTCAAGCCATACAGTTTCAATTTCAATGTTCTTTTCTCTAAAACCATATTCTCTTTTATCGGTCTTAAACAAATCATAAATCTGTCTGTATTTCAACCAATCATATTCAAATTCGACATCAAATCTATCTTGTAACACAAAGTTTTTCCCTTCTAATTTTAAAAGATTTTTGTAAGGTAGCCAATCTAACCCTTGATTTCTTGAATGTGGGTTAATCACTTCAGCTGGTACTATCCAAAGTGGTCTTTCTTCTGAGAAGAATTTTCTATATCTCATCCATGTTTCGAACAGTGATTGTCTTACAAAGTGGTGTTTAAAAAATTTGTCCATTTTTACTTTTCCATACCGTAAATATGCATGCCATCCAAATTTGTTATCATGCCCTTCTAAAGCCAATAACTTCTTATTCTCAAGATTAATCCACTGTTCCAACCATGTTAAACAGACGGCATCATAATACAGTCTTAAATTTGGTAGTTGTAGGCCTCCTCTCTCTCTTGCGTCGCATAAAATTTTCATTTTGATCCTTGGCTTTCTTCCTGCCCATACGAATTTGGATAATTCTTTCTGCCACGAATCCAATACTTTCCTTTGTTTTAGTATTGGAATGGTCTGAAATAAAAACATCAAACGCGGTAAGATATTCATTTTTACAGTTGCGATTCTTCCCATCAATGATAAATTCAAAGTGTCCCATTTCTTCATATCTTGCTGAATCCTGTGCCACACCTTTTCATAATTGTTTTTAAACAAGTCAATATTTTTCATGGTTAATTCAATTCCTAGATATTTAGTCTTTGTAACTACATCACATTGGATTTTCTCTTGAAGTTCTATTTGTCTTTGCTTCGTCATATTTTTACACATCACCTTAGTTTTGTTTTTATTAACGTAAAAACCCGCAACTGAGCCAAATTCTTCAATTTTCTCCATCAGATGTGGTATTTTCTCAATAGGATCCTGAATCATAAACATCACATCATCTGCAAATGCCCTGTATTTGTATACGAATCCTTTCACTGAAAGTCCTTCAATACTATTATCTTTTCTTATTGTTGTCAATAATATTTCCAACATCCAAATAAACAGCAACGGGGACAACGGGCAGCCTTGACGCGTTCCCTTTTGAACTTGGAAAAAACCCGTCCTTTCTTTGTTTATATTCAAAGCCGCTTTTTGTTCTGAATATATTGCCACAATCATGTTTAAAAAGAACTGTCCAATGTCCATTTTTTCAATAACTTGCAGCATAAACTCCCAATTTAAGTTATCAAAAGCTTTTTCCGCATCTAGGAAGAGGAATCCAACTTCTTTTTCTGGATGCTTGTCATAGTATTCAATTGCATCTATCACCACTCTTAAATTGTCTCTGATTTGTCTATTTGGTAAAAATCCAGCTTGTTCTTCCGCTATAGTATCTTTCAGATATTTTTTCAATCTCTCCGAAATTATTTTTGCAAATAATTTGTAATCATTATTTAATAGCGATATTGGTCTATAATTCTTTACTTGAGTCAAATCCAAACCTTCTTTAGGTATCAATGAAATATTTGCTTCTTTCCATGAATCTGGGATCCGTTTAGTCTTTCTTATCTCATTCGACAGAAGTACTAAAATGGGGGTTAGCTCCTCTTTAAATTTCTTGTAGAACTTTGCTGTGAAGCCATCTGGTCCTGGAGCTTTGCCCAACTTTGCATCTTCTATCGCCATTGTCACTTCTTCTTTCGTTACTAAACCATTTAATGATTCCTTAATTTGTTCTCCCAGCTCTGGAACTTCAATAGTCTCCAAATATTTCTTAATTCTCTGTTGATCAATTCCTTTCTTTTTAAATAATTTGGCGTAATATTTGAAGAAAGCTCTTTTTATACCATTCAAATTCATAACATCCTTTCCATCTTCAATAATCTTAGATATAAAATTCCTTTCTTTTCTATTTTTCAATTGCCACGCTAAAAACTTTCCTGGTTTGTTTGCACCCTCAAATGCTTTTTGCTGTAATTTCTTCAGATTCCAATATAATTCTCTGTTTAATAAAACATTCAACTGATCTTGCAGAAAGTGGATCTCTTTAATAATCTTTTTCTTCCCTGGTCTTTTCTTTAATTCCTTTTCTTTTTGTCGAATTTTTTCATAAAGGTCTTTCTGTTGTTGCATCTTTTGCTTTTTGTCCTTGGAGTTCAGAGAGATAAGCATACCTCTCATTACTGCTTTGTACGCATCCCATACAACTTGTATATCCGTACCTTTATTTAAATTCAATTCAAAAAACCTTTTCGTTTCTTTTTTTAAAGTTTCATTGATTAGTTTTTGATCCAATAAGTCCTCATTAATTCTCCAATATAGTTGTTTAGTTTTTTCTTTAGATATCCAGAGTAAGGGATTATGATCAGAATTAGTTTTCGGTAAAATTTGTATTTTATAAGTTTTTTGCGCCATCTCCTCTGACATCCAAATCATGTCAATTCGGGAAAAGGAATTATGTCTATTAGAATAAAACGTGTAATCTTTAGTCTTGGGATTCCACTTCCTCCAAACGTCTTCCAGTTTCTCTTGCTTCATCAATTGAAAGAAATTTTTTGGTAACTTTCCAATTGTCTCTCCACTTGCTTTGGATTTCCTGTCCAATATGTTATTCACTGTACCATTAAAGTCTCCAGCTAGGACTATTTGATCATAATTTAAACAATCCAACTCTTTAGTCAAGTCATTGAAGAAAGTCTCTTTTGCACCATTGGGTGCATATATATTTACGAGCAATGTCTTTTTTCTGTTCATCAATATTTCCACGCCAACATATCTTCCTTCTTTATCTGAGAAGATTTTTTTAGGGTCCAATTCTTTTGAAACATAAATCACTGTTCCTTTTTTCTTATTAGTTGCTGAGGAATGAAATTCTTCTCCCAATTTTTTATTAATCAAGTATTTATTATCTTGTTTTCTAATATGTGTTTCTTGTAAACAAATTATGTTACATTTTTGTTTCTCCAGCCAATGATTCACTAATCTTCTTTTACTTGGTGAATTTAGTCCGTTTACGTTCCAAGATAAAAATTTGTAATCCATAATTGTGTTGAATTAAATATCTTTAAAATCATCAAAATTGTTCTCTTTAAATCTGTATGTCTCCTTCAGATTTAAGAGTAGATCTCACCGAATTGTACACAAATGAAAGTCCATATGAAATCTCCCATCTGAACCTGATGTTCATTTCTTTTAGTCTGTCTGTCAATTTCTTAAATTTCTTTCTGTCTTGTAAGATCGATCTCGGAATTTCTCTCAGAATTATTATTTTTTTTCCATTAATTTCCAACGGTTGTGTGAATTGTTTCTTGAAAACATCTTCCTTCATTTTTGTTGTCATGAATTGAACAATCACATCTCTGGGTAATTGCTTTCTCTTGGCATAAGCTGAGTTTACTCTGTAAATCAAGTCAAAGTCTGGATCCAAATCTCCAACATCTTCCCCTACATAAGTTGTCAATGTATTGATTACTAGAGCTCGTAGATCCTGATCTTCTTCCTCTTCTATCCCTCTCAATCTCAGATGATTCTGAGTAGCTCTATATTCCATCATGGACTCCAGTCTTGTATTTTCTAACAGGGTTTTTTTAACCTTCTGTTCCATTTCTTCAGATTTTGTCACCAGACTTTTGACCTCTTTCTTAACTTCTTCTGTATCTTTTTTAATCCCTGACACTTCTGTTAGTACCAGTTCTTTCAGTTCTTCCATATTTTTTTTCTGTACTTGGACTTGCACTTGTTCTATTTGTTCCAATTGTATTTGCAGCTGTTGTTGCAATTGTTGTTGCAGCTGTGATTCTATTTGTTTTCCAAGATTCTGCACCACTTCGGTCATCCGTTTTTCCATCGCTTCCATAGCCGCTTGCCACTCTTTTTTTCCTTTGCAGTCATTCTTGGACTAGGTGATGAAGCAGCTCTAGGTCTTGACCTCAAATCCGTCTTGGAAGCGACTTCAGTGCTAATCAATCTTTATATTAGCAATCTTCAAGCCAAATCGCCACCTTTATAACTTGTATCAGCGCTTTTTCGGCTTAAAAATAACTTTTTAAAATTTAGTCCTCCTCAAAATGTCGGGCGCAATTTCTCTATGATTTTCCGGCTAGAGTAGGCTCCTTCCAGACTTCCTGTTTATCTGTCCGTCTCTGTAATCCAACTTCCGGTAAAGGTGGTGTCACACAATCAAACGTCCGTCTGTTTCCGGCACAGCAACCTCTAAAACGTCCACTCTAGCCTACTTCCTGTATCATAGAGTCACAGTTAGTTTCGTTTCTGCTACGTAAAGTTTAGACTTGATAGACCACAGGAATGCAAAACAAAGTCACTTTTCAGCCGTTTTCTCTAAAGGAAAGCTTTCGTTTTACTTTTAAATCAAGCGGAATAGTTCATTAAAGGTTTCTACACTTATCCGTACATTTCAATTTCGCGTTCTTCTTTAAACCGGTAAGCGCTTATTCGTTTGTTACCTTGCTTGTAATCTCGGGGTTTCGCGGTGCTTCTTCTGTAATCGATGTTAAACTTGATGTTAAAGAGATCGGTAGATGACGAATTTATGCTGAATTCTCAGCCCAGCTGGTATCTGTAGTGCTGATTTGCAACTGCCCTCTTCACGGAAGGAGATCAAAGTGTAAACAAGCTTCCTCCGAAGCTTATCCACACCGATCTCAACTCCCCTCAGGCTTGGCTGCTTGCTTGCCACCCCCCGCCTGGGGAGTGCTGCGCTGGGCCAGATGAAGCCCAGACTGTCGTCAGATACCGCAGTACACTCTGCACAACTCGTAAAGTGTGTCAATTCGCCATTTTACTCCGACCGGAAGCCGATCAAAATTTTTAATTTATACCAGCAGTTTCATCTTAGGATATTGTTGCTTGAACAAGACTGCTTCAAAGCCTATTAACAAAAATGAATTACAAGAGCAATAGGCTTACACATCATTAAAGTAGTGCAAAATCTACACACACAATCCAGTATGAAAACACACTAAAGCATCAAGGTCTCACAAGGTCTGTGTAAAGAATGACCTTTTAAAAAAAGATTTCTTGGACATAAGACAAGCCCTGCTGTATCTGACCTGTGGTCCCTCTAGTCCAGCATCCTGTCTCACACACTGGCACCCAGTTCCTCTGGAGGGCCAGCAATGGGGCAGAAAGGCTGAGGCCTTCCCCTGATATTTTATTTATTTATTTATTAGATTTATATACCGCCCTCCCCAATGGGCTCAGGTGTACAACAATTAAGTATACAATTAAAACAGTATCAAAATAGCAATTTATGCATAAATCTTAAAATACCATATAATCATAAAAGTTGACTAGTCAGGCCTGGTAGACAATTGGCCTGAAAAAACTGGGCAGAAAAAGTTGGGGCCAGAAAAGCTGGAGGGGGGGAGAGGGGGGACATCCGCTGCCTCAACCAAATGCCTGGCGGAAGAGCTCCATCTTGCAGGCCCTGCGGAACTGCAGAAAGTCCCACAGGGCCCTGATCTCACACGGGAGCTCATTCTACCAGGCAGGGGCCAGGGCTGAAAAGCCCTGGCCCTGAGCCCTGGCCCTGGTCAAGGCTAGCCGGACGTCCCTGGGGCCAGGAACCACCAACAGATGTTGATTTCTGGATCTCAGGACCCCCTGGGGCTCATATCGGGAGAGGCGGTCTTGTAGGTATGCTGGCCCCTGGCCACATAGGATTTTAAAGGTAAGCACCAGCACCTTCAAACAGATCCAGAATTCAATAGGCAGCCAGTGCAGTTCGCACAGCAGTGGGTGGATACGAGCCCGCACAGGCATTGCCGTCAAAACCCTCGCTGCCACATTCTGCACTAGCTGCAACTTCTGGAGCAGAGTCAAGGGCAACCCCACGTAGAGAGAGTTACAATAATCAAGTTTGGAGGTTACCATTGCATGGCTCACTGTAGCGAGGTCCCGGGGAGCAAGATACGGGGCTAACTGTCTGATCTGCCTCAGACAGAAAAAGGCAGACCTGGCAGTGGTGGTGACCTGGGCCACCACAGAGTATCCAGGAACACCCCCAGACTCTTCACACTCGATGAAGGCATCAATGGAGCCCCGTCAAAGTCTGATCCCCTAACCCAGTCCCCTGCGACTCAGGTACAGGACCTCCATCTTAGAGGGATTTAACTCCAGTCGGCTCTATCGTAACCATCCAGCCACGGCCTGTAATGCCTCATCAAGATGTCCTGGTGCTGCGTCTGAGTGGCCATCCATCAGTAGATGGAGCTTGGGTGTCGTCTGCATACTGATGACAACCCAGCCCATATCTCTGGATAATCTGGGCGAGGGAGCGCATATATATATTAAACAGCATGGGGGAGAGGATCGTTCCCTGCAGAACACCGCATACTAGTGAGTGCTGCTGGGATAACTCCCACCCAAGTGCCACCCTCTGTCCCCAACCCCGAAGGAAGGAGGCTAGCCATTGCAAGGCAAACCCCCATATCCCAGCGTCGGCGAGGTGGTGGGTTAACACCTCATGGTCAACCATATAGAACGCTGCTGACAGATCGAGAAGAATCAGCAGCGCCAAACTGCCTCAATCCAGATGTCTCTGGAGATCACCCACCAAGGCAACCAGCACTGTCTCTGTCCCATGGGCGGGGTGAAAGCCAGACTGGAAGGGATCCAGGACCTTAGCCCCATCCAAGAACACCTGAAGCTGTGTTGCCACTGCCCTCTCTACCACCTCACCCAGGAATGGCAGATTAGACACTGGGCAGTAAATTATTAAGGATATTGCCTCCTGGCTCTGGGATTAGTGCCTCTGAATGTGGAGGTTCCCCTCAGTCACCATGGCTAGTAGCCATCAACAGACTTATCCTTCATGAATCTGTCTCATCCCCTTTTAAAGCTGTTTATTCCCATGGCCATCACTACAGCCTCTGGCAGCAGATGCCACATTTTAATCACTCTCTGTGTAAAGTAGTATTTCTTTTTGTCCCTCCTGAACGTACTGCCCATCTGTTTCATTGGATGTCCTTGAGTGCTGGGAGAAAAAATTCCCTCTGTCATAGCTCTGGTTTTCATAGTGTGACACTCATCCATGTTCCATCATTTTTATACTAACTTTTATACATAAATTGGATCCCATTCACAAGGAAAAAGAACTGAACAAACTATATACTAGCTCTGCATGCAAATTTTATTTATTTATATGTTATTTATCATCTACCTTTGTCACATGGACTTAAGGTGGATTACACAGAGTGCGCCAGTAGGACTGACAACATGGGACATTCAACGGTTTTAGAAGTCTGGAACCACCAGTAAGAGCTGAAGTATAGCATAAGCATTCCCATGGCACATTAAGCAGTACAGGAATTACACACACAGGATCCTACTTACAATAAACTCTGCACAGCATTATAGTATATTTACTCCTTGGAATCAGTGTTCCCTCTAAGCTGAGTTAGTGTGAGCTAGCTCAGTTTTTTAGCCCCAGCTCACAGGTTTTTGTCTTCGCTCAGGAAGGAGGGCTCCAGAGCAAACTAATTTATGCAGTAGCCAAATCGCTCGCTCACAGCTTTAATGCCAGTAGCTCACAAAGTAGAATTTCTGCTCATAAAACTCCACAGCTTAGAGGGAACACTGCTTGGAATAATCAGTTTAATCATGTCTTAAAAATTTGGGCACAATTGTGACTGCTCTCATGCCTACTGACTCAGTTGTAAACCAATCTAATGTAACTTGGGAGTAAATGCCATTGAAATCAGTAGGACTTGCTTCTGAGTAAGCACCCTCAGGACTCTGCTGTTGATTTTTCTATGCAATGCAGCATTCATTTAGAAAAGGGTGAAAAGTCAACCCACACGATGCAGAATGGGGAAACGGCTATTTTGAATGACAGCTGGTGGGAGGACAGGTCATATTCTTAGAAACTAGCTTTGTCGGGGATTCCACCCGGCATGGGCCCGGAATCTTAAAGAGAAGCCCCTCAGCGGGTCCCATGCAGAGCTGGAAATGCCTCACTTCGCCTCTTCTCTGCTGACGGAGGTTTCGTTTCATGGAAAGCAGGCTCTTGGCCCCCCAAAGTTCATGCTCCTATCAACCAAGAGACTTTAAGAGACCATTTTGTTTCTGCTGCCACTTGGCAACCCCAGGTGTTCCAAAAGAAAGGTTTGGACACTTGTTTTTACAACACAGCCCAGTTGCGTAGACACGCCAACATTTCCAGGAGGTTGGCCCTACCTTTGAATCTGTCCTGCAGCACAGAACCCTGAGCACAGTGTGATGTTTTAGGCTGGAATGATGCAGGACAGTGATTGCAAGAAGGAGCCGTGAGCCAGGAAGTCCCTCCGCTGACTCCCGCTTCAGCCATTACACCACCGGGGGGGCGGGGGCGGGCGGGGGGGGGAGCGGCACGGTGGACTTAGGCCAGCCACAATGCCCTGCATCCTGCATCCTACTGCCCCACGCAATTGGTATGAAGCCTTATTTTAGTCATTTTTATTTTTTTGTTATTTGTATTCCGCCCATCCCGCGAGTGGGCCCAGGGTGGGTCACACCATTTTCAATAATACAGTAAAGTTTAAAACACAATAAAACATTTCCATTGTAAACATTTAAAATCAGTAGTTATAGCTGCTGGCGAAGACAGCAACATCGGGGAGTCTGACAGATCGACGCCCGCTGCCTCAACCAAAAGAACAGCTCTGTCTTGCAGGTCCTGTGGTACTAAGATCCCGCAGGGCCCTGATCTCGATGGGGAGCATGTTCCACCAGATGGGGGCCAGGGCAGAGAAGGCCCTGGCCCTGGTCGAGGCTAGGCAGACGTCTTTGGGGCCAGGGACCACCAGGAGATGTTGATTACTAGAGCGTAAAGCTCTTCGAGGCATATATGGGAAGAGGCGGTCCCTTAGGCATGCTGGCTTTGAAGGTTATTACCAACACCTTGAAGCGGATCCAGTATTCAACTGGTAACCAGTGCAGCTGGCAAAGCACATGCCAAATGTGAGCCTGCACAGACGTCGATGTCAACAGGCATGCCGCTGCATTTTGTACCAGCTGTGATTTCCGGATCAACCTCAGGGGGTAAGCCCGCATAGAGCGAATTGCAGTAATCAAGCCTGGAGGTGATCATTGCATAGATCACCAGCTAGGTTTTGGAGGGAAAGATGGAAAAATGCAGATCTGGCAACTGAGGCAACTTGGGCCTCCATAGTCAAAGAGGCACCCAATGTTACTCCCAGGGTCCTCACTGTTTGGGATGGCACCAAAGGTGCCCCTTCCAGTATGGGAAGCCTGGTGCCCACATCCATGCCCCTTCAACCCAGGTACAGGACCTCCATCTTTGATGGATTTAACTTCAACTGACTCTGCCGCAACCATCTAGCCACAGCTTCCAAGGCCTCACACAGCTTTTCAGGAGCAGAAGATGAATGGCTGTCCATTAACAGATAGAGCTGGGTGTCATCAGCTTATTGGTAACAACCCAGCCCATAACTCCAGACTAACTGGGTGAGGGGGCGCATATAGATGTTAAACAGCATTGGCGAGAGGATGGCCCCCTGCGGCACTCCACATTCTAGTGGGTACTGTGGGGAGACCCTCTCACCAAGCGCCACCCTCTGTCCATGATCATGGAGAAAGGAAGAAAACCATTTCAAGGCAGTCCCCTGAACTCCTATGTCAGTGAGGCGGTGGGTCATAAGATCGTAGTCGACCATGTCAAATGCTGCCGTCAGGTCTAATAACAACAGCAGTGCTGACCCACCTCGGTCCAGGTGTCTATGGAGATCATCTGTAAGGGCGACCAGAGCCGTCTCCATCCTGTAGCCGGGGCAGAAACCAGACTGGAAGGAGTCAAGGACGGAAATGTCATCCAGGAAAACTTGGAGTTGTTCAACCTCCACTCTCTCAATCACCTTACCCAGGAATGGTAAGTTCAATACTGGGCAGTAGTTGGCCAGGACCATCAGGTCCAGTTACATCTTTTTCAAGAGTGGACAGACCACCACCTCCTCCAAAGCCTCCAAAGCCTCAGTAGAAAGGAATGAGTTAATAATTTCTCCCAGAGGAACCTGACTGCTCTCCCCGCAAGATTTAACTAGCCAGGAGGGCCATGGGTCAAGGAGGCAGGTAGAAAGTCTCACCGCTGCCAGGATCCTGTCAACTTCCTCCCTAGAAGGTCAATCGAAGTGGTCCAATTCCAGACCAGAAGACGGACAAGGGCTTCCAGTTCTTTTACTGTCTCCGTTGTGGCTGGGAGGTCCTGGCGGAGAGTCACGATCTTATCTGCGAAATAGCTCAAAAATGCCTCACAGCCAATGGCCAATTTGGTCTGGTCTGAGGCAGAGTTGTAATAGACTGAATAACTCTAAACAATTGGGCTGGGCGCGAGCTTGCAGATGCAATGGAGGCCATGTAGAAATCCTTCTTTGCAGCCTTCATTGCCATCTCATAGGCCTTCATAAGCATCCTATAAGATGCTCTGCCACGAGCACACCGCAACCTTCACTCTAGCCGTCTTAACTCCCACTTCATCCTTCACAGCTCCATGGTATGTCACGGTGCTGCTTTGGTGCGAGGGCATAGAGGGTGCCGGGGGACGATCTCGTCAATGGCTTCAGAGAGCCGTTATCCCAGTCCTCCACCAGCTCAACCAACGAGGCGCCAGGGGCATTGGATCCTACAGAGCTTCCTGAAGCCAAGGAGGGTCCATTTGGCTCTGTGGGTGAGCATAAATACGCTCACCGCCTAAACAGGGTGGGCAAGGTATGCTCAGCCGGACCTTCAGGGCGAGGTGATCAGACCATCCCAAAAATCAAATCCAGCATGTGGCCCGCTTGGTGTGTGGGAGTTGATAAGATATTGTGAAGAAAATATGTAATTATTGTTCCATCATCATTTTCCAGAGCATTTAACATTTACTAGGCACTTGTTAAAAATCCATAAGGATCCCAACACAATGCCCCTTCCACCCCTGCAACATTCAGTCCACTAAAGATTTAACAGAGCAAAGTCCAGTGCAGCATGGGAGCCCCGTTTCATACCTAAGTCGTGACACACGTGCATTTGATAAAGCACAGCCATTTCCTTCAGTCTTTATTACTTGCACATTGCATCTTTTGCTCCTTGTTATCTCTTTATCTTACTAGTTAATGTGCTTTTATTATAGAAAAAAGTTGAATACATTAACTCATCATCTTAGCACTGGTAGTCCATATGCTGTTATAATTTACAATGTTACTAATATAAATTTAAGAAGAGATTGGTTTGCATATATGCGCATTGACTTAAAGCATTTGTCAGATGAACAAGGACTTTTCACAGCTGTAGCCTGAATGCCCCCTAAAATGCCTTGATCTACAAGAGCCTGCTGCCCCTGTTGTTGGTGCGGATACACAATTGGGCACATATTCCCATCTGGCACTTTCCAATCCTATAGGTGGCAGGTCAAAATATTTCATGTTACCTAGGCTTTTCACTGGAAGCATTCCATCTTTTTAATCTGTTTTGCAACAGACTTTTAGCTTGTGGGTTGGTTAATTAATATTGTTAAGTATGCAACTTAACACGATTGATTTCAGCAAAAAATGATTCAGCTTTATTATAACAGCAAACTTCAACTCAGGAACACACAACAACACAGTGGATCGCAGCTCCCTTTTTAAACCATCCCAGGCTGTCAAAGCCACACCCATAAGTTAAGGACCAATAACAATACAGGGATAAAGGACAATCAGGACTGTTCCCTCTAGAATACATATTTACACAGTGATTGGTTGTTTCATACAATTCCATAGGAATGGCCAATAGGAATGTTACATCTTACGATCCTGTACTAAGAATCAAGCTTTACATAGAAAAGAATATGCAGCATTCACAGTTAAGACATAACAAATATAATTTTAGGCTGCTTGTTTAACATTTCTGGGTTTTAAAATGATTGTATTGCATTTGTTCTTGCCTTGTGAGCTGCCTTGATCAGAGCTGCAAAAAAAGGTGCAATGTACTTTCCCCAAATAAATACTTTGCAATGCTCATCTGTGCTGTATTCAACCCTGGGTATGCATCTTCTGAAATTAATATTTATTAGTTTTTATTAACTTCATTTGTATCCGAACTTTCTCCCCAGTGGGGACCCAGCTCCTGCCAACCTAGTAGTTCGAAAGCAAGAAATTGCAAGTAGATAAATAGGTACTGCTTCGGTGGGAAGGTAACAGTGTTCCGTGCACCTCGGCGTCTAGTCATGACAGCACATGACCACGGAAACATCTTTGGACAGCACTGGCTCTTCGGCTTGGAAACGGAGATGAGCATTGCATCCCTAGAGTCGGATTCAACTGGCTTTCGAGCAAGGGAAACCTTTACCTTTTTTCAAACCATAGATAGGAACTCTCGCAGGCAAGTGATTCACTGTATTCTTGGTGCTTGGGGGGGGGGGCAACAGAGAGAAGGCTTCTAGTGCCCTGGCCCCACTGCTGGACCTCCTGATGGCACCTGGTATTTTGGGCCACTGTGTGACAGAGTGGTGGACTGGATGGGCCATTGGCCTGATCCAACATTGGCTTCTCTTGTGTTCTTATGATGTTATAAAAGGCCAGAGGGGACTTTGATTAGGTTAATTGAGAGCCAGTTTGGTGTAGTGGTTAGAAGCACGGACTCTAATCTGGGAGAACTGGGTTGGATTCCCCATTCTTCTACTTGCTGCTGGTGGTGTGACCTTGGGTCAATCACAAGTTCTTTCAGAGCTGTTCTCTCAAGAGCAGTCCTCGAAAGAGCTCTCTCAGCCCCACCTACCCCACAAGGTGGCTGTTTTTAAATGGTAAGCCGATCTGCATGAACAAGATTTGGGGGAGGACATTCAGATCAGAGTCCTTTTAAAATTTCCTTTTGTAGTGTGCAGCCCAAAGAGAACATTGGCAAGAAATGTGCACTCTGTACATGTTCATGCTCTTTATTTTGCTGTTACTTAAAACAGTGTGGTATAGTTTCAAAGGGACAATTAACTGGAATGTGTAAAAGGAATGATAGGATCGTCCATTGGAAACAATGGGAGAGACTTGAAGGCCCACTGGAGATAATGGGAGCCAGGAATGCCAATTGACTTGCATGGGCTCCACTGAAATACATTTCAGCACAGAAAAAGTTGCAAAGAAAATGTAGAATGTTTTTTCCATTAAGGTCTTTGGGTCCAGATAGGCTACTTTGGAACTGGAATGACAGCTCCCAGAATAGAAAGAAAGTCCCTAGGAATAGAATCTGTGCTCTGGGACTAGACTGACAGCCCCCAGAGTGGAAAGACAGTCCCTTCTGTGTTTCTCAATAACTGTCATAAAGTTGTATGCTATGGGAGGTAGTGTGATGTGTACTATTCGCTTATTGGAGAGGGTCTATCTAGTGTGACATAAAAGTGTGGAATTGGAAACTTTTTTAAAAAAATAACGTTTTTATTAGTTTCGTCAAAACCGTTTTGACAACAAACAAGGTAAACTGAATAAGAATAGATCACACTTCTGGTACCATGGGGTGTGGCCTAATATACTAATGAGTTTCTGTTGTTGGGTGTGGCCTATTATGCTAATGAGTTCCTGCTGGGCTTTTTCTACCAAAAGAGCCCTGAAAAAGCTTATACCGAGAAGTAAACTTTGCAGGTCTCAAAAGTGTGCATGCACACAAAAGCTTACACCCAGAAGTATGTTTATATGCTGACAGCTGTCACCGTGCCTTCAAAAGTATTATATTCCTTGTTATATTTGTATTCATGATCTACTCTTTTTCATTCCTCAGGTTCTTGATACATACTTTGTTGAGCACAAGTTAAGATTTTCAAGCATATACCGTCACTTGTTATCTGGTTTAGTGTTGTATTCTTTATTGATATTTTGATGTTTACCTTCAATCTATATATACCCTTTGAAAATTTAATAAAAAGTTTTATACAAAAGTTTAATTATAATAGATCCAGATCTTGGTATGTAAGCTAGAGTTTTCTGATTAGAGAAACTTATAGCAGAATATATATTTTATAATTGCATTTTTGTATAAGAAGCCATATTAAGCAAAAGTATTATTAGAAGCCTTTGTAAATGGAATTAGGATACAATAAGAATGGAATGCGTATTCAATTAGATGCAAGGACATCAAGAGTGAACTGAAATGTTAATCACAACCCTTATCACCCAGCTCCCCATCACAAGGGAGAGGGACTAAGGTCAGAGAGGATCTCAGTGTTTCCTAATGTCCCCATTGTCCTGAAGAGCAGATAAGCAAATGCGATCACTGACATACATGACCAGTAGTATGGTTTAAAATCAAATGATGCTTGCAAGATGTTAACTGCTTGGTATCAATGAGAGATTCTTTAATGTTTAAACTATACTGATGTCACTTGGGGTATAAGACCTCCTGCCCTTCCTGGCTACTGGCAGAATGCAGCTTTGGAATTGCTGAAGTGCCGAAGGCACTCAGCCCCCCTGTTCCCTGTTTTAATGCATTAAACAGATCTAACTCGTTGGGCTCCGACTGTGTGTTTCCAATTCGGCAAGGGGAGCATGATGCAGGCAGACCAAAGGTGTGCATGCACACAAAACCTCATACCGAGAAGTGAACCTGGTTAGTCCCAAAGGTGTGCACGCACACAAAACCTCATTCCCAGAAGTAAACTTTGTGGGTCTCAAAGGTACCGCTGGACTCGAAGTGTCCCTTCCCCCAGTTAACATCTGCAGAGGACTGCCTGCCCTTACTTTGAAGTAAGCCGCACAGGACTCAACGCTACTTACTTCGGAGTAGGCGACCGCGAGCTTGAGGGGGAGACTCCCCCGGCAGGAGCTTCTCAGTCGTATCTTCCCGAGGGAGCGGAGCCAGCAAAAGTGCGTGCGGCGTAGCGATGGCGACACGCTTTCCCTCCCTCTGCTTTCCCTTCACGACGTCCCTGCAGAGTAGGCAGAAAGAAAGCGAAGAGGAGGCCGAGGTCGGCCGTTCAATTTTACGGCGGAAGATGGGACTCGAACTCGCGACACGGACTTCAAATTATTCCGTTTTTTTTAAAGCTACCATAATTCCGTTCAGGTGCTCATGGCGCCTGCGCAGTGAAGCAAAATAAAAAGGCCGTATGGGAGGGAGAGGGCCCGTTTCCGTGAGTGCCTTTTGTACTCTGTCTGTAGGATCCCTCCCACTCTTATGGCCGATGGCGCATGCGCAGTGAACCAGAGATGCCGGGGAGGGGGAGAGCGATTTTCCTTTTGACACCGGAAGTTTAGGTTGCACTTATCGGTTCTCTGTCCCCTTCACTTCGGGGCGGGAGGGGGAAGCTCCGAGGCGCGTGCGCGCCGCCTCTCCCCCGACGCTTCCAGAAGCAGCGGGGCGCGTGTCCGGAGGTCTCGCGAGAAGAAGCGTTGCCGGGAGGAGCCACGCGGGGATTCGGCCGTTCATTCTGTTCGGTGCGCGGCCCGGCTTCTCTCTTTCGCGCCGCTCCCCCCCCCCGCCCCGCCCGCCATCATGTCGGCCCTGGGGACCCTGGCGTTCGACGAGTACGGGAGGCCTTTCCTCATCCTGAAGGACCAAGAGCGGAAGAGCCGCACGACGGGGCTGGAGGCCCTCAAGGTACGGGGAGGATCGGCGGCCCCCCCTCGGCCTTGCCTCCCTCCCTCCCCGCGCCCCCACTCGAGGGGAGGGCCCCGGCCGCTGCACGGCGTGGGGTTGCCAGCCTCCAGGTGGGCCCTGGAGACCCCCCGCTTTTGCAGCTGACCTCCAGCTGACAGAGACCAGCTCCCTGGAGACAAGGGCTGCTTTGGAGGGGGGGGGGCTCCGTGGCCTTGTGCCCTGCTGAGGCCCCTCCCCTGCATCCAGCCCCCCAGGTCTCCAGGTGTTCCCAGCCCTGGCAACTCTACGAGGGAGGCCTCGCGTTGTGCGCACGTGGGTCAGGGCGGGGGGGGGTGGTTCTGTGCACGTTCTCCCGTCTCATCAGTTCTTTCGGCAAAATTGAAATGCTGAAGGGGCAACACTTATTTCAGCCAGCAGTGGCCGAGTGACCTTATGCTTGCCAGCCCCCCCCCCCCCGTTCCTTCAGAATTGGCCAGGAAGATCAAGGACCAGAAGGCAGCGATCCCAGTGCCAGAACCGTATTGTCCTCGGAGACCAGGGTTCCTCGTCGCTCAGGAGAGGGCGAAGCGACTACTGCCTGTGCTCCCAGTATCTCACAGAATATTCACAGAGGAGGCTCCATTTGAAGTGGAATGCAACTGACGTACATGTATCCATATAATCCATTATAGGAAAATTCAGAAGCCAAAGAATTAATATATAAAATAAATATACAAAACAGTCCATAAATATCTAAAAAGTCCAGCACTTTCCCTAGGTAATTTTTCCAGTGTTTCAGACCTCTGGTCCTTCCTCAGGAATAAAGAACAACTGCTGAGAGTCACATTCCATCTCCTTATAAGACAATGCTTTTCTATTATTTCTATATTGGGCAAGGTCTCCTTAGCTCTAACCAGCATCCCTAAAGGCTGCTTCAATGTATCAGGACCAAAACATGCCTCTTTGGCTTCTGCATTTTTCTATGATGGATTGTATGGATAAATTTACTTCAGATAACAGGTGCATTTCACTTCAGATGAAGTCTCCTCTGTGAATATTCTGTGAGAAATTCAGCTCACAGTTGTTTTTTGTGATGTTTTGCTACTTACTACTGTGTGCTGTACTTTTGTTATTGAAAGCCCCCAGTATCATCAGTCATGCTTCAGCAAGGTCCTGTATGGCTTCCATATCCAGGATGGCTGTGTTCAGCTGCTTGGAGATTGAGTGGGTCAACCTTTATATCTGGGCTTTTCAACAAAATGCAATGGATGCCCTGCTAGATTAATTTACAATACTTTGTGGAGGATTCTCATCAGGCAGAGTAGTGGAAAATGTATCGACCTCCTGAAGACTCAGACTTAAAGGTTCAATCCTTTCTCTAAGAGGGATATGATGGTGGGTTCAGGGATTTTCCTTTACAATGTCAAGTCACAACTATGACAGTGGTGTTACCGCTGCTCCAAGGTCTGGGCCTATCTAGGTACCTTCAAGCTCGCCACCATTACCAGGGGTGCTGCTCTAAGTGAGCCACCACAAAGATGCAGGTTTCTAATGCAGAAATTGCAGAGACAAAAGGGTCAACAAAGGTGAATTCGGCCTTCCACAGGTCTCAGAAATTTTAGCCTTCCTCATTTCACCCAAATCCTATCCATCCAAAGGAGAAACTGCAGCAGGCCTTGAAAGTAAAACGTATGCTTAAATTCGATTCCTTATTCTCATAAAATTGCCCCAATACTCTAACAAAGGCAATATGCCATCTTGTAGCTTTCAGCGTAAGACCTCGTGAAGCCCCTGCTTTGAATCTCAGCTGCAGAAGTGAATCCACAATCCTTTCTACATTAACTTGGGAAGGAGCATGATTGCACATAATGATACTCTGGAGCAAGCATGACCTGGTCTGCACCCTGGTCAAAAACAAATGACTGTTGCCTCCACCTTCCCTCATTGGCACTGTTGGTTTTTACTGCAGGGTGCCACAAGAATTTCTGAAACGTGTAGAGTTATCAGTAGGCTTATACTGTAATGCCTGCTCAAAAGAACTTGGGCAGTTTGATAGACATATTTAGTAACAAGGAGTGCTAGATAGACAGTTGTTAATCATCCCTGGTACCTGCATCTCAGCCCCTAGTATAATAGCCTGCTATTGCAAGAGTTCTTTGAGGCCATTTAGTTAGGGGCAGTGTTTCCATGCATAGATGTAGATTTTTTTTATAAAAACAATTGTGGAACAGATGCTGTTCTAAAAGTGATGATGCTGTATCCCTGTCCTGGATAGCCCAGGCAAGCCCGATTTCATAAGATCTTGGAAGCTAAGTGGGGCCAGCCCTGGCAAGTGTTTGGAAGGGTGATCTCTAAGAAATACCAGGGCCAGGATGCAGAGGTAGGTAATATCTAGCCACTTCTCTGAAACATCCTATCCCCACTAGGGGTCACTAGAAGTCACCATAACTTCCAGGCTCTTAAGCATACACACACACACAAAATACAAAGAAAATAAAAGTGATGATGTTGTGTCTTATGAAGTGTAAACATTTTTGCAAAACCTGATTGGTTCTGAAAAAAGATTATTTTTCTTATTTGATTAAGCTCTGTTAAGAGTACTTGAAACCTTATATTTTTGTAATATTAACTTTTTTTTTAATAGTCTCACATAATGGCAGCTAAGGCAGTAGCAAATACACTCAGAACATCACTTGGGCCCAATGGTAAGCATAAAGATTTGATATTGTGAACTTTTAGTCCTTTTTTGTTTGTAAGGGTTTTTCTACTTACGTTGACCTTCACTGTCTATTTATTGCAGGCCTTGATAAAATGATGGTTGACAAGGATGGTGATGTAACCGTGACAAATGATGGCGCTACCATTTTGAGCATGATGGATGTTGATCATCAAATTGCTAAACTTATGGTTGAGCTGGCTAAATCCCAAGATGATGAGATCGGGGATGGTACCACAGGGGTTGTTGGTAAGATTAGTTTGTGCAAATCCCATTGCAAAAGTGACTTAAAAGTAAATGTGAGAATAAAATACAGTGAAGACTGGATAATGATCAGAGACCATTGTATGTTCTGAGCAGATATTTGAGTATAGTTTTCATATTCTTTTTCATCTTCTGATTATAAAACCACAGTCATTGTGACCAAATGTTAGAGAAACTAAGCAGGTCATACCTGCCTTGGCCCTTCCTTCAAGAAATAGCCTGTTTATTGCAATGGTAGAACTGCCCTAAATATCCATCTAGAACAAGTCCTATTAAAGTTCTGTATTAACAGTAGTTTTTAGAACAACAAAACAAAGAATTAGGTTTTTGAATATTCTGAAACAATTCCTATAATCTGTGCCAGCGAACAAGATTTTGTGTGTACAGAGCAAGGTTTTGCGTGTACAGGAATTCCAGGCTACTTCTGTAGTGTTTGAACTGCTTGTACAATTTTTTGTAAGCTTTTTAAAGGGTGTTGTAAAATAACAAGGGTTATGTAGCATATTGTCATGCACACCTCTCTGTGTTTGCAATGGCAAGGTAAGGTGGTTAATCAGTACAAAGTGATTTGGTTTGAAATAAAATCTAAGCTTCTTAGAAACAGTTTCTTAGAAATGACTCTATGACCCAAGAATGTATGATTTTATGAAAGGTTGCTTTTCTTTGTAAAGTAAGGACTGCTAAGAGAACAAGATTGTCCATCATCAGATACCACACAATAGTTTCTGTGCAGGCAATATGGTTTGATAGGACAGGACCAGAGACCAGCAAGTCACCATAGGTGCTGGCCAGCCATTAATATCTATTTACCTGATCTGAAATCACCACATAGCAAAAAAATTGTTCTTGTATGTTTTTTATTGTAAGTAAACTAGTATTCCATCACTTTGAATGGAGGATACAAGTGTGGTAATCAAGCCGCATCTGTATTGTACCATAAGCAATTTGTCATTTGGTCTTGAAGTTCTTGCAGGTGCACTTCTGGAACAGGCAGAACAGCTGTTGGATCGTGGCATTCATCCTATCAGAATAGCAGATGGTTATGAACAGGCATCTCGCATTGCCCTCGAACATTTGGACAAGATCAGTGACAGTTTTCCCGTTGACCCAGAGAATACTGAACCCCTCATTCAGACAGCAAAGACAACTCTTGGCTCTAAAGTGTATGTATATGTCAGATACTGAGAATTGAAATTTTGCTGTTGATGTCTTGGAGGTAGTTAAGAGCCCAGTTAAATAGTGGTCACTGGATCATTTTTAAAAAAAGAAGTTACTGAGTAGGGTAGTTTCTTTATCAGTATTAACTTGTGACTAGAAATATTGTATGTTGTGCTGTAGTAATGACTGATTGCAGGAAGGGAATTTACAGTTATAACTTTTTTTTGTTTACCCAATTTGGTTTGTGGTATTATCTGAATTATCTGAAATTAAGATTCCTTTTGTATTTAGAATAAATCGTTGCCACAGACAGATGGCAGAAATAGCTGTAAATGCGATATTGACTGTGGCAGATATGGAACGCAAAGACGTTGACTTTGAATTGATAAAAGTCCAAGGCAAAGTTGGTGGTAGGCTGGAGGACACCCAACTGATAAAAGGTGTGATTGTGGATAAGGACTTCAGTCATCCCCAGATGCCTAAAGTGAGTGACCTTTTTTGGTTATTGAGGGGTACATGTTTCTGATTAAAGTCTGTAACTCTTGGGATTTCCTTGCTTCTTGCCTTATTTCATCATTTCTCCTCAAAATAATAGCTTTGAAATATCTTGAATGGTTTCAAACACATATAGATTGCTCTTGAAACAACAACTTTCTAATTTTGTCACTAGAAGTTGTATTGCAATTTAAAATGTAACTGTCTCTTTCCTAGGAAGTTCATGATGCTAAAATTGCCATTCTGACATGTCCATTTGAGCCTCCTAAGCCAAAAACTAAACACAAGCTTGATGTAACATCTGTGGAAGATTACAGAGCATTGCAGAAATATGAGAAGGAGAAGTTTGAAGAGATGGTGAAGCAGGTTAGAATGACCTTTGTCCTTTTTCCTGATATGCTGTTATATATATCCTAAATTAAGGCTTTTTAAAACCATCATACAGCTTCATCTCAATATCCTGGTCATTCTTAGCAATGTTATCAGATGGCATCTCTTGATCAGTTGTAAACTCCACATCAGAAAGCTAAATACTATGTCAGTGAAAGCTGCTATGACAGACCCTGTCCACTTCCCTCCTTTTGAGGCAAGATTTTCCCTCCAGTTTTCTTTTGTGTGTCCCTTCACTGACTTGAGCAGCCCTGGTAGTGTGTATGCTTCTCTTTACAGTCGTTTTAGCAGTCCCACCCTGTGTCGGTTATATGTATTTTCTCAGCCCAGGGACTGAGGGAAGGGTTAGGCCGTTAGGGTCTCCCTTTAGCTTAACTGACAGCTCTTTATTTGGAGAGGGTTTTATTCCTGGGTTTTTCAAACTGCTTCAGTTCACCTTATTTGTATAATAGCAGACTCTTTTGGTGCCCAGAAGGCTGGTACCCTCTTCCCAGTACCCCAGCTCCTTCTCTTGGAACACCAGAAATCTTCTTGAGTTGTTAACTGACTTTTAAAGTCTCCACAAGCAGTTTCCTATCACACTAGACCAGGGAATCTCTGCTCTTCAGAGATCATGTTATATTAAGTCATGGGTAAATTCTGACTTTGTCAGTACTGAACCCTTTTTCTGTCAGGGTTAGTCTAAGACAATCTTGTCACAGTTAAGGCAGGAATCTGAATCTGTTTTGTCAGCACAGAGCTCTGAAGACTTTGCTCAGCTGATGCCAACAAATCAGATTGCCTGGAACAGCTTGTCACTCAAGGCTCTCCAGCTCTGGGAACCCGTCTGTCAGACTCTCACACGGACTCATTCTCAATAGCACTCTTTGGAGAAAGATTTGTTTATTGAGACATGTAGTTGTGTTGAGCAGAAACCATCTTGTGTCAGAACTGACTGGGTTTGGTGCCAGTCTGATATTATACAGGATTCAAAGAGCGCCCCCCCGTGTTCTGTCCAATCCATTCATTCAGCTCTGCCTGCCTAAAACTAACGTGTGTTTCCCTCCCCACCTGCAAACCTAAAGTTATTTATCTATGACAGGGCGCCTAGCAGAGAGTAGCTTTGTCACTTCCCATCTGGGAGGCATTTAGAATAGTAGTTACCAAGCAGTTAAGCAAAACAGCCCCCCCCCCCCAGTCTAGATATAGAACAGAGCAGAAAATTCCATGGCAAATGAATCCTCGAGTTTGACACCTTCACAGTCCTGTAGTTTTTTGTACAGCGCTTTTAAGCCTCTTAAAAAGCGCAGTCCATCACAACTGCAGATAAGTAAATCTGCAGTCCTTTTTTTCTAGTCATGGAGATGATTGTGGTACTATGTTGTAGAGCACTGAAGCCCTGCCCCCCAACCACTAGAAAACTTACTCATCTACCACTTTTGTTCTATAGATTTAAGTAGGTAATACCCATCCCACTGCTTGAATTATGGGGGTGCACCACAGTGGCCCCTCCACAGGTCATTATAACTCCCTCCCCTCCCCAGTGTTGCTAGGGGACCCGGGACAAAATGATTCATATAATTTACAGATCATTGTGAGTTGACTTGAGGGCATATGCACAGCAATCAGCAAAGTGCTCTGAGGAGTCTTATGCTCTTCTTAGTTCAGACTCCTCACTGTACCATGACCAGCAACCTCTGATTTCTGCTTAATTGCACTTCAAATGAGAGGAGCAAATCTGCATTCTCATGAGTGGTATTTTTCGGTTCTTGTTACCACCATCACTCCAGCAGGAAAAAACCCTTTGTTTTTGCTATGCTTATGGGAGGTGAGGTTGGGAGAGGACAATAACTCCCAGCGCTGGGCTCATCCAGTAGATGCTCCCACAGGGAATGAGGTTCAGCTGAAATACAGAGCATGTGACAGTGAATTATTTCTTTCATAAACTCCTTTTGGCCAGTGAAATCTCTGCACCCACTCTCTTCTCCTCATTGGGACAAAATAACATCCACGGGGCCTCATTTCATTCTGGGCTGAAACCAGTCCTGCAGACCCCTTATTTTGGAAGGGGTTTCTCAGGTATCTGTTCGTCCTCATTCTTTTTAACAATGTGAGATACCCAGTAAGCTGACTGTTGAAAATGTGCAAGATACAGTACTGGCTGCAGAAGGACAGAATGTACATAGGCCTAGTTACAGTGCTTCAAATTCATGTTGTGACTAACAGTAGGATAGGGAATAGGAGTACTCTGTGTAGAATTGCAAAAGTAATCTTCATTGCTGGTGTCATTTCTAATATGAGATTTCACTGAAATTGCAACTTGAGTACAACAAGGTTTTTTGATTGATGCATGGCATATTAATTATATTAATTACCAGGGACACGATCTTTAATGTTAAGTGTATATGGGATCTTACCAGTGCTTGGGACCAGACACCACTGTGAGCCCCATTTAAGCCATTGTGACCTTTCTGAAAGGAATAGTAGGATATAAATATAATAATCTTATTTCCCCTCCTACAAACCAGAGGCATTACTTTTAAATTATGTTCTTGGCATTCCTAGACATCTTCAGATGGCAGCCTTATATATTATTACAGCTGCCCAGTTGGTCCTTTTACTGTTCCAAATTATGAGACAATAATAAGAAGCACCGTAATTAACTTGTCATCAGCTACACGCACCTGTTTGTATAATACCATATATTGAAACAACCCTTAAAACAACAATACCAATTCCCACATGAACAACTTGAATGCAACTGAAAGTGGTGCTGTGAGAAACTTAATGGAAAAAGAAAACACCACTATTATTCTGGCACAACCACCATGCTAATATAACAAGAAAAAAAGTCCATGTTTTATTTTTCTTTCCTTTTTATCAAGTTGCCATGAAGGTATGACTGATGAACGTCCAGATCAATCAGGCATTTCAAATTCCTTTGTCAGAGTCGCACTTTATGCAGGAACTGTTATAATATGTAGATTATACAATAAAATTACAAACAATGCACCATCCCCATCATTTGTGCAAAAAAACTTATCACTTACCCCAAACGACACTTAAAATGCCTTCAGCAGTGTCCTTGGGTTTATATATATATATGTCCTGTGATCTATATTTGTATGACAGCAAGTTAGATTTTCTTTGTACATTTACATACAACATCTCCTTAAGTCATTTGGGATCACATCTGCAGGTAATTTTTGGCTTTATAAATGTCTCAGTTTTAGACCATCTTTCCCAAGTGGAATGAAGTAGCATTGGCTGATAAAATTGTCGAAGGCATTTTAAGTGTCCTTTTGGATAAGTGATAAGCTTTTTTGTACCACTGATGGGGACATTGCATTGTTTGTAATTTTATTGTATAATTTACATATTATAATAGTTTGATTGCCAGATCCATCCAGACCAATTACTAGAAGTAGAACCATGATCATTCAATGCTGGCATTTTTGTTTCTATACATACAGGGACAGCATGTAATAAGTAATTTTTTAAACTTTGTACTCATTTGTTATTTGTTTGTTCGTTTTGTTGTGTAGTGTTAATAAATTTCAATAAATAATTGTTTTTTAGATCAAAGACACTGGGGCAAACCTAGCTATTTGCCAATGGGGATTTGATGATGAGGCCAATCACTTGCTGCTTCAGAATGAGTTGCCTGCTGTCCGTTGGGTTGGTGGACCAGAAATAGAAGTAAGTAAATGGCTTGACTATTCCTCTTTTTCTGTGTTCTACAAGGCTCTTCTCCTTTCACAGCTTTACCTGGTTGCTTTCAGCTGATTGCCATTGCAACTGGAGGGCGCATCGTTCCTCGATTCTGTGAACTCACACCTGAAAAACTAGGCTTTGCGGGCATCGTCCGGGAGATCTCCTTTGGGACTACAAAAGACAAAATGCTGGTCATTGAGCAGTGTCAGAATTCCAGAGCTGTGACCATCTTCATTAGAGGTGGAAATAAAATGGTGAGTTCAATAATTCCATCAGAGAGCGTGACCAACTATTGACTGCAGTTTCTGAAGTCTCTTATCTGCATGTGAGAAGGAGTGATGATTCTTTCTGCTAATGCATCTTGAACTTTAGAAATAAGAAGACTAAGAAATATTCAAAGGAAAAGGTTAGAGCAGACTGACATTAGAGGTCTGAGTGCTGGGCTGCTGTTAACCTGATTTCCTTCAATTTCTTTCAGTTTGCTTGAAATGAGAGGTCAACAATGATGGTGCTGATTGATCTTTATATATGGGTGTCAGCTGACTTAAAGCTCACCAGTTCTCTTGCTGTATGCGGGCATATGTATGAAGGCGTACTGATAGGCATACTCAGGAACAGTGTCAAGTGGGATTGTAGAAGCAAAGCCCCTTAAAATTTAAAAGTATGAATATCCTGGAAAGTATGTTTGAATTCTGGCACTTACATAGTCTGCTGGTCAGACTGTCACACCAAATTTCCCAAAGTTTAAAACACACAATTTGAGCCTTCCTAATTGTAGCTTAGGCTTGAAAGTGGTAATGGGATGAATTAATTCTTTTGGATTCTTTTCCCTTAAAGAGAAAGGCACTGTGTGTACTACTTTGGGGGTGGAGGTTATCTCTCTGCAGAATTCTTTGTTGTAGTCATATGCTGTGCCATGTGTCTCTTTCTTACTTCATCTTACAGTGTCTCTTCTGTGTCTCTTACTTCATCTTACAGTTCCATTCATATTTATGTATCTTTTTCTACTTTGTTCTCTTCCTTACAAGCTTAATTGCTACTCTGTACTATCTTTCTGCCAAATAGCCAGACACTCCACTAGGTCCTAGTTCTTAACATGCTAAACTCTGTGCCTTAGATTACTGCAATCAAATAGCTGTTGAGATGTCCTGCAATCAATCAGAGCTTTTCATTAGAAGATCACGGCTATTTTATGCATTTCCTGTAACCCAGCCAAGCCTGTGCTCTACGACACCCTGGAAAAGTACAGTCTGTTAACAGTGATGAGGCTCCATATGCTTGGGTCCTCACATTCCACTCCGTAGTCATAGTGAAGACCTGTCTAGGGGTACAGGTGCTTCCTACACACAAGTTCCCATTGGTCACAGCTGTCCATCTCAACTTCCCTGACAGGTTCTATATTTGAATTGGTCAGTTAAATACTTGGAGGTGTTGAATTAGTGGGTGCTCCCATGTGGTCATTAATGTTCCAGTTGGATTTCATGTACTGATACTTACCTTGGCTGCTTCCTATATCATGCTTTCATTGTCTTACAGTACTTCTTTCCAGCTTGAGAGCCTTGCTGTCCTTGCACATGGAGGCTTAACCCTCCATCCCACTTCAGCCATCCCCTTTTTATCTCAGGCCCTCATTTCTGAAATACTTAGTCCACTGAGCTGCTTCACAACATTAGCCTTGGTTCTATTTGGCATTTTCCTCTTTTCGTGGCTTGAATGTGTTTCCACAAAGGTTTCTGCATCTCTGCTGGCCCACAATTTGTGAAAGCTATTTTTAGTTGCATTAGCTCTGCTTTGATGGAACTAAACCTGTTCTTCTAGTGTTTGCCTCCATATGCACAATAAATAACTGTGTGTTACTGAACAAATTTTGAGTCCAGTGGCACCTTTAAGACCAACAAAGTTTTATTTAAGGTATAAGCTTTTATGTGCACGCACACTTCTTCGGTGTTATAAGCAGACAGATTGGTCCTCTGTTTGCATACAACAAGCTAAGTACTTGAAGAAAGTTCTGAAAACCAGGAGCAACATCTAAAGTAGAGTTGTTGAACTCATTTGTTAGGAGGGCTGGATCTGACATAAAGGTTGCTTTGTCGGGCCAAGCCATGCATGCCATAAAATGTAACACAAGGTACTGGAGATATAAAGATGATTTCAGATGCCAAATGACAATAGCTGATGAATGACAATAGCAGGCTTGATTAGATTAGGTGTGATATGCAGAGAGGTGGTAGTGCTAGTATTTATAAGCTGGGGAAATCTGCTTAAGAAAAGCTTTGCAGTGGCCCAAAACTAGTTTTGCCAACCCCCAGGGGGTGGCTGGAGATCTCCTGGGTTTACAACTGATCTCCAGGTGACAGAGATCGGTTTACTGGGAGAAAATGGCCACTTTGGAAGGTGGACTGTATGGCATTCTGCCCCATTGAAGTCCCTCCCCCTCCCAAACCCTGCCCTTCTCAGGCTCCACGCCCCCAAAACTCCAGGTCAGGCCCCACTCACAAACTTCAGAGTTAGCATGCAAGAGTAAGGCTGTTTAATTTGCCAAACAATAAAGCCCAAAGCTGAGAAATTCGTTCCCTCGGCAACCAGCCCATTAACCTTAATTCTGGACTGTAACACAAGGGAAAAGCAACAACAAGCAGCAGCTCAAAGCCAACAGAATGTTACTACAAAGGAGTTTTCAGCTGCCTGAAATAAAACTTTGTTGGTCTTAAAGTTGCCATGAGACCAGAAGGGGGAGGGGGGGAGATATCCAACAGAGGAAAGGGAAGTTGTTTTTTTATCTCTCCTGCCATGGGATACTGAGAGCCAGGCTGCAACACAGCAGTCTCCCCAGAGAAGAAGTGTGCATGCCCACAGAGGCTTATACCTGGAATAAAACTTTGTTGGTCTCCTAAGGGTGCTGTGGGAGGACTCGGGAGTTTGCAGTCTCTGAAGCCCACTCTCTCTCTTTCCCTCCCCCCACAAAGGCGGCGGGGGGGGGAGACAGCCCACAGCGGCAACTCCAGAGAAGGAAGCAGGAGAGAGCCAGTTGCTCGTGGGCTGGAGACGAGTCCTGAACGGGCCAGGTCCAGCCTGTGGGCCATATGTTTTGACACCCCTGACCTAAAGGCTGGGGACAGGGTATTCCACATCACCATCTCCCAGCACTCTCACCAGTCCCCATTACTGCCGTTTTGAGCTTTACAATAAACCTTGAGCCTATTTCCTTTTTAGCTGCTTTGGAGGCTTGTAAGGCAGAAAGAAAGCATACAAGTACATTGAATGAATAAGGTTGTATGAAAGCTGGATTCTTAAGTACAAAGCAGTAAAATTGTGGATTTCTAGCAGAAACATCCCAGTCAGGCCAGATGAGTTGCAGCATCCATCTATTCCCCTGCCAGGGAAGTTCCTGCCCTCTGAGGGAAAGGGGGAGCTGGGGCAAGAGTGTCTTCTGTCTAGACAGAGAGAAGCAATGGCAGAAGAACTGCGTTAGATTCTTAGAACGTTTGCACTGGCTCTGACAGTGCCAGGGCTTGCTTTCGGAACATGATAAGATTGAGGCAAGGCTAAGCCATTGAAGAAGAAAGGCCAAGCACAGGCAACCTTGTCACTTGATCAGGTGACGTGTAAAGACTCGCTAGTGCTGTCTTATCTTTTGGGATTGTCTGTTCTCTTTTGAAACACCGATGCCACGCTCCTCACCTTTTTGTACGTTTGTGCTTATATTCTGTAATCAAAGATCATTGAAGAAGCCAAAAGGTCCCTTCATGATGCCTTGTGTGTAATCAGGAACCTGGTCCGTGACGACCGCATTGTTTATGGAGGTGGTGCTGCTGAGATCTCCTGTGCTCTGGCTGTCAGTGAAGCAGCAGACGAGGTAAGGAAGGAGGACGGGTCAGCAACAGGTAGCTCAGAAAACGTGTTGCAATCGTGTTGAAATGCTACCTTGGACACTTCATTTTGCTTCATGTGGAGTTGAGCATTTCACCAGTCAAAAAAATTTAGTGGACTGATTAAATGCTGTCAAATGTTTCATTTTTTATTTTTTTTTTGTTCTGTTTTTTATTTTGATTACAAGCCGTGGACCATGGTCCAATGAATTAATAAAACTAATCTTTTTTTAAAAAATGGTTTTGTTTCTACAAAGCTGGAAAAAACTTTTTGTGGTTACAAGAAGTCCAAATTATTGGCACCTGACACCAGTTAAACTGTTGTGTTTTTTTCAACAAAAAATTTGGGAGCCAGTATAGACCAGTAAATAGAGCGGGGCAGTGTGTGTGTGTCAGATCCTTACTCTCTCTGAAGATCTGTGGGACCCATCACTGTTTCTTAGCATAAGATTGATAAAAGTAGAAAGTACTGCTGAGGACAGAATATCTGCCATAGTTGCAGGACAGAATTCAGACTTAAAATAGAGAAATTCCAGATGCCTCTCAGTCATACAAATAGTTTCAGTTCTGTCAGACATTTCAGTCAACTTCCTCCTTTCATTCTTCTGGATTGAGGAATTAGTTTGCAAGGTAGGGGATATTTTTTGTAGACTGGAAAAGACATTTGAAAAGCAGAACTAATGTAAGCAGTGGTGTATTGGTGCTTTCTAAAAATGGTAACGGTGGGAAAATTTAAGTAGCATTATATAATTTTGGAGTTGGGTTGTGCAGCTCATAATTAAAGGAATGATTACTTAAGGATCTTCTGTAGTCCATCCTGTTCTGTTTGGTTACTGGATTGTGGTCTTTTGGTTAGAGCATATATGGATGGTTCACTGAGAAGCATACTTCAGCCAAGGGGTTTTTAACTAGCTGCATTACAGTTCTTGAGACTCATTTTCTATTCAACTTCTTCATCAGCAGTTCCCTTCGTGGAAACTTCCTCTTGCCATAGTGGGATGGGGAGTTCTCAGTTCTGCCTTATTCAGATGTGAGCCACCTCTCACACTCAAGTGGTTCTTCTACAGTATTGGCTTGAGTTGTTTGGCTATAAACTGTGGCAAAAAGAAAGCCCCCCCCAGTCAGCTGTACAATTCTAAAGTATCAGTAACAACTATATACCTACCCCCAAAACAGGTAGCTTTGTATGGTTACTTGGGTGTGTTCTGGATCTCTATCTGTGATGTTATTACTGCTTTTGAAGTCAAGCAATCTATATAACTAGCTTACTTAGGTTCTGGAGGGTTAGTGGAGTGTGCTGATAGGGCTGCTACAAATTGAGGGCACATCCTGTAAAAAGATTTGCATCCAGTGGATATCAGTCAGATTTCTTACTGTTTTTTTAGTGTGTTTTTTTCCCACTTAGTTTGCCAAAGAAGGCAAAAGTGTTCTCATTTAGGCGGCCTGCTCTTCAGCATCAGTTCTGCCTCTTGGAAGTTTCTGTGCATTTTCTTGGGAGCAGGAAACCCTCTCTTTAGGTCGGGGCAAATTAATGTGCATCCCCAAAAGGTGGCTACGCAAAGTACCACTTTTTCCCCCTTTTTTCCTTTTAGAACTGTCTTTCTGAGTTTCTTTTGTACTAAAAACTTCTAATATTTGCTGTTGTAGTGCCCCTCTCTGGAGCAGTATGCCATGAGAGCTTTTGCTGATGCTCTAGAAGTAATCCCAATGGCACTTTCAGAGAACAGTGGTATGAATCCCATCCAGACGATGGCCGAAGTGCGAGCTCGCCAGGTGAAGGAAGAGAACCCGGCTCTGGGCATTGACTGTTTGCACAAAGGGACAAATGGTAAGAGAGCTTTGCTGTGCCGAGTGTTCCCTGCATTCGGATAGCCTCAGTGACTCCCAATAAGAACTCTGCTGCTAACAGGTCTCCAGGTTCTTTATTGCCGATTACCCTTGGTGTCCATCTTTCTTGCGCAAGAAATGGAGTCTTTAGCTGGATTCACGGAGTCCGTTCCTTTGTGCATGGACACCCCAGGAGGAGGCAGTAGTCCCAGTCCGTGAAGTTCAGATCTTCCTGATCCTCCGACTGTAGCAGTAAAAAAGTGGCCGGAATATGCCAATCATCTTTGATCCCTGGTTGTGCCCCCTCCCCATCTCATGAGTAGAATGGCAGTGTTACCGATTGCTGCTTGTGTCCAGTGTTGGTATGTTATGTCCCTACACTTAGCAGATTTTAGTTCAAGCTGTTTTTAAAACCGTGCCAGAGACCTTATGACAAACTTCCAGGTAGGGCTGCCAGGGGTGGGGGGGAGGGATATATGTGATAAGTGTTCTGACTTGTATTGGTGCCATTTAATTTCAGTGAACACATTTAAATGCTTCTTCTCTTGGCAGATATGAAAGAGCAGCATGTCATAGAAACTTTGATTGGGAAGAGACAACAAATCTCTCTTGCCACTCAGATGGTTAGAATGATCTTGAAGATTGATGATATCCGCAGACCGGGTGAATCTGAAGAATAAAAGCATGAAGCCCAGGAATGTGGCCGGGAGGCTGCCTCAGTCAGGTGCTAGTACCTGCTGAGAGGCTATATTTGTTTCATATTCTTAGATCAATAAATCAGTGTTGTGGCTTTCAGAAATATCTCTGCATTTTTAAAGATCTAATGTATTTAAATGTAGAGTGTCTAGGGAAAGAGCTTAAATTATGTTGCTTACATTTCTCGTAGCCCTTCATTTTGCTATATCTGGTCATATTCATGTTATTAATACTAAAACTAATGGACATGATTTGTATAACTGTCTCTTTTCCTAATTTGCATTTTAGCTTAAATACGCATATTTGCCTTAGACTACTGCAGGGGCCTTTGCAAGGTTGGAATTTGAGGGGGGACGATTCAATATGGAAAGAAGACATTGGCTTGGATCCAGATGAGTGTTTCTGTGGGTGCCAGGACTTCCACCCACCGAGCACAACTTCATAGCAGGTGAAAAAGGCAGGAAAGTCCAATTCCAGAGGTGGAAACTGTTGTGCTAACGGACACGAGGGGCTGGAATAGAGTACCATCAGTATGCTGATATTCAGGTTTATCTCCTCACTTGATGTTAGTTCCTTGCAATCTTGATGTTTGCTTACTGCCTGAATATTTTGTGGTAAACTAAGCCCATGCAAGGAATTGGTGGTAAACTGTCCTCACAACAATGAGGAGGTCTGCCATTGTGTATAGACTTGGCCTGCTCAGTTTATTTGTGGTTGCTCTTTTGAGGGCAGCTCCTGGAACCATTGAAGTGTCTGGGAGTTCTGTCGGTGGCCAAGGAAACGTCTCATGAGAAGACAGACTTAGTCATATTTGAATCTCGTCGTCATTCATGGCTCACTAACCTACCTTAAGGCTATATTACATACAGTCACTGTCATGGGTGCCTCTGCCGTCGAAGGTGATACGTGCTGGAAACTATGGAGTAGAGGCCATAGCTCAGTCGCAGAGTGCACACTTTGTACGTATCCTCAGCATCTCCACTTCAAAGGGGTAGGAGAGGTGCAGACAGCTCTTGGGGACCGCTGAAGTTGCCTGTTGCCCTGTATAACAGGCCCATCTGGAGAAATGTGAAATGAGAGTGAGCCCATGGGCACTGCCTGTCGCTCCCTGGGAAGGAGGACCGGATAAAATGTGGTAGCCCTGTAGGAGGTTTGATGGACAGGATGAGGAAGCTGTGGGTGTTCGGCTTCTCTGTGCACACGCCTGGATTGCCCAATTGTTGATAGTGTTTCAGAAGCTATTTTCCCTACGTCGTTTCTTTGCTTGCCCTCATTATTATACTCTTGAGTCTAACATGAGGTGCAGCAAGTGCTGCTTTATAAATGGGAAAATAAAGTGGTTGGAGTAATTTGACAGAAACCCTCTAATGAGCTCATGGCATAGGATGGAATGGGTTGATCCCACGTAACTCAAGACTGGCTGGCTGTGCCTGGTCAAGGTCCCACTGAGACTGAGGAGGAGGAGTGTAGCCTCCCACTGGCTACCAGTAAGGATGGAGAGGCCGGGAGGATTTCTAAAACTCCCTGGCATTGTCAGATGGCGCTGCTGCAGATCTCATGAAGACTGGATCTGGGGCCGTAGGGCCAAACAGGGAAGCGATGGGGACACCTGGCCATGTTCCTGCAAATCCAGCCCCTGGATCAGCTTCCACCTACTAAGAAAGGTCTTTTCGGGGGGAGGAAACCCAAATGAGTTCTGGTTTTCCAGGATCTGACCCACAGGCATTAATGATAAGTTCTGTGGTGCTCATCAGAACCGGCTCATCATTCCTACATGGCTGAAAGCACCAACTGGAAGGGAGGAAGCCCCATTACTTTGATGCCTGCTGCTTGCTGGAGAGATGCCGAGTACCAGGACCGACCCATTCTAGCATCTCTCGCCCAGGCTGGGGCAGGACGCCAAGACGTGACGTTTTGGTATCTCTGTAAATGGTGATGATACCGAGGGATAAATGGGAGCAAATCCAGTTGCATTTGTCTATTCTGTGCTCCACTTTGAGGTAAGAAAGAGAACAGATTGGGTTTATACCCTACCCTTCACTATCTGAAGGAGTCTCAGAGCGGCTCACAAACTCCTTTCCCTTCCCCTCCCCACAACAGATAGCCTGTGAGGTCGGTGGGGCTGAGAGAGCTCTGACAGAAACTGCCCTTTCAAGGACAGCTGTTGTCAGAGCTACGGCTTGCCCAAGGTCATCCAGCCAGGTGCAAGTGGAGGAGTGGGGAATCAAACCCGGTTCTCCCAGAATAGAGTCCGCGCACTTCACCACGACACCAAACTGGCTCTCAAGGGCGTAAGGGCAGGCGGCTATCTGGCTGCAGAAGCAGGACCCGCCTTTCCCTCCTGCTGCAGCCCAACATGCCCCTTGTAATGCTGCTGCTGGGGCGGGGGGGCTTACCCACATGTGGAAATTTTAGGTGGGATCCAACCGCAGTGTGTGGTCAGGTGCCTGACGCAGCAACTCGGCTGAATCTTAGCCAGCCTCAGAGTCGGGTCTTTCCAAGTGCTGCTGTGGAGGCAGTCTGCTGTGCAGCTCAGTTCCTCTTCCATTGGACACTTTGTTGCTCACAGGAAACACACTGGTTGCCCAAACCCAGAGGAACCAACCAAGCCCTGCAGTCGAAGCCTGCTTCTGTAGTGCCCAAAGAGAAGCACGCGGGGAGCAGAGGTCTGAGCCCTGGCCCCCGGGCATCGTGTGCCTCATGGTTCAGAGGGAACAAGGCGGGATGAAATGTAGAGATCTATCATTACTGTGAAGGTTACACAAAGGTACTGAGGCTCAATGCACAACTTGCCTCCTGCCCTGTGGCTCGGCTGCAGGTGCTGGAATCACAGCTCTTGAGTAGTCTGACGCAGTGTTCCCTCTAAGCTGAGTTAGTGCGAGCTAGCTCACAGTTTTTTAGCTTCTGGCTCACGCATTGTTGTCTTAGCTCAGGAAGGGATGGCTCCAGAGCAAACTTATTTATGCAGTAGCCAAACTGCTTGCTCACAGCTTTAATGCCAGGAGTTCAAGTAGAACTTTTGTTCACAAAGCTCCACAGTTTAGAGGGAGCATTAGTCTGATGTGTAAATATATTTTTAAATGTTAGGACTTGATGAACTAGTTTTGTATATGCAAAGGGTTTCACTCTAGCATTCAGTCCTCCACTTTTAATTTGAAGTAGTGCCGTCCATGTAGGAATTTGTGTAGGCTAGGTATGAGTGCAAACCAGGCGGGCTCCTCCTTTTTTCCTAGACTCTTTCAGCTGCTTCCTCTTCTGCATCTGCTTCTTACCTAACTTGAATCCCCGTGTATTGGTAAGTGGTCAGAGGCCCAGGCTGCTCTGTGGAAGACCTAAGACTGCCCCGGTTTGGTCACGACCAGAACCAGGCTATAACCACAGCTGACAGGAAAGGTAAAGAGGCCTCTGCAACATACAGCAATGGCAAATTTATCTAGAGAGTGTTGCCAGACCTTGCCTCTCAGTTCATCTGCATGTCCTTCACTACCAGCCTGAATATATACATTGCATGTGGAAACACCATGAGCAAGTCCCAGCCCCCCAAAGGCAAGTGCACATAACAGTGATACAAACTACTCCACCATGCTGTGTCCTGGGGTCACAGGGTAGCCGCCAGAAACACCCTGACACAGGAGATCTAAAAGTGAGTCCGCGGAGCCAAGCACTGAATGCTGACTTAAGTTCTAATGGATCTCCAAAGAGCACCCATTGGCCCCTTCCGCACTGTCATTTTTGTCACTCATTTGTCCTCCTTGCTTTGCCCCCCCCTTTCCACATGTGTTTTGTCCCCTCTGGGACTACTAGAAAGAGCAAAACAAATGGGGGGGGGGAGGAATCCTGAAACAACAGGGACAAACGAGTGACAGAAATGACAGTGTGCGATAGCACTCATTTGCAAATGAATAATCTTTTTCCCACATGGGAGAATCCAATTATGAATGCTTGCTATAGCACAACACCCCCATGATGTGCGGCCGCTGTCTGGCTTCTTCCACGGTTGCCAGCATCTACCAATGTTCCTTCCAAGCTGTGGAATCTCATGAGCAAAAATTCTACTTTGGGTGAGCGGCTCAGGCGCCGGGCCCAATTAAAATTGTGAGCGAGCGATTTGGCTACTGCAAAATTTGTTTGCTCTGGAGCCCTCCTTCCTGAGCTAAGACAAAAGTGTGTGAGCCAGAGGCTAAAAAACTGTGAGCTAGCTCACTAACTCAGCTGAGAGGGAGCACTGGTGGGGCCCGGAGAGCCAACTGAATTACAACTGATCCCAGTCTCCAGGGTTCCTCCGGAGAAAACGGCTCCTTTAGAGGATGAACTCACTCTACTTCTCAGTCTCCAGGAATCTCTCAACCGTAGTTGGCAACCAGCGTGAAATGCTGCCAGAGGCCGGCAACCGCAACGCAGAAAAAGACGAGCGTCGAACGGCCTCTTGCGACACCCCGGGCGAGCGGCTCAGGCGCCGGGCCCTCCTGCGCACCAGCGTGACTCGGGCGCTGCGGGTCGCCAAAGCACGAGGCCGGGTGAGTCAGCGTTGGCGGAGGACCCCGACCCCTCCCCCTGCTCCTCCCCCCCGGGGGTGGGTCCTGCGGCCGCCCACAAAACCCCGCCGGCTGGCCGGGCGGCGCCGTCTCCATCGCCTCCAGCAGTAGCAGCGGCAGCGGCAGCGGCGCGAGAGGTTGCTGGTCCCGGATCCGAGGCGGAGGCGAGCGCGATGGCGGCGGGCGGCTGGCTGGGCGTGTGCGGCCTCGTGCTGCTGAGCGGCGCCCTGGCGCTGAGCCGGCCGGGGCTGGTGGGGGCGCCCATGGAGGCCACCCTGGACGCGGAGGCGCAGCGGGCCCTGCAGTTCGCCATGGAGCGCTACAACCGCGGCAGCAACGACGCCTTCCGCAGCCGGGTGGCCGAGGTCGTCAGCGTCCACAAGCAGGTGGGAGGAACGGGGGAGCGATCCGCTTTCTCTCTGCCTCCCTTTTGCAACGGCTCCTGTGAATTATATGCAAGGGGAGGTAGGGGCGTGGCTGGGGTTGCCAGCCTCCCGGTGGGGCCTGGAGATCACCTGCTATTGCAGCGGAACTCCAGACGGCAGAGGCCAGTTCCCCTGGGGAGAAATGGTTGCTTGGCGAAGCCCCTCCCCTCTCCAAACCCCGCCCTCCCTAAACTGCATCCCACCCAAAGCGCCAGGATTTTCCCGACCCAGAGCTGGCAACCCTAGCAAGGGCTCCAGAAAGTTAGGTGCTCCGTCCGGTCTGCAGTGGCAGCTGGCCTGCCACCCAGGGCTAGCCTGACATTTTTTGCCCCTTGGGCAAACCCTGACTTTGGCACTCATCTAGTTCAGCATTCCATTTTCTGCAGTGTCTAAATAGGTACTTTCGAGATGCCAGCACACAAAGCTGCCCCCTCCCACTGTGAACCCCGCCCCCCAAGCCAGTGGCATTGCGACATGCCTTTGCATGCGGAGGTGACTTTGGCTACCTTCTCCCTTTCCATGCCTCCCTCTAATCCCCCTCCCATTCTAAGCAACTTACTCTAGTAACTGTCAGGAAATTTTTTTTTTACTTGATCAGCATGTCTGTGCAATGAAGAAGGATGTCAATTGTATGACAGGGAAGATGCTGTTTCCAGGGTCAGATCTTGGTTTCCAAAATATGCAAGAGAGCAATGGGAAGGGGAGGGGCCTCCATTAGGGAGGGTTGAGGGGCGCTGCTTGAGCAGAAGGCGCACAAAAGAGGGATCCAAATGAACCGCCTCCCCCAGTATAGATGCCGGGAAGGCCCTTTCGGTTGACGCTGGTTTTGTGGCGGCTGTTTCACGACTGCTGGGCATGTCAACACCGGAAGATGTCAGGGCGATCCACTGAGACCCAAACCGGAGCCAGACGTCTTTCTTTCCCCTGTCTCTGGTAGCAGGTGCTCTTCCCCACTTCCTTCCCCCCATTTTTAGTTTCAAGCTAAGTGTCCTTTCTGCAATTCACAAAAGTGTATTTTTTCTAACTCCGATGAGTTCCTACACACCAAAACAAAGCCTGTGGCTTATTTCGGGGCTGGGTTGACCAGAGTTCGATGGGTCCCTGTCCTGTCGGAAGCTGCTGCTGGCCGCGGCCTCTCAAGAGACAGGCTGCGCTGCTCCCCCACCCCCACAAAAGACCTTGAATTGGCCCAGTGGGCGGGCCCCAGAATTGGGTGCAGAGGGTATTCTGCTGGGCCTGGATATCCCGCTTAATTATTCCAGCACGTGGGCTTTTCACCCAGACTTTGTCCAGTCCTTGTGAAAGCCTTGTGGCTCCCATTGTCTCTTGTGGCAGTGAATTCCACAGGGCTTTTGCTAAGATGTCAGAGAATGCAGCAGGGGTCTGCTAGAAGATGGGATTAACTCTATCCTTGCTTTGGCTCCGATTGTCCTGGGTCTGTGGCGGGGAGATTGGCTAAAGCTACTTCCACACAATAGCAGCTGTGGAAGGGAGGGGAAGGCAGTTCTCTCACTAGGAGAAGTAAAAGTAAATAAGAAGGAAGTGGAAGTAAACCAGTTAGTGTCTGCAGGGAAAGAGGAGGAAGAGAGAAGAATTTATGCTCTCGCAGTCAGCCAGAGAAGTTTCCCCATCCGTGTAGCATCCACCATACACAGAGTACCTTCAGAGCAGCCCTGGATAAAATCAGTTAGAATCAGCTGATTGCCCCTACTGGAGTCTGAACCTGCAAAGATTTGGAAATGGTAACTACCCCCCCCCCCAAGACAGATTTGTTTTAGCTGGATAAATGTTAGTTAAGTTTGGGCTTGAAACTATAATCTGGAGAATTTTGTGGCCCTGCAACAAAACTAAAACCATCATTTTTTGCCTTGCAAGAGACAAACCTGGGCGAAAGAGCCCACAACCACTGGCTCTCAAATATATTTAATTGGTAGACACCCCCCCCACACACACACAGAACCAGAGAAGGAAAAATACTCATGTATCTCTTGTGGCAGGTGTCTTCTGATTGGGTCCGGTTCCTTCCTCAAAATTCCAGACATGGTTCCAAGGGACTCTTGACTGAAGAGAAGAAGAAGAGAAGAGATTGGATTTATACCCTGCCCTTCACTACCCAAGGGAATCTCAGAGCAGCTTACAAACTCCTTTCCCTTCCCATCCCCACAACAGGGGTAGGTGGGGCTGAGAGAGTTCTGACAGAAACTGCTCTTTTTCAAGAAAAGCTGTGCCAGAGCTTGTGACTGACCCAAGGTCACATCAGCAGGTGCATGTGGAGGAGTGGGGAATCAAACCCGGTTCTCCCAGATTAGAGTCTGCGCACTTAAGCACTACACCAAGCTGAGAGCAAGAACAGGTGTACGAGAAAAAGCATTGTAGCCCATTTGAAATGGGAAGACCAAGCACACATGGCTCCAGTCTCCCTCTCCCTTCAACAGGAGTGAATGGTGGTCTGGGGGACATTCTGAGGGTGGGGGGCCTGCCTTTCCTCTGAGCACTCCCTACAAACATGCCAAGTTTCAGCATCTCTTTCACAACTGGGCTTGTCTCCTTTTATGTTGGCCACTGAAATTCTCTTTATGATGATCTATTTTGTGTGTCTCACAGGTTGTTGCTGGGATCAAGTACATTTTCAATGTTAAAGTTGGGCGAACGAGTTGCAGAAATTCCGAAATGGCTGCTGGGGACTGTGAGTTCTTGGTGGAGCCGGGTCAGGCAAAGGTGCGTGTCAGATAGAAGCAGGCCATTTAACGTGATTAGATAGGTTAGTGGTCACGGTGATGGTTGTTCTGGGAAAGGGTAGGGATACTGCAAAAAAACACAAACACCACCCTGGGCAGGGGGGGAGGGGGTGACAGGACGCATTGTGTGTTCTTGCACATTGTTTTCAAACACATGATAAACTGCAGCTGTCTCCCTTTTTAATTGCTGCTGATCCTCCCGTGCTTGGGAAAAAGATCTTGGAATACTTAGAGAAGGCAGGCGGGCTCAGCCAGAATTTTTCTGGCCCACTGACAACCCCACCCCAAACCCCACAGCAGGGAAATTTCCACTCCTCCACCCCGCCCATCAAACACAATTCTTTCTTTGTATACCAAGCAGATATTTTGTATGGTAGGCCCCTGGAAATCCAGGCAAGCTCTTAATCCTGCCCCTCGCTAGGCTTGTTGCTAGGGAGAGATTTTCTCAGGAATGAACAGGCCTTGACCATTCTTTAAATGCACGTTGTTCAAATGCCAAGGGGGGACTGAAGAAAGCGTGTGACGTGGCCTTGGGGGACGGAGAGGGCGGGGAGACCACGGCCCTGTTACAGACACCCTTGACTGCAGCTGAGCCCCACAGGAATCCATGGCACGGGCTAGTCACAACAACCTGACAGTCAAGTCATTTTCTCTGGATCAAGCCCTACGGTGGCCGGGCTGCCCACAGCCTAGAGCCTTGGGTTGCCACCCTCCAGGTAGCACCTGGAGAATCTCCCACTGGTACAGGTGATCTCCAGATGACCGAGAGCAGTCCTCTTGGAGGAAACGGCTGCTTGGGAGTGGGGACTCGATGGCATGGTGCCCCTCCACAAATCCTCCCTCTTCAGGCTCCACCTGGAGGCTGGCAGCCCTACTTGTGGCCAGTGTTCCCTCTCAGCTGAGATAGTGTGAGCCAGCTCACAGTTTTTTAGCTTCCAGCGCACACATTCTTGTCTTAGCTCAGGAAGGATGGCTCCAGAATTGCTCGCTCACAGCTTTCATGCCAGTAGCTCACAAAGTAGAAATTTTGCTCACAAGACTCCACAGCTTAGAGGGAGCATTGCTTGTGGCCCTGGCAGGATGGCACGCACGGCGGCCCAGTTTAAGCAAGATGCTGGGGTGTTTGCAAAGCTGCCCAGGTAAGTTCTTCCCGCCAACATTTGAAAATCTGGCCCAAGAAACCAAACCTAAGATGGGATTCTGTAGGCCATTCCAGTGTGATTGACCTCCCAGTGGCCGGGGGGTCCCCAGGAGTGGAGAGCAGGTTTCTCCTGAACCCCACTGGTGCCCCTGGGTACTAACTTCCGCTGCTGCTCATATTGAAAGAGACTCGCAGTTTGCTCCTGTAAGGAAAATCATTTGCTGCACGTCACGATTCTGGTAGGCGAATCCTGATGTCCACCACTGATATGAAATGCACTGGACTTTGGTGTCAGGGCATCCTGAAGAAGATGCAAGTTATAGACGTGTCTGGGTTCTTCCAACTTTGAACGGTTCAGTGCACAAGTCCCGTCCCCCCCCCAACACACATAGTCCATCATGATGGCTTTGCTGTCCTGCCATAGAGCGGAAGCTTGTTCCCCAGCCATTTCAGGCCTCCAGGGCACCTGTGGAATTCTGACACAGAGTGGTGGAAACAGCCACAAAATCGCTACCACAAGAGGCAGAGCCCCACTTGGCACTTCCCACTTTCTAAAAATACTCGGTGGGCACCAGGAGAGGAGTCGGCAAATGCTGTGATGCCTTTGGGCACTACATTACCCCCAGAGCTCTGTTTCTAGGTCATTCTAGTGCAGAGGTTTCTAATGTAGCGTAGCACTTAATGCGAAAATCAAGAATAAGAGCGCCACTGGATATCCACCATTGTTGCCCTTTCTAGGCCACTGGCTCACAGGCTGCGTGCTCTTTGGGGGGACAGGATGCCTGCTGGGTCACTGGAGTGGTGGCTGGGCATACAACAGTTCTCCCATTGTGTGCTCGGTTCACGGACAGTGAAGAAGTGTGTTTGGGGCTCTCCTTGCATGGGGATGCTTCACAGAGTTCTGTGCATAGGAGGAGATTGGCTGTCCCCCACATTCGTATGTGTCTGTGCTGCAGTCAGGCGATTCCCATTCCCTCCAGTGGAGTTTTTACATGTGTTTTTGCGCAGCATTAAATGAGATGCTTGTAAAACGGTGGGGACAATCCTGCCACAGTTTGAGCTTGCTCAAGGGTCTCTCCTTGGAATCAATTTGATTAAAAAGTGCTGATCTTCAACTAGCGTCAGAGGTCGATGGTTAGAAATACCTTCCATTAAGATGTTCATAATTGTAAGGTGCTGTTGCATTGTCAATGGAGAGATTACATTTCGTATTTAAGGGTTTTTTCTTTTCTGTTCACAGGCAACAACTTGCACCTTTGAGGTGGTTGTTGTTCCTTGGCAGAACGTGATCAGGCTGGTGAAAAACGAGTGCCAGTAAACACGCGTGGGGGTTGCCGCGGGGGTGCACGTGGCGGTTCGGAAGTTCCTTTCCCCGTTCAGGAAGAGCAATAATCTTCATGGCTCCTCGAGCAGGACTTCTTGCTGCCAACTCAGAATTGCTTGCCTGCTCATGCTATGCAAGGAGAGTTCTCTAGCTATTCTTTAAAAAGAAAAATACCCTTATTTCTTTCGTGTGTTCTTCAATGAATTTTGTAACCAGTGTTTTCAGGCTTGGTTAGGAGCATAAAATAAAGATACTACATTTACCTTATCAAGGGATGAGGCTCATTAAAAGATTTGAAACTTACTGACATTTTGTTGCTCACAACCTTATATTCTAATAGTAAACTGGGCCAAATCTTTGGATACATAAATCCGGTAAACAGAGCTGGGAAGGGGCAAGACAGCTCTTTGTACAAACCTGGAAAGGGCCCCAAATTTGCAGAAAATTGTGAAATCTTAAAAAAAACCCAACCATTGGGAGGTTTAAAAAGGCGAAAATGAAAAAAGGAGCACCTGCAGCTTTAAGCAACAGACTTCCTCAGTGACTGTTGCTAGGTAACCACAGGTTCCAACTTCCAAGCCTGGGTTTCAAGTGAGGAAAAGGCAGGGCCCTTTCCAGGTCTACTTTGGCCTTTGAGGGAGGACTTATTGAGGCCAGGCCTAGGGTTGCCATCTCCAGGTTGGGAGATTCCTGAAGATTTTGTGGTGGAGTCTAAGGAGGGCAGGATTGGGCGGGGGGAGGCCACAGCTGGATATAATGCCATAGAGTCTACCCCATAAAGCAGCCATTTTCTCCATAGGGACAGATCTCTGTTGTGTGGGGTTCAGTTGTTGTTGTTATTTATTATTTGGGTATAAATCCAATCTCCTCTTCTCTTCTTTATTAAAGTTATAAACCACCCTCCCCCGGAGGGCTTAGAGTAGTGTACATCATGATTAAACATAAGCAATAAATAGAAAATAATAAATTGTTAAGATAATCGATGGCGTACATATAACTTTGCTCCCTCCATAGGGTGGATCACATACTGGGATTGGTCAGGCCGGGTGGAAGCCATGGTAAGGGACTGTTGCTGTCCTGAACTATAGGCCTGGTGGAACATCTCCATTGTACATGTCCTGCAGAACCGAGCAAGGTCCCACAGGGCACAGATGCTACTAGATAGAGAGTTCCACTGGGCCGGGGCCAAAACAGTCAGCTGGATGTCTTTTGGGCCAAGGATCGCCAGTAAGTTTTGATCTCTTGAGCTTAAAGCTCTTTGGGGCCTTCTGGAAGATCTCCAGGTCCCACCTGGAGATTGACAGCCCTGGGCCTGGAAGCAATTGAGTTGCTTGATACCACCTGATTTGCAAAACTCATCTGGGCCTGGCTGCTTGGTGCCCTACTCTGAAGCTACACTACGCTGGGTTTCAGGAGCGCCTTAGAGACCAAGAAGAAGAGATTGGATTTAGACCCTGTCCTTCTCTTGGGAGTCTCAAAGCGGCTTACAAACTCCTTTCCCTTCCTCTCCCCACGACAGACACCCTGGGAGGTAGGTGGGGCTGAGAGAGCTCTTTTGAGGACTGCCCTTGAGAGAACAGCTCTGACAGAACTATGGCTTGTCCAAGTTCATCCAGCAGCTGCAAGTGGAGGAGTGAGGAATCAAACCCGGTTCTCCCAGATTAGAGTCCGTGCACTTAACCACCACACCAAACAAGAGTTTCAGGGTCCAAAGCTTTCAAGAGTCGAAGCTCCCTCCAGCTGTGTCTGATGTTTCCTCTGTGTCTGGTGAAGGGAGCTTTGACTCTCGCAAGCTTTTGCACCCTGAAACTCTTCTTGGTCTCTCAGGACTGGAGTTGAACTGTTGTGCTGGAGACCTCTGAAACTCTCTTAGGAGCCCCAAAGCATTCCTGTCTGGCGATTGGGCCTCCTTCAAAGGACTGTGTGCTGTACAGAGGTTCGGGAAGGAGTGGCCAGTCTTTCCTACCCTCAATTTCCCAGGTAAAATTCAGGCCTCTCGATTGGCTCTTGGCCAGATCAGCTGACCAGGCACATTTCATGCAGTGGGGCAGGGCCTTGCGGGAAGAGGAGTGTTCCTTTCCCTGCAATTGGTCAGCAAGATAGCTTCTGCGAGTGGGATATGTGGGCCCACCCAGCTTGGCCCAGGGGTGGGCGAAGGGACCTGTCTGTTGGATCTGAGAGTGTTGAATTTGTTGCATTAGGGAACCCTTTATTGCTTTTCTTTAACTGGCAACTTGGAACCTGTTTTGATGTTCATTTGCTTGTTTGCTTTTACCCAAAATCTCTTTGCTGAGGGCGTGCCGCTGAAATCCCACTCCAATAGCTGCAGCATTCCTGCTTCCCACCCAGTGCCAGCCAACCAACTGCTCGGGGCGTCATGTGCTTGTGTGGAGTTGCCCATTTCAAGGTGCTGGACTTCAGGGGAAATGCCATCTCTTTGTCTTAATATTTATGCAAAATCCACCGCCTCTGGGGATGCCTTCCTTTTCACAAGCGCCAACAGCCTCTTCTTGTGCCTTTTTCTGCTCTGAGTATGGTGTGTTAAGAAAACCCTTAAAAACTCTGCTAGGGTTTTTAATGCATCTCCGATGTGGTGGCTGATCCAGGCAGCTCGTCCTTGCCACAAAAGGGCCAGGGCCAGGGGAATTTGGAATCACAGAATCATAAGAGTTGGAAAGGCCCTCCAAGGTCATCTAGTCCACCCCCCTGCACAAGGCAGGAAATTCACAAATACCTCCCCCTCCACACCCTCAGTGACCACTGTTCAGCACCCAGAAGATGACAGAACCTCCAGGATCCCTGGCCAAACTGGTCTGGAGAAAAATTGCTTCCTGACTCCAAAGTGGCCATCAGCATTTCCCTGGGCGTGTAAGAAAGGGCCATGAGAACTAAGCACTGAGGCAGCCCTCCCTGCCCTCCCTCTCATGCTCTGCCTATGGAGAGAGGGAAGGGGGTGACGCAGGCCCTCCCTTAAGCAAAGGGGAACCCAGGTTGTGGGCAGTGCTTTCCCACCAGCCCCACCTGTTCAGTGGTCAAGCAGGACAGGTAGAAAGGAAGCAGAGGGGTGGGTGGGATGGGGACAGAGCGTGCTCTCTGGGCAAAGGCTTTTTGGCCGGTCCCTCCCACTCTGCTCCCCACCCTGCCCGCTGCTGCTTCCACAACAGGTGCTCTTCTTGGAATTTATTTATTTAGTTTATTTATACCCCACCCTTCTCCCCAATGGGGACCCTGGCCAATCCTCTCCTTCATTTTATTCTCACAACAACCCTGTGAGGTTGGTTAGGCTGAGAGAGAGTGACCGGCCCAAGGTCACCCAGCCAGCTTCCATTTCACAAGTGGGGACCTGGGTCTCCCAAGTCCTAGTCCAACTCTCTTAACCACTATGCCGCACTGGCTTGGATGCAGTTCAGCAAAAATTTAAGCAATGTGCTGGGCTATGTTTACCTGGAGGTTAAGCTTTACTGAGCCTAATAGGAATTAACTCTCCCATGACAGTTTAAACCCTTCTGTGGGTTCCTGCTAATCTCACTTCAGCATCTCCTTTCCTCCAGAAAGGCCTCGTTCAGCTCAGGCTGGCTGATACAGGCGTCCGTGGTCCTCTTGGTCTCTTGGACCCAAGTCATTTGGGGCTTTAAAGCAGGGGTGTCGAACTCATTTGTTACGAGGGCCGGATCTGACATAAATGAGACCTTGTTGGGCCGGGCCACGTGGGTCATAAAAGGTAATGCCAGGTAGCGGAGATATAAACTTTATGAAGGACACAAACACAAAGGGTTTATTTTTTACTTAAAATAAAAACATGCTTAAAACATTAGCACTCTTTGCAACATTTTCTTTGTTTAACAGTGTCTGATAACGGACACCTCTTGTTCTGAATTATTGCATCAAAATGCCTGTGCTGTTGCAATCTTGAGTATGCTGTCCAGGGGGGTATCTGTAAACTGCAAACCTACGATGATGCGGCGGCAGCAGAAGTGGAAGAAGAAGCAGAAGACAGCCAGTTCCACTGTGGGCCTGGCAGGAGCCCTCCGGGAGCCTGATCCGGCCCCTGGGCCACATGTTTGACGACACCCCTGCTTTAAAGGTTATAACCGGCACCTTGAAGGGAGCTCAGAAGCCAATGGAAGGTCCCAGTTTGGACCCATCGGGAAGCCACCTGAAGCTTCTCAACAGAGAAGCCCTACAGAGAGGTGGTTGCAGTACTCCAGCAGTGGCTTCACTAAGGCATGTGGAACAGTGGCCAGGTCAGCTTTCTGTAGGAGCCGCCTCAGCTGGTGAACCAGACGAAACAGGACGAAGGCCTCCCAAGCATCTTTTGCCACCTGGCAATGTTCCCTCTAAGCTGTGGAGCCTTGTGAGCAGAAATTCTACTTTGTAAGCTACTGACATTAAAGTTGTGAGCGAGCGATTTGGCCGCTGCATAAACTAGTTTGCTCTGGAGCCATCCGTCCTGAGCTAAGACAAAAATGGGTGAGCTGGAGGCTAAAAAACTGTGGGCTAGCTCACATTCACTCAGCTTAGAGGGAACATTGCTGCCTGGCTCTCCGTGGATCCTGACCTGCAGCAGCACTACCCCTTGACGGTGTGCCTGCTCCTTCAGTGGCAATGCAACGCCTCCTCTCTCCATAGGCAGTCTCCTCCTTCCGGCATCAATTCTACTGCCAATCCACAGCACTTGAGTCTCATCTGGAGTAAGTTTTACTTTGTTCACTCTTATCTGGCCCTTCACTGTTCCCAGACACAAGGTCTGTATTTGCACAGCTTCCCGAGACTTAGTGTATGGAAAGAAGAGAGAGAGCCGTGTGTCATCAGCATACTGATAATACTTTAAAAAAAAAGTTCCAGAGTAGATCCGGGAAATTACAGGTCAGTCAGTCTAACATTAATACCGGGTAAATTGGTGGAATCCATGATTAAGGATAGAATTAGTAGACATATTGATGAACAAAAGGCACTGAGGAGGAATCAGCATACATTCTGTAAGAGAAGATCTTGTCTCACTAACCTTTTAGAGTTCTTGGAGCACGGGAAACAACATGTGGATAAGGGTGACCCAGTAGATGTTGTTTACCTAGCCTTCCAGAAAGCTTTTGATAAAGTTCCTCATCAAAGGCTCCTAAGTAAATTCAGCAGTCATGGGATAAGAGGACAAGTTCTCTTGTGGGTTAAAAACTGGTTAATTAACAGGAAACAGAGAGGGTATAAACAGAAAGTGAGTACAGTTTTCACTGTGGAAGGTGGTAAGCAGTGGGGTACCACAGGGCTCAGTACTAGGTCTGGTGCTTTTTAACTTGTTAATGATAACGGAGTTGGGAGTAAGCAGTGAAATGGCTGAGTTTGCAGTTGTTCAGGGCAGTGAGAACCAGGGAGGACTGTGTAGTGGTCCAGAGGAATCTGTCAAGGCTTGGAGAGTGGGTGTCAGTGTGGCGAACAAGGTTCGGCGTGGGCAAGTGCAAAATAATGCAGATTGGAGCCAAAAATTCTAACTATATTGATGGGTTCCAAACTGGCGGTAAGTGACCAGCAGAGGAATCTTGGAGTCCTGGTTGATAACTCACCAAAGATGTCTAATCAGTGTGTAACTGTAATAAAAAAGGGAAATGCTGTGCTGTGGATTATTAGAAAGGAGGCTGAAAACAAACCAGCCAGTACCATAATGCCTCTGTATAAATCAGTGGTGCAGCCTCACTTGGAATAGTGTGTACAGTTCTGGTCACTGCACCTCAAAAAACGATAGCATTGGAAAAGATGCAGAAAAGGGCAACGAAAATGATTAAGGAAATGGAATACCTTCCCTATGAAGAAAGGTTTAAGAGGTCAGGGCTCTTTAGCCTGGAGAAATGACTACTGAGGGGTGACAAGACAGAGGTTTACAAAATTATACATGGAATAGAGAAGACAGGGAAAAAGTACTTCTCTCTCTTTCTCACAATACAAGAACTCATGGGCACTCAATGAAGTTAATGAGCAGTAGGCTTAGAACAGATCAAAGAAAGTACTTCTTCACCCAAAGAGTAATTAACACATGGAATTCACTGCTACAGGAAGTGGTGGAAGCTACAAGCATAGATGGCTTTAAGAGGGGATTGGATAAACATCTGGAGCAGAGGTCCAACAGTGGCTCTTAGCCACAAGGTATAGATGGAACACTGTCTGGGGCAACGCTGCTCTGTAGCCTCGGTGCTTGGGGGGCAACTGGAGTTATGGGCCTTGCTGGTGGGCCTCTGGGTTTTGGCCACTGTGTGATTCAGTGTTGGACTACCTGGGCCATCGTCCTGATCCAGCATGGCTCCTCTTATATTCTTACTGAGAACCACTGGATGATTGCTTTGCTTGTGAAACAGCATGGAAGATGGAACCCAGAGGCTCCCTGGACATTGAGGGCCAGTCAGATACCCCACAGCACCCTCTAACGTAAAAATATCGAAGCCAGTGGAGGACTGGATACCCCAGGAAGATATCCTTGTCAGTGGTATCCAGTGCTGATGATGGGTCCTGGAGAGGCAAGAACAACCGGCTCCCCTCATCAGCAGATGGCCCAGAGTGCAGTGGTGAGAGAAAGCTCTCAAAAGACTGGATATGGGGTGAAAATGCAGAGAGGTTTTCTTAAATGGCCACACGATGGTGCCAAAGACAGGCAAGTTACAAAGTCAAGGTAAGGCCAGTCTACCTTGTTGTGATTGCAGATTTGCAGAGCTATACTACATGTGGACCTAAGAGTGTTTAATGTACTGCTGAATGTACGCAATCAGCCAAAAGTCTAGGGAAGCAGACGCATCCTGACCCTTGAGGATCCTTCCTAGCTCCTTCATGATGGCTGCCCTTCCCAGTCTCTGTCTCCTTCTGATTTCTTGGCTGCAGCCTCCCTTTTGGTTGGTGACGGAGCCAAGGAATAGAAAATCTCAAACCATTTCAGTTTCTTCATTGTCATCCTTAAAGTAATGTGATTCCTCAGAAGTCATCACTTTTGTCTTCTGGATGTCCAGCTGTAATCCTGATCTGGCTCTTTCTGCTTTGACTTTCGATTTCTGTATTGTCCACCAGGTGATGCCCATGTATACAATCTCCTGTTTGGTTGCCTGAAATGTGTTCACAGTGAAGAAATTGTTGTCTCCAAAGAATTCTGTGTGTCGCTCTCCTGCGTTTCCTATGATTATCAGCACATCTTGTTTAGGTGTGTGAACAATTCCTGGAAACTTGCATAAAAGCTCTCTTCCTCATCAGCATCTGCAGTTGGGGCCCAAACTTGAATGACGGTTGTATTGATAGACTTTTCATGAAGTCTGACTGATATTTTTTGGCCAGACTTTGCATTATAGCCCCCGACTGCTTGTGCTACATCTCACCTCACTATTAGAGCAACCCAGTTTCTTCTGCGTTTGTCATTCCTCAAGTAAAACACCTTATAATTTTCTGACTGAAAATGTCCTAATCCAGTCCACTATAGTTCATGCACTCCCAGGACTGCAATCTTAAACTGTTCCATTTATTGTGTAACAATTTTGAGCTTACCACAGTTCGATCACTCATTGAGTAAAGAAGTATCAACTCTGACTGTTCCCTGGAAGGACAGATACTGAAGCTGAAGCTGAAATACTTTGGCCATCAAATGAGAAGGGAGCACTCCCTGGAGAAGACCCCGATGCTGGGAAAGATTGAAGGTCAAAGAAGAAGGAGATGGCGAAGGATGAGATAGTTAAACAGTGTTATTGATACAACAGGCACAGGACCGGTGCTTTCATGAGGTGGGATTAGGCACTTGCTTAGAGCACGACCTAAGGAGAATGCCGCGCTGGCCTGCCATCCCAGTGGGTCCCACCCCTCGCAGGAAGCAGCCGGGGCCAGCCCGTGCACACCTTCAGTGGCTCTGCGGCAGCTGCCTGGACGCACAAGGGGCTCTGCGTTGCATGGGAGATGCTCCTGGCTGCACTCCTGCTGGCCCTCTTACGCTGCCCAGAGGGAGGCCAGGCCTGCGCCCCCCATCCCAGGTCCTCTCCCACCGCCAGCAGCCCCGGGCCCAGGGCCCTCCACCACCCCTGAGCACATGTGCTTCCTGGCTGGCCCACACCTTCCGGCACCTGCTCCTCTGGGTACCCGGCTGTGGCGGCACCTCCTCATCCGGCCTCATCAATGATGTGCAGTACAAGCAGTAAGTCCCAGACGGCCGCCACCTTGCCCCCCCACCAGGGCCCCCATGACGGGTGTGCCCACCAGCCCTGCACAGCAGCACATAACGCTCGGGGGTTAAAGCTGACTTCTGTTCAGCCTCCTGAGCTTCATGCATGCCTGTGTTTCCCAGCCACATGTAAAGTCAGCTTTCTTTTGGTGCTGCCTCTGAGCATGAGCAGAGTGCATTTTTTCTTAGTCCCTGGATAATTAAAGCAGTCTCCTTCCTTCCCACGCCGGTAATTAAGATTATGAGCTCAGATATGAATCCTAACACTTAAAAATAAAATCACCCATAAGTTGTTAGAAGTAGTTTAGAAGTACTCGGGTTTATTGATGAGCCCAGCATTTTAGTTCAGCGTTACCAACCTCCAGGTGGGCCCTGGAGATCTCCTGGAATTAACTGATCTCCAGATGACATAGATCAGTTTCCCCGGAGGAAAGGCCTGCTTTAGAGGCTGGACCTGTGGCATTATACTCCACTGAGGTCCCTCTTGTCAGGTAAACCTGTCATGTCTATGGTATGAGGGAGGAGGTCTGCTGCCTCTTTCCTTTCCTCTGAAGTGTTCACACAGCCTCTTATCAAGTCCCTGACCTTGCTCCAGCTGCAGGAGCCTTGCTGGGAATTGTAACGGTTCCTAGAATGTTTTGCTTCTTAGCCCGCTTAGTCAGCTTAGCTTCCTGCGTGCGCAAACTATATCAATTGGCTTCTGCTAAGGGTGTGTATGTGTTTGAATGTAGTATAACCTAGTAGGCGCTGCTGTATCTAGTCATAACTGACACAGAGAATGTACTTGTGTCTTTAGTACTGTTTTATCATTAAACACTGTCTTCTGAAGAAGCCCTGTGTTGTGTGACTGACTGACAAACCTGACAAAGTGTCAGTTATCTCTACCTTCCTCCTTTTGAACTGCATCTCTCATCAACCAAGATGAGCAGGGAAGAGAAGGATGTTACCATGGTACCTAGCACAGGGGAATCAGTACCTACTACTATGGTACTGACCACCAGCCCTCTAGATGAGGAACTGGGTGAAAAGTACTTTGACCCGTTTGGTGGGGCATACGCCAGTGTGACTACCCGACCAAAGAGGCGAGAGTGGGGAAGGTTCCTAACGGACACTGTTGAGACTTGGTCCCTTACCCCCGGGCCCCGTCAGGAAAGTCAATACAGTCAGGTCGTCTACCGTTTGAGCACGGTGCCCAAGCCGGGGGCTGGGATGCAAAAACCAGCCGAATCTGAAGACAACGTTGACATCCATTTGGGATTGTTTGAGCGTGGTTGGTCAAAACTGACTTTTCCGGATGGTCGAGGAGTTGTTCCGAAAGCTGCTGGAATTGATAACGGAGGTGGTGCAATGGGAAATTGATCAGCGGCTACCTGCCCCCCAGGCACCGCCGGCGCAAGCACCACCTGCCCTGGGATTTCCAGGTCAGCAACCACCGATCCAGCAGCCAGTGCTCGCCCCCTTAAATCCGAGGAGGGTACTGGGAAGGGAACTCCCCCCTCAGCTGAATTGCTGGAGGCGACGTTTGATGGGGCGCCCGAGAAATTGGCTTACTTCTTGGTGAGGGTGGAAAAGTTTGTTGGGAACTGGGGCCACCTTTTTCCGAATGAAGAACGCATCGTGGACTATATAGCTTCCCGTTTATGGGAAAGAGCAGCCAATTGGTATGTAAGTCTATACCATGAGGACAGCCGGGAGCTCCGAGAGATTGATGCGTTAATGTGGGCCCTCTGGGCACATTATGAGGACACAAATGTGAGCAAAACCACTCAAGCTTTCCTGCGCACCCTCCGCCAAGGGAAGAGATCAGTACATGAGTACACCGAAGAGTTCCGTTGCCATGTGGCCAAGATCTGGGAATGGCTGGACAGGGTGTTGGCACACCACTACCACCTGGGACTCAACGCGGAGCTAAGGGGGACGATTCTCCGCAGTGTGAAGCCAGTGTCCCTGCTCGCCTGGATGAGAGAGGTGGCTGATGTGGAGAACTACCTCTGTACTATTCGCATCGATGATGCAGCCACTTTGAAGAAGAGTACCACAGCGCCGGTGAAACCCAAAACGCCCACGAAACCTAAAGAAGGTACGCGCGAACTCCTCATGAAACGGTTTGTGCCTGAAATGTTGGGAAGCCAGCCACTTTGCTGCTGCATGTCCGGAGTAAGGATCGGCGACACCCCTGAAGAAAAGCGGAGAGAAGAAGTGGCTTGATACCCCAGCGAAGAAACCGCCTGCCTGACCGAAGACCCCCTGCGCTCTGCAAGCTAGCCTGCAAGAGGAGGAGACAGACTCGTCTTGCGAGGACGACTTCCAGCCGGTGGGAAATGGACAGGACCTACTGTAAACGGCGCTGACCAGCAGGTCCCACATCCCGAGGCGCAGAAAACAGTGAGCAGTTACCCCCACCCCCTTCTTGTGACTCTGACTATATCAACCTGGAGTTAAACACCCACGTATGGGTGTGGAGTCTAATTGACTCGGGGTGCAGGAGGGATCTGATCCATCCGTCCTTAGTTACCGGACTGGGGGCTAAAGTAGTTAAACTCCCTGACCCCTTGGTGTTCACCCAGATGGATGGCTCCGCCATGAGAGACCCCTGCAAATACGAGACTGTGCCATTGCGGATGGGTGCGGGGCAACATTGGGAGCACCATCCTTTGTCATTACCCCAGCAGCCCATTTCCCGTTGGTGACCGGCAGCCCGTGGCTCCATGACCATGATCCTTACATCTTGTGGGACGAGGGGATCGTCTGTTTCATTTTGCCCAAGTGCTTAACACATAGCTGGAACACAGAGTGGGGCGAACCTCCCGGGGAGCCACCCGTGCACGCCTGCCTGGCCAGTTCAGAACTCCAACTGATTCCCCCTAAGTACCAAGACTTAGCCAAGGTGTTCAGGGAGGAGGAGGCGGACGAACTACCCCTCCACAGGAACTGTGACTGCTCCATCGAACTGTTACCTAACCAGAAATTGCCTAAGGGCAAGTTATACTCCATGAGCCCGGCAGAGAAAGTGGAGTTGTGGAGGTTTATTGACAAAAACTTGGCAAGGGTTTTTATTCGACCTGCCTCCTCACCTTTCTCAGCACCGGTGTTATTCCGAAAAAAGAAGGATGGGGGGTTGAGACTATGTACTGATTACAGGGGTTTAAACGCTGTCTCGTCCACAAATGCCTACCCGCTCCCCTTGATTAAAGACCTCTTAGCAGCGGTCTCACAGGGGAAAATCTTTTCGAAACTTGATCTGCATGATGCCTGTTTCTGGGTCCGGATTAAGGAGGGGGACAAATACAAAACAGCATTCAATACCCCCCGGGGCAGTTCGAGTACCGTGTGATGCCCTTTGGCCTTCAGGGCACTCCTGGGGTATTTATGAACCTGATAAATGAAGTTCTGCATGAGCATCTGTTTAATGGCGTCCTTGTTTACCTGGATGATATTTTGTTGTACTTCCCTGACAAAGAATCCCACGTCAAGTTGTTTAGGGACATTCTCAAAACGTCGCAGAAGCACAAACCCTTTGCTAAACTTTCAAAGTGTGAATTTCACTGCACAGAAATAGCTTTCCTAGGCTATCGAATCTCCCCCTGGGGGATTGAAATGGATCCTGCCAAGGTCCAGGATGTGGTAGGGTAGGAACCTCCCAAAACTTGGAGGCAGCTCCAAGCGTTCTTAGGATTTGCGAACTTTTATATATCCTTTCTCACTAATTTTGCCCAAGTGAGCTTACCACTCATGGACCTCCTGAAAATGAAAGGGAAGGGTCCGGACAATACTAAGCCGGGGGCTCAACTTGACTGGACGCTGGAATGCCAAAGTGCATTTGACTGCCTAAAAGCCCTGTTTACTTCCAAGCCCGTTTTGGCGCACCCAAACGAACGTAAGAAATTTATTGTACAAGTCGATGCCTCAGATGTTGCTATGGGTGGTGCCATCTTGCAGGAGGGGGAAGACGGGAAGTTACACCCCCTTGCCGATGTCTCTCGGAAGTTCAATGACACTGAACACAATTGGTCAGTTTGGGACAAGGAGGTGGGAGCTATTAAATTAGCTCTCTCGACATGGAAGCATTGGTTGGAAGGGGCGCGGGTGCCATTTGAAGTGTGGACTGATCATAAAAACTTGGAAGTCCTTAGAACGCCCCGAAACCTTATACCCCATTCTTATACCCTGTTCTTCACTATCTGAAGGAGTCTCAGGGCGGCTTACAATATCCTTTCCCTTCACCACCCTACAACAGACACCCTGTGAGGTAGGTGGGGCTGAGAGAGCTCTTTCAAGCACTGCTCCTGAGAGCAGCTTTGAAAGAACATGGAACTGACCCAAGGTCACACCAGCAGCTGCAAGTGGAGGAGTGGGGAATCAAACCTGGTTCTCCCAGATTAGAGTCCACACTCCTAACCACTACACCAGACTGGCCAGCTGGGTGACCTTAGTTCAGTCACGGGGTATAATATCACAGACTCCACACTCCAAAGCAGGCATCACCTCCAAGGAAACTTATCTTTGTAGTCTGGAGAGCAGTTATTACTCTGGGAGATCTCCAGGTTCCCCCTGGAGGTTGGCAAGCCTATTCCTATGCTGTCCCTAAATTGTGTCCCAGAGTAAACAAGAATAAAGTTTCTTTTTTTAGAGAGCAACATGTATCTGAGGTAGAAAAAGAGCTGTTTTTTCTACCCCACTTTTCACTACCCAAAGGAGTCTCAGAGTGGCTTACAGACTCCTTTCCCTTCCTCTCCTCACAACAGACACCCTGTGAGGTAGCTGGGGTCGAGAGAGCTCTGAGAGAACTGTGACTGACCCAAGGTCACCCAGCTGACAACCCAATTTACATAGCACATGCCCAAGGAAAAACCATCCTCCTCAGGGTATAATGTTACAGAGTCTACACTCCAAAGCAAAGTAATAAATACTAAAATAAATAAAAGCAGCCCATTACCTCCAAGGAAAGTTATCTTTGTAGTCTGGAGAGCATTTGTTATTCGGGGAGATCTCTAGACTCCACCTGGAAGTTGGCAAGCCTATTCCTGAGCCCTCCCTAAATTGTGTCCTGGAGTAAACCACCTTACAGCTTCATCTGACTGAGGTCTTATCACAATAATGAATCTTAAAACAATGGGATTTACAGCTGCTAAAATCTAAACCATTGTTACGGTTTCCCGTTCGCTGGCTGCAAAAGGGAAACGACTTCTACTTCAAGGAGCCTAATCACGGACAAAAGAGGCCCCGAATATCCTACACAGCCAAAGGAGGCCGTTGCGACTTCACAGGTCCACTCGCTCGGCCTTCCTGCAATTAAAATATCCCAACGTCCCATTTCCTTGTATAAACATCAGAGAGAGTTAGCGGGCTCATCAGATATTTATAAGAGTGAAAAGTTTAATGCCAACAGAACTGCCTGAACAATAGGCCCCTGAAGCTTTAAACAAATAATATTTTTCTTGGCCTTGCACCCAATATAGGCAAAGTTTTGACTAGTTAACAGCAGGTCAACTTGGTTCCCCCCCCAAAACGAATTCCCCACTAGATTTTATGTTGATGAACATTATCATTCGTACAATCTGTTTAGCATGCAGAATTCCAGAGGGGGAGCAGTATGAGAGTCATTTTTGGTATTATACAAATGCAGTGGTAGGATTGTGGACTGCTTCAGATTGCAAATAGGGGCATATCTTTTTAATGCTCCCCCCAAAACCTATTACTGCAAAACCTATACCAGAACACACCGTATTTCTCCTGGATACAGGGGTAACAGATGCCCTCAGGGGCGTAGGGTGATTGCGTTGGTAAGAATACTTCTATTTATTTATTTATTTGATTTTTACCCCGCCCTCCCCACTGGGTGCTGCAGGGCTCAAAAAAAGATGAGATCTGTATTTTCATAGGAGAGGGCACAATGTCCACACTGCCTGACTTGGCTACAACTAGGGTTGCCATCCTACAGGTGATCTCCCAGAATTACAACTAATCTCCAGACTACAGAGATTAGTTCCTGTGGAGAAAATGACAAGCTTCAGAGGGTGGGCACTATAGAATCACAGTGCCGCTGAGCTCCCTCTTACAATCATAGAACTGGAAGGGACCTCCAGGGTCATCTAGTCCAGCCCCCTACAAAATGCAGGAAATACACAAATACCTCCTCCCCATACCCACAGTGACCCTGCTCTGTGCCCAGAAGAGGGCAACCCCCCTCCAGGATCCTAGCCTGAAGAAAACTGCTTCCTGATCCCAAAGTGGCGATCAGCATTTCCATGGTCATGTAAGAAAGGACCACAAGAACTAAGCACTGATGCAATCCTTCCTGCCCTCCTTCTCATGATCTGCTGAAGTTCACAGAATCAGCATCTAGCCTCTGTTTGAAAACCTCTAAAGAAGGAGAGCCCACCACATCCCGAGGAGGAGGAGGAGGAGATTGGATTTATACCCTGCCCTTCATTCAGAGTCTCATAGTGGCTTACAAACTCCTTTCCCTTCCCTTCTCCACAACAGACACCCCGTGAGATAGGTGGGGCTGAGAGAACTGTCCTTGAGATAACAGCTCTGACAGAACTATGGCTTGCCCAAGGTCATCCAGCAGCTGCAGGTGGAGGAGTGAGGAGTCAAACCTGGTTGTCCCAGATTAGAGTCCGCGCACTTAACCACTACACCAAACTGGCTCTCAACCCTGTTCCACTGAGGAACTGCTCTACCTGTGGAACAGGCTCGAGAGCCAGTTTGGTGTAGTGGTTAAGGGGGGGTTAATTCCCCACTCCTCCACTTGCAGCTACTGGATGACCTTGGGCAAGCCATAGTTCTATCAGAGCTGTTCTCTCAAGGACAGTTTCTGTCAGAAGTTCTCTCAGCCCCACCGACCTCACAGGGTGTCTGTTGTGGGGAGGGGAAGGGAAAGGAGTTTGTAAGCCGCTCTGAGACTCTGAGTGAAGGAACTCTGTACCACAAGTGGATCGGGGGATCACAGCATTTTAAAATAACTGTAAAATGGTGATAATGGATTGGTGCAGGGAAAAATTTTGCCTTCTCTTTTAACTCGGCTCAGCGGGGGAGAGGGAATCACTCTCTGTATCTGCAGACGGGAGCCCACCCCAGCTTCCCTTCCCGTCTGCATGAAGCAACCCCCCCACCCTTCCCCCGCATGCCAGGCAGGCTGTAGCGGCGAAGGAAGAGTGTGCGTGAACTTGGTTTCTTGTTCTTACAAAAGGAACGACTAGTCAGTCAAAAATAGGGTTGCCAGCCTCCAGGTGGGGCCTGGGGATCTCATGCTTTTACAATTGATCTCCAGCTGACAGAGATCTGCTCCCCTGGAGAAAATGGCTGCTTTGGAGGGTGGACTCTGTGGCCTTGTGCCATGCTGAGGCCCCTCCCCTCCCCAAACCCCGCCCTCTCCCGGATCCAGCCCCAAAGTCTCCAGGTATTTCCCAACCCAGACCTGGCAACCGTAGTCAAAAACAATTCCGTAAGTTTGCTCAGAAAGCTGCCAGTATACATAGCTGATTAGTTTGGCCCCATGAGACACAAAACTGCCCACCTCATTTACAGAACAGTTTAATGACATTTTACAAAATGGCTGGGCTTCTCCTCTCCTTCCTTTTTCTCCCACAAAAACGGGGGTGGGGGGGGAGTGGACATTTAAGTAAACAAATGGTGCTGTACAAATAATTCAAAAGGTGGACGGTCTACCTGAAGCAGGGGGAAGGAACAAGCCGGAGGCCCGGATTAGCACTGGAACTGCTACTGGAATGCTTGTTTGTCACTGCAGGGAGAAGCGGGGCTCACATGACCTAGGAGGCAAAAATCCATCAGGCATCAGTACAGGGAATGTACAGAGCCAAGTGGAAGAAAATATATCCAGATTTCTGGCCTGTCTATCCTTGCTAACTTAAGAAGGTGACAGCTGCACTCCAGGTTATTTTTATTTATTTATTTAGATTTATATCCCGCCCTCCCTGAAGGCTTATCAGTCAATGGAATATGGAAGTCCCTTTTTCACAACATGGTGGCCATCTAAAGCAGATATTGTCCTTAACATTCCTCAGTCTTTCTCCACAGAATCAGCAGTCAGACCTCCTCCCACTGAGGTTAGCCTTACACGGTCTGGGACCAGCATATCTGAGGGACCACCTCTTCCCATATATGCCCCAAAGAGCACTATGCTCTATGGATCAAAACTTCCTGGTAGTCCCTGGCCCGAAAGACATCCATCTTGCCTCAACTAGAGGCAGGGCCTTTTCTGCCCTGGCCCCAGCCTGGTGGAACATGGTCCCCATTGAGATCAGGGCCCTGCAGGATCTACTTCAGTTCCTCAGGGCCTGCAAGACGGAGCTGTTCCGCCAGGACTTTGGCTGAGGCAGCGGACATCCATATATGGCCTCCCGGTCACTCTGTTAACAGCTACTGGCTGTAGCCAGGAACCTCCCACAACCAGAAAATCTCTTTGCTATCTGCTGTGACCACCATTTTAATATTTATGATTATGTTTTAAATTTAATTTTATTGTATTCACTAATATATTTGTATAAATGAAATGTTGTTACCTGTCCTGAGCCCACTGAAGAGAGAGAGAGAGAGAGGAAGGAAGGAAGGAGAAGGCAGGCAGGCAGGCAGGCAGGCGGGCCTCTCCTGTTTTCTGACACCATCTTTCTTTGGGCTTTGGGAGAGATTTGAGGAGATGCCTTTTAAAACAGTTGCTGGAACTGCCATACATCCGTTGTAGCCCTTTCTCAGAAGCCTCTGAGCGTGGGAGGGGTGGGTCTTTCATACATACATACATGCAGAGCCGGCTCAAGGTGTCTCTGCGCCCTAGGTGGGCACAGATGCCAATCTCCCGGTGGGGCCTGAAGACCCACCATGCCACCCCTGCCTCCTCTCCCCTCCAGGGGGGAGGGCCAGCAAGCCACAAGCCAGGGAAGGGGCGGAGGTTGAAACCCCTGCCCCTTCCGTCCCAGTGCTGGCTTGCCTGGGCGCCCTGCAGCTGCAGGGCACCCAGCCAAGCCAGGGAAGAGGCAGGGGGTTTAACCCCCACCCTTCCCTCCCAGCGCCGGCTTCCCAAGGGGGGAGGGGGAGGGCGGGCAAGCTCCCCCGCTGCCTCCTGCGCCCCACCAGGGCGCTCTTCACTGGCAGCGGCGGGGAGGCGGTGGTGACGGGGACTTTTCGCAGGGGGGGCAGGGAACAATTTGGCGCCCCTGCGGCCGGCGCGCTCTATGTAGATAGACTAGTGTGAAATCACCACACCACCATGTAATGCACGGTGTGCCATTTTACAAGCTTCAGCTGACGAAGTTCATTTTGACACAGATAACATTATAAGACATTGTTTTCCTAGCACACCTTTTACCAAAACACTAACTCTTTGCTTTGAAAAAAAAAATAGTGACTCTTATTGCAAAATCAATTAGTTCAGCAAACAACAGCCAACTGTTCAAGTTCAGGGTTGCCAACCTCCAGGTGAGGCCGGTGGAGCTCCTGAAATTACCACTGATCTCCAGACTATAGAGATTGTTTCTCTTGGAGAAATGGCTCCTTTGGGGGAGGGGGTTCGACTCTACGGCATGATGCCCTGCTGAGGTCCCTCCCCTCCCCTCCCCCAATCCTGCCCTCCCAGTCTTCACCCCCAAGTCTCCAGGAATTCCCCAACTTGGAGTTGTCCAACAATACATAACAGTGAGCTGGAGGGATGCTCTCCAAGCAGTAGTCCTTGTTGTGAGACTTACAGGCATTCAGGAGGCCCCTGAGAGCATGCTCTCAAAGTTTCAGGCAATCTTGACTCGCTGGTCAATTTACTGGTTGTTCTGTTTTCAACTGGGTGGCTTCCATCTTTGCCAGGACACTATCTGAGACTATTTTTTAGCCACATCCTGTACTCACGGAGGTCAGCGAAGGATCCTCCAGGATGCAGACAGAGAGGACTTTGATACCATGGCCTGAAAGACAGGTGTGTCCCCCCCCTTTTTATTGTTTTTAACATCCAGTCTAATGAAGAGAACTTGAAAGTAAGCATGATATGTTGTTATTTTGGTGGGTCGTAGTAAAAGATGCTAGTGTAATAAAATCCAAAACCAGTAAGCAATACTAGATTTTGGATATTAGTATGTTGGAGACCCTAGTGCCATGTGACGGAGTGAGCTCCCATCTCTGGCCCCAGCTCCTGCCAGCCTAGCAGTTCAAAAGCAAGAAATTGCAAGTAAAGAAATAGGTACCACTTTGGTGGGAAGGTAACAGCGTTCTGCGCGCCTCGGCATTTAGTTGTGCCGGCCACATGACCATGGAAATGCCTTCGGACAGCACTGGCTCCTCAGCTTGGAAACGGAGATGAGCACCGCCCTCTGGAGTCGGATTCAACTGGCTTTAGAGCAAGGGAAACCTTTACCTATGTACTGACACATCTGCCTACTCCTGCAGGGATGGAAGAGCAGCTTGTCTAGAAAACTGGATTTGTCCAACTGTCGGAGACTTAAAAAGACTTTTGGGGCAGTTAATATTCTATGGGACCTGTGGGGAGACCAGCTCTGTGAGTCTGGCTATGCTGAAGCAGTAGTGAGCAAGGGACTGCACAGCCATTTAGTTACAAGGTCAAGAAGGATAATAAAGGCAGGTATAAAAGCAGAAATCATTGATATGTATATTCATTCATATTCCCTTTTTTTGTTAACTCTGAACTTAAAGAACTTGTGGTAATGGCAGTCTTCAAGCAGCAGCTGGATGAACACCTGTTAGGGATGCTCTAAACCGGTGTCAAACTCACTTGCTACGAGGGCAGAATCTGGCATAAATGTCACTTTGTCAGGCCGGGCCGTGTGTGCCATAAAATGTAATGCCCGGTACCGGAGATATAAACTGTACAAAGGACAGCAGCTGGTAAGTTCCAAGTAGTTGTATCCTCACTGCGGGTCCCCGTGGGCTCGGAGGGGGATGCGAGGGAAAACCCACACGGGTGGACTGGAGAGCCAGCGGTTCAGCACTGGGCAGACGCTCCCATGCTGCTTGACTGCTGCAGACGAGGTTGTTCTGGTGTGCTGAAGCCACAATTGCAGTGGCTCTGCCCACCCACTCCCGAGCAGTCTCCTGTTCCCTCCCTTGTACTAGTTGCTCGAGGGCTGCATAAGAACCCTGGACGGGCCAGTTCCGGGCCCCAGGCCTTATGTTTGACGCCCCTGCTCTAGGCTGATCCCGCATCGAGCAGGGGTTTGGACCAGATGGCCTGTATGGCCCCTTCCAGCTCCGTGATTCTGCGATTGTGCTTGTGCTTTTTACGTTTGTCCCTCTCATTGGGAGTTCTTGTGGGCAGTCCCGTTCAGGTCCACACAACTTCTGACCCCCTGAGCTAAGCATTTTAATCAGAAGTGTACTATCAAGGAAGTCGACAACTTCCCTGGTTTTTTTGAAAACTACAAAATTAGAAGATTTTACCTGAGCTCTGAATGGGCTGCTGTCCAGTGCTGGCTAGCCAAATGGCATTGGCTTGGAGGGTCCAAAGTTGTACATACCTGGCCTAGCAAAACCTGATCCTCTGTGAGTGCAGTTCCAGCATCAGCTGCTCTTCAGATACGCATGAGCCGCCGGGAAAGCCAAAGGTCATGGCTGCGTTGTATGCAGAAAGTCCCAAGTTCTGTCTGTGGCATCTCCAGACCTCAGCTGTGGCCACTGAGCATGTTTGTGCACCTTTAGCATAATGCTGCATGTGCTCCACATCCTTATGGCAAAGGGCAGGACAACCTTTGTCTTCCTTTGGATGAGAGAGCACTGGAGGCCAAAGGCATCTGTGTAATACTTCCTTCATTTACAAACATTTAGTAGGGATATTCACATTTGATTTTATAAAGTTTAATTCTTTTTCCATTTTGTTCAATCTTGTTCATTTGTTTTCATTTTCATTGGTTTCAATTGGAAACACATTTCGGGCTATAACTTGTTTGTTTTCCTTCCAGTTTGGATCATATTATCAGGGGCCGTATCCCCGGGCGCTTGGGGTCTTGCCAGATTTCACAAGCCCTTTGGCAGAAGAAAGCACGCATGTTACGGACAGCAGCAGCAACAGCAACAGAAATCTAATTGTAACTTCTTACCTCCGTACATTTTGGATAAAATTCTCAGCATAACCCTGCCAATTCCAATTTTAAAAGCAACTTAGATTCTTGCTTTCAAAGTGGGCGCACAGGGAGGTGCTTAGTGCCCTTGAGAAAGCAGCCAGGGTCACAGAGCAGACGGAGGGAGGCGCTTTGCAGCCTTCAAAGGGCAGGTGCAGATATAGTTTGGAAGGAGACACAAAGGCTTGCATCTGGCAACCCAGGCAAAGCAGCTGGCACTGCAGACTGGGCACTGGGGGAAGCTGTGACTTGATTGTTTTGGCTGAGCAGGGCAAACCGTGCAAGGAGGGAGGGCTTTGCTGGGCTGACAAGCAGACATCGGCCCCACACAATGTGGGAGTGAGAGTTTGCTGACAGTCTGTGTACTGGGAGTCAAGTTAGGGGACCACAGACTAGGGACGCCAGCCTTCAGGTGGGATCTGGGAACCCCCTGGGATTACAAGTGATCTCCAGGTGACAGAGATCAGTTCCCCTGGAGAAAATGGATGCTTTGAAGGGTGGACTTTATGGCATTATACCCTACTGAGGTCCTTGTCCTCCCCAGGGTCCATCCACAATTCTCCAGGAGTTTCCCAACCTGGATTTGGCTACCCTCCCCCCCACCGTTGGCCAGGAGGGACCTGACAACACTAGCCATAATCCTGACCCCAGTTGAGCCCTCCTTTGCCTGGGAATTGAGTTCTGAGCCCTGAACTCACATGTCTGAACAAAAGTCCTCATAGCAGACCTGTGCAAGATGCAAGGACTTCATAAGGCCCACAGAGTCACTGTTCTAAGAAGCTGGACCTAGCGGAGTTCGGGCAGGCTGAAATAGCTTGTAGCATTCCCACCCCCTTCCTAAGTAGCTTATCTATAGAAATCACAAGGCTACTTCACAATCACAGGAAATGCTCCCAAACTCCTGTTCGTGCCTGATGTGGCAACCCTGCCACTGAGCCGACTTGGGTGACATGTAAAATTTGTTACAGGCTCAGTGGATAGCCCCCCATTTCTGATCAGAATGCTCGGCTGCCCCTGCGAGGGAAGAACTCTAAGCAAGGGCTGGGGTCTGGTGATACCCTAGAATTATGCCTGATCTCCAGACCAGTGTTCCCTCTAAGCTGAGTTAGTGTGAGCTAGCTCACAGTTTTTTTAGCCTCCAATTCAAACATTTTTGTCTTAGCTCAGGAAGATGGCTTCAGAGCAAACTAATTTATGCCACAACCAAATCACTGGCTCACAACTTTCATGCCAGTAGCTTACAAAGTAGGATTTTTGCTCACAAGACCCCACAGCTTAGAGAGGGAGCTTTGCTCCAGACTACAGAGAACAGTTCCCCTGGGGAAAATGGCTGCTTCGGAGAATCAACTCCGCTGAGGCCCTTCCCCTCCCCAAACCCCATCCTTCTCAGACTTCTCCTCGAAATCTTTAGGAATTTCCCAACCTGGAGTTGGCAAGACTTGCAATGACACAGCCGTAAGTCTGGGGGGGAAGCCAGGCCACAGTGGGCAGAGCTGTTACTGTTTTTATGTGCCAACACTGGCACCCTGGGCAGAAGCCCTTAGGGTTGCCAATCTCCTAGTGGGGCCTGGATATCTCCCAGAATTACAACTGATCTCCAGATGACAGAGATCAGTTCTCCTGGAGAAATGACTGCTTTAGAGCAGGGGTGTCAAGCATGCAGCCTGCAGGCCATAACCAGCCCCTGCAAGGCTCCCATCCAGGCCACAAGCAACTGGCTCTTGTCTGCTTCCTACTTCCTGTTCCTGCTTCCTCGTTCCAGCATTGTAGCTTGTTTCCCCCCCCACACCAGCTCTCTCCTCTCCTGCTTTCTGTTTCTCAGAGGAGATAAGAAAGCCAAGCCTCCCTTCCCTTGATTGGCTGAGGGCTCCTCAATGGAAGGGGAGGGAAACAAGCAACTGGCTCTTGTCTGCTTCCTACTTCCTGTTCCTGCTTCCTCGTTCCAGCATTGTAGCTTGTTTCCCCCCCCACACCAGCTCTCTCCTCTCCTGCTTTCTGTTTCTCAGAGGAGATAAGAAAGCTAAGCCTCCCTTCCCTTGATTGGCTGAGGGCTCCTCAATGGAAGGGGAGGGAAAGAGTCAGAGACAGATGGACTCCTGTGGAGCAATGAAGTTTTATTCCAGGTATAAGCTTTCTTGTGTGCACGCACTTCTTCAGAGAGGAAAGGAGGGAGGGGAAGTGAGAGATCCAAAGAAAGCAGAGAGAGAGAGAGAGAGAGAGAGAGAGAGAGAGAGAGAGAGAGAGAGATCCCCCTTTCCAGTTCTAATACTTGGGGGGGGGGGGAGAGAAACCAAAAAGCACAACTTGCAATCTTTATTAGTGAAAGGGAGCAAGAGTCCAATAGCACCTTAACAACTAGCAAAATCTGTGGCCGGGTATGAGCTTTCAGGAGTCCCTGCTCACTCCTTCAGATACAGCTAGAATGTAAGTCCATCTCTCCTTATATCTTGGAGAGTGAAGTGATTTCATACACCAAATGACAATAGCAGGCACTGGTAAAGAGAGAACATACCTAGGTCCCAGTTTAGTTCAGATGCATTTTCTTTATCTTCATTATCAGTTGCAAATTGCAATACAGCAGTCTTTCTTTCTAATCTCCCTTTGAAATTCATTTATAAGAGAACTGCTGCTCTTAGGTCAGCAACTGGATGTCCTGGAAGGTCAAAATGCCCCCCCCACTGGTTTTTGAATGTTGTGGTTTCTAACAGCAGTAGAAAGAGTTAAGAGCCTAGTAGCCTAGTAACAAAAGTTGTGGTAGGGGATGAGCTTTCATGAGTCACTGCTCACATCCTTAGATAAATCAAGATGGGTAGCCGTGTTAAGTCTTTCTATAGCAGTAGAAAAGAGCAAGAGTCCAATAGCTCCTTAAAGACTAACAAAATTTGTGGCAGGGGATGAGCTGTCATGAATCACTGCTCACTTCTTTCGACTTATTTCCATTTATTCTTTCCATCCTCCTGGACTGAATCCTCCTGGACCAAACTGAGACCTAGGTTTCCTGTCTCATTACCAATGCGGATAACTCCATGCCTACTACCCCTTTGTATATCACACCTAATCCAATCAAGCCCGCTATTGCCATCTGGCATTTGAAATTGTCTTTTATAAAGTTTATATCTCCGGCACCTTGTGTTACATTTTATGGCGCACATGACCTGGCCGGACAAAATGACATTTATGTTAGATCTGGCCCTTGTAACAAATGAGTTCGACACCTCTGCTTTAGTGGGTGGATTCTATGGTATTGTACACTGTCAATGGTTCTCCCCTGCTCAACCCACCTCCTCAAGCTCCACTCCCAGAATCTCCAGGAATTTCCCAAGGAGGAGCTGGCAACACTAGACAATTCAGTGCATGGCTTTCTCGAGTGTCTGAGTGTGAGTGTGGAAAAAGCTGAGCAAGAGCCCAGTAAGTATCAAAGTGTTGTATCATGCAACCGAGTACAAAGCAGATGCCGAACAAGATTTATTGCAATTTGTACACGGAAACAATAACTGTTGCATCATTCAGAAACACAGCCCAGGCCCAGAGCAGAACTCCACCCTCCTACTTCCTGTTTCCTGTCCTACAATACAACATCTTCCAGCAGGCTCCCTTGTTTATAGCTAGTACCATATCTAAGAACTCCACACAAATGCACTCAGGGGCCATAGCAGAAACACCAGCCTGAGCTTTCCCCTAGTTTACAAATTACAAGGACTTAACAATTACTCACAATTTGCTGTCCCTTCATGGTATACCAAAATGCACTACCTGAGGGAGGTTGCTTCACCATGGCTAATGATCAGTCTAGGGTTGCCAGTGCTGGGTTAGAAAAAAACTGGATTTTTTTTTTTTTTGGGGGGTGATGGCAGAAGATGGGGAGATGGCAGAGAAGCACAATGACTTTTTTGCTTCTGTGTTCTCTGTGGAAAGTGTGGGGCCACGTACCCCTGCCACAGCCCCTATTTTCAGGAAGAGAGTTTGAAGCACAGAGCCAAATTGTGGTGACCAGAGATGCAGTTTTAGACCCACTGGGGAAATTAAAAACCAATAAGTCTCTAGGTCCTGATGGCATACACATCAGAGTTCTTAAGGAACTCAGATGTGAGACAGTTGATCGACTAACCTGTATATGTAACCCATCACTAAATTCAGCTGCTGTCCCAGAAGACTGGAGAGTAGCAAATGTGACACCAATTTTTTAAAAAGGGATCCAGAGGGGAACCAGGAAATTACAGGTCAGTCAGCTTAACATCTGTTCCAGGCAAATCAGTAGGAACTGTAATCTCAGGCTGCAGTCACATGCACCAGTGGAAGTGGAGGGGAAACGAGGCTATTCCCTCTGGAGGAATCTGACACGCAGTTGCGAGATCACACCTCCCTTTGTAGCTGCAGGCGCTGCCCGTCACTATGTGATCAGATGCAACTGCAGGTGAGTCGGGGGGGGTTGACCATTTGTTTCCCATGCACATAAATGAGGAATCGCACCTCCACACTGAGGGCCCCCTATGGAGTATGCGATGATGCACATAATGCAAAGGGGGGGGAATGGCACTGAGCCGGGATGGTCTGATCAAACCATCTCGATGGCATGCATGCATGATTGCACGATCAGACAGGGGAAAGTCCATCTGTGGCCTGTCGGAACCCGTTTACTAACGGACTTTCCCCGATGTCTTTTAACTCTGCTTCCGTGGTGGAGCAGCATGGGTTGCTGATGACTGCGGGATGATTCACAGATCATAGAATCATAGAATGTTAGAGTTGGAAGGGACCTTGCAGGTCATCTAGTCCAACCCCCTGCACTCTGCAGGAGCATAGCCGAAAGATAGCCCTACATAACTACAACATACTCAAAAGATGATTGTCCAGCCTCTGCTTGAAAATGTCCAGGGAAGGAGCATCCACCACCTCCCGAGGCAGACTGTTCCACTGCTCAACTGCTCTTACAGTTAGGAAGTTTCTCCTGATATTTAGTCGGTAACAACTCCCTTGTAATTTCCACCCATTAGATCTAATCTTCCAATCCAGAGCAAGAGAGAATAGATCTGCTCCATCTTTTACATGACAGCCCTTCAAATACTTGAAGACTGCAATCATGTCCCCTCTAAGTCTTCTCTTTCCCAGGCTAAACATACCCAACTCTTTCAGTCTTTCCACATAAGCCCACTGTTCCAGCCTATCTAGATCATTTTGAATCCTGACTCTGTCTTCTTCAGAATTAGCAATCCCACCCATCTTAGTGTCATCTGCAAATTTAATAAGCATCCCCTCTATGTCTTCCTCCAGGTCTTTTATAAAAACATTGAACAACACCAGGCCCAGGACTGAGCCCTGTGGCACTCCACTCAAGACTTCCCCCCACGAAGATGCAGAGCCATTTACGAGCACTAGTTGGGTATGATTTTTCAACCAACCATGAATCCATCCAATAGTTGCTCCATCCAGCCCACAATTAACCAGTTTATCCTCAAGGATATCATGCTGTCTGATCTATCAGGCATTCACGCCTATGTCAGATTTAAAGGCACATGTGATTGCAGCCAAAGATAGAATTCTTAGGCATATAGAGGGAGAAAGCCTGCTGAGGGAAAATCAGCATGGCTTCTGCAAAGGGAAGTCCTGCCTCACCAACCTTTGGGAGTTATTTGAGAAAATGAACAAGCATGTAGACAATGGTGACCTGGTAGACATTATATACTTGGACTTTCAAAAGGCTTTTGAAAAGGTACCTCACCAAAGACTCCTGAGTAAATTTAGCAGTTATGGAATAAGAGAATATGCTCTTACGGACTAAAAACTAGTTAAATGACAGGAAGTAAAGAGTAGTTCTCACAGTGGAAAGAAGTAAGCAGTGGGGTCCCACAAGGATTGGTATCAGGGCTGATACTATTTAATTTATTCATAAATGATCTGGAACTAGGGGTGAGTAGTGTAGTGACCAAGTTTGCAGATGACACAAAATTATTGAGGATGGTGAAAATCAAGGCTGACTGTGAAGAGCTCCAAGAGGACCTCCAGAAACTGGGTGTGGATGACCATGTGGCAAATGAAGTTTAGCACTGATAAGTATAAAGTGATGCATATTGGGACAAAAACTCCCAACTTCAAGTATAGGCTAATGGGGTCTGAACTTGCTGAGATTAAGAGGAAAAAAGATCTTGAGGTTGTAGTAGACAGGGGAATGAAAGTGTCAACCCAGTGTGCCACAGCAGTGAAAAAGGCGAACTCTCTGTAAGGATTATTAGGAAAGGGATTGAGAATAAAACAGCTGATATTGTAATATCCCTGTGCAGTCTCATTTGGAGTACTGTGTACAGTTCTGCTCCCCATATCTCAAAAAGGACATTGCAGAGCTGGAAAAAGTACAGAGGAGGGCAACCCAGATGATTAGGGCATTGGAGAACATTCCCTATGAGGAAAGGTTGAATAATACTTTTCAGTGTAGAGAAGAGACAATGAAGGGGTGACATGAATCAAAGTTTAGAAAATTATGCATGGGGTGGAGAGAACTGAGAGAAATTTTTCTCCCTCTCCCAAAGCCCTAGCACTTAAAGGCATCCAATGAAGCTGATGGGCAGTGGGTTCAGGATGGACAAAAGGAAATACCACTTTACACAGAGAGTGATTAAAATGTGGACTTCGCTGCCAGAGGATGAAGTGATGGCCACAGGAATAAACAGCTTTAAAAGGGGATTAGATATATTCATGGAGGGATAAGTCCATCAATAGCTACTAGCTATGGTGACTGAGGGGAACCTCCACGTTCAGAGGCACTGATCCTCTGAATCCCAGAGCCAGGAGGCATCATCAGAGGAAGGCCTCAGCCTCTATGCCCTGTTATTGACACTCCAGAGGAACTAGATGGAGTATTGGTCTGATCCAAAAGGGTTCTTCTTATGGGTGGAGTCTCAGGAGAGTGGGGTTTGGGGAGGGCTTCAGTGAGATATAATGCCATAGAGTCCACCTGGAGAAAGGGTTGCAAGAGAGATCAGTTCTAGGGTTGCTAGTCCCCAGGTCCCAGCAGGGGTTCCCCCAGTTTTTGGGGTTTCAGCCTGCTGCTGGCCAGCTGGCCATTGGGAGAAACCCCACCCCCCAAAAGCCCTGCGCGACGTCCCCGATGTGATGGCATCACCTAGAAGTGTCAGAGACTTTGTGCAAGACACTCTGGTTTGAGGGCAAAACGCTATGGTAAATTTGGCCTAAAACCATAGAGTTTTGCCCTCAAACCAGAGTGTCACTGCATGTCACTGATGTGGTGATGGCACTTCTGGGTGACGTCATCATGTCAGGGTCATCTCAGAATATCCCTCAAATCCCCCCACTGGTGCAGCGAGGGGACCTGGCAACCCAAATCAGTTCCCCTGGAGAAATGGCCACTTTGGAAGGTGAACTCTGTGGCATTATACCCCATTGAAGTCCCTCCCCAAAGGCCACCTCCTCAGGGTTCTCCCCCCAGATCTCCCCCCAGGTATCTCCCAGCCCAGAGCGGGAAACCCTACTTGGAGATTATATTTACCACCTGGAGGTTGGTAACCCTAGATCAGTCCGACCCTCCTAGTGGGCCTCAGTTGCCGTGCAGTCTTGGTTGGGCAGGCCCTGAAGCTTAACGGCCCACAGAGTGCTCAATACGAGTTTCTGCTCAGCATGTTGTTTTTACATTGTACAATGCTGAGCCAAGAGGAATGGCAGAGTAAAAAATTTTTAAGAAGTAATAAAATGTACTAGTCAGGCCACTGAAATAAAACAATGGACAGTTTACCGAATTCCTTAGGCCTGTGGGACACCTTTTGCTTCTGCTCTATGCCCGTGACTCAGTTTAAAGTGAAAGGTTGTTGTTGTTCAGTCGCACAGTCGAGTGCGACTCTTCGCAACCCCATGGGCCACATGATGCCAGGCCCTCCTGTCTTCCACCGTCCTCCGGAGTTTGCTCAGCTTCATGTTTGCTGCATCGATAACACTGCCTGACCATCTCGTCCTTTGCCGCCCCCTTCTCCTTTTACCTTCAATCTTTCCCAGCATCAGGGTCTTCTCCTGTTAAATACTCGGGGTTCCATGGATGAGCAGATCCAAGTCTAGTGATCAGCTCTGCTTTATTGGTGATTTCAGCAGGAACAAGACTGGAAACCCCAGGGCAGCAGCCCAGTTAAACAGCATGCAAAACCCACACTCAAACACACCCCACTCGCAATGATAGGCTATTTACATGACATTACTTCTTGACTGGAAGACAGGAGGGCCTGGCGTAATCTGGTCCATGGGGTCATGAAGGGTCGGACTCGACTGTGCGACTGAACAACAACAACAACAGCTTCTTGACTGGTTACTTCCAGAGTCCTGGTGGACTATTGTTCCTGGGCTCCAAGCTCAGCCTGTCTCAGTTAGAACAGTTCTGGAATGTTTCAGCCCCAATACATAACACCCCTCCCCCCTTAGTTCCCAATACATAATATCTCCAGGGAGGGCTCCCTTCTCATTTGGTGGCCAAAGTATTTGAGCTTCAGCTTCAGCCTCTGGTCTTCCAGGGAACAGTCAGGGTTGATTTCCTGTAGGGTTGACTGATTTGATCTCCTTGCAGTCCAAGAGTCTTCTCCAGCACCATAATTCAAAAGCATCTGTTCTTCGGCACTCGGCCTTCCTTATGGTCCAACTCTCACAGCCATACATTACTACTGGGAATACCATTGCTTTGACCATACGGACTTTTGTTGGCTGGTTAATGTCTCTGCTTTTTTTTAATGCTGTTTAGGTTTGCCATTTCTTTCCTCCCAAGAAGCAGACGTCTTTTAATTTCATGGTTGCAGTCACCATCTGCAGTGATCTTGGATCCCAGAAACATGAAGTCTGTCATTGCTTCCATGACTTCCCCTTCTACGTGCCAAGGAGTGATGGGGCCGGATGCAAGGATCAGGGTTTTTTTAATGTTGAGTGAATGTGAAAGGAGATGGGGCTTAGTCTGCAACAGAGTCCAACTATGAGCCGACCAAGGATTTCTGGGGCTTGAACTAGGAACCTCAGGGCCAGAGCCTGGGACTGAAGGCTGGGGGGCTATGTAGAATTTGGGTCATTTGGCCTCAGAGCCTTCTGTAGGTGGAAGAAAGGGAGGAAGGATCTGCCACTAATTGGCAGTATGAAACTTTGGAATTGTTAAGGCTGGTATAGATACAGGCAGCCTAATCTTCTAGCTTTGCTTGGTCAACAAAACCTCTCAAGCCACTGACCTTAACCGTGGAATGCAACCTCCATGACTGGAGATGATGGGTGCCGTCACACCCAAACTTGGCCTGAACAACAGTCGTACCCGGTACATCCCTGTTATTTGGCAACATCCTTTACATTTTTTTCCTGTAAAATCTCTTAGTACATTCTCCCAGCTTGGATGGCTTCCCAGTTCAGTTCATCCCCCTCCACCCTATTTCCTGGATGTCTTCCCAGGAGGTAACTAGAGAGAAGGTTAAATGTTATAAGACAGGACTGCTGCCTTCAAATAGGTCCTTGGGAAATAAGAGCTGAATGGCCCCACCCCAAATGTTATCTCCAAGACCAACACTCAGCACAGTTACAACTCGGCCTGCAGGTTCTTCCTTAATGTTTTTTAGCAGTTTGTTGCTCCTGGGGATATACTGCCCCTTGAGGACCATGGAAGAACGTGACTGCATTGCCAAGCAAAAGAGTCACAGGTCAAGGGGGCCAGATATGCAATTGGCCATTGGCCTGCCTTCTCTCCTGTATATTCATCAAGATCCTACGTCTAAAGGCCAACGTGAGGGGAACTCAGAACGTGGCCGATAAAGAAATGCCAATTTTACACAGCGAAGGCTACAGTTCATCTCTTGCAAAAGGGACAGGAAATTACAGTACAAAAAGAACATTCCAAAATGATGAGAGGGCTTCCAGCTTTAAGGCCATCCAAGCAAGATATCAGAATAATGATGCTCCCCTTGGAGAGAGATTCTTATTGCTGGGCGTGCAGACTCAATGCAGTGCGAAGCAGATTCTTTTGCTCTGAGACAAGTCAGTTTCTCCTCCCAGCCCAGCAGTGGCCCAACTCCATTCACATTCTCTCTCTCTCCCTCTCTCTCTGGCTTATGCTCTTCTACCTTGTCCAGTTTCTTGGTGCCTAGGGTTGCCAGCGCTGGGTTGGCAAACACCTGGAGATTTTGGGGGTGGAGCCTGGGGAGGGCGGGATTTGGCCAGGGAAAGGACCTCAGCAGCACATAATGCCCTAAAACCCACTTTCCAAAGCAGCCCTTTTCTCCAGGGGAACAGATCTTGGTTGTCTGGGGAGTGACTGTAAGGGCAAGAAATCTCCAGGCGCTACCTGGAGCTTGGCAACTATAAGCTAAAGGCACAAGTTAGCGGTGGCAACTTTTTAGCCCATTGTCACCAAGTCCTGTTGTGTTGTCTGGGGCTGGCAAAGTCCTCCCCACACTTACCCTCAGCTCGGAGGCAGGCCAGGAGGCCACAGTGATAGGGTTGCCAGGTCTGGGTTGGAAAATACCTGGAGGCTTTGGGGGTGGATCCGGGAGAGGGCGGGGTTTGGGGAGGGGAGGGGCCTCTCAGCATGGGGCAATGCCACAGAGTCTGCCCTCCAAAGCAGCCATTCCCTCCAGGGGAGCTGATCTCTCAGCTGGAGATCAGCTGCAAAAGTGGGAGATCTCCAGGCCCCACCTGGAGGCTGGCATCCCTGCATAGTGACCTTGGATGGGGGGATGCTAGTCTCCAGGTGGGACCTGGGGATTCCCTGGAATGACAGCTTATCTCCAGAGGTCGGCTTCCCTGGGGGAAATGGATGCTTTGGAGGGTAGAATCCACGGCATCATACCCCACTGAGGTCCCCGTCCTCCCCAGGCTCCACCCCCAAATCTCCAGGAGTTTCCCAACCTGGATCTGGCAGCCTTTCCTCCCTCGTCGCCCACTAGTGGCCAGGGGGCACCTGGCAACCAACCACACTTGGGGCTGAAGGATCCCCAGCCCACCAACCACCAGCACCAGACCAGGCTGGGCGGCTGCGGCAATATCGGCAAGGCAGGAGAAGCCCTCCCCACACCCATGTGACCCAGCAGGACAACGCTGGAGGTTCTGTGGCAGCAGTGGCAGCAGCCGGGGAAGGAGGGCCGGGCGGGGGCCAAGAAGACTCCCCTGCCAGGAAGAGCTGGGGGGGGAGGGCAGGGAGGAGGCCTCACCAGCACAGCCAGGGACAGCTGGCCAGCATTGCCATCACAGGCCAAGGGCAGGATCCGCAGGAAGGGCCTGGAGACAGGCAGAGGCAGGGGAGGGTGACATCCTGGGAGCAGCGCCAGGCAGCAGGAGGTTATTTTGAAGCTTCAGGTTGGGGAAGCACAGAGGGAGGCCCTTTGGTCCAGAAATTGGGAGGGAATTGTTAAACAATGGGTTTAACGTGGCAGAGGCAAAGGCAGAGTGATTTCAACAAGCAGCAGTTTATTGCATCTCAACAGGAATGCTTCACAGGGGGCAACTGCCCTCACTATATAAACCTAAGCCACTCCCAGCCCCCATGCGATTGGTGAGTTCAAATGGCCTCCAGGCTACAGATTGGCTGGCTGCTCTCAGGGGCCAATTCGCAGGCAGATTCCAGGATCCCACCTGCCTTTGTTCTGGGGCTTCAACCTCCAACTAGGTGGCCTGCCCAGACATGCCTCCCCACTCTCCATCTAGGTGGCCTGCCAGACAAGTCCAGGCATGCCTCCTGATGCTGGCTACTAGCACCCACAGCAGTTAAGCTTGACATAATAGAACCAGGCCCCACCCTAATTGGAGGGCATTGGCAGAGCCCAGCATGGCCCCACCTCCAGGTTGGTCTTTATTAGGCCCAAGGCAGTCTGGGAGGACCCGGCAGGCCAACCTAAGCAATCAGAGGGTGGACAAAGAGTTGGGGAAAGCAAGTGAAGGCTAGTGTTGCAAACTTCCCTCCTTCCCTTTGCTGAGATGCAATTATGATTTTGCCCTCCCTCACTGGAATTCCCTTTATCAGGGGTCTTTTTAATAGAAAAAGAGCTGCAGGTGCTGCTAGGCTATTAGTATATGCCATGCCCCCTGACATCACCGGAAGTGATGTCAGAAGGGGAGGCAAAAGGGGGGGGAGGCATCTTCAAAAGCCTCCCCTTCCCTTCCCCAGCTGGCCTGGGGGGGAGCGAAGAGAGAAGGGTTTAAACTTTAAACCCCTTCTCACTACAGTTGGACTACATAAGGAGGAAAGAGGGAAGGAAAGAGGAGAAGGAAAGAAGGAGGGAAAGAAAGAGAGAGAGAGAAGGGAAGAAGGAAGGAAACAGGGAAAGGAAAGGAGGAAAAAAGCGAAAGAGAGAAGAAAGCAGGAAAGAGAAGAGAGAGAAGGGAAGGGAAGAAGGAGGGAAAGAGAGAAGGAAAGGAGGTAAAGAGTGGAAGGAAGGAAGAGAAGAGGAAGGAAGGAAGAGAAGGGAAAGAGAGAAAAAAGGAGGGAAAGAAAAGGAAAGGAGGGAAAGATGGCAAAGAGATGGAGGGAGGGAGGCTCTCCCGCCACCCCCCATCAAGCCCCCGCCAGCCCCACCCCCATGGATCCTTTACTTATCCCTTCGGCAGGAGCCGGGGAAGCTGGTGGCGGGGCTCTCCTGGCGTCTCCCGAGCCACAGCGCTCCTGCGTGGGCCCAGGGATGCGGCGGCGGGGCTCTCCTGGCGTCCCCCGAGCTGCAGCGCTCCTGCATGAGCCCGGGGGATGCGATGGCAGGGCTCTCCAGCCTCCCCTGAGCTGCAGCACTCCTACACGGGCCTGGGGGTCATGGTGGCGCCACTCTCCTGGCATCCCCCAAGCCACAGCACTCCTGTATGGACCCAGGGGATGCGGCAGCGGGGCTCTCCTGGCGTCCTCCAAGTCGCAGTGCTCCTGTGCGGGCCCGGGGAACATGGCGGCGGGGCTCTCCGGCCTCCCCTGAGCTGCAGCGCTTTCGGCGCGGTGCTCCAGCACACTCTGGCCTCAAAAAGACCCTGCCCTTTATCTTGTTTTTGCTGAGCAGCTCTTTTCTTTCCTTTTTCTTCTTTGTTTTTCTCTGGCTGTCCCACCCAGGCATTTGAATGGCTATTGTTAGAAGCTAGGGAGCAGAGGGGAGAGACTAAAGTCCTTTTTGTCCTGGTCTGAGAATGGCACATGGGAGGTTGATCATAGTTCAAAATGAGCAACTGTTTTATTTAACTTGAGGGGAAATGGTCAGGTTGGAATCAGGTGTAGGATTTATGAGGTGAACAGACAACAGGAACAGACAACTTTGTATTCAAATAAACGCTGGATAATTTGTCACAAACAAGTAACTCTGTTAAAACTTGAGGAGAGATTTCTTGGCAGTTGCTGCTTAAATACACGACTATAAGCTTCTTGTCTTACAGACACTTAAGTTGGTGAAGGCAGGAACATTTGTACAATTTCCTTTCTTATCCTGCGGATCATCCCCCTCTCTTAGAAGCCATTTCCCTCAGACTTATTAGGGATGGGCTATGCTTCCCGCTTCCGTAATTCAGGATCCTTCTTGATCCTCTCCTTTAGACTGGATAGGGATCACCTCTCTTTTCTAGGAGCTATTTCCCTCTGGCTTGAATGGGGATCCTTCTTGATCCTCGCACTCCCCTATCCAGCCTTCCCAGTCAACTGTCAGTTATTAACTGTCACTCTTTAACTGACCCTCTCAACTGAAGAATTCCACCTGAATCCCCTGTCACTCAAGGTTCAGAGATTCGGTTACAGCATTAATCATTTACCGTCTGTCACAAATGTATTTGGGATTTGGGTCACAGATGCATCCATCACAGATGCGCCCACCCCTGGACTCCAAGCCCCAAGAGGTGGAGACTGTGATATCTAGTGCATGCCTGAACTCCACTAGGCCCAGCTTCTTAGAACAGTGACTCTGTGGGTCTAACAGCACCTTACAAAGTCCTTGCATCCTGCACAGGTCCACTATGAGGACTTTTGTTCAAACATGTGAGTTCTGTGTTCAGAACTCAATTCCCTGGCAAAGGAGGGATTAATTTGAATCAGGGCCATGGGGATAAGGCTTGGGTTGCCTGCTCCAGGGTGGGAAATTCCTGGATATTTGGGGGGGGGTGGAGCCTGGGGAGGGTGGGGTTTGGGGAGGGGAGGGGCCTCAGCAGGGTACAACGTTGCCACCCTCCAAAGTAGCCATTTTCTCCAGGGGAACTGGTCTCTGTAGTTTGGAGGTCACTTGTAATAGTAGGAGATCTCCAGGTGTCACCTGGAGGGTGGCAACCCTAGGTAAAGGGCCTAAGCCTTTGCCCTTTCCTGACCTGCCACAGCTTTGGGAAGCCACTATTATGCCTCCTTGGGGAAACTTCTATATACTGATGGCTACATATACATTTCAAAAAGAGCGGGAGGGGGGGAATAACCTACAACCAACCCAAAATCATAACAGCCAAAAAAGCTGAGGCGAAAAGGTAAATAAATGAGAAAGAAACTTTTTTTTGTAAAAGTGAGAAATTCTAAACTCAGTAAATATACCTTGATGAATATACAAAAAGTCACAAAATAATAGATTGTAAAACACTCATATTGTCAATGGATAAAGAAAGACCAAATACAGGATGAGCTTGACAGGCTGGAAAACTGGACTAAACAAATAAAATTAATTTCAACGGGGATAAATGTAAAGTTCTGCATTATGTAGGAAAAATCAAGTGCATAATTTGTACGATAGGGGAGGCTTGTCTTGGCAGTAGAGTGTATGAAAAGGATGTAGGGGACCATGCACTGAACATGAGTCAGCAGTGTGATGCCGTAGCTAAAAACGCAAATGCAATTTTGGGCTGTGTCAACAGAAGTATAGTGTCCAGATCATGTAAAGTGACGGTACCACTTTACTCTGCTCTGGTTAGACCTCACCTAGAATATTCTGTTCAGTTTGGGGCACCACAATTTAAGAAGGATACAGACAAGCTGGAACATGTCCATAGGAGGGCAACAAAGTTGGTGAGAGGTCTGGAGACCAGCTCCTATGAGGAAAGGTTGAAGGAGCTGGGTATGTTTAGCCTGGAGAGGAGACAGCTGAGAGGTGGGCCTGTAGCTAGAGATGGGGGGGGGCAATCTTTTTGTTAAGGGTGCCAAGCACCCCCCCCCCAAGTTTGAGAGCCAGTTTGGTGTAGTGGTTAAGTGTGTGGACTCTAATCTGGGAGAACCAGGTTTGATTCCCCACTCCTCCACTTGCACCTGCTGGATGACCTTGGGCAAGCCATAGTTCTGACAAGAGCTGAACTTGAAAGAGCAGTTTCTGTCAGAGCTCTCTCAGCCCCACCTCCCTCACAGAGTGTCTGTTGTGGGGAGGGGAAGGGAAAGGAGCTCTAAGACTCCAAGTGAAGGGTGGGGTATAAATCCAATCTCCTCCTCCTCCTCCTTCTTCTCCACTGCTTTCAGTGGCTTGCCAGGAGTTGTTCTGGGCAGGCCAGCCGACCTTTCCCCCCCCCTCTCACAGGCTTGCCCAGCTCTGGGTGAACTGCTGAATCTGGGGGTGGGGGACTCAGCAGACCCACCCGGAGCAGCTCCAGGCAAGCCGGTAATGGAGGGTAGGAGAGGTCAGTTGGCTCATCCTAAGCAGCCAGCCCACCTCCCCTCCCTCCCCTTTCCGGCTCACTGAGGCAGCTCTGGGTGAGCCAACTGATCTGCCTCCCCTATCTCCTTTCCCTCGCCAGCTTGCCTGGAGTTGCTCCAGGAGGGCCAGCCAAGCTTCCCTCCCCCTCCCCGCTGCTGCTCTTAGTGGTTCACCTGGAGCTGCTCTGAGCGGGCCCACTGAGGCTTCTCCCCAGACCCCCTCACTCAGCAGTTCAGCTGGAGCTACTCCAGGTGAGCCAGCTGACCTTCCCTCCCCTTCCTCCCCCACTCTCACCAGATCGCCTGCTGGCGAAACAGAACAGAAACAGAATGGGAAGGGAAATTGCTGAATTACAAGTTATTACAACACTTGGTACAAAAACATCCCCAGGACTCAACAGGGATATTGGTTTTTTAAATCTCATTACATATGCTAACTCATTCAGTCCTCACATATGTATTCTCAACAAGAAGGACTATAAATCCTCTGTATTTTAACGTATTTTAGTGTATTTCTTTTTCAGAATAGAATATTAGAATACTGAATGTATGCAAGGGATATTAGGATATCTGCTGACAAAACAGCATTTGTTGGAGGGGGAGGAAGTGTTAAGTGCCCTCCACACCAGACAGGAGAAAATGAAGAGTCCCAGACACTTCCCACAATTCAAAAAGACATCTTTAGACATTTATCTGCTAGTCTGACATATTTATGTCAGGTTTTTATGTAGGGCATTCCACCAGGCGTCTATGTAGGAGCTGCCACTATCACTGTTGCCACCACCACTACCGACGGTGTCGGTGGCAATTGGAGTAAGGAGAGGGCCCTAATACTGCGCTGGGCGGGTACCGCTGGATTGGATAGTTTAACATCGACTGGACACTTCCTACCTCCATGAAAAATCAGCTGCCTCAAATGAATGACCATCATGTGTAAATTTGAGCACTTTATGTGTAATATTTGTTGGTTCTTACTGTTTTTATTCTGTTTTATGTATAGGCATGTTTTTTGCCCTCTTGCAGGCCGCCCTGAGCCTGTTCGCGGGGTGGGGTGGGGTGTAAATACAATAAATAAATAAATAAATTATTGCTTTACAACTGTCGACCTTATAACCGTAACTTGTTATTTAGTGTTACTTTGCATATCTTGATCATCATCATGTTGCATGTTAATTTGCTATTCATCCTCTGGCGATAAGTTTGAACCTTGCCTGCCATCCTGACGTACTTGATAAAGCGGGCGTGCCCACGAAAGCTCACGCCTTGAATCGCAAGACTCTGTTGGTCTTCAAGGTGCCACCGGACTCTGAATTTGTGGTACAGCTCGCCTGCAGTTGCTCCAGGCAGGCCAGCCAAGCTTCGCTCTGCCCCTCACTTCTCTTAGCAGCTCACCTGAAGCTGCTCTGGGTGGGCCTGCAGAAGCCTTCCCCATCTTGCTCATGGGTAGCAGGTGCCGGCTGAGCTGGAGGGGCCCAGTGGTGAGGGAGCGGGGCAAATTCGGGAGAGGCATGACCCTTCTGAGCCCCCCCATGGCTATGGGCCTGTTGAGAGGGGATAGGAGGACCCTCTTCAAGTACCTGAAGGGCTGCCCTAGAGAGGAGGGTGCAGAGTTGTTTTCTGTTGCCCCAGACGGTCGGACCAGAACCAACAGGTTGAAATTAAATCAGAGGAGTTTTTGGCTAAACATTAAGAAGAACTTCCTGACAGATAGAGCAGTTCCTCAGTGGAACAGGCTTCCTCGGGAGGCAGTGGGCTCTCCTTCTTTGGAGGTTTTCAAACAGAGGCTTGATGGCCCCATCTGACAGCCTTGTGGATTCTGTGAACTTGGGCAGATCATGGCAGGGAGGGCAGGAAAGGTTGCCTCGGTGCTTAGTTCTCGTGGTCCTTTCTTACAGGCCCATGGAAATGCTGAACGCCACTTTGGGGTCAGGAAGTAATTTTCTCCAGGCCAGTTTGGCCAGGGATCCTGGGGTTTTTTTCGCCATCTTCTGAGCATGCAACAGGGGGGTTGGGGGGAGATATTTGTGAATTTCCTGCATTGTGCAAGGGGTTGGACTAGATGTCCCTGGAGGTCCCTTCCAACTCTATGATTCTAAATGCAGCTTGACAAGTTGCCCATCTGTGGCTTGATTTACAAAACTGAGCACACCAAAATATTTCCAGCTGTTTGCAGTGCTTGTAATACTGCAGATCGCATCGCAGACTCATTGCAAATACAATACCCATGGTGAGCATTTCCTGTGATTGTGAAGTGGCCTCATGACTGCTGTAGATAAGCTACTACTTAGGATAGAAGCCCCCCTCCAAAAAACGCCACAGAATATTTCAGCAGGCATTTTGTTTTGCGTCTAATGAAATGCACCCCAAAGCTCTCATGCACCTCCAATACTGAAATGAACGGGAGTTTGTGTGAAAATGTTTCTCCTACATCTGGATGTCCCTTTGAAAAGCTACCCAAACCAATTGGTAAATCTGATTAACTTCTTCCTTAACAGGAAGGCTGTGGAAGTCACTTGAATACTTGGAACAGTTTGCCAAGGTAAAAGCAAAAAACCAGACACAGATAAACTGTTAAAGGTGAAGGTTTCCCTTGCTTGAGAGCTAGTCAAATCCAACTCTAGGGGGCAGTGCTCATCTCAGTTTCCAAGCCGAAGAGCCAGCACTGTCCAAAGACATTTCCGTGGTCATGTGGCTGGAATGACTAGAAGCCAAGGCGCACGGAATGCTGTTACCTTCCCACCGAAGCGGTAGCTATTTATCGACTTGCATTTTCTTGCTTTCAAACTGCTAGGTTGGCAGGAGCTGGGGCCAGAGACAGGCACTCACTCTGTCATGCAGTACTTGGATCTCGAACTGTCAAGCTACAGACCTTCCGGTCTGCAACGCAGCATCTTAATCTGAGCCACCACGGCCCCCTTAGATAAAATGCTACAGGGAATTTTTTCTTTGGGTTTCAGTTCCTAGAAATGGGGGAAACTGTAAAAAGTGCTGGATGTACCAGAAAGAGAAAAATCAAAAGCTCCCGAAAAGGAATGGATCATATTGCATGTTATGGTGATTAGCAATCAGTCCGGCTTGCCAGCTTCCAGGTGGAGCCTGGAATTCTTTCAGAATTGCAACCGATGTCCGGATTACAAAGATCAGTTCCTGTGGAGGGAACGGCAGCTTCAGAGAAAATGGCTTCCCATCTCTGCTGAGCCCCCCCCCCCCTCGACCTCTGCCCTCCCAAGGTTATGCTGCCCCCACACCCCCAGGAATTTCCTAATATGGAGTTGGCAACCCCATCAGCATTTCCTAAGAGAGAGCGAGGGTAGTGTTGTGGTTAGTATGTCGGATTAAGTTCTAGGGAAGCCGGGCTTGATTCCCCACCCCCCTTCTAGGGCAACTGCCTGGGTGAACCTGGGCCAGTCCAGCACTCCCAGGCTTGCCTACCTCATAGTGTTGTTGTGAGGATAGAATGGAGGAGAGGAGAATGATGTCAACTGCTTCAAGTCCCCATTGGGGAGAAAAGTGAGGTGTAAATGAAGTAAATACATCAAATAACACACACCTCTTTTAAGTAGGTGTCAAATCATGCAACTTAGGTGATGCAAAAGTAGGGCTGCCAGCCTCCAGTTGGGGCCTGGAGGTCTCCCAGGATAACAATTAATCCCCAGGACTAAAACGATTAGTTCCCCTGGAGGAAATAGTCCCTTTAGGGGGAGAAGTTTACAGCATTCTACTCCAGTGAGGTCCTGGCTCTCCCCAGACTCCACCCCCAAATCTCAAAGAATTTCTTTACCCAGAGTTGGCAAACCTAATGTAAAGCTATGCAATGATTGCGGCTGGGAACACATTTTATTCAGCATGAGCTCCCCAGAGGGATTCACAGACACACAAGGCCCTTGCATACAGCACAAATTGACTGGAGGCATGCAGCCATAGGTGTGAATGCTTATTGCAAGCCAGTGTCTGTTTTACCCACCTTCACATTTCCTGTCTATCTCTTTTCTCCATTTTTGCTAGTTGTTTTCCTTCTCTGTTTAGATCTTCCTGTTGGGATATTGGCAAGTTCACTTCCTAATGTCATGAAAGAGTTAACCTATTTGCATCTGATAATTGTTAGTTAATTTAGAACCTATGAGATGTCGAGTAGAAGTTTCTGCGCTAGAAAGGGACATCTTATTCATAATGAAATGACCTTTCGCCTGGTCATCCGTCAATTTGTAGTTGGGTGATGTTACCTGATACACAGGTATTTTGGGAGTTTCTTCCTACTCCCTTAGTTCTAAGATCAGATGCCATAAGATGTTGTGAGAAGTAAGATCAGACCAGAGTATCCATCTTGGAGTAACTAGAAAGATGTATAGCTAGATAGACAGCCTGTTTATTGTTTTTATCCTCTCACGTAACCCTAATTTCCTTAGTAAACTTTCTTTTAGCTAATTTACACGTGTGTACTGGGTGGTTCTCTTTTACTCTGCTAAATTATCCAACACTTCTCATCCTCATTTCCTAATCTTTCCTGCTTCTCTGGACTGTTTAATGAAAATTTATATGAAAAACTTGTTATACCTGTAATCGGTTGGCACTTTTATGTACTGTGTACTGCTCAATGACAGTGCTCCTTACAGTTAGATTACTGTTCTACCTCTGTGGTCACACGCCTTTAGATCCGACATAGGCACAAATGCCTGATGGATCAAAAGGGTGCGATCAGACAGCAAAATCTGGGAAGCATCCCACAGCTGTCAGCAACCCGTGGTGCTCCTCCACAGAAGCGGAGTAAAAAGACACTGGAGAAAATCCAGTAGCAAACAGGTTGCGATGGGCCACAGACAGACTTTCTCCTGTCTGATTACGCAAGCACGTTTCCAAGCTGTCGGGATGATCTGATCAGGCCATCCTGGCTCAGTGCCGCCCCCCCCCTCGCAGTATGTGCATCATCACATACCCATAGGGGACCCTCGGTGCGGAGGTATGACTCCTCATTTATGTGCATTGGAAACAAATGGCAACCCCCCCCCAACTCACCTGCAGTTGCATCTCTTCACACAGTGAAGGGCTGTGCCCATAGGAACAAAGGGCTGTGAGATCTCGCAACCTTGGGTCAAATTCCTCTGGAGGGAATAGCCTCACTTCCCCTCTCCTTCAGCTGGTGTGTGCGACTGCGACCTATGATCGTAATCTTTGTTTGTTGAAATAAATGGTTTATTAAATTAAAAAAAATAGAACCCACGGGTGCCATGTTTCCTGCTGTTGTATTTCCTGGCACACACATTTGCTGTTCCTCAAAGTAGAGTCTCGGCTTTTCTCCACCACACTGGAGCAGGAGGCATTTCAGATGATCCAAGGGTTGCCAGCTCAGCACTGAGGGGTTATCAGATCAGCATCACACTGACACTGTGCGAACCAGAAGTGAAATCACTGCATCACTGTGACACTCTAGGATTCACTCAAAGCTCTATGGTTAACTGGTTCATGTTGGAAGTGACAGCATTGCATTCATATGATGCTGAATCATCCCCACTCATTTTGATGCTGTGCACAGATCACTCACACCGTATGCATTTATACAGAGATGATTCAGATACCCCCATTCACACATGCATACAATGAACACTTTTACACACTCCATTCACAGACTAAGGCTGTGGTCACATGCACCAGTTGGAGCGGAGGGGAAGCAAGGCTATCTCCTCTGGAGGAATTTTTCATTCAGTTGCGAGATCACACAGCCCTTTCAAGCTGCAGGCTCAGCCCATCACTGTGTGATCAGATGCAACTGCAGGGGTTTTTTTTGGCTGTTTGTTTCCCACTTAAATGAAGAATCACAACTCTGCACTGAGGGCTCCTATGGAGGATGCGATGATGCACATACTGCGAGGGGAGGGGAAAATAGCACCATGCCGGATGGCTTGATCAGGCCATCCGAACAGCTTGAGAGTGTGCTTGCGTGATCAGACAGGGGAAAGTCTGCCCATGGCCTGTCGAAACCCATTTAGTACCGGACTTCCCCTGGTGTCTTTTAACTCTGCTTCTGTGGCGGAGCAGCACGGGTTGCTGATGACTGCAGGATGCTTCCCAGATGTTGCTGTCTGATCTCACCCTTTAGATCCATCAGAAATTCCCAGATATGTTGGATTTAAAGGTCCGTGTGATCACAGCCTGAGCCTAACAGTTCATGCCGAGAGAGCTAACACCCCCCCCCCGTTTCCCATCAAAATTGCTTTTCGCCACTGTCAAGGCAATTAAACACATAAAGCCCTAGAATGTTTCTGAGCATTCTGTGATGCCATGGTAATATAGCCAACAGTTTGGCAGCACTGCAGGCACTCATTTTCCTGGCTTTCTCTGCCATTTAACGTGCCCCTCCTCACGGTCACAGTAATTGCTCTACAAATGCTTTGCAATTGGGGACTGGAAATACAATTTTTCATTTTGCAGAAGTAGAATCTGCTCTCTTGTTGACTGCACATTTTCCAGACGCAATAACTTGGCACGTGTACGGACAAATGTTTGCATGTAGTTAAACTAGAGCCCTTTTTGGCCAAATGTAGAATGAAGCAAAAAAATGCCCTCCCCCTTTCTTCTGCTGGCCATTAGAGAGAGTATTCTGAGGGCTTCCGGTCGGAGTAAAATGGCGAATTGACACACTTTGCGAGTTGTGCAGAGTGTACTGCGGCATCTGACGACAGTCTGGGCTTTATCTGGCCCAGCGCAGCACTCTCCAGGCGGGGGAGTGGCAAGCAAGCAGCGAAGCCTGAGGGGGAGTCGAGATCGGTGTAGATAAGCTTCGGAGGAAGCTTGTTTACACTTTGATCTCCTTCCGTGAAGAAGGCAGTTGCAAATCAACTCTACAGATGCCAGCTGGGCTGAGTATTCAGCATAAATTCGCCATCTACCGATCTCTTTATCATCAAGATTAACATCGTATACAGAAGAAGCACCGCGAAACCCCGAGATTACAAGCAAGGTAACAAACGAATAAGCGCTTACCGGTTTAAAGAAGAATGCGAAATTGACACGTACGGATAAGCGTAGAAGCCTTTAAGGAACTATTCCGCTTGAATTAGAAGTAAAACGAAAGCTTTCCTTTAGAGAAAAAGGCTAAAAAGTGACTTTGTTTTGCATTCCTGTGGTCAGCCAAGTCTAAACTATACGTAGTAGAAACGAAACCAACTGTGACTTTATGATACAGGAAGTGGGCTAGAGTGGAGGTTTTAGAGGCGGTTGTATTGGAAACGGATGGACATTTTATTGTGCGACACCACCCTTGCCGGAAGTTGGATTACAGAGACGGACAGATGAACAGGAAGTTCGGAAGGAACCTACTCTAGCCTGAAAATCATAGAGAAATTGCGCCCGACATTTTGGGGAGGACTAAATTTTAAAAAGTTATTTTCAAGCCAAAAAAAGCGTTTAAGCGAGTTTTGAAGGTGGCGATTTGGCTTGAGGATTGTTAATATAAAGACTGATTAGTATTGAAGTTGCCTACAAGACGGATTTGAGGTCAAGACCCAGAGCTGCTTCATCACCTAGCCCAAGAATGACTGCAAAAGAAAAAAAAGAGTGGCAAGCAGCTATGGAAGCGATGGAAAAACGGATGACCGAAGTGGTGCAGAATTTTGGAAAACAAATAGAATTACAGCAACAACAACTGCAAAAACAGTTGCAAACTCAACTGGAGCAAATAGAACAAGTGCAAATTCAAGTACAGAAAAAAAACATGGAAGAACTCAAAGAACTGGTACTCACAGAAGTGTCAGGGATAAAAAAAGATACAGAAGAACTTAAAAAGGAAGTCAAAAGTCTGGTGACAAAATCTGAAGATATGGAACAAAAGGTTAAAAAAACCCTGTCAGAAAGTACAAGGCTGGAGACCATGATGGAATATAGAGCTACTCAGAATCATTTGAGATTGAGAGGGATAGAAGAGGAGGAAGATCAAGATCTACGAGCTCTAGTAATTAAGACATTGACAACTTATATAGGGGAAGATGAAGGAGATTTGGATGCAGACTTTGACTTGATTTATAGAGTGAACTCAGCCTATGCCAAAAGAAAGCAATTACCCAGAGATGTGATTGTTCAATTTGTGACTACAAAAATGAAGGAAGATGTTTTTAAAAAACAATTTACACAACCATTGGAAATTAATGGAAAGAAAATAATAATTTTGAGAGAAATTCCGAGATCGATTTTACAAGACAGAAAGAAATTCAAGAAATTGACAGATAGACTAAAAGAAATGAACATTAGGTTCAGATGGGAGATTCCATATGGACTTACATTTATGTACAACTCGGTGAGATCTACTCTCAAAACTGAAGGAGATTTATACAGATTCAAACAGAGCAATCTGGATGACTTTAAAGACATTTAACTTAACATCACTATGGATTACAAATTTTTATCTTGGAATGTAAATGGACTAAATTCACCAAGTAAAAGAAGATTAGTAAATCATTGGCTGGAGAAACAAAAATGTAATATAATCTGTTTACAAGAAACACATATCAGAAGACAGGACAACAAATATTTGACCAATAAAAAATTGGGAGAAGAATTTCATTCCTCAGCAATGAATAAGAAAAAAGGAACGGTGATTTATATTTCAAAAGAATTGGATCCTAAACAAATCTTCTCAGATAAAGAAGGAAGGTATGTTGGCGTGGAAATATGGATGAACAGAAAAAAGACATTGCTTGTAAATATATATGCACCCAATGGTGCAAAAGAGACTTTCTTTAATGATTTGACTAAAGAGTTGGAGTGTTTAACTTATGATCAAATTGTTCTTGCTGGAGACTTTAATGGTACAGTGAACAACACATTGGATAGAAAATCCAAGGCAAGTGGCGAGACAGTTGGAAAGTTACCAAAAAATTTCTTTCAATTGATGAAGCAAGAGAAACTGGAAGACGTTTGGAGGAAGTGGAATCCTAAGGCTAAGGACTATACGTTTTATTCGAATAGACACAATTCCTTTTCTCGAATTGACATGATTTGGATGTCAGAGGAGATGACGCAAAAAACTTACAAAATACAAATTTTACCGAAAACTAACTCTGATCATAATCCCTTACTCTGGATATCTAAAGCAAAACCTAAACAGTTATATTGGAGAATTAATGAAGATTTACTGGATCAAAAACAAATTAATGAAATTTTAAAAAAGGAAACGAAAAGTTTTTTTGAACTGAACTTGAATAAAGGTACAGATATACAAGTTGTATGGGATGCGTACAAAGCGGTAATGAGAGGTATGCTTATCTCTCTGAATTCCAAGGACAAAAAGCAAAAGATCCAACAACAGAAAGACCTTCATGAAAAAATCCGACAAAAAGAAAAGGAATTAAAGAAAAGACCAGGGAAGAAGAAGATTATTAAAGAGATCCACTTTCTACAAGATCAGTTGAATGTTTTACTAAACAGAGAATTATATTGGAATTTGAAGAGATTACAGCAAAAAGCATTTGAGGGTGCAAACAAACCAGGAAAGTTTTTAGCATGGCAATTGAAAAATAGAAAAGAAAGGAACTTTATATCTAAGATTATTGAAGATGGAAAGGATGTTATGAGTTTGAATGGTATAAAAAGAGCTTTTTTTAAATACTACGCCAAATTATTCAAAAAGAAAGGAATTGATCAACAGAGAATTAAGAATTATTTGGAGACTATTGAAGTTCCAGAGCTGGGAAAACAAATTAAGGAATTATTAAATGGTGTAGTAAAGAAAGAAGAAGTGACAATGGCGATAGAAGATGCAAAGTTGGGCAAAGCTCCAGGACCGGATGGCTTTACAGCAAAGTTTTATAAGAAATTTAAAGAGGAGCTAACCCCTATTTTAGTACTTCTGTCAAATGAGATAAGAAAGACCAAACGGATCCCAGATTCGTGGAAAGAAGCAAATATTTCATTGATACCTAAAGAAGGTTTAGATTTGACTCAAGTAAAGAATTATAGGCCAATATCGCTATTAAATAATGATTACAAATTATTTGCAAAAATAATTTCGGAGAGACTGAAAAAATATTTGAAAGATACAATAGCGGAAGAGCAAGCTGGATTTTTACCAAACAGACAAATCAGAGACAATTTAAGAGTGGTGATAGACGCAATTGAATACTATGACAAACATCCGGAAAAAGAAGTTGGATTCCTCTTTTTAGATGCAGAAAAAGCTTTTGACAATTTAAATTGGGAGTTCATGCTGCAAGTTATTGAAAAAATGGACATTGGACAGTCCTTTTTAAACATGATTGTGGCAATATATTCAGAACAAAAAGCGGCTTTGAATATAAATAAAGAAAAGACAGACTTCTTCCAAGTCCAAAAGGGAACACGTCAAGGCTGCCCGTTATCCCCGTTGTTGTTTATTTGGATATTGGAAATATTACTAACAGCGATAAGAAAAGATAATAATATTGAAGGTCTGACAGTGAAAGGTTTTGCCTATAAATACAGGGCATTTGCAGATGATGTAATGTTTATGATACAAGACCCAATTGAGAAAATACCACAATTGATGGAAAAAATTGAAGAATTTGGTTCAGTTGCGGGTTTTTATGTTAATAAAAGTAAAACCAAAGTGTTGTGCAAAAATATGACGAAACAAAGACAAATAGATCTTCAAGAGAAAATACAATGTGAAGTGGTCACAAAGACTAAATATCTTGGAATTGAATTAACTATGAAAAACATTGACTTGTTTAAAAATAATTATGAAAAAGTGTGGCACAAGATTCAGCAAGATATGAAGAAATGGGACACTTTGAATTTATCATTGATGGGAAGAATCGCGACTGTAAAAATGAATATCTTGCCGTGTTTGATGTTTCTGTTTCAGACTATTCCAATACTAAAACAAAGGAAAGTATTGGATTCGTGGCAGAAAGAACTATCCAAATTTGTATGGGCAGGAAGAAAGCCAAGGATTAAAATGAAAATTTTGTGTGATGCAAAAGAGAGAGGAGGCCTACAACTACCAAATCTAAGACTTTATTATGATGCCGTCTGTTTAACATGGTTAGAACAGTGGATTAATCTGGAGAATAAAAAGTTATTAGCCCTGGAAGGGCATGATAATAAATTCGGATGGCATGCATATTTATGGTATGGAAAAGTAAAAATGGACAAATTTTTTAAACACCACTTTGTAAGACAATCACTGTTCGAGACATGGATGAAATATAGAAAATTCTTCTCAGAAGAAAGACCACTTTGGATTGTACCAGCGGAAGTGATTAATCCATATTCAAGAAACCAAGGACTAGACTGGCTACCTTATAAAAATCTTTTAAAATCTGAAGGGAAAAATTTTGTGCTAAAAGATAGATTTGATATTGAATTTGAATATGATTGGTTGAAGTATAGACAGATTTATGACTTATTTAAGACCGATAAAAGAGAATATGGTTTTAGAGAAAAGAATATTGAAATTGAAATTGTATGGTTTGAGAGAGGAAAAAAAATGATTTCTAAACTCTACAAGGTTTTATTGAAATGGTATACTGAAGATGAAGTTGTAAAAGAGCAAATGATAAAATGGGCTGTTAATGTTAATACAGAGATATTAATGACATCTTGGGAATACTTGTGGAAAAAGTCAATGAAAATATCAACTTGTGTAAATGTTAAAGAGAATTGTTATAAAATGATGTATAGATGGTATATGACGCCCAAAAAAATTGCTATTATAAATGAGAGTATGTCTAACAAATGTTGGAAATGTAAGAAACATGAAGGGTCTTTTTACCATATGTGGTGGACATGTGATAAAGCAGTAAAGTATTGGACAGAGATCCACAGTGAGATTCAAAAAATTTTGAATTGTACTTTTAAGAAAGACCCACAGATGTTATTGTTAGGTCTTAAAATGGAAGAAACAAATGTAGCCAACAGAACACTATTATGGTACTTGACTACAGCAGCAAGACTGACTTTTGCTCAATGTTGGAAACAAGATAAAGTACCTGAAACATGGGAATGGATCAAAAAAACGTTGTTCTTGGCGGAAATGGACAAGTTAACAAGAAAGTTAAACAACGAAGAAGATGAAACTTTTTTTAAAGATTGGAAAGACTTTCAAAAATATTTGTTGAAAAATTGGGACATTAAAAGTGGTTTGATTAGTTTTGACAGTTATTAAGAAGAAATGGAAAGAGAATTAGACTTATGTATTGTTACCGTTAGTAAGAGAAAATAAGATTAGAAGCAATTGTAATGGAATAAGAGAGATATTAATGGGGTTGGAGCAGTGCTGGAAGCCTGATGTGGGGGGGAGAAGGGAAAAAAGAAAAAATGGGTATGTATTGCTATGTTTAAATTGTATGAACTTGTGATATCCAATAATAAAGTGTATTTACTAAAAAAAAAAGAGAGAGTATTCTCTTCCAGTTGTTGTAACTGTTAAGTGTGAGTAAAGGATACCAGCAGGAGGGCGTGTGCGCTCAGAGGTGTCTGGACGGCTCTGTTCTCTGTCATAGCTCCAGGACTGCCTCAACCATGTTGCCGGCAAGCAGCTGGGGGCTAGTCAGAGTCAAGGGTTCCCCAGAACTTTTGAAATCCAAATCCCCCCCCTCCTTTTACGCAGAAGATGTAACACAAAAGACTGGAAGCGATGGTGACTTCTCCCATTTGTTCTTTTTTTCTCAGCCCCCTCCTCACATCTTTGGTCAGGATTCCCAGTGTCGGGGTAGATTAGAATTGCCAACATCCAGGTCAAACCTGGAGATCTCTCAGAATCACAACTGATCTCCAGACTACAGAGATCAGTTCCCCTGGAGAAAATGGCTGCTTTGGAGGGCGGACTCTGTGGCCTTGCCCCCCACTGAGGTCCCTCCCAGGCCCCAACCCAGAGCTCTAGGGATTTCCCAACCTGGTTACTGGCAACCCTAGAAGAGATGGTGGATCAACAGACTAATAAGGTAGCAACCGGTTGGGAGGAGCTACAGCCGTCTGCAGGGACCCAGTGGGATTTTATGTCTGGGGAGCACAAGGGTGCTAAAAGCCGAAAACCGACAGGAGCCTTTGATGCCGAGTGTCTCCAGGCGCTGGCCGAGTCCGAAGACCCGTGGGGGCCAGGAGAGGTGGGGAATAAGGGAGGATCAATAGTAACACAGTCATTCATGCTTTTATTATATATATATATATATATATATATATATATATATATATATATATATATATATATATATAGTATTAAATTCTAGAAAAAATACAGACAAATTTGTAAACAGTAAGTTAATAAACAATTTAACATTATAAATCTACAAGTTAACAATAACATCAAAAAAAGTTGAAAGGGGGAGCTTTACACATTTGGGATGTTAATATAACGAAAAATGCAAATACTTCTTAGGTAGTACATTCCCACTTGTTGAGTTATTTGAAATGTAATCAAAGGAACAATGCCAGTTTTCTATCAAACATGACTCATAGGTAGAATTGTCTGCAGTTACCAACTGATCTGAGATTTTGTCCCTCAGTACAAAGTCCCATACCTTTAAAAACCATCACTTAATTGTGGGGATCTCATTGGACTTCAATTTCTGAGCTAACACAATTTTTGCAACTAGTATGGCAATGAGTTCTCATTTTTGCTTTTATTTTATAGACTTAACTTTTTGTGCTGTGCAGCTTTTGCTCTTAATGGAGGTCATTAATAATGGTATATCTAGAACTTTTGAGGAGTCTTTTTTGTTGCCTCTTCGGTGGAGTCGTCCTTCAGGATGGACAAGCTGACACTTGGCTCCAGCCATTAGTGAGGGGAAAGTGGGCGGCCGGGATCTTCTTCATGGCACAGCTAAGCAGCCCTACTGTTCCCAGGAGATGGGAGAAGGGGGAAGGAGGCAGAGCCTTGGAGCTCCCCCCCAATTCCCCTTCCTGTTGTTTTTTCTCACTGGGGCCTACTGCCTTTTGCTGTGGCCAAGTCAGACACCCGGGGAAGGCTGGCCTGGCCCCACAGACAGACACCGGACTGTCAGAAGAGGGTCATATCTCCTGCTATACTCTTTGTGGCACAGGGAATATAGCAGGTGGTCTGGCCCCCTTCTAACAGACTACATAGTCTCTGTGGCACAGTTTGGAATTAGCTGTATGAAATTTTGCAGGATGTTCTATTGCTGACAATTCCAGTTTGCATTTGGAGACAGATGAGGTAAACCCCGGTCGCTACAAGTCAGAAACTTGCCAGACCTTGCTAATTCATACGTGGCTTTCCTAAGCCACCGTCATGCTTTGAAAACCGTGTGTAGCTATTACAGGGTGAAACTCTAAACCCGTTAGACTCAACAGGAATTTAGGCCTGTTGGCTTAAGCTGAATCAGGAGGACTTTATACCAGGACATGATTGGTTTGAAAACTTGGCTCAGCAGCTTTAGAGTTTAGACATTCCCATGACCTAGTTTCTATTTAAGGGCTTCTGGGGCTATTTCAGGATCATCAGAATGTGAGATTAATCTTGTGAAGAAGCCATTTTATGTTTTCCTTCTAGCCAAAAAAAAAAGAAGCAGCAGCAAAGCTATGTGATGCACTCTCCGAGTCACACGCTCTCCCCTCCCTTTCAAAAATATTGCATTGCCTGCTTGACCGCTGGAAATCCCTATTTGGCTTGTTTAGGAGCTTCATAATGTCTGACTACTTAACAAAAAAGGCCAGGCAAGGAGCACTCTGGCAAGTTTCTCATATGAAGGAAAAGGACTAAGTTTAACACAAAATGCAGAACAGGAACCTTCCCAGGAATTATGACTTAAAATCAACTCGGACTACCAAGAGCTGCCTTTAACAATAATAACAGTGTGCTCAGGAAGCTTTAGTCTCCGGTGATAAATAAGAGAGCTACAACAACACAGGATACATATGGACCCGACTGCTAAGCCGAAGGGATGTGAGATGCAAACAGTCTGCCCTCCATTGTCTCAGCCTCTCCCTCCGAAGACTCCTTAGTGCCACGGGTGCTTGTGACGGGAAGAGCCCCTCCACTGGCTGCTCCTTCGCTCGGTCAAGATGGCGCTTCTCCTCCTGACCGTCTGGCCGGGGCTGCTGCTGGGCCTGGTGGCCCAGCCGGGGCAGGCGGTAGAAACCCTGTGCTCTGAACTCTCCTGCTACACGCTGCACTGGGGGAGCCTCAGCTGGCTGGAGGCCCAGAAGAAGTGTCAAAACAACGGGGGAACCTGGCGACGCTGAAGAGCCCGGAGGAAGAACAGCTGGTCGGGCAGCTCCTGTCGACCACGCCTGGGGGGGGAGCCAGCTCCAAGGTGGAGGTAAGGCTGTGGATCGGGCTCCACCGGGAGAAGGGCAAATGCTACCAGGGGCATCGGCCGCTGAAGGGCTTCACCTGGGTGGCAGGAGACCAAGAGGCCGAGTACTCGAACTGGGCCCAGGAGCCCCGGGAAACGTGCACGGCTCAGCGATGTGTGACCCTCCAGAGACCCTCCCGGGGCCTGGCCTGGGTGGGTGGCCACTGCAGCCGGTCCACTCAGGGGGAGGCTGGCTACCTATGCAAGTTCAGCTTCCAGGGGATGTGCCGTCCGCTGGCATTGGCCGGGCCAGGGGCTGTCAAGTACACAACCCCCTTCGGCATAGTCACCGCTTCCCTGCTAGCTGTGCCCTTTGGCTCCACAGCTGAAGTGGCATGTGGACCACAGGGGGCAGAGGTGGCTGATGCCTTCCTCGTGTGTAAGATGCAAGCAAACACAAATGGCAATGCCTTTGAATGGAGCAGCCAGGGCCCGCTGTGCGCTTCACCCAGCTATGGATGCAGCTACAGCAATGGGGGCTGTGAGCACCAGTGCCTGGAGCTGGGTGGGGGCCTCTTCCGGTGCACCTGCCGCTCAGGATACCAGCTTGGAGGGGACCATCTTTCCTGCATCCCTGTGGACTACTGCAGCTCCAATCCGTGCCAGGGGCAGTGTCTGCCACACACCGGTGGCTTCGACTGTCTCTGCCCTCCAGGTTATGTGTTGGCTGCCAATGGCTGGAACTGTGTGGATGTGGACGAATGCACTGCTCCACAAAACCCATGCCAGCAGATCTGCGTTAACACTTTGGGCAGCTTTACGTGTCTCTGTCACCCAGGCTACAAACTGGCCGAGGCTGATGGACAGATGTGTCAGGACATTGACGAATGTGCCGGGGTCAAGCCGTGCGCCCAGCTTTGTGTGAACACTCAGGGCTCCTTCCTCTGCTCCTGCAAGCCAGGCTATCAGCTGGAGGGCATCAACAGCTCTTCTTGTCTAGACATGGATGAGTGCCAGGAAGAGCCTTGCGAGCACATGTGCAGAAACCTCCCAGGCAGCTACCAGTGCTTTTGCCAGCCAGGTTGGAGGCTGGACCCCAATGGGATCTCCTGCCTCTTGGATACCACCACCAGCACTTCCACCCCACCTACCCAGGGAGAACTGGGGAATCCGATGGACGTTCGTCCTGGATCCGAGCCACCAATGCTGCTGCCGAACTCTTCGATTCAAGCAGAACAAGAAAGAACCTTCATCTCACAGGGTACCACTTTTCAACCAGAGGTGCTCAGCAGGCCACTAGAGGCTGAAGACCAGGCCGGAGATGAGAGCACGCAAAAAAATACAGGCAGCTCCAAGCAACTCCTGTATTATATCTTTGGTGGTGTTGCGGCTTTTTTAGTACTGCTGGCTTGTGTGCTAATCTTGGTCAGTTACAGGAAAATGAAGGTCAAGAAAGCCAAAAACGAAGTGAAGAATGCGGCTGACAATTACTCTTGGGTGCCAGATCAGCGGGAGGCCAGGGCAGGAAGCAACGAGTACATGTAATCTGTTGATGAGGGAGGGGCTTTTGCTGTAAAGGCAGGCACGGGGTGGGGAGGAAAGGGAAGTTATTGCAGAACAAAAGAGAGGCTGCATCTAGATGACAAGGATTCTCAGTTTTGTATTCATTACTGCTCTCAGTGCAGAGGCATTTGGATTGGTAATGGAGTGTCCCCAAAAGGAGTTTTCTGTGTGTTTTCCTCCATCAGTTGCCATTTTCCCTGCACTTTTTCTTGGCCTTGCCACCAGAGGGCATTTTTTTCCTGGAATCAGTAATTGTTATAGTGCTATCATGTTATAGTGCTATAGCATTACAACACTATAGCAATTCTATTGTTTTTAAAGGCTCTCAAAAAGCTGATAGCACTGCAGGGAAAACAGTGGCTGTGACTGGCTGCTGAAAGGAAAATTGCCCTGATATATGCAGGACCTTGGAAAAGGCATGTTTTTTTTGTCTAGAAAAGTATGATAGTGCACTTGGACTGTTCTCTTACCCAAAAACTCATAGCAGAGTAGGTTTGGGAAAGAGCATACTGAAGACAGGGAAAGGCTGGTCAGAGCACGATGCCATGTCAGGGCCCGCAAAAAGTACTACTTCAGTTTGGACACCAAAGCAGAGAAAAGCCTCTGTCTGGAAGCAACCTGAACCAATACTTACGAGGAGTTTTCAGCATCACAACAGACAAGACACATTACTCAGGTCGAGAAAAAGACAGGCACAGGGTTTTAAAAGCAACCCCAATGGGTTGAACCTTAAGTATAAAGTGTGTTTTTCAGCTTGGATTACTGACATAATGAACAGCAAGTAATTGTTACTCACTGGCCTTTTCTTCCTTTCCTTTTTCTGTGATGTAAACTGTGTATCTTTTCAAATATTAAGTACCACAAGTATGCTTATATGAATGTCATTCCTTTCCATTTGAAAATCACAACTTTTTTTTAAAAAGTTACAAGTTGCTTTGAGAATTGCAGGAGGAAAGTGTATGAGCGATGACTTTGGTGCTAGCCAATAGGTACTTTTCCACAACCAGGTCTTTCCCCTGTTCAAGTGGACCACTTTGAAAACCTCCAAATTTCTTTTTTTGTTGTTGGAGTTTGCTGTGGGAAAGAAATTTATTTTTTTTATTTTTAATAGAACAGCAGAGGTGCTATCAAACTACTTCCACCACTCTCAAAAATATTCCACCTAGCTTCATTATACTATGTAAGAAAATTATGGCCCATCAGTAAAACCCTACTGGCGTCCAAAGTGAATGGAAGTAGATTTATTTCTTAGTGTTGCAGATTATCTGGCCTGTGAATTGGCTGTATTTGATTAGACAAAAAAATGGCTGTATTTGATTGGGCAAGAACCATTAAGAAATGGCCCTTTGTTGTACTCAGTAAAACCACAGCCTGAGCCTCTGTTCTGTTCTGCATTCGACTAATTGCTAACAAGCTAAAATATTCCTTGAGGAGTGACTTATGAGTCCCACAAAGTGGGCAATGCCCTGGGGTGGGTATGGATTGTCCTCCCACAACTCATATATTTGTGTTTTTTGGGGGGCAGTGCTTTTTTTTGTAGAAAAAGCCCAGCAGGAAGTCATTAGCATAATAGGCCACACCCAATATCAGAAACTCATTAGCATATTAGGCCATACCCTCATGTTACCAGAAGTGTGGTCATCCAGCCACACCCACCTTTTGCTTCTTATTCTGTTTACCTTGTTTGTTGTCAAAACCCAGGGCTTTTTTTGTAGCAGGAACTCTTTTGCATGTTAGGCCACACACCCCAAATGTAGCCAGTCCTAATGAGTTTCTGCTGTTGGGTGTGGCCTATTATGTTAATGAGTTCCTGCTGGGCATGGCCAACTCAGGAGCCAGCCGGAACTGAGTTCCTGTGCATTCCAGCCAAAAAATAGCCCTTGGGGGGGAATGCTGAGAGCAGGTAATGACAGTAGGAACCAAAATGTTCTGTGACTATGTCCATGGAGGAGAATATTTCTGGGGAACACCAGCTGAGAACTGAGCTATTTTGAGATCAGCTACAATAAGAGCTGTGTTTTGAGTGAAGTTAGTTTTCACAGTTACTGGTTTTCCATAGATCAGTGAGCAGATTCTTGTGTTAACATTTCTTTTTGGATTCAAGCACAGTTCTGTTGGGTTGTGGTCTTTGAGAATACCTGCAGTGGGCCACGCTTGATACCTACAGCAGGAGCCATTTTGAGCATGCTGTAAAGTACACCCCATGGTATGAAGTAAGGTTTGTTTGTTCCACACTTCAGTCTCTGATGCCATCATTTTATACTGCTAGTGACAAGAAACATCATAAACCAGTTCTGTGTGTGTATGGCTTGTGCTTTAGGAAGGCACAAATCTGGCAAAGGGCATGCGCACCACCCATTTGGGGAGAGGGGACCAAACCCACCCACCATGGATTTGCTGCAAAACGAAGGGGCTGGAGTAGGGTTACCAACTCCAGATTTGGAAATTCCTGGATATGTGTGGGTGGAGTCTGGGGAGGGGCCTCCATGGGGTACAATGCCACAGAGTCCACCCTCCAAAAGCTGCCATTTTATCCAGGGGAACCTGGAAATCCCGGCCCTATCTGGAGGTTGGCAATCCCAGGCTGGAGTGGAGTGGGGGAGACTGGGTTGAGGGGGAAGGAAGTAATAAAGTGGAGCAGGGGTGAAGGCTGTTAGAGGCCCTCCCACCTGTCCCCCCCCCCGCGCTCATTTCCCTTATCTGAATCATTCCAGTTATGAGCCATGTTCCCTCTAAGCTGAGTTAGTGTGCTCTGAGTTCTTTAGCCTCCAGCTGACTTATTTTTGTCTTTGCTCAGGAAGGATGATCCCAGAGCAAATTATTTGATGCAGTAGCCCAATGGCTCGCTCACAACTTTAATGCCAGTCGCTCACAAAGGTGAATTTTTGCTCACAAGACACCTCAGCTTAGAGGGAGCCTTGGTTATGAGGGAAGTGAGCTGGTCGAGCGCTTCTTCCATCCCTGCTTCCAGCTGGGCCTTCCTGGCTCTCCTCTCCTTGTGCTCATCTATTGTGACTGAGCCCCACGGGAAGAAAACAGGAAAGACGGAGCCAGCTGCAGTGGGGAAGGCTTTGCAAATCCCCTTGGTCATTTCTGATCTCACTCAAAGTCATTCAAGTCAATCCAGTCGGGGGGAAGAACTAAGAAAGTAATAAAGAAAGAATGGAAACCCCGCCTTTCTGCTATGATCGCCATTGTAAGAATAACCTCCATTTCTGTCGACCAGCCAGAAGGGTGGGGATACGGTCATGCCCGTGGGAAAGCTTGCCATAGCTGCCGCCGGCCCAGTCAGTGGCCGGTAAGCCATTCCTTACACTTCACTGAATTTGAAGGGCTATGTGTACCCTTCTGCAGGCTGTGAATTCTGAATATGCAGTGGGGAATGCAGGCTGCCTCCAACGAAAGGGGCGCAGGCATGTGTATTACTCCGAGTTAATGCCTGATAACAACTCAGAACTGGACAGGGAGGTTGAAGCTGGGCTTTGCTGTTTGAAGTAATGTAAGGTATTTAGGCAGGAAAGAGTGAGAGTCCAGCAGTGCCTGAAAGACCAACCAAACTTGTGGCAGGGGAGGAACTTTCGGGAGTCCGTGACTCACAACTAAATTTTGTGAGTCTTCAAGATGCTCCTGGACTCTCGCTCTTTTCTGCCGCTACAAACAGACTGACACGGCCGCCCATCTTAAGGTATTGAGGTATTCAAGGAAGAGCTGTTGCATGGGCTGTGTGCTGGGCTTGGGGGGTGGGGGGGGAGTTTCTTTTGGACCCGGATGTCGGTCAGCAAATTGGGAGCGATGCACAGACATGTCCTCGAGGCCTTCAGAAACGTCCAGACAGTCAGCCGTCTTTAATTGTATGGGATTGTATTGCTGAGTATTTTAAGCGCCCCACTGTTGTGATGCTTCCCCCCGCCCTGGTCAGCATTAGAAGATCGTCTGAACATTTTGAGTTCACTGTAGCTTCGGCATGTTGATAACTGTCCCCATGATGATGCAAGTAAAACTTAAAAAAAAATTTGCTTACAGATATGTGTTGGGTTTCTTATTCGGAAATAGGGATGCCTTTTTCATGCTGATCATTTGGGCAACAAAGGTCAAGGGGGAGACCAGGGAGTAAATAAATCTTGCCTGTTCCTTCGCTGCGCCTTCCTTTCTTCCTTCCGTTTCACTCCCCCTGCCCTTTCCTCCCTCCCCTGCTACACCTTCTGGCCAGGGCGCAGGGATTGCCAGCACCAGCTTGGAAAATTCTTGGGAATTTGGGGGTAGATCCTGGGGAGGGAGCTGAGCAGAGCTGCAATGCCGGAGAGCCCACCCTCCTAAGCTACGCCGGGGAACTGATCCATGCAGGCTGGAGATGAGTTATCATTCCAGGAGAACAGCAGGCAGCGACTGTGGACTGGCCAGGCAAGGCAGGCAGAGCTGGCTCAGGGCATTTGGCCACCACAGGTGCCCGCCTTCTCTGTCATTCCTGTGCCTCTGTGGCACACTTTGGATCCAGGCTGGCCAACTGCGGCATGGGCCTGGGAGACAACGGCGGGCACAAGCCACGCACATGAGTGCCCTCCACCAGTCTGGATGGTGCCCCAAGAGCCTGTTGGGATCTTTTGGGCCATGAACTGGTCCTGCAGGCAGGTGGCCAGAGGAAAAGGGTCCTTCCTCCCAGCTGTTCCTGATCCCTCAGATGGCGTTCCGGCAGCAATCTCAGTCACAGGGGCACTGCCAGCGTCTTAGGGACTTTAGCTCAGACCCAGCCCTGGCTATATGGGTCCAGGAGGCAAAGAGGGGCATGCACCAGGTGTATCACCTTCTCCCGTGCTCCTGAGCTGCTTAGTTGCTTGGGTGTAGAACTGGCAAAATGGTTTGCATCAGTGTTCCTTCGAAGAAGAAGAAGAAGAAGAAGAAGAGATTGGATTTATACCCTGCCCTTCACTACCCAAAGGAGTCTCAGAGGGGCTTGCAAACTCCTTCCCCTTCCCCGCCCCACAACAGACACCCTATGAGGTGGGTGGGGCTGAGAGAGCTCTGACAGAAACTGCTCTTTTTCAAGAACAGCTGTGCCAGAACTATGGCTTGCCCAAGGTCATCCAGCAGGTGCAAGTGGAGGAGTGGGGAATCAAACCTGGTTCTCCCAGATTAGAGTCCACGCACTTAACCACTACACCAAACTGGCTCTCTGAGTTAGTGTGAGCTAGCTCAGTTTTTTAGCCTCTGGCTCACACATTTTTGTCTTAGCTCAGGAAGGATGGCTCCAGAATCGCTCGCTCACAACTTTAATGCCAATTGCTCACAAAGTAGAATTTTTGCTCACAAGACTCCACAGCTTAGAGGGAGTATTGGTTTGCATGCCAGTGTTTGGAATGTGTGCTGCAGTACATCTGCCAGAACATGTATTTATCCAAGGAGGGAGTATTCGTCTGGGATTGACTGAAATTGTCACTACCTTTGAGATCTTCGGAGCCAGTGCAGTTTAGTGGTTAAGAGAGTCAGCCTAGGATCTGAAAGACCCAGTTTCGAATCCTCACTCTGCCATGGAAGTTTGCTGGGTGACCTTGAGCTACTCCTACCTCCTACTTGACAGGGGTGTTGTGAGTGTAAAAGGGAGGTGAGGAGAATGATTTGAGCCACTTTAGGTCCCTCTTGGGAAGAAAGATGGGGTATAAATGAAGTAAATAATTAAAATTCTCAAGATTATTATACGCATTGGGCAGATCAAGCCGAAGTCAAACATCTGAAGCGCTGTTGACTTAAAGAGATGAATATTAAGTTCACCCTTCATGCTCTCAGTTTCCATCAAGGGGGTTTAAAATCAATGCTAAGTTGCTAAAGCCCCAAGTTGCTGAAGGTGCATTTACACAATACGGTTAACTCTGGGCCCTCAGCGACATCCTTTTCCTTAGTCTGCACTTTCCTGCTGTTTTCCTTCTCAGACGGACCTTTTATATAATCAAGCAGGAAGGAAAAGTGTGGCTTCCTAACTGCCCAAATGTCTTTATGGGGCTTCCTTGCCTTGTTTAGGTACAACAGCTGGGGGGAAAGTCTTCACTTTTGTGAAGGCACAGAAAATGCTGAGAGTCTTCTGTTTACATTGTAAATAAAGACGCTCTTAAACGTGTGGGTCAACGGGCACATGAAAGACAATGAACACCCATGGGATGCATGCACATGAAAGCTGACAGCCAGAATAAAACTTTGTTGGTCTTAAAGGTGCTGCTGGACTCCAACTTTGTTCTGTTGCTTCAGAACAACAGGGCTACCCGCCTGAATCTATCATTCAAGGGCAGATAAAAATGGATAATTTGGGGGAAACATGTTTCTCTCCCAGTTCCAGTCACTTTATTGGCAGGTGGGTGGGATGGCTCTAAGAGTCACACAAAGAAACTCCCTTGTCTGGCTTGGAACTGTTTCCTTCCCCATTTAGGGCAGGGCTCCCCTCCCAGACTGAAATGGGAAATGATGCTGGGGAAGAGATCACAATGAGCCATCTGACTGTTTGGCATTTTATTTAGCAGGGCTTTTCTGGGAGCAGAAACGTCGTGCTCCTGGCCAGATGCCAGTTCCTCGGCCTGCTATCGGTTGCTAGCTTGTGTGTCAGGAGTGCTCCCTTTCACGCCTGAGCCGTCCCCCCCAGCCCTTCTGAGTCACTCCAGCCCAAACCCAGATCGGCTGCATCTGGGACACACCAACTACTTCCGTGCCAAACCTCCCCAGACTGACGCAGGCAGCTTGCAAGCACAGCCTTCCCCTTGGGGCAGCAGCATATGGAACGCAGTGCTGAATCACAGGGTGCCATGGAGAATTGTCAAAAGTAAAAATAAAAAAACAGACACAACCCTCTGCGTCTTGCCCAAGAGGAGACTGAGGGCAAAGTGTGACACACCTCCTGGTACGAAAGGGCTGACAGTGAGCAAGGGATTCCAGCAAGGTTCGTAATAATTTTTGCCATCAGTGTCACAGAGTACAGCCCCAGGGTTAGAAGTCACCAGGCAGGCAAACCCGGAGTTATGCAGTTTTTAGAAGCAGAGAGATGAAAGGGACCTCCAGGGTCATCTAGTCCAACCCCCTGCACAAGGCAGGGAATTCACGATTGCCTCCCCCCTCCACTCCCCCAGTGACCCCCGCTCTATGCCCAAAGGAAGGCAGGAAACCTCCAGGATCCCTGGGACAATCGGGCCTGGAGGAAAATTTCTTCCTGACCCCAAAGTGGCAATTGGCATTTCCACGGGCATGTGAGGAAGGGCCATGAGAGCCAGGCGCTGGCTCATCCCTTCCTGCCCTCCTTTCTCAAAATCTGTCCAAGTTCACAGAATCTGCACTGCTGTCAGAGGGCCCTCTGGCCTCTGCTTAAAAACCTACCGAGAAGGAGCGCCCACCACCTCCCGAGGAAGCCTGTCCCACTGAGGTTGCCGCTCTTGTCAGGAAGCTCTTCCTCACATTTAGCCAGTGCTACTTTGAGCTACTGCGGTGGCTCAAGTGGTTAAGACGCGGAACTGCAGGCTCTGGAAGGTCAGTAGTTCAGCAGTTCGAGACCCGGGTGCCGCATGACAGGGTGAGCTCCTGTCTCTAGTTCCAGCTCCTGCCAACCTAGCAGTTCGAAAGCAAGAAATTGCAAGTAGATAAATAGGTACCACTTTGGTGGGAAGGTAACAGCGTTCCGTGCGCCTTGGTGTTTAGTCATGCCGGCCACATGACCACGGAAACGTCTTCGGACAGCGCTGGCTTTGAAACGGAGATGAGCACCGCAACCCTAGAGTCGGATTCGACTGGCTTTCGAGCAAGGGAACCTTTACCTTTACTTTGTGTAGCCATTGTGCCCATTGTGCAGATGGTGGTACATTAATAAAACGTGGAAAAGGAGATGTCTGCTGTTTTCCGCACGGGGGAGAGGCTTGTCCCCATCGCTGCTGTGGATGGTCAGGAGTTCCAAACAGCAGGTTTCCTTGGTCTTTTGTTTGTTTTGATTGGAATTTAATAGCATCATAACTACATACTGCTAGACCAAAATACACATCAGGTTCTCTGAATCTCCAGCTTTCATTTTTAAAAAGTCTCTAGAGGGGCTAGAGGAGGGATAGAGACATATTATTTAAAAAAATGGAAGCTGGGTATTCAGAGAACCCAGTGCATATTTCTGTATAGCAGTAATCCTGTATGTATAATTCTAACGCATTGGCCATTTCCAGCTCTCCCACTGGCTGTGCTATGCACTCCATCAGCCATTGGCCCATCCACCGCCACTCCAGAGTAACTGCATGCCATTGGCTGGGTGCTCAGTCCGCTACTCTTCCCCACCCACTGCTGCCTCAGCCACTGTTTTGTCAGAATAACTGCCACAACAGCAGTCTCTCCTGACGAAGACACTTCACCGGCTTGGTTCCTGTAGGACTAACTTTTCCCTCTGTAGCTGTTGCTAGGCAACCAAGCTTGGTTCTGTCAGTAAAAAGGCAAAGCCAGGAGGCCCTTTCTAGGACCTGGTATATTTTGGCCGCTGTGTGACAGAGTGTTGGACTAGATGGGCCATTGGCCTGATTCAACATTGGCTTCTCTTATGTTCTTATGACTTTGTGAGGAACTCATTGGGGCCAGTCCTGACTAGAGCTGCCAGCTGCAGGTTGGGAAATTCCTGGAGATTTAACGGGTGGAGACTGGAGAGGGTGAGGTTTGAGGAGGGGTGGGACCTCAGACATGTACAATGCAAACTCCACCCTGCAAACCAGCCATTTCCTCCTGGGAACCATTGTTGCCAATCTCCAGGTGAGGGCTGGAGATCACTCAGAATTACAACTGCTCTCCAGATGGCAGAGATCAGTTCCCCTGGAGAACTTATACCCTGCTGAGATCGCCCCCCCCCCATGACAGCCAGTGTGACACAGCAGTCAGGGCTTCAGAGCAAGGTAGAGGCTGCAGGTGGGGGGGGAGATGAAAAGCTGAAGTCAGAGGGGCAGATAAAGGTAGGTTGATGATTGGCTGGAAAGGAGATAGGGTTGCCAACTCCAGGTTGGGAAATCCCTGGAGATTTGAGGGGTGGAGCCTGGAGAGGGTGAGGTTTGAGGAGGGGTGGGACCTCATACAGGTACAATGCCATAGACTCCACCCTCCAAACCAGCCATTTCCTCCTGGGAACCATTGTTGCCAATCTCCAGGTGGGGGCTAGAGATCACTCAGAATTACCACTGCTCTCCAGGAAAGAGGGAGGAAGAGATGGAAAGCTGAAGTCAGAGGGGCAGATAAAGGTAGGTTGATGGTTGGCTGGGAAGGAGATAGGGTTGCCAACTCCAGGTTGGAAAATTCCTGGAGGGGTGGAGCCTGGAGAGGGTGGGGTTTGAGGAGAGGTGGGACCTCAGACAGATACAATGCCACGGTCTTCACCCTAAAAACCAGCCATTCCCTCATGGGGAACCACTGTTGTCAATCTCCAGGTGAGGGCTGGAGATCACTCAGAATCACAACTGTTCTTCAGGTAGCAGAGATCAGTTCCTCTGGAGAAAATGGTGGACTCGATGTCATTATACCCTGCTGAGGTTGCCACAGCAAATTGACACTGGGTGCCCAAGGCCAGGGCACTCTCCTAGAGCCTCTTTCTAGAGCGCGTATTTATTTGCACAACAGGCCTTATTCCTAGTAACTCAATAAACATATCACTGCCAAAGAGAGTGTTGTTGAGAGTAACTTGAGCAAAGGTCTGACAGAAACATGGGATAAAAAATGTACTCCGACAAGTAATAAACTGGATCTCCTGCGGGCAGGTGTGGTGGGAAAGCCGGGTGGAAGATGGTCTCTCTTGATGGAAAAGAGGGCACTTTCAAATGTTCCTTAAGCAAGCCAAACCTGATTCTCACCTCTGTGCTAATTCATTTAAATTTTATTTCCGCAGAAAACTAAATTGGGCCAGCAATGGTCAATAAAAGGGACCCAAGGTTCCAGGAAGATTTTATTTTTTGAATATACAGGAAATATCTGATGGTTTAGTACCACAGCAGTGACAGACAAGGCAGAAAGGCAGACAAATGCTACTCAGGAAATCTCTGACCACACATGGATTGTGAAGTGCAGGAATATTGGCATGCAACCTTGATTTAGTATGAACACGTTTAGAGCTGCCTCACCTCTGCTCACCAACAGCAACAGCAGGGCTGGAAAGGACTTCAAGAGGAACATGTGAACTCATCCCTGTGACTGACTGTGGTCTTCAGAAGTTCAGAGTGTCTCAAAGAAGAATGTCTCAGAGGTGAACCAAGGTGGGCAGCCATGTTGGTCTGGAGCAACAAAACAAAGTTAGAGTCCAGTGGCACCTTGAAGACCAATGAAGTTTCATGCAAGGTGAAAGCTTTTGTGTGCCCCCTGCCAAGTGGCCAGTGGTTGGCCGTTATGTGGGAATGGGAGCGAAAGGGGCACGTTCAGACAGCCAAGCCCTTTACCGTAGGCTAGCTGCGTGGCTGGGAAATGTCACAGTCCTTGGTTGTGTGGTCCTGAAGTATCTACCGAACCTCAGTAGCTGCAGTTTGGTGTAGTGGTTGGGAGCGTGGACTCTAATCTGGGAAAACCGGGTTTGATTCCCCACAACTCCACGTGCAGCTGCTGGTGTGACCTTGGGTCAGTCAAAAGTTCTCTCAGAGCTGTTCTCTCAAGGACAGTCCTCAAAAGAGCTCTCTCAGCCCCGCCTGCCTCACAAGCAAGGCTCCCTCTAAGCAGCGCAGTCTTGTGAGCAAAAATTCTACTTTGTGAGCTGCTGGCATTCAAGTTGTGAGCAGGTGATTTTGGCTGCTGCATAAACTAGTTTGCTCTGGAGCCCCTCCTTCCTGAGCTGAGACAGAGATGTGTGAGCTGGAGGCTAAAAGACTGTGAGCTAGCTCACACTAACTCAGCTTAGAGGGAACACTGCTCACAGGGCGTCTGCTGTGGGGAGGAGAAGGAAAACCAGTGGCCACTTGGCAGGGGGCCTGCCCTCAGCATGAAACGCCTCTGCTGGTGACTGAGGGGGATGTGATGCCTTCTCCCAGGTGGCAGAGGGAATGTTGTGGCTGCCAGCGAGGGACACGGTGCAGCTTTGGGCTGACAGCATCCTGTGCTGGGGCCCCTCCCACAGGGCAGTGTCTGTCCGACTAAGATCCGGGACAGCCTGGTTCCGATCTCCATTCTGCCACAGAACCGAGGCCAGTCACATGCTCTCAGCCTAACCCACCTTGCAGGGTTGTCATGAAGACAAAACGAGGAAGGGAAAACCATGTCGGTTGCCCTGAGCTCTGCAGAGGACAGGCGGGATGCAAGTGAAGGTGGCATGGTGGTTGGAGTGTCTGACTGGGATAGAGGAGATTCCATTTCGAATCCACAATCCGCCACAGAAGCCTGCTGGGTGACCTTGGGCCAGTCACACATCTTCAGGCTAACCTACCTCTCAAAGTTGTTGTGAGCACAAATTGAAAGCGACAAGAATGCTGTAAGATGCACTGGGTCCCAACTGGGGAGAAAGATGAAGGAAATAAAATAAGTAACTCAGGACTCTTGATAAGCAGCGTAGCGATGTCTTAAATAGGTAAATGGTGCACTAGGTAGTGTCGTGGCCTGCAACGGGCACTGCTGACCTCTCAGCAACCAGGCATCCTGCACAGTGCTCAGACAACAGCTTCCAGGTCTCCACAGTTTCCTCTGGTAAGCCTAGAGGGTGACAGGCACAGATGGCTTTAAAAGGGGCTTAGATAGATTAATGGGAGGGGTCTATCAGTGGCTACTAGCCATGGCAGCTGAGGGAAACCTCCACATTCAGAGGCACTAAGCCTCTGAATCCCAGAGCCGGAAGAAGGCAACGTCAGAAGAAGGCCTTGTTCTCACTGCCCTGTTGTTGGCTGTCCAGAGGAACTGGCTGGTTGCTGTGCAAGGCAGGGTGCTGGACTAGATGGACCACTGGCAGGCCCATCGCTGCAGTGGGCCCCCTGACCTATTTCAAGGCCTTAACTTTAATTAAATTAACTTTAATAAAATTAGGTGCCCCCCTGGGAGAAATGTAAATGCCCCCCAAGGAAAGAAATCCTGGGGACAGGCCTGACCACAGGTCTGATCCAGGAGGGCTCTTCTGATGTTCTTATCAGTTTGTAAGAAGAAGCCAATACAGGTTCACTTTCTGAATGAAACCAAGGGCCTGTACCTGGATAAACGTTGCCCTTCTGCCAGGCATTTGGCCACACATGTGTAGAATGAAACAAGAGAATTACTCAGTGGGCATACAAAGGGCAGAAAGACCATGCATAGGGACTGCAGAAGTAGCCATTGCAGGCCTGTAGCTACAGCGGGGCATCTCAGGGCTAGGCCCCCCAGCTTCCCATCCAGCCCAGGGCCTTAGGGCCCTCTCCCCCCCAGGAGCTCCAGCCGAGGGCCTCTGGGGAGGGAGGGAAGCTAGGGAAGCTAGATGCTGGCAGCAGCAGCGGGAGACTCCGGAGACCAGCCCAGGGTTCCCGCGCCCCACTTTCTTTAATTAAATTATCTTTAATTCGATTAGCTGGAAGAAATTTGAATGCCCCCTGACTTAACAGATCCTGGCTGGGGGCCTGATCCACTGCAACCTGCAAACAGGGCTCCCAGGTGGCATTCCTTTCCCAGCACATGTGTTTGGTGCAGTCAGGGAGGACTTCTCCCACCTGTCCCCTGCTGGGAAGAGCTCAGAATCTCTCTGGGGCGCGCTCGGTTCTTGGGTTGCCAGGTCTGGGTTGAAAAATACCTGTAGACTTTGGGGGTGGATCCAGGAGAGGGTGAGGTTTGGGGAGGGGCCTCAGCAGGGTATAATGCCATAGAGTCCACCCTCCAAGGCAGCCATTTTCTCCAGGGGAGCTGATCTCTGTCAGCGGGAGATCACTTGTAAAAGCAGGAGATCCTCAGAGTCAGGCCCCACCTGGAGCCTGGCAACCCTCCTCCGTCCGCTGCCCCCAACTGGCGGGGCCCTTCAGCCGCGCTCCGGGCAGCACGTGGCGGCCTGCCCGGCACCCCCCTTCCCTTCCCCCGCGCGCCACGGCCCTTAAGGCGACTCCGGCCCCGGCGAGGTGGGGGCGGAAAGAGCGGTGCCCGGGCCCGCTAGGCGCAGGAAGACGCGCGGGCGGGCAGGCCGGCGGGCGGCCGCCCCTTCCCTTCCCCGTCGGGCCCACCCCTTCTCCCCCCCCCCGCTCCCCGCCGACGGGCTGCCCGCCGGCCGGCCGGCCTTCGCGGGAGGGTCCCTTCCCAGGCGGCGCTTGCCTGCCCTCCGTCCCTCCCTCCCTCCCTCCGTCCGACGGAGGCGCTTATAAGCGGGGCGCGGCGGCCGGGGGAGCGACGGCAGTCTGCGGCGAGGGCCCTGGCGGGTGGCGCTGGCATATGGGGCCGCTCGGGCTGCTCTTCCTGGCGGCGGCGGCGGCGGCGGGGCGGCCAGCGCCGGGCCGCAGCCTCCTGTGTCACCGCCGGCGGAGGGGCCGAGCGCGCAGTGCCTGGACTCGCGGTGCTTCGGCTTGTTCTGGGCGGCGCGGAGCTTCGCGGCGGCCGGGGGCGCCTGCGAGGCAGGCGGCGGGCGGCTGATGTGGGCGCGCTCGACGGTGACGGCCGAGGCCATCCAGCTGCTGCGGCGCGGCCGGCCGGGCGGCGTGTGGCTGGGCTTGCGCCTGGCCGAGGGCCGCTGCGTCGAGGCGGGCCGGGCGCTGCGCGGCTTCCAGTGGGAGGCGGGCGACGAGCGCACCGACTACCAGGCGTGGGCTGGCGCGGGGCCGTCGGAGGGCACCTGCGGGCCGCGCTGCGTGGTGGTGAGCGCCGAGCTGAGCTGGGAGGAGCGCGCCTGCGACGCCGAGGCCGCCGGCTTCTTGTGCGAGTACAGCTATCCCGGCGGGATGTGCGCCCCGCTGGCCCTGCCGCCGGGCACGGCCGCCGGCTACACCACCCCCTTCGGCGCGGGGGACAGCGACCTGCCGGCCTTTCCGCCAGGCACCCGGGCCGAGGTGCCCAGCCTCGACGCCACCCTGGAGTGCCGGGCGCGTACCAACGACTCCTGGGGGTGGAGCGCCGCCGCGCCGGGCGCCTGGCACTGCCAGCTGGAGGGCGGCGGCTGTGAGTGGCGGTGCCAGGAGGACGGCCAGGGGCGCCCCTTCTGCACCTGCCCCGAGGGCAGCGCCGTCGGGCCGGACGGGCGGGGCTGCTCCTCTCCGTGCGCCCAGCTGCAGTGCGAGCACCTGTGCGAGCCCCAGGGTGACCGCGGCCTCTGCCGGTGCGAGCAGGGCTACCAGCTGGACGCCGACGGCCGGAGCTGCACCGACCTCGACGACTGCCGGGCCCAGCCGGGTCTTTGCAGCCAGGAGTGCGTCAACACCGTGGGGGGCTTTCGCTGCCAGTGCTTCCCCGGCTACACCTTGGTGGAGGGCAGCTGCATCAAGACGGAGAACCTCTGCTTCTACGCCACCTGCGATCAGGACTGCGTGGTGGTCAACGGGACCTGGCGGTGCACCTGCTTCGAGGGCTTCGCTCCGGACCCCAAGAACCCCCACCGCTGCGTCAGACTCTGCAACCGCTCCGAGTGCCCGGCCCAGTGCGACCCCCACACGGGAGGCAACTGCTATTGCCCCGACAACTACATCCTGCAGGAATACGACGACGGGCGGAAGGTCTGCACGGACATCGACGAGTGCGAGGAGGGCTACTGCGACGGGGAGTGCCGCAATCTCCTCGGGGGCTACGAGTGCTTCACCCCGAGCCCTGGCCTTACGGACAGCGCCCCGCGAGGACCGGAGGATGAGGGCTCGGGAGACCTGATGCTTTCCTCCACTGCGAGGACGCCCGTGCTCACTTCTGTGCCGCCAAGGGGCAGCCGCAGCCCAGGGACCCTGGTGGCCATCATCGTGAGCACGGTGCTCTCCTTCGTGGCCTTCGTGGCCGGGGTGTGCTGCTTGCTGAAAAGACTGCGCTCCGCAAAGGCCAGAATGGATTACAAGTGCCAGCAGCTGGAGACTGGAGTGGGGATGGAACAGGTGAGGCCCCAGGGGGCCTCTCACAAGCAGAAGATGTGAGGGGAGGGGAGGGGGGCAGTCCTCCGTCTCTAAGTTATTTCCAAAGAGGGGTGAACGCCTGGATGCCAGTTGCAGAAGAGAGTCCTGGCTGATTAACTGGTGTGGATTTATTTTCCCCCTGGTTGCCTGAAGGAACTGGGTGTGAGTGCAGGGGATGGGAGGCGGGATTCTTGACTTGGGAAGACACTGTGAATCCTAATGCCCTGAAAGCAGCAGCAGCAGTGATGGGGTTTGGTGCTGATGACGACGCAGGATGTGCAGTGGAACCAAGCCTTTGGTGTTCTGGGACTTTTCTCCAGACAAAGGGTTAAGGATTTGGTCTTTCTTCTGCCAGACATGTTGAGGACTGTGTGTTTGGGACATCTGGTGGACTAGAAGAAACCAAACATCCTTTGGCTAAATCCAGGCACCCTTTTTTTAAAAAGACATTTTTGAGTTGCCAAAGATGACACAATGTTTGCATTCTGTAGTTCTCTTCTGGGGTTTTGTGTGTGTGTGTGTGTGTGTTGTTGTTGCTTACAATCCAGTCTGTATATTATCCCTGCTATATTCTTGGGGTGTGTGTGTAGGGGGGTGTTTGCATCTGTGGCGGTAAACAGTTGCTTGCAAAAGATAGCACCAAATAGACATGCATGGGCATAACCCTGAGACAAATTCTCTTATTTTAGAAGAACTGAAAAGAGAGAGATGCCATTCCACCACCTCCCCATGGCCTTGAAGAACTTTCCCCTGGGTCTGAATGGTATCAAAGCACTTGGTGATGAACGCGGCTCACTTGCTTTCCTGTGCAGTCAGTGCTTTCTTCCTTTGTGTTGTCCCTGTGGATGTTCTCTTTGCCACTTCATGCCGTTCTTTTGCCACAGGTCTGCCCCATAACATTGATGTCCTGTGTGCCCGTGGGCATCTTGGTGCTTTGGGTGAGCTGGGTTAAATGCCTGAGGGCTGCTCTGCCCCTTTCTCCAGAGCGCTGTCATTTTACATTGCGGAAGAAACTCTCTGTGGAAGGAAGCAAGTGTGACCTTTGGGTCCTCCGTGGCTGGGAGGACTCCGGCTGCTGAAGGGGGCAGGGGGGTTGGTGACATCAGAAGCAAAGATCCCTGTTCTCCCCTTTTGTCTTTTAGTTTTATGTTGGGGAATTCTGGAAAACAGTTTTTAAGCACTGTCAGCTTTTAAGGTTCCTGAATGTTTTTTAAAAATGGGCCTTAAAACAATGTGAAGGCAATAGTGTTAACTCTGTGTAAATCCTAGAGCGCAGTTGAACTAAATTGAAACATTTAATGGAGGCACAGGTGATTTATTTTTCAAGAAGAGGGACCGAAGCATGGTTTTAGCCCTCCCATTGAACAGCTAAATTGAAGTCCAGCAGCAGCTTAGAGACTGTTGGGAGATGAGCTTTCAAGAGTCAACGCTCCCTTCGTCAGATATGAGTCGGAATGAAGATCTCTGAGTCCTCCTGTCCCAGAGGTCCCACGTGCACCGTATCCTCCTTGATTAGAGATGACGACAGGTGCACATTTTCTGCTCCCGCACATGTCCTCTTTGCTCTAATCAAGCTGGCCACTATGCGCACTGGACCTCTGCATCCTGCACCCCAGAAATCTTGTTGCTACTGAACTCAAGTTGAGTTGCTGCAGACCAGCCTGGGCGCCCTCTGAAGCTCCCCTGTTGAACTCTTAAGTCATACGATTTCAGGAGGAGAACTGTAAATTGAGCTGTAACAGGATTATACCACTAAGAAGTTATCATGACTGAGCTATGAAGCAGGCTGCCTCTCTCTGGAGGACTGCGGTGTGTGTGTGTGATTTATGACCCCAGTGCAACACCACTTTCTTAGAAATGAGCAAACGGGTGTGACCGGAAAATGTTGCTGAACACAATGTAGCTCTTGATTAAACATTTTGTGATGGTGTGCAGTTCTGATTATTTTTAACAAGGGGGTAGCGGGAGGGATGTTCATTAGCAGCTGTTTTGTTGCGTGTGGGGCCCGTGTGTAGATATTTATTTATGGGATCGTAGTAGCCAGCTTGGGTGCAAGCACTTGCCATCCCGATGTTCTACTATTTGTATTCATTGTGCTTGCTGCCCAGTGCCTGAAATGATCATAACATCAAGGAGTAACTTCTAAAGCTTGTAAAATATGCTACAGAAAAACATGTTTTGTCCTTCAAAGCAGGGTTCCCTCTAAGCTGACTGAGTGTGAGCTAGCTCACAGTTCTTTAGCCTCCGGCTCACACATTTTTGTCTTAGATCAGGAAGGATGGCTAGAGAGCAAACAAATTTATGCAGTAGCCAAATCTCTTGCTCACAACTTTAATGCCAGTAGCTCACAAAGTAGAATTTTTGCTCACAAGACTTCACAGCTTAGAGAGAGCATTGCTTCAAAGGCCAAGTTTTGTGTGCCAAATGACATTATGTTTCCTTGGCTGATTCAGGGAATGTCTGTCTCTGCCACAATCTTGAACTAATCTTGTGGATGACTTTGGGGACTGTTGCAGGTCTTGTGCTTAGACTTTTTGTACAAGAACAGCTGTGTACTTGAGGTGGCTGGCTGTGTCAGAGCTCTGCCATTTGTGCCTGATCATTCTGTCCACCACAAGACCAAGCGGATGGGCCTGATCTGTTTGAAATCTGGCGTGGGGAATCTGCCTATTCAGAGGTGTGCCTGATGGCTGAAAAATCTAATGAGGGATGTATCATGGCTGTGGTCACACACGCTAAATAATCCACTTTCAGTGCACTTTCCACCTGGATTTTTACTGTGTGAACTAGCAAAACCCAATTCAAAAGTGCCTTGAAAGTGGATTGTTTAGTGTGTGTGACTGCAGCCGAGGTGTTTTTTTAAGCTTGTGGTGTGGCTCCCTTCTGTTTCCAGCCTTTTAGGCGGATAACCCAAAGCACATCTTAAGGGTTTTTGTCGAATTTAGTGAATGTCAAATGCAAGAATACTGCAGGGGTCTCTTCTTCACTGTTTGGGTGAAAATATCTTAGGTGTTCCCAGGAAGGAATGGGCAGTTAGAACAGTCTTGGAAGCCTTCATTGCTTCTGGCCCATGTTGCATGAGATTCCCCAAGGCAGGAGCTGCAAGGCAAGAAGGTGTGGGAGCCCCTCTGCCCCCTCCCCGTGGCTGCTGCCCCCACGTCAAGGGCCCGGGTGGTGTCCCAGCCACAGGTGCCAGAGGATCCGCCGCTCCCTCGACTCTTTGGGCCCCCTTCTGGTTGCTGCTGCCTCCTAACAAAGGTGATGCTTCAGGGAGGACAGCGGTGGCTCCTTGTCACAAAGAGGCCAAAGGTGGTGGTGGCGGCCAGTGTTCCCTCTAAGCTGAGGTCGTGTGAGCTAGGTCACAGTTTCTTAGTCTCCAGCTCACACATTTCTGTCTTGGCTCAGGAAGGAGGGCTCCACAGCAAACTGATTTATGCAGCAGCCAGATCGCTCGCTCACAACTTTAATGCCAGCAGCTCACCAAGTAGAATTTTTGCTCACAAGACTCCACAGCTTAGAGGGAGCATTGATGGTGGTGGGTGATACCTGCTGCGCTCACACCTGTGCCGCTTTCCTAAGGGGTCTCCAGTGGCTGTGGACGCCTCACCGGCTGCTGCTTTGTCCTTGTGAAGAGGCATGGAGACAAGAGGGGTCTGCTGTGCCTGGACTGCCTCCCTCCCAAGTGCAGGGGGCCAGCGTGCCAGCAGTCCAGATAAACTTAGTGGGATTTGAATAATGAACGTAGCTTTAAAATTGTGTTGCTGGTGTCTCCAGTATACACAGAAAACACATTAATGCTGTAATCTGTCTTACCCAAAAATCTCAATAATACACATTCTAAGCAAGTAAAACCTTGTCTTAAAAAGCATTTTATTTCAAAAGAGAAAATGTATGTAAGTCCCCCCCCCCACTTCCCAAAGTGTCTAATTTTTACATCAGAAAAGGGGGGGGGGCCTGGAAAAAAAAATCCATGTTTCTTCCCAATAATTGTTTCCAGTCTGGTTCAATGCTCCCTCTAAGCTGTGGAGCCTTGTGAGCAAAAATTCTACTTGGTGAGCTGCTGGCATTAAAATTGTGAGTGAGCGAGTTGGCCACTGCATAAATTAGTCTGCTCTGGAGCCTCATCCTTCCTGAGCCAAGACAGAAATGTGTGAGCCGGAGGCTAAAAAAACTGGGAGCTGGCTCACACTGACTCTGCTTAGAGGGAACACTGCCTGTTTTCCCATCCTCTGCCATTCTGGATTCCCTGGACACTCCAGTTTGTTCAAAAGACAGTAACCGGAGGGCTAATTTGTATAAGCCACATCGGCGTTGAAAGAGCTGTACTGGATGTTTCTGTCTGTTTTGAGGTATGGTTAAAGTGCTGGTTATTCCCTTTGACCCCCTAAAGAACCTGGCACCAGAATATTTAAAAGTTCCCTTACTCCTCTGTATCTTGGCATCTATCCCTGATTGAAAACAATATCCAGAAACGGCGTGTTTCATCTGTGGGGGTGGGGGTGGGGGGAGGTGGGTGCTGGTCAGGGACATCCTGATGGCAGAACAGAGTCTGAGCCCAGCAGCACCTTTAAGACTGACAGAAGAGTAATTCTTGTGTTTCTGCATTCGAAAGCTTATACTCAAAATCTTTTGTTCAGGTGCTGCTGGATTCAGACATTTTTCCTGTGGCTTCAGACAAACATGGTTACCCACCCGAATCTATACTGATTGCAGTTAAGGTTGCAAGTTTTAATTGTTGAACTGGCTAGATGCTAGATTAGCTACAGCTAATTAATGACCAATTTTTTAAAAAAAATCCAGAATGAAATCTGCATAATAATACATACATATATGCATAATAAACTATTCCATTTTTGTTTCTTTTGATGTTGCATTCCAGAGCATCACAGGGGCATCGTTCTGGTCACAGTTTGTATGTATAATGGAAATTCTATTTTATTCATTTCCACACCGTCGTCAGGCCCTCACTGGGGGCAGGGGACGTCTTATCCCCAGCTCCCATTTCCTGCCACTGCATGGAGTGGTGGCAGGAGAAATTCCAGGGAAAACTGCAGAGAACTTTATGGAAAAACTATAGTCTCCCACAATCCCTAGAGAGGAGGGGCATCACTTCTGGATTTCCCTGGAGAGATGTCCTGCCATCACAGAAACGGCCCCCATGTTCCTCCCCCCGGTTGCCAGGCACAGCCTCGTAGCCCTACTTACAGATAGTGACACATTAACGCACTTGGTGCTTACAAACTCTGAACGCTGCTCTTTACCCACCTTCCCTTTTCGCCTGTAGTCTCCTGTGATGTGCAACAAAGTATTGTGGAAGGATGGGGAAGCCTTTGTTGACAAAAAGCCATGTAAGATGGGGGGCTGCAGGGAGGAGGAAGAAATGGTCAAAATGGCTTTCCCCCTCCCTTGTTGCCAGCAGTGTTCCCTCTAAGCTGAATTAATATGAGCTAGCTCACAGTTTTTTAGCCTCTGGCTCACACATTTTTGTCCTAGCTCAGGAAGGATGGCTCCAGAGCAGACTAATTTATGCAGCAGCCAGATGGCTCGCTCACAACTTTAATGCCAGCAGCTCACCAAGTAGAATTTTTGTTCACAAGACACCTCAGCTTAGAGGGAGCGTTGGTTGCCAGTGCAGCATCCTGTGCTGGGGGGGGGAGAGCAAATTCATCCCATTCCCCCTCACTGCAGCCCCTCCGTGCCCGTTGGCTTTTTGTCTGTGAGGGACCCCAGCCTCCCGGCAGTGACTTTTAAGGGGTTGTGGTGGAAAGAGGAGGAATATCTGCTTCTACAGTCCTGTCCTGGAGGTTCATCGGCTCCAGCCTGCTGTCAAGAAGGTGTCTTACAGGATCCAATATGAACCGTCCTTCAAAGCTTCATTAAGCTCACTGATCACCATTTTCCAAAATGTTTTTATATCAAACTAGGAATAAGGCCTGTTGTAGAAATAACTACAAAGGGCTTTAGAAAGAGGCTCTGGGAGAGTGCCCTGGCTTTGGGCACTCAGTGACAATTTGCTGTGGCAATCTCAGCAGGGTATAATGACAGAGTCCACCATTTTCTCCAGAGGAACTGATCTTTGCTACCTGAAGAGCAGTAGTAATTTTGAGTGATCTCCAGCCCACCCCCAAGATGGGTAACAGTGGTTCCCCAGGAGGGAGTGGCTGGTTTGGAGGGTGGAGTCTATGGCATTGTACCTGTCTGAGGTCCCACCCCTCCTCAACACTCACCCTCTCCAGGTTCGACCCCTCAAATCTCCAGGCATTTCCCAATCTGGAGTTGACAACCCTATCTCCCTCCCAGCCAACCATCAACCTACCTTTAGTTTTCCATCTCCTCCCCCCTCCCTCCTAGAGAGCAATGATCTCCAGCCCCCACCTGGAGATTGGCAACAATGGTTCCCCATCAGGGAATGGTTGGATTGGAGGGTGGAGTCTATGGCATTGTACCTGTCTGAGGTGCCACCCCTCTTCAAACCTCACCCTCTCCAGGCTCCATCCCTCAAATCTCCAGAAATTGCCCAACTAGAGTTGGCAACCTGATCAGGACTGGGTCAATGAGTTTTCTCCCAAAGGCAAACATAGGTGTGGAAAGGGCCTTTTACTGACAGAGAAGAAAGTACAGGTGCCAACTCTGATTAGGGAAATACCTGGAGATTTGGGGGGGTGGATCCTGTGGAGGGCAGCATTTGGGGTGTGTGTGGATGGACTCAGCAGGGTATAATGCCATAGGGTCTACCGTCCAAAGCAACCATTTTTTCCCGGGGAACTGATCTTTGTCATCTGGAGGTCAATTGTAACAGTGGGAGATCTCCAGGTCCCACCTGGAGATTGGCAACCATAGGGGAAAGTCAGCCGCACAGCGGAGAGTTGAAAAACATGGTTTGATGGTTGCTGGCCCACCTCGTTAGCCAGCCAGCCATGCTGAAGCTAAGCAGGAGAGAGAGCCTTTTCCCATTTATTCTGACAGGAAAGTGGCCATTGGGGAGGGGGTTATGGGCGGGGGAGGGGGTTATGCTGAAAGTCCTTTGTTTTTTTACTCACAGAACCAAGCTTGGCTGCCTACCATCAGCCACTGAGGGGACAGTCCCTCACAGGAGTCAAGTCAACTGTCTTCCTCAGGAGAGAGAGCTGTTTGCCAGTAAATCTGACATGCAAATCTGTCTGACGGGGGAGTGGGTGGGGAAGAGGAGCAGACCCAGCACCCGGCTAACGGCACGCAAGTACTCTTGAGTGGTGGCTGATGGGCCAATGGCTGAGGGAGGGCATTTTACAGCCAATGGGAGCGCATGGAATCTTATGAAACCAAAAGGTAATTATTATAAGGAGAGATGAGGGACATCTTTAGCTTGTTCAGTCATAATTTTATCCTTTCAGAGAGGCACTTTTACTGGGGGTTTGGTCATATTAAAATTTAATCAAGGCCCTGGTCACATGGAGCATTTGCCGCGTGGAAGCCATGATAGTCTGCTGGAGTTTCCGGGCATGATCACACCAGAACATCTTAGAGGCATAGCACACCTGTGGCCAATCTGTGGCAAGCCACCGAAGCTGTGCAGTTAAAAAGTAGCACATTGAATGTGCTAGCAAATGGTTTGCCACGGGATGCCCACAGAACCATTCAGTGTGATTGCACCGGCACACAACTTTCCCTGGCTGTCCTCGTTTATGTGCATGTGCTGACTGACGAAACCAGGGTATGCTGTCGCCACATCTGATCATGTTCGGGCAGGTCTAATTGTGCCAGCACAAAGAGCCATGCCTTCCCGCCATGTTATCTGGCCCGTGTGACTGGGGCCTAAATTAGTTAACTGGGTTAAGTCAGTGGAATACAGATGATCAATCAATTGAAAACTCACTAATTAATGGATATCTCTAGTTAGATAATATATGAGTCATGCCAAAATAGCATTAAAGAAAACTAACTGGGATGATGCCATCTTCAATGGATTCAGTCTGAGTGATAAGATGTCTTGTGCGTCATAACTTCTGTCCCCTGCCCTTGGTCCTGCCTTTTGCTAGAGGAAAATGCTTCCGCAAGCAGAATGGATCTGTGGCATCCTTCCTAATGGGTATTTGGGTATGTTGCTAATGGGAGGAAAGGCAAATAAGCCCAAGAGGTTTTGCGTGTATGAAGATGGTAGTGGAAAGAGCAGTGGATGCTGTCTTGTGTATTGCTGTATAGACAAAGCTGACATCTTCTGTAAAGGTAAAGGTAAAGGTTCCCTTGCTCGAAAGCCAGTCGAATCCGACTCTAGGGTTGCGGTGCTCATCTCCGTTTCAAAGCCGAAGAGCCAGCGCTGTCCGAAGACGTTTCCGTGGTCATGTGGCCGGCATGACTAAACACCAAGGCGCACAGAACGCTGTTACCTTCCCACCAAAGTGGTACCTATTTATCTACTTGCAATTTCTTGCTTTCGAACTGCTAGGTTGGCAGGAGGACATCTTCTGTAGTGACTGCAAAATCCAACGGTGCTTGCTTACAGTGTCGGTTTACTGCATACGTTCCCTGAAGTCAGTGATCTGACTTCAAGAGCTCTTCTTCTTATATCCTTGGAAGATCCGTGTTCCCTTTCACAACTTTTCATCTGCATCTGTAGTGAATTTTTGCCCAATGCGTATTTTCCTTAATTTACACTTGTCCTCTGGCTGTGCCTTCCAAAAACATAAGTATGTTGTATTTGAAACTCTTGTAGGAGCTCAGCTAAGAGTAGAAAGTAAAGTTTAGTATCTATTCTTTGGGTTTATGTTGTTCTTGTCTTTTATAGAAAATAATCGGTTGTATTTCCTGCCTCCTATTTATTCCTTTGTTCCCACCTTTCTCAGCTTGATTTTGTAGGGTGAGTCCATTTAGACATGTAAGTTTCTGGGCAATTTATTGCCTTCCTCTCTTCCCTTTATAGGTTGCCCTGTTTTTGCCCTTTACTTGAGGTTTGTTGAACAGGAAGAATGGCTTTTCTTTCCAGGAAGATCCCAATTTCCTACCAGCCGCAGCAGGGCACTTTCTCACACTCTGCTGTCCCTGCTGAAATCCTCATATTGTATGATCCTGTACTTGGCGGCTGAGCAGACCCAGGCGTCCTTGCAGGTTTGACCCGGGCAGCGAACGGACAGAAATTGCCAAGCAAGGGTCATATCATTCTCTGAAAGTTCAAGCTGGCCATGCCTGATTGGGTGCTTTAAGTGCTCTAGCAAGAAAGCTCCAATGAAGACGAAAGGCATACAGGCTACCTGGGCAAGAGAGCTCCATTGGTGAGGGAAAGCAGAATTCTGCCTGTTCTGTCCTTGTTCCTTTGTAGGGCTGGGGACACCACAGCATTGTAGGCCCTTGCCTGCTGTTCCTTCACCTCTTTAGTCCTCCCCCACCCAGTTCTTCCTTTGCTCCTTCCTGCTGTGCTTCAGGGTTGCTCATCTCGGAATGCACAAGGGAGGGGTGAAGAAAGAGGCCAGCTGCATAGAGATGTTCCAGCGTGCATCAGATGGGTTCCAAATGCACTGCCTGTGGGCACTGTGCTGCTTGCCAACACCTTTCCTGCTGCCTGCCAAGAGTTTTTTCAAAAGTGGGCAGGAGCAGGTGGGGCTTTTGCTCAGCAGGGCTTCTGATTGGCCATGGGAGATCTGATTGGCTGTGCAGATTTTTAAAGCAGTGCTTCAATTACACTTTGTGACCACAGTGTCAGGATCCTCAGTACATTCTCATGAGTGTATGCAAGGCCGTATTTCAAAACAGTATGTTCCTTTCTAAAAAGCATCTCATTAAAGAGAGTTTCTGCCTGAAATGTGGAATACATGAGAGTTATTCATCACTCCACTCCCTGACATTTTGCAGCTGGTTCTGCTTCCTGTGGCAGCCATTTTGTGTCTCCACTCTATGTCAGAATTCCAAAGGCTCAGAAAGGTTGAGGACCCCTGGTGTTCCCCACACGTATCAGGATGGCACAGGATAGTCTGTTTCAGGAATCACTAGTGGGATGGGTGGGCATGATCCTCAGCCTAGATGTTACTTCTGCTCCAAGCACACATCTGCCATGCGCACTTTGAGGCATTTCTCTGTCTCTGAGCAGAGCGTGGGAAATTTCAGGCTAAAGTTGTTGAATACCCAGAAATTGTCAGGAATGGTTGTAAATGCGAGTTCTTGATCTTGCTGGCTTAGAAGCAGACGCATAAGCATTTAATGAGGCATTTCACGGTGCATCATCATTTAACAACCAGTGCTAGATATGGAATCTGTATTCCATATCTGAGATTCACACCTAGGAGGTTTGCTTTCAGTATGGTCATAAGGCAATTTTATGATGGCACACTCTCCAGATTAGCCCCATGAGCTAGTCTTAAAAGGGTTCTTCAGAGGTGCTGGAGAAAATGGAGGTAAAACATGGAGCATGTTATTCATTAAGGGCTGCTGCTTATTAGTTTACAGGGATGGTTCCCTTTGGCTGGTCTTGTTTGGGACACCTGGCACTTCCCGGGCTCGGACCCCTGCCAACCGGGTCCAAGCCAGGTGCCTGTGTTAGTGCAAGCCCAATTGGTGATGCTAATCACCTCTCATGCTCCTTAACGAGCCACACTCCCGCCATGCATTGGCACCTTTTGGTCACTTGGGCAACTTGGCTGGAGAATCATCTCTGTTTGTTTATATGGTGTCATCAATTTATATGGTGCTGTTTTGAGTGAGATGTGTTAAAGGCTGGTCTCTGCCCCAAGGAAATGATGACCTGTATTTTGAACATAGCTTGGATCCAACAGCACCTTCATGCATGCAAAAGGTAACTTCCTCACGTGGAAGGACTGGTGCAGAGTATAGTTTGTCCAAGCAAGAGAATAAGCTGATTGGACAATAGCAGCTTGGATCAGAGTGTTGACCCTTCTTGAAGATTGGAAGTGTTATTGTGTGCCTCCAATATTTTGGAATGACCCCCAACATGTTTATTTGTGAAAACAGTGGAGCGAGGATATCTACCCACCAAGATGGATTTAATTTGAATAATATGTTTGAGATAACATCTGCGTGATGGATCAAGCCTTCCACTTCAGGCCAGTGTGATAGAGTATCTCAGAGGTAAAAAAATTCCCTCAGAATAGCAAACAAGTTTTAAAAACATGATTCCCAGACTTCTGAATGAATACGAAAGAGAATGCTGTCATGTGTTCTAGTGCCCATGTTAATAACCACCCAAAATACCGACTGGTCATTACAGTCAAAATTAAATGTCCCCAGTCCCTATGCAAGTTCTCCTTGTTCTGCTTTATTAGAGCACTCCCACAGCAGTGTCTTGTCAAGCAAGCTGTTCCAGAACAGCATAAGGCTTAGAAGGCTTAAAGTAAGATAAGAATTCCAAAAGAATAGCGGAGAGAACGAGCCGTTGTCCTCCCCACTACCGGAACCAGAGATTCTGGAAGTTATATCAATATATCAACAAAAACTCTGGTAGTAGGAAAATATTGTTTTTTAGTAATAAATAAGTGAAAGTTTTTAACAAAAAGCACAGACTGAGGAGAATTACGGTTTTAATAGGGGTTTGTGGCTTGTATTATGATTGTACTGTTGTCTGTGATTGTACTATTTTACTGCACTACTAATCAATTGGCCGTAATAATAAATTTGATTTGATTTTGATTTATTAGATCTCTATAGTATCTCTTAAGAGCCAAGGATTCCCTCACAACATGTATGGTATTATTGCTTTTTAGCTCCGTATACTTTCATTGTAGTTCTCCTTTGATAAACCTGAAGTCTTTTGATAAACCTGCAGAGCCAGTTTGGTGTAGTGGTTAAGTATGCAGACTCTAATCTGGGAGAACCGGTTTTGATTCCCCATTCCTCCGCTTTCAGCTGCTGGATGACCTTGGGCAAGCCATAGTTCTGTCAGAGCAGTTTCTGTCAGAGCTTTCTCAGCCCCACCTACCTCCCAGGGTGTCTGTTGTGGGGAGGGGAAGGGAAAGGGATTATAAACCGCTCTGAGACTCCAAGTGAAGGGAGGGGTATAAATCCAATCTCTTCTTTTTTGTCAAACCATGTGACGGAATTCTTGGGGGTCAGGGTCCTCACAAAAGAAGCACAGTCAGGCATCATTTTAGAGTACAAGGGCTTGAAGAGGGACAATAGCCTGCCCGAGATTGTGAGAGGGCTCCTAGCTACATCAGACCCAAGTAACGATCTCCTTAAAGATAACACTTCTGGGGAGGCCATCATATCTTGGGCCAAGTGAGCAGCCTTCTCATTTCAGCAGATGCAACAGAGAGTTTTGATTCTGAAATATATAGTATTTCCTGATTACAGTGAATTGGGCATAAGGTGCGTTCATATACAAAACAATAGGGAGATGATCATTGCCCCAAAAGGACAAAACTCCCAGGAAGCTGGACAATGAGCTGAGATCAGGAGAAACAATGAAATAATAACATTAGCTCCCTTGAAGCACAAGAAGTCATAATCCCCACTTGGATCAATTCTCCAGTGGCTGTTCAAAATTGCCAAATTCCTTTGGATAGCAAAAGTGGCTATTGTTTCTGAGTGCCTTTTGTAATGCCTGCATGGTTGATGTGGCTAAATTTATTTGGTTTTTTTATTGCTGAAATCTTACACATCACTGGGGGGGGGGAGAGAAGGAGAAGAGGAGGAGGAGTTGGAGTCAATGCTCCCTCTAAGCTGTGGAGTCCTGTGAGCAAAAATTCTACTTTCTGAGCTACCGGTATTAAAGTTGTGAGCAGGTGATTTGGCCATTGCACTGGAGCCCTCCTTCCTGAGCTATGACAAAAATTTGTGAGCTGGAGGCTGAAAAACTGTGAGCTAGCTCACACTAACTCAGCTTAGCTGGAACACTGGTTGGATGTATACCCCGCCCTCCACTCGGAGTCTCAGAGTGGCTTACAATCTTTGGGGATCAAGATGTGAAGCAGGGAAACAGCTGTGTACTTTCATAGTTTATGAAAAGGAAAATGTGCCAGCTTTTTACAGCTTGAGGAATGAGGTTATCAAAATGGTGCCTGTCAGGTGAGCGGGCTGCAGGGCTTGTAATAATAATGCCAAAAAAGATGCTGGAATGCAGATGAATTACTCTAATTGTAGCAGGAAATTCTTAGATTCTGTGGAATAAAAGGAAAGTCCTTCCTCATTTTTAAACAAGCAAAGCTGCACTTTTGCAGTTGTTAAGGAAGTTATAGGATTTTGTTTTGTAAAGCAAATTAAAATTAAATCTGCTGTAAAAGGGAGGGCGGAGCAATGTGAGCAATGGTGGTCACAATTTGAACACGCTCCCTTTACTTCTCTCTAAACCAACTCAACAGCATCCATTCGCTTAAAACTCGATTAAAAAGATATGGGAAGAAAGTATAAAACTAGAACAAACCAAAAAATGACAGCAACAACGACGGTACAAACTTTCTTCAAGCAGAACGCCTCAATAACTCGGGCAGTACAAAGGAGAAAGAAGACAAGATGGCGGCCGGAAAGGACGACGCACAGACAGAAAAAGCAGGGGACTCAACCCCACTAACCAGACAAGATCTGCAAGACCTTAAAGAAGATCTCTTAAAGTCTTTCTAATGCAAATCTGAAACCTTTACAAGCACAACTCACTAAACTCACAAAGGATCTGCAGGACATGGCAAAAATAGCGGAGAACACGGCAGAGATAGCACTGACTCTACAAGAAGAGGTAAAATCCCTTCAATCTTCTAGACTATCTATGCTAGAAAATTGCTGGAGGCAATATAATTTGAAATTCAGAGGGATTGGAGAGGGAGAGGAGGAGGGTAAAGATCTACCAACTTTCATGGCAGCATGGCTGGCCTCAGTTTTAGATCTGGAGGAGGGAGTGGCGCCGGTCATTACCAGAGCATACAGACTGGGGCCTCTTACAACAGCCAGAAAGGGCCATCCTCGGGACATAATGGCACAATTCCTTCACCCCAGGTCAAGAGATAAAATTCTAAAAGAAGCCAGAATACAAGGATCTCTTAACTATAAAGAAAAAAAAGTGCAAGTGCTCTTGGACCTTTCAGCAGAGATGTTGGATAAATGTAGAAGCATCTAAACTTTTTACTGCAAGAGTTCATTTCAGGTGGAGTCCTTCTTCAGACATCCAGGTATACTGCAATGGCATACTCCACCAGACATCAGACGAAATGACAGAACGAGAGTTGATCACAGCCTTGGGACTAAAATGTACACCGGAAGAAGAAGCATCTTTAAAACATCGCTGAATCGCAGCATACTGAGTATACTACACTAACTTTTTTGCTAGCATACATAATTATTCTGTGGAAAGTTTGATACTATAGTTTTTTCACTAAGTTATGATATAAGTAAAACACTGAAGTTTTTGCACTGAGAAGGATTGAGAAAGTTACAGTTAATTATTATATCCCCTTCAAGTCTTTGTTAAAAGGTTGAAAATTATATTGTTGTTAGTTATATAAGTTCTTTCCATACAAGTAAAATATATGCAGTTTATTAATCTCAAAATATAAGTACCTGTGGGAAAAATGTTTATATATATATATATATATATATATATATATATATATATATATATATATGTGTGTGTGTGTGTGTGTGTGTGTGTGTGTGTCTTTATTTGTATGTCAGTATGAACATGTGATACAAATAACCATTTGGTCATTGTTTCATTTTTAAAACAGTCAGTAATAGAGTTACTGAACTATAATGGTCATATTATAATGCTGAAATTAAAGCTTATTTTTTTACTTTTAAATATTATTTACATACAGTAACCAGTATATACAGTTAAGAATTTTATTAACTGGGTAAATCATTACAATGTAGTTATTACTTCTTAACAATAGAATTTAATTGAATGAATGTTACATTACACTATGCTCTTGAGGTTAAAGCTTATCTTTCTGGTTTTAAAATATTTTTATATACAGAAAATAGTTTATATGGCCAAGTTTCACAAGACTTTACATACTAATTAGTATGAATAAGAAATATAAATGACCTTGTGGGCATTGTTTTATTTTATAACAATTGGTAATAGAGTTTAATAAAACATGATGGTTATATCATATTGCTATCATAATAGTATATCTTTTATTTTTAATAATTATACACATACAGAAATCAGTATCTACAGTTAATTTTATTTATTGGGTAAATCATAATATAATGAATATATTCTTCCTTTATAACAAAATTTAATGAAACATGAATGTTATATTATATTGTACTGCTGAAGTTAAAGCTCATCTTTTTGGTTTTAAAATATTTTTATAAACAGAATTTAGTATACTTAGTTAAGAATGTTATTAATTAATTGTTTTAAACATAATTTGAGGAATTCATAAATTTTTACAGATCTACATACTAAGGAAGGTTGAAGAAGGAAGTAACTCAAGTCAGGATCAAAATAATATGAAAAGGACATAATATTATGCTAAAGAATAACATTTAATTCAAAGAGACATTGGGCAATAACAAATCTGTTAAATAAAGTGTAATAGTACACAAATTAATTGTTTATTATGAATTATAAGAGAGGAGGAAGATAGGGTAGTAGGATACCTTTTAAGTTTTATTGATATACGGTCCTCCCACTTTTAGTTTTAAAGATTCCAGATAGGGAGACTATAAGAGTCATCCTACTTCCTTTGTAGGATGTTCTGGAATTCCAACCCTGTGCGGTAACAGGGTTGGTTGAAATTTGTGGTTGGTTTGGTTTTTTCCTTTTTTCCTTTTTAAAAAAAGATTTGTAAGTTAAAAATGTGTGTAAAGTGTTGGTTGTTGTTTATTATTTGGGTATTTGCATAAGTATAGAAAAAATTACAAGTTCAGTTCAGGCTTGAATATTAATAATATGTCTCAAAGTTATAAATTTATCACATGGAATTGTAGGGGTCTGAATAACCCCATAAAAATCAGAAGCGTTACTAATCTTAATCAAGGTACAAAGGATTTCACGTACTTTTCAACAGTTCACAACATTTATACCAGAATAGACGTCATACTAATATCTATGAATCTGTTGAATCAAATTAGTCTAGTGGATATAGGATCAAGAACTCTTTCGGATTATGCATGAGTAGTATGCTATTTCTCAAACAAAGAAAAGGATGGAAAAGGTCCCACATGGTCCATGAATAGGCTATTGTTACATCAGAAGGCATTATGTGAACAAATAAACGAAGACATCCAGGAATATTTCACGTTCAACTCTCAGTGCGAGGCATCTCAGGAAAATATTTGGGATGCTTTTAAAGTCATTATGAGAGGAAAATTACTGTCACTAGCCTCATCTTATAAGAAAAATAGACAAAAATTCATTAATGAATTGCAAGAAAAAATAAAATAGTTAGAAAAAAGGCATATAAAATTTGAAGGGGGAAAAAACCCTTAAAAAATTAAATGCAGAATGGAAAACATTAGAATTAATAGAAACTTCATCCATACAAAAAAATATTGTATTTAAAACAAAAATATGTCACTAAGACATCTAAATCAATAAAATTATTAAAGTCAGGGTAAATCAAAAATCCACTTCATTACAAATTCCAGCACTTCGTAATGATAAAGGGACACTATATCATCCACAAAAAAAATTACTCAAACTTTTTATGAGTACTACAAAAATGTATACCAATCAGGGAATCCAAACCCCAATACAATTCAAAATTATTTAAATTCAACTCAATTTGGCTCTAAATTAACTATAGAACATAAGGAATATATGGAAAAACCTATTGATGAACAGGAAATTAAAGAAGCATTAGGAAAACTCAAGAAAAATAAATCAGTGGGAAGGGACGGAATACCGATAGAGTTTTATGATAAATTTCCATCTTTGTTAGTACAACCCTTATTACAGACTTGTAATTTTGTTATGTCCAATGGTAAAATGCCACAAACATGGTCTGAAGCTAAAGTAATAGTTCTATTAAAACCTGGAAAAGATAAATATAAGGCGAATCTTACCGCCCAATTTCTATATTAAACCACAATTTTAAAATATTTTCCTCCATTTTGGTAACTAGATTAAACAAAATAATTTCTAATTATATCCATCCTGATCAGGCAGGATTTATTCCAGCAAGAAAATCATGGACAGTATAAGGAAATCCCTTAATCTTATAAATTATTGTAAACAACATAAAATTAATTCAACCATTTTGACACTGGATGCTGAGAAAGCCTTCGATAAGGTTACTTCGATAAGGTTACGATAAGGATACCTTACTTGCAAGAAGTACTAAAATTTATGAATTTTGGCCCTAATTGTAGAAGTTCAATAGACACCATCTATAGAAATCCCTCAGCTCAAATCCAAATCAATAATCATAAATCAGAAGACCTATATTTAACAAAAGGAACGAGACAGGGGTACCCCATCTCCCCTCTCCTGTTTGCAGTTTCACTGGAACCATTAGCATGAATTATAAGACAAGACCCAGAAATTTCTGGGATTCAAATAAACACAGCCATGTATAAACTGGGACTTTTTGCCGATGATACAGTAATTTATCTCACTACAGCAAAAAGAACTTTACAGCCTTTAATAGAAAGAATAAATTCTTTTCACAAAATTTCAGGTTTTACCATTAATTTTCATAAAACAGAGCTATACCCTATTTATATTTCAGAGGATGATAAGAAATACATATCAGATCATTTCCCCTTTAAATGGGTACAAAAAAGTTGGAAACATCTAGGAATTGTAATTCCTACGAATTTGGATGAGTTATATAAAAGTAACTATGGCTGAGTTCAGACTGGCAGTTTGCTCTGGTAGCCAGTCATGGCAAAAAAGCCCCGGAATAAACTGTTCCGGGTTTTCCCGTTCACGAAGCCCGGGCCGCTGCCGGAAGATACGGGGCAGAGCCGGGCAGGAGTGTTCAGACTGATGCACCGGGGGGGGGGCATGCTGTATTCGGCATAAGCATAAGCGCATTTTGCTGATTGGGGAGGACCCCGCAGCGCTGGCACCGCATTGGGCAGTAGAGCGGAGCACGGCCAGTCATATCGCTGCTGCCTTCTGCCTAACGCGGGTTGCTCCCGGCTTTTCAGCTGCGCGTTCAGACTTCCCGAAAGCGGAGAAACGCACGACACACGCAGGCTTTCGGATTGCTACCAGTTTTATGAGGTATCTTTTTAATTCGGCGGTGAAGCACAACAGCACGGGTTGGTTACGGGTGGGGGACGCCAGGCAGATGTGCCTGTGTGAATGCCCAATTTACTCCGGAATTGAATTGTCGCTGGCCCAGGTCCCTACTGGGGCAAATTGCCAGTCTGAACTCAGCCATTAACAAGACCACTGAGAATGGGAGGATTGGCTTTACCTAATCTAAAACTTTATTTTCATGCAGCTCAACTAAAAAATATACTGTTATGCTAATCCTGAAGCACGAAAAGCCTGGGTATTAATAGAAAGAGATACTAAGCTACCTGTGCAGTTACATAAAACTATTTGGAATAAACCTAAAGAGAGACATCAAAACATAAATCAAAATCCATTTTTAAAATTCACCCTGGACATCTGGGATAGGTATAGAAATATATTATCACGAGGAGTTTCACCTATTTCATCCTTCTTAGGGCAACAATGATTCACAGCAGGAAAAGAGTTAAATACTTTTAGGCAATGGAGGGAGAAAAGCATATTTAGGTTAAATCAAATATGTGACCAAAACAAACTTTTAACTAAAGACCAATTAGAACAAAAATATCGAATAGAAATACCATGGTTGCAATACCAACAACTACATCATATGGCACATACAAATGACTTCCAAAATAGTCTTGATAGAACACTAACAGGCATTTATGGGGAAAAAGGCATAATTAAACTAATATATGTATGCATGAATGGGAAACAATGGAGGCAACTAGCTACCCCACAGAAGGCTTGGCATAATGATTGTCAAATTCATCTATCTGAAGAACAATGGCTGAAAATTTGGTCATCCACTTTATATTCTACAGTGTCTTTGAATCTTAGGCTTCAAAATTATAAGTTATTCTCTAGATGGTATTTGACTCCACAGAGGCTGTATTATAGTCACTCCATAAGATCCCCTAAATGCTGGAAAGGGTGTAACCATACTGGTTCATTTATACACTGCTGGTGGTCATGTCCCCAGGTGCAACAATTTTGGATCTCTGTTTTACAAATAGTAAAAAACATAACAGATCATGAGATTCCACATACACCAGAGTCAGTTTCATTAAACTACTGGGTAGACGCATCAATGACCAAAATGACAAGGGAAGTGACATCTCTACTATTATTAGCAGCAATATTATTACTGGCCCAACAATAGAAATCTACAAAACCCCCTACAGTGAAGCGATGGTTTCAAAAGGTATGGGACGTTATTGTACAAGATAAAATTGCAACTCAACTTCTGTTAGCAGACAACCCACTACGGGAATCGAATTTTATTGAAAAATGGTTTACATTTTTTCATTACATTGAAACAGAAATGAACGAGTTTAATAAGTTACCAGTTAAATATATGGATTTTGCCTTTTATTAAAAATAAAGTTATTTTTAAATGGAAAATGTATCTAAGTACTGTTATATGCTTGGTTTTTTTTTTAATTTGGATTTCTTTGAACAGATTTGAATTACATAATGTTAAAAAGGTTTTTCAAATAAAAATAGAGTTACAAAAAAATCTGCTGTAAGAGCAGATTTATTTGTTTATATCACAAAGGGTCACATAATTACTTATGTGGCTGTGCATAATTCCTTATATGGTTGTATTATTGACTGTATTTAATATCTTATATTTTGTGCATTGATTAGAGTACAAGAAGGAACTCAGATTTATGCTAGATCTTTAAAAAAAACCCTTTGATCCCATTTATACCAACTGATATAAAGGAAGCCTGGATTTATATTCAGGACCCAGTCCCTCCCAATGGAAAACACTGCCTCTTGCAAAAAAATTTCTGCCTGGGCTGTTTTAGCCAAGTGACACAAAACTCAGTGCATGTTCTCACATCCTGTATTCATAATTCCCTGATCCACAAGCTAGAACTCATCAGAACTGGGCTGCCTTTATTTTCCCACTAGGGAGCAAAGCCCATTGTGGAGGAAGACAATGGGCCCTAGAAAGGAAGGGAGGTAGGATGGAAGGGAGGGAGGGTTGGAGAAAGAAAGGAAGGAATGAACGAAGGAAGGAAGGAAGAGGGGGCAGAGTGAAAGAAAGGAGAGAGGAAGAAAGGAAAGGACGGGAAGAGGTGCGGAACAGGCTTCTCTTGGGCCTACTGGGCCCTGAGAAGGCCCAGAGGATGGTGGGGAGATGGAACGGGCTCCTCTGGGCCTACTGGGCCCTGAGAAAGCCCAGAGGACGGTGTTTGGGGGGGGAGGGTGGAATGGACTTCTCTGGGCCTACTGGGCCCTAAGAAGGCCCAGAGGACAGTTTGGGGGGCGGAACGGGTGTCTCTGGGCCTACTGCGCCCTGAGAAGACCCAGAGGACAGTGCAGGGGGCGGAATGGGCTTCTCTGGGCCTACTGGGCCCTTAGAAGGCCCAGAGGAAGGTTTGGGGGGGGCGGAACGGGTGTCTCTGGGCCTACTGGGCCCTGAGAAGGCCCAGAGGACGGGTGGTGGTGGAATGGGCTCCTCTGGGCCTACTGGGCCCCGAGAAGGCCCAGAGGATGGTTTGGGGGGCGGAACGGGCTTCTCTGGGCCTACTGGGCTCTGAGAAGGCCCAGAGGACCTTTTTTGGGGGGGCGGAATGGGCTTCTCTGGGCCTACTTGGCTCTGAGAAGGCCCAGAGGATGGTGTTGGGGGGGGCAGAACAGGCTTCTCTGGGCCTACTGGGCTCTGAAAAGGCCCAGAGGATGGTATGTGTGGGGGCAGAACGGGCTTCTCTGGGCCTACTGGGCCCTGAGGATGATGGGGGGCGGAATGGGCTTCTCTGAGCTTACTGGGCCCTGAGAAGGCCCAGAGGATGGTATGGGGGGGGCAGAATGGGCTTCTCTGGGCCTACTAGGCTCTGAGAAGGCCTAGAGGATGGTGTTGGGGGGCAGAACAGGCTTCTCTGGGCCTACTGGGCTCTGAGAGGGCCCAGGGGATGGTGTGTGTGGGGGCAGAACAGGCTTCTCTGGGCCTACTGGGCTCTGAGAAGGCCCAGAGGATGGTTTTTTTGGGTGGTGGAACGGGGGCCTACTGGGCTCTGAGAAGGCCCAGAGGATGGTATGGGGGGGCAGAACCGGCTTCTCTGGGCCTACTGGGCCCTGAGAAAGCCAAAAGAATGGTGTTGGGGGGCAAGAACAGACTTCTCTGGGCCTACTGGTCTCTGAGAAGGCCCAGAGGATGGTGTGTGGAGGGGCAGAACAGGCTTCTCTGGGCCTACTGGCCTCTGAGAAGGCCCAGAGGATGTTGGGGGGCAGAATAGGCTTCTCTGGGCCTACTGGGCTCTAAGAAGGCCTGAAGGACAGTGGGGGGGGCGGAACGGGCTTTGCTCACCTGCCTCAGCCTTGAGGGACTGTCCCTGCACTCACTGTGCAGACGGTCCTCTCCTGTCAGAGGACCGGAGCAGACTGAGCTGAAGACACTGGCCAGGGCTGATGTGGGCGGGAGTTCGCCAAGCAGCCAGTCAGCCCTGGCTAGCATCTTTTGACTGCCAGTTCTTGCACCCAATCAATTATGGCAAGCATAGAATGTTGCGGAACCAAAATTCAAATATGAATAAGGACAGGATTTCAAATGCAGCCTGGGTGGTGGGAGAGAGTTCTAAATCCCCCCGCCCCCGATGCTGCTTTTTTCAACCCATTTTTCTGCAGGAAGTCAGAGACTGGAAATAACTCCATGAAAAGAAACGTAGCAGGAGAGATATGATATGCTGGGCTGGGGGGAGAGTAAGGGAAGGGTTCAACAGAGGGTTGCCAACCTTCAGATCGCACTTGGAGAATTCCCACAGAGATCCGTTCCCGCTGAGAAAATGGCTGCTTTGGGGGGGGGCTCTACGGCATTGTACCCTGCCGAGGTCCCTCCACTCCCTAAACCTAATCCTCCACAGGCTTCACCCCCAAAATCTCCAGGTATTTCCCAACACACAGTTGGCAATCCAGTTCAACCCTTTCTCCCAGCATTTTTGTGCTTTTAATAGTCCTGCAGCCCCCACATTATAGGAAATCTGCGCAGTCTCATATTCTGAAAAGAAGTCCACTTCCATCCCCCCCCCCCACCCGCTGTCTAAAATCCTTTCCACCTTTTGCCAGGAGGTGCAACGGAGGGGCTGGTCCGGAGCTTCCCTCCCTCCTGGCTCTGTCCTGCAGCCTCCAGCTTTGCCTTGACCCACTTTTCAGCTGGCCCAGGACTGGGCTGCTGTGCAATGATGCAACATCCTTAACTGCGACCACAGAAGCCTCTCTTGCACAGGGGAACAATAACTCTAGCTGGGTAGCCTTTGCAGCAAACATCAACAGGGGCCTTGCAGCTATTTTGTGGGCTGGAGCTTGCTATGCAGGCAGGCCTCATAGAAAGTGGGTGCCAATCCCCCAGAGGTTGTGCTGTTGTCTAAACCTTAAGGTGCAGTTTAGGGCCACAGGCTCTGGGTTTGGAAATTCCTTGAGATTTGGGGTTAGAACCTGGGAGGGAGGGAATCTGGAGAGGGGAGGGAATTCAGCAGAGATGAGATGCCATAGAGCCCGCCTTCCAAGGGAATTTATCTCTGTAATCTGGAGATCCGTTGTAATTCTAGGAGAACTCCAGGGCCCACCTGGGGGTTGGCAACTCTAGACTGCTGCTAGACTCCAGTTTCTTCTCCTGGGGAAGGGAGCCTGTCTTTGCAACAGCTTCTGTAGAAAGGCAGCGTTTTAGCACCAGGTTCCCCCCTGCCCCAGTGCGCACATCCCCTTCGCTCTCCTCAGCTGAGACTTCTCTCTGAGACAATGCTGGTTTCACCAGTATTTGGATTGGCTGACATGCAAGGAGTGGCTCCCTTCAGAGCAGCAAACGGTAATTGGGACACACTTTGGCCCCTCTTCTGCCCACTGGAAAATCACAGACTGTTGTTTTCAAAAAAGAAGGGCTGGCCTTGTGTAAGATGGCTATTCCAAGCTATGCTGCTGCCCAGTGCCCACATAGCATGCAAGCAAATTCTTTACACAAGTGACCTTCCTTCCTTCCTTCCTTCCTCCCTCCCTCCCTCCCTCCCTCCCTCCTTCCAACATAAGAGAAGCCAATGTTGGATCAGGCCAATTGCCCATCCAGTACAACACTTTGTCACCCAGTGGCCAAAAATACCAGGTGCCAGTGGGACCTTCCTTCCTTCCTAAATTTTATTTTTATTTTATCCACATTACTTACAGTCCGCCTTTCTGACAGGGACTCAAAGTGGATTACAGAGTTGATTTATGCAATCAACAAAATGGGACATCTTGTTAAGAGAGAAGGCAGATTATAATTTTCTTTTTTAAAAAAAAAATGCCATAAAGACTAGGATAATAATACAATAAACAGTGCAATACAACTGGATTTCAAATAATAAGACTATAATAAATACAACAGACAATGCAATAAAACTATAATCCAATACAATGAGCAGTGCAATAAAACTGAATTACAAAAATCAGGCAACAATTCAATAAAACTATAATAAATACAGTAAACAATGCAATAAAAGTGGTTTGTAAAATCAGCAAACAATCAGCACTATAACATAATACAATGAGCAACACAGTAAGCTGCCTCTAATATTGTCCAAATTGGCTCCTGGCTACATAGCTTTGGCTTCAGGATATCTTCCCTAAAAAAGTAAAGGAAAATGTACTTTTATCTTCCAGAACTTCCTCCAGCAGGAGCCCAGGGTTGGGTGAGATGAGTTGTTCTGACATCTGGAGCTCTGTAGGCTGTGTTGTGTTTCTTTCTTCAGCTGGAAACTGAATCGCTGGTAATGGGGTTGTTTTGACAGCCGGTAAATGAAAATATTACTCTCTGACAAAACGCACTGGAATTTTTAAAATCTGCACATGCGTAAGTTTTGGAATGCTAACCTGATTGCCTGGAATGAACTTCGCAGAGGTTTGGATGCAAGCCTTTGCTGCCCTTTCATCCTGGATACAGCCCTCCAGCAATTCTGCAAAAGCCCCACTGAAATGAACACACAATTCCTGTTTATTTCCATTGGGTATGTTGTGTGCATAATCTCATTATCCAGCTCAAAAGTGCCCCACCGAGTTGTCCTCCCTCCGTGGGGTGTCAGATTACAAGGTCAAATATGCATGTGAAATCCTCCAGTGCATTGAAAACCGGGGGGGGGGGGGAGGGGCACAGATGCAGTGCCAGTAGGACCTGGCACAATAGTGGCACAACCAAGTTTACCATGTGCAAGAAGAGTAAACATGGCAGGTCCCAGTCATTCTGGTGTGTCATTTTATTTGCTGTTAGGAACAGCACCAGCCCCACTGAGCAGACAGAGATCAACAGATTTCCCAAATCAAACTGAACCTGAAATGGTGCAGGTTATTCTAGTACACCTCTTTGCTTCCCTCCCCACTCTGCATCCAGAACCCCAGTCTGAACGTCATGGTACCCAGCAAGCGTGGGAACTGGCACCTCCTCCCGACCGTTTCTACCACTTGGGCCATTCCTGCAAAGGCGAGCTCTGTCAGACTCCATGATCTGGCAGTCTCTGGAGCAAATGCCTCATGTGGCCTGACTGGAGGGTGTTCCAACCAGCCCATCCCCCTGCTCTTGCTGACTCGCTTGCCCATAAGGCATCCTTGCTGAGTCGCTCTGTGTTCACTGTATGGCCTTGGTGATGCTCCCCCTCAAGTCGTGTCAACTATTCATTGTTTCCCCAAACTTTGGTTTCCGTGGCAGCACTCTTCCTTCCTTCTGCACCCCTCCCTTGCACGTCTTGGCTCCTGGCTTCCCATTTCCAGCCTTGTTGACCTGCGGGCGTGTGTATGTGTGGTGGCGTCCCTTGCTTTCCTTCTTCCATGAGAATATTGTTTAAAGAGAATAAAGCTTCCTGCCTGAAAGCTGGAAGTTCAAAGAACTGGCTTAAGCTATCATTGCAACACTACAGCATGGCATCACAATTGTAGGGCCTTTAAAACATGGCATTGCTTGTTGTGGGGAGAGGGAGTGGTTTAACAATGACGACAGTGCAATAATTGGAAAGTGGGCTGGAGGTGGGTGGGACGAAGAAAACTGATAGAAACATTATGCACAAGGAGACAGCCGACTCAAAAGCGGCTTCCAGAAAATCAACGGGGTAAAAGGGGTGCAAAACAGCTGGGGGAAAATGGTGGAAAAACAACAGCAACAAAACAGTGAAAATTAAAGGCACAAAAATGCATGTGGAAATTGCTGGGGTTAGCTGGTATAGTTAGTCCAGGAACCACTGACTGTTTAGCCGAGTGCATAAGCTTCTAGCCCAGGAGCGCGTCCAACCAGGGTAACAAAGCTTAGGCCGAATCTGCCTTTGCATTTTTAAATCAGTTGCGTGCTGCTCTGATGCCAGCTTTCTCTATGCTTGTTTGAATGCTCTTCGGAGAAGATTCTTTCAAAGCAGTGCAGAGATGCAATGACAATGGAGCTGCCCTGAAAGGACGATAAATATATGTGGACATGCGAAAGGATGCTAGCACTGTTGAGGTGTGAAAACGACACCAAATGTGGACAGTTTTTTTGCAGACGGAGTCAAAAGGCGGGGACACTGGTGGAAAAGACAAATGCAGATTCAGCCATAGAGTGCCACAAAGGTACACTGAGCCACGTTTTCAGTTTAACAAATTAATACTAGTCTTTTTATTCTAGAACTACAGTCTTGATAGGAACAATGAGAGACAGGATAGTATTCTAGTCTAGCTAACTAAGGATGGACTCAGATGGTGAGAGGCCATCTGAGTCATGGTGCCAAGCAGGGGTCATTTCGTAGAAAAAGAGGTGCAGGAGCTCATTAGCATAACTCATTTGCATATGCCACACCCCCTGACATCACCGGAAGTGTGTCAGAAGGCAACACCCACCGCTCAGTCTCCACCGCAAAAATCTCAGAAAAAAGAAAGTACCATTCAGAAAAGGCCCTTTGCACATGTTCTGAACTGAAATGTCTGCAACTTTCTCCTAGCCCTCTGTAATTTTCCCCTGGGTTGAACTCTGGTTGGTAAGCAGCTCAGGGCAGGGACCTACATTTTTTATAGCTACTCTGTGTCCTGCCCAGTGATTGTGCTACATAATAATAATTTCTACAAGATGTTACCTGACGGCAATGCTCCCTCTAAGCTGTAGAGTCTTGTGAGCAAAAATCCTACTTTGTGAGCTCCTGGCATTAAAGTTGTGAGCAGGTGATTTGGCTGCTGCATGAATTAGTTTGCTCTGGAGCCCCATCCTTCCTGAGCAGAGGCAAAAATGTGTGAGCCAAGGGCTAAGAAACTGTGAGCTAGCTCACACTAACTCAGCTTAGTGAGAACACTGCCTGGCAGCTCCATGGAATGGCTCAGAGGAAACTGGCCAAAAGGCTTTTTTAAACTGACACTTTGTCCAGCTCAGGGAACACATACTGCCAAATGCTTAGGAACTCTTTAACCGCAGTGTGTGGTTTTTTAAAAAATAACATACTTTTTTCTCCAGCTCGGTGAAGGTTATTCCACATATGTTCAAAGACCTTTTACTCATGAACTCTAAAACAAACAAAACCCATTCTGCAGTGCCATAAATGCTAAAAAGTATGTTGCCTATTATTTTCAAATACAACCCTTGTTTTCAGGTGAGACACTCTACACATGCTCAGGTTCAGAAGCTCTGAACCATATCTTTACCCAAAGGCAACCCCCCCCCCAGCTCTATGTGCAGCAGGTGCTACCCCCCCACAAACATTTTCTTAGAGAAAAACTTTTCTTTTTCTCAAAGAAAAACTTTCCTCCTCAGACTGCCCCCCCACCTGGCCCATGTAGAGCGGCCCATGCTTGTGTGCCAGGCGCTGTACTTCTTGCACACCTCCAGGGACCCGCACAGCCCAGCTGCTCAAGTAAATGCGCAGCCCTATGCAACCCCTAGAGAAGCCACACCAGCAGGACCGGGGCCAGGGTTTTTTGCACACTAGGCGAGGCTACCTTCTGGTGCCACCCCCCATGCGCCCACCAATTTTCAAACATAAATGCATTTTAGGAAGAATGAAAAGCACAACATTTGAAATTGCCAGTCTCCAGGAATTTTACAACCTGGAGCTGACAACCCTGCCCATGGCCAGGGGAAACCTGGCAATCCTCAGTGGGGAGAGGGAGAGGCTAAGAGATGTCAGCTGCCTGGCAGGGCTGGGAGCAATGTTTCCATTTTGTGTTAATAGCTGAACAAAGTTTGAGTCCAGTGGCACCTTTAAGAGTAGACCAACAAAATTTTATTCATGGTATAAGCTTCCTTGTGCAAGCACACTTCCTCAGATACATTGGAAAGAATGTCCTCAGCCATTACTTATAGGGGGCAGGGGTTGTTGTCAGAGAGGACCATTTGGAGTCAAGATGCATAAGTACTGGGCAATTATAGCTGATATTGGATGTAAAGAAAGATCTGTGAATGGCAGTAAATTAGCAAAAAATACAAGAGTTAACAAATAGACGTGGGAACGAACTTTGAGTCCAGCAAAGACAAATAAAGCAGCACCTACAAGACAAAAATCCTGGTTACAAGTGAGAACTGAGAGCCTTCGTATGTACACTCCTTCAGATTCATAGAGACAGATCTCCTCAAGCATTGCATATAAGTAGGAGGGGGTTATTGCCAGGAAGAGAGTCAAGATACCCAAGTAACTGAGCAATCAATACAGCAATTACTAGCTGCTATTAGTTCAAAGAGCTCCACCCAGTCCTTGAAACAACAACAGAAGCCACAGCTACTGAACCCACTGGGTGTGAAAGAGCCTTCCTGAAAATAGGGTGAAGTAAAGGGAGGGGGAAGGATCTCAGACATTTCTGCCTGGCTTGCATCTTCCCGCCCCCCGCCCCCCGCTTTTCCTCAGCGGTGGAGAAGCGGGGGGAGGGGGAAAGCTAGGCATGTTTAAATGTTTTTCTCTTTGTTTTTGATCTCGGGGAGGGAGAGAAAGGCATCTAAACGTGCCAGCATTTCCTCCCTGTGCTCCTCTAGAGACAACTCCACAGTGGCGGAGAAGCTGGGGGGGGGGAGCTAGGCATGTTTAAATGCTTTTCTCTCTGTCCCTGATCTTGAGGAGGGAGAGAAAGGCATCTAAACGTGCCAGCGTCCCCTCCCTGCGCTCCTCCAGAGGCAACTGGTGAGGAGAGCCCAGGCAGGGAAGGTGGGGGGCGGCAGGGGGGGCTCCGAAGGCCTTCTACTGGCCCAGCGCTCTGGCACAGGGCCTGTAGAAGGTGGGTGGTGGTGGTGGGGCTCCGAAGGCCTTCTACAGGCCCAGCACTCCAGCACAGGGCCTGTAGAAGGTGGGGCATGACCTCAGCAGGTGACAGGAGGGCTCTGCAGGGAACTTACCTGCCTGCTACGTGGCCCGACTGAGAGCAGGGGCTGGGAGCAGGGGGCGGGGCTTATGTGCCCACCCCCTGGGCTCCTTACTGGCAGAGTGGTGCTCTGGTGTGCTCCTGCTCCAACCGAGGCCTGGTGCCAAGATGAAGACAGATTGTCCTCCCTCTCGGTGCCTGCAGGAAGAAAGGGGCTATAAAATACTGAGACTGATGCAAAGCGTAGTGATTCAGCTCGTACTTTATTTGAGAAGAACAAGAGAGCACGCAGGCCGGCTTATATTCGCAACTCACACCACACCCAAACACACTCCCACACCCGTGATTGGATATTTACATTGCACCCTTAGACCCATAGGTCCCTCCTAGGATCCTAGTGTTCCTATAGGTGAGCACTAGGATCCATTCGGGCTATTGTCTCTGGCAGCGAAGCTCGGGTTCCTTTGCTTGACCGCGTGTTTGCCCGACCACGTGCACGGGCTTCCCCAAGTACACAACAGGGGCAGAGAGGTTCTGGGAGAGCAGGGGTCTTTTGGGGGGCAGCCGAATGCCAATTTCAGCTCCATTATATCCTATGGGCCATTGAAGTCAATGGTGAAAACATAGCATATATTCTGGGGGCTGGAGGGCAGGGGGTTTGAGGGAGAGGCTCCAAACTCACAGGGTAGCTGATGGAGCCTCTCCCCAAGTTACCCACCAAGTTTCAAGAACATTGGGTCAGGGGGTCCAATTCTATGGGCCCCTAAACAGGTTGCCCCTATTCCCTCCATTGTTCTCTATGGTGGGGGAAAAATTAAGGGAGAGGGAATGAATGGAAGGAAGGAAGTTGTCCCTGAGAGTATAATCTACATATCAAAAGGGACATCGGCAGAAGAGTAGGCACAGGAAGGAAACATAGGGATCGCCTCTCTGGCTATGTGACCGTCTTGCCCAGTCTTTCACTTCCAACAGAAATCAGGGAATAAACTGAACCAGGCCAGAGCTGCCGGGGGAAAATAACATGTGGAAAAGCCTATTGTTTGGTTGTGAACAGCATGAGCTGCCAAGTCCTCTGTTACCTCCATGCAAGAGTCCCTGCATACAAGGAACTGGCACAGAGGCTACAAATCAGGATGTCCCTCCTCTTCTTTTCATCCCTGCCATTAACTTGCTGGGTGGCTTTAGACAAGATGTTCAGCCCCCACCCCAAGTGCAGTCATGTCTGGCTTGTCCCGGAGATGGCTGACGTCTGCTTAGAATATGGAGGACTGCAGCTCTGGAGCAAAGCACATTCAGAAGATCCTAAGTTCATTCCCTGGCATCTCTGGTTAAAGGGATCTCAGGTGCTGCGAAAGACTTTTTGCTGCCAGAGATCCAGGAGGAATAATAGAGAATAATTATCTGACTCTGCATAAGGCAACGAAAGAAGATGATCTGGTTTCACAATGGATGCTTGGTTTGGAGTAAGGCTCAGTGGTGTGAGCCCCTGATAGGCCTGCAGAAGCCCCCCCCCCCCCGCCAGTTCAATCTCTGCTTGAAAAATCTCAGGCAGCAGGAGGGACTGGGAAAGCCCTGTCTCAGCCTGGAGACCTGCTGCCAGTCAAAGTCAAGCTGGTTAGGTGATGTCTACCGCTGAAGCGGAATACGTGTCAGCTGCACAAGGTTGTCGAGAGCTACAGTGGCTACACGATCTGCTGACAGACCTGGGACTAGACGTGCCAAAGCTCATGCTAATGTATGAAGACAACCGGAGCTACATTCAAGTGTCCAAGCAAGGAGGTGTGAATGCACACCCCGAGCACATTGACAAGAAGTACCAGCTGGTGAGAGAACTGCAAAAGGAAAAAGTTGTAAAGCTGACCTACTGCCCAACGAAAGAGATGACTGCAGACGCTCTTACCAAGCCACTGCTTAGAGAATGCTTTGAGACTCTAAGAAGGAAGATGAATCTCGTCGGCTGAGCCCTGAGACACCGAGGGGGGGTGTCAGAAGTGGAGGACTTGGCGCTGTCTCCTGCCTCAGACTTGAGAAGATGGCACCAAAGAGTTTAGACAGATAGAGAGGTCAGGACACACAGAGCCTCCTTTCCTTCCTGCTCTCTGATCCTCTCCTTTGAAGTAGAATGCTACTCTTAGGGGCCATTTCCTCTGCTCCCACTCCCACGCTCTCTCTCTTTCTCTCTTCTCCCTCACACGAACATGAAGAAGGTGCTTGATCTCTCCATCTTGCACCATGGAGGCTGGACATATGTCCAGCATCCAACACCATCTAGCTAGTTAGAATAGGCAATCTATGGCCCCGCTCACATGGAGCATTTGCCCCGCTGAAGGTACGGTAGCCCTGTGGACTTTCCATGTGTGATCACACCAGCACATCTGGGAGGCGTAGCACTCCTGTGGCCAACCCGGGTTGAAGCACTAGTTTCCAGAAACCGTGGGGCAGGAGTGGGCATCTGATTGCGGGCCAGGAGGAATCCCGTGGTATCCAGCGCCTGTCCTTGTTCCACGGCAGACCGGATGTTCTTCTGTAAGTAGTCACAGGAAATCGCGCATGCGCAGAGAAACGAAAGTGAAACTACTGTCACTTCACGGCATGGTGCATGTATTTGAACGTGAAACCAAATGCCCCATTGCTCCGCCACACCATGCATGCACACAATTGCGGCTCGCTGTGACAACCCAACATGAAGCGGACCACGAAAACACCACGTGGCGATCCCGCGCAGCGAGCAGGGACCACGCCGGCCCCCACACAAGCAGCAGAAACCCCTCGATGCACCCAGCAGAAGGGTAAGGCACGTGGGGTGTGTGGCCTCTCATGGAAGCACCCGGAGACCCTGGACCTCCTAGACCTCTGAGGGGACAAGGCGATCCAGACCGCCTTGAAACAGTCCCACAGGAACATAGAGCTGTTCGAGCAGGTGGCCGCCGGTATGGCTGCCTGAGGCCATCCACGCACCGTGGAAGAGTGCCGCTCCAAAGCCAAGGACATGCGTCTGAGATACAAAAAGACCGTGTCATTGAATGCACAGTCCGGTGGCCGCAGACACACATGCCCCCATTATGAGGAGCTCAATAGAACCCTGTACACCGAGAAGGAAGACCTGCTCCAGACGACAGTCCCGGTTCACGCCGGAGACACCTCCCGGGGCCCCTCCACCTCCTCCCAGCAGGCGTCCCTGGAGCTGTTCCACGATGACTTTCAGGACACCCAGGAGCCACGGGTATCTACTAGCAGCCAGGCAGGTAGGTGGAACAGCAGCAGGCCATGTGTACCGGGGCAGAGGCCGCTAGCATCCCAGGGGCACCGAGGTACACACAGCAGGCGGCAACACTGTGCCCCACAAGTGCTACCGCCCCACCCGCCCCACCACCACGTACAAGCCACCAGATGCACAAACCATCCCACCCGTCACACATGGGTGCCCTCAGTGGATAGGCAACATGGGGGGCCCCCGGTGAACAGTGCCCCTGCTGGGTAGCGTGTGAGGCCAGATGCCACAGAGAGCCCCCAGAAGCACCCACTGGCAGGGATGGGCAGCACATTGGCCCCCGAGGCAGGCCACGGATATCCAGGGGCGCAATACCACACAGGAACACACACCATGACACGGGACAGGGGGGAACCCGCCAGGGACATCATGGCATTATGTGCCCATGGCCCGAGGGGAACCCACTAGGGCACCGCAGCTGTCCACAGGAGGCCACGGGCTCCAGTTGCGCAAGGCGACAGGAGGCGTCCGAATGGCACCCACCACAGGAGCTGACCCCAGGAGCAGTCCAAATAACCTGTATCCACCTCCATTCCCAGGCTCAGATTCCCAGTACGCAAACCAGCAAGCAGGCGGCCACGGAGAGGAGAGCGATGGTGACGAGGTGGCAACGCTCCAGCAACCTCACTTCAGGGTGAGTCACAAGGGCAGGGTGGGCAGCCCTGTAGGCCATCAGCACAGCAACCCCCCCATGGACATGCCGCGGGGCAGGCACTGTCAGCCAGGGCGCATGGGCCCCACACGACAGCCAGCTGTCTCTCCCCCAGGCACAGCCGACGACCCAGCGGATGGTGATGAGGTGGCACCACGGCCCAGAGAGCGCGGCCCACGGGACCCAGACTATGAGTAGCAGCATGGTACGGGGTCAGGAGGTGGCACCATCTGCCATTCAGGGGGCCCCACAGTGGATGTGCCACCACGTTGAGCCCCATGTCGCCACAATCCCCCAGGTCTGCCACCAGACGTGAACATGGGCAACCTCATGGCCCCGGAAAGGGCAGTGCTCATCACGGTCAGGAGGAAGTGGGTCTCTGCCCTCCTGCATGTTGGAGAACACCTAGCTGCCCAGGGCAGGAGGAGGGCAGAGCGGCCATGAGGGCAGCGCAGAGGCAGCATGAGGGGGTCCTGGCAGAGCTGAGGGCTGGCTGTGCAGAGGACCAGGAGGACCGTGCAGTGATGCGGAGGTCCATGGACACATCCACCGATGCCATCATTGAGCTGACACGCGCAGTCACCCTGCTTGTTGAGACTGTCCGTGCACGCACCCCAGTGGCCGAGCCCATGCAGCCAGCTGGCCGCACCATGGCCCCAGGGTCCCCCGCAGCCCGGGCCGTGCAGCCAGGTGGCCACAGCATGGCCCTAGGGGCCCCTGCTGCCCAGGCCATGCAGGCAGCTGCCCGCACAGTGGACCCAGGGCCCCCTGCAGCCCCACTTGCACAGCCAGAGGCCACCGGCGAGACCCCCAAGGCATCCAGCGACAGTGGGAGGCCACTTCGAAAGAGAAAAAAGCTGCAGCCCTAGTCCCCACCGCAGTAGGCGGCACGCTGCCAGCAGGCCGCAGCAGAGGTGGGAGTTGGCCCCTCCCACGCCACCATGGCATGCCCCGCCCAACCAAGCTGCCCCTGGGAATAGGGTCGGAGACCACGCATCCACCACACCACAGCCCAAGTGCCGGGAGGGGGGGGGCCTCAGGAATTGGCAGTGGAATTGACCCCTTCCCCAGCTTGGTGCCACCATGGCCCCGCACAGGGGTGGCCCAAAGCAGCGGCCATGGGCGCCAGCCTGGGGAAATGGCCAGGGCAGGGACAGGGCTGTCATGCCTCCCAGGGCTTGCCGGGGCTGCTGGGCCATCAGGGACCTCTGGCTCTGCCAATGCCACCCCCCCCTTGTGCACTGGTACCCTGTGGAATAAAGGTGCTATCACATGGCCACATGCCTGTCATTGCCTCAGTCCATGGGGGGACGGAGGGGGGATGGGGTGGCCACAGGGGACAGAGACACTGGCGTCATACAAACGGAACTTTATTGAAGGGAACAACAACGAACAACCAACTCCCAAACCCTAATCCGAACTGTCCCCCTCCCCCTCCACCCCCCTGTCCTCACACTCCCCGGGGTCCTGAGGGATGACCTGGTGTGGTCATCAGCCTCCTCCTCCTCGGTGTCACCCGCCGTGGACACCTCGGACCTCCCTCCTCAGACCCCCCTCCCCTCCCCCTCCCCCTCCTGACCATTCCCCGCCTGCACTGGTGGCAGTGGTCCCGGGTGCGCCTGTCACCGCTCCCGCTCCTTCCGGTGCTGGTCTTGCAGGGTGGTGTCGAAGCGCAGCTTGACGAAGAGTCGCCACAGCTGGGTCAGCCATCGCTGGACAACCTCCAGGATCCATTCCACTGTGGGCCAGAAGACACAGGGGTGGCAGATCAGATGTGGGGGTGCTGCAAGGGGCAGCTGCCAAACCCGACACAACAAGCCGGGACACCAGTCCGGCCCACCCTTGCACCCACAGTGACCATGCCAAAGGAGCCCTTGCCACCAGAGGCCCAGGCGGTCCGGCCACCCCCGCTGGTGCTGGCCACCCGGCCACTGGCCCAAGGGGCTGTAATCCACCATCGTCCCCTCCAGGATGTCCAGCCGCCAGGAGACCGACTGTCCAGTGAGGTCCGGCGTGGCTGCAGAGCATCGTCCCTCCCCTGAAGGGACATGGCAGTGGATGAGAACACAACAGCGGCGCACCCACCAGGTTCCGAGGGGGGCAGGCCTACCTGCATCGGTCTCCTGGCGGCTGGACATCCTGGAGGGATTAGCTAAGCTAATGACCACGGCGGATCCAGCTGTAGCCGCTGCTGCCTCACCCTGTGCCTGGGCACCTGAACAGAACAAGGGGGCCATTGGGGGGGGCAGTGTCCTTAGGAGGCTGTCACGCCACTGCAGGCCCCAGATGGGCCACCTGTCCTGCAGGCCAGCCACAGGTGGGGTCCAATGGCACCACCCTGCATGGATGGTGTGGGGCCCCGGGCCCAGGGCCCCAAACATGTGCTGGGTTGCCGCCATGGCTCCTGAGCCCACCCCCCCGGGGGGGGTCCCCAACAGCCATCACCCACCTGACTTGGACAGCTCACTGGCCCCAGGAGACCCCTGTGGGGAGCTGATGACCACCGGTGCTATGGGGGAGAGGGAAGCAGCCACACATGAGGCCGGGGGTGGGCATGCCCTATGCATGTCACACACCAAGTGCCATGGGTGTCAGACCCCTCCCGTATGCCAGAGCAGGCACCCATCCAGCGTGGGCTGGCCAGCCAATCGGCATCATGGCACCCTGGCCAGTGCCCGGCCACTGCTGCCATGTGGTGGCAGACTTGTGGGCACGGTGCGCAGGTGTGCGTGGCAATGGGGCACTATGCATGCCACTGTGGTGACCATACCTTGGGCCTCATAGTCCTGGTCCTGGCCGTGGGGGGCGGGCAGCCTCCTTGTCCCTGGCGGGGGATGGCGCCCTCACCCGTCGTGCGCGCAGTCGCCCGATGGGTGAGGGAACAGGGGGTTGGACGGCACAGTCATTTACCATCTGGGTGGATGTGGCCAGGGCAGGGGTTACATACTGTTGGGGGTGCAATGCTGCCATCCTGGCCGGCCGCCCTGGTCCCAGAGGGCCTGGAGGAGCTCGAAGCGGGGAGGGCGCTCCCCCCGAGGTGGGATGCCCTCCCAGTCCTCGAGGGAGTCAAAGAAGGCGGTCTTCTCCCTCTTATACTTTGCCCGGCATTGGACAGCCGTTCGCCGGTAACCCTGTGCGGACAGACACTCGGCAGCTACCTCGAAGACCCCAAGGGTCTCCAAGTGGGTGGAGGTCATGATCCGGGGGTCAGCCTCGAGTTGGTGGAGCGTACGGAGTAGGCACTTCACCTCCTCAGGGAGCCAAAGCACCCCCTTCGTCGGAAAGGCCATTCCGACTGCCTCGCCAAGCCACATGGAATGCAGATGTGCCCAGCCGTGCTGTGTCACCTTTTGCCTGCGCACCTGACGACACATGAGCATGCGCAGTGAAGTGTGTGCCCGAAGGCCTCACGGCTGCCCAAGCAGGCCAGAGCCTCCGTACGCTGGGGGGTGAGGGGCGTGGCTGTGCTTGGCCCGGGGGGGCTCAAACAGGTGTGCAGGTGGACCTTGACTGGGAAGACCCGCTCTCATGCAGGGCGCAACTGATGGCCCCTGGCTGCCGTTGGGATGTGTCCCGGTCATCGCCGGCTGTGTGCACCGGCCAGGCGCCAGGCAATTGGGCAGCCTGGCTCGGTACCGCCTGGTCTGGGGGCGAGGGATTGGAGAGCAGCCCAGGGGTTGTGGATCTGGGAGCCAAGCGGGGAAGGTTGGCCATGGGCGTGACGTGGCCAAGGGAGACAATCAGCTAAGATGATCCAGGGGCCTGGGGCAGCAGTCCACTGAGGGACTGCTCCCATGATCCCGGCCGCTCAGGTGCAGAACGGGGCTGGGCATGGGGGACGTGACCGGAGCTGCGCATGGTCCGGATGGAAACCTAGTAGGGCTCAGGAGGCATTGATTACTCCCCCCCATATGCTACCTTGGTGCCGCCATTGCCCCTGCCCCTTTTCCGTGTTCCCCCTGTCCCTTCAGGGGTGCCCTGGCTGCGCAGGTGAACGAGTCTGCCTCCAGCACACTGGGACAGCGGCGGCGATGGTAGTCACTGCTGAGAGGGCGACCTAGCAAACACCTGGCCACATCTACGCCCCCCCTAGTGGATTCTCGCCTGCCTCCAGAGCCATGTCGTCAGTGCCTGACACACCGCCATGCCCCCCGGGCCCTCCGGTTGCTGGTCAGGGTCAGGGGGGGGCCCTCATCATTCTCCTGGCATGCCCATCGTTCCTCCTCGGCGAGTGCTTCTGGGACCGCATGCCCACAGTCCTCGCACACATTGTGCAGGACAATGCAGGCAGGCAACGACTGCCTTGACATGCCACAGCTCCAGTGGCACCTGCAGTAGCAGACACCACCTCCGTGCCTTCAGGTGGCCGGATGTACGTTCCACAACATTGTGGACCTTGCCATGCACCTTGTTGAAGTGCGCCTGCTGCACATCGAGTCGCCCTTTGTAGGGAGGGATGAGCCAGCATCGCAGGGGGTATGCCGCGTCCGCCACTATGAGTGGTGGCACCTGGACCCCCTCGATGGTGCGAGTAGGGTTTCCCGGCACCCACAGTCCTGCATCCGTTGCAGCCATGATGTTGGAGCGCAGCAGGACATGTTCGTCGTGGCTCTGACCGCTTTGCCCCACCACTATGTCCACGAACCGGCCCGCGTTATCGACGGTGGCCTGCAGGAGGATCGAGCAGTAGTTGTTCTGATTCATGTAGTGCTTGGCCAGGCAGACTGGTACTCGAACGCGGATGCGGCATCCATCCATTGCCACGACACACTGCAGGAAGCCCCTGGTGGCACAGGCCCTCATAACCTGTCAGCGATGCATTTGGGGGTGAGGGGTCTAGCAGGCACTGGCATGCCCCCGGGACACACGCAGGGGATGTCGCCTCCTGTGGAGCTGCCCATGGCGTCCACCGGGCGCTCCAGCTGCCCCATCCCTTCGGGCACGGTCCCATCTGCTCTCCCATCCCATGGCGCCACCCATCCCCTCCTGTGCTCACCCTGTCTGGGTTCCATAGATGCACCACTTGCCGGTGGAGCTCCTCTGTGATAGCTCGTGTGACCTCCATGACGATGCCAGCCACGGTGGACCGCGCCAGACCGAACTGCTGCCCAATGGTTCTGTAGGACAGGGTGTTCCCCATCCACCACACAGCGACACGTTCCTCCACTGGCACGGGTTCCCGCATCACCATCTGCTCTAGCTGCAGTCTATTGTGGAGGGCATCCACCAGCCACATGAATGTTGACCTGTGAATACAGTGTTTGGTCGGGGTGCCTTGCTCCGGGCACGGTGGCCATGGGGCCTGCTCCCCCTCCCCCATTACCCCTCCATGCGCTGTCCTGCTGTGAACCCCGTGGTCCCCTTGGGCCCTGCGTGTCGTGCTGTGGCCAGGGCTCCTGGATTTCGGACTAGGCATGGCCATGGTGCAGCAGCACCACTATCTGTCCGTGGACCGGCTGCTGGGTATGCTCTGTGCCCGGCTGGGCTACTGGCATCCCTACGCCCCTGGCCATGGGTCCCTGTTTGGCAGGGGGGCCAGCGGTGGATTGCACCCTCCCCTACGCTGGCGGTTGTGCACGGCAGGCTATGGCCTCGTGGCTAGGGTTCCTGTATGACCTCCGCGTGTTACCTGGACATCCTGAAGTGCTCGAGCCGCTGCTCGTCGCTCCAGACACAGGTGACAAAGGTTGCCCACCATTCCTGGAGCCTGGGATACACCCACCAGTGGTGGGCTGGGCACTCTGCAGCGAGCCGGGCTAGCTGGTGGGTGTGCCTCGAACTGTCCGCCTGGTGCCGCCTGATGCGGTGTTGGTGGCTGGCTAGCTGTATGGTGGCAACGGCATTCCTCCGTCTCCTGGCCGCAACAGCCACCCCCTCCCACTGTAGACATGCTTGGCGCCCCCGGAGGCTCCCTGCGGCCACTGCCGCATAGGCGGTTAGGATAGCTGTGACCAGGAGTTCCACCTCATCCTCCATTAGCTGTGGCTCTGTGCTCTGTCGCGGTCCGGGGGCGTGTATCCCCGTCACTGGGATGCCCCACTCCCCCCTTCCACGTCCCCGTTCTGAATGGATGTCCACGGCTGGTGTCCGGTTGTGCGCATGCCCAGTGCTCAGCCACTCTGCTCGCTCGGTCATGCGCATGCAGGACAGGCAGTGTGAGAAAAAAAACAACAACTCCTGTTTGCTACAGGAGTGACGCTGAACACCCACCCGTGTGATCGTGCCACGCCACTTTTTTGCCGTGCTACAGCAACACCATGTGATCAACAACTAGCAGGTTACCCACTTAACATCGACGGGCCGTGTGATTGGGCTACTGCGCCTTATTTTGCTCCGGGGCAACCTGCCACGCCTCCCCCCTGTGTTTTCTGGCCCGTATGACCGGGGCCTATATCTATCTCTTACCTGCACTCCCAACCATGTATTTCCTTTAATAAATGTTACTTATTGGTTTTTAGAACTGACTGCAGACTCCGTGTGACTTTTTTGTAAGTCTGTTGCCACACCAAGCCCCAAGCTCTGCTGCGTTTTAGCCTTTGAGCACTCTGCTGTTTTTTTGTGGTTCCCTGGCAGTACCAAGGGTGAGTGTTGAGGAGGGGTGGGACCTCAGACAGGTACAATGCCATAGACTCCACCCTCCAAACCAGCCACTCTCTCCTGGGGAACCACAGTTACCAATCTTGGGGGTGGGCTGGAGATCACTCAAAATTACTACTGCTCTTCAGGTAGCAAAGATCAGTTCCTCTGGAGAAAATGGTGGACTCTGTCATTATACCCTGCTGAGATTGCCACAGCAAATTGTCACTGAGTGCCCAAAGCCAGGGCACTCTCCCAGAGCCTCTTTCTAGAGCTCATTGTATTTATTTCCACAATGGGCCTTATTCCTAGTTATATTATATTCTATTATATATTCTATTTTTATTTTATATATATTTTATTATATATTATATATATTATATAATATATCTCTCCTTATAATATTTATCTTTTGGTTTCGTAAGATTCCATGTGCTCCCATTGGCTGTAAAATGCCCTCCCTCAGCCATTGGCCCATCAGCCGCCACTCAAGAGTACTCGCGTGCCATTGGCCAGGTGCTGGGTCTGCTCCTCTTCCCCACCCACCCCCCTTTTGCATGTCAGATTTACTGGCAGACCAGCTCTCTCTCCTGAGGAAGACAGACTCCTGTGAGGGACTGTCCCCTCAGTGACTGTTGGTAGGCAGCCAAGCTTGGTTCTGTGAGTAAAAAAACAAAGGACTTTCAGCATAACCCCCTCCCCTGCCCATAACACCCTCCTCAAGGCCACTTTCCTGTCAGAATAAATGGGAAAAGGCTCTTTCTCCTGCTTAGCTTCAGCATGGCTGGCTGGCTAACGAGGTGGGCCAGCGACCATCAAACCATTTTCTTCAACTCCCCGCTGTGTGGCTGACTTTCCCCTAGAGATCTCCCACTGTTACAATTGACCTCCAGATGACAGAGATCAGTTCCCCGGGAGAAAATGGTTGCTTTGGAGGGTAGACTCTATGGCATTATACCCTGCTGAGTCCTTCCACACACACCCCAAATGCTGCCCTCCACAGGATCCACCCCCCCAAATCTCCAGGTATTTCCCTAATCAGAGTTGGCACCTGTACTTTCTCCTCTGTCGGTAAAAGGCCCTTTCCACACCTATGTTGGCCTTTGGGAGAAAACTCATTGGCCCAGTCCTGATCAGGTTGCCAACTCCAGGTGGGCAATTCCTGGAGATTTGAGGGATGGAGCCTGGAGAGGGTGAGGTTTGAAGAGGGGTGGCACCTCAGACAGGTACGATGCCATAGACTCCACCCTCCAATCCAGCCATTCCCTGATGGGGAACCATTGTTGCCAATCTCCAGGTGGGGGCTGGAGATCACTCAAAATTACAACTTCTCTCTAGGAGGGAGGGGGGAGGAGATGGAAAACTAAAGGTAGGTTGATGGTTGGCTGAGAGGGAGATAGGGTTGTCTACTCCAGGTTGGGAAATTCCTGGAGATTTGAGGGGTAGAACCTGGAGAGGGTGAATGTTGAGGAGGGGTGGGACCTCAGATGCCATAGACTCCACCCTCCAAACCAGCCACTCCCTCCTGGGGAACCACTGTTACCCATCTTGGGGGTGGGCTGGAGATCACTCAAAATTACTACTGCTCTTCAGGTAGCAAAGATCAGTTCCTCTGGAGAAAATGGTGGACTCTGTCATTATACCCTGCTAAGATTGCCATAGCAAATTGTCACTGAGTGCCCAAAGCCAGGGCACTCTCCCAGAGCCTCTTTCTAGAGCCCATTGTATTTATTTCCACTATGGGCCTTATTCCTAGTATATATATAATAAAAAGCTAAAGGACCAATGTGTACATGAGGAAGAATATTTTTATTGTTCATAATTAAAAATTCCTTGTGTGTTTTGCCATAAATCTTCTTCAGGGGAACATGCTAGTCCTGCAGTGCTTTTAAAGTGAAAATGGAAGATCAGTACAATCTTCTTCCTCATTCATACCATTGGCTTTTCTGCCTATTTTTTATCTCTGTGATGGGTAGGCCCTTGTTGTGTATCAACAGCAGACCGCACACGAAGTTGGGTTTGCATGTGGTCATGCGAATTAACAAAGCTTCGCTTGAAAGACAATAGTCAGCTAGGATCCTGGAACGGACCAATTGGCCACCCTGGATCCTGGTGTCGACCTATAGGGGTTAATGCACTGTAAATAGCCTATCACGTGTGTGCGTGTGTGTGTGTGTGCAGAGTGTGGTGTGTGTTGGGGATTCAAGCAGGGCTCTGGTCCTGCTAATGGGTCTTATGTTTGTGCCTTATAATAAACTATGAGCTGATTTCACGATCTGCAGCTTCGAACCCAGTACTTTACAGCCCTTCTGCTTGTTTTTTTCTTTCAGCTGACCGAAGATACCGTCTGTTGTCTTCCTCGTTTTTCGTTTATCCATCCCCTGTTTCTTGCTGTCTGCTTCTGTGCCTGTTCACTGAGCTCTAAGTCAACCTGCATCTCTGCTTATCTGCCCAGCTTCTTTCTCTCCTCACAGAAAGCTTATTCATTCACTTGGGGCTCCAGGTGTTCTTTGTGTTTGTGTGCAAAGATCTCACTAAGACATATCCGAAGAGTCCGTTTTCAGCATGGGCAAGAAAAACTACTTCTGGGCATGCACAGAATGCCTTTCCCTCAACGTTAAAAAAACTGCAGTCTCTCTCCTCTCACACTTTAATAATTCAGTACCATATTTAAAGATACAGAGGATGTAATGGGATCACTGAATAAGGTTTTTTAAACCCTCGGTAAAAATGAGGGTAGGAGTGCACCGGCTTTGTATGGGAAGCCGGGGAGAGTTTGGCTGTCTGGCTGGTGTACTGTCTGCCCAGCGCACCGGCAAGTAGCCTGTCATCCCTGCTGGAGGCCATATCAGGCTGGGTACTGGAGCACCCTAGACAGACAGAGGTCCTGTGCCTGAGTCGGAACGGTCTAAGGTTAGGGATCCCGTTGTTACCAGTGCTGGAGGTTAGGAGTTTGGGAGTGCTCCTGGATACCTCCTTAACGATGGAGGCCCAGGTAGCAGCCACTGCGAAGTCTGCCTTCTACCACCTACGGCTGATTAAGCCGTTGGTTCCCTTCTTTGAATGCAATGACCTGGCAACAGTGATCCACACAATGGTCACCTCAAGACTGGGTTACTACAACACTTTGTACATGGGGCTGCCCTTGTCTCAGATTTGGAAGCTGCAGCTGGTGCAGAATGCAGCAGTGAGGCTGTTGTTGTGTCTTTCCATGCGGGAACACATCCAGCCCTCCCTAAAAGCGCTGCACTGTCTGCCTATAGCATATCAGATACAGTTCAAGGTGCTGGTTCTTACCTTTAAAGCCCTATATGGTCGGGGATCTACCTACCTAAGGGATGGCCTTTCCCCACATGTGCCCCAGAGAGCACTAAGATCTGGGTCCCAAAAATGTCTGGCTCTTCGGGGCCCGAAAGAGGCCAGGTGTCAGGTATCCCTGCCATAAGGGATGGAGGAGGGAGGGAGGATGGGACTGTAGGGTGTTGATTGATGTATCTGGACTGGTGGGATGAAATGTGGGGAGATGCCGATGTTGCCTGGGCGACCGGGCCATATCTCATCTCCCAGGCCAAGAGTGGCCTTGAATGCCAGGCTGTGCGTCTACTATCGCTTTCTGAAGACAACAGCTAGGCTTGGGAAAGGTGGGATGGCGGGTAGACTATTATTTACTGCTTTCTGGTGTTCCCGCGTGAGCGCTGCCCATCTATTGGTAGGAAGGTGGGGCCCTTTCCCCCCTTTAGAGTATATCTCAATGCTTCATGTATCCAAGTTATTCTTAACAATGCTTCTGTTCTAGTGACTTAGTATTGCAGCTTAATAAACACTATTCTTGTTTCAATGAATAAGGCCTGGTGTTTGGCTGACTAACTGAGGACTCTGACAGTTTGTTAAGAATCATTTTTAGTCGGGACTGGTCTGAAACCCGCTGCTCTCAAAATGAGTGACGGTGAAGAAGACACTCTCCCGATCAAAGAAGACCAGCAGGAGGACAAGAAACCTCCGGTGATGACGGTGCCGAGCACTACTGCAGTCGTGCCAGTGGAAGTCCCCAACACCTACGTACCGGTAACCTGGGGCTCTGACTTCGACTTGGGGGGCCCTATGGGGACCCTTATGGAGTGGCCTACGGTGGCGTAACAACCTGGCCCAAGCAACGACAGGACTGGATGAAGCCATTGGCCGAGACGCATGAGACGTGGTTCTACACCCCGCGTGCCTCGGTGAGGGAGAGCCGCTTCGAAAGATCGATACATCGACTGAGCACAGCGGAAGGGATGGAAGACATGACCAGAGAGTCGAGAGGTGAGGAGGGACCCGGGGGAAGCCGAAGATGGAGCGGCGATCCGAGCCATGATCGCGGGGCACCCCCGGACCAGCCAGCGGGACTCCCGCTGCAGGAGCCGCCAGCGCCGTGACCGCAACGACCCTGGGGATTCCTCCCGCCGAAGCCGGCAGAACTCCTGGACGCGGACTTTGATGGGACCCCGGAGAAGTTCTCGTTTTTCCTGGTGAGGACGGAAAAGTTCATCGAGAACTGGGGCCACCTGTTCCAGAGCGAAGACCGTATGGTAGACGCTATCGCTTCACACCTGAAAGAGGCGGCAGCTGACTGGTATGTAGCCCTACACCAAGCGGACGGGCGGGAGTTACGAGAGATCGACGCTTTTATGTGGGCTATGAAAGAGCAATTTGAAGATGTCAACGCAAACAAGACAGCCCGAGCGGCTTTACGCGCGCTCAAACAAGGCTCCAAGTCGGTAAGAGAATACACCGCGGAGTTCCGCAGACACGCTGCGAAGATACGGGGATGGCCCGACGGGGTTCTGGTGGAGCAGTACCGGCTAGGACTTAACTCCGAGATCCGTCGCACCGTGACACGCGGACACGACCCGGACACGTTGGCGGGCTGGATGCAAGCAGCAGTCACCATGGAGACCCGCCTGAAAACCATCCGACTGGACGATGCGGCGGCGTTGGGGAAGGGAGGTCAATCGGGCCCAACTCCGGCTCCAAGGGGGAAGACCCAACTACCGAACCCCAGACCCAAAGATGGCACGAGAGAGATCCGGATGAAGCAAGGGCTCTGTCTGAAGTGCGGTGAGGCGGGCCATTTCGCAGCGAGCTGCCCCGGAGCCTCCACGCCACCCGGAGGGGTGAAAGGAACCAAGAAGAAGTTCCACACCCAAGCCGATAGCAAAGCCGAGAGGGGTGAGAGCTCTGCAAATCACCCTATTGAGCAAAACTTCAGACTCGTCGGATGAAGAAACAGCGAAGGCGGGAAATGAGAAGGACCTGCTGTGAATAGCGCTGAACAGCAGGTCCCGGACTCGCAAGCGCAACCCCCGGTGAGCAAATCCCCCTCTCTTTTCTTCCTTACTGTGACCCTAATGGACCCGGGTCTACAGACCCATGTGAGAGTATGAGCTCTCATTGACTCTGGGTGCGGGAAGGACCTTATTAACCCCTCGCTAGTAATGGGCCTGGGGGCGAAAGTGGTCAAACTGACAGAGCCACTAGTGTTTACGCAGATGGACGGCTCCACGATGAAAGAGCCATGTAAATACGAGACTATACCCTTGCGCGTGGGGATCGGGAATCACTGGGAAGTGAGACCCTTCGTAATTACCCCCGCGGCCCACTTTCCCCTGGTCCTGGGCAGTGCGTGGTTCTTTGATCACAATCCGCACATCTTATGGGAAGAGGGGAAGGTCAATTTCATCTCGGAGAAGTGTAAAACCCACATTTGGCAAAGGGGCTGGGGGCCTCTACGAGCGGGAAGCGACCCGGTGACGGTGGGGGTGGCGGAAGCCGAACTGAGGGCGATTCCCCGGGAATACCGAGACTTAGCAGCCGTCTTTGGGGAAGAAGAAGCAGATGAATTGCCCCCCCACAGAAACTCTGACTGTGCTATTGAGATATTGCCAAATCAGAAACTACCTAAGGGCAAACTGTATTCCATGAGCCCATCCGAGAAGGTGGAGCTGAGGAAGTTCATTGACAAAAACTTGGAGAGGGGGTTCATTTGACCCGCCTCTTCCCCTTTTGCCGCACCCGTCCTGTTTCGGAAAAAGAAAGATGGGGGACTACGGCTATGCACTGACTATAGGGGGCTAAACGCTGTTTCTAGCACAAACGCATACCCCATGCCTCTAATTAAAGACCTCTTGGCGGCGGTTGCTGGAGGAAAGGTGTTCTCTAAGTTGGATCTACGAGACGCCTACTTCCGGGTGCGGATCAGAGAGGGGGATGAATTCAAAACTGCATTTAATACCCCTCTGGGACAGTTTGAATACTTGGTTATGCCTTTCGGACTTCAGGGGGTGCCAGGGGTATTCATGAATTTAATTAATGAGGTTTTACACAAGTATTTATTCAAGGGGGTCCTTGTTTACCTTGATGATATACTTTTGTACTCCCCCGACCTCAAATCACATGTGAAACTGGTGAGGGAAGTCCTCCAAACGTTGCACAAGCACAAACTCTTTGCGAAACTTTCAAAGTGTGAGTTCCACAAGTCAGAAATCCCCTTTCTGGGCTACCGCATCTCACAAAAGGGGATTGAGATGGACCCTGATAAAGTAAAAGATGTGGTGGGGTGGGAACCCCCCAAGACGAGGAGGCAACTCCAAGCATTCCTTGGATTCGCCAATTTTTACAGATCATTCTTGTCGAACTTTGCACAGGTGGCCCTCCCCCTGACTGACTTGCTTAAAACGAAGGGGAAAGCCCCTGATTGCACATGGCCTGGTGCACGTTTAGACTGGTCCCCAGAGTGCCAACTCGCGTTTGAACGACTGAAGGCTCTCTTTACTTCGGAGCCCGTACTGGCCCACCCCAATGAACTAAAGAAATTCATTGTCCAAGTTGACGCATCTGACGTTGCCATGGGGGGGGGCAATCCTCCAAGAGGGGGAGGATGACAAGCTTCACCCCCTCGCATATGTTTCTAGAAAATTCAATGATACTGAACGGAATTGGTCCGTGTGGGAAAAGGAAGCAGGATAAATCTGCTTGGCGCTGGCAACATGGCGCCACTGGCTAGAGGGGGCACAGGTCCCATTTGAAGTGTGGACTGATCATAAGAATTTGGAACTCCTCCGCTCGCCCCGCTCACTGAACGCCAAGCAGTTGCGCTGGGCTGACTTTTTCTCCAAGTTTAATTTCACCTTGCACCATTTCCCGGGGAAGTCTAACTCGCTGGCAGATGCTTTGTCCCGCCTCCCACAACACGACAGCAAAAGGGAGGAGGTCCGGGACTCCGCCTTTACTCCCTCCCAGCTGGGGGGGCCGGTGACCACATGCAAGCAGGCAAAGCAACTTTCCCCTTCCCCTCCTCCCTCCGACTGGGAGTCAAAATTCGCGTCTGCCATGTCTCAGGCTGACAGGGAAGCGATTGCAGGGGAGGAGGGGGTGGCGCAAGACGCACAGAACTGTTGGCGAAAAAATGGAAAACTTTTTGTGCCACTATCACTCCGGGGGGAGGTGATGGGGTGGGCTCACGGCTCGAAACTGGCTGGGCACACGGGGTTTGTTAAATCGCTCCAACTCTTACAACAGCAATTTTGGTGGCCTGGACTGCGTAAAGATCTGTCCTTGTTTACTAATGCCTGTCAAATCTGCCTGATGAGCAAACCCTGGCCGGGGAAATCCCCTGGAGCATTACAACCCCTCCCCACTCCGACTCGCCCTTGGGAGGTGATCTCAATGGACTTTATTACTGATCTACCCCCAAGTGGGGGGAAAACTGTTATCTGGGTTGTCATCGACCTGTTCACTAAACAGGCTCACTTCGTCCCGTTTGCTTCCATCCCCTCTGCTAAGAAATTGGCCTCAGCATTTTTACAACACGTGGTGAGACTACACACTTTGCCATCCAAAGTGATCTCAGACGGGGGGTGCAGTTCGTGTCCCAGTTCTGGGGAGAATTGATGTCACTGCTAGGGGTGGAGAGGGGGGTCGGCAGTGCATACCACCCTGAAACTGATGGGCAAACCGAAAGGTTCAACCAAACCCTTGAACAATACCTCAGATGTTTCACAAACTTTCAACAAGATGATTGGCGTTCCCTCTTGCCGTTGGCTGAGTTCTGTTACAATAACACTCAGCACTCCTCGATGGGGATGTCTCCTTTCATGGCGGTGCATGGGTATGAGGCCCCACCGCTTCCATTTTTGAATTCTCCCGACCTCCAGGCGGGAGATGCAGGTGACTGGTGCAAGCGTTTGCAAACAGCATGGCCCTTGTTGACTAAAACTCTCGAAGGGGCCAAGGCTGAGTATAAAATGCAGGCTGACAAGAAGCGCAACCTTTCGTGGACCCTGAAGTGTGGGGACTTTGCCTACCTTTCCACACAAAACCTACGGGGTGTGCAGCCAAGCCGCAAACTTGGTTGGAAATTTGTTGGACCTTTTGAAATTATACGAGTGATTAACAATGTCACTGTTGAACTTGATTTGCCTAAATCGCTAAAGTCTATTCATCCTGTCTTTCATGTAAGGCTCCTGCGACGTGCGCCTGCGGAGAATGCATGGAGACCTCATTGCCCCGCCCCGCCTCCGCTCATGGTGGGGGGGGAACCGCATTATGAAGTTTCACAGATTTTGGACTCGAAGATTTCTCGAAATCGGCTGTATTATCTTATTGACTGGGCAGACTTTGGGCCTGAACAGAGGGAGTGGGTGAGGGCGGAACATGTTCATGCCCCGAAATTGGTCCGTGCTTTCCATAAATTGTACCCTTTAAAACCGAAGGGATAGGTTTATTATCAGGAGGGCAGAATGTCAGGTATCCCTGCCATAAGGGATGGAGGAGGGAGGGAGGATGGGACTGTAGGGTGTTGATTGATGTATCTGGACTGGTGGGATGAAATGTGGGGAGATGCCGATGTTGCCTGGGCGACCGGGCCATATCTCATCTCCCAGGCCAAGAGTGGCCTTGAATGCCAGGCTGTGTGTCTACTATCGCTTTCTAAAGACAACAGCTAGGCTTGGGAAAGGTGGGATGGCGGGTAGACTATTATTTACTGCTTTCTGGTGTTCCCGCGCGAGCGCTGCCCATCTATTGGTAGGAAGGTGGGGCCCTTTCCCCCCTTTAGAGTATATCTCAATGCTTCATGTATCCAAGTTATTCTTAACAATGCTTCTGTTCTAGTGACTTAGTATTGCAGCTTAATAAACACTATTCTTGTTTCAATGAATAAGGCCTGGTGTTTGGCTGACTAACTGAGGACTCTGACACCAGGTTGGCCACAGTGAGGGCCAGGGCCTTTTCTGTGGCAGCCCCTCACTGGTGGAATGAGCGCCTGGATGACATCAGGGCCCTGCAGGACCTTTTGCAGTTCTGCAGGGCCTGTAAAATGGAGCTCTTCCACCTGGCTTTCAAGTAGGGTGCCGCCACGACTCCACGGCCCTGGCCCTAACATCAACCTCATACCAACCTGGCCTTAATGTTAACTTCACCACTAGCCAGATGATTAACAGCCTGGGAGGAGCCTGAAGATGGCCACTCAAATGATGTTAGAACCATTTTGTATTATAGTTAAGGGCTGTACAACTATGATTTTATATTGTATTTTAACTGATGTTGTTCTTACATATTGGAGTTTTTAATGTCTATATTTATATGTATGCTGTAAGCTGCCCTGAGCCCATCTTGGCAGGGAGGACGGGGTATAAATTTGATTAAATAAATAAATAAATAACTACATGCCTTGTACCTTTTATAAGAATAAAATAAGATGCTTGTTAGATCACACCAGAGGTTTCTCTACCCCAGTGTCCTATTTCCTACACTAGCCAGCCAGCCAGATGCTTCTTAGAATCCCATCAGCAGGGGGGGAAAGGCAACAGCCACCCCAAAAAGTTGCCTCGCTCAGTCTGGCATTCAAATGTATACTGCCCCTGAACATGGAGGTTCTATTTGGTGATTATAGCTAATGGCAACTCATGGACCCCTCCCACCTCCATGGATCTGTCTAACCCACTTTTAAAGTCTTCTAAACCAGCAGGAGTCACACCTCATAGTAGTTTATTCAGTGAATTAATTATACAGCATGTGATACAAACTGAAACGAAGGCATTCACCCAAGGCATCCACTATTCCACCTTAATAACCTTTCACACAGATTAATGCAGGCCACAGTGCCTGTGAAGGTGCGAGTGGGGGAATCGCCCTTTTGCTGCTTTGATAGATTCTTGGGGGATACTAATTTGACACAGAAATTTTCTGTTCTGCTATTAAGTATGTTTTAACTACCTAGCCAAAGCAGAGAGGAGAAGGAATAGGCTGTAAAGGGATGGGGGGACAGGCCCATAAGTAGAGAGAGAAACGAAGGCATGCCACATTGGTTGATGGGTGTAGTGGTTAAGTGGGAGAACTGGGTTTGATTCCTCACTCCTCCACTTGCAGCTGCTGGATGACCTTGGGCAAGCCATAGTTCTGGCAGAGCTGTTCTCTCAAGGGCAGTCCTTGAAAGAGCGCTCTCAGCCCCGCCTATCTCACGGGGTGTCTGTTGTGGGGAGAGTAAGGGAAATGAGTTTGTCAGCCACCCTGAGACTCCGAATGAAGAGCAGGGTATAAATCCAATCTCCTCCTCCTCCTCCTCCTCCTCCTCCTCCTCCTCCTCTTCTTCTGATAGGAAAATGCTTTCCCCAGTCTTGTAGTTTATAAGATTTGCAGCCATAGAAAGCTTCTTTCGGTTTGCTGTTTTGCCTTGCCTATGGCCCTCGTGGCTACAGTGCAGAACTGCACTAAAGAGGAATTGGTTCAATGCAGGATGATTCTAGCTTCACTAGGCCCTCAAGCTGATTTGGACCCCGGGGATTTTGTACCTCCAGTCCCCGCCTCTCAGCAGCCACAGTCTTGATTATTGTGAAGGTATGCACAAAACATGTGGATTATGCTGAAACCTCCGATTCCAGAAAAGAGATATCCAGCAGCTGAGAGGTAGATTTTCAGTGCTCTGCATATTTTCTTTACTCTCACCTCCTAAAACCAGAATTATGCAGATTTATTCCTTTAGCATAATTAGCCTCAGGATCCCTTGGGCAAAAAATGTGTTTTTTTAAAAATGCGTGTAGAGTACACCCAGCTTTGGCAAGAGTGAGTCAGGTGACACTTCCAAAGTCCAGAAATATAGCACTTTCCAGATTATTTTTGGCGCCCCTGGAAGTCTAGCCCTCATTGCAGCCCAGGGATGAGTCCCTGTTTCCAACTTCTCAAGAGCCGGGCAGAGCCGGTTGCTCCAGGTGTTCATTTGGGAGCAGGGTGGTTGTCTGAAGAGTTACTGCAAGACCCTAAAGAGAGTGGAATCTGTTCATCTGGGACTCCCCGTTCCAGCATCTCATCCAGCATCCTTTCTTACACAGAAGCCATCTAGTTTCCCTGGAGGGCCAACAAAGAGGGCACAGTGGCTAAGGTTCTCCTCTAACATTGCTCCTAGCACCGGGTCTCAGAGGTATACGACCTATGAACATGGAGGTTCCTTTTACTCACCATGGTCAGTAGCCATTGATGGCTCCTTGAATCTGTCTAATCCTCTTTTAATAAGGACGTGATAACAACATACCTTCCTTTCCCACCCCATAGTATGGAGAGCACTAGCGAGATAGCTCATCTTCATTTCTAGAAGTACTGCTGTTGTCATTTTACATACTTTTTGTTTGTTCTGCAGAATATACTGCAAAAATAAAAGTGTTGCAATACCTTAAAGACAAGTCCCTTTAAAAATAATCCAGTATAAGTGTTAAGTATGAGACGTCAGTCAGCTCTTAACAAATGATTCAGCTTTATTCAAACACGACAGTAAACCAACACACAAACAGGAGAGCAACAGGCTCTCTTTTAAACATTCCAGGCAAGTAAAACCACACCCCTAAATGAGTTAACAACCAATAGAACTGCTAGGATAACGACCAATAGTTTCAGTTCCCTCCAGAACCTTTCAATAATCACTGATTGGTCTACTGCACAGAGTAACCAATCAGAATGTGTTCACTAGGATACCAGCATGATGTTGAAGCTTAGGCATGTTTTAAACACAAAACATAACAATTAGCTTTTACAGAACCTGCTTTTTCAGATGTGTAAAGTGTGGTCCTTGGTAGACAGACATTTATATATGGGGTTATGAAGGGGGGCGGAATGCAAACAGAGGAGTCAGAAAGCTGTGAAATGTAGGAAGGTGAGATATAATTATGTAAAAAATTCAAATGTGACTAAGAAAAGCACATCAGCCATTCTGTGTTGCAGTAACTGGCACTCTTCCCAGCGAATTCACTCCTGTAATGGTTTAGGAATCCTAAGTTTTTGTCTAGGGGCTTTTGTGCATTTTTATTTTCTTTACCCTTGTGTTCCTGTTGCTTTGGGGTTTTTTTTTGTTCTGCATGTGTTTTGCTCCCTCTAGTGGTCAATTCGATATTATACTGCTTTGTCCTGCATAAAAACCTGCACCTTAAATCTGCAGCTTAAATCTGCAGCGAGATATGCCGGACACAACATGATGTAATATCAAATTGACCACTAGAGGGAGCGAAATACATGTGGAACAGATACCCCCCCCCAAAAAAACAACAAGAACACACGAGCAAGGAAAATAAGAATGCAGAAAAGCCCAAGGATTCATGAAATAGTGTCATGCCTCTCAATAAATATTAATCTAGCAATTTCATACTAGAAGTGATGATGCATTCAACTGGTTTGAGCTAGGAGCTGAAGATGGCAAACAGCGGTGCTCTCTTGTTATCTCTTTTTGTAAGCTGTTGTTGGGTAGCGGTCTGGCCTTGTTAATCTGCTTCTGCACTTTGTTGGGTGGGAGTGTAATCCCAATAATGCCAGATGTAATTTCTTTTGTGTGTCAGTCCAAATCCAAGGAACTGGAACAGGTGTGATGTTTAGCTTTTAGATGGCTTATGTGATGTGCTTAGGGTAGCAGCTAGAAGCATCTACAGTGGAGTTGCCAGTGGAGATTTGTGGGTGGAGCCTAGGAAGGAAATAGTTTGGAGAGAGGAAGACCTCAGTGGGGTATAATGCCATAGAGCCCACCCTCTTAGGACTGGAGATCAGTTGTAATTCTGGGAGATCTCCAGGCCCCACCTGGAGGCTGGCAGCCTTAACCTACAGCTGTGCAGGAGTCAGAGGGTTTCTGGCATAAGGTGGTCCTTATGCAGCCATCATGAAGCTGGACTGCTGTCTCCAGAAAACAGAACTGCAATTGCCTTTTCAGATGAGGCCCTAACGGGAGGCGGCTATTAGAGGTGGTGGAATAAAGGACAGAAGGAGGAGGAGGAGGGGGAGATTGGATTTATACCCCGTCCCACTTGGAGTCTCAGAGCAGTTTATGAACTCCTTTCCCTCCCCCTCCCCACAATAGACACCCTGTGAGAGAGCCCTTTTCCAGAACTGTCCTTGAGAGAACAGCTCTGACAGAACTATGGCTTGCCCAAGTTCATCCAGCAGCTGCGAGTGGAGGAGTGGGGAATCAAAACCAGTTCTCCCAGATAAGAGTCTGCACACTTCACCACTTCACCAAACTGGCTCTCAAAACCGGCATGTGGGAATGTTCTCCAAAGAAACCGCTATTGAAATGAAAACAATCCACTCAGGATCTTTTACCATTTTTGTACAATTCAACAAAGCTTCTTTGGGAGAACTTGTTCCTCGGTGAAATTATGGAAGAGGAGTTCTGTTTGGATTTTTCACTTGGGCATCAAAATACCTTGAGCTGGGTCAATTCGTCTTCATCACCCATCAAGTTTATGGCTCACATTTCATTCCTAATGGATCCTCTGCCCCTCCTCCCCAGTCACTGCTGTTGTGCATGGAACCAAGTATCCCAGGGTGACATTCTGTTTTTCCCCCCTTCTGATTTAGTTTCTCCAGCTCGGGTAGCCGAGTCACGCCTGGCCATCTAGGAGGTGGAGAATAGACATTTCCTGTCACTTGTTTTCATTGCGTGCGCCTGAAAGACTCTGGAAGGGCAGCATGTTTCCTGAGTCAGTCTTAAGTGGCATTAAATGAATTCCTTAGTTATGCCAGATGCTAAAGCACAAAAAAAGACGGTGAATTTTTAGCTGAGAAAACTTATAGATTAAAAAAATATGTTCCATCTCGCTCACAGAATTGCTTTGTGAGTAAAAAATTATGTGAAAACTTGGCATTTAGGTTTACCTGAGAGAAAGACATATTAGCCTGCTTCTGGGATTCTCGACACACCCATGACTAGGACTGATTCAGTTTCCTGAGGAAAAATAGTGGGCTGGATCCAGCTTGCCTTTTCACTTATTCTCATTCTCCTTATTACAGCTCTTGACCCACATGACTTTTGTTGATGCAGATACCACAATCTCCCCCCCCTCCCCTTTCCACCACTAACAAAGCTGGTTGGATACAACACACTATCTTTCTGTGTTATTATTTTACTAGGAATAAGGCCCGTTGTGGAAATAAATACAACGAGCTCTAGGAAGAGGCTCTGGGAGGGTGCCAAGGCCTTGGGCGCTCAGTGTTGATTTGCTGTAGTGACCTCAGCAGGGTATAATGACACAGAGTCCCCCATTTTCTCCAGAGGAACTGATCTCTGCTACTTGAAGAGCAGTTGTAATTTTCAGTGATCTCCAGCCCTCACCTGGGGATTGGCAACAATTGTTACTCAGAAGGAAATGGCTGGTTTGGAGGGTGGAGTCTATGGCACTGTACCTGTCTGAGGTCCCACCCCTCCTCAAACCTCACCCTCTCCAGGCTCCACCCCCCAAATCTCCATGAATTTCTCAACCTGGAGTTGGCAACCCTATCTCCTTCCCAGCCAAGCATCAACCTGCCATTATCTACCCTTCTGATTTCAGCTTTGAATCTCTTCCTCCCTCCCTCCTGGAGATCAGTTGCAATTCTGAGTGATTTCCACCCCTCTCCTGAGATTGGGAACAGTGGTTCCCCAGAAGGGAATGGCTGGTTGGGAGCGTGGAGTCTATGGCATTGTACCTTTCTGAAGTCCCACCCCTCCTCAAACCTCACCTGCTCCAGGTTCCATCCCTCAAATCTCCAGGAATTTCCCATCTGGAATTGGCAACCCCCCTGCCAATCATCAACCTACCCAGCCAATCATCAACCTACCTTTATTTCCCCCTCTCTCTTCAGCTTTCTATTTCCCCTCCCACACACTCCTGCAGCCTCTCCCGCACTCTGAAGCCCTGTCTGCCAGAGTCCCCCATTTTCCATGCTCTGAAGCCCTGACTGCCACAGAGTCCACCATTTTCTCCAGGGGAACTGATCTCTGCCATCTGGAGAGCAGTTGTAATTCTGAGTGATCTCCAGCCCTCACCTGGAGATTGGCAACAATGGTTCCCCAGGAGGAAAAGTAGTCTTTCTTTGCAATGGGGACCAAAGCAGCTTACATCATTCTCCTCTCCCCCTTTTGACTTGCACAACAACCCTGTGAGGTAGGTTAGGCTGAAAGTCTGTGACTGGTCCAAAATCACCCACTCAGCTTCTACAGCAAGAACTTGGATGTAGCAGAACCTGCTCTGAAGCACTGACCACTACGCCTAGGGCAGCCAACCTCCAGGTGGAGCCTGAAGATCACCAGGTATCACAACTGAACTCCAGACAACAGATCTCCCTCCCCGGAGAAAACAACTGCTTTAGAAGGTGGGCTGTATGGCATTCTGTTCAGCTGAGGCCTCTCCCCTCCCCAAACCCTGGCTTCCATAGACTCTTCCAGAAAATCTCCAGGAATCTCCCTACCTGGAGCTGGCAACCCTAGACTCAGGACTGACCCCAATGAGTTCCTCACAAGGCCTGCAAATAGTTTCCTTCCTTTGTCTGAACCAAGCTTGGTTTACCACTCAGCTGTTTGCCTCCCACCCTCATCCCATGCGCATATCTCACTCCTTAAATTTGCTACCACAACTCACTGAATCGTCACAGCCTTTTTAGAGGGACGGTGAGACCCCTGTGGCCAAATCTCCATATTTGGAGATGGAATTCCCCAATCTTTGGGGGATCCCTGGAAAGTTGGCAACCAAAGGGTCTGGCCTTTCCTTGCCTCCTTGGGCTACCCCCTCCATTTGTTATTGTGCAGAGCGGGGGAGACTGTGGTCAAAGCACAACACAGATTATTAGCCCAAATAAAAGAATTTATCTATTTACACAGTAAGGGGGCGCACACACACTGTAGGATTAAGCACACACTATGAATCAACAGAGCATAAATCCACAGGGGTTAAATGCCATCCTCCTTCCCTACACACTGGCCTCTGGCTCTCTGCTCTAGCCTCTCTCTCTCTGGCCCAAGAGAGCAGCGTTCATCCACATCTCTGGCTTATGGCCTGGGCAGCCTGGTCAGCACAGGCAGCAGGAGCCTTTCCTAACCTCCTGTAGGACAAAGACGGCCTCCTCCCTGGATGGGCTGCAGTCTATATTGATGACACTCCGTGCATTGGGTCAGTCCCTGTTTTCCCGCCCTTTTCTGCCTTGGGGCAGCTGAGAACTGTAGTCCAGCAGATGAGAAAGCCCCATTCAACCCAGTGAGTGATAACTCTCTGGAACTGCAGTTCAATTATACCTTATGGCGGAACATTTTAAACAAACAACCACAGAGATAGCAGCCCAGCAGCCATCTTACAAACACAGGTGACTGCCATTTTGTTACACCTACCAACAGCCACTGAGGGAAAAGTTAAGTCCCACACAGGAGGCAAGCAGGAGAAGCATCTTTGTCAAGAGATAAAGCCATTTGCCAGGAATTCTGACATGACAGAGTGGCTGAAGGGGGAGTGGGCAGGGAAGAGGAGCAGACCCAGCACCTGGCCAATGGCATGCAAGTAGTCTTGAGTGGCGGCTGATGGGCCAATGGCTGAGGGAGCACATGGAATCTTGCCACTCCAAATTGCTTTTATATAATATATATATAGGAGAGATTTTTTTTTTAAAAAAATGACATTATAACACATGAATCACACAAATAAGAGTAATCTGCAGAAACCATTAACTAAGGTAGGCTTCTGATACCAAAAATCTAAAAAAAGGCTTCCAGCATTTGGAAAAGGGTTTGGGTTTTTTTTGCCTTCCATCTCTCAGGCATACAAGTTCTTTTATCCTAAATAATTCTACTGAATACCATACTTTTTAAATACACAGTTTGATGTAAATTGTTTTTAGCATTTCTCCAGTTTTCTGCACTTGGCAATTTTGCAGCCATTAACAGATCATATATATTTTTATGTACTGCAGTCCCTGAATAACTTCATTTATGACCATCTACGCCTTAGGTTCTAAGGCATTTTGCAAATCAAGACCATGCCTTCCCAAAAGTTGCTGGCCCTCACTAATCTGGGCCTGTCAGAATGCAACAGAAAGACAGAATGCTGGAAATTGGCATAAATAGATCCCAAGTATGAAAACAGCATTAACTGGGTGGTAAAGAATAGGCCTCCTGCAAGGACCAAAACTTGAAACAGGTGGCATCTGTGAGGCTTTAATTATGACTTGTACCAGAGGAATGTTGCATTTTATTGGGGTTTTAATTGTTTTGAATTCTTTATATACTGTATATTGTTTATTATGTTTGATGGACCCCGCCTTGAGCCTGCTATACAGGGAGGGCAGGATATAAATCCAATAAAATTTAAAATCAGTCAATGAATAAAAAGTTGTTGAAGGCTTTCATGGCTGGAGTTCATTAGTTACTGTAGATTTTCCAGGTTGTGTGGCCGTGGTCTTGGCATTGTAGGACCTGATGTTTCACCAGTAGCTATGACTGGCATCCTCAGAGGTATAACACAGAAAGATGTAGTACTCTCTGTGTCAAGGTGTCAGGTTCCCCAGATAGTCACTCAAACACCAGGCTTCTTCAGAAGATAGTGTTTATTAAGACAAAGCTGGAGATGCAGGTACAAGCTCTTTGTCAGTGATGCCATGAAACCGAAAGCATTCAAAGCTATACCCCATTCAAACTACCCCCCCAACACCTAGCCAATGGATACATTGTGCGCGTGTGTGAACAAGCTTAAGAAGACAACCCAGACCAGATACTTTCTCAGTGCCTTTGTGGCAGTGGCTTGAGACCCAAGGTCAGGCAAATTGATAAAAAGCAGAACATACAATAGTGAATCAGTGTGAGAGCAGAGGCCCCCTTAACTCCTGCATTCCAGCAGCTGAAAGGATGCCTCCCTCCATCCCACTATAGCAGGGTTACCTGACACAAGGTGAGCAGAAAAATGGTAGGCAGGTAATTTATATCTACCCTGGAAGGTGGGGTAGGGCTGAGTCATTATCTTGTAGTAGTTCTCCAAGCTATGAACATGCTAATGGAGGAGCTTTCCTGAGGAGGTTCTTTTGTCTATGGATTGTTTCCTGAGGAGGTTTCCTGTTCCCTGAGGAGGTTCTTTTGTGTGTGGAATGGCTATTGCAACTCTAATCTTATCTGTAGTGCTATTGTCAGCTGTAGAGCATTTTGTGTTTTTCATTTGTTTCCATCTTTCTAGTGTACTTTCACTTTTAGGTCGTTATGACCATTTGGTCTCATCCCTTTCTAGCCCTCTCTGCCATAAATTCCGAGGGATGGGAAAAACACAAAAAAACTGCATCACTTTGTTTTCCCACCATTTCCCGCTCATGCCATCTATTTTTTTTTAACGTTCGCTTTAGAGTGCTATAGTGCTATAACACAACCTCAATGATAGGATTCCGATGGGATTGCTATGGTGCTGTTTTGATGTGTTTCGGATTTGGGAGAAGAAACTGAAGACTACTTGGAAGTGGTTTACAGGTAAAACGATTCAGCCCCATTTCCAGAATGGGACAGAAGTGTTTGTGCGTAAAAGTACAAATATATTCTGGTAGGGAACTGGTTCTTAAATGGTTCTGTCTGAAATGTCAGACCAGAAACCATTTGGGAACCGTTCCTGAACCGGAATATATTGCCTGTCTGAAATTCCTGAATGACTCAGCCCTACCTCACCTTCCAGGGTAGATATAAATTACCTGCCTACCATTTTTCTGCTCACTTTGACATAGAGAGTACTACATCTTTCTGTGTTATACTCTGAGGATGCCTGGCGAAAGTCAAGTCCTACAATGCCAAGACAATGGCCACACAAGCTGGAAAATCTACAGCAACTAATGAATAAAAAGAGACACGTTTCTACTTTGTTCCATCTGCCTGTGAGTTGTGGAGCATATTTTAGGGTCTCTGTTTTGGCCTTCCCACTGTCTCACCCAAACTGAAAGTTTGCCCACAAACAAGCTCAGCACTCTTCGTAGCCAAAGCCATGCCAGTGGATGGTTAATAATGGTGGACAAGTTGCCTGTTACGTACTTTTGAGCAGCCCCAGAATCCCTGGAACACAGGTTGGTATCCAAGAAAGGGCAAGTGGAGAGACATTTGCAGAAGGGGAATGCCCCACCTCTTCCCTCTCACGACAAAACACTCTGCCTGCTAAATCCTGCCTCAGAGCCCAGGCCACTCCCAGTAACAGCTCTGGGAATGATGTGGGGGTTTGCAGTAGCTTACCAGCCCTCTTGCCCCTGCTAGCTCTCCATGGCTCTCACCCACTCTCTCAGTGGGAAAAACCAGGAGAGAGGGTTTGCCATGAATGTGACAAAATCACTTCCATTCACCACATTGGCAGTACTCTAGGAATTTCCCCAATCTCTATGGTCTTTACCATAGAGATCGGGGAAATTCCTACAGCATAATGCAATGCAGTGACATAACTTCTGGGTCTTCCCAGAAATGATGCCACCACATTGTGCTATGCTCCCTCTGTTCATGCCCCTACCAGGCTTCCAAGATTGCCGGACACAGGTCTGAAAACCCTAGTTTGCAGGGAGAGAAAGAAACTGTTAGAAACTGCCCCTCCTCACCCACTTGTAGAAGCCAGCACTGGGATGGAAGGGGCCCTGACTTGCCGCTCACCCGCCCTCCCCCTCCCCACACATGCCTGTTTTGCAGAAAAAATGCTTCCCACTCAGCTTCCCACTCAGGAGACCTGGCTCAGAAACCCTTGGGGGGGACAGCCTTCTGAGGACTAGAAACCCACCTCTTTGCACAACTCCCCCCACACCGCTGCCAATACAGAGCACCTGGGCCGGCCAGGGTGCAGGAGGCGATGGCGGAGCTTGCCTGCCCGCCCTCCCCCTTCCCCCTAGGGGGGGAGGAGGAGGCGGTGGCAGCATGGTGGCAGTGGCCAGCGGGGACTCCCCACCACTGCTGCCACCAGTACCAAGCGCTCGGGCCGGCCAGGGCTCAGGAGGTGACGGCGGAGCTTGCCCGCCCGCCCCCTCCCCCCTGGAGGGGGGGAGGAGGCGGAGGCAGCATGGCAGCATCTGTGCCCGCCTAGGGCGCAGAAACACCTCGCCGTGGCCCTTCCCTTGGCAGTTGATGTGTCTTGGATACAACCCAGAGTGTCTCAGTTGGGGCAGGCAGCATTGGCATACATGCCAGTAAACAGGACCAGTTTCTTTGACATGCTGGGCTGTTTTTCTGCCCAAGCAACTGATGGGAGCCCCTGAAGTGCTAGCAGCACTTCTGGGGGCTCACAGTGCCTCCTGCGTGTCTGGCCAGATTTCCACCCTCATACCTCCACCCTTGTGTTGCCTGGTTCTCTGCATCTTCACAGGTAACCACGGGAGTTGCTGGGCACTCAGGCCAAAAAGGTTGACTACCCCTCCTCTAAATCATCATCTCAGAGGCAAGTGAAGTTTCAAAAAGCAGGAATAATGGCTTGGCCCAGCAAGGTGAATGGCAGACAAATGAAAGCGGCAGAAATAAAGTTTCCTTCTTCATCTAGTACACTGCCACAACAGTAGAAGCTTTTGAAGGGCTGAAGAATTTAAAAGCTGACTTGTTACCCAAGGCATTGCTTGAATTTTTGAAAGAAAACAAATTCTGTTGTTTTGCAGCTGGTCCTCAGGCACTGCAGTTCTGTGATTTATGAGCAAAACCTTGACTCAGACAAGACATCAGGGCAGAAGAGACTTCTGTTGAGCTTCCTGGAAAAACAGATGTCCCAAAACCCAGAGCAGGACCCGTAAATCAGTGCCTTGGAGCTAGCAGTGGGTGTAAGCAGCTAGTTGGGAGGTGCAGTTAATAGCTCTGTGTGTGCAGAGGACAGCTCTACGCCCCTCTGCTTGAATGCTCCAGCCTGCTCAGTGGGGCCTGGGAGAGCACTGCGTCCCCAACATTTATTTGTTTATTTATTTATTTATTTGCATTTTTGAATCACCTAATCTCCACAATCGTGGAGGCTGTAAGTGTATGTAGTTATCCTGCCCTTTATTCTTTGTAGTTTATAGAAAAAGCAATAAGAAATCCCCTACGGAGGGCTTAAAAAAAAGGGGGGAGAAAATGTGAAGTTCCATTGCCATTTTAATCCAGCCTCCCATTTTCTTTTCCGTAAATCAGATAAGCCTCAGTTCTTTTAAATTAGGTATGACCACTAAAACCCCAAGAGATGGTGGACATACATAATGCTTATAAAATTAGCTCATAATTAAGTGCTGTTAAAATTTGATATGTCAAGTGAGTATACAGTTGTTACTATTTAAACTAAGATCGCCAACAAGTGTCACTATGTAAAAAGCCCTAGAGAAAAATGATTTAAATTCATTTGAAACAGGATCTAGAGAGAATCACAACTCATTTTTTGCTTTTTTTACTCCTCAGTCTATCTCTTATTTTGGGAGCAGCCGCCCTCAGTTCTGAATATGACTCCTCATTGGAAGATGCCAGTACTCCTTCTTCTTCACTTCCCTTGTTGCTGTCATTTCGTTCTTTATCCTCTTTGTCTGCTGGAACGGTGTGTTGATGAAGAAATTCACGTGCCTTCATAACAGAGTCAATTCATTCTTTCTCGTGTTCAAATTTAAAAATTAATCCTTCTGGGATAATCCATTTGTAGGAGACGTTATTCTTCTGTAAGAATAGTGCCAAGTCTCTAAATTTCTTTCTCTTCTTCCTTATTTCAAATGGAATGTCCTTCAAAACTCTTATTTCTTTGTCCTTAATTTTCAGGGTAATTCCACTTGTTGCTTTCAATACTTGGTCTCTTACTTGTCTTCTGGAGAATCTCACCACAACCTCACCGGGCAGATTATTCTTTCTTATATAGTCAGAATACAACCTATAGATCACATCTATTTCATTTTGTAGAAAATCTGCTTTTAAATCTGTCACCGGCCCCAATGCATTGCACATAATGTGTCTCAGGTCTTCTCCTTTTGCTTCAGAAAGTCCCTGAAATCTTAAGACATAGCTTGCCTTTTCCATCTGCAGCTGTAAGAGTGGGCCTCATTAACTGCTCTCTTTTTTCCCATCTACTGCATTTGTTTTTTAAGCTTCTGTGTATCAGCGTCTACTACTTTAAGTTCTTGCTCCATTTTATCAGTCTTTTTGGTAGTTTCAGTCAACTGGCTTTGCTGATCATTGAATTTCATGTGCAATGATGCCATTTGCTCAAGCAGAGGGCACAAAGCCTCAGTCAGCATATTTTGGAAGTCTCTGGTAGCATCCTGTCTGGAAACAGAACTCACTAGGCTGGCATTTCTGGGAGGAAACTTCAGTTTTGGTTGCTTTTCTTTCTCCTCCCTCCTCGGAGGCGCCATTTTTTGAGGAATTGTTTACTTTTTTCCAAAAGTTATAACAATCTCGAGATCCTTTGATAATGCCTGGGAAGTTCTCAAAAGTTCTTTACTATAGTTTAAATCCGCAGCTTGAGGGCACTGAACACACCCACAGATCAAATCGAGCCAGAACTCCCCCTAGAACTGAAATGATCAAACTGAGTCTATCTTGTCCTTCGGCCTCATCATGAGAAGACAAGAATGACAAAAAATGACAATAGTGCTAGGGAAAGTGGAAGGCAGAAGGAAAAGAAAAAGACTCAACAGGAGATGGATGGACTCAATTGACCACAAAGGCCCTCAATCTGCAAGACCTGAGCAAGGCTGTCAACAATGGGACATTTTGGAGGTCATAGAATCATAGAACGTTAGAGTTGGAAGGGACCTTGCAGGTCATCTAGTCCAACCCCTGCACTCTGCAGGAGCGCAGCCGAAAGACGGTTGTCCAGTCATCGATTCAGAGGGTCTCCATGTCAGAAGTGACTTGACGGCACTTAACACATACAACAAAATTGAAGATGTGCTACCCAAATATTAAGCTCTGTCTCTAAAAGCCATCCTGTCCTTTTTTGTTACTATCAAGTGGGGCAGCGTGTTTTCCCGAGCAATGCATCAGCTTCCACAGAGCATTGCCATACCTGCAAGAACTGTCAAACTCGGCTCTCGTTTGCCATGGTTATTACTGTCCTTTGGTTCTGTATGCCTATTGTATTCTGGTTGGGGGGAGGGAGTCTAGGAGCATGTGAGTGTAGGGGGTGTGAGAGCTGCTTTGCTAAAAGGATGCAAGCCTGTAACTGTGTTAAGTGGGGCCTCCTTTCTCTGGGAAGTATGCATGCTTGACCTTGGACAGCAGACACTGCTAGTTACTAAGCTTGCAGGTTTTGGGGGAGGGCTAACGGTGCAGAGTAGGTTTAGGTGGGCTGAGTGAATGGATTGATTGGATGGGTCACTGGAGGGGGCACCAAAAGAGTCAGTTCTGACACAGAGAGGTCTTAGCCTGAAACATCTTAATCTCTCAATAAACAAATCACTGCCAAGAGAGTGTTGTTGGGAGTAAGTTTGTTCAAGAGTCTGACAAGAACAGCATCTTACTTGTGAGTCACAAATGTGGGAGGATTCATGGGTTTAGATCCCCACCACTCATTTCAACCTAGTGGCAAGTATGGCTGCCAACTCTGGGTTGGGAAATTCCTGGTGATTTAGGAGTGGAGCCTGGAGAGGGTGGGGTTTGGTGAGGGAAGGGACCTCAGTGGGGTATAATGCTATAGAATCGACACTCCAGAACAGCCATTTTCTCTATGGGAACTAATCTTTGTGGTCTGGAGATCAGTAGTAATTCTGGGATACCTGCAGGTTGTACCTGGAGGTTGGCAAGTCTGGTCGGAAGACTTCCTCCTACCTCTTCCATTGGAGGAAGGATCCTTAGACTGGAGGGAGGTTTCCAGCTTGGCTGTTTCAGGCCTTGCATTTTCAAAAAAGGAGTCCAAAGAAGATGTTGTGGCTGTTAAAGGCAATAAGACTGAGACCGACCACAGTATCCTTACAGGAAGTACAGAGGACAGAGTAAAGCTGCTTGTAAAATGTGGTTACCTGAAATTCAGGCTCTGGTTCCGGATGTTTGTAGATCCTTTGTAGGCAGTTCTGTTAAAGAAATTGTTTTGTTGTGAAGGCTAAAGCTGCAGCTGGGATTTTAAAAATTAGGTTTTATTCCAGAATATAAAATCCAAAATGACAGCTGCAATTTTGGGTTACGCAACAGGTCAACATGCCAAAGAATAAAGTCATGGAAAACATCACATGTTTTCAGGGCTGCCATGAAGCAAATTCCAGAGAGGTTTCAAAACTATCTGTAGCCACTCCAGTCTATGCTATGTTGAGCTCATCGCTGATACCGGAGAAAACCCTTCGCAGCAGGAAAGGGTCTGCCTATATGGAGACGCCTGGACCTCTGTATGACTCAAAGGGGTATCAAAATTGTGAAGATATTTCCACGTGCTATAGAAGGTTAATCCTTTCATTTAACTTCTGTGTCACGCAAGCCGTCGACATCCTGTGCACTCTCGCGTATTGTGCTCCCTCCACACTCCCATCGTTTGCTTCGGACTAGCAGCTAGAAATTGGGCCTGGAGGCGGAAATTCAACTGGTGCAGCTTTCCCAAATACTTGCTCCATATGTGTGTGTGTGTGTAAAGTGTCCTCAAGTCACAGCTGATTTATCAAGACCCCTCAGGAGGTTTTCAAGGCAAGAGGCCTTCAGAGGTGGTTTACCATTGTCTTCCTCCATGTAGCAGCTCTGGGCTGCCTTGGTGGTCTCCCGTCTGAGTACTAACCAGGGCTGACCCTGCTTAGCTCCCAAGATCAGCTGCGATCAAGCTCCCCTGGGCCATCCAGGTCAAGGCTGCTCCATGTACACCTTGTGGACATAGGTGTCAACTTCAGGGGGGCTTGAGGGCTGAGGCTACCTCCGAAATTTTCCAGGGGTGACTGAGCCCCCCCGGGCAACCAGGCTCACAAGCCTTGCCACTACCACCCCACGCCACCCCCAACCCATTTTGAAAGCGGAGGGGTTTTTCCCCTCCGCTTTCTGAGACTTCAGGTGGGATGGCAGGAAACTCAGGGCTTGCTTCCTGAAAGCTAAGCCCCAACTCCTAGAAACCCTCAGTTGGGCCTGGTGGAGCTGGGGGCTGCACATGTTTTCAGTGCTTTCAGCTTTCCCGCGCAGAAAGGTAAGAAGCTGTCCTGGGGCTCCAGCGAGGGGGTGATGTTTTCAGGGGTGGGGTGGTGGGCACTAGGCACCTCGGGGTGGCTGGGTGCCCAAGCACCTTTCCTGTGGCCTTGTGCCGCTGCTCTTGTTTTCCTGCTCCCTGCAAGGCTTGCCTTGCAGAGAGCCATGCGAGGAGGTTGGGGGGAGAGGCTGGTATCCTTGGAGGATTGCTGGCCTCGGGGAGGCTGGGCACCCTGCACCCTTTTTCCCCTCTCTCCCTGCAAGGCTTGCAGGAGGTCAGGAGGTGGGGGAAGTGGGGGGGGAGGCCAGCATCCATGGAGGTTTGCCTGCCTTGGGGCGGCTGGACTCTTGGGCACCTTTCCTGCAGCCTCGTGCTGCTGCTGTTGTTTTCCCACTCCTTGCAAGGTTTGCCTTGCAGAGAACCATGTGAGGAGGTTGGGGGGAGGCCAGCATCCATGGAGGATTGCCAACCTTGGGACGGCTGGGCGCCCTGTGCACTTGTTCTTCTGTTTCCCCACACACACAAGGCTTGCCTTGCAGAGCCACGCAGGGAGGTCAGGAGGGGGGGAGGCCAGCATCCATGGAGGATCTCTGGGCAGCTGGGTGCCCGGGCACCTTTCCTGCGGCCTTGTGCCACCAGAGCCTTTTATTTCCTCCAAGAGGAGACTCTACTGAGTTCTTTGTTGAGCTCCACCCCTTCCCTTGACAGAGAGAGGATATTAGGAAAGCCAGGAATCAGCAGTTTACAATCACACACAGCCCATGAAGGGAGAGGGGGGAGGGCAGGTGAAACCTCGAAGAGTTTAAATGCATACATTCAAGACCAACTCTCCCCTGAACTCCTGGATAAATTATGGAGAGGGATTTCTATTTTCTTTCTTTTCATTTCTCCCCTCCCTCCCCCCTTCTTTCCTTCCTTCCTTCCTCTCTTCCCATCTATTTGCTTTCTTTCCACCTCTCGCCTCCCTCCATCCCTTGTTAAAACATCCCTAGTTAGGGTTGCCAGGTTCTCCCTGTCCACCTCTGGGGGATGGCGGGTGAGGGGTGGCCCAATACAGATTGGGTAACTCCTGGAGATTTGGGGATGGAGCCTGGGGAGGACTGGGACCTCAATGGGGTACAATGCCATAGAGTCCACCCTCCAGAACATCCATTTTCTTCAGGGAAACTAATTTTTGTAGTCTGAAAATGAACTGTAATTCCAGGGGGTCCCCAGGTCCCACCTGGAGGCTGGCACCCCAGCTCCAGTGCTGAAACTGGAAGCTCTGGTTCTTCTGTATGGTGGATGCAGACCACTGACATTGGCTTGCATCTGCTGAATCACCCTGCTTCATGTAGGATGCACAACAGCCAGGTGGAGCAGGGGAGGGGTGTATTTTACTTAGGTCTATATAGCCTTGATTGAGAACAGTTGTTTTTTTTCATGGTAGTGGGGGTGGGCTGCTTTTCTTTCAATCTCCGTTTCATTTTTAAATTGTAAGCCCACCTGCATGAACAAGATGGGGGGCATGCAGATCAGAGGCCTTTTAAAATTTCCTTTTGGTCTGTGTGCAGCCTAGAGAGAGCATTGGTAAGGGATGTGCACTCTATGTTCATGCTCTTCGTTTTGCTGTTACTTAAAATGCTGTGGTAGTTTCAAAGGGGCAACCAACTGCATGTACTAAAAGGAATGACAGGATTGCCCATTGGAAATAATGGGAGAGGCTTGAAGGCCCATTGGAGGTAATGGGAGCCAGGAATGCCAGTTGACTTGCATGGGCTCTGCTGAAATACACTGCAGCCCAAAAAAAGTTGCAAAGAAAATGCAGAATGGTTTTTCCAATAAGGTTTTTGGGTCCAGATAGGCTATTCTAGGACTGTAATGACAGTTCCCAGAGTGGAAAAACAGTCCCTAGCAATAGAATCTGTGCTGCATTTTAAGGTGGAGTTTCTAAGCAGTGTGCTAAGAAGGCACCTGTTCCTGGGGTTAGCCCAACCCAGGGGCATTGCTATGGGGGTTCCCAGGGGTTCCCAGGCCACCCTAATTTTCTGGGGAGCCCCTCCCTAAATGCCACATAGTTCCACCTCCATAGATAATGGCCTGTGGTGTCACTGGCTCCTCCCTATGATGACACTGGGTCCCAGTTCTTTTAATGACTTAGCAATGCCTCTGGCCCAGCCCCAGCCCCCCCTGGGAAATTGCAAAGTCTACGCCCTTGCTTGTGGAGGTCTGTCTGAAGGCTCCCTCACCAGTCTGATCCAGAAAGGGATATCAGTTGGTATGGGCTGAAATGACTCTAATGATCCAGTGGTACTTGGAGATCGTCACGGTCATTGATGCCGGGCACTGGAGTAGAACAAAGTTAGAGGCCAGCGGCACCTTTAAGTCCCACAAAGTTTTATTCCAGACTGGGGTGGCCAAACTTGCTTAACGTAAGAGCCACATAGAATAAACGTCAGATGTTTGAGAGCCACAAGACGTGAACAAACATTGCACATTTTTGCTGGGAAATATGCAAAGTTGCTTTTTATTAACTTTAAATGAGACTGCCTAAAATAATAACAAAAGGGGTAAAAGCAGATATTGATAATGATATTTATTTGTCCAATGATATTTGTTTGCTAATGATATTTAGCTTCCCCAGCTGCCCTGCCGGGAGCTGCACAAGATGTGTGGAAGAGCCGCCATGTGGCCACCCCTGATGTGCAGCTTACATGTGCACACAGACTTCATCAAACAATGAAATGGAATTAGAGATCGTAGTTGTATACATATAGGTGGCTTGTTAAATTAGCATGCAAAATAGTAAAAATATTTTTTTAACAGGTCAAAAGAATGACAAGCTGGTTCCTGCTTATCATCTGTCTCAGTTCAACTGGAGGGGGGGGAGGACAACACAGGTAATAAATATGTCAGAACTGGAGATTGCTGTGTCTTAATTTGTGAGAATCCCGTCCATAGACCCCCATCCATCCACGGAAGTGAACTTTACAGCATCTTGGCTGTGTAGAGCATTCTCCTTGTCCCTAAAACAGAGAGCTACATTTAAATCTACCATTCCAAATTACATTACATATTCAATTATATTCTTAATTATTAAGAGCAGTAATAACATTTTGTTTCGTTAAAATATGGAGTTAACTGACAGAATCTTTTTCCTGGGGTACAGTGTTATGTCAGAGATCAACAAGATATTGCAGTATTATTATATACTATTTCAAGTATATGTTCAAGAATATAAAGCCTTATATAAACTACATTAAGAAAATGTCATGGAATGGCTAGAACTCATTCGACACATCCTTCTCAAACTGCTTTCCTAAAGTGTGTGCGTGAATGTAGAGGAATTAGCAGGTCGGAAAAAATTGTGGGTATTTGTTTGCAGTTGTTTCTTCTTTGCCATTCTAAAACAGGAATGTAAATTGCATATGATGCATGTTTTCAAACCATTTTTTTAATATGCATTATAAATGCTCATATTTTTGTGTTATATTGAGTATTTCCATCATGCATAAAGCCCTCTCCATCTTATATTCCTTGGAATGTACATGCCACTAATAACGGATCTTGAAAGCTTACACTAAAATAAAAACCCTTTGAGTTGTTAAAGTGTCAGGAGGCTCCAGTTTATATTTGAGAAACCTGCTAATTGTCAGAGTTCACTCAAGAAATACAAAGTAAATATGATGCCCTACTTCCATCTACTGGACATTGTTGAAAACTGCACTCAGTTTTCCAACCCGACTCCCCAACCAACAATCACAAACTGAACTCAGAGTTCAAATTCACGTGTGTCATTGAAAGCATTTTCTAGGCCCTCTCCTACTCTTGCAAATCCAACTCTTTTGACTAGAGACTGACAAGGTTTTTGCAGCTCCCACTTTTGGTCTGCTTAGGTGAAAAACAGAAATGTAATTCTAAAATGTGCACATATCATGTTTCTGGAAGAAGAGAAGGCAGTTCAGTGTACAGATACGAGATTTCTGGAGGCCATGCAGGAAGGATGATTAATAATTGTGTTTCAGCTTTCCTTCACTTTATCGAGAGCCAGTGTGATGCAGTGGTTAGAATGTCAGACTAGGCTCTGGGAGATGCAAGTTGAAATCCCTGCTTTGCCCTGAAAAGCTTGCTGCATGACCTTGGGCCAGTTAGTCCCACACCAGCCTACCTCACAGGGTTATTATGAGGATAAAATGAAGGAGAGGAGAATGATATGAACTATTTTGGGACCAGAGGGAGAAAGGCAGGGTATAAATGAAGTAAATACATAGATAAATAGCTCACATGATTTCAGGCAGAGAGTACTGAACGGCAACATACAAAGCTTAAAATATAAGAGACACACAGAAAGGTTATGCCTAAGGATGGGCATGAACCTGCCCATGACCCTAAATTCGCTACTAAAATCACCCAGGTTGTGCTTTGCAAACTGAGGTTTATGTGATCTCACCCCCATGACCCTCCACATGGTTTTTTGAGGTTTGTGCATCTCATGGTGGGAAGTGTGTGTGGGGTGGGGTGTGTTAGGCTGAAACAGATGAAGCCATTTCTGTGATCCCTTTCGCTACCTGATCACTTCCAAGCGGGAGGCGGAAACGAAACAGACGAGTTGCAGCCACTTAAACCTAACAGCTGAGTGGGTCTGCCCATCAGCTGTTAGATTTAAATAGTTGTGAGCCGTTAAACCTGTCTATTTCACTCCCCCCACTTCGAAGCAGGGGGAAGCAAAATGGAAGGGTTAAATGGCTTGTAGCCATTTAATCCTTCCTGGGCAGCTTGCCATGGTCAGGAGAAAGGTGGCCTGAACCATCAGTTCAATTCGGGCATTTTTTGCATGGTTTGGGGGTCAGTTCGGGTACACCTCAAAATTTTCTGGTTCGTGCCCATCCCTAATTGTTATCAGAGCTGAACATGAAAGATTATCAGAACTGCACATGAGAAATTGGATCACAGATATATGACTTAAATGTACTCCTTTATCCTCTATGATTGGCTGATAAACAACAGTCTTCAACAACTGTACAAGGCCATTCTGCAACGGGACTGTACCAGAAACAATTCTGAAGAAGATATTGAAAAGGTGTCTTAAGTAGCCGGCAGACCATCGATTGCTGTACTTTACTAACTGCCATAATTCATTGTATTATGTACTGAATTTTTATACCTGAATGGTCATAGCTCACTGTATTATGCACTATATATAGGGACTGTTTTCACTAATCACATTGTACTGTTTGTACTGTCTATATCAATATTTGGTTTGCATGGAGAAAGAACACGCCCAAGAGAAAACAAGTTAGAGCACACAGTTTGTCATCTGCTTTGTGGTGGTGATGGTGGAGGAGGGCTCTTACTTCCAGCCACTGTTGCATCTGCAGGCAGCTGTCTAGCTGACTGAGGTTGCATGGAGCAATCACAAACAAAGGCCACTTAAAGTCTACTTTCATACTAGTGAGATTCAGAAGAAGACCAGCGACTTAGATAAATTTCCATTCCGCTCCTGACCACTAGATGGTGGTGGAAAGCTCCATCAAATCAGAGCCCGTTTATGGCAACCCTGTGGGGTTTTCAAGGAGAGAAACTAACTGGTGGTTTGCCACTGCCTGGGCCTCTGCATAGCAGCCCTGGGCTTCCTTGGGGGGGTCTCCCATCCAAGTACTGCTTAGCAACTCAGTCCTGATAAGAACGGGCCACCCAGGTCAGACCGCTAGATGGCTCCCTGATTATGTTTTATTTATTTTAATTCATTTATTATCAGATTTATACCCCACCCTCCCAGTCGATGCTGGCTCAGGGCGGCTTACATAAAAGAATAAAAAACACACAAGTAAGCAATTTCAAGTCCTAAAAACCGTATAAAACATTCCAACATTAAAAGGTGCCAACATTAATGACACTAATAGGTTATCAAGTGATGGCGGTCGGCCTTCCACCCTAACGGTCAGCCCATAGATCTAACCTTTGTGCAGCTGGCACAGGCTGTTCTGGTGGCTCCAGGTTCTCTATCCGGGGTGGCTCATAATCGAAGGCCTGGTGGAAGAGCTCCGTCTTGCAGGCCCTGTGGAACTGCATGAGGTCCTGCAGGGCTCTGATCTCTTCTGGGAGCTCATTCCACCAGAAAGGAGCCGCCACCAAGAAATCCCTGGCCATGGTTATAGCTAAATGCAAAAGAGGGCCAGCAATAAAAGCTTATTATATGAAATATATAAAAAATATACATGTATTTATTAAACAAAGGTTTTAAAATTATATGTAAGGGCCCAATCATACCTCATGTACAAATACCCAATTATAACACACAAGGGCTGATGGACTTGACCTGACGCATTTCGGCCTGCGTAGGCCTTCTCCAGAGGTCAAACACAGTGAGGCACATATTGGCTATAAAAATACATTACAATCATACAGATTCAAGATATAAAATCAATAGGGACCAGGAAAAGTTGCTCCAAAATTAAACCACTAGGCACAGAATAAAAGTACAAACGAGGCCTCCAAGAGTGCAATCACAGGCCCAGGGGTGTTTCTCTGGTATAAATTTCTGGTCCAGGAATTGCTTTCCTATGATTGTACAGCCAAAATGTCCTCAACAGAATTGTCCTTAAGCAAAGAGCAGCAATAGGGACTTCTTTCAGGTCAAGTCCATCAGCCCTTGTGTGTTATAATTGGATATTTGTACATGAGTTGTGATTGGGCCCTTATATATAATTTTAAAACCTTTGTTTAATAAACACATGTATCTTTTTAATATATTTCATATAATAAGCTTTTATTGCTGGCCATTTGACTAACCTTTTTTAGGTTCTGAATTCTAGGTTTTAGGTTCAGTTTTCTCTCCCACTCCACCTTTCTGTCCCATGGTTAGCCAGCCTGGCATCCTTGGGTCCAGGGAGGGCCAATTGATGTTGGGACCCTGATTGCAGTGCTCTCTGCGGAACATGTGGGGAAAGGTGGTCCCTCAGGTATGTAGGTCCCTGACCTGTATCAAAGTCAATAACTAATATTTACTATTGCTGCTGCTGCTGCTACAACTACTACTACTAGCAGTAAATAGTCAGAGAGCTATAATGTAGAACACTAAAGTGCATGATACCTGACAGAGTAACAAACAAGTAGACAGATCCCTGTGAGCTGTTAAGGGCATGCATATATTCAAAACCAGGGAAGGCAAGTGATGGCGCGGTAGGAGATGGCAGTGAGGGCAACAGGAGAGGAAATCTGCATTCAGTTCAGTTCTGCCCATTTAGGCTAGGAATTGACAAATTTCCTTTATCCTTGTGAAATTTTTGATGTGTACTGTGTTCCATCCTGAACTCATTCTTTGACTTGAAGAATTTCTAACGTTACTATGTCATATATACTTAAGAACCTGAAAGGATAAATGAATACACATTAGGGGGCCCAATGTTAAAATCAATAAATATACAACGTATCAAAAATGCATGTATCTATTACAAATTACTTCAAAAACAATTGTAGGCCCAAATATAGCCTCAGTAAGAATTACAAATTATACGATATGCAAAACTGGGGCCTTATGCAACCCTAAAACAGACGCATTTCAGCCTATCAGCCTTCTTCAGTGGTCAAGCACATATGCTCAATTATTGCAATACTAATATTAATCAATATAAGACCAAGTGAAAGTTATCTTTCCTTATAAATAATTATCTTTGGTTTCGCAAGATTCCATGCGCTCCCATTGGCTGTAAAATGCCCTCCCTCAGCCATTGGCCCATCAGCCGCCACTCAAGAGTACTCGCGTGCCATTGGCCAGGTGCTGGGTCTGCTCCTCTTCCCCACCCACTCCCCCTGGCAGACAGCTCTCTCTCCTGAGGAAGACAGTTCTCTTGACTCCTGTGAGGGACTGTCCCCTCAGTGGCTGTTGGTAGGTAGCCAAGCTTGGTTCTGTGAGTAAAAAAACAAAGGACTTTCATCAACTTCATCACAATTCAGAAGTTTTTAAATTCCCCAGCTCAGACTTTGATGTGGAAATCTGACCTCCAACTTTTGACCGTTCACATTTTAGAACAATCAAGATACCAGCCAAATACAAAAAAGGGAGACCATTTTAGATCTCTTCCAGGGGAAGTTTTCTGATTCTGCCTCAAGTCAGGTGCCGGGGGGGGGGCAGTTGCCAGCTGCTATTTAGCTGCAGTTCCAGTGCTGACAGCTGTCACACTTCAACTGTTGGGGACTGTCAAATGCCGTCTGCTACATTTCTGATGCTGTCAAATTCTACTGAGAGCCGTCTGTCTGTCAAATGTTGATGGCTACCACAGAATCAGCAGATGTTGATTCTGAACATCAAATGTTTGCTTATCTAGGGAATGTTTGGAGAATATTTGTCATCAACATTCATAAAGGAACATTCTGGAAATGTTTTTGGAGCACATCTAGTTCAGCCCTGGGCTGGGCCAAGCTCTAACTGGATCAATAGCATGCAATTCCCCCTCTCAGCCTCTAGGTGGAAATCTTTGATCAAATCCACAGACCCAGTGCTAGAGCACCTGTGCCAAGGTGACTGCAAACTGAAGTGATTCAGGTGTGCCTGGAACTGGCAGCAGCTCTTTTATGAGGGAAGAAAGGGGTGAGAAGCTGAGCGTGGGAAACTCTGGCTCTGATGCTTCTGGGCCAGGCTGATGGGGCGCCCGAGACTGAGGGATTCAAGCACTCAGCTCCTTTGAGCTGGCGATTAAGGTCCCCAGCAAAGAACCCGATCATTTCCAAAGCTTCCTCATGAGTCGGGAAGGACAAAAGCTGCAGCTCCAAGTGCTCATCTTCCTCTTGCAGACATCTACTTTGTTTTAGAAGGTGTGATGGATGGGAAGTGAATCTTTAAAATCCAGTGGTTATTTAGGAATCCAGATCTTTATATTCTGCCTCTGGAGGCTGCCGCTCTTGGGGACAGGGGCTGCTAAATGAATGAGTGATGCTCTGATCCCCGAAACGAGAGACTTGTATTATGTGCGTGTGGGACGCCATGTACAACAGTCCCCCATCCCCCCTGAAAAGGCTGGGTTTTATTTGCAGGGGTGCAAGTTGAGGGTTGGATTGGCTCCAAATGGTAGTGGTGTTTCCCCCCTAATTAGACTTCTCAAAGTGACAGGAAAGTTCCTGCCCACCCCAACCTGTGGGGTAATTTGCCCGTGTAATTGTATACTTTCCCATTAAACATATTGATTCTCAAATGTTAATCAGACAAATTTGGAGGTTTCCCAGATCTGAAAATGCAATATCCCATTAAAGCGATTAAATTAAAATAGAATCAATGTGAAATAGTGGCATGCACCTTAAAACTGTTGAAACAGGATAGCGTAGTTAAATAGAATTATATCATTCAAACAAGGCTGGCGGCAGAATATGGGAAGGGAGGCGCTTGGCTTTGTCTGAGGGCCCTCAGGCAGGGAGAGGTGAGCACAGAACCAGGGCCGAATCAGGTCCGGCCAGGGGAATTGCAATGCCAGTACCAGAAGGCGCCCAGAATGGTGCTTTCCAGAGCAGGAGGGAGGGAGGGAGGGAGGGAGGACTTTTCCCACGCAGCAACACTTCCCTGTGGAAGCCCCCTCACCTGTCTGGGGTTTAATGCAGTGCACCGGCAATGGGGCTTCCATGTGGCAGGTTTGCCCCCATTTTCCCTGTGGCAGTCATCCCCCTCCAAACCAACAGGAGGCTCTTCTTTAAAGGGGGGGTTTCCTGTGGCAATTGACATGGATATACTGTTATATTGGTATATTGCTATGTCAATTACTGAAAGAAACCCTTGTAAAAGCACTCTCCCCCCCCAGGTGTGGTACACGAAGGAGGAAAGAGGAAATAGTGCTGACGTGGTCTGGACAGGGCCGGGTTAAGGCCAGCGGAGGCCTGGAGCATGGCCCAGCAAGGGTGCCCCTCGGCCCGCTCATTGCTTAACTGACAAGGCATTGAGGCTCAATAAGTGCTGAAGGAGGAACAAGAGATGAAAGGCTCAATTTTCCTCCAGGCCATCCCCCAGCCAGACCCCACAACTGTATTAAATATAAACTTTGAAAAAAGTATATTTATTTAACACTAAATAGCAGTAAGTCATATAAGCAAAAAACAATTCCCCAAACTCTGTGGTGTCCCCCTTCCCTTGATGCCCTAATCGTGTGTGTATTTTTCTTAATGGTTCCTCCAGGGCTGGGGAAATCTGGACTTCCCCACCCATGTGTCAGCCATCCCAGCTTTGCTGAGGTCTTTCCCAGAATTTCACAGCAAAGCAGGCTTGGAAAAGATTGGAGAAGAGCTGGGGAGAGCCCAGCTGGTGCACAAAAGCACCACAATACTGTGGGGAAGTGTGGGGAAAACCCTTTTCAGCATCCATCCTGGGGCAAACTAACCATGTTTAAGTCATGAAGTCATCTGGAAAGAGATTAAGGTAGTCAATTCAATGTTTTTTGAATACTATACCACTATTACTATTACTACTACAATCACTACTAGTAGTATTTTTCTTTTTCTTTCTTTTTGGGGGGGTATTGTGTGTGTGTGTGTACTTGTGACCCTGGAAGTCATGGTGACTTCTGGCAACCCCTACTGGGGCTGGAACATTTCAGAGAGGTAACTTTGATTATCTGCCTCTGTGTCCCAGCTCTTGGTATTCCTTGGAGGTCATCCTTCCAAGTTTTTGCCAGAGTCGGCCATGCTTAGATTCTGGGATCTGATGAGATCAGGTTTGCCTGGGCTATCCAGGTCAAGGCTAGTAGTATTTTTCTTGGCCAGCAATGAATCACTAGTAGAAATGATGATGATGAGTCCTTGCTGGTCAAGAAAAACTCATGTTGCTTCTCTCTGGGACTGCATCCCAGCATTGGTAGGAGAAGAGCATTTGGTTATGTCAAGAGAACTCAAGGCTGTTTGGTGGAAAATCCGTGTGGCACTCCTTCAACTCATTAACATGGGCCACAATCCACCTGGAAGCTCTCCTTTGCATGCTTCACTGAAATGAATGTTCATCTGGTTTTCCTTAAGTCTGTATCAGCACTGAAGTACTTTGGAGTGGAGGAAACTCAAACATGCACATAGAAACTCAACCCCTGCACATAGAAAACTGTTACATCAGGGTGAAGGACAGGCTACTACTTTTCCTGGGATGTCTGGTTTTCTACGTGAAGGGAATTTTTGTGTATGGAGGAAGTGCCTACCTGCAAGCTCCCCCATCAGCTTGAATCTCATACTGCTTCTTTTTCTGGTGCCCCAGAAAGTCTGTTAAAGCCTACATGTTTGTTTGTTTGTTTGTCCATTTATATCAGAATGCCCTTCCATAGCACCCAGCTGTTTTGGAAAGCAGAGCAACTGGAAGCTTCCTAGACATGTTGTGATTGTCCCTTCCAGGAAGGGTAAACAGTGGCCTTCCTCTTATGGTCCAGACTGTTTAGGGTTGCTAGGTCTCTCCTGGCCACCAGCTGGGGATGGAGGCGGGGCAGGGTTTTGTCAAGTTGCAAGCTGGGGAACTCCTGGAGACTTCGGGATGGAGCCTGGGGAGGACAGGGACCTCAGTGGGGTTACAGTGCCATAGAGTTCACCGTCTGATCCCTGCAAACCCTCTTTATCAAAAATGTGTATATTTATAACTGATTTGATTAGATAATGATGGCTGTTATGGTAAAGTTCTTTGTTTTTATGGGATAACATTTTATTGTGTTTTTTCGGATATGTTTTTGGAAAGTTCATTGCTTACTATGAAGCTGTCTGTCTCTGTATTATTCATAGTATTGGTTGTAGACTGTGTATGTTACTTAATGTTATTCAATAAAATATCTATCTATATATCTATCTGTCCACCACCACCACCATCATCATATCTAAATTAAAAAGAGTCCACCCTCCAAAACATCCATTTTCTCCAGGGGAGCTGATCTCTCTAGTTTGGAGATGAGCTATAATTCTGGGGGATCCCCAGGCCCCACCTAGAAGCTGGCACCCCTAAGACCAGTGCTTCTCCAACTGTGCTCTGGGGAACTCAGTGGATCCTTAGAAGAAGCCCTTTATGGCCAGGGACCTGCATACCTGAGGGACCACTTTTCCCCACATGTTCCCCAGAGAGCACTGAGATCAGGGGCCCAGAACTGACTGGCCTTCCCAAGTTTTAAGGAGGCCAGGCTGGCAACAAGAAGGGCCAGGGCTTTCTTGGTGGTGGCTCCACTCTGGTGGAATGAGCTCCCAGGGGAGATCAGGGCCCTGCAGGACCTTGTGCAGTTCCACAGGGCCTGTAAAATGGAGCTCTTCCTCCAGGCTTTTGGACCTGCCACCACCGTTAACAACTAACAACTGATAGCTGAAAGGGAGAGAGCCCCTGTCTCCCAGAACTTTTAATGACAGTTGGTGTCAGTTGCCAGAGGATAACCACAAGGAGATCAAGGAACCAACTATAAGAAGAGTGGATTGTGTCATCACAGCCATCGGGAATTATTGTTACTAGTACTTTATTGAGTTGTATAGTTAAATGATTTTAGAATTGTTTCCATTCAAATGTCATGTTTTATTGTAAATTATGTATTGATTTTATGTAAGCCGCCCTGAGCCGGCTTTGGCTGGGAGGGCAGGGTGGAAATCCCATAGATAAATAAATAAATAAATAAATAAGATCCCTCAGGGGTTTCTCAGGGAAAAGATCACCCTTCTCTGTAAAACGGACCTTCATGGGAGTGTTGAGTTGGTTCCATAGCATGTTCTCAGGTCACATGGGGGCAATACTGAAGCCCAACACTCTCCACTTGTGCCCTGGAGAACGGAGAACAGAGACAAGAACCGGTGGTGGGATCAAGATGGTAAAACACCAAATATGTGTGTGTTTGTGCGTGTGTTAGGTTCCACCAAGTTATTTCCAGCTTATGGCAACCCTATGAACAGATGACCTCCAAAATGTCCTGTTGTTGTTACTAGCATCAGTAGAGGACCATATTTTGGAATGTTCCCTATGTTTAAAACTCCCTGAAAACAGAAAACTAGCACAGCAGGCAATGAGAGGGGGCAAGCAGCTTTCTTCCTACCTTTCTATTTGCAGGGAGCTTTATTCAAAGGAGTGTTCAGAAACGGAATCTATCACCTTCCCTCTGCAGTGATGTGGCCTATTCAACTCCTTAACGTGTTGAATGGCTTGCCTTTGCATTATTATATTGTTTTAATCGTAAGCTGCCTCAAGGAGGACTCTGAAAAGGTGGCATGGAAACATCCTAAATAAAGAAATACTTCAGCATTCTCACAGCTTATTCTCCTTCATGTGCAAACCAGACATCAGAGCACACCTTGAACATGGTTCCGAGGCCTCTGTAGCACAGACACACGGGCTCCGTGGTTGACAGGAACACAGACGGATGCGTAACCACTCCTCGAAAGTTTTAAAAATGGCCATTCCAGATTGGAGAAACAGCCTTGATTTTCAAAGCTTTTCTAGAGGGACAGAATCACGCCAGTGCCAAGTGTAATTTGCACCCACCACACACTGTTTGCTCACCTGAATCTCGTCATGCCTCTATCTGTCTGAACCCTCCAGCATCAGAGAGAAAGAAGGCAGAGGGGCTCAAAGCAGGAGCAGGAACCTCCCTCCCTCCCTCCCTCCGCATCCGCATGACAAGGAAAACCTTATTTCCTCAGTGAGGAAGGCTCTGTTTGCCCACCTCCCAGGGAAGCTGATGAGGTGATAATGTGGGGATGTTTCCAAGTGTCTTTTCTGCCTTGGCCATCAGGCACCAAGTGGTGAGAACAGCAGTCCCCGCAGTGAAGCCAAGGCAGGGCTCAGCAGGGTAAATACCGATCCAGTACAGATAGCACTGCAGTGGCTGGAGTGTCATGGGGGTGGCCTGTGTGGCAATCCTAAACAGGTCTCTGAGGATCGTGTGTGTGTGTGTGTGTGTGTGTGTGTGTGTGTGAGAGAGAGAGAGAGAGAGAGAGAGAGAGAGAGAGTGCAGTTAAGTCATTTCTGACTTAAGGTAACCCTATGAATTGACGACCTCCGACATGTCCTCTCATCAACAGCCTTGCTCAGGCCTTGCAGACGGAGGCCCTCTGTGGCTTCCTCAGTCGAGTCTGTCCATCTCCTGTCGGGTCTTCCTCTTTTCCTGCTGCCTTCAACCTTTCCGAGCATTCTCATCTTTTCCAGTGAAAAGACTTTTCCAGTGAAAATGACCAGAGTATGATAGCTTCAGTTTGGTCATTTTAGCTTCTAGAGAGAGTGCAGGCTTGATTTGATCCAGAACTCATTGATTTGTCTCTTTGGTCGTCCACAGTATTCGTAAAACTCTCCTCCAACCCCACATTTCAAATGAATCAGCGTTCTTCCTGCCACCTTTCTTCAACTTTCACCCCCATACATAGGAAAGGGGAATATGATGGCATGAATTAACTTGATCTTGTTTGCCGGCAACCTGTCCTTCCACTCATGTATCTTCTCCAGAAGAAGAAGAGATTGGATTTATACCCCGCCCTTCACTGCCCAAAGGCATCTCAGAGCGGCTTACAAACTCCTTTCCCTTCCCCTCCCCACAACAGACACCCTGTGAGGTAGGTGGGGCTGAGAGAACTTCTGACAGAAACTGTCCTTGAGAGAACAGCTGTGCCAGAGCTTGTAACTGACCCAAGGTCACATCAGCAGGTGCAAGTGGAGGAGTGGGGAATCAAACCCAGTCCGCGCACTTACCCACTACACCAAACTGGCTCTCTAAATTGTCTCCAGCTCCTTCCTGGCTGCTTTTCCCTGGATTGCAGCCTGAATAATTAAGGCTTCCCTGATTAAATGTCATGGCAAGGCAAAAATGGTCAACGAGAGCACAGAGACAGTCTTTGAAACACTCCAGAATCAGAAGGAGGCCATTCTTTAAGCCAGGGGTGGCCAAACTTGCTAAACATAAGAACCATGCAGATTAAATGTCAGATGTTTGGGAGCCACAAGACATGAACAAATATTACACATGTTTTTATTGGAAAATATGCAAATTTGCTTTTTATTAACAAAAGGGATAAAAACAGATATTGATAATATTTATTTTTCCAGTAATATTTATTTTTTTGCTAATGACATCTCTCTAAGAGAGCGAGAGAGGTGGAAAGAGGTGGAAAAGGAATAAGAGAAAGAGAGAGAGAAACAAAGAATGAAAATAGATGGGGAAGGGAGGGAGGAGGAAGAATGGAAGGAAGAGAGAGAGAGAAAGGAAGGAAGGGAGAAAGGGAGAACAAGAGAAAGAAAGGTGGAAAGCAAATAGATGAGGGAGGAGGAGGAAGGAAGGAAGAGAGAAAGACAGAGAAAGAAAGATGAAAAGAAAGAAAGAGGTGGAAAGAAAACAAATAGATGGGGGAGGGAGAAAGGAAGGGGGAAAAGAAAGAGAGAGAGGTGGAAAGAAAGCAATAAATAGGGAGGGAGCGAGGAAAGGAGAGGTGGAAAGAAGGCAACTTTAACTAACACCCTGCCCCCCACATCCACTCCTGCCGGCTTGGCGAAGGGATTGAAAGAAAAAATGCCTTCTCCAAGCTGGCTGCCCAAGGGTGGGGGGCTTTGATAACACATTTAAAGTTGTTTTCTTTCTCTGCTCTCCCCCCCTCAAGCCTACCCAGGGAGGGGAACACTGGCTGGGGAAGGGGAGACTGATAGGGGAGGCATGCCTCCCTTTCGCTTCCTCAGCCACTCTGCCGGGAGCCGGACAATACGTGTGATAGATAGATAGATAGATAGATATGTTTATTCACAGTCATAGACCAGTATACATACAAAACCGGATTACAAAATTAAAAATTTAGAAGAAAGCAGCTCTAAAATATGCTACTACAAACCAATAAAATGTTAAAAGGTATTATTTTTCTTTTAAAACCCCTATTCATTCATCTGTTTGTGAGACTAATAGATTTCTAATCCTTGATGCCAACCAACCGAATCTAGCTATTTGGAGGGTGACCCTAGGAAGCCTGTCTGAAAGGAAGCCTCTCAAGAGGCCAAGTCTTTGTCTATGTGCAAGTGGCAACGTCTTGGGAAAAGGGAGAGAGTCACGGAGATCACTGTAGGCTGTGCCATCAAAAATAACGTGTTCTAAGGATTCTATCCCTCCCCCACAGCATGGGCATAGTCGTTCCACATATGGGATTTTTTTATATCTTCCTTCAAGGACTGCAGAAGGAAGAACATCAAAGCGCATTAAAGTGAACATTCTCCTATACTCTGGATTGGATAGATGGGTAAGATAAGGCATAGGGGTTATTCTGTTCATAGGTTCTAGCAGAGTGCACCATTTCCCCAAACTATTTAAATCATGCTGCCTCTCAATGTCGAAAATCCTTTGTTTTGCTAAGGCCTTGGCCTCAACAATACGTGTGAAAGAGCCGCATGTGGCTCCTGAGCCGCAGTTTGGCCACCCCTGCTTTAAGCCCTTCTTATGCTATATCAATATTAACAGCAGCTAATGTCCTGTCACTTTAACATAGGCTCAGTGGGATATTATTGACCAATCGATGCCATTTCCCTCCATGCCCTGAAAAACTTCTGATGCCCATTTCTGCGCACTAAACCTCTGTCCAAGGGACAGGACATGTTTCTCCCTGCCTGCTGGCAACCCAGACTGTCAACACTAAGTCCGGGAGACAGTGAATGCCTCCCTGAGAGACAGGGTGGTCACTCCCACCTTGAGGCGCGCAGTCCTGTGTCCACCTACCCAGGAGAGCCAAATCACTACCGTCCAGTCTCAAATGTACCATTCTTGAGCAAAATGACTGAGCAAGAGGTGGCTGGCTGACTTCAGAGATCCCCGAATGAAGAGGATTGTTTGGATCCATCCCAATCGGGTTCCAGACTGAGACTGAAATGGCATTGCTCAGCCTGGTGGATGACAGACCCTGGAAGATGTACAGGGGGAGGGCGACCCTGCTGATTCCCCCGCACCTCTGGGTGGCTTTTGATGCCCTCCATCGTGGCATCCTTCTGGGTCACCTTTCAGGACTGGGAAGCACCGTTCTGTGGGGGTTGCGCTCCTGCCTTGAGAGCAGGCTTCAGGGCGTGGTGCTGGGGGACTGCAGCTCCGCCCCTTGGCCTTTGTTCTGTGCGGTTCGGCAAGGCTCCACTTTGGCCCCCTGACAGCACAGCTCATTAGCCTATTAGGCCACACCCCCGTGTTACCAGAAGTGTGGTCATCCAGCCACACCCACCTTTTGCTTCTTATTCTGTTTACCTTGTTTGCTGTCAAAACCCAGGGAGTTTTTTTGTAACAGGAACTCTTTTACAGGTTAGGCCATACACCCCTAATGTAGCCAATCATAATGAGTTTCTGCTGTTAGGTGTGGCCTATTATGCTAATGAGTTCCTGCTGGGCGTGGCCAACTCCATTCTGGTGCGTTCCTGCCCCAAAATAGCCCTAATGGCCACCAATATGCAGATGACGCTCATCTCTATCTCTTGCTACCAGCAGATCCCAAGGAAGCTGTGAAAACTATGAACAGGTGCCTGGAGGCAGTTCTGGAATGGAGGAGAACTAACAAGCTGAGACTTAATCCTGACAAAACGGAGGTGCTACTGGTGGGGGAAAGTTCTGATCTGGGAAAGGGTTATCCCCTGTTCTGGATGGGGGCCTATGCCCGCTAAAGCAGCAGGTTCATCGCTTGGGGCTGGGGATGCTCCTGGACCCAAGCCTTCTCTTGGAAGCACAGGGGGCAGTGGCAGCCAGGGAGGCCTTGCAGCAGCTTTGGCTGGTGAGCCAGCTGTGACCCATCCTGGAAAGAAAAGATCTCTCCACTGAGGTGCATGCCCTGGGAACTTCTAGATTAGATCATTGCCATGAGCTCTACATGGGGCTACCAGTTTGGTGTAGTGGTTAAGTGTGCGGACTCTAATCTGGGAGAACCAGGTTTGATTCCCCACTCCTCCACTCACAGCTGCTGGATGACCTTGGGCAAGCTGTTCTTTAAAAAGAGCAGTTTCTGTCAGAGCTCTCTCAGCCCCACCTACCTCACAGGGTGTCTGTTGTGGGGAGGGGAAGGGAAAGGAGTTTGTAAGCCGCTCTGAGACTCTGAGTGAAGGGCGGGGTATAAATCCAATCTCCTCCTCCTCCTCCTCCTCCTCCTCCTCCTCCTCCTCCTCCTCCTCCTCCTCCTCCTCCTCCTCCTCCTTCTTCTTCTTCTTCTTCTTCTTCTTCTTCTTCTTCTTCTTCTTCTTCTTCTTCTTCTTCTTCTTCTTCTTCTTCTTCTTCTTCTTCTTCTTCTTCTTCTTCTTCTTCTTCTTCTTCTTCTTCTTCTTCTTCTTCTTCTTCTTCTTCTTCTTCTTCTTCTTCTTCTTCTTCTTCTTCTTCTTCTTCTTCTTCTTCTTCTTCTTCTTCTCAGAAGCTACAGCTGGTCCAGAATGCTCTGGCTAGAGAGTTGATGGAAGAGGTGCCTGGAGGCAGTTCTGGAATGGAGGAGAACTAACAAGCTGAGACTTAATCCTGACAAAACAGAGGTGCTACTGGTGGGGGGAAAGTTCTGATCTGGCTCCCAGTTTGCTTCAGTGGGCTCCATTCAGGGTTCTGGTATGGACATTTAACGCCTTGCATGGCCTGGGACCAACATACCTTAAGGACTGCCTTCTCCCATACAAACCCATCCACTCACTCCGGTCATCCCAGGACGCCCTGCTTTGGTTGCCCCCACCAATGAGGCAACTGGGGGAGATTGAAGGTAACAGAAGAAGGGGATGGCAAAGGATGAGATGGTTAGACAGTGTTATTGATGCAACGAACATGAATTAACCAGACTCTGGAGCACAATGGAAGACAGGGGGGCCTGGCACGATGTGGTCCATGGGGACTGAACAACAACCACCACCAGTGAGGCTAGACGGGGGTGGGGGGGGGTTTGACCAAAGAAAGGTCCTTTTCTGTCAAGGTACTAAAACAATGAAAATCCCTCCCCTGGGAGATCTGTCTGTCTCCCTTGATTGGTGTCTTTGCTAGCAGGTGAGGACTTTTTTGTTTCATCTGGCATACCCCCAGTAACGGTTATTGACCCTCCTTCTAGAGTTGTTTGCGTGTTTTGAATTGAATTTTATAATTTTAACTGTATTTTTAATTGCTTAAATGTTTTAATGTTTTTATGTGGACCCTGATTGGGTGGAAAGGTGGCATTAAAATGTTTTAAACAAACAAACAAACAAACAAATATCCCTGATGCATTATATGGATCCCGGGGGACAAAAATATTCTCTGAGACTTTGCAGTCCTAAGTCTGATTTTGTGAAACTGGTGGATCAAAAATTTGGCCCATGCAGAGTGTCTGGTTGACTGGGCTGTTCATCTGGGTGAACTTAGTAAGCGTAGATAGGACACGGGGGCCACTCATTGCCTCCTGGGGTAACTTTGGACCTGGACGGTGGTGGTGCAGGCCCATGATGGGAGTCCAGTCTTCCCCTCATTCTTCTGATGTCTGCAGTTCATAGACACCTTCCTCACACAGTTATCTTTAAATGGGCCCTTGTGCGGCTTGGCTGGAGAAATGTTCCCAGGCTGGCCTGCTGTCAAAACATGAATACTGGGGTTATCAACATCCAGGTGGCACCTGGAGATTTCCCAAAATTACAACTGATCTTCTGACATCACTTCCCTTGGAGAAAATGGCTGCTTCAGAGGCTGGCTTCTATGGCATTGTACCCCACCGAGGTACCCCCTTCCCAAACCCAGTCTGCCCAAGGCTCCGCCCCCAGATCCCCACAAATCTCCCATCCTGGAGTCAGCAACCCCAGGGCCCACGTAGCTCCTTAGTACACAAGGTGGTGGCCCAGTTCCAATGTGAGGCTGTGGGAGTCAAAGTCCCACAGGTTTTTCCTCATCTGAGCCATATTTAAATCAGGCTTCCGTGGTGACTTGTGGGAGAGCTGCCAGAGAAAGGTGAAGAAGCCAACAGCCAATCGCGAAATGGGATCCAGGAGAGTTATGTGGACACGCTCCCCTCCAGCTATGGAGATCTCCTTCTCTGCACAGGCTTTGGCCTAGACAGAGAGAGGACCTTGGTGGAAAGCAGTGAGGAAAGGGGAAAGGCCCCCCCCAAACCACTGTGTCTCCATGTTTTTGTGGATTGCAAGTTGGCCTTGGAATATTTGATTCCAGCCTCAGTCCAAAGCCTCAGCAACTCCCTTGTTTCTGTCCTGCCACCGTCCCTGAAATCAGGACCCCGAGACCACTACCCCTATGCAATGCCCCTTCCCTCACCCTCCAAAGCCCGACTTAAAACCCAGCTTTGGCTGACTTCCTTAGTCCTTATGGCAACTCGGCAGATGTCCATGTAAATGACCGAGATGCAAATTCTTCTCCTGTTTACTCTTCTTCCCTCCCTCCTTCCTTCCCTCTCTCTTCTCTCCACAACACATGTCAAATGACAAGGTCCTTGGGGCAGGGGGCTGTTCTGGTTACCCTGCAAGTGGCCAGGCACCCTGGTGGGCACCAGGAACCATGTCTACCCCCTTCCCAAGTTCTCCTCTGCCCCAAAGTGTTGAAGCCTTTCTTTTGCCAATGCTACTCTTTCTTTGAAGAGCTCAGAGTATCAAGGACTGAGGAATCGGCCTGTCCTGGAGGGTGTTGTGCTCCCCCTGAAGGAGCAGGCCTAGAGCTGCTGCTATGGCTGGATGTTCTGGTGTCCTCTGCAGCATGCCGTGCCTTCTGTCAGCTCCTGCCGATAACCAGTTCCAGCTGTGCGTGTGATCTGGCCATGGGAACCCATGCACTGGTTGCCTCCAAGTTGGGTCACTGCAATGCCTGCTATATGGGGTTACCTTTGAAAACTGTCCAGAAACTTCAGTTGGTGTCAAATGCAGCCACCAGGCCACTGTCCAGTTGGATACAGGAGATCATTTCACCCGGGTGATAAAAGATCTGCCTGTTTGTTTCAGTCCCCATTCAAAGTGCTGCTTCTCACCTATAAAGCCCTAAAGGGCTTGAGACCAATGCTCCCTCTAAGCTGTGGAGTCCTGGGAGCAAAGATTCTACTTGGTGAGCTCTTTGCGAGGAAGCAATTTGACTACTGCATAAATTAGTTTGGCCTGGAGCCCTCCTTCCTGAGCTCAAGCAAAAATGTGTGAGCCGGAGGCTAAAAAAACTGTGAGCTAGCTCACACTAATTCAGCTTAGAGGGAACATTGCTTGGGACCAACCTCCTTCTATATTGTCCAGCCCACCAGTTAAAGATCTGCCTCTCAGGCCCTTCTCCCTTCCCTGGAGATAGATCCAGATGGGTGGCTGTGTCACTCTGTCTGTAGCAGTAGAAAAGGGCAAGATTCCAGGCGCAACTTAAAGAATAACCATGGGTGATTTCCCACTAAAGCTGCCGCGGGGTTGTGCTGCCGTTTGCCCCGAGATTTTTAGTCAATTTCACACCCGAAGCCGCGGGGCTGCATTTTGACCCGCGGCTTCGCCCGATTTCCCCCGCAGTTTCGTAATCCTCAAAAAACAGGATTACGAAACTGCGGGGAAATCGAGCGAGCCGCGGGTCAAAATGCAGCCCGCGGCTTCGAGTGTGAAATTGACTAAAAATCTCGGGGCAAACGGCGGAGAAACCCCGTGGCAGCTTTAGTGGGAAATTACCCCATATTTGTGGCAGGCAGGGGGAGGAGTTTCCATGAGTCTTCAGTACCTGATGAAGCATTTGAAGCAGTGAGCAGTGACTCACAAAAGCTCCTCCCCTGCCACAAATGGTGTTAGTCTTTAAGGAGCCTTGCTTTTTTCTGCTGCTACAGATGGACCCACATGGCCACCTATCTTGATCTAGCTGAAGAAGTGAGCAGTGACTCATGAAAGCTCATACCTTACCACCACTTTTATTAGTCTTTAAGGTGCTTCTGGACTCTTTTTTCTACTAAGTCCTGCCCCCAGGCAGCAGAGCTGGGTCCTCCAGAGCATTTCCTTGGGCCACAAATGCAAAGAACTCCTTGGACTTTGTTATCAATAATACATCATAAGCCCTGACCTAGCAACTAGAATGATCAAAGGGTGGGAACACTTTCCCTACAAAGAAAGGTTGAAGCGCTTGGGGCTCTTTAGCTTGGAGAAACGACGGTTGAGGAGTGACATGATCGAGGTTTATAAGGTTATGCATGGGATAGACCAGGTCGAGAAAGAAGCACGTTTCTCCCTTTCTCACAAGACAAGAACTCGTGGGCACTCCATGAAATTGCTGAGCAGTCGGGTTAGAACAGATAAAAGGAAGTCCTTCTTCACCCAAAGAGTGATTAACACATGGAATTCACTGCCACAGGAGGTGGTGGTGGTGGCTACAAGCATGGACAGCTTCAAGAGGGAATTAGATAAGCATGTGGAACAGAGGTCCATCAGTGGCTATAGCCATAAGGTATAGATAGGAACTCTCGGTCTGGGGCAAGGGATGCTCTGTCTTCTTGGTGCTTGGGGGGGGTCAACAGTGGGAGGTCTTCTAGTGTCCTGGCCCCACTGCTTGCTGGACCTCCTGATGGCACCTGGTACCCCAAGGCCACTGTGTGACAGCGTGTTGGACAGGATGGGCCATTGGCCTGACCCAACATTGGCTTCTCTTATGTTCTTATGGATGGCCCAAGCTTAACCTGATCTTAGCTTTCAGAAACTAAGCAGAGTCGGCCCTGATTAGTACTTGGGTGGGAGACCTCCAAGGAAGTCCAGGGCCGCTATACAGAGCACATCTGAATGCCTTTTTGCCCCGACCTGGATGGCCCAGGCTGGTCCACTCTTGGCAGATCTCCAAAGCTAAGCAGGGTCAGCCCTGCTTAGTAGTTGGGTGGGAGACCACCATGGAAGTCTGGGCTTGCAATGCAGAGGCGGGTAATGGCCAACCACCTCTGAACATCTCTTGCCTTGAGAAACCCACCGGGTTGCCATAATGGCTGTGGCTCGAAGGCAAAAACAACAACAACAATCAATCAATCAATCAATCAAACAAACAAACAAAGGACACTGGTTGTCATGATCACTGACACGTCCTCAAAAGTACAAAGAGTTTTCGCTTAGCTGATATCAATCCATCCAAACCACGCCTTGTTTCCTGCTCATGTATGTTGCAGAACTCCTTTCTGTATTCCTGTCCACATTTCAACGGGATTCCTCCAGAGGAGCATCCCAAGGGATTGTGTCCTTGAAGGCAGCTGATCCCAGAGAAGTTCACATTTCATTTTCTGATCATAAAATCAGTATGGAAATATGCCTTCATTTTTTTTAGATCCTCCCAAAGGATCCTAGAAAGAAGGCCTTTGTTTCACCCTCCAATGCAAGGGTGCCAACTTTTAAAATAACCCTCTTATCTTATGCTCTGTTGGCATTATAGCAAAACACTAATGCTCATGTCTTGGAAAGCATTCTCCTTCGATAGTATAGAGGCAGGCCTGGCATTTTCTCCCTACCTGTTGGCAACCCTATACCTGTCATGCTAGGTCTAGCTTCTTTCTCTTGGAAGTGCCTCCAGGATTTCTGTGCAGCTAATGCACTGCAATTTATCCCAGCAGGGAATCTGCCCCTCTCTGACCTTTATAGTGTGTGATTCACTAACATCTCTTAGCCTGGGAAGGGAAAAGGAAGAATGTAAACGCATGGGCCTCCTTTCAAATGTTTGCTTGATTTAATTACCCACACCTCCCATCTGAGATGCTTTCTGGCTCTGAGAAAGAATCCCTTTAAATGCAAAGAATTTTTATTTGAGGGAACTCCTTACGGTTTCAGTCAGGGCTGTTTGCTCACGTGAATGGGAATCCAGCCACCAAGATGGACCATCTCTTTGCTTGAAAATAGCTGCTTGCTTTTCTTGGGTCTTCTTGGATACGGCTCCGTCACTGGGGCCTTTGAGATTCATTTGCAGGTAAACAGATGTGACAGCCTCTAAGCCGAGGACCAACCAGGAATGTCACAGCTGTGCCCCACACACAGAGGTCCCCCCGCCAGCCCCCTCCTTAGCTGAGGAATGTTTGCCCTCACCACAGGCTGTTGGTAGCAGAAAACGTTTCCGCAGCCCGACCCAAGTCCAAAAGTCTTGGCCATCCATTTCATACGGGCCAAGAGAGGCTTTAGGGGTCCTGCCCTGACAGATTGATTGATAACCTGCTTTTCAGACAAAATTAGCTCCCCTAAAAAGGCTTACAAGGAAAAATAACAGTGACAAGAGTAAAATCAAGAGCACAGGAAACATACAGAAAAGTGTTAAAGACCCAACTGGACTTAGTGCCTGAATGGAACTCCAGACACATAATCTAGTCCTTAAAAGTAAGTAACTATGGTAGGGTTGGGGGAGACCAGCCTTTCTTATGGGAATCTGGAGGGGAGAGCCACTATCTTTTGGAGTCTGGTCCTTTGACAGCAGAAAATAAGAAAAGAGGGTGTTAAACTGTCCAGTTCTCAAAAAGGATAGGCTGGTCGATAGCAAAACGCCCCCAACCAAATTCACCTTTCATAAGAAGCAAAACATGGAAGCTCTCCAACTGAACATATAACAACCGAGAGTTGATCAAATGCCTCTGTGATGCCAAATCGAGTCCACAATCCCTTAAAAGGCTGAGAGCAAAGGGAAGTGTAGCAGTCCTATCAATCAGGGCAGGTCTCCTCCCCCCATAACTGTATATCCCTCCCCTTCCTCTGCACAAGTCAGTGGTGAAAAATGTGCAAAGGAGATGCACAGATGCATTTATTATTAGTTTACTTCATTTATACCTCACTTTCCTCCCCAATGACTAACAACATTATCTCCTCCAGATCATCCTCACAACAACCCTGTGAGCAGGTTAGGCTGATAGTGTGTGACTGGTCCAAGGCCACCAGCTTGTGCTAGTGTGGGGATTCGAACCTGGGTCTCCCAGATCTTAGTCTGACACTCTGACCCCTGCATCACTCTGTCCATACTGGTGGCTACCCTACAAATGGATGTATATTTGTTACCCTAACTGATGACAACTGGAGTGTGATTGGCTTTGGCTTCAGCTTTCGGAAGGGCAGATGGCTTCCCGTTTGTTTTGGCTTTCTTTACGAGCAATTTGCAGAACGTGTGGCAGAGCCAGAGACTGTCCTGGCAAAGCGTTCACCCAGCAAGCAAAGCAACAAATGACCTTGTCTGCAATCCCAGTGCCAGGGATTAGTCCTGAATGCAGTTTGAGCAAAAGGCTGCAAGAAAAGCCTCTAAGGGCAAGCAACTTCAGAAAACCATGAGGGCCTAAGGCCGAACCACAAATCTGGATCATCACTCTGTTTCCAGTGGAGACCAGCCACATAGCCTTGGGTAGCTCATAAGCAGGAAATAAAGATGAGAAAGTAGGCAGATACCGCTTACTCAGAGATATTCAGCCTCTGAACGTGGAGGTTCCATTCAGCTGTAAGCCACCGATAGCCTCTCCACCACCCATTAGTAAGGAATAGGCTTTGGGTACAATGAAGGCTGAAGCAATGAAGACTAAAGGATCCTCAGCAGTCTTGTGTTTTTATCTAGAACATTTGTATACCACCTATCCAGACCTTGCTCAAGGAAGCTCACGGCTAAAAGCGTAAAAGAGAACAATTTAAAAGATCACATTAATAAGAACTCAGTACAAACACATTAATCAAGACAGCCAGTCAGCCAAAAAGACAGCCCAAAAAAAACCAGGATGTGAGAGCACATGAAACAGAACAGTCCTTAGGCTGCAAGCGGACCATAAGACAGCAAATAGAGATGAAATCTCTCCGTTAAAAGCCTGGGCAAAGAGAAACATTTTGGCTGGTGCCTGAGGGAGAGTAAGGCCAAGCAAGCCTCTGCAGGGAGGGCATTCTGAAGGTGAGGCACCACCACTGAAAAAGCCCTGTTGCTGGTCACTGACTGCCTTGCCTCTGCAGGCTGAAGAAAAAGAAGAGATTGGGGCTGATTTCCCACAAGCTGCCGCTCTGCACTTGCTCATCTCTTTGCCCCGATCCTACGTGTCAGTTTCACACAAGCTGCTGCACAGCCGCATTTTGCCCTGCAGTTTCTCCCGGTTTCCCCCGCCTCTACTCAGTCCTGTTTTTTGAGGACCGAGTAGATGTGGGGGGAAATGGGCAAAGCTGTGGGGCAAAATGCGGCCGCGCAGCACCTTGTGTGAAACTGACAATACGCAGCTTAGGGGAAATTAGCCTGGATTTCTACCCCATGCCCTTCACTCGGAGTCTCAGAGAGGCTTACAAGCTCCTTTCCCTTCCCCTCCCCACAACAGACACCCTGTGAGGTAGGTGGGGCTGAGGGAGCTCTTGAGAGAACTGCTCTTTCAAGGAGGTCATCCAGCAGCTGCGAGTGGAGGAGTGGGGAATCAAACCCGGTTCTCCCAGGTTAGAGTCTGCGCACTTAACCACCACACTACACCAAACTGGCTGGGGCACAGAAGAGAAGAGGATCTCAGCTGGTGGGCCGGAAGATATGGGAGGAGGCAGCCTTTACTTGGGGGTCAGCTCCAGTGAACACCACAGAACCAACTTCCGAATGCATGTGCATGGACACCTGGGCTGCAGATCTCATTGAGGTAAAGGACTAAAATCACACAGTTCAGTGTGCAAGTCCTATTCATTCCAATGCAGCCAAGAGCAACCAGTTGTTCCTGGCCTGCACCACTTCACACATGTACACAGAAACACAGCAGGCTGAATTTGGTCTGGGCTTTCTTTCTTCTGCATTAATCAAGCTACCCTCTGGATCCTACTGATTTGGTCATGCTGCCCCAGGCTTCTGTAGGCTGGATTACTGTAGCATGTTGCATGTAGGGCTGCCCTTGGAGACGACTCAAAAGCTTCAGCTAGTGCAAAATGCAGTGTCTCGTGTTCTGACTGGTTCCAAGAATTTATGTATTTACAAAAAACATCTCCCACATCAGCAGGGGAGGTACTGGAGAGCAATCCTGTACTGGCCTGATCAGAATTCTATTTCAGTCTATTAGTGGGGTTTGCTCCAAGGGAAAGTATTCTTAGGACTGCATTCTTCTGACAGACGAGTGCCAGCAAGGTATAGTGGTCAGGAGGTTGGCCTAGGATATGGAAGCCCAGAGTTCCAATCTCCACTCGGCCATGGAAAATTGCTGGGGGGGGTCTTAAACTGGTGGTCTCTCTCAGCCTCGCCTACCTCACAGAGTTGCTGTTGTTAGGATAAAATGGAAGAGGGGGAACTATTTATGTTGTTCTGAGCTCCTTGGAAGAAGAGTGTGATATAGATGTACTAGATATATTTGCTGTAGCATACACTTTATCAGATGCAAGTAGGCTCTACTCTACCAAAGGTTATTTCGAAGAAGAAGAAGAAGTGTTTCTTTTTATAATCTGCCCTTCACTACCTGAAGGAGTCTCAGAGCGGCTTACGGTCCCCTTCCCCTTCCCCTCCCCCCCACAACAGACATCCTGTGAGGTACGTGGGGCTGAGAGAGCTCTTTTGAGAACTGCTCCTGGAAGAACAGCTCAGGTCACACCAAGGTCACACCAGCAGCTGCTTGTGGAGGAGTGGGGAATCAAACCTGATTCTCCCAGATTAGAGTCTGCACTCCTGACCACTACACCAGGCTGGCTTTCAGTAGAGCTCATAGGGAGCAATCTATGCAGATCTTCTCTGAACTAAGTACCATTGTCTTCAGTGGGGTTTCCTCCCAAGGAAGTGTTCTTAGTATCACAGCCATCCTCTGTCAGGTGCCACAAGATTCCACTGTGACTTTGAGAGGAGGGTATAACACTGTTGAGGATTGCACTTCAACAGCAATCCTGATGGGATTTTCTAGTGTTTCTCTGTCCATTTACAAGGTATCTGCTGCTTACTCTCCCAAGGTGGAAAAAAATCACTCATGCAAACTTTTATTACTCCAACAGGTTTAGATAAAGTACACTTGCAAATAAGAGTAAGGTTATGGAGAGCTGATACTTGAAAAGCCCCCTCCTTCCCAAAAGAAGAGATTGGCTCAACCAGCCCTTGGTAAAGATGAGCAGGCCAAAACCTACCATGCAAGGAAGTGGCTCTTTAATATTCAAAATGGGCCGTGAGATAACACCGTCCAGGGATGAGCCTGCTAACTTTACATTTTTAATACCAAATCTTTTGTTCCGGACCTGGCCCCAGCCGCCTGTGTTTCGTGTTTACCTAACTAAATGTGTGAGATGAGAGCATCAGACATGTGGAAGTCATGTGGGATACAGTAAACAGCCGGCAGATGGATGCTATTTATTTTGTTTTGGAGGCTTTTCATAATTTTTCATAAGTTCCAATAGTCGTTTTGCTTAGAGGCTGTTCAGAGACAGTTTACACAAACACACAGGCCCGGCCAGTCCCTTCTGGAACTCTAGTGAGTATGAAACATCTGTCAACTGGAAACCAGTTGAATGTGGTTTTTTTGAACATATGAAGTTGCCTGGTAGTGAGTCGGATCCTTGGTCCTCAAAGAGACAGGCAGTGGCTCTTCCAGATCTCAGGCAGGGCTCGTTCATGTCACCTACGGCCTCATCCTTTTTGACTGGAGATGCTGCGGGTTGAGCCTGAGACCTTCTGCATGCAAAGCAAACACTCTTCTACTGAGCTACATCCTTTACACAAATTGTCCCGTGGCTGTGCTTCAGGGAACCTTGGAAGCTAGCCAAAGAGCCAGTTTGGTGTAGTGGTTAAGTGCACAGACTCTAATCTGGGATTCCCCACTTCTCCACTTGCAGCTGCTGGGTGACCTTGGGCAAGCCATAGTTCTGTTAGAGCTGTTCTTGAAAGGGCAATTTCTGTCAGAGCTCTCTCAGCCCCACCTACCTCACAAGATGTCTGTTGTGGGGAGAGGAAGGGAAAGGAGTTTGTAAGCCACTTTGAGACTCCAAGTGAAGGGTGGAGTATAAAGCCAATCTCTTCTTTTTTTTCTTCCTCCACTCATAGCTGCTGGATGACCTTGGGCAAACCATAGTTTTGTCAGAGCTGTTCTCTCAAGGACAGTTCTGGAAAGAGCTCTCTCAGCCCCACCTGCCTCACAGCGTGACTGTTGTGGGGAGGGGAAGGGAAAGGCATTTGTAAGCCACTTTAAGACCCCGAGTGATGGATGGGGTATAAATCCAATCTCCTCCTCCTCCTCTTCTTCTTCTTCAAATTAGTAAAGGTGGATATGATTCCCAGAAGGTCAACTTTCCCACAGCTACTGGGTAACCACTGTGTGAAAAAAGATCCTGGATTCATGGACTGCTGGTCTGATCCATCAAGGCTCCTCTTGCGTTGTTATGTTCCACTCACCATCTGCTTGCAGTCCGCAGTCAAATGAAGGTGTTCGCTGTGAGGACTGAAAAAGTCTGCCTGATGCCTTTGGTAGCACTGTGCGTGTACATAAGAATACTTCCCAGGTTCCAAAAATTCTGCACCAGACAAATGGTGCAGAAAATTTGAAAACCTGTTTGTACTAACATTTATGGTCACCGCTGTAAAAGTGTGGACAGACGTATGTTAAAAGAGTGATGGACTTGGTGATGCCTGTGAACATTTAAAAGGGGGTCAGATGGATGCATGGAGACGGTCACTAATGTCTACTAGCCATGATGAGTAAAGGAAACCTGCAAGTTCAGAGGTAAAACCTCTGAAACTCAGTGCACGGAGGCAGCATCTTGGGAAGGCCTTGGCCTCTCTGCCCTGTTTGGTGGCCCTCCAGGGCAATTGGCTGGCCACTATGTGGAACAGGATGCTGCACCAGATGGACCGCTGGCGTTATCCAAAATGGCTCTTTTAAGAGATCTCATCACTGTATATTCTCAGCGTATGCATATCTTTGCAATATTTTTGAACAAATTAACCTTCACTTGACTCGGCTGGCTTATGCATCCCCCACCACACTTCAGGTGGGGTGACCATATTTTTGTTTTTTAAAACCCCTTACACATCTTTGTCTAATTTCATTGCTATTTTATGCATTTAACTCCCCCCCGCCCCCGGCAATGTATAAAGAGTTGAAAAACTGCTCTTGGGAATGGGGTATAATTTGTAACATCACAAGTCCCTGGCCAGCAAGCATAGTGCAGAGTTGGCTTCTACCCCTAAGACACAAAACTGGCTTTCTGTGGATGTGACTTTGGAGGAAAGGTTGCAGGTAAAAACACAAGGCACAAAATGGCTTGAAAGCTCAGGGCAGGTACCTTTGGAGGATCTTCTGCACCAGCAAAGACGACCTTGGGAATTGAAGCACTGGCTGTTCCAAACATCACAAACTCTGGTGGTGCATTTCTGCAGTATAACTGCCACCTGTTCACAGTTATTTATGGGTTGTTCCTGTTTTGGAAGGTTTTTTTCTTAATAAGAAGAATGTGCATAAATAAATTATTAGTAGGTAATATTAATATGGATGGGGTTTGCCCAGATTTTTCATAAGAAATGTTATCTTAGTGGGAAATGCTAAATGTTACACAAAGAGTGACTCATGGATAGGGTTATTGGGTCTCTTCAGTATCATGATTCACATGTTACAAAATCCTGGTGTCCACGTGGCCACCACAAGAACTCCTGCTCAGATGGATCCAGGTGGGGGTGGCCATGTTGGTCTGAAGCAAGAGAACAAAGTCTGAGTCCAGCTGGGCACCTTGAAGCCCAAGTTACAGAGTTTTACTCTGGGTAGAAGCTGTTGTGTGCAAGCACATGAACAACTTCTGCCCAGAATTAAATCTTGTTGGTCTTAAAGGTGCCACTGGACTCAAACCTTGTTCTCCTTGGATGTGCACTGAAAATTCAGTACTTCTAAGGAACATAATTTCAAGGACATACAAGCCTGATTTGGATCAGCACTGTGGAATATGAGCAGGGCCGGCCCCAGCTTCTTTGCACCCTAGGCGACGATCCATTCTGGCGCCCCCCCCGTGCGCTGCCCCCCTCCCCTCGTGCACCGCCCCCCAATGTGCTGCCCCCCCCCAATGCCAGTAGCTCAGAAAGTAGTATTTTTGCCTCGTGAAACTTCGGGCCCCTGCTTGGAATGTTGCCCAATGGTGGTTCTGTGCCCGGTGAGACTCGCCACAAGAAAAACCAACCTGTGTTGGCCCTTCACAGTTGAAGTCCGGCGCAGCCCCCAAGGGCATGGCCTAGCATGCTTTGGCTCTCACTGGGGGGGGGGCACAGCAGCCGCTGACCGAGAGAAGGACAGGGGCCTTTCTCACCTCTGCATCACCTGCCAGAGGAAAGCCACCGGGACAGATTCCCAGAGTGAAGTGGCGGTGGGTAGAGAGGGACTCAGGAGTCCTGGGGCGCCTGGTGTAGGGAAGGAGGCGTCCAAGGAGCCCTTCAGACACTCCGCCCAGGCACAGCTCAAGGGGGTTCTGCGCAGTGGGACAGAAGCAACATGGCTGCCCCCTTCCCCTCTGGACCCAGGGCGCAGGCCGGGCAGTTGGAGGAGGCCTGTTTTCCGAAGGGAGGGGGAAGAAGGGAGGACCCCTTCGAGCCCAGACCGAAATTGGCTGGACTGAGCCAAGCTTGTGCCTCGGATGCTGGATCCCCCCCTCTCCACCAGGCAGCGGCCAGGCATGGGTTAGGAGGAAGGGGAGAGGTGCAGGGGGGGGTTGTGAGTGCCCTCCCAGGAACACCCACACCACTCCTTGCCCTTGGAGGCTGTTTTCGTTCAAAAGAAATCATCACTACTGACCTGGGCCTCTCCAGGGACCAGGCAGTCCCCACCGGCACCAATGGGTCAGCCAGTGCTGCTCCTGCTGAGATGGGGGGTGGACCATGTGCCTGTGAGGCACCACACGCATCCTTTGCAGCTGGGGGAGGAGGCGGCCTCAATTTGAAGCCCAGGCCCCACAGCTGACGCTGCTCTGGGGCTTTCGGGCCCAGTAGCCCAGAGCTATGCAGAACCAAGCCAGAGACTCGCTCACAGCAATTTCCGTTTTTGCCGCTGCCCAGGCCGCCTCTGCCTGGGAAAGGTCCCTTCCCTGCTGGGCCCGGCTCAGAGCTGCAGGGGCCAGCCTGGCTGGAGACAGGGCATCCAAAGTGGGAAAGTCACACATCCTATGCAAAGTGTTCTGTGACTTTCATTTGGGGACTTTGTGGCCGCCCGGCACAGACCCAGGACTCCTCAGTCCTGCTGAAGCACCGCCCCCTCTGTGCCTGACCCCCCCAATGGAGTAATCAGCACCCTGGGAGTGCTGGGAGTAACTGGCACAGTTGATCTGGCATCCAGTCTCAATTTAGTGGAGCGCACCTGGGCTGCACGCCACAGAATCCCTTCCTTCTCAGTGTGCTGGCTGGGTTAGGAGGCGGTCAGGGCTTTCGGCGGGGGTGGGCTTTTGGCGCCTTTTTTGGCAGGGGCAGGTGGATGCAGTTTGGTGCCCTAAGGGCCGTCCCACCCTAGGCGAATGCCTAGTTTGCCTAGTGAGCGAACCAGCCCTGAATATGAGAAAAGGGAACTTAAAGCTCCCCTCCCATGCCATTTTCCTGACTTGGGATGGCCTGGGACCTGCTAGATGCCTTGTTGGAAAAACTTACATGTAGCTATCAGTACATGTGAGTTTCCCCACTGGGGCAAACAGAGGCTCCTTGGGGCATTTCATGTAAGGGTTGCTCAAATACTGGTGCAGTTCAGCTCATGCTTTGTTTGTTGATCGTGAACAGGATGTTAATTTTTCAATGGAGTGATCAACAGTTCAAAAGCAGTTTGGGCCTTTTTTGGGGGTTAGTTTTCATGTTTTAAAAGTGTACAGTATAGTGCAAACAGCCACATTTCACCCAGAACATGTTTTCTCACATAGGCCCAAACTGAGTCTCCCTCTTCCCCACTGACCAGTCCTCGCTGCTGGCTTCTAGGCCGCAATTCATATGAACAAACAGTGAGCAAATTGGGGGAAGACGAAGACCACGGCCACACAACCCGGAAAATCTACAGCAACTAGTGAGCAAATTAATCAGTCATCTGGTATTAGAGACAAATCCTGCATTTTCATAAATACTTACCATTTGGTGTTCGTATTTACATCTCATGTTATCTGAGATTATTTCGCACGTGTGCATTTTTTGCTCAGCCTTATGGGAGCTGTGCTACCTTCCCCCATTCAGTTACCTGGCCATTTAGTTACTTGCCCTGCGGAAGAATTTTGCCGATGCAGAAGTGGCTTGCAAGACAAAAGGAAGGGATACTCTATCACTACAGCTACTATGCAATCACAAAGGTGTTCAGCATCTGTTTGAGGCAGATGACAGGCAAATAGATGTGAGGATTGGCTCATGGGTGATTGTGGCTGTCAAATATGGTAAGTTTGCCTAACAAAGCTGTCTGTGATGAAGTTCTGGGCATCCTTAGTTTCAGGTTAGGAAATGGCTAAAATCCTCATGTTCCTGACTCTGGAACTCACAGACCCAATTTCCTATGCCTGGATCATAGAATCATAGAATGTTAGAGTTGGAAGGGATCTTGCAGGTCATCTAGTCCAACCCCCTGCACTCTGCAGGAGCATAGCCAAAAGATAGCTCTACATACCTACAACATACCCAAAAGATGGTTGTCCAGCCTCCGCTTGAAAAGGTCCAGGGAAGGAGCACCCACCACCTCCCGAGGCAGACTGTTCCACTGCTCAACCACTCTTAAGAGTTAGGAAGTTTCTCCTGATATCTAGCCGGTAACGACTCCCTTGTAATTTCCACCCATTAGATCTAGTCTTGCAATCCAGAGCAAGAGAGAATAGATCACACAGCTGGCCATTGATGCTACAAGGTTGTTCTCTCGTAACAATCCCACCACTCCCCCATGGTTTCTCCATTCCCCCTTCACCTTGTGGCACAGAAAGAAGTTACAAGAAATGACCAACGTGTGGCTACCAGAAGTGCAAAGTTAAAATTAAAAGTTACTCAAGGCATGACTTTTCCCCCAATGCATTTAAACGCCTGCTTTACCATACCAGTTACAGCTTCCAATATCATTTTGTGAACTTAAAAGCTCCATTCAGTAGTGAATCTAATTTAAAAAGACTCGGCTGCAGTGTTCTTCAGATAATTAAAGCAAATATTATACACTGTAATTGTAGTAATTCCCATTCGGTTTCTGCTGTCGAGAATATTTCTAGTTGGGCTGAGTAATCCCAGATGGGGCGCTGATTCAGACTGCCCATCGCTCAGGCCTCTCCGCATTTCAGGGCCTGAGCACAGAACGGCTTCCCCACGAGGCTTGTCCTTCTTAATGGGCACATGTTTTGGGAATGTGTTGCTTGTGCATGACACGAATATTAGTTTCTCTTAAGGTAAAATTATCTTTTTTTTTAAAAAAAAGTCTCCCTCTCCACTCCTGCCTGCCCTGACCTGATGGCCCTGGCGAGCCTGATCTCCTCTAGATCTTGGAAGTTAAGCGGGATCAGCCATGGTTAGTATTTAGATGGGAGACCACCAGGGAAATCCTGGGTCATGCAATGCTCCCTCTGAGCTGTGGAGTCTTGCGAGCAAAAAATCTGCTTTGTGAGCTGCTGGCATTAAAGTTGTGAGTGAGCCATTTGGCTGCTGCAGAAATCAGTTTGCTGTGGAGCCGTCCTTCCTGAGCTAAGACAAAAATGTGTGAGTCGGAGGCTAAAAAACTGTGAGCTAGCTCACACTCAATCAGCTTAGAGGGAACACTCATGACAGAGAGGCAGGCAATGGCCAATGGCCTCTGGACAGCTCTTGCCTTGAAAACCCCACAGGGTCACCATAAGTCAGCTGTGACTTGATGGGGGGACGGACGGACGAAGAACCCAGGTGCGTTCTCCCCCATCCATTTATTTCACAGCTCTTTGAGAAATGGAGAGTTAATTTTTTAAAACTGAGTCTTTTTGTGTTTCATGAATCTTGTAAGTGCCTTTGAGGATCAGAATCCAAAAGATCCTTAACCAAAAGAAGTACTGCACTTTCAGCCTGGGAAGCCGACCGCCTGTCTCCCTCCATGCCACTCAGCTGTCAGGCTCAATAGGAAGTAGGCATTCTTCAAGTAAAGAGATGCTTTATTGGAATACAGTGCTGTTACCCACAGTAATACTGCTATTGTCAGGAATGGAGGCATGACCCTTTCAGGCATTGATATAGTGTGATGCAAAGCCAAATTAGCAAATGAACTTTTAGCGTGCGCGGGAAACTCCCGGCGGGAGGATTACTTAATAGTTGGGAGTACCCCCCCCCCACCTAGTCACGTAGGACTGGAAAATTCCCCAGACTGAGGAACGCTCCAAAGCCTATTCTTCAAGGCCGCCGTGATAAGACGAGGTGGTAGGAAAGTATGCTCCCATGTTGCAGCTGGCATCTTCTATGTAAGCGCAAAAGCGAAAGCCAAGCGAGCAAACACAGAACAATGAACACAGTGTAAATGATAATACAGAGCCTCTGACATCAGCCAAGCTGCCAGCCTGCCTCCCTGGAAGGAGCGGTGGTCCAGTGGCAGGAGGGGCCTTTCTGACAGCCAGAGAGCCTTTGCCATCGGAGGAAGGCTTCTCTGCAGTGGGAGGGAGGTGGCCGGCTTTGCTGGGCCCAGTAACAGGAGACCAGACATTCTCACTGCATTACAGGTGACAAAGCCAGGAGACATTTCCAGACATGGCGAAGGATGGCCTGAATTCACATCAACGGCTTTCTGAGACTTCTCTTGTCTAGCAGCAAAGGTGTGCTCAAAAGATGCCCGCTGCACTTAAATCGCTGCTCTTTGTTTATGTCATGTCAGTTTCTTTTCTGATTTTTATCACCTATTTCCATCCATATCTAGTTCTCACAAACAGCAAGTGACTAGAAAAATCCAGGCTGGGGGTGGGGTGGGGGTACTTGATAGTCTCGTCTCCAGTCTAGTTTTCTTCCTGACCTGCCAGACCCGATGCCAATGTAGGGATGCCAGCCTCCAGGTGGGGCCTGGGGAGTTCCTAGAATTCCAGCTCATCCCCAGGCTAAAGAGATCAGTTCCCCTGGAGAAAATGGATGCTTTGGAGGGTGGACTCTATGGCATTATATCCCACTGTGGTCCCTATCCTCCTCAGGATCCACTCATAAGAACATAAGAGAACATAAGAGGAGCCAATGTTGGATCAGGCCAATGGCCCATCGAATCCAACACTCTGTGTCACACAGTGTCCAAAAACACTAGGTGCCATCAGGAGGACCAACAGTGGGGTCAGGACATCAGAAGCCCTCCCATTGTTGCCCCCCCAAGCACCAAGAATACAGAGCATCACTTGCCCCAGTCTGAGAGTTCCTATCTATACCTTGTGACTAATAGCCACTGATGGACCTCTGCTCCCAAAACTTCAGGTGTTTCCCAACCTGGAACTGGAAACCCTATGTTCCCTGTCCCCCACCAGTGGCCAGGGGGACCTAGCAACCCTACTCGAATGTGACACTAAGCAAGAAAGAAGAACTCATCATCTACGTGGTGTTCTGCAGTCTTGGCATATGAATCTAATGGAGACAATATCACTGGTGCATACTGTTGGAGTAAAGGTGGCACAGCATTCCTGGACAATAGGAAGGGACCCTGTATTTCCCTTTTCTCTAGAGAGCCAGCCATGTATATGTGTCTATGCTAGAAGCTTCTCTCTGACTCAGGCCCATGGCGACAGTGGGGCACAGATGGGGCATCTTGGGGCTAGGCCCCCTGACTTACTGGCAATTTATTCAGGTACCCAGCCATGTTGGTCTGAAGCAACAGAGCAAAGTTTGAGTCCAGTCAGGCACAGGCCCTTAGCCTGCGTGGGGCCCTGGGGGCCCCCCCCCGAGGGTTTTGCGGGGCCCCTCCCCTGATCCTCTGCTCCCCCCTCCCTGGCGAGGCTCGGGTTAGGGGCTGGCGGGCTGGCAGCCAGCGGGAAGCGCCCGTGGCCCCTGGAGAGCAGCTGGAGCCCCTGGGCACAGGGAAGTTCTCCGTCTTGGCCTCTCACTTGCAACCGGCCGGCGCGCCGAGAGCCATGGAAGGAGATGTGCTCGGCGTGGCTCAGGCTTCTCGCGCTGCTGCTGGCCCTGCCCGCTGGTGCCTCAGAGGACTTGCGCACAGCCGGTTGGTGAGAGCGGGGTGGGGGCGGCCGTGGCTCAGGGGGATCATAGGGTTGAGGGCCCGGGGCCCGGGGCTGCCCTCCCTCCCTCCCTCCCTCCCAGGATGACAGAAGTCTTCGTCACTTTAATCAAGCGAGAAGGTTGAGGAGGGTCTTGTTATTCTTGCGGCGTTGACTTGTACTTTTTGAGTCCTTTTGCGTCCTTGACTCTCTGGCGCTCTTGACTTCCCTCCCGGCGCGCCTTTTTCCGAGAGGGCAAGACAGCTTTGTTTCTCCCTCACCGCTTTGTGCCCTTTTTCTTGAGGGCAGCAGGATAGCCCTGTCACCGGCCGCCTCCCGCTCCAGAGTGGCGGCGGCGGCATGTGCGTGCGTGCAGTGAAAGGAAAGCGGCACAGACACCAGTTCCAGCCAGTTGAAAAGGCGCCGTGGGGAGAGGACGATGAGGCGCGAGAGAGCGCGCAAGCTGGGAGGGGGAGCGAGCGAGCAGGTAGCTCTGAGGTCGCGGGAAGCGCGTGAGGCGGGCTGGAGGGCACGTCCAGCTCACATCCAGGCCAATGACACGGGGGCCAGAAGGGCGGACGCTGGCTTGGCATCAGGCCCGTAGCTAACAACCAACATGCCCCTCTCGCCCGCAGCCTTCGGGCAACACCTGAGGGTCATGGCCAAATCTCCCCCCCCACACTGCAGGCGCCACGGTGGGGAGGGAGGGAGCAGAGTTCCCACTACTTTCTGCCACTCCCCCAAACTTCAGCGTTAGGCTGGCACCTGGCCAGAGACCCCTGCCCCCAGTGCAGGCAATTCTTCTGCAAAGGCTTCCCTTCAGGCTCCCCCCCACACACACACTCCAAGAAACCCAGAGAATCCCTCCCAGTTGCTTCAAGCAGCTTTGGAGCCTCTTTTGAATGGTGGAGTGGGGAGAAGGCAGGCAGGCAGGCAGGCAGGCAGGCAGGCAGGCGAGGCACAGACACAGATGCAGTGCCTTAAGGACAGAGACGGGGTGCCTCAGCCCTCTGGGCACGTGCTCACAAAACTCCACAGCCTAGAGGGAACATTGGTGGTGGGCCCCCTGAGAAAAACATGGGCCCCCTGAGCAAAAAGTTGGTAGCTACGGGCCTGGTCAGGCACCTTTAAGACCAACAAAGTTTAATTCTGGGTATAAGCTTTTATGTGCATGCAAAATGCATGCACGTGAAAGCCTATACCCAGAATTAAATTTCATTGCTGATAAAGGTGCCACTGGATTCAAACTCCATGATTTATTTTCCTTAGGCATTTGTTCTTTTTCTGCTATAAAGTGCATGTGAATGTGAACAAGATTCAAAAAAGGTAAGTTTTGTTTTTCAGTTACAGTGTACTGACTCAAAGAGGGTTTATTGCATGTGATTCCACACTTTCCTGACTCTGCAACTTTATTTATTTGATTTATACTCCGCCCTCCCCACGGAAACAGGCTCAGGGCAGCTCACAAAGGATAAACATAAGAACAATTATGGCATAAACAAAACCATCTAAAGACAATCCAAAACATAAAGTGCGAGCTGGTTGTAAACTGATACATTGCGGGTGGCGGCAGCAGTTATGATAATATGGCCCCTGGCCTACTTGGTTCATCAGTTCTTGATCTTTATTGTACATATATATGCGGCTGGCACAGGCTGTAATGGTGGGGCTGGGCACAGGGCTCCGTCTTTCTTTAGTGATGATGCTGGTGGTGGTGATGGTGGTGGCTATGCTAACCAGACAACAACATAACTTTGCTACGCTAACCAGACAGCAACAACCTGTTAAAGATCCGTATAGGGTTGACAACACCCTAGTGGGGGGTGGGAAGTCTTGCCCCTCTAAGAGGAAAGTATCCAATATGTAACCCTGTTCTCCTCCAACAGTCATAGAAGGCTGGATCACACTCCAAGGGAATTTTCCTGGAAGCGAGTTTATTATCATTAATAACACTGCATGTTATTCTTCATGATGATCTCTCTCCTTATATATAATTGTGTTTTGGTCATGGACTCTCCAGAACATTCCACACGCTCCCAAATCAATTGGCTCCCTGATCTGTCACTCAGAGGGTGTCCCTAGCCACTGGCTGCATTGCCTGAGTCCTGCCCAGCCACCACTCAAGAGTACTTGCATGCCATTGGCCAGGTGCTGGGTTCATTCCTCTTCCCTGCCCACTCCTTCAGCCACTGTGCCCTGTCAGAATTTCTGGCAAATGGCTTTCTCTCTTGATGAAGACACTTGCCTCCTGTGTGGGACTAATTTTTCCCTCAGTAGCTGTTGGTAGGTGTGGGCTCCGAGCGATTTTACAGTTACTCAATTTTGACAATTGGACTAACAATATTCTTGGGGGAATAGGGGAGACAACACATACAATTATTAGACACACACTGTAGCCACTTGGGAGGATTCGTCTGCAGGCTGATTCAGGGATGTTCTGACGGCATATTCTTCTGTCGGCTGGCTGATGACGTCAGGACTCACGATGTTGTATTGTCACACTGCCACCACCTGGCCAATTTGCTCCACTGCAGGGAATGCCAACACAGATTTTCCACCTTTTGATCTCACAACGCAGCAGCCGTCTTCCCACAGCAGCTAACACCTCCCTGAAGGGGTTGGTGTGCCCACCCCTAGTGGATGGTCCCCAATTTATCTACTTGCCGAAGCTTTCAAATCGCTGGGTGGATGACGAGCTAGGGACAAGGCTTGGCCGCTCACACCAGCGCGGGGCTAGAACTGACAAAGCTTGGCAGTTCAGATGTTATAGTTATGCAGGGGCTTTTACCCACTGCACCACCACTCCCCTTTTTTAGTGTCTGTGTGCTCCATAACTATGTAAATAGTTAAATAAATTATTTTATTTGGGGTAATAATCTGTGTTGTGCTCTGACCACATAGTCTCCCCCTCCTCTGCACAATACCAAAAAGCCCAGGGAAGCAAGGGAAGGCCAGACCCTTTGGTTGCCAACTTTCCAGGGATCCCCCAAAGATTGGGGACTCCATCTCCAAATAGGGAGATTCAGCCACAGGGGTCTCACTGTCCCTCTAAAAAGGCAGTGACAATTCAGTGAGTGGTGGCAGTGAATTTAAGGAGTGAGATACGCCTATGGGATGAGGGTGGGAGGTGAACAGCTCAGTTGTAAACTGGAGCCCGTTTCACCACAGTAGGCAACCAAGCTTGGTTCAGATAAAGGAAGGAAACCCTTCACAGGCCTTTATGAGGAACTCATTAGGGCCAGTCCTGACTAGGGTTGCCAGCTCCAGGTAGGGAGATTCCTGGATATTTTCTGGTAGAGTCTATGGAAGCCAGGGTTTGGGGCGGGGAGAGGCCTCAGCTGAACAGAGTGCCATAAAGCCCACATCCAAAGCAGTTATTTTCTTGGGGGGGGGATCTGTTGTCTGGCGTTCAGTTGTGATACCTGGTGATCTTCAGGTTTCACCTGGAGGATGCCTACCTTAGGCATCACAGTCAGTGCTTCAGAGCAGGGTCTGCTAGATCCAGGTTCTTGCTGTAGAAGTTGAGTGGGTGATTTTAGATTAGTCACAGACTTTCAGCCTAAGCTACCTCACAGGGTTGTTGTGCAAGTCAAAAGGGGAGAAGAGAATGATGTTAGCTGCTTTGGTGCCCATTGCAGAGAAAGACTCCTTTTCCTCCTGGGAAACCATTGTTGCCAATCTCCAGGTGAGGGCTGGAGATCACTCAGAATTACAACTGCTCTCCAGATGGCAGAGATCAGTTCCCCTGGAGAACATGGTGGACTCTGTGTCCTTATAACCTGCTGAGATGCCCCCCCATGACAGCCAGTGTGACATGGAAGTCAGGGTTTCAGAGCACTGTAGAGGCTGCAGGTGTGGGAGGGAGATGGAAAGCTGAAGAGTGAAGGGGGAATAAAGGTAGATTGATGCTCAGCTAGGAAGGAGATAGGGTTGCCAACTCCAGGTGGGAAATTCCTGGAGATTTGAGGGATGGAACCTGGAGAGGGAGGGGTGTGAGGAGGGGTGGGACCTCAGACAGGTACAATGTCATAGACTCCACCCTGCAAACCAGCCATTTCCTCCTGGGTAACAATTGTTGCCAATGTCTAGGTGAGGGCTGGAGATTACTCAAAATTACAACTGCTCTTCAGGTAGCAGAGATCAGTTTCTCTGAAGAAAATGGTGGATTCTGTGTCATTATTTGCTGCTGAGGTCGCCACAGCAAATTGAAGCTGAGTGCCCAGGGCCAGGGCACTCTCCCAGAGCCTCTTTCTAGAGCTCGTTGTATTTATTTCCACAATGGGCCTTATTCCTAGTTATTAATAATAACCACAAGCAGGCATGTCAAATTTTAACCAAAGTAAGGGAAAAGTCCCTCTTTTCTGGGTTTTGGTATGGACCAATGTGGCTACCCACTTTTTGTCTGCTTTTTCATTTCCCCACAATAAAGAAAAAATGTTTTTGAGTAGCATAGAAGAGGGATTCAGCAGTGGCAATGGCCATGCGTTGGGGCCTGAGCTCCATAGCCATCCTTGATGCTAACAAGACAAGATCCATTTGTGCAGCAAAATAAATTCCTGGCCCTTGATCAGTGTCTGTGAATGCCAAAACTTGCCTTTGCTGACTTAAATGACTGGTTTTAAAATATTCTGTTTATTTGTACATTTTGAAGGTGATATGTCAGCCAGGAAGTGACCGTTCATCTCTCCTGGACTTCACCACTCGGACAAGAAGTACTGGATTGCAGAGAGCAATGCTCCCTCTAAGCTGTGGAGTCTTGTGAGCAAAAATTCTGCTTGGTGAACTACTGGCATTAAAGTTGTGGGTGAGCAATCTGGCTACTGCATAAATTAGTTTGCTCTGGAGCCATCCTTCCTAAGCTAAGACAAAAATGTGTGCGCCAGAGGCTAAAAAACTGGGAGCTAGCTCACATTAATTCGGTTTAGAAGGAACACTGGTAGTGACCTTGATATCAGGAGGTATTAGAAAGCATCCAGTAGAAAGTGGGAAATTTCTTCACAGGATACATTTTCCTGGCATGCTGCTTAAATGTCTAATTACAGTTTTGTCTGCCTGCATCCTTTGACATTTAAGCAGTATAAACTATGTTTTTATCCCAAAGTTTTTTAAAAAAGCAAATTGCGGAGTCTACAAAGGACATCGCAAATATCCAAGATCTTTGACGCATCTGGATCTCCCAGTGCTTCAGTGGCAGGCTTGGGGGGAGGGTTGCTTCCTGACAAGAAATTAGGAAATGAATGTTAACAGATACAAACCCCAATGTGCTCCAGGGGCTAATCCACAAACCAGTGAAATCATAGGTTTCTGTATCTCTGCCGAGCCCTTTCTTCCCTGGAAGTTCAAGGCAAGCTCAAGATTTGCAGATCAGCGTGTGATTTCCACCCCGTCCTGGGAGGCTTCAGCTCTTCCAAAGAGAGGTCTAAACCTTCATTCTCACCCTAAGTGTTTATTGAAAACTAACAAGGATGTGAAGCTGTAACAGGATTAATCAGTCCCTGGGTGCCATTTACAGGAAAGCCATTACGGATTCTTTGCCTTTGCAAAACAGGCTGCCCTGGCACCCAATCTGTAGTTGTGGATCTCAGAGACACCATGAGTAGCTCCGGGAAAGAAAACAGAGATTAACACCTCTGGGGATCCCCAGGGACTCTGAAAGGAGGCACTTCCTCGACAAGGAAAAAGGGGGCTTAGCTTGAGATTTCCTGGGGCAATTGTTCTGTTTCTCGCACTTGCTGGGATCTCTTCCTTTGACTGAGAAGATTTGGTGGCTGTTTTTTTTAAGATGTTCATATGCATTTAAGGAAAGCCTTATGAAAGAACCTCCTGAATCTGAATTAAATAATCTTTTGCTGGATCTGCTAAAATACAAAAACCAGGTCTTTGATGAGGAGTCAGGCACTGTGGAGTAGAACAAAACCCAGAGTTAAATAGTTAAAATGTTAAAATGTTAAAATGAGCTTTTGGGTTTTTTTGAAACTAATATTATGATAGCATGGCATTTCTTCAGTCACCTTGGAAAAGGGTTTGCAAATCGATCAATCAGCAAATCGATCAATCGATCAATTTAATATGTATACTTCCGTTCTTCCCTTGAAAGATATTTGCAGCAATGTTCCCTCTAAGCTGAGTTAGTGTGAGCTAGCTCACAGTTTTTTAGCCTCCAGCTCACACATTTTTGTCTTGGTCCAGGAAGGATGGCTCCAGAGCAAACTAATTTATTCAGTAGCCAAATCGCTCACTCACAAGTTTAATGCCAGTAGCTTACGAAGTAGAATTTTTGCTCACAGGACCCCACAGCTTAGAGGGAGCATTGATTTGCAGTGCAAAAGATTGTGGGGTGGGATTCAAAATGATATTGGAGAAGGTGTGGTCAGGGGAGATGGCTGTCAATCTGTTGGCTTCCAACTCTAGAAGGGGAGATTCCAGAATCAAGGTTTCCTGCAAATCACTCCTCCCTGCACCTGGGTTTTGGCCACTGTGTGACACAGAGTGTTGGACTGGAAGGGCCACTGGCCTGATCCAACGTGGTTTCTCTTCTGTTCTTATGAATTCATTCCCCAATGCCAGGAGGGCTGCCACTGGGTGTGCAGAAAAATGTCCTGCCCCTTGAACAGAGGATTAATGTGTAGAAACAGGGAGGGGAAGCTTTTCACAGCATCAAGGTACATAACATCCCATGGGGCCTTTAAAAAAAAAAGACAGGGCAATTTCTTCCATCCAGGCCAGGTGGGGCATCCCTAGATGCAAGATATGCGTGGCTGCTGTGCTCTGATGGGGAAAGCATCCTGCCCTCGTTCAGAGCATTGTCTTCTCCTGTGTGTAGCCTTGGCATTTGGAGAAGAGATTATCCTCCGCTCAGAACCTCCTGCTCGCCCTGAAATATGGTGGCATTTGACTGCCTGGATAGGGTGGGTTGGATCCAGATCGTTTTTTTTCACTCAGTCTCTCCTAATTCCCCTCCTCACTAGAGTCCTTCTCCAACATGGCTTTCATCTCCAGCATAGTCTTTTTGATGGTTAAAGGGGACCCCCCTCCTCCCATTTTCATTGAAGTAAAAACTTTGGCCCTTTGGCTCTCTGTAGTAATCTGCATCTTTGCTGTATCATAAGACCCTGAGGTTTAAGCCTACCTGAGTCTTATTATTGTTAGTATTATTACTTATTAATTTTTACAATCAAGTTGCAGCTATCTTACAGTGGCCAGAGGTGTTCAGAGGTGGTTTTCCATTGCCTGCCTCTACATAGCAGCCCTGCGGTTCCTCGGTGTTCTCCCATCCAAGCACTGGCCAGGGCTGACCCCATTTAGCTTCTGAGATCTGACAAGACTGGGCTAGTGTAGGTTATTCAGGTCAGAGCATCAATCAATTCCAAAAGAGGAGGAGGAGGAGGAGATTGGATTTATACCCCACCCTTCACTACCCACAGAAGTCTCAGAGCGGCTTACAGACTCCTTTCCCTTCCCCTCCCCACAACAGGCAGACACCCTGTGAGGTAGGTGGGGCTGAGAGAGCTCTCTCGAGAACTTCCCTTGAGAGAACAGCTCTGTGAGAACAGTGACTGACCCAAGGTCACTCCAGCAGCTGCATGTGGAAGAGTGGGGAATCAATCCTGGTTCTCCCAGATTAGAGTCCACTGCTCCTAACCACTACACCAAACCGGCTCTCATCCAGAATCCATTGACTGAGCCAGTCATTCTCTCCTCATTTTAATACGCCTCAACCTCTTTTTATAGATCAAGATGGGCAGCCATTGTCAGTCTGTCTGTAGCAGCGGAAAAGAGCAAGAGTCCAGGAGCACCTGAAAGACTCACAAAATTGGTGGCCAGGGAGGAGCTTTCGTGAGTCATGCATGTGAGTCAGTAATTAGAAGGAAGTGACTCATGAAAGCTCCTCCCCTTCCACAAATTTTGGTAGTCTTTAAGGGCTCCTGGACTCTCTCTTGCTTTCCCCCTCTTTCTATAGTTTTACAATGGGCAGCCATGGGCTTTGTGGGGGGGGGCATTTAAAAAAATGGGGGAGGGACCCAAAAACTTGGGCAGGGAGGAACTTGGCTGAGGTCCAGAAAGACAAGCAGGCAAGGAGACTAACACTGATTAAGGAGGGAGCAGCCAGCCAGCAAGGCCTGGACTGGTAGTAAATTCAGTAATGCTTCACTTTTCCTTTCCTTTTCCTGTAAAGGAGGCGAGCAGCAAGAAGTGGCGCTTGGTGGGGGCACCGGCCCCTTCGCCCTGATGGACCAGCCGCCTCTGCTTGATTTACAAACAAAGAAACAGAATAATCTGTCATGCTGTACAAATCACACTAGAGGCTACTGTCTTCTTATAGAGTTCTACTTACGACCAAGATTGATACGCATAACAAACAGTTTTGCCACCGTGCATAAGTGACAACTGCAACTGACTCCTAGCTACTTGGAACACGCTGGTAGACTTTGTGTCATTTTGAATCTTGCCAGAGCTGGGCTGAGCCCTGTCACTAAAGAAGAGCAGCCTGATGAAGCCCTAAGAAACGGCAAAGCAGCCTAGGTGGGCCGTCCCTGCTCCTTTGGTTCGCACTACAGCTGGTCTTCTTGAGCTCCTGCCGTCTGCTGCGTGCTTTCTTTTGGAAACTCTTCTCTGCACCATGAGCTGGCGACCACATCAATCTGAAGAGAGACTTGTACTTTCAAGAAGTATTAGGTCACTATTCAGCTGGTGCAGATGTCATTGATGCAGGGTGGCAAAACTAATTTTTAAGTGTATTAATTTTAGTTGTAAGTAGAACTGTATAAAAGGGCTGAGATGGCTCAAGCAGTTAAGACGCTGAGCTGCAGACCAGAAGGTTGGTAGTTCAACAGTTTGAGACCCGAGTGCTGCATGACGGAGTGAGCTCCCCTCTCTGGTCCCAGCTCCTGCCAACCTAGTAGTTTGAAAGCAAGAAATTGCAGGTCGATAAATAGGTACCACTTTGGTGGGAAGGAGACAGCATTCTGTGCAAGGTGGGGAACCGACGGCCCTCATGAACCCGGGAGCGCCACCAGCTCCGAGGGAATGAGTCCCTCGAGACCTGAAGCACCAGGATTTCTTTCTCTGGCGCAAACCGGGTGAAAAGCGCGCAGAGCACAGCGCCCTCCCCCCACGCACCAATGCTCCCTCTAAGCTGTGGAGTCTTGTGAGCAAAAATTCTACTTTGTGAGCCACTGGCATTAAAGTTGTGAGCCAGGGATTTGACTCCTGCATAAATCAGTTTGCTCTGGAATCATCCTTCCGGAGCCAAGACAAAAATCTGTGAACTGGAGGCTGAAAAAGCTTGAGCTAGCTCACACTAACTCAGCTTAGAGAGAACACTGCCTGGGACTAGGGCTGTCTGGTCATTCCTGCAGCGCTTGCTCCAGAGAAGTGCCCGGCGGTCCTCGGAGGGGCGAGGAAAGAGTCGCGGCAGAGGAGCGCGGCTGCCTTCGAAGCGGCAACCGCAGGCCCCCTCCCAATCCCCGCCGCCCCCAAAGCCCGAACTGATCCCCCCCCCCCCGCTCCCCAGCACCGCGTCTCTGGGCCTCTCCCTTCCAGGGTCTTTGGTCGCGGAGCCCAGGGGCACGGAGGCAGCCCCGCGGCCGTCATTCCGGGAGAGAGACACCCCCTCCCCGCCTCTCCCAGGCGGGCTCTCTCACGCTGGAGGCGGCTGCCCCCGCCCCAAACCGCCCCCGCGAGGAGGGAAAGGGGCTGGCCCTCGAGGTAGCCGGTCGTCTCCAGCCGGCAAGAGTCCTGTTGCGCCCGGCAAAGGACCCCGCGCCCGGGAGCCGGAGCCCGGCTGAGCGCCCTTCCTCGCATGCCCGGGGTCTCTCCGGCCAGTCGGCCGAGCGTGGGCGCAGGGACAGCTCTGTTATGCCCCACGGGCGGGCCTCTGAGGAGCCACGAGAGGCTTCCTTGCTTGGGCTGAAGCAAGCCCCCAAACCCGCCAGGCCTCCGCTGTCGATCTCAGAGTGGAGTTTTATCCAAGGTACGAGCTTTCGTGTGCACGCACACTTTTCCGGATATTTGAAACAGTGCAAGCACACGAAAGCTCAGACCTTGAATAAACCTTTGTTGGCCTTAAAGGTGCCCCACTGGACTCTGAATTTGTTCGGCTGCTTCAGATCAACACGGCTGACCACCTGGATCTGTCTAAGAATGGACCGGGATCGGGCCCAGAACCTGTGTCCCACGTGTCCCATCTGTGTCCCAGCTTCGCCCGATCCCCCCCGCGTCTACTCTGTCCTCCAAAAACAGGATTGAGTAGAGGCGGGGGAAACCGGGAGAAGCTGCGGGGCAAAATGCGGCCGCGGAGCAGCTTGTGTGAAACTGACACGGACGATCGGGGCAAAGAAAAGAGCGAGCGCGGAGCAGCAGCTTGTGGGAAATCGCAGAGACGTCAGGATTCTACCCGGAGTTTATTCGCTGGACTTTCCTTACTTTCTGTCCTGTTCTCCTCCTAAAGATCTGCGGGCCACCTACACGGTCGGAGCCTCCCTCCGTCTGTTCTCAGAACAACCCTGCGTGGCAGGGTAGATTAGGCTGGGAAGGGAGAGGGAGCGGCCCAGACAGTCAACGTCGCGGCCAGCCGGGGTCTCACTCCCTGGCCCCAGGTCAGCCCCGCGACCCCCAGGCCCACACTCGATCCATGGCCCGTGCTTTGTCTTCTCTGCCTCCCCCCCCCCCCGGCTGAAACCAGGCGTGCTCGACCTTGTCCGCCCCGGGGCACGATCCAGCCCCAGGCGAGCATTTCCTGCCCCAGGCAAGCGGAACCCAGCGGGGAAGTTGTCAGCGCAGGCCGCGGAAAAAGAGCGGGACAAATAAAACCCGGAAGCTCTTCGGGGGGCCTGTTGATAGTAAACGGGAGGATCCGCGGAAGCCCATCCAGACGTGCCGAGGGAGATGCGTGTCTGGACCTACCAGAGGTTCTTTTATTATTATTTTGAAAATCCGAGTTCTCCCGGCTGCGTCTGGCTGAGCCCTCGAGGCTCCCTTTCCCAGAAACTGACGGCTCTTGAAAGCGTGGCTCCTTGAACTCAGGGGAGCTTACATCCGAGTAAACATGCTGGGATGGGCTCTGCAGCCTCTTAGCCCTGCGGGCACCCAAAGGCCCGGTCTCCGGCGCGCGGCCTCTGCCCCTTCGGGTGGGGGTGGGCGGGGGAGGGGAGTGCCTTTCTATCTCGCTGCCTCCCCCCCCCCCGCTTGCGGCGCCCGCGCTGCCTTCGCGCCTGGGGCGCCCCGGGGCGGTTGAGCGGAGAAGGCCCTGCCAGGAATCCTTCGGCGGGTTGGCCTTGAACGTTTCTTGCCGGCCTGGCTGGGTGACTTTCCACATTGTTTGTCTTAGTTACGCAACGTTGCAGGTCACGGCGTGGCTGCCGGCCTCCCTCCCTCCCTCCCTCCCTCCCTCCCTGCCGGGGAAACCGGCCCCCCTCCCTCTCCTGGGACCTCCGCCCCGAACAGCCCAGGACGGAGTCTCGGCCCCCAAACAGCGCTTGGACCGGGTCAGACCCTTCAAAGGCCCCCTTGCTCCGCCGCACGTCTTTGTTCCCGACGGTTAGAGGCTCCCGGGAGCCCGCACAGAAGGATGGCCGTTTCAGCTTATCACCCGCATTTGGGAGAGCGAGGTAGATTGCCGCTGCACCTGGAAGTTCCGCTAGGTCGCAGCGGCTAACGGCCGTTGATACCAGGACACGGGAAAAGAGGTCTCCTGGGATCGTCGGGGAGGTTGGAAGGGGGGGATCTAGTCGCTCTCCCTCCCTCCCAGGCCTCGACTTTTAGCCAGGCAAAGGGCTTGCACGTGGATCGGCGCGGAGGACCCACCCCTCCGGTCCTGGCGCGCGCCCCGGAGGCGAGCTCGCCTTCCTCTCCGGTCGACCCCACAGTGGGCACGGTCTGACCTCAGCCGAGCAGCCGTCGAGGCCCGCGGCTGTGCCGCCCCCGCCCCCCTCCAAGGCCTATTCTGTGCCCGGCTGCGGGTCCCGCGGGGGTCTTCTCGGGCGGCTGGCCGCGTCTCTCCCGGGCTTGGCTTTCCCGTGGTGGGCGAGGAAACGCGCTTCGCCCAGCAGGACCCCGCCTGTCCAGTGGCTGAAGGAGAGAGGGTGGCCGGGAGGAGAGCGGCCTCTGGAGACCTGCGGTCCCCCTCCCCGCCTCCAAACACCCTCCAGCCAGGATGGGCTTCCGCTTGGGAGCCGGGGGGGGGCGGCCACGGGGGATTCCGGAGCAGTGAGCTGGGGGGAGGGTTTGGGGAGGACCGGGGTGGGGAGAATCCCAGTGTGAATCCGCACCAGAGGCCGGCGCGCAGCGGCAGGGGGTGCCCGGGAGCGCCGCGTTGGGGCTGCTTCGCTTCGTCGAACGGCCGGCCTGGGACTGGGCGACTGGAGGGCAGCGAGGCGGCCGGCGGCTCCGGCGCTCCGGGGGCCCCACGTCACTGCGCCACTCTGCTGCCTCCTCCCTCCCCCCTCCCCCCTCCCCCCCCATCTCCTGCGCTGCCTTTCCCTTCGCCGCCGGGAGACTCTTCCCTGGCAAACCCGCCCGGGCGGCGGCAGCGGCAGCGGCAGCGGCAGCAAAAGCCTGGAGGGAACAACAAGCCCCGCGCCGGGCGAGCCCCCCCCCCGCTCCCCCCGCCCCAGTCCCACGCATCAGAAGGCGGGAGGGAGGGAGGGAGGGAGGGGAGGAGGGAGGGCGGCAGGCAGAGGAGGGAGGGCTGCTGGGGGGGAGCTCTCTCTCTCCTCTCCTCTCCTCTCCTCTCCTCTCCTCTCCTTCCTCCCCCCCTTCTCCTTTTTTTTGGGTCGCTCTCTCTCCCTCTGCCGTCGCTCGTTGTGGCTGTTAAATTTTAAACTGCCCTGCGCTCGGCTTCCAGTATGCTGGGAGTCGTGAAAATGGAAGGACACGAGCACGCGGAGTGGACCAACTACTATGGCGAGCCGGAGGTAAATGGCTGCGGCCGGGCGGGCGGGCGGGGTTGTGGGTGTGCTGGCGGGCTGTTTGTGTGCGCGGCTCCCCCACCCAGTCCCCAAAGCCGCCTCCTTCTGCTAAAAAACAGGGCTCCTCTCTCTCGCTCCCCCGCGCTCCCTCTTTTTATACCGCGCGGTGTTAGCCTTGAGATAATATTAACTTTGTGATCAAATATTGACTTGCGAAGCCTCCAAATCCTTTCGCCATGCCCAGCCGCGCTATCCTAACAAAGTTGTGTTTGGCAGAGAGAGGTTGGGGGTGGGGGTGGGAGAGAGGAAGGGCGTTGGGGGGTTATAAGAAGCCGGCGGACGAGGGGAGACTTTGCGCGCTGGCACCCCAAAGGCTGAGAGTGGGGGGGGGAGCGAATCCCCACCCGCAACGAGATTTCTTTACTGACGAGGAGTCCGCTAGGGCGCTTCCTCCGGCTCCAGAGGCGGGTGCCCCAGAAAACAGAGAGTGGCCTTTAGAATTCGGATTAGCACCCCCCCCCCCCGGTTTCACACGCACACCTTTCCCCTGAATTCAAAGCGCCTCTCGGGCTGGGTCCTCAGCTGCAGCCCGCGGGGGGGGGTATCCTTGGTAGTTGTGACCCGATTTCCCTCCGGCGATTTTCAACCCATTTTGGGGCACATCAGCCCCAACGGATCTCCTCTGCTTTTGATTCCATCTCGGGCCGGGCTGTTGGACCCGGGAACCGACCGGGATCTTTCGCGCACCTGTTGGGGGCTGAAGTGTCCGGTGGAACGGGGGGGGGGAGGGCGCGGCGACCACCAAGGACCTGAGTCTGAGAGTTCCCTTTGCGGGGAAGGTGAATTCTCTACAATGGAAGCGCCCCACGCCACGATGCCAGGCGATGCCGCAGCCCTTTCTCGCTGGACCGGTTTGTGGCCGTCGATTTGGTTCCTTGTCGAGGCTGCGGGCGGACCGGCAGTCTTCCTCGGGAAGGAGCTCCGAGGGGAGTCGCTTGCCGGTGGGCGGGGGGGGGGGAGCGGCTCTGGGAGGGAGTTTCCGCGGTGGGAATCGGTCTGCGCTTGGGGCGCCCGTGCAAGGATCGGGACCCGCAGCCAGCTAGTACGGGAGAGGTCTCAGGTTCCCCTCCGGATCCTCCTCACCCTCCAAACTCTCAACGTTTTACTTGGGGGGAAAGTCCCGTTTAAACGGACGCGACTTCCTTCCAGGTACGTTTTAAGATGGGGGGCGGGGGGTCGATGGCGGGGCTTCCGTGTTTGTTTGGGAGGCAGGGGGCCCTTCACTCCTCCCTTTCCTGGCGTTTAGAACCCTGGTCTGAGAACCCCGGAGCTTCCCTCCGAACCGCGGGCACGATCCACTGGCTGCTAAGTGCTTTGAATCGTCCCGTGATCCTAAGAGGTCACTTTCTCTAGTCAATCGCCCTTATTTCCGAGCAATTTCCCCCAGAACGGCGGCCCTGATCCGCGGCTTAGCTCTTCCGCAGACACCGCAAGGCCTAAATTCTGGCGTGACCCGCGCCGACCCGTCAGGGATCCCCGGGGTCTTAAGCGGGACCGACACCCCCCTGCCTCCCCGGCAGTGCCCGGCGCCCGCGGTTGGGGAGGGGCGGCGCGGCGGGCACGGCGGGCCCCCACTAACCGGCAGCCTCCTTCCTCTTGTCGCCTCTGCAGGGCTACTCGTCCATGAACGCGGCGAGCCTGGGGATGAACAGCTACATGGGCATGGCGGGCATGGGCCCGGCGGGCAACATGGCCACGGTGGCGAGCGGCGGCTCGATGGGCATGAGCTACGCGGCGGCGGCCGGCCCGGCGGGCATGAGCCTCTCCCCCGGCGCGGGGGCCATGGCCGGCATGGCGGCCCACCTCAGCCCGAGCCTGAGCCCTCTGGGCGGGCAGGCGGGCGCCATGGGGGGCGCGCTGGGCGCCTACTCGGCGCTGAGCCCCGTCGGGGGCGGCGGGGGCGGGGGCGCCTACGGGCAGGCGGCCGGGCTGGGCCGCGCTCGGGACGCCAAGAGCTACCGGCGGAGCTACACGCACGCCAAGCCGCCCTACTCGTACATCTCGCTCATCACCATGGCCATCCAGCAGTCGCCCAACAAGATGCTCACCCTGAGCGAGATCTACCAGTGGATCATGGACCTCTTCCCCTTCTACCGGCAGAACCAGCAGCGCTGGCAGAACTCCATCCGCCACTCGCTCTCCTTCAACGACTGCTTCCTCAAGGTGCCGCGCTCGCCCGACAAGCCCGGCAAGGGCTCCTTCTGGACGCTCCACCCGGACTCCGGCAACATGTTCGAGAACGGCTGCTACCTCCGCCGCCAGAAGCGCTTCAAGTGCGACAAGCCGCCGGGCCCCAAGCAGCCGCCGCCGCAGCAGCAGGCGCAGCAGCAGGCGCAGCAGCAGGCGCGGGGCACCTCGCCCGCCTCGGCGGGCACCCAGCCGGGCCACAGCAAGAAGGCGCCCGCGCAGCCCCCGCCGCAGCCCCCCGAGCGCGACCTGCCCGGCTCCGAGTCGCCCCACGCCGGCGCCTCCCCTGCCAGGAGCACAAGCGCGCCCTGGCCGACCTGAAGGGCCACCCGGAACCCGCCCCCTCGCCGGCCCAGCCGCAGCCGCAGCACCTCCTGGCGCCGCACCTCGCCCACGCCGGACTGGCCCACGAGGCCCACCTCAAGGCCGAGCACGAGCACCACTACGCCTTCAACCACCCCTTCTCCATCACCAACCTGATGTCCTCCCCCGAGCAGCAGCCGCCGCCGCCGCCGCCGCACCACCCCCACGCCCACCCGCACCACCCGCACCACCCCCACGCCCACCCGCACCCCCACCCGCCCCACCCCCACCCCAAAATGGACCTCAAGGCCTACGAGCAGGTGATGCACTACGCCGGCGGCGGCTACGGCTCCCCGGTGCCCGGCAGCCTGGCCATGGGCTCGGTCACGAACAAAAGCGCCCTCGAGGCCGGAGGAGACCCCGCCTATTACCAAGGGGTCTACTCGCGCCCCATCATGAACTCCTCTTAGGGCGCCCGGGGCCAAGGGGAAAGCGGAACCGAGGCCCGGCAGAAGGCAAGCCCCGGAGAGAGACCCCGGCCACCGGGACCACCTTCAGCCTGCCGCCCTCAGCCCCTGCGCCCCCCCCCCCGATCCAAAGCCCGACGGACCAAGAGAATCCGGCAGAACAGGCGACAGCGCTGAGTGGACTCCCTCCCCCTGGACGGTTCTACAGCCTGGTTTTTAAAGTAATAGCCACATTTTGGGGGGTGGGGGGATAATAGACTTACTACGGGAAGCCCCCAAACCCAGCGAGTGACTGCCGGGTCTCTAACCAGGGTGCTGCTCCTCGGAAGAGAGGAGAGGTCTCTCTCGTATTGGGCATCCTATGAGCGTGGCTCGCTTGCTTCTGCCTCTTCCTCGCCACCGGAAAGAAAGAAAGAAAGAAAGAAAGAAAGAAAGAAAGAAAGAAAGAAAGAAAGAAAGAAAGAAAGAAAGAAAGAAAGAAAGAAAGAAAGAAAGAAAGAAAGAAAGAAAGAAAGAACTGGGGAGCCCCGGACTCCCGCCTCCAGGGACTTCTGCTCGCCCCCTTAGGTTATTTTTCAGACACCGATTTAATTTTATTTCCTCTGGAGGCGTTTTTTAAAGGCCATTCCTTGTACGTTTTTTCGCTCTGTTTGTTTGTTTCTGGGAGTTTTAAATATATCTATTTGGGTGTGTGTGAAAGAGACCCAACTATAAGTGTGTGTGAACCGGTGTGAACGTTTCAAAAGGAAGATCAAAAGACTCGTAGCGTTGTGAATACAAAAACGAAAAGGAAAAAAGAAGGGGGGGGGGAGAGAAGGACTTTATGACCCAGGAAGGTTTCATGTTACCGGGACAGTCAACCATTCGGACTGCATTAATTTATCGTTTCTGTACGCTTTATTTATGGCTTTTAAACGTGTAATCTGGTAACGACCAGCCAAATCCACACAAACCTATATTAAAATACTATTGGAGATTTCTCCCTCATCCCCTTTAATTTTTTTTTTTAATCCTAACTTTCCTCCCCCTGGTGAAAATATGTCACGCAAGTGGACTTGACTTGCAAAAAGGTGGTGTCCTTTCCAAACATTCCTTCCTCACCGACGTGTTTACTGTCCTTAAGATTGGGTATTTTACCGCATATCTGCTGGGCATGCGGGGGGACCTAGGCCGAGGCGACGCAGCTTGAATGCATGCAAAAGTCCCAGTTCCAAGCCCAGGTCCCGATTCTCTGGGCGTTTACTCTGAAGCAAATCCTGGGCAGCTGTGCTCGGAAATTCATTCTCTGGAGTTCAATAGGACTCCTTAAGGCCCAGGCGTATGCTAGTTATTGCGAAGAAAGTGCAGGACGGTTTACTCCCAAGTAGACGTCGTCATTTACGCGCGTTCCTTCGACGGGCAGCCCCGTCGCTTGCCGTATTTCAGAGTAAAAGGCAGCCAGGCTTCAGGCAAGTCGACCCTTTCTCGGGAGTAAATTCCCCCTGCTTGGGTGCAGCGGGCAGCCTGCGCTCGGAAGCCGTCTTCGGGCGCGGTCCTGCTTTTCCGTGGGCACCTTGGCAGGCGGAGTGGCGTTCGGGGAACTAAGCCTGGGCTGGTGCGGGCGAGGTCACGGTTTGTTCTTTGCTTTCCATAGATGGTTTTTGCGCGGCTACTGAAGGGGCGCTTCGGAGCAGGATCCGACGGAAGGGAAGCCTTGGAATCCCACCCATTTCCGAGGAGCTCATCCGGACGCCAGAAGCGCCGGGCGGGATCCCTTCTCCTGCTCTTCCGCCGGCAGGGCAGGCAGTCCCTTCCCGAGGAACTCAGCGGCAACATTCTGCCAGGTCGCGGTCCGCCTGCTGCGGGTGGGGCTGAAAGAGCGTCACTCAAACCAGCCACTGAATTCGCAGCAGCGGCCGAGGGTTCTTGTGGTTTTGTAGAGCTGGGTCGGGCACGACTCCTCGCGAAATCTGCTCCCCTCTCCCAAGGCGGCTGGCTGGCGCGGGGAGACTTCCCGGGAGAATCGGGTCCCGTCTCGCTACAGAGCTGGGAACGCTTCCGAGAGCCGCCAAAGCGGAATACCCGATTCTGAAGTCCTTTCGCACCCAGATATCTGTGCAGGGAGTCGGAAAATTACCCCCCTCCCCAAGACACACGCGCGCCCACGCTTGTGTCTGAACAGCTTCTTTTTCCTTGCCTGTTGGATGCGAATCCTATAACTGCGGACAGTTTTGGTTTGGGTGGGACTCCGGGTGGAGCGCCAAAATCGCAACCGGGGCCGGGAGGCTGGGGAATGCGGGGCCGGAGGCTTGGGTGGGCACCTTCGGGCACCCACGTCCTCTTCTTACCCCACAGCGGTGTTCCTGCGCTGTTTCGAATCCACTGCTGCCCCTCACCGCTGAGGACCCAGAGGAGTCGACGAGGGGGCTGTGATCCGGCGGAGGGACCTCCTTCGGGCACCAAGCCGGGGCGGGGAGCGCGCAGAGAGGCGCTTAGAAGGCGGGCTTGGGCTGGCAGAGGGCAGGGTGGGCTGCGGACGCGGGAAAGACGGCGTCGTGCCCGGGCCCAAGCGCAGGAATCCAGAGCTGGCGTCGCAGTGATCCGAGGCCGCGATCCTCCGCACAGGGAGCGGGAGGCCGCTCCGTTGGAGAACCCGGAGGAGGGGGACTGTGCCCGGGATGAGGTCGAGCGGCGGGAATCCGCCGGAAGGGCTGCAGGATGCCTGGCATGCTTACGCAAAGGTAAGTCTCAGGGTCAGCGGAGCCGACGCTTTGGAAGGCTGATCTCCGCTTCACTGAAGCATGCGGGCTCCCCCGCCCCGGGACGGAGACCGCGTCGGCTGGGCTCTGCATTGCGCCCGGCTCGCTTTGCGTCTTCTTCTTGGTTTGTTCCTCAGGTTAGACCAGGCTTCTGGGCATTCTCTGGCCCCACGACCCCGTCCCCCACCCCAGCAGAACCCCACGGCCCATTGACTGCCCAGGGGGAGGGTCAGCTCCCCCGCCGGGAAGTGCAGCTTCCAGCAGAGGGGAAATTATGCTGGACCGGAGTGAGGCCTCAAAACCCCGGGCGGCGACTTCAGCTGCCCCGGACGGACTGACAGCCCTGGGGGGGGGAGGCGGGGTCCTCCGGAAGGGGGCTCCAGAGAGAGAGAAGGACTGGGCGGGATCTTGCCCGGGTGTGTGTGTGTGGGTGTTGCGCTTCTTCTCTCGCAGCAGGTCCGAGACCGCGGCCCCTATAGAACCGCCGTCCACCTGGGGCGGAAGAACCCCCGCCCCCGAAAGGAGCGAACCCGATTTCCCCGGGAGCCACCCCCCGGAAGGGCCGCGCAGTCTGGATTCATCGGCGCAAAGGGCGCAGACTCCCCGCGGGTGGCCCTGGGGCGTTGCCCCGCCTCCGAGGGTCCCAAGCACTTCAGGCCCCATCCTGACGAGACGGTGACCTCGCGGGCGGGGGCCGGGCGGGGGAGGGGAGACGCCAGGATTTTTGAGGCGCAGCTGGCCGCCTCTCGGGCCTGCTCCCAGGCGCTCCGCGGGGCAAACAAAAAGGGGGGGTCCCTTTGCTCACACGACCCCTCCTATTTCCTGAAAGGCTGGTTCACACGTGTCTGGTCAACCTGCAGGGACTTGCACGTACAAAAGAGCACCTTCCTGTCTCGAGTCTCTTCTCACACGCTCAAGGGCCGGGCATCAAGGGAGAGGAGGACGAGGGGAGCTGCACGCGCGTGTGAACCGCGGCCACCGCCTCCTCTGGCTGGACGTCACACGTCCTTTCGGATCTTTAAAGCAGTCTTTATACAAATCATATAATCTTAAAGTACACAGCGCTACTCTTCGCCGCATTTTACTCTCGTGTAGCCAGATCCTATGCATAATGCATCAGGCCTGGTTCACACGTGAAGGCGAATGAGTTGACTGAACCTTAAGGTGGGAGGTGACCATCTATTTCAGGTCGCAGGATTCCAGCTTTGGACGTTCCTTGGCATTAAAGGCCGGCCGGCCAGCCTCTCTGAAGACAGCAGCCCAGAGCAACCGGCAGGAAAGATCGACGCCCTCCCCCTTTGCTTGCGAGGCTGGCTTTTTAGTTGCAGGGAGGCGCTTCAACACGGCGTCTGTGTGTGTGTGTGTGTGGGGGGGAGATTCCAAAACGTGACCCCTCCAACCCGCTCTCTAAAACGGCGACGTCCGGCTCGCTCGCCCACCTCCAGCGACTCGACAGGCCGCAAACCGATCCTGGGCGCGGCTGCGCAAAAGTCATTCCCGCTGGGACTTGCAAGGCGTGGTGGTTTTAAGTGGACCCAAATCAAGGGACGTTCGTGGTGCAGTCCCGGGAGCACTTTCTGGGGAGTAAGGCCCATCCCACGATCTTGAGTGGTAGTTTCCGGGCAGCACCGGGCAGTATGATGCTGTCGCGCGCGGGCTTCCCGACGGTGGGCTGGCTGGAGGTAGCTAGTTGGCCAACGGAAGGCGGGACGAGGTGGACCAGAGTCGTAGCCAGTTTGGGGGGCTTTTTAGCTTGGGGGGCCTTTTAAAAAGTCAGGGGACCGGGCCCCCGCCTGCTACCCCACTCCCCCCCCAGCATTTAAAGGGTCCCTTTAAATGCTTTGAGGGAGAAGCCAGGAGGGCCACACGCGCCTGCGCTCCAGGCCATGGAGCGCAGGCGCGCATGGCCTCCCCTGGCTACTCTCCCAAAAGTCAGGGGCTTTGGGAAGAAGTCAGGGGGCGGCCCCGGGAGGCCGCACTGTAGGTGGACCTTGCCGGGTCTTATCCAGGCGGCTCTTTCCTGCGACTCTGAGCAGACCTGCTTAGGGTCGATCTGTCATGTACCTTCGCTTCGCCCAGTTTCTGCCACCACCTTCCCTCGCCGAAGACTGACGTTGGGCGGTTCAGTGCATTTCAATCGAAGGGTTTTTTTTTGTTTTGCTTTTAAAAAACCTTTCCGGTTCTGGGTAGGAATTTCATATATCTCACCGCCGCCAAAATGGGCCTCCTCCTCCCTTCCTCAGAGGCGGGATCTAAAACCTCAGCAGCTTATTGTCCGGCCTTAGGACTGTTCACACACGCACGTGTAGACTGTACAGCCTGCCCCCGAACGTGTGATCGGCTCTGTCGCTAAGGCGGGATTTCTGGCCAGCTGGTCTCCCTGACCTTTCCATAGCCTTCCAGGGTCTGCGCACGCACCTGTGAACTAGTATGCAGCCGAATACCCTCCTGGCAGTTTCCTCTGTGCATAACTGCTACACCGGGGCTACTACCCATCGGTTGTTTCTTGACAGTTGCCGATTGCAGGGGACTTTCACGGGACCTCCACTTAACGAACCTGCCTCTTCCCTTCACGGGCCTCAGTGGTTTGATACCCCTCCCACGTGCCTGGCTGCAGCCTGGAGCTAGACGTTTGCTTCCTCCAGTAAACACGCTGAAAAGTGCCGGCTTTTGCGGAGGAGGAGCTGGAATTTGGTCGCATTCGGGTCCACAGACACCAGCCGGCCCTGGCCGGGGATCTTCGGCTCGGCTGGGTGAATTGTGGGAGGAAAAGACGTAAAGTAAAGCCATGGGGTGGGGTGGGGGGCGTGGCTGTCGTCCTTGTAAAGTGACAGCCCGGCCGCGATCCACATCGTTCCGATTAGTGGACTCCTCGAGAGGAACCGGGTGTTGACAACGCCTGAGCCGCCTGCCGGGTGCCAAAGACAGCCCGACACGTGCGGAGGAATCGGGGCAGTGAGGAGCTTCGGAGTGTGTGAACCCTGGTGGACCCCCCCCAACCGACTGCAGCGCCACCCCTTTTCTTAGGGCCGCCCCGCATCTCCCCGCAGGCCTGAGCTGGCCTAGGGGGGGGGGATGTGGACCCTCGGGGGGGGATTTATTTCTCGGCTTCCTGTAACGCGTGGCGAGTCCCCTCCCCCTCTCTTTCTTCTCCCGAACTCCAGGCTAGGCAGGGAAAGGTCGAGAACCAGCCGGAGGGTTGAGAGGAAGGCCCCCCCCCCGCCATGGTTCCCGGCCGGCGAATCACACGAACCGGAACACGTGGGCTCATTCGCCGAAGGCCCTTGCGTCCTCCGGGCGCCGGCCTCAGCCTGAAGACGTCCCGGTCAGCGCTAACATCAGCCGCATGTCAGATGCGCCTTGTTCAACCTGCCAATAATTATGTCGGAACAGGGGCCAGATACCTGCAGCAGCCCGGTGGGTTTATTCCACCACCCCGGTAAGGTTAACCCCTCGCCTGGAAACCAGACCGTCCCCTTCTTCCTCTGTTGCTGCCCCGAAGACTTGGTGTGTTTATTTATTTATTAAAACTTTTATATCCCCGCCGGTCCTCGTGGTTCATTATTTACAATAATAAAGGCAGAGTTCAGACTGGCAGTTTGGCCCGAGAGAGGCACGTTTCAGAAACGTTTCACAAACGGATTAAGGGGCCGGTTCACACAGGCACATCTGTCAGGTTCCCCAGCCCTACTAAATCGGCTTGTAACGCTTCCCTGAGTTTAAAAAATACCAGGTGAAAGTGGTAGCAAACCCTGGAGAGCCCCTTCATTCCAGTTCATCCTGCTTTCCAGAAGTGTGAACACAAACAAGCTGATCCAGTAGGGATGCTCTTATGCGCATGAGTGCATAAGAGCATATCGTCAGATTACATTATAAAAAGCCGCTTACAGCCACGCCTCCACCAGGGGCGGGCCAACAGTGCAAACGCTCCCTTGCCCTTCCTCCTCCTCCTCCTCCTCCTCCTCCTCCTCCTCGGTATGCTCCGGCATCAGTCAGTGCAGTGTGACCGGAAAACCCTGAACAAACCTGTTCCGGATCTTTTTGCCAGGACTCCCTCAAGCTTCGAACTGCCAGTCGGACCTCAGCCAAAATGCTCCTCGAAAAGAGCCAAGAGTCCTGGAGCACCTGAAAGACCCACAGCACTTGTGGCAGGGTAACCACGGAAGCTCCTCCCTGGCCACCAATCTTGTTAGTCTTTCAGGTGCTCCGGGACTCTCGGCTCTTTTCTGCTGCTGATGGGCTGCTCTTGATCTGCCTCCATGGAAGGCGCCGCATTTAGCCGCACAGGATGGAAACCCAGCAAGCTCGTGCTGTAAGGACCGAGGGGCTCCCGGTCTAGCTAGTATCTGAGGAAGTGAGCCGCGACTCACAGAAACTCCTCCCCTGCCACAAATTTCGTTAAAGGTGCCCCTGGTCTCTGGCTCTTTTCTACCGCTGCAGGCAGACTAACACGGTCGCCCGTCTTACTAAAATCATAAAACAAATGACGATGGTGGTGGCAGCGGCGGTGGCTGTGATGATGATGATAGTCATCATCATCTTCATCATCATCGTCATCGTCATCATCTCGACTCTACTCAGTTAAGGCAACAGGCCGTGTCATCCCCCCCCAAGCCTTTACAGACGGACGTTCACAAGTAAGGAAACAAATGTGAGCGTCTTGTATTTCTGTCTTTCAAATCCCACAAAGGCCAGAGTAAAGCCGACACCCCTTATCGCCGGGTGCTGGTGGTGGTGGAGGGGAGACCTCTGTTCCCTACCCCCGCTCGCGGCCCGGCCTCTGCCCGGCCAGGACACACACGTTGTGAAGCCGAGCGGGAAATGGGCGCGCATTAGCACATAAAAGGCCCCGGCGGCGCCGGAGAATGGAGGCCCCGGCGGGGGGCGGCGGGCGGGCGGACGTGGGGCGGGCGGGGGGGGTAGGGAACAGAGGTCCTCCCTCCCTCCCTGTTAACCTGGCCCGCCGGCCGGCCGGCCCCCTCGCGCCTTGCCTCAGCCCAGTGTGGCCCTCCCGGGTGGTTGGGACCCCTCCTTCGCCGCCCGCACCCCCCCCAGCGGACCCCGAGCAGAAAAGGAAGCGCCGGGCCGGGCCGGTGGCCGAGAGCGAGCGAGCGAGCGAGAGCGCGATGGCACCGGGCTGCCGGGCCTGGACTGCGGGGTCCGCCGCGGCTCCCTCCCTCCGCCTTCCCTGCGTCGGGTCTCCTCCTCCACTCCTGAAGCTGGGGGGGGGGCCTCGGTGGAGCGGGTTTTTGTTTTTTTGCCCCCCCTCCCCTCTCCTCCCCTTTACCCGCTGGTGGTTTAAGTCGCGGTAATCTGTGAATAAACAAAATCAGTAAACAAACAACAATAATAATTTTATTTTTTAAAAAAACCCTCCTCGTAACTCCAAATTCCAGGAGGGCAAACTTTACGCAGCACGTCAGACTTCGGTAAATTTACACAGATACGAGGGCCTCTGCGCCCTGCCTCTGGGTGTGCGTGCGTGTGTGCGTGTGTTTTGCCTCCGGTCCTTTAGCGCCATTGTGCTTAACTGAATTTTATAACGCTGATCGATATCTTGGTAAAATATTCATTTTTAAACTAGCGGGCAGCGAAATCTTTGCTTTGTGCTAAAGTCAACAGTGGCGCCCATAAAGGCGGCGATGGCGCTCCGGCGGAGTCGCAGTCGGCGGGCGTCGGGCCGGGCATCACCTCCACCAGCTGCGGCTCCCGGTCACCAGGTAGGGGGGCGGTGGCGCGGGGGGGGAGCGTGGGGGGAGGGCAGGGGGAACTGCCGGCCGGAGCCCTCCCTCCCTGCCTGCCTGCCTGCCTCGCCGCGGCTTCCCGTTCAGAATCGGGCCCGGGGAAACAAGGCCGCCGCCCCCCCGCCCCCCCGCCCCCCGCTGGTGGATTCCGCTCTCTTGGGCGCGTTGCTGGGGCGGCCAGACCCGGGCCGGGCAGTCGGGATCTCAGTGCTCGCCCCCCCCCCCCCGGTACTGGGCTGCCCCAGTGCGCCGAGCCGGGAAAGAAGCTCTTCCGCCGTCGACTTTCGCGGAGTCTCCTCCTCTGTCAGTTGCTGGCTTGGAGGGAGCGGGAGGGAGAGACAGCTAGCCTCCGCCCGGGTAGATTCACTCCGGATTCACTCTAAGCCGTGGGGTCCCGTGGGCGAGAGTTCCACTTCGTGCGCCACTGGCCTTAAAACGGTGAGCGGGCGATCTGGCCACGGCAGAAATCAGCTCGCGTGGAGCCCTCCTTCCTGAGCTAAGGCAAAAATGTGTGAGCCGGGGCTACAAAAGCTGTGAGCTAGCTCACCCTAACTCAGCTTAGAGGGAACACTGCGGAGCATCTGCCAGCCCAGAAGCCGCGGACCTTTGCCCCGAAGCCCAGGCCGCCAGCAGTCGGTGTCCTTTGCCGAGGCTGCTTCGGCGGCTGCTCGCCAAACTGGTTGGCTTCCCCTGCGGCTGGAGGACAGGCGCTGCCGCTGCCCTCTTGCTTGTGGAAACGAATGCCAAATTACCCTGCCAACCCCCCTCCTCCAAGCCTCCCTGTCCTCCCCCTCGCCCCCCAAATACCTCGAAGGGCTGAAAAGCCTCCGGGAACGGGTTTTGCTTGAAAAAGAAGGGGGAGGGGAAGCTTGCTTTAACGAAAACTGAAAAGGCCGCTTCACCTGACAGTTGGGAGTAGTAGTGGTGGTGGTGGTGGTGATTGATGATGATGATGATGATAATTTAGCTCAAGGGTTTGGGTACAAACTATGGGACCTTCTCCTGCGCTAGAAGCTCCTGCCCGCTCCCCATTCATTCCAGTGGAGCTGTGGAGCTTGGTCAAGAAACGACTCTTCAGCAGGGAGATGGGAGCCCAGGCCAGCGCACTTCCAGCCTGGGCACAGCGCTCGGAGCATAGTTGGTTCCGAAGGGCCTGTTCTACCGTTAGCAGCACATAGGAGGATTGATAGCACAGTTTTCCGCGCAGGAAGTTCTTTGCAATGCTGTCCCTTCCTCTGTCCGTCCATCCATCCAATCCACCGTCACTGCGATAATGTATGTTGGAAGCGCTCTATGCAGGGAAAAAGTTCTGTAAGGGCAAGATCCAGCCAAAGTGAAGCACGTTCCTGTCTCGCAGTCAGTGGGACCTAAAGGCACTTTGGCGGGGCAGCTCTCCTAGAAGGAGTAAGGGCCGCAATAATGCTGTTAACTTTTTTCCTCCAGTCTTTGTCTCTGTGTGATAGACGATGGTGCACATCTTACAGATATGACCACTGAGGCTGAGGCCTAATGATCCCCCCCCATTTACAGGCTCAGCTAAGACTGGGATGAAATAAAAGGAAAACAATCTCTCCATTTTAAAAGTACTAAGCAGTAGCTGGCGATTTTTATTTATTTATTTATTTCAAACCCACAACTTCTTTGCAAGAGAGGAAAAACAGGGCAGAGGGGCGAGGAGGATAGCAGGCTACCCGCATTCTTTTTCGGTGGAACCCAGTCTCTATTACTCGAGTGTCTATTTGACTTCATGCCCCGCCGATTTTAACTTGCACGGAGATTTCCCCCGCCCCTGCTCGATTAATCAAAAGAGAATGAGACGTTCCTCTCCGGGCCGGCGGAGACCGGGAGGGGGCCGGGGGGGGAGGCAGCGGATTCGGGGTCAGGGTTAGGGTTGGCGGGCCCGCGTGGAGAGGGGCGGCCGGAGCCTCTGGTCCCCCCCCCCCGGAGCGCGGCGGCAGTGCGGGGCTATGCGTGGTGCGCGGGGGGGGGATAAGCCCCCCCCCGCTCCCCCCCTCCGTCTCCCTGACGTGACAGCTGATATTTCCCGAACAAGATGGGATCGCGGCGGGACACCGAGAGAGGCTAATGGTTTTTCAATAATTAATACGCCCCTCGCCCGCTGGTAATGCGGCCTCGCGGAGTTGTCAATTACTTGTCATTAAACGAGGCCTTCGGGGGAGGCTGCCGAGGGGGAGCCGGGCGGGCGGGGCGACGGAGGGCCCGGGGGAGCCGCGAAGGGGGGCCGGCGGGAGTCAGTCTCCCCTCCCCCCTCCGGGAAGGCGGCGCTTCGGAAGAGATTTTGTCCGCCAAAGGGGCCTTTGGGTGCTTCGGACGGCCCTTCCGCTCAGGCCACGCAGTGGGTCGTCCAGGCAGGCCCCAAGCGCCAGCGGGCACCACTCCTGCCGCCCACCTGTGCGCCTCCGCCTCGACGCAGAGAAAGGCGGCGGCAGCGGCGGCGGCAGCGGCGGCAGCAGCAGGGGTCCCCCCTCAGCCCCCCGCCGCCGCAGCTCCACACCACGGAAAGCTTCGCCCCTCTCCTTGCGCCCTGCTGGGCTCCCCGGAAAGGCAGGGGGACAGGGCCGAAGGAGTTCTGCGAAAACCAGCCGACCATCTGGCCGCAGAACTCGTGCGAGGCGCGTCCGCCGGCCCTGAGGGACTTGTCCGCACTGCCGGGGCTCAGGGAAGGGGGACGGAACTCCTCTGAGCTTGCGCAGAGGGATCCCCCCACACCACTGAGCGAGTCCGCCCGTCCCCACGATCCCGCGGAGTCTTGTCTCCCCTTCCCTGGAGAAGGCGAACGCTGGGATGGAACCGAACCTCTCCCTCTTAGGTGTACTAGCGAAGGGACCGCTAAGGCAACACCGACTTGGATAGAAGAACACAGCTCAGGTCCAGTGGCCCCTCTGAGGCCAGCAACGTTGAATCCTGGGCATCAGCTGTCGGGCCCACCCACACCTCTGAGGCCAGCAACGCTCCCACTTCTTCAGATATTCACGTCGACATTCCTGTTAACTGTTATCACCGCAGGCTCAACGTGCGGCCCTTTTTAGCAAGCCGTAAGGCAAAGGACCAGGTCGCCATGCCCCAAGGGTTGTGCAGACTGTTTATTGGGTGCTGTGAGCCGCCCCGAGCCCTGTGGCGCAGGGGACGAGAGGGACCGATGTCTAAAATTAAAAACACCCCCCCCCTATCCAGGGGCTTTTCCAACCGCGCTGAAGCCATGCCACCCCCTCAACTCCGTACCCTTCTGAGAGGAACTTAATGCTCCCTCTGAGCTGTGGAGTCTTGTGAGCAAATATTCTACTTTGTAAGTTACTGTCATGAAAGTTGTGAGCGAGCGATCTGGCTGCTGCATAAATTAGTCTACGCTGGAGCCATCCTTCCTGGGCGAAGACAAAAAAGTCTGAGCTGGAGGCTAAAAAGCTGTGAGCTAGCTCACACTAAACTCAGCTTGGAGAGAACACTGCTTGGGAGCTTTTGCTGACCTGCGAATCAAAGTTCGGGGACTGGTCCGTTTGGGAGCCGGGAGAGAGAGCCCCGGCGGCCCCAGAGCCCAACCCCCTTCCTCCCCGGAAGGTCTCTCCCCCCCCCCCCGGCGCTTCTCCGGCCGGCCCCGGGGCCCTCGGGTGCGCGCGGGAGGGCAGAGAGCAGAGGTCTCAGGCCCGCGGTGGCCCCGGAGCATTCCTCGGCGGCCGGGAGGAGGCGGCGGCGGCGGCGGCTGGGGGGAGATATCGATCGGGAGGAAAGAATGCCCGCCCCCCCCCGCGCCGCCCAGCTCCCCAGCAACGCGGCCCTGCATTCCACAGGGGGCCGCTGAGCTGCAACGAAGTCCCGGCGGCGCGGCTCGACCAAGGCCAGAAGGCGCGATCGGGCTGGAGCCCGGCTTGGCGCAGGATTGGCCCCGATCCCTCCCGGCCTCTCCGCTCCTGGGGCGGCACTCTTGCTGCCCTGGGAAGCACCCCACGCACCCCAATGCTCCCTCTAAGCCGTGGAGTCTTGTGAGCAAAAATCCTACTGGCATTAAAGTTGAGAGCGAGCGATTTGGACACTGCATAAATTGGTTTGCTCTGGAGCCCTCCTTCCCGAGCTCAGACAAAAATGTGTGAGCCGGAGGCTATAAAATGGTGAGCCAGCTCACACGAACTCAGCTGCTTAGAGGGAGCTCTGGCACCGCGGCCGCCCGGGCCCTGGGGCGACCGCAGGCGAGGTCAGGTTCTGGTTGCGCGTCCCCAGTCTGCCTCCCCCCAACCCCCTTGCCTGCGGCGAGCTCCCTTTGGCCCTCCGTGAGCGCCTGGGCAGGGTCGCGCTTTAGGTCGCGCTTCGCCGCGTTGCCAGCTGGCCTGGAGAAAAACGCCCTGGCCTTTTAAACAGAGGCTGAATGGGCTGCTCTTTACCAGGCGATGTTATTGAGTCCCAGGACGGGGAGAGTTTCGGCCGGTGATTCCACACCCAGGAAGCCTCTGTTCAGAGGACGGGGCCAGCTGGCGACTCCTGATGTCCCGCTTGGTGGCCTCCTTAAGTGGCCGAACCCGCGAAGGCGCAGGATTGCAGCGCAGCGATCCGCAGTTGTGCTCGGAGGTGAACTGAAACCGGCAGGTTGACGAGGACGGCTTGATAGGACTGGACTTACTTCCTAGTAAATAGGTGTAAGATTATAGCTTTAAAGCACCATCTTTACTTAAGAAGCCCCACTGAATTCAGTGCACGTTTACTTGGAAGTAACTCCCAGTAAACGTCTGATGCCACCGGGCCTCACTGCTGGACCTCCTGATGGCCCCGGGTATTTTTGGCCGTCTCTAGTTCCAGCTCCTGCCAACCTAGCAGTTCGAAAGCAAGAAATTGCAAGTAGATAAATAGGTACCACTTCGGTGGGAAGGTAACAGCGTTCCGTGTGCCTTGGTGTTTAGTCATGCCGGCCACATGACCACGGAAACGTCTTCGGACAGCGCTGGCTCTTCGGCTTTGAAACGGAGATGAGCACCGCAACCCTAGAGTCGGATTCGACTGGCTTTCGAGCAAGGGAACCTTTACCTTTACTATGACACAGAGTGTTGGACTGGGTGGGCCACTGGCCTGATCCAACACGGGCTTCTCTTCTGTTCTTATGTCGCGAAGCTTTGTAGGATAGCGGTGAAATAAGTTGCACTGGAACGTGCTGATGGGGGGGGAATCTGACTTAGGGGGTGAACTAAGTCTCGGGAGTGTCAGGAGGCGCGGCAGCCCTCGCCTCTAGCAAGGAACTGGACCCCAGGGACATCGACTGAATAGTCCAGAAAGAAAGAAAAAGAAAAAGAAAAAGAAAAAGAAAAAGAAAAAGAAAAAGAAAAAGAAAAAGAAAAAGAAAGAGAGAGAGAGAGAGAGAGAGAGAGAGAGAGAGAGAGAGAGAGAGAGAGAGAGAAAGAAAGAAAGAAAGAAAGAAAGAAAGAAAGAAAGAAAGAAAGAAAGAAAGAAAGAAAGAAAGAAAGAAAGACAGACCGACCTTGGATAAAATTGCCACAAAAGCAACTCTCTGCAAAGTAAAGGCCTGGGGAGGGAAAAAAAGGAGGGTCCTCCCCCCCCAACGGCTCCTAAACCAGCGACTGCGAACGCCTTCCTGGTCCGCACGGCCCCGCCGCCGGCTCCCCTTTTCTGTCGGCCATTCACAGCTGCAATAGAAGGGCAGAAATCATCTAATTGTCTTCGGCTGTTTTCTCTCTTTGCCTTTCTCTCCTTCCCTCCCATCCCCCCCTCAAGACGCCCCTTTCTCCGCCGTGTGAGTCCCCTAATGACATGCACCGAGGGGGCTGAAAGACAGGCAGACATCAAAGCACAAAGAAAATGACATTTCCCGCACTTTGATAAGAAAGTCACACTCCGACAGGGCTCGCCGGCAGACTCGCCCGCCGCCCCGCGCCTCCGCGGCGGCGGCGGCGGCGGAGGGGGGGGCGGCGTGGAGATCCGCAGAGCTGCAAAATGCCCGGTTCGGAGACAGGGTCCCCCCCCCCGAAGGCTGCAGAAACGGGGGCCGGGGGGGGTCGAACGACAACCCCAAATCCAAGTCTTGGGGGATAAGGGAACTGGCGCGGCGGGAGGGGGGCGGCGAGGGGGAGGACACACGCTTGGGACCGCGAGGGGTCTAATTATTGTGAGGGGGAACAAGGCGAAGGAACACCCAAGTCGAACTGAGCCGGTCTCCTGGGAGACTGATGGAGACCTATTTTACAAGCTGTAATTCCGCTTTAGACGAGTGGAAGCTAAAATCAATTCACACCCTCTCCTTTCTTCCCAGAAATATTCCTAATCCTGCCGCTCAAGCAGGGGACTCGCCCCCACCCGCCCCGGTATTAATCTCGCAACTTCGTGGAACCAAGTAGGATAAGGGGGGGGGAGACTCCCGCTGCCGTTTTCGCCTCCCCAGCAACGCCTCGCCTCCCGATCCGTAGATGTGGCACAGGCCGAAGGGGCGCTGGATTGATTTATGGTCCGCCGATCATTTATTTCTTTGACGGATCATTGGGCAATTTCGTGAAGAACAAAGCAAAGCAAAACAAAACATCCCCCCCCCCACATACACGTTAAAAAAAGCAACAAAACAAAACCCAGCCCGCCCCAATCGCTTAGCTGCTCATCCCGGGACTTTGCCATATCCTGAGGGAATTCTCCACTCCAAAGAAATGGTTTGCATTTTTCTAATTTGGAAACCAGACGAAAACAAAGCAAAAGAATCCCGAGCAGTTTGGGCAGTTGAAACCTCGCCCGAGCCCACGGGAAGCTAGCCGTGCCTCTCCAGCCTTTGCACGCTTACTCGGAAGTAAAGCGCGTTGGATTCTAATCCTGGTTTGCACTGGCAAGAAAGTTCCATCGAACGCGCCCGACTTACCAGCAAACTTTTAAGGATCGGGTGATGCGCTGCCCAAATTCTGTAAACAACGTTTTACCAATTCCCCAGCAATACGCAGTTCGATCGGTTAAATCCATTTATTTGGGAATTTGAAAAAAAATAACATTTAAATGCTTCAAAACTTTCTTTAGGTCGACTGTCTCCAACGTTTCAGTTTCTAGCAGCAGGGGAAATCTCGGTTATACGTTTGCGCCCCTTTCCTTGTTTACTTTATTATGATCAAAGATCGCAAGAAATAATTATATATGCAAACATGTGGTTGGACGAACGCGTTAAACAAATACGTGCCGTCCTCGCCCTCATTTCCGCGGCTCCTCGTGTGAACCGGGAAAACTGGATCAAGGGCTCTTTATTGGGGCGGGGGGGGTTGCGCGCTCCCTACTCGGGTGGCGGCTTTAAGCTGGGGGAGCCTCCCGCTCATTCCGGCCGCGGCGGGCTGATCTTGGTTTTTTATTCTTGCTTTCCCAAATCGTTGCTCGTTTAGGATTCGGGTGAAGCAAACTGCAGAAATTGCCCCGCCAGAGGAGCCTTTTGTTTTTATAGAACGACAGGCAAAAAAGAAGCAGCCAACGATGCAAGAAAGGGAACATTCCTTAGACAATAATAGGCACTTGAGGAGCACGGGAGACAAGAATATTTTTATATTCTAATCCCGATAAAAGGAAAGGCTTCTGAACCCCACTCCCGGCGAGTTTGGCATCCGCTTCAACCGGGAATGGTTCTCATCCAACCCGCGGAGATCCCCGCTTGTGGAAGGCAACGCCGCAAGCCTGGGGGTCGGGGTCGGGGGGCTCTCCTTCTATCGGGGGCTCGTTTTGTAAACTTCTTCTTTTGTTAAAAAAAGCCTCGGTCCCGGGGAGAGTCTCTCCCTGGCACCGTTTGGCTTCTTGCCCGTCTCTGTTCGCTAGCTTTCCCCCAGCCAGACCGATCCCGCCCTTGCGCCTCTACCCGCGGCGGCCCCGTCTGCCGCTCTCGGCCGTGTTTTCTCGGCAGCAGGGCGGCGAACAGGCTCTGCTGGCGGCCCCGCATCCGGCCGCCGCGCAGAGGAGGCAGGGCCCCGCGGCCGGTGGGAGAGCGAATGAGCGAGCGAGCGGGTGGCCACCCGGCGACGTGCGCGCCGAGGGCGAGGGGGCTGCGGTCCGCTTTCCCCCGGCTCTCCAAAGCTCTGCCTCGAAATACACGCGCAGGCACGTTTACTCGGATGTAAGACCCACGAGTTTATTCGGGCTTGGTGAAGAATGTTGAGGATCGCATCAGCAATCCTATTTGAGCCTCAGTTATCGGCTCTGCGGTCCGGATTGCCGCCACCGCCCCAAGCAGCACCCGTCGGAATTCGGGTATTTTCTGCGCGATCCCAAGCAAAGCTCCCTCCAAGCTGCGGAGTCTTGTGAGCAACCATTCTCCTTTGTGAGCTGCGGGCATTAAAGTGGTGGGCGAGCAGTTTGGCCACTGCAGAGTTTGCTCTGGAGCCCTCCTGCCTGAGCGAAGGCGAAAATGTGTGAGCCGGAGGCGACAAAACCTGTGGGCCAGCTCGCACCAACTCAGCTTAGAGGGAGCACTGAGATTCCCAAACACATTCAGCGGGCAGAACAACAGTCTTGCGCGTCACCGCCTTCCCAGCTGTGGAAGAACTGAGACCAACCGATCTGTCCGTCCGTCTCTTTCGCGTCATGCCGGGGCCGTGATCTCCCTGGGAAGAACTCCCCGTCTCAGCAGTCCTTACTTCCTTCCGAGTCAGATCTCGGGAAAGGGAGGCTGTGTGTGGGTGTGGGTGTGTGGGGGGTGTTCGGGAAACTCCAGACCTCTCCTTTCCCGCCAGAACTCGGGATGCCGACGGTGGGCTGGGTGGAAGGAAAGGCAGCCGCCGGCCGGAGAGGCCCGGGCCCATGAAGCTGCGCGGATCCTGCCCGACCGCTTTACTCCCCCGGGAACGGGCACAGAGCCGCGCAGCCTCGAAAGGGCGTAACTGGAGCAGGATCCTGTCTTATTGATCTTGCTTTCATTTGACTGTTGCTTTCAGCGGGCCGAGGGCTTGGCGAATAGTTCCTCCCTGGCCTCCAGGAAAACGCACCGACGCTTTCCAGGCCCTTTCACGTGTGCGAGCGCGTCCTCGACTGCTTGGGGGCTGCGCGGCATTCCGACGGTTCCTTTCAGGCGCCCCACCCCCTAAGAAAGAAAGAAAGAAAGAAAGAAAGAAAGAAAGAAAGAAAGAAAGAAAGAAAGAAAGAAAGAAAGAAAGAAAGAAAGAAAGAAAGAAAGAAAGAAAGAAAGAAAGAAAGAAAGATGCGCCTACGGCAAAGCGCTCCTCAATCACGGATCCCTAGCGGTGTTCTAAGCGCTGATCTCCCACACCGTTTACTCGGTGGTAGCCCGATCGAAAGTCAACGGGGTGGCTGAGGGTTTCCGTGGCCAGCCCCCCCCCCCCCCACGCCAAATCAAAGCGGAGGGCCCCGTGAGCGCAGTTTCTTTTCAGGAGTTCCAGCAACCGGTTAAAACTGCAGCCCTGGTTTGGGGGGCGGGCGGGGGGGGGAGGCTCTGGCGCGTGGAGGAGGGCAGTTGTTTTTTTTTTTAAAGGAGATTTAGGGGAGTTCAGCTGGGCTGTTTTAAGGGCCGTTTTCACCCCAGGCGTAGAATTCCTGCAGTCTGTGGCTGCAGCCGCACACCCTAAATAAGCCACTTTCGGTGCACTTTCCAACGGCTGGCAAAATCCGGTTGGAAAGTGCATTGAAAGGGGATTGAAAGTGGATTATCTGGCGTGTTGTGTGGCCGCAGCCTCGCTCTCCAAGGTCTGCAGGCCAATTCGGCGTGTGTGAGCGTGTAGGAAGGTTGCCAGGCGGCTGGGTTTCTTCCTCTTGCCGCGACCGGCCCTCCTTCGGCGGCCTCAGAGGTTTAGTGGGGGGAGAAGCATTTCCTGGTGTTACTGAAGGGCGGTGGGAAGCCGAACTTTCGGCAGCTGCTGAAGACACAGGGAAGCGGCCAGCATCAAATGGGGAGCGGCCTGCTGGGCTTTCGAAACGGGCCTGCATCCCTCGCTTCTGCTCTTGGGGCCGCGTAAAGACGTCTCCAGCAAAGGGCTCGCGCCCCCTCCCCTCAGGACAAGCCCGCCCCCACCAATGCTCCCACGAAGCTGCGGAGTCTTGTGAGCAAAAATTCTGCTTTGTGAGCTCCTGGCATTAAAGCTGTGAGCCAGCGATTTGGTTGCTGCATACATTCGTTTGCTCCTGAGCAAAGACAAAAACGTGTGAGCTGGAGACTAAAATAACTGTGAGCGAGCTCACAGTAACTCATCTTAGAGGGAACACAGCCCCCCCCTTTGCTGACGTGTGGCGGGAGCTGTTGTGAGACCCCAAAGAACCGCTGCAAGGCAGCTGCGGCAACCAGGGAGGGGCCCCAGTGAAAGTGGGGGGGGAGGCCTCATCTCGAACAGCTGACAGCAGGAACGCCGGAGCTGCGGAAGTACCGATTGGGTCGCGGGGTTCCCGAACCGCGGCCTCGGGCTCTGAGGCTCTTGAGGAGCAGGGGAGGCTGCCTCAGCCCAGGGGTCCTTCCAGCCCAAGGTCTTCTAAGCCGCCGCTTCGAGGGGGTCTTTCCTTGGGACTTGGGACCCTCGTTACTGGGCCGGCCCCTCTCTCTTTTAGAAAGAAAGGGGGCTCGGGAGGCCGGGCGGGGCGCCCCCCCCTTCCTGTGCTTTTAAATCCTTTCCCGTCTTCGAAGGTTTCTTTGACATGGCCCCGGGACCGAGTTTGCCCACGCGTGAATCCGGAATAACACCCCCCCCCCCCCGAAGGAGAGTTTGGTTTCTACTTGGCCGCGAACGTCCGTTCTCATGGCCGAAATGACTTCCCTCCTTCTGAGTAGGCCGCAGGGCGTGACCTTTGCCAGCCCGCTGGCGTGAAGGTCTCCTCGGACGTAGGGCTTACAAGATTCAGACCGGTTCCAAGGCCTTGGGGCCTTGAAGGGCCTGCAGACGGGAGAGGATTTGGTAACAGGGCGAGTAACGCGCCGCGGGGCCGGAGGGGCCGGGGAGGGAGTCCGCGTCCTGGGGGGGGGGGCCGGGCCGGGCCGGAGCGGCAGGAAAGAGCCAGAGTCCCGGAGCGCCGCCCCCGCTGGGCTCCCGCTCTCCCCCCCTCTCTGCGCTCCGGCACGAAAGCGCCTCTCCCGCCGCAAAACTGGCTGCTCTCCCGGGGGCTCTCCCGGATCCCTGCGCGGCCTCTGCGATCGGGCGCCCCGCTGGCTTTCCCTCCCCGGCGGCATCCACGGCCACCTGCCGCCGCCACTAAGCCCCGGATCCCTTCTCGGCCTTATCTCGGCGGACATCAAGCCCCTGGAGGCGTTTATCTCCGGCGCCTTTAACCGGCCCTTATCAGCCGGCGGGCTCACTTAGGGCGCTCCGCTCTGTCGCCGGAGACGCCGCTCCATCGATTGGCCTGAGCAGCCGCCCGAGCGCTCCCGCCCCCCGCCCCCCCGCTCAGCAAACAGCGCCCCCCGCCGCCCCGCCGCCTGCAAGCCACGCCACGCCTCGCCTCGCCTCCGCTCGCAGGGCCCCGCCTCCCCGACGGCTCCTCCCACCCAGGCCCGGCAGCAGGAGGGGGGCCGGGGCGGACCTTCTGCCTGGCCGAGAGAGAGAGAGAGAGGTGAAGGTGGGCCTCCTGCTTCTTCCAGGCCGCGGGTTTGGGGAGAGAACTTTGGCGCCCAGATGTTTATTTTAGTTTTGGAGCCTGGTGAGCAAAGTTCAGGGGCAGCCAACCTCCGAGTCCCCCAGGGCCAGGAGCCGCGCTCCCTCTAAGCTGGATCGGCGTGAGCTCGCCCAGAGCTTTTTAGCCCCCCGCTCACTCATTTGTGCCTGGGCTCAAGAAGGAGGGGCTCCCGAGCAAACTAATTTATGCGGCAGCCAGATGGCTCGCTCACCACTTTGATGCCGGTCGCTCACCAAGTAGAATTGTTGCTCACCAGAGTCCACGGCTTAGAGGGAGCATCGGCCAGGCGGCCACGTCAGGGGAAGGCCTCGGCCTCCGTGCCCCGTTGCTGGCCGTCCAGAGGGACTGGGTGCCCACTGCGCCTGGCAGCGGAGGAGGCTGGAGCCTGGAGGAGATGGACCCTCCCTGGTCTGGTCCAGCAGGGCTCCCTGCGCCCGCGGCCCCGGTTCCCGCACGCCCCTCAGAACTCCGTAGGTGGCCTGCGTGGCTCAGTGCCGCACTCGCACCCGGGCGACCGCCTGCCTCCCGGGAAGGAGGGCCTCGTGGCGGAGTCACGCCCGACGCAGGGTGATTTTAAAAAATGGAAAGAAGAAAGCTGGGCTGCGGAGTGAGGTTGCCCGGCCCTCTCATCAGGGCTGTTAACCAGTTAAACATTTTGCACTTGGCTAATCCTGTGAACCGATTGTTCGATCTATTTGCCCATCCTGGGGGTCGCGTAGCCTGGTGGCCTTTTTTTGAGGGGGGGGGCCAATACCCACCCACCCCCCGGCTTGTGGCGTTCACTCTCCGCTCAAAGGGGAAACCCCCTCCGCGTCCTCTTTTTCCTCCTGGGGGCAGGGGCACCACGGAGCCCTCTCCCCCCTCCCCCGGGCGCTCCCCCTCCTCACGCCAGCGGCGCCTGCGCTTTGCTCTCGGGGTTTAGACCATCAGCACCACGCAGCTGGAGCCTACGCATCTTTACTCGGAAGTAGCCCGGCTGAGATCAAAGGGGCTTTCTCCTCCGTGTGTTTCGGACTGCCGTCTCCATCGATGGATGGATGTGCCCCTCCAAACGGCCCGGACAGATTGTGGACGTGCCCTTACTTGGGAGTAAAGCCTCCGAAACTCTGAGGGAGGAGTGCCGGATCAGTGCGGCGGGCAGAAGAGGGCTGCCCAAACGGTAGCTGCGGTGGGTCACAGTGGCCCATTCTGCATCCAGCCTTCGCTCTGCTGCTTTACCAAACCCACCTTGGAACAGAAATCCCCCTCTGCGTGGCATGCCACTTTCACGTCCTTTGCTTGTCCGATTTTATGGAAGCCTCCACACTGCCTGCCGCTTTCACTTCCCTTGATCTCTTGGCTTTATGGTAGTCTGCGTAGATTTATGGCCGATTTATGGCCGTGCAGGGGTGACTCTGCAGTCAGTATGGTATTGGCCCGGGGTATCTGAATGTGGCTTTGAGCCTCATCTTTTTCTGTTCCAGTGTGGGTTTGATAAAACAGTCGAGCAAATGCTAGATGTAGATTGGGCTGCGCACTAAATAATCCATTTTCAATGGCCTTTCCAACTGGATTTTGCCAGTTCACAACAGTAAAATCCATTTGGAAAGTGCATTGAAAGTGGATTATTTAGTGTGTGTGTGTGACCGCAGCCTGTGCCGGGGTGGGGGAGTCCTATCTGGAACTCCCGGGGCCACTTCTGCACTGTCTTTTTTGTCACTCGTTGGTCCCTATCGCTTCAGGGTCCCGTCCCCCCCCCAATTTCCAGTAGTCCCAGGGGGAGCAAAACACGTCTGGAAAGGGGGGGACCCGAAGCAATAGGAACAAACCAGTCACAAAACCGAAGTCTCCGACGCCGGGAGTCTCGCTGGGCGCTTTGGACACTGCGACTGCCGGCGCTGGCAGCGGCGCAGCTCACCAGGAGGGCAGGGGTGGGTTCTCCTGGAGCCAGGCCCCCTCCCTTCCCCAAGGCGGAGTGGAGGCGGGGCACAGATGTGGAGGCCGCTCCAACCCTGGTGGGAAAGGTCCGCAAAGCGTTTTGGTTTGGGAGCCAAACACCCTCGAATGTAACCCTCAGCAACAACCACCACCACCACAACACGGTGTCTCTAGTTTCCCGTCCACTTCACCCGAGAAGGAGGCTCGGTTCGGAGAGCCTGAGAGCAGCGAACCTGGCCACCGCTGGGTCTGTCGGGCGGCCCACCCTTGTACCCCGAGGCCGACCTAGGCTGCTCTAAACGCACTTCAGCCAAATGGACTGCAAAAGGCTTCCCGAGCAGTTCGAGGCAGGACCGTCTCCGGCCCTGTAAGTCTGCCCTGAACTCTGCCCCAGTTTGGTTTCTCCTGAAACCGGCTGCTGCCGGGCATGTGTACTTCGGAGCAGGCCCCCTTCGCTCTCCAAGCCCGGCTCCGAGGCAGCTGCGCCGCTGAGGCAGAAGGGGTTAAGGAGAGATCCCGAAGTGCCTTGCGCAGCAGCACCGCCTCGGAGCAGGCCGGCGGCTTTGGGGATGTGCTCCCTCTTGCCCCACGGTTTTCTTGGGCGAAGGCCGCCTCCGGAAGAGGAGGAGGGTTTCCAAGCGCCTTTTCCCCGCCCGGCGCGTCTGTCTCGTTCAGGGCTGGGGGAGGCAGGCGGGGAGGGGCGCTGCTGATGGTGGAAACCAAGCATGAAATTGAACCTTAGCAAACCCGAACAAAAGGCTGGATGGAGACACGCGCGCACAGATATAATGCAAATCGCGTGGAAGAAGCCGAAGAAACAGGAGAGAGTTTGAACGAGAGGCGTCTGTTGACAGACAGCTTGTTGAGAGGCACCAGTGTTCCCTCTAAACTGAATTAGTGTGAGCTAGCTCACGGTTTTTTAGCCCCCGCTCACCCATTTTTGCCTGAGCTCAAGAAGGAGGGCTCCCGAGCGAACTAATTTATGCAGCAGCCAGATGGCTCGCTCACCACTTTAACGCCGGTAGCTCACCAAGTAGAATTTTTGCTCATAAGACCCCACAGCTTAGGGGGAGTATCCCCCTGCAATTCCCCTTTAGTTTATGGAATTTGGGGCACCGCCCGGAAGCAGAATGAGGAGAGACATTTTTTAAAAAAAATCCGTTTGAAACACACGCGCGCGCTTCGCCCAGTTAAGCACGGGGCATACACGGGAGTAGGCCGCCCTGGACTCAAGGAGGGCTTACTTCCAAGCCCAATACAGGAAGAGCGCGAGAGCCCTGAGGATTTCAAGAGGGGCGCCCGAGAGCAGGGGGGAGTCAACCCGCTGAAGCAGGATCTGGCCAGGGAAGGCGCTTCCAGGGAGTTGCCAGGCAGGGCCTTTCTCCAGGAGGCCCCGCGCCCCCCCCCGGCTGCGGTTGTTGCCCTTGGGGGCGGCGTCCCTGGGCCAAAGCGAAGCCAGGGCCTGCTTGGAAAGGGCAGGGGTCTTTTTAGCGGCGGTGCTTTGGAGGTCGATCTGGCGGGGGAGGGAAAGGCAGAGCCGAGCGTTTGACGGCTTCCTGTTGTGCACGTCGGAAACCTGCGCGGGCAGCCAGGCGCTTTCTGCGGGAAGAAGAGAGGGCCCAGGCCGAGAGGAGCGGAGTGGAGAAGCCAGACAGGCCTGCCGGGCTTCAAAGGCGTCTCCACGCCGGGGTCGCACGGCTCTCAGTCGGCTCGTTCGCTATAGGGCCCGAAAGCGCCGTCTCATTTTGCCAGCCGGACCCCGCTCGCGCACCGGGTCGGGAAGAGGGCCCGGGTGATGCCGGCGCGGGAAGAGCCGTTCTGTTCTGTTTCTGGGTTTCTTTCACGAGTGATTCCGTAGACGGCCCGGGCAGGACGGGCTGGTGGGGCGGGAAGGGCTCCCCGCCAGTGTCCAGGGAAATCCTCCCTTGGCCCGGACTACAGAGCGCCATTTCCCACCGCAGGAGGAATCTCAGGCGCCAAGGAGGCGCAAGCCTGAGGCCTGGAAACCCCTGAACATTTGGGGTCTCTGACGACGCCCTCCGTTTCCTTGCCCGAGTCTGGCCCTGCGGAAGCAGCAAGACCCGCTCCGGCAGACAGCCGCTAAGGGCGGGGGGGGCGGGTTTAAACAGGACGCCTGGCTGGGACCCGAGCGGGTTTTCCCTGGAAACAACTGCGTCTCCCCCCCCTCCGCAACGGCTGCTCGATGGAATCAAGGGCGCCTTTCAGCCCAGGGTTTTTCATCCCGTGGTCGACAGACTGATTTCACACAAGACCTGCTGCGCCGCCCTCACGCCTCCCTTTGCCCCGATTCTAGTGGTCAGTTTCCCGCTGGAAGCCCCGCAGCCACGTTTGGACCCGCGGCTTCGCCGGATTTCCCCCGCCGCCCCGCGGTCTCCTGGTCCTGCTTTCTGAGGATCACCCAACCGCGGGGGAAATCGAGCGAAGCCGCGGGTCAGACGGCGGCCCCGCGGAGCTTCCAGTGGGAGGCGTGACCGCGGCGCAGCTCTTGTGGGATCGGGGCGAGTGAGGCGCGGTCTTCTTGGGGCTTGGGGGGGGGGCAGCAGTGGGAGGGGGCTTCTGGCGTCCTGGCCCCGCTGCTGGACCTCCTGAGGGCCCCTGGTGTTTTCGGCCACGGTGTGACCCAGAGTGCTGGACCGGATGGGCCGCTGGCCTCCTGCAACGGGGGCTTCTCTTGTGCAAGGCCACACCGCTTGCCAGCTTCCCTGAGTCGGGCGCTGCTGGGCCCTTCGGACGCTGCTTCATCAGGGGCAGCAGGCAGCCTGGCCCATGATTTTCGGGATCGGCGCGGATTAAGACTGTGGCCGTTCAGTCCCCTCTCTCACGTGAGGCAGGGCGGGGGCAATGCTCCCTCTAAGCTGTGGAGTCTGGTGAGCAAAAATTGTCCTTTGTGAGCTCCTGGCATTAAAGTTGTCAGCGAGCGATTTGCTCTGGAGCCCTCCTTCCTGAGCGGAGACAGAAACGTCTGAGCCAGAGGCTAAACAACTGAGCTCGTTCACACCAGCTCAGCTGAGAGGAAACACTGGGCGGGGGGGCGGGGGGGGCAGAGCGAGCGAGCGAGAGCGGCTTCCCCCTCCCCCTCGTCTTTATTTCTCTTAACGGCCCCCCCGGGAGGCGCTCTCGTTCCCAAGCCTGTTAAACGGCGACAGTGAATCACAGGCGAGTTTAATTTAATTTGTCCCCCTCAGACTGGCTTGAACAGCATCGTTAATCTCTTCGCTGGACGGCCCAGGCCTGGCCAGAGGCAGCTCCGGTGGCCGGCGGGGCTTGGCCGCTTCCAGGTTCCCCGGGCGGAAGGGCCCCTTCGCGCCCAGGCCGAGAGCCCGCGCCTCCCGGGAGAAGCCACCTTGGCCGCCCTCCTCCTCCCCCCGCGCACCCTCCTCCGGCCTGTTTTCGTAAGGCGGCGGCGGCGGGTGGGGGTGGGGGGGGAGCAGCCAGCGGCCTGCGGAACGCTGGTCCCGAAGTGCTCCAGCCCAGAAACAGCCACTGGTGAGCGATGCTCCCTCTCAGCTGTGGAGTCTTGTGAGCGAACATGCTGCTTTGTGAGCTCCTGGGCATTAAAGTTGTGAGTGAGCGATTGGGCTGCTGCATAAATTAGTTTGCTCTGGAGCCCTCCTTCTGGAGCGAAGGCAAATATCCAGGCAAGGCGGGATAAAAATATAAATAAATACATAAATATCTGTGAGCTGGAGGCTAAAAAACTGTGAGCTAGCTTATAGTAACTCAGCTTAGAGGGAACACTGCTGATGAGGACCAAGTCTGCAGACTCCACAAGCCTCAAGTTAGACATCGTCACATTTATTTATCTATTTATAATTTAGATTCATAAACCGCTCAGTCCCTGAACACTCAGGGCTCTAAGCGGCGAACAACCATAAAACATCCTTCAAACAATTCCAGCGATTTAAAAACTGATTGAAGTAATTCCACCCACAACAATATTCGCCTGGTGCAAATATATCTCGTTTCAACTGCGTCCTCCTCTCAGAGGGAAGTAGGTGGAAGCGTAATTGGAGAGAAGGGGGTTTGATTCCCCACTCCTTCTCCACATGCATCTGCTGGTGTGACCTTGGGTCAGTCACAGATTCTCTCAGAGCTGTTCTCTCAAGGGCAGTCCTCGAGAGAGCTGTCTCAGGGGACGGGGAGGGGAAGGAGATTGCAAGCCGCTCTGAGACGCATTCGGGTGGTGAACTGAATGAAAGACCCTCGATCCATCCAAGCCAGTAGCATCCACTCAGGCTGGCAGCGGCTCTCCAGGGTCCCAGGCGGAGGGTTTTCTCATCACCTGCTGCCCGTCCCTGTAACTGGAGGCGCGGGGGGGGGGGATTGAACCCAGGACCTTCTGCATGCCAAGCAGATGCTCTGCCGCTGAGCCACAGCCCTGAATTAGAGCGCGTCTCCATCGAGGGCAGTACTGGCCGCACTCAGAGGGGCAGCGGCTCTCCAGGGTCGCAGGCGGCAGAAGAGATGCCGGGGGCTGAACCGGAGAGACCTCCCGGATGCCAAGCGGAGGCTCTGCCCTTGAGCCGCCGCGCCCAGCCCCAGCCCCGCCGCCGCATCAGAGGAGGCGCCTTAACCTGCGCGGCCGGGTCAGCGGCGGCGGGAGGAGCCGTTTCCCGCCCGTTCCGGCCGACAGGACGAAGGCCGCCCCGCTCTCTCCGAGGGGCCTGTTTGAAGAGCGGAGCGGAGCGATCGGTCCCCTTTTGCGGGCGGGCGGGCGGGCGGGCGGGCGGGGTTCACGTAACCCGCCGCCGGGCCCCCGGGAGGTCCTTTCTGTCCCCTGCGCGGCTCCGGAGGGCCATGACGAAGCGGGGCACCCGAGTCCGGTTTCCCTGCCCGGCGCGGCCCTTGGCGCGGCTCGGCGAAGACGCGGGGACAGGCGCCCATTCCTTTCAAGCGACCGTCTCCACGACCAGCCACCCAGTAGGCGAAGGTGGCTGAAGAGTAATTCATCCTCTTTCAATGATCTCGGCCGTGCCCGCGTCTTACTTCACGGCAGAGCGATGCGGGCGGGCCGCCGTGTTCGTCCGAAGCGACAGAACAAAGCCTGAGTCCAGGGCGCCTTTGAGAGCCACCGAGTTCTCCTCGGGGTAGAAGCTTCCCTGTGCAGGAACACCTTGAAGACCGACATGAGCACGGGAGCTCATACCCAGGATTAAACTTCGTGGGTCCCAAAGGTACCCCTGGACTCAGACTTTCTGTCGACCCTCTTTCTTGGGAGCGTGGCGGTAGGAGGAAGCGAGTCACACCCCAATATACCCCCCCCCCTCCAGCCGGGGGCGGAGGCATCTCTCCCCATCTCCAGAAGCGTCGCCCGAAAGGTTATTTAGCCCGTCTGTATCCCGCCTTTTCGCTAAGGCGCTCAGGGCGGACACAGATCCCTCTCCTCTCCTCCCTCGGGTTACCCTCCCACCCAGAGAAGCCAAGGTCACTCGGCAGGCTCCCATATGCCGAATGCGGATTCGAACCCGCGTCTCTCGGACCACGACCCCAGGCCCCAGAGAGTTGCAAGCAGCTCATGTTTCCAGCGGGGAATGTTAATAAACAATCCTACCGAAGTTCACTCGAATCGGGCATAGGAATGCATGGTCAGTACTCATTTGTGATATCACACCGCCACCGCCGCCATTAGTCAGACGCTTAAGTGCTTTATGACGCCTTCCACTGGGCCTTCGGCAAGTGTTTCAGACACGATTCTTAAAAACCACGAGGCAGGCCCCGGTATTCGGAGGTGTGTGCAGGGCAGCCGGTGTACACTTGGCCGCAGCACCTCCTTTACTACAGGGGCTGAAAGTGCTGCATCCGGGCGGGACCGCGCGCCTCCTTTCCGCTCACCCGGCGCGTGTCTCGAAGGCCGGGGCGCTCTGCGGTCCCCCGGCTCCCCGCCGCAGAGGCAACCTGCCGCCCCGCCATCCTCTCCCCCGGCCGGGCTCTTCCTCCTGCTGCTGCTGCTGCGGTGAAGGGAGCCCCCGCCCGCCCGCCCGCCCGCCCGTCCGGACTGCCTTCTCGGCCGCCTGCGGGAATCAGACGAGCGGGAGAGGGAGGCGGGGAGCGGCGCTGGGCCCGGGCCGGGCCGGGCCGGGGAAATTGACACGCGCGCCGGCCGCCTTTGTCCGACGTCAAGGCGAGCAGAAGGCTCCGGGCCTCGCGGCGGCGGGACGGCGACATTCCCCGATCGTGCCTCGGCTTTGTTTCGAGCGGCGGGGCGCTAATCCCATGAACGCGATTGAATTAGCGGGGAAGCCAATTGCCGCCCCCCGCAGTCGCTCCTCTCATCAGGAATGGACTTGACATCCCCGGAACCGGTTTCCTTCCCCGTCCCCCGCCAGAGCGGCGGAGGCGCGACGGCAGGCCGGCTTAGCTGAGGCGCCTGAGCTGGGAAGGGAAGAAGGACCGCCGGCTGCTTCCTGGCCAGAGAGCTCCGGCGGCCGAGGGGCGTGTGGGACGAGGTTCGAACCCCCGCTCTGCCCCAGAAGCGCCATGGGTGACCCCAGGCCCCTCCCACGCTCTCCGCCTGGCCTACCTCGCAGGGTAGGAGGGGACAACCTCCGCCACTGAAGGTGGCGCATAAATGAAAAAAGGAGGTGAATGAACCTCCTAGCGCTGACTTATGTTGCAATGGGCTGACCCGTTTTGCTAGTTCTCTGTCTTTTTTTTTTTTTTGGGGGGGGATCCCAAAATATCTCTGGCGCTTTTAATTTACAAAGCAAGTGCCAACACCCTTTAACAGGTAAGACTGAATCAATCCTAACGAAGTGATCCCGAGCACAGGCCTGGAGTTAAGAACGCAGGAAATGCCTCACCTGGATCCCGAGCCTGCAGCCAGAGGTCGCCCAGCCAGGGGACTCAGGAAGGAGCAGCCAGGAACGGAAGACTGGAGAACTGGTGCCTGGATATAGCAGCACTGAGTATTAATATAGTTTCAACTCCACAACATTTAAAAATAAGTGCTCTGTGCTGGCGTTTTTCCCTTAATGCCCCTGTGGTCACTGGGCTCTCCCGGAGGGGTAAGGTAAAGGTTTCCCTCGCTCAAAAGCCAGTCAAATCCGACTGTGCTCAATGGTGCTCATCTCCATTTCCAAGCTGAAGAGCCAGTGCTGTCCGAAGACTTCTCCATGGTCATGTGGCTGGCAGGACTAAATGCCGAGGAACATGGAACGCCGTTACCTTCCCACCAAAGCAGTACCTATTTATCTACTTGCAATTTCTCGCTTTTGAACTGATAGGCTGGCAGGAGCTGGGGCCAGAGATGGGAGCTCACTCCATCATGCAGCACTTGGGTCTCGAACGGCTGAGCTACAGACCTTCTGGTCTGCAGCTCAGTGTCTTGACCTCTGAACCACCGCAGCCGTCTCTGGGAGGGGAGGGGGAGCCTAATCTATTGTTTTGGATGTCCTGAGCTGGTTTTTCCTTGTACAAACAGGAGTCTTGTGGCACCCTAAAGACCAAGTTTCTTTGATGCTAGCAGAAGCTTTTGCAGAGCCAGCTTTATCAGCTGCAGATAGGTTCTCACTACCTGTGTCGGCATGGTCAAGCCGTAACTGATTTATAGGCTGCGGTCATGCTGGAGGCTTGGAGCAATCTGGCAGGCCTCTGTTTGCTGTGGTTTGAATCATCATGGGAAGGGGTGACCAGCCAGCACACCTTGAAGTGGCTCCTCTGCCCACCGGTCCAGCACTGATGCATCCACATAACCAGCCCCTTAATGCTGGCAATGGGGGTCATTTATGCTCATATGCGCTTATGCGCACATCCCTACCAGGCGAGAAAAACCCACGACTGCAACAGAAGTGACTGTTCACACTTCCCATCCATTTGTGACCGTGTCTGTGTTGTGTGTTTTCAAATGTCAGGAAAAGTGGAGTAGAAGTGCTGGCATACGTCTGGACTTTCCCCAGTGTTGGCAAACTCAGCTTTGAGGATGGGCCGGACCTGGGTGCCAACGACTGGGGCATGGAAGGCAGATGTTGTTGCCTGATCATGCTCTTTCAATCTGCAAAGGTCCTGGGCTGTTTATATCAACCTGAACTATATCAGCCTGAACGGCTCATGCGACCACAGCCATGGTGACCCCAGCAAGGGGCTTTCAAGGCAAGTGAGGAGCAGAGGTGATTTGCCCTTGCCTTCCTCTGCAGAGTCTTCCTTGGTGTTCCCCCGTCTGAATACTGACCTTGCTTAGCTTCTGATATCCGATGAGACTGGGCTATGCCACACCATTCCCCATCTAGGTCCAACTCCCACATCTGCTCCTCTGGAATCATCATGCTTTCCCTTGTGATCCACAAAGTAATAAAGGCCAGAACTTTCTTTACACCTTGACACTTCTTTCAAATATGAAAGCTGATCTTAGAGGGAAGGGGTCTGTAATACCCTCGAGGGGGCCAGTTCCTTACTGCCCACCCCCACCCCCATGGCCGTGAACTTGAACCCGGCATCCATTGCAAGGAGCTCACCAGACTGTAGGAGGTCTACGCACAGAGCTTGGGTTAAAAGAAAACACAGCCTCTGAATTCATGTAAAGATGCGCCAGGAAAATCCTGTATGGCTTTGATCATATGAATGGATTCCGTGCATGCTAGGCAGCCTCTGGCACGGAACACGCTACCTCTTGTGATTCCATCTGCACCAGATTGATGGTCTCCTCCTCCTCCTCCTCCTCCTTGACTAGACTAGTCATCTCAATGGGGATTGTTCATACTGGTAATCTGGCTATATAAATATGGAAAACAGAAGAAAAGACTTCATAACCCCTGATTTGTTCCTGGCACATTGCCTATTCCAGCCTGCATCATTGGTTTCCAATGAGCCCTTGTGTGGGTGGACATGGTCTGTGGAAGAGGCTCTCTAGTGTGCACGGAACTTGTTCATAGGATCCAAGTGTCACAGTTCAGATTCACTGCCTGGTAAACATTACCATTTGTGTAACGTCCAAGTTTTCCACTATGGTTTTGTTGCTGTTGGTGACACATTTAAGCATGGACGTCCTTATCCACAGTGAGGAGGTGCCATCCAGGAAAGATGTAATTGCTCATTCATGCCCAGTGTCAGAGTCCTCAGTTAGTCAGTCAAACACCAGGCCTCATTCATGGAAACAAGGATAGTGTTTATTAGGCTGCAATACTACGTCACTAGAACAGGAGCATTGTTAAGAATAACTTGAATACATGAAGCATTGGGGTTATACTCTAAGGGGGGGAAGAGCCCCCACGTTTCTACCAATAGATGTCTAGCGCGGGGGCGGGAAAACCATAAAACACTAAATTACTATATACCCGCCACCCCAAGAATTCCCAGGCCTAGCTGTTGTCTTTAGAAAGCGAAAGGAGACGAACAGCCTGGCCTCCAAGGCCATCACTGGCCTGGGAGGTGAGATATGGCCCGGTCTCCCAGGCAACCTCGGCACCTCCCCACATTCCACACCAACAGCACAGATACATCAATAACGGTCTCATCCGCCCCCCCCCATCCTTATGGCAGGGATACCTGACATCCTGCCCTCCTGATAACAGATCTACCCGCCCGGCTTCAAAGGGTACAATTTGTGGAACGCGCGGACCAGTTTCGGGGCAAGAACATGTTCCACCCTAACCCACTCCCTCTGTTCTGGCCCAAAGTCCGCCCAGTCGATGAGATAATACAGTCGATTCCGTGAAATCTTCGAGTCGAGGATTCGAGAAACTTCATAATGTGGTTCTCCCCCCACCATCAGCGGCGGTGGGGCAGGGCGCTGGGGTCTCCAGGTATTCTCTGCAGGCGCATGGCGTAGCAGCCTGACATGAAATACAGGATGAATAGATTTCAGTGATTTAGGCAAGTCAAGTTCAACAGTGACATTGTTAACCACACGTATAATCTTAAAAGGTCCGACATATTTCCAGCCGAGTTTGCGGCTCGGCTGCATGCCCCTCAAGTTCTGTGTGGAGAGATATACAAAGTCCCCACATTTAGGGGTCCAAGAAAGGTCTCTTTTCTTGTCAGCTTGGACCTTGTAAGCAGACTTGGCCCCCTCAAGTGTCTTTACTAGCATGGGCCACGCAATTTGCAACTTTCTACACCAGTCACCTGCATCTCCCGCAGGGAGGTCGGGAGAGCGCAGAAAAGGAAGCGGCGGGGCTTCGTAGCCGTGCACCGCCATGAAGGGAGACATCTCCGTGGAGGAGTGATGCGTATTGTTGTAGCAAAACTCAGCCAGCGGCAATAGGGAATGCCAATCATCTTGTTGAAAGTTTGTGAAACACCTAAGGTATTGTTCGAGGGTTTGGTTGACCCGTTCAGTTTGCCCATTGGTTTCCGGGTGGTATGCACTGCTGACCCCCCTCTCCACCCCTAGCAGTGACATCAACTCCCCCCAGAACTGGGAGACGAACTGCACCCCCCTATCCGAGACTACTTTAGTCGGCAACGTGTGTAACCTCACTACGTGTTGCAAGAACGCGGTAGCCAGTTTCTTTGCGGAGGGGATGGAAGCAAACGGGACGAAATGAGCTTGTTTAGAAAATAAATCAACAACAACCCAAATAACAGTCTTCCCCCCACTCGGTGGCAAATCAGTAATAAAATCCATGGAGATCACCTCCCACGGTCGAGTCGGAGTGGGGAGGGGTTGTAACGCGCCAGGGGGTTTCCCCGGGCGGGGCTTGCTCATCAAACACATTTGGCAGGCATTGGTAAACAAAGATAAATCTTTTCATAGTCCCGGCCACCAAAACTGCCGTTGCAAGAGTTGAAGTGATTTCACAAAGCCTGTGTGCCCTGCCAGTTTAGAGCTGTGGGCCCACCCCATCACTCCCCCCCCGGAGTGATAGTGGGACAAACAGTTTTCCATTTTTTCGCCAACAGTCTTGTGCATCTTTCACCACCCCCTCTTCCCCTTCCAGCGTCTCCCGATCCGCTTGAGACATAGCAGATGCGAATTTCACCTCCCAGGGGGAGGGTGATGAAGCAGGGGAGGGGTTTAGCGCTTGTTTGTGTGTGGTGACCGCCCCTCCCAGCTGGGAGGGAGTGAACACAGAGTCCCAGACCTCCTCCCATTTGCTGTCATGTTGTGGGAGGCGGGACAGAGCATCGGCCAGCGAGTTGACCTTCCCCGGGAAATGATGCAGGGTAAAATTAAACTTAGAGAAGAAGTCAGCCCATCGCAGTTGCTTGGTGTTTAAGGCACGGGGCAAGCGGAGGAGTTTCAAATTTTTATGATCAGTCCACACTTTGAAAGGAACTCGGGCCCCCTCTAGCCAGTGACGCCATGTTGTCAGTGCCAAGCGGATCGACCCTGCTTCTTTTTCCCACACCGACCAATTCCGTTCAGTGTCATTAAACTTTTTAGAGATATAAGCAAGGGGGTGGAGCTTGCCATCGTCCCCCTCTTGGATGATCGCCCCCCCCCATGGCGACGTCCGAAGTGTCGACTTGGACAATGAATTTATTTAGTTCATTAGGATGAGCCAGCACGGGCTCCGAGGTGAAGAGAGCCTTTAGGCGTTCGAACGCAAGCTGACATTCAGGGGTCCAATTCAGGCGCGCACCCAACCGGGTGCAGTCAGGGGTTTTCCCTTTAGTTTTGAGTAGGTCAGTGAGGGGAAGGGCCACCTGAGCAAAGTTTGAAAGGAATGATCTATAAAAATTGGCAAATCCGAGGAATGCTTGGAGCTGTCGCCTCGTCTTGGGGGGTTCCCACCCCACCACATCTTTAACTTTGTCAGGATACATTTCAATCCCCTTCTGTGAGATGCGGTAGCCTAAAAAGGCAATTTCCGACTTATGAAACTCACATTTAGACAGTTTGGCAAAGAGTTTGTGCTTGTGTAACGTTTGAAGTACCTCCCTCACCAGTTTCACGTGTGAATGTCGGTCGGGGGAATACAGAAGTATGTCATCAAGGTAAACAAGGACCCCCTTGAATAAATATTTATGCAACACTTCATCCTGGTCTCTCGCGTGCTGTCTTTGGGTCGGGGAGCCATTGGTTGGGTCTTCCCCTGGGGCGCCGGGGTGGGTCCCGATGGGCCTCCCTTTCCCAACGCAGCCGCGTCGTCTAGATGGATGGTTTTCAGGCGGGTCTCCGTGGCTATCGCCTCTTGCATCCAGCCCATCAATGTCTCCGGGTCGTGTCCGCGCATCACGGTGCGGTGGATCTCTGAATTGAGCCCCAGACAGTATTGCTCACCCAGGACTCCATCTGGCCATCCCCGGACTTTCGTGGCTTGCCTCCGGAACTCCGCCGTATACTCCCTCACCGACTTGGAACCTTGCTTGAAGGCGCGTAAGAAAGCATGGGCGGTCTTGTTCGCGTTGACATCCTCGAACTGCTCCTTCATGGCCCACATAAAGGCGTCGATTTCTCGCAGCTCCCGCCCGTCTGCTTGGTGTAGGGCTACATACCAGTCCGCCGCCGCCTCCTTCAGGTGCGATGCGATCACGTCCACCATGCAGTCTTCCCTCTGGAACAGGTGTCCCCAGTTCTCGATGAACTTTTCGGTTCTCACCAGGAAGAACGAGAACTTTTCCAGGGTCCCGTCAAAATCCGCGTCAAGGAGTTCGGCCGATTTCGGTGGGAGGAACCCCCAGGGTCGTTGCGGTCGCGGCGCCGGCAGCCCCTGCAGTGGGGGCCCCACTGGTTGGTCCGGGGGTGCCCCCCATTGCCCAGGGACACCTCCAGGCGGCCCTGCCGGCACGATCCTTTGATCGGGGGGTTGCTGATCAGGAGGCGCCTCTCTCTGCCTCCTGTCCATTTCCTCTCGGATGCCGTCCGAGATCATCTTGGGGATGCGGGAGAGGGACTCGTCCAGCAGACGGACTAGGCGATCGTAGCTCGGATCGCCACTCCATCTCCGGCTCACCACGGGTCCTTCCCCGCCTCTCGACTCCCCGTGCAGGTCTTCCGCCCCTTCTGCCATGCTCAGCCGGTGAACCGATCTCTCGAACCGGCTCTCCCTCACTGATGCTCGCGGGGTGAGGAACCACGTCTCATGTGTCTCGACCAGCGGCTTCACCCAGTCCCATCGCTGCTTGGGTCGGGTGGTCACTCCGCCATATGCCGCTCCATAAGGGTCCCCATAGGGCCCCCCTAAGTCGTATTCCATGCCCCACGTCGCCGGCACATAGGTATCCAGGACTTCCAAGGGCACGACTGCTGTGGTGCTCGGCACCGTCATCACTGGAGGTTTCTGGTCCTCCGGTTTCTGGTCCTCCGGTGAATCTTTGATCGGGAGAGTGTCGTCTTCACCGTCGCTCATTTTGGATCAACGGGTTTCCGACCAGTCCCGACTAAAAGTTATTCTTAACAAACTATCAGAGTCCTCAGTTAGTCAGTCAAACACCAGGCCTCATTCATGGAAACAAGGATAGTGTTTATTAGGCTGCAATACTACGTCACTAGAACAGGAGCATTGTTAAGAATAACTTGAATACATGAAGCATTGGGGTTATACTCTAAGGGGGGGAAGAGCCCCCACGTTTCTACCAATAGATGTCTAGCACGCGCGCGGGAAAACCATAAAACACTAAATTACTATATACCCGCCACCCCAAGAATTCCCAGGCCTGTTGTCTTTAGAAAGCGAAAGGAGACGAACAGCCTGGCCTCCAAGGCCATCTCTGGCCTGGGAGGTGAGATATGGCCCGGTCTCCCAGGCAACCTCGGCACCTCCCCACATTTCACACCAACAGCACAGATACATCAATAACGGTCTCATCCGCCCCCCCCATCCTTATGGCAGGGATACCTGACACCCAGTGACCTTGCGGATGCTGTATGTGACCGAGTATGGAGTCCTGTGTCACTCCTCTGGTAGTACCCCCTTTTGACAGAGTCAGGGTTCAGATAACTGTGGAAAGGAATTGAGTTGTTTTTTTTGCCAAATGTCCTCACGGACCTGAGCTTGCATGAGCACAAATCCTAAATGTCACACAGTCCCAGTGATTTTCACCATAATCCACATGGTGCACTTCTAATGCACACTCAAGCAGTGGACAGCCAAGACGTTAGATGCACCCAGGGTCACAGCATCTCTGAAAGTGTCAGGAGCAGATGCCAGAACAACAAAGTCTTATGAAACCACAAAGATGAATACATTTGCTGCAGTGCAAGTTTTCATGAGACCCCCAGATACTCTAGTTTACAGTTCATGATGCATCAGACTAATGACCACTCCTCCTCTGGACTGTATGAGCAACAGCCAGATAAATCTGTTTCAGAGTGACACATCTAGAGCCACATTAAGTCATTTGGCTTCTCCAGCCCTGTAGCTAGGGATTTTTGGGGGGAGGGGCCTTGGGGGGGCCCACCAGCTAATTAAATCAAAGGCTCCAGGGTGCTTGGCGTGCACCCGCAACAGCCCCAAATAGAGTCTTCCTCTGAGGCAACCCAGAATCCCAATGTTAATAGATTCTAAAAGGCTCCTCAGAGGTCTAGGAAAGCTGCTGTGTGTTTTTTTTTAAAGGGGAGCGGGGGATCAAGCTTCTTCCCTCCCTCCTTCCCTGAGCTGACAATCTTTGCTGAAACCTGGCGCAGAAAATCCAACAGGAGGAGCGAACTGCTGCAATCCAACCACCGGTTGCTGCTGGGTCCTAAAGAGACTCAGCTCATCACAGATGAGCTCAAACAGGGAGATGCCAGCTCATATTCGTGAGGATCGATCAGGGGTGAGGGGGCCAGAGGAGCTGAGGATCGGGGGAGGGCTCCTGCAAAAAAGTGGGGGGCCAGGCTCCATGGGCCCCACATTAGCTACGGGCCTGGGCTTCTCCCACTCTCCAGCTGCAATCACACACAATATGCCATGCCATAGGTGCGAATGCCGGATGGACTTAACGGGTGTGATCAGACGTGAACATCTGGCCAGCGCCCCGCACACATTGGCAACTCGTTTTGCTCCGCCACAAGAGTGGAGTTAAAAGACACTAGGAGAAAGTCCACTATCAAACGGGTTGCCACGGGCCACAGATGACTTTCCCCTGTGTGATCACGCCAGCGTGCTCTCATGGTGTCGGGATGGTCTGATCAGGCCATCCTGACTCTGTGCCATTCCCCCCCTTCCCAGTATATGCATCATTGCATACTGCCATAGGAAGCCCTCAGTGTGGAGATGCGATTCATTGATCCCCTGTTTAAGCATATCAGAAACACGTGGCAACCACCCCCCCCATTCACCCACGGTTTGCCCCCGCAGCTCCCACGGACTGTGTGATTGCACAAATGCAGGTCAAATTGCTACAGAGCAAATAGCCTCGCTTCCCCCGTGTTATCTCGCACGTGTGACCCCAGCCTCACTGTGACAACAGGAATTGTAGTTTTTCTGGAGGTGCTGAGAATTCTTGGTTAGAGATGAGAAACATTTTAAACTGGGGTGACATGCTGAACAGGTGTGCCCCTGTACCTTCGTGACCATCATTTTGGGATGTTGGAACTGATGTCTCCTGATTTGTGCTAGAAACATATATAAATAACTACTGGGTTTTATATTTTAAAGGGAGAGTGACCATTCCTTGAAAATGTAAAGTCTCTCTCTCTCTCTCTCTCTCTCTCTCTCTCTCTCTCTCTCTCTCTCACACACACACACACACACACACACTCCTAGCATGACCTAACCTTAGCCTGTCTACAGTTCTATGCACATTGACTTGGGGGTCAGCCCTAGTGTACACAGTGGGATTTACTTCCAAGCAGACACTTCATTTTCAGGCTACTACAAACAGCAGGGGTGTGAAGATGGATTTTTTCTTCTTGCCCAGCTATAGATTCCCCAAAGGCTTGGCCCAGCAGGAAATTTCCTGTCCCTTACCCAATGTCCTCCCCTTGGGAAATTGAGGAATGGGAGAAAAAGAGCCTTCATAGTGATGCTCTAGGAATTTCCCCTAGTCTCTGTGGTCTTTACCATAGAGATTAGGGGAAATTTCTAGAGCATCACCCAGAAGTATCATCACATCCTCCCAAAACTCCACCCTCCAAGGCATCACCCTGCAAATCTCTCAGCATTTGCTAGCAGTGATAAGAACCCTGCCCAGCTAGATCTTTTCCTCATCCTCACTTCTTTTTTTAGGAGGGGAATCCTGCTTAAGATCCAGCTTGAAAAAAAGTCCTGGAGTCTTGTTTATATCAAGTCCTGGAATGCAATCAATCTCTCACACACTCCTATAGCAACAAGATTTGTTTATTAGGAGAAGAAAGGATCCAAGCATAGACAAACTTCGTGTCGGAAATGACTCCCCAATGTCAGTCATGGCAATATACTGAGAATAGGAAATCCCCCAAATGCCCCTTAGCCAATCAGTGCACCCACTCAGCCCACCAAATGTTTGCTCTGCCCATACCACTGCCCCATAACACCCGCATACTGACAGTTACACTGCTTAGACCACAAGGTCACATAAAACGATGATATCACATTCTTCCTAAGGTACACCTGGGAGGCTTCTGCATGAAAACTGTTACATGCTGGCACTAACCAAGCCAAGCCAATGTTCACTCCCCCCCATCCCGACAGTACAGATGATAAAAAAGGCAGGTAAGAAATATAGAAAAATACATATGACTGTGTAAGTAAAAGGAAACACTTGGCAAGCAAGGTCCAAGACTGACAGTTTACTACTGTAACAAGTAAGGGAAGGATTCCTTTCAAAATAGTCACATGGAAACAAACAGTCTGTTTGCCTGTTCCAAAGCAACACATTAACCACTTAATCACAGGGCTGTACTGAAACAGCAGCTCTCTTTGATCCCTGGTTTCTATAGGTCACAGCCCTTGGATTGAAGAGAAGTCAGAAGTTTATTTACTTCCAGGTGTCAAGCAAAAACCTTGCATCCCAGACAAAGATCACTCCTGTTTATCTTTTAAGATTTTTATTTATCACCAATCCAATCATTCTTGAAATGAGTATATATGAAAAGGTCACAAGAAAACAAAATATACTTGTGTCTGCAAATGAAATCAGAAACAGAAATACATACACATTGTCACTTCTCCCTTCTCCTGTCTCGAGATTAAAAGGTCTCTGAAAGATTCTTCAGAAAGATTAGATAGTCTCACGGAAGCCACATCCGAGAGATTCAGGGATGTTCTGGGTGTGGCTCAACCACACTGGATGTCTTATATGGGCCCAGCGACTTGAAATCCACATGACCATACCCAAACCTTCCAGTTTGTCATTTCTGAAGGTATGCGGTAAGGGCTTCTCTGAGTTCAGAAGGAATTTTCCATTGAAGTATATGTATTTAAACTGCGAACTATCAACTGGTTAAGAGATTCCCCCCCCCCCATCATCCCATCTGTTCAAAATATCCCTCTTTCAAGGATGGGACACAGCTGAGAGAGAGAAACCTGTCCATGTTTTGCAAATCTGGAAACCAGAACAAATCATCAGGACTGGTGCTTGTTCAACCCATCCCTCTAATGGACACATGTCTGCAACAGCGCTTGGAGAGTCTTTTGGTTGGTCCTGCTGAAGATGCTGGCTTGCTGTTGCTCTAAGATTTTATCATCACAGTTGGGTTTTTGTAGCTGGAATCACTACAATTCAATGAACCTGCGATTGGTTCAAATGTGCACTAAGTGGACAAGACATTGTAAGTGGTCATCTCACAAATCCCCCCCCTCGCAGTGCATCTTGGGCTTTCCCATTGTCAGCTATTAGGAGCAGCTTGCTGGTGGCAGGATTTGGCTGTAAATGCAGCTGTCAAATGCAGGGGGGAGGCCCCCAACCACCACATGAATCTCGACTCTTCCAGCCCCTTCCAGGATTTAATGCTCTGAATATCACAAAAACAGCCTGAGTTAACAGCAGATAAGATGAATTTCGATTCTACTTTGGCATCTGGGCAGACCAAATAAGAGGATCACATCAACAGAATAGTATTGGACAAACAAACAGGACCATGGGAGTGTAATCCTCTCCTCCATGTGGGGGAAAAATCTTGTTGACTGTGATGCTGCAGATTGAGATCTTTGACTACCACAGCCCTAGGGCAGCCCCCCCCCCCGTTTTTGACAACAGAGGCACACTTTTTCTGAATTAAAACTGGGCACGTACTCCACTCTTCTACCTAAAAAAGGTTTAGAGTTTGTAATCCCAAGAACGGCCTGCCTTCTGTGGTGCCCAGGCCTTGTTCTCTGCATGAGTCACTAATCTGGGTGTGCCTCCTAATTCAAAGACAGCAAGCTCGGAGCACGGACTCAGGCTGAGCTGTAACAGTCAACTCTCCCTGAGGCCCAGTGAATTTTCTCTATCATGGCACCAAATTATCTCTCCTCCACAGAGGGTGATTGAAAGGAGGGAAGACCAGAATAATAAATCATTCAGAGAAGCAGTGGGAAGCTTCCTTTATGAGTGAGGTCTTTGGACTCACCTTTTTCAAATCTGGTTATTTCTCATGGCACAGTAAAACCGAAGTATGAGCCTATGAAGATGCCTTACAGTGAATCATACTGGGATATCCGGTTAATATGGCTGAGTCTGACAATTAATAGAATCATGATATTGAGTACAGTAAACAAATCTCCCAGAAAGTATATTGCAAAAATAAAACTTGTGTTTATTCAAGTAGATTCCGTTCATATTCAGGTTGCAGTCAAAAGGAGAGAGGGGAGCCCAATAGAACAGAGTGCTGTCTATAGAATAATACCCCTATCACAAGTGGCCAGCTAAATCTGGCATCATGCATGTGGAAGTATGAGGGCACAGTTTCCATAAGAGAGACCTGCAGAGATGTATGACTTCATGAAGAGCCATGTGAAGAACAGGGGAGAACAAAGTACGCACAGAGAGAGGAGGGGTCAGAAGGCAGCACCCAGGTTAAGACAAACACCCCATTCAAGGAGATAACATACACACTTAGAGTGATGCAGCACCCCCAGTTTCCAGGCATGCTGAGTCATTCATTCCAACAAAACAGACTCTTGGCCCATCTGTCAGTATTGTCAACTGTCCAAGGGGTCCTTCAATTCATCTACTGCCAGATCTTTAACTGGAGATGCCTGGGATTGAACCCGGGACCATCTTTGTGGCAAACAGATGCTTTACTACTGAGCCACAGCCCCTCCCCCAAATATTTCTCATGGCATGCCATCTGGGACTTATCAGGGTTGGTCTCTAGGTAGGTCACCCAAGTGACTGCTTGAGGAGGTCACAATGTAAAGGGCACTGATGCACTGTAAGAGCCCAGCAAGCAAAGGTGATTGAGTTGCCTGCAATTGCCTCCTGGTCTCATACCACTGCTAGCTGGGTGTAAGCTGAGCTCTTGGGGCAATGCCACATCGGCTTGACTTGGACGTGTACAGTAGTGGCTTGAGATCAGGAAGACACAGGTGGATCTTGCTTGGTGCAATAAAATACCTCAAATCTGTCATGGGAATTATGATATTAAATTGATCTATTTGACTCCTGTCTAGAGATGCTGTGAATTTTGCCATGAATGTGTTCAATAGTGTGCCAAGACACAGGCACTGTAAAATCAACACAAACTTTTCCCAAGAAAGTTCAGTTTGGTGTAGTGGTTAAGTGTGCAGACTTTAATCTGGGAGAACCAGGTTTGATTCCCTACTCCTCCATTTGCAACTGCTGGATGACCTTGGGCAAGCCATAGTTCTGTCAGAGCTGTTCTCTTAAGGACAGTTCTGGAAAGAACTCTCTCAGCCCCATCTACCTCACTGGGTGTCTGTTGTGGGGAGGGAAAGGGAAAGAGTTTGTAAGCCGCTCTGAGACTCCAAGTGAAGGGCGGGGTATAAATCCAATCTCCTCTTCCTCCTCTTCTTCTTCGGTTCATGCCAAACAGTGGCAAACACCTGTCAAACTGATTAGCATTGGGTTTCTGCAAACACTGTGCATGTGGAAAGATGCTGCTGATTAAAACTGACTGGCAGCCAACAGCATCACTGAGGACTACTTAGATGATCTCTAGTATTTTAATGACATATTGCATTTATTGGTAACTGATTTATAAGATTTGTGGGTGATATAATTGTCCATTTGATGAAACAGCTGTGCAGTAAGGAATGGAAGAGGTGACAGGACTGAGTGACTTGGTGAGAATGCGCATATTGGAAAAGCCAGTTACACTATGCTGCATTGTTAGGAAGGGATTTCAGTGAAGAATTACAATGAAGTAATATGTTAAAAACTGACAAATAGACCAGTTAATGATCAAATTGACCACTGAAAAATCAGGCCTTTGTTCTCGCCAGGTGAACAGGATGCTAACTGAACTGGTGGGTGTTTGAGCACCCCTACTTCTGTCCTCGGTTGGTGTGGGGATGCATTCTGTTCAAAATGACAAAATATAACATCCAAGGTAAATTCTGGATCACTGTCATCTATAAGACACAGGCACTGTAAAATCAACACAAACTTTTCCCAAGAATTTCTACTAAGAATCTTCCTCTGTGAATTTTGAGGTATGGTGATGTTTGCTGGATAGTTTCTGTATAGTATTGACTAGTGGATTTTTATCACAGGGGATAGTCAATGTCATATTTGTGAACATGGGATAATATTTAATGGCTAACTTTTAATGGTGTTAGCACATATCAGTGTTTGATAGCCTTCAACAGTGTTTTGAATTTGATTGATTCAAGTGGGCAGCCATGTTGGTCTGAAGCAACAGAACAAAGTTTGAGTCCAATGGGGCACCTTTACAATTTTTTTATTTATTTTAATTTGTTATATTTGACTTCTAGCCCTCCTGCTCCTGCACAGCAAGGCTCATTGCGGGTTACAACAATACAACAACACTAATATAAGTACAACAATTAGACATAGATAAAAACCCTATGAATACATATTCAGAGTTAAAACAATCCAATGGCAGACAATAGCACAATTAGCACCTCCACTCTCAGCAGAGGCTCTGTCTATGTACATCAGTGGCTGTTGCCAAGCACTGAGGCAAGTGGGTGGATGAGAAGACAGCAAGACAAGATGATAGCAAAACTGGACAGGGGGAGATCAAACCAGATGGACTTCCACCACCTCAACCATAGGCCTGGTGGAACATCTCCATTTTACAGGACCTGCAGAACTGCATTAGGTCCCACAGAGCTCAGATTTCACTTGGGAGAATGTTCCACCAGGCTCGTGCTGGAGCCGAGAAAGCCCTGGATCTGGTTGAGGCTAGGCGGATATCCCTTGGGCTGGGGATCACCAGAAGATATCAGTCCATAGAATGTAAAGCTCTTTGAGGGACATACCAGAGAGACGGTCCTGAAGGTATGTTGGTCCCAGACCGCAGAGGGCCTTGAAGGTTAAAACCAAAACCTTGAACTTGATCCGGAATTCAACTTCAAGACCAGCAAAGTTTAATTCTGGGTATAAGCTTTCGTGTGCATGAGCCTTTCTTCAGATACATTGAAACAGACTTCCTCAAGCCTCAAGAAGTGTGCAGACACATGAAAGCTTTATACCCAGAATTAAACTCTGTTGGTCTTAAAGGTGCTGGTCTTAAAGGTACTGTTTCAACAACATTAGAGGAAATGGCAACATTTCACTGGTAGCTGCTTCTGAGTTTTCATAGTGACATCTACCAAGATGAAAAATGTTGAATTTTTGGAAGGAAAAAAACCCCTATTGTAGCTTGGCACTTCCAGAGCTTCAGCTCTGCCATCGTATAGGGTGGTTGTTCTTAAACTGTGGGTCAGGATCCAAAAGTGGGTCATTATCTCAGATGGATCGCAAGTCCAGGAAGGAAGAGAAGGAACAGAGAAAGCTGAGAGAGGAGGATGTGGGAAATTTGGGATGGCCTCTGTGTAATGTGCCGAGTGGCTATGAAATACAGCCTGTTGCTCAGTAATGATACATCTTTAAAATCACTAAAAGTGAAAAAGAAAATATAAACTTGTTCAGTGTTAATTAATGTGAGATGATTGCATTTTATGCTGAGTAATGTACAGTTATTTTGTAAAAGTGTCCCAAAAAGTAAAGTAAGTTTAAAAGTAGGGGAATGCTTTCATATGAATGGATCCTATGCATGCTCTATTCAGAGTTAAATAGTTTTAAAGGAAATTAAAGTATATTTATACTAGAAAAACTATTCAATTAAAATCCATTTTGATTGCATTGTTTATTATTATAATAATGGAAATGCTATGGGTTGAAATAGTGGGCTCAAAAGGAAACTTAGCACTGGGAGTTTGTTATCGCCCACCAGATCAAAAGATAGAGGAGGATTATAAAATGATGCATGGATTAAAGATAGCAGCTAGACTATAAAACTGTGTGATTTTAACTACCCACACATTGATTGGGTCAATATATGTTCTAGACAGGAAAAAGAGATTGAGTTTCTAGACACTCTCAATGACTGTGCTATAGAGCAGATGGTCACGGAATCTACTAGGGGAAAGGCGATCCTGGATTTGGTCCTAAGTAACGCCCAACGACCTGGTGAGAGATGTAAAAGTGATTGCACCGCTTGGGAACAGTGACCATAATGTTATTGAGTTCAACATTTGCCAAATAGGGAATTGGCCAAAAAGACTGACACAACCACTTTTAACTTTAAAAGGGGTAACTTCTATGCTATGGGGGGACATGTGAGGAGGAAACTGAAAGGAAAAGTAGAAAGGAAAAGTAGAAACCATTGGGGAAGCTTGGAGACTATTTAAAACAACAGTCCTAGAAGCTCAGAAAAAGTATATACCGCAGGTTAGGAAAGGCACAAATAGGTATAGAAAAAAGCCTGCATGGTTAATAAACAAAGTAATGGAAGCTGTGAAAGATAAGAAGGATTCCTTTAAGTGGTGGAAAGCTAGTCTCAGTGAGCTTGATAAAAGCGACCACAGGCTATGGCAAACAAAATGCAAGTCTGTGATCAGGCAGGCAAAAAGGGAATATGAGGAGCATATTGCAAAAAACATAAAGACTAACAATAAAACTTTCTTCAAATACATTAGAAGCAGGAAGCCAGCAAGAGTTTCCGGTCTTGGCAATCACCATGGCAGTTGTCTTCTCCCAGGGCTCCCGGCTGGGTGAGGGCGCGATTGTCCGTGCCACCCCAGGAGTCCTTGGGTTGGACTCCAAGCCATGGGGCACTAGAGAACCCGCCTGGTGAGTCAAGCTGGAGAAGGGGGGCTCCTCCAAGCCCCAACGGGCCCGCCGTAGAGCATCCCAAATGGGAACAAGATCAGCACATCGGAGCAAGTGTATGGTGATCAAGTGATTATGAATGCGGAGAGACAATCGTTAAAAATGTGGGTCGAAGTATAAGCGAGAACCACCTGCAAATATTGTGCTCCCCTAAAAGGAAACAAGGAGGGAGGGGACTTTCCCTCGCTAAGAACTGCTTGCAAATGATTTTAAAGTCAGAAAGGGGGGGGCAGTAAAAAGTGGATGAATGGAAATAAAGAGACTGTGAGAGCTTACTGTTTTGATTAAGAACTTCCAGAGGCTTTGACAAACTTTTACAAAAAGTAAACAATCCTCAAACATGGCGCCGCCGAAAGACTCTAAGGATAAACTAGTGAAAGTTAAGCCTCCTTCAGGAAGTTCCAGTCCTTCAAGTTCTGTGCCTAGACAGGTCTCAACTGCGGAACTCCAAAGGTTGCTGTTGGAGGCTTTGCGCACTCTGCTGGAGAAAATTACAGCTATTGATAATAAGCTGGGCACACAACAAGTGCAAACGGTGTTAAACACACAGAAAATCGAAAAAGCGGAGCAGGAGCTTAAAGAGATTGGTTCCAACTCGAAAAAGGTGAATAAAAAACTGCAGGCACTTGAAAAGAAGTGCAAATTGAAGAGTCTTGTGTGTTACAGCTGCAAATGAAAAGGGCGAGCTATGTCTTGAGTCTTCAAGGATCAAGGAGGAGAGAGGGGAGAATCTGGGACAGATTGTGGGTGACTTGTTGGCTCCCCTGGCAGAGGTGATGTTGGATCAACTTCAAAGCAAAATAGATATGGTCTTTAGATCGTACTCTGAATTTATCAGAAAGAATAATCTGCCAGGGGAAGTTACAGTAAGATTATCCTGAAGAAAATTGAGAGATCAACTACTGAAAGCAACCAACGGAGTTACCTTGAAGTTGAAAGACAAGGAGATTAAAGTATTGAAGGACGTTCCATTTGAGATAAGAAAGAAGAGAAGGAAATACAGAGACTTGGTGTTATTTTTACAAAGCCACAAAGTCGCCTACAGATGGTTGGTACTTGAGGGACTAACCTTTAGATATGGAAATGGCAAAGAAAGGATAGACTCTGTTGAAAAGGCTTGTGAATTTTTGCATCAGCATGGTCGGCCATCAGGAGAGGGAGAAGGAGCCCCTGACGGCACCAAGGAGAGTGAAGAAGAAGGAGAGATTGGATCTTCTGATGAGGACTCGGACTCTAAGTTGGGGGCAGAAGCCCCCAAAACAGGCTATCATCTGAGATGGGAAAGAGGGGAAAAGTAGACTGTTATTGTTCTCTGAAGTACTTAATTATGTTTAATGCAGGGCACAGTTCTTTAAGAAACTGGGATTGCTGGGGAAATATTGAGATGTTTTATTAGGTAGATGATCATTTTTGGCGAAAGTCAATTTGCATTCAAGAGGCAGGGTATTATTTTAAAAGCTTTGTTTTTCTTTTCTTTCACCTGTAGAGTGTAGTTTTCCCACCCTTATTTTTCTGCGTATTGTGGTTTCTTTTTTCTGTATGTAGATTTAGAAAAAGCAATTAAAAATCCCCTTTGAGGGGGGCCAAAAAAAAGAAGAAGAAGCAGGAAGCCAGCTAGGGAGGCAGTGGACTCCTACTGAAGGATTATAGGGAAATGGATGAGAAGCTGAATGCATTTTTTGCCTCTGTCTTCACTGTGGAAGATGAGAAGTGCTTGCCCACTCTAGAACTGCTGATTTCCGGAGGGGTATTGAAAGACCTGAGTCAGATTGAGGTGATGAGAGAGGAGATCCTACAACTGATAGATAACTTAAAAACAGATAAATCACCAGGCCCGGATGGCATACATCCGACAGTTCTGAAAGAACTCAAATGTGAACTTGTGGATCTCCTTACAAAAATATGTAATTTTTCATTAAAATCTGCCTCCATTCCTGAGGACTGGAAGGTAGCTAATGTCACTCCCATCTTTAAACAGGGTTCCAGAGGAGAGCCAGGAAATTACAGGCCAGTCAGTCTGATGTCGATACCAGGCAAGTTGGTGGAAACTGTTATTAAGGAAAGAATTAGTAGGTACATTGATGAACAAAAACTATTGAGGCAGACTCAACATGGGTTTTGTAAGGGTAGATCTTGTTTCACTAACCTGTTAGTGTTTTTTGAGGGAGTGAACAAACATGTGGACAAGGGGGACCCAATAGATGTTGTTTACCTTGATTTCCAGAAAGCTTTTGATAAAGTTCCTCATCAAAGGCTCCTAAGCAAGCTCAAAAATCACAGGATAAAAGGACAAGTCCTTTTGTGGATCAAAAACTGGCTAATTAATAGGAAACAGAGTGAGTATAAATGGGCGATTTTCTCAGTGGAAGGTGGTAAGTAGTGGGGTACCGCAGGGATCAGTACTTGGTCCAATGCTTTTTAATTTGTTCATTAATTATTTGGAGTTGGGAATAAGCAGTTAAGTGGCTAAATCTGCAGATGATACGAAGATATTCAGCGTGGTGAAAACCAGCTGTCAGGTTCCTCAGTCAGCTCACACAACACAGGGCTTCTTCAGAAGACAATGTTTAAGGGTGAAGCAGAACTAAAGACACGTGAACAGCTTGTGTTTGTAATGGCCACATACAATAGGGCTGGTTAAGATATACTACATTCAAGCATCCCCCCCATACAGCAGAAGCCAATGAATAACGTTATTCTCCTAAATTGGGCACCTGTCGAGTACCCATCCTGCTATATGCAGACGATACAGTACTACACTCTTGCACGAGGGTGGGGCTCAGACATCTGCTGAACAGATGTCTTGGATATTTTCTTGAGAACAAGTTACTCCTCAATTATGAGAAATCCAAAATAATAGTATTTGCTAAGTCTTGCAAAATCCAAAAATGGACATTTGATGGAAAAGGATTAGAGCTGGTCAAGCATTTAAAATATTTAGGCGTCTATTTCAGTTATAACATGTCCTGGTCATGTCATCTCAAATCTATGACTAATTTAGCCACCACTAATGCATCAGCCATCTCACGGTTCTTCTTTAACAGAGGCAACCAGTTCGTTCCAGCTGCCTTAAAAGCTGGTACCGATGACCACGGTACTGACTACTACTCCTTGGGAGGAGGAGTGGGGCATGCCCTACCTGGATCCGTTTGGCGGGGCGCACACCAATGTGACTACCTGGCCGAAACACCAACCCTGGGGCAGGTTCCCAGTGGAGATGGCAGAGACTTGGTCCCTTATTCCAGGGCGCAGATGAGAAAGTCAGTACAACCGGGCCATTTACTGACTGAGTGTTGGGCCTGGGCCTGAAGCGGGTTCTGGAAAGCCATTAGATGCCAAGGATTTCATGGAGACCTGTTTAGATCTGCTCGAGCGGGGCCAAGACCGGCTCTTCTGGATTATTGAGGACTTGTTCTGCAAGGTACCTGAGATGGCGATGACGGTGGTGCAACGGGAGCTGGACCAATGCTTGCCGGCAGTCCCAGGGCAGCCAGGGGTACAGGTGCCGCTCCCAGCCCAACTGCCGGCACAACAGCCGCCCCCCGGTCAGCAACTGAGACAATTGCTGCTTCCAGGCCAGCCATCATTCATCCCCCTGGGGCCCCAGGCAGCAGAACTGCTGGATGCCACATTTCATGGAACACCCGAGAAACTGGCATTTTTCTTGGTATGGGCTGAGAAATTCATGGGAAACTGGGGCCATTTGTTTCCTAACGAGGAACGCATTGAGGACTATATTGCATCCCGTTTGCGGTAGGGAGCGGCTGACTGGTATGTGAACCTACACAATGTAGATGGCTTGGAGCTCCGAGAGGTTGAGGCTTTCATGTGGGCCCCATGAGCTCCCTATGAAGACACTAATGCGAGTGAGACAGCCTAGGCATTCCTGCGCACGTTCTGCCAAGGGAAGAAATCAGTGCGGGAGTATACTGAGGAGTTTCGGCACCATGTGGCTAAGATCCAGGGGTGGCCTGATGGGGTGCTGGCTCAACATTATTATTTGGGTCTTAATCCCGAGATCTGGGGAATGATCCTCCATAGTGTGAAACCAGTGTCCCTGCACACCTTGATGAAGAAGGCTGCTGACATGGAGAGCCGTCTCCAGACCATCTGCATCAACAATGTGACTACCCTGGTAAAGAGCATGCCAGCACCGGTGAAAACCAAGACCCCAGTGAGGCAGAAGGAAGGGACACGAGAGCTTCGCATGAAGCAAGGTTTATGCTTAAAATGTGGTGAAGTGGGCCATTTCGCCACCACGTGCCTGGGATCGGGACCTACAACCACCCCAAAGAGGAGTGGGGAGAAGAAATGGTCTGACACTCCAGTTAAGAATCAGACTACTCATCCGAAGACTCAACGCGCCCTGTAAGCTAGTTTCCTGGAAGAGGACACCCCCTCGTCCAGCGGGGAAGATGCCCAGCTGGCGGGAAACGACCAGGACCTGTTGTGAGTAGCGCTGACCAACAGATCCCCATTCCAGAGGCACAGAAAATGGTGAGCAGTTACCCCCCCTCTTTTTGTGACTGTGACTATCATAAACCCCGACTTGAACACCCATGTGCGGGTGAGGGGCCTGATCGACTCAAGGTGTGGATGGGATCTCATCCACCCCTCTCTTGTTATGGGACTTGGGGCGAAAGTGGTTAAACTCACAGAGCCCCTGGTATTTACCCAAATGGACAGGTCTGCTATGAAAGACCCATGTAGATTTGAGACTGTTCTGTTACAAATGGGCACAGGACAACACTGGGAGCACCGTTTTTTTGTTATCACCCCTGCCGCCTGTTTCCCATTAGTACTAGGCAACCCGTGGCTCCATAGTCACGACCCTTATATCTTGTAGGGGGAGGGCGTTATCTGCTTTATTTCATCCCGATGCAAAGACCACACCTGGGATGGGGAGTGGGGAACCCTTCCCCAAGGAGGGAGCAGTACCGGCTTGCCTTGCACAGGAAGAGCTGGAAGTGATCCCACCTGAGTACCGGGACCTGGTTCGGGTGTTTGAGGAGGAGGAGGCAGATGAATTGCCCCCCCCCGACACTCAGACTGTGCTACTGAATTGTTACCCTACCAGAAATTACCCAAAGGTAAACTGTATTCAATGAGTCCTGCAGAGAAGGTGGAATTATGTAAATTCATTGACAAAAACTTTGCTCGGGGTTTTATCCGACCTGCCTCCTCCCTGTTTGCTGCTCCCATGTTGTTCTGGAAGAAGAAAGATGGGGGTTTGAGGCTCTGTACAGACTACAGGGGGCTGAATGCTGTGTCGACTACGAATGCCTACCCCCTCCCCTTGATTAAAGACCTCCTAGCTGAACTGTTCAAAGGGAAAATTTATTCCAAACTCGATCTCTGGGATGCCTACTTCAGAGTCCGTATTAAGGAGGGAGATGAGTATAAGATGGCATTTAACACCCCGTTGGGTCAATTCGAATATCGGGTGATGCCATTCGGACTTCAGGGGGCTCCGGGGGTTTTCATGAACCTGATAAACGAGGTCTTGCATAAGCACCTGTTCAAGGGGGCCCTCGTTTACCTAGATGATATCTTGCTCTATTCCCCTGACCTGGAGTTCCATGTTTCTTTGGTCCATGAAGTTCTTCAAAAGTTGCACAAGCACAAACTGTTTGCTAAGCTGTCAAAGTGTGAGTTCCACTGCACAGAAATTGACTTTCTTAGGTATCACATCCCCCCCGAGGCATTGAGATGGATCCTGCCAAGGTTCGGGACCATAACCGGGATCGGCTGCATAAGAGGGACTGGAGCAGGTGGTTGGGGCGGAGGTGCAGCAGGCGGCTGGAGTGGCCCTGGTTGGCCTGGCCCTGGACCTGGCGCTGGCCCGACTGGTGGAGGCGGAGCTGGTGCCGGCCGGCCCGGTCCTGGACCCGGAGGTGCTGGTTGACCCGGTCCTGGACCCGGAGGTGCTGGTTGGCCTGGCCTCGGGCCCGGAGGAGCAGGAGGTGGTCGTCCCGGTATCAACGGTGGCGCCGGGGCTGGTGCTGGTCTAGTCTGTGTCAGCGGATGCGCCCGAATAGCTTGGTCCATCATCTGTGGTAGGGATTGCATTAGCTTGCTCATGTCCTTCACCAGACGTCGGGTATCCTCTTGGATAGAGTCCATGCGAGCGTCGGTATCTGGCCCCGACCCAGTTCTGGGAGATCCTCGAGGTACTCTCCCCTGGGGAAGTCCAAAACTACCTCTGGGATCAATCAAACTGTCTCGGCTTTGGCTCCCCGGCAAAGTCCATGTCGACTGGGTAGTATCCAACAGGTTCTTTGACCAATCGCGTGACCTACGATAGGTCACCCCTTTATCCCATGGCGTTGGGACTCCGGGCACATAGGTTCGGGGAAGCGCTCCTCCTTGAGACGGCAGGTGCCCGGCCGGGCTATAGACTGGGAGAGCGTACTGAACCCCCAATGTGCTTAGTACTGGCGGGGTCAACACTCCGGCTCCCGATTGTGATGCTGGTGCGATCAAAACTGTGGTGTTAGTCACCGGCACAATAGTGGTGGTCGGGAGGGTGACCACTGCAGCCGCCACAGTGGTAACAGGAACCGTGCCCCCTGAGGTAGCAGCCGCCGCCGCTGCGCCTGTGGCTCCTGGAGTGGCTGTCACCGCTGCAGCCCCCGTGGCCCCTGGAGTAGTTGATGCTGTCGCTGCGCCTGTGGCTCCTGGACTGGTAGCCGCCGCAGCTGCTCCCGTGGCTCCCGTACCCGCTCCGCTCATCTTGGTAGACATGGTGGGGTGGGAGGCCATGCGAACCTGGAGGCAGCTCCAGGCATTCCTCGGTTTTGCGAATTTTTACAGATCATTTCTTGCCAATTTTTCCCAGGTGAGCTTGCCACTCACAGACCTTTTGAAAACTAAGGGGAAGGTTCCTAACAGCACGAAACTGGGGGCGAAGTTGGAGTGGACAGCCAAATGCTAGGAGGTGTTTGAACGCTTAAAAGCATTGTTCACATCCGAATCCGTGCTTGGCACACCCAAAAGAACTGAAAAAATTCATAGTACAAGTCAATACCTTGGATGTCGCTATGGGTGGTGCCATCTTGCAAGAGGGGGAGGACGGGAAGTTGCACCCCCTTGCTTACATCTCATGAAAGTTTATGGACACTAAGCATAACTGGTCCGTCTGGGATAAAGAGGCGGGGGCGATCAAGTTGGCGCTCTCTACGTGGAGGCATCGGATGGAGGGGGCCCGGGTACCGTTCGAGGTTTGGACTGATCAAAAGAACCTCGAGGTCCTCCGCATGCCTCGTAATTTAAATGCTAAACAACTCTGTGGGCTGATTTTATCTCTAAGTTTAAGTTCACCCTCCCATCATTTCCCGGGGAAGGTTAATTCCTTGGCTGACACGTTGTCCCGCCTCCCACAACAAGACAGCTGCAAGGAGGTAGTCCTTGACTCTATGTTCACGCCTTCTCAGTTGGGAGGGGCCATGGTTACGCGTGCTCAGACAAAAGGAGCAATGACTCATGGGAAATGAAGTTTGCCTCTGCAGTTTCTGATGCTGACCATCTGGAATTGGAAAAGGATGGGGAGGTGGAGGAGTGCGCAAATGGCTGCTGGTATCGAGGCACTAAACTGTTTGTTCCGGCCACCTTGTGAGGGGAGAGCTTGTCTATGGTGCATGGTACTAAGTCGGCAGGACACTTGGAGTTTGTGAAATCCCTCCATTTATTACGAAGACACTTTTGGTGGCATGAGGAAGGATCTGTCCCTTTTTGTCCAGTCATGCCAAACCTGCATCATGAGTAAGCCGAGACTGGGGAAGCCTCTGGGGCTCCTCCAACCCCTACCCACCCCAAATCAACCATGGGACGTCATCTCGATGGATTTTATTACGGATCTTCCCCCTAGCCAGGGGAAAACAGTTATTTGGGTTGTTGTGGATCTGTTTTTGAAACAGGCACATTTCATTCTGTTTAAATCACTGCCATCTGCTAGGATGTTGGCTAAAAGTTTTCTTCAAAAGGTTTTTAGGCTCCATACGTTGCTGAAGAAGATAATTTCCAACCAGGGCTCACAATTTGTTTCTAAGTTCTGGAGTGAGCTACTACAACTCATGGGGGTGGAATGGGGTTTGAACAGTGCCTATCACCCCGAGACTAATGGGCAAACCGAGCATGTTAATCAGACTCTTGAACAGTACCTTCACTGCTTCACTAACTTTCAACAAGATGATTGGGAGGGGCTCCTTCCCCTTGCAGAGTTCTGCTACAATAACACATGTCATTCCTCCACGAGAGTCTCCCCTTTCATGGCTGTGTATGGTTACGAGGCCCCTCTCTCTCCTTCCTGGAGGGAACCCAGCTACCTGAGGGGGAGGCAGGTGACTGGTGTAAACTCTTGCAGGATGCCTGGCCCCTGTTGTGTAAAACACTGGATAGGGCCAAACAGGCATACAAAGTGCAAGCAGACAAAAAACATGATGTTGGTTGGGCTATTAACCCTGGTGATTCTGTTTATGTGTCTACCAAGAACATTAAGGGCCTCCAACCTAGCTGTACACGTGTCTTTAGTTCTGATTCACCATTAAACATTGCCTTCTGAAGAAGCCCTGTGTTGCGTGAGCTGACTGAGGAACCTGACAGTTGACACGTTCTGTTTGCCCAACAGTCTTGGGGTGGTAGGCACTACTCAATCCCCGTTCCACCCCCATGAAGCGTAACAATTCATACCAGAACTCAGAAACAAATTGTGAGCCCCAGTCGGATATTATCTTCCAAGGCAAGGTATGTAGTTTAAAAACCTGTTGAAGAAAACTCTTAGCCAGCATCCAAGCAGACAGCAGGGATTTGAATGGAATGAAATGTGCCTGTTTCAAAAAGAGATCCACCCCCCACCCCCGAATAACTGTTTTCCCCTGGCTGGGGGGAAGGTCTGTAATGAAATCCATCGAGATGACTTCCCAGGATCTATTTGGTGTGGGGAGAGGTTGGAGAAGCCCTGGAGGTTTCCCTGGTCTCGGCTTACTCATGATGCAGGTTTGGCATGACTGGACAAAAAGGGAGAGATCCTTCCTCATGCCAGGCCACCAAAACTGTCGTTGCAGCAAATGAAGGGATTTCACAAACCCTAAGTGCACCGCCAGCTTAGTTCCATGCACAGTAGACAAGATCTACCCCTGCAGTGCTGCAGGAACAAACAGCTTTGTGCCTCGATACCAGCAGCCATTAGCATGCTCCTCCCCCTCCCCCTCTTTTTCCAATTCAAGGCGATCAGCATCAGAGAGGGCGGAGGCAAACTTCATTTCCCATGAGTCAGTATTCATTACGGGCTGGGCTTTTGCCTGGGTGTGCGTAACCACTGCCCCACCCAACTGGGAGGGCGTGAACATAGAGCCAAGAACCACATCCTTGTGGCTGTCATGTTGTGGGAGGCAGGACAGCGCATCAGCCAAGGAGTTAGCCTTCCCCGGGAAATGGTGGAGTGTGAAATCAAACTTGGAGAAGAAATCAGCTCACTGAAGTTGCTTAGCATTCAGATTACAGGGAGTGCACAGAACTTTGAGGTTTTTATGATCAGTCCACACCTCGAATGGCACTTTAGCCCCCTCCAACCAGTGAAGCCACATAGAGAGCGCTAACTTGATAGCCCCCACCTCATCTCAAACTGACCAATTGCGCTCATTGTCTGTGAATTTCCGTGAGACATAGGTAAGGGGGTGCAACTTCCTGTCCTCCCCCTCTTGCAAAATGGGGCCACCCATAGCGAAATCTGATGCATCGACTTGCATGATAAATTTTTCAGTTTGTCCAGGTGTGCCAGCATGGGCTGATGTGAACAGTGCCTTTAAGTGGTTGAATGCCTTCTGGCATTCGGCTGTCCACTCCAGCTTTGCCCCCAGTTTCGTATTGTCTGGGCCCTTCCCTTTAGTTTTTAAGAGGTCTGTCAGTGGTAATGTCAGGTAGCCCTGCCATGATGGATGGAGAAGGGAGGGAGGATGGGCTTTATTTCGTGAAGGGAGGGTGGATGGGACTGTGTGGTGTTGATTTATGCACCTGGACTGTTCGAATGGAATGTGGGGAGCTGCCTCGACTGCCTGGGCATACAGGCCGTATCTTACCCAGACCTAACACACTGACCTTGGAGGAGCCAGGCTGTTAGCTTCCTATCGCTTTCAAAAGCAACAGCTAGGCTGGGAAAATGGGGGCGGTGGGAACTACATTAATTATTACTGTCTCCAGTTCCCGCGCGCGCGCTGAGCTTCTATTGGCAGAGGGGGGGTCCCCATCCCCCCCCTTAGGGTATAACTGTTTGCTTCATGTAACCAAGGTATTCTTAACAATGCTTCTGTTCCAGTAACCTACTATTGCAGCTTAAAATAAATACTATTCTTGCTTCAATGAACAAGGCCTGGTATTTTGCTGACTAAGTTAAGGACTCTGACAGTTTGTTAAGAATCTCCATTTTCGGGACTGGTCAGAACCCCGCTACTCCAACATGAGTGACGGTGAAGAAGACACTCTCCCGCTCGAAGACGACAAGAAGGAGGAAAAGAAACCTCCTGTAACGACGGTGCCTATCACCACATCAGCCGTACCCTCGGAAGCCCCTGGTACCTATGTGCCGGCGAGATGGGGACATGAGTACGACTTGGGGGGGCCCTACGGGGACCCTTACGGAGCGGCATACGGCGGGGTGACCACCCGACCCAAGCAACGACGGGATTGGGTGAAACCCCTGGCCGAAACCCAGGAGACGTGGTTCCTGACCCCGCGGGCCTCGGTGAGAGAGAGTCGATCCGAGAGGTCGGTCCGTCGGTTGACCACCGCAGAAGGGCTGGAAGACACGTATCGGGACTCCGGTGAACTGGAAGGGGCCGGGGTGAGCCGGAGGTGGAGCGGCGATCCAAGCCAAGACCGCTTGGCCCGCATCCTGGATGAATCCCTCTCCCACATCCCCAGGATGATCGCGGAGGGCATCCGAGAGGAGATGGAATGGCAACGGAGGGAGGCGCTTCCAGGCCAACCGCCTCCGGACCAGCAGAACGTACCGGCCCCGGACCAGCAGAACGTGCCGGCCCAACACCCCGACCAACCAGCGGGGCCAGGGCTGCAGGGACCGCCGGCACCGTGACCGCAGCGACCCTGGGGCTTTCTGCCACCAAAACCAGCTGAGCTGCTCGACGCGGACTTCGATGGGACCCCAGAGAAGTTCCCCTTCTTCCTGGTGAGAACTGAAAAATCCATTGAAAACTGGGGCCACCTGTTCCAGAGCGAGGACCGTATGGTGGATGCTATAGCCTCGCACCTGAAAGATGCAGTGGCAGACTGGTATGTGGCTCTGCACCAGGCTGATGGGCGAGAGCTGACGGAGATCGATGCGTTCATGTGGGCTATGAAGGAGCACTTTGAAGATGTCAACGCCAACAAGACGGCCAGGGCGGCTCTACGTGCCCTCAAACAAGGTCCCAAGTCGGTGAGGGAATATACCGCTGAATTCCGCAGGTGCGCCGCCAAGATTCGAGGCTGGCAAGACGGGGTCTTGGCCGACCACTACAAATTGGGGCTCAACGCGGAGATCCGCCATTCCGTGACGAGAACTCAGGATCCTGACACGTTGACGGGATGGATACAAGCGGCAGTCACCATGGAAAACCGCCTGAAAACCATCCGACTGGACGACGCGGCGGCGATGAGTAAAGGTGGCCAATCGGGCCCTACCCCTGCCCTGCGCGGGAAGACCCAACCACCGAACTCCAAACCCAAAGATAGCACGAGAGAGACCCGGATGAAGCAAGGGCTCTGTCTGAAGTGCGGGGAGGGGGGCCACTTTGCTGCGAATTGCCCAGGCTCCCCCGCACCGACCGGGGTCCCGAAAGGGACCAAAAAGAAGTTCGACACCTCCACTCCGAAACCAGTGGCGAAACCGAGAGGGGCGAGGGCTCTGCAAGCCAAACCCCTCAGCGAGGCGTCGGACTCATCGGATGGCGAGACCACGCAGACGGGAAACGAGACGGACCTGCTGTAAATAGCGCTGAACAGCAGGTCCCGGACTCTCAAGCACAGATCCCGGTGAGCCGACCCCCCTCTGTTTTCTTTCTCACAGTGACTTTAATGGACCCGGGTCTACTGACCCATGTGAGAGTACGAGCTCTCATTGACTCTGGGTGTGGGAAAGACCTTATTAACCCCACACTGGTGACGGGACTGGGGGCGAAGGTGGTGAAGTTAACCGAACCCCTTATATTCACGCAGATGGATGGCTCCACAATGAAAGAGCCGTGCAAATATGAAACTATACCCTTGCGGGTGGGGATCGGGAACCACTGGGAAGTGAGATCCTTCGTTGTCACCCCTTCTGCCCAATTTCCCCTGGTGTTAGGCAGCGCATGGTTCTTTGACCATGACCCACACGTACTATGGGGAGAGGGGAAAGTTAATTTCATCTCCGAGAAGTGCAAATCCCATCATTGGAAACGGGATTGGGGTGCCCCGATGGCGGGAGGGGACCTCATAATGGCGGGGGTGGCTGAAGCGGAACTAGAGGCGATCCCCCAAGAGTATCGAGACTTAGCCGCCATTTTTGGGGAAGAAGAAGCGGATGAACTGCCCCCCCACAGGAACTCTGACTGTGCTATTGAAATTTTACCAAACCAAAAGTTACCCAAGGGGAAATTATACTCCATGAGCCCCTCTGAGAAGGTGGAGTTGAGAAAGTTCATTGACAAAAACCTAGAAAGGGGGTTCATACGGCCTTAGGGTACTTGAGCAAAGTTAGGAAGAAATGATCTGTAAAAGTTCACAAAACTGAGGAATGCTTGGAGCTGCCTCCAGCTTCGGGGAGCCTTCCACCCCACCACATCCCTTAGCAGGATCCATCTCGATGCCAAGAAACTCAATTTCTGTGCAGTGAAATTCACACTTGGACAACTTGGCAAACAGTTTGTGCTTCTGCAACATTTGAAGGACCTCCCAGACCAGAGCAACATGGGACTCCAGTTTCCAGGGAATACAGCAAGATGTCATCTAGATAAACAAGAACCCCCTTGAACAGATGCTTGTGCAAGACCTCATTTATCAGGTTCATGAAGATGCCAGGAGCCCCTGAAGTCCGAACGGCATCACCCAGTATTCAAACTGACCCAACAGGGTGTTAAAAGCTGTCCTGTACTCGTCTCCCTCTTTGATTCGTACGCTGAAATAGGCATCACGGAGATCGAGTTTGGAATAGATTTTCCCTTTAGACAGTTCTGCTAGGAGGTCTTTTATCAAGGGGAGGGGATAGGCATTCATAGTTGACACTGCATTCAACCCCCTGTAGTTAGTACATAGTCTCAGACCCCCATCTTTCTTTTTCCAGAACAACACGGGAGCTGCAAACGGGGAGGAGGTAGGTCAGATAAAACCCCAGACAAGGTTTTTGTCAATGAACTTACAGAGCTCCCCCTTCTCTGCGGGACTCATAGGCAATTTCTGGTTGGGTAGCAGTTCAATAGCACAGTCCGAATGTCCGTGGGGGGGTAATTCATCCTCCTCCTCCTCCTCCTCAAACACCCGAGCTAAGTCCCGGTACTCGGGAGGGATTGCTTCCAACTCTTCCCATGCAAGGCAAGCTGGCACTGTTTCCTCCTGTGGGGGGTTCCCCCACGCCTCATCCCATCTGTGGTTTTGGCACCTGGGCAAAATGAAGTGAATAATGCCCTCCTCCCACAGAATGTAGGGGTCATGGCTGTGGAGCCAGGGGTTGCCCAGTACCAATGGGAAACGGCGGCAGGGGCGATAACAAATGATCAGTGCTCCCAGTGTTGCCCTGCACCCATCTGCAAAGGAACAGTCTTGTATCTACACGGGTCTTTCATAGCTGACCCATCCATCTGGGTAAACACCAGGGGTTCTGATAGTTTAACCACTTTTACCCTGAGCCCCATAACTAGAGAGGGGTGAATGAGATCACATCCACACCCTGAGTCAGTCAGCTCCCTCACACGCACATGGGTGTTCAATTTGGGGTTTAGAATAGTTACAGTCACGAAAAAGGGCTCACTGTTTTCTGCGCCTCTGGAACGGGGACCTGCTGGTCAGTGCTATTCACAGCGGGTCCTGGTCGTTTCCCACCAGCTGAGCCTCCTCCTTGCTGGATGAGGGGGTGTCCTCTTCCTGGAGACTAGCTTGGAGGGTGTGTTGGGTCTTCAGATGGGTGGTTGGTTTCTTTACTGGTGTGTCTGTCCACTTCTTCTCCACGGTCCTCTTTGGGGTACTCGCAGGACCCGATCCTGGGCATGCCATGGCAAAATGGCCTGCTTTGCCACATTTCAGGCACAGGCCTTGCTTCATGTGGAGCTCACGTGTCCCCTCCTTTGGCTTCACCGGGGTCTTGGGTTTTGCTGGCACAGGCACACTCTTCATCAGGGTAGCTGTGTCATCGATGCAAATGGTCTGGGGGTGGCTTTCCATGTTGGCTGCATCCTTCATCCAGGTGTGCAGGGACACCAGCTTCACACTATGGAGGATAGTTCCTCGGATTTTTGGGTTAAGACCAAACGATATTGCTGGCCCAGTACCCCATCATGCCATCCTTGGATCTTAGCTGCATGGTGCCAAAACTCCTCGGTGTACTCCTGCACCAATTTCTTTCCTTGCCAGAAAGTGCGCAGGAACGCTTGGTCCATCTCACTCGCATTAGTGTCCATATAGTGAGCCCGCAGGGCCCACATGAAAGCGTCAACCTCTCAGAGTTCCCAGCTGTCAACATTGTGCAGATTCACATACCAGTCAGCCACGCCCTCCCACAAACGGGAAGCAATATGATCCACAATGTGTTCCTCGTTGGGAAACAAGTGGCCCCAATTCCCAATGAACTTCTCTACTTGTACCAAGAAGAACACCAATTTCTTGGGTGTTCCATCAAACATAGCATCCAGCAGTTCTGCCGGCTGGGGCCCTGGTGGGATGACCGGTGGCTGGCCAGGAGGTGGCAACTGTGCCAGTGGTTGACCTGGGGGTGGCAGTTGCCCTGGTGGTGGGCTGGGGGGTGGCACCTGCACCGGCTGCTGTCCCAGAGGTGGCGGGGCAGGTTGTGCTGGTACCATGGGCAAACGGTCCAGCTCCCATTGCACCACTGTTGTCACCATCTCAGGTAGTTTGCAGAGCAAGTCATCAGTCATCCAAAAGAGCCTGTCTTGGCCACGCTCAAGCAGGTCTAAACGGGTCTCCACAAAGTCCTCAGCATCTCCCGTTTTCCCAGCACCTGCTTCCAGCCCGGGTCCTATGCTCAGCTGGTAAACGGCCCAGTCGTATTGACTTTCTCGCCGGGGACCCAGGGTAAGAGACCAAGTCTCTGCTGTGTCCACTTGGAACCTGCCCCATGGCCTGCACCCCCCCCCCCGAATGGATTCAGGTAAGGTGCACCCCACTCCTCATCCCAAGGAGTAGTAGTAGTCGGCACCGTGGTCATAGGGACTGACTCTTCCGTAGTAGTTACGGGTACATTGTTATCCTCTTCCCCGCTCATTTTGGTTTGAGAGAGATGCGGAACGGGAGAAGGCCAGAGAGGATTACAGACACTTTGTCAGGTTCCTCAGTCAGCTCACACAACACAGGGCTTCTTCAGAAGACAATGTTTAATGGTGAAGCAGAACTAAAGACACGTGTACAGCTTGTCTGTAATGGCCACATACAATAGGGCCGGTTAAGATATACTACAAGCATCCCTCCATACAGCAGAAGCCAATGAATAATGTTCGTACACATGGGCAATAGCAGCAGCAAGCAAGAAAAATAATCTAGAAACCGTTAGATTCCCAGCCAAACTCCAGCAGTTGGAGAAACAAGGTCGGAGACCTGATAAGAGACAGTGAATGAAAGTTCAAAGGATGGGAGACTGGAGTACTCCCTCTGCATACCATACACATGACAGGACTACATGACACCAGGGAGGATTGTGAGACACTCCAAAGGGATCTGTCAAGGATGGGCAAGTGGGTGTCAACGTGGCAAATGGGGTTCAATGTGGCCAAGTGCAAGGTGATGCACATTGGAGCCAAAAATCCTAAATATAAATACACGTTGATGGGGTCCGAACTGGCAGAGATTGACCAAGAGAGAGATCTGGGAGTCGTAGTAGATAACTCACTGAAAATGTCAAAACAGTGTGCGACTGCAATAAAAAAGGCCAATGCTATGCTGGGGATTATTAGGAAGGGTATTGAAAACAGATCAGCCAATGTCATAATGCCTCAACCACACCTCAAAAAAAAAATTGTAGCATTGGAAAAAGTGCAGAAAAGGACAACTAGAATGACAAAAGGGTTGGAACACTTTCCCTATGAAGAAAGGTTAAAATGCTTGGGGCTCTTTAGCTTGGAGAAACGATGGCTGAGGGGTGACATGATTGAGGTTTATAAAATAATGCATGGGATAGAGCAGGTAGAGAAAGAGGTACTTTTCTCCCTTTCTCATGATATAAGAACCCATGGGCACTCAATGAAATTGCTGAGTGGTCAGATTAGAATGGATAAAAGGAAGTACTACTTCACCCAAAGAGTGATTAATACATGGAAGTCACTGCCACAGGAGATAGTGGCGGCTACAAGCATGGAAAACTTCAAGAGAGAATTAGATAAACATGTGGAGCAGAGGTCCATCAGTGGCTATTAGCCAGAAAGTATAGATAGGGCAAGTGATGCTCTGTATTCTTGGTGCTTGAGGTGGTCAACAGTGGGACGGCTTCTAGTGTCCTGGCCCCACTGGTGGACCTCCTGATGGCACCTGGTATTTTTGGCCACTGTGTGACAGAGTGTTGGACTGGATGGGCCATTGGCCCGATCCAACATTGGCTTCTCTTATGTTCTTATGTTGTTGTTGTTATTATTGTTATTGTTATTATTATTATTTCAACTTCTATCCCACTCATTTCCCACAAGCAGGACTCAGGGTGTTGTACAACATATAATATAGCAACACATAATACATGCAATACTAATAAAACAATAAAATATATGCAATACAGCTAAGCCTATTTTAAAAAAAACAACTCCTATGTAATCTGCCTTGAGTTCCAAGACCAACTAAAAATGAAGAACTCATGGGTGCTCAATGAAATTGGTGAGCAGTTGGGTTAGAACGGTTAAAGGAAGTGCTACTTCACCCAAAGAGGGATTAACACATGGAATTCACTGCCACAGGAGGTGGCAGCAGCTACAAGCATGGATGGCTTCAAGAGGAGATTGGATAAACATGCAGAGCAGAGGTCCATCAGTGGCTATTAGCCACAAGGTATAGATAGGAACTCTCAGTCTGGGGCAAGTGATGCTCTGTATTCTTGGTGCTGGGGGGGGGGCAGCAGTGGGAGGTACTTCTAGTGTCCTGGCCCCACTGATGGACCTCCTGATGGCCCCTGTGTGACACAGATTGTTGGACTGGATGGGCCATTGGCCTGATCCAACATTGGCTTCTCTTATGTTCTTAAGGAGGGGTGGCCAAACTTGCTTAACGTAAGAGCCACATAGAATAAATGTCAGATTTTTAGAGCCACAAGACATGAACAAATAAATGAGACTGCCAAAAATAATAACAAAAGCAGTAAAAGCAGATATTGATAATTATATTTATTTGTCCAATGATATTTGTTTGCTAATGATATTTAGCTTCCCCAGCTGCCCTGCTGGGAGCCGCACAATATGGGTGAAAGAGTCGCATGTGGCTCCTGAGCCAGTTTGGCTACCCCTGATTCTTAAGGAAAAGTAAAGAAATTCGTACATAAAAAGCTCTCAGAAGCAAAAGCGCTAGCATAGTGTGAAACCTGGTTCATACAGGTAGCAGAATGAGGTGACAGAATCTAGAACTGGTGGAATGGACGGAACTATCTCAGATTGCAAGCTGGGTGCCAGGTCTGGATGCTTTTTCATTTTAAAAATTCCTTGCAAGTAAAACACAAATGAAAACAAAAAAACAAAACAAAACAATACACACACAAAAAAAAGTAAGACAGCAGGGATTCCAGTCTACTCCATGATATACTAGTTTTCCACTTGCAAGATAGGTGAGCATTCAAAAAGTAATACCATCCACAGTCTGAAGTGGTACAATCCATTCTACCACGTTTTCTCAACTTCATCCTGCTGTGTGCAGATTGAGACAGAAGACCAGGTTTCCATCACCTTAGCACAAGGGTCATCTCATCCCCTCTTTGAAGAGAAGAAGGATTGGATTTATACCCCACCCTTCACTCGAAGTCTCAGAGCAGCTTACGAACTCTTTTCCCTTCCCCTCCCCACAACAAATACCCTGTGAGGTAGGTGGGGCTGAGAGAGCTCTTTCCGGAACTGTCCTTGAGAGAACAAGGTCATCCAGCAGCTGCAAGTGAGGAGTGGGAAATCAGACCTGGTTCTCCCACATTAGAATCAGTGCACTTAACCACTATACCAAACTGGCTCTCTCTTTGGGAGAGAAACCTCATAATTATGCTAGAGCAGGTGGTCTGTGTCCTTTTTATTTTGTGGCTTGTCAAAAGGGGTGAAATCAAGTCCATTTGAGATAGTCTAGGGTACCAATAAGGCAGAAGCTGAAAAGTTACCTCCCTCTTTCTGCAAGCTTCCCCTTCACAGTCCTCCAAGGGACCCTTCTGGCAAGAAGTATAAGTTACTTTCAACCTTGCCTGCCGAAAAATATACAAGAAATACCAGACTTTGCTTTTCATCAGCTTTGATTGGCTTACTGCAATTACAATTAAATCAGGGAATTCAAATTTTCAATGGAGTAAATTTGTACTCTGAGCAACACAGATCTGGAGAAGTATGGAAAATAGAAGGAGGACTTTGTGTGAAATCTCTTCCAATTTATATACTGGAATGGAAGTGTTGTTCAAAGAGAACAAATGGGCCTGTCAGTGGAATTCTTGAAACAGGGAAACTTTGTCCATTTCAAAACCTGGGTCTCTTTTTTTTAATATCGCCATTCATTCAATCAGGAGGACTGCACTAGAGTAAATTCCTTGTGGCTTTGGGATAAGCAAATTTCAGCAGGATATGGATTTTGCCCAGAGATATGGATATTGCACAGTAAATGAGCATGGACCAGGCTAATGTAGTACCTCCCATCTTTTGCTCTGAGCCCCCCAAAGATGACAGTGCTGGTACGTAATGGTAAGAAAGTTTAGGTTACTTTCATCACTGAAATTGTCCTAAGGCACAGCTCAAATGTGGTCCGTGGGCTGCTCCTCTTTTGCCTGGACAGAGTTGCCATGAGTTGGTGGTGACTTGGTGGCACATTCTTCTTCTTGCCCTCGATGGTGCAATAATCCAGCTACTCCACAGGGCAGTTGGAAGACCCCGAAACAAAAGAGCCAATGGGCCTCTGGAAGGCAAAAAACTCTCATGGCACATGGAATTTATTATTTATTTATTTCATTGGATTTCTTAACCGCCCTTCCTCGCCTATGCAGAGCTCAGGACGGTTTGCAACAAGATAGTTCCACGCAGTTATAAAACCAATTAAAACCATAAACATACAATATTAAACAAACAACATACATTTTAAACATTCCAACAACAGATGGCCTGTCTAGCATTCAGATTTGTTGGAGGGGGGGAGGGTACTGAGCAGATGTAGGAAACCGTCGCTGGCCTCAACCAAAAGCCTGGCAGAACATCTCTGCCTTGCATGCCCTGTGGAACTTTAATAGATCAGGCAAGGCATGGATGTCATTTGACAGAGAGTTCCACCAGGCTGGGGCCAAGGCTGAGAAGGCCCTCGTTGAGGCCAGCCAGATGTCTTTGGGGTTGGGAACCACCAGGAGGTTCTTATCTGCTGATCTCAGTGTCCTTCGGGGAACATACTGGGAGAGGCAGTCCTGAAGGTATGTAGGTCCCTGACAGTTTAGGGCTTTAAAGATAACACCAAACCCTTGAATTTGATCCGGTGCTCCACTGGCAACCAGGCCCCATGTTGTTCCCTAACAAATGCAATGTAATTGTATAGATGAGGTTATGAAACCTCCGCCTGTGGGATTTCATCTACACATGCGCATCAGCACCCGATTCTGCAGCTGAGTGATGAACATGCATGTATGAAGTGGCCGAGTCCAAGTGCCAGCTAGACCTTTGAGAGTGCCCCTGGGAGCATGAACGCGGCAGAGCTGCAGTGTTCTCCTGTCACCTGGCTGCTCCCTTGATGCCTTGATGGTGCTTGCAACACCACCTAGCCAAAGGGAATGATGTTTTAAGTTCTCCATCTGGTGGAAACAGCTGGTCCATGATTCTCTTCTGTCACAATTGACCAGACTTAGCATTACACATAGACTGTGTTTTATAGACATTTCCTTTTAAAATGAATGTGGGGTGTACCTTATAAAAAAGCAGGATAGAGGCTTGTTTCTCTCTCTTGTAGTATGGATAAAGTGAGCTGGTATTTTCCCAGTTACTGATTAACCACAGTTCATTTAACAGAATCAATATTTCAGGCAAAGAAGTAAACATTCGCCACACTGCCCTGTCTTTCTCCTTTACTTTTACAGCCTGATTAAAAAAATAAAATATAAAAGACATCTCTCTGGAAAGTGGCAGAGATGGAGGAGCAGCGCCTGTTATCTTGGGGATATGCAAAGCACATTTTATTTCCTCTTTTATCTTGCCAATTGTATGTTGATCCCATACATATAGATTGATTTTGCACAGGTAGATAATGAAAAGTCAAGGGGGAAAATTTACACAGCGGCACTCAGGATCTTAGCTGTCTATTGGTATATAAATTGGTTTATTATTTCATTCTCTTAAAGAGGGCCATTCACACGGGGGACCACTTTAAAATACAGCATGGTTAAACATAAAACCCATTTTCATTCCTGTGCTCTTTCCCCCCTTTGTCATTCCCACCCTAGTGTGTGCGCGCGCGTGTTTGTGGGGGTTAATTTTCAAAGATCTTTGTGTGTAAACATGATCTCGCTTCTTAACTCCCTCATCTATCCCCTTGTTCCTACAGTCGAGGATCTAATGTGGAATTTCAGACACGGTGGCATTGGCGGTTGTAGGCCTGGAACATGTAAGTGTTTCTCTCTCCACTGGATGATACCTTGCGAGCCGTTCATAATTCCCCATAAGTGCTTTGCATTTAGCCAGTGTAACCTACAGCTGGGCTGGCCGCTCATGCAGAGAGAAGGGGGGGTACAGCATGTGAAAGGACAGCTTGAAGCAATTACTCCCCCCCCCAGAACACAAAAAAGGAAACATTATTAATAAACATCTTCTGGGCATTTGGTGGCACATTTTGCCCATTGCAGCTTAAAGCAATTAATTCAGGATACTGACATTAACTCTCCAGCTCGCTGACAGCTTGGAGCTGGAACGAAAAATGCTAGTTCTCCAGGGAAAAGAGAAGGCGCGTTGGCTCTTTTTCTGGACTGTTTGCTTATAGGCCCTGAGAGCAATCTTCCTTGCCGAATGAAATGCACGGGCACAAACAATGTGCCGGGGAGAGAATAGGAGATGCGAATGAACAGTTTGAACTATTTGCTCAGCAGAAGGGCAGCCACAATCGCTGGCCAATGACTTTCCCAGGCAGCACCAGCCAGGACTTTTGAGTCTCTTTGTTGTTGTTCTCCTTCCTCCAGCCAGATAAGGACACAGCTGTGGCGACTCTGGCTAACTTCGAGCCTGGATTTATTCACAGAAGTCTCAGTTCATGTGGATCACATTTATTTATGCTGTAATTTGTCTCCTTTTTATTCACTCAATCAGGTTATCTCTCTGCCTCCCTGGGAAATCGGAACCATATTCTGTGGAATGTTTTGAAATGGCACTTTGCTTTTTGCTTCAGTCCAGGATCCTTCTGTCATCTTCCAGAGGTGGAAGCAGACACAGCAAAATCTCAGCTACATTTCTGACTGCCACGGGAGAAATGTTAAGCCAAAGTTAAGCCATTTGCATTCCAGCTCTTTTAAAGTACGATTTGTACTTGGGCTTAAAATTTGCTCATTGCAGTCAGTGGGACTTAATAGTGGATCGTGCCCACGTGTTGAAGGGATGAGCAAGCCTGGGAGCTCAGCCTCAGTGGCTCTCCAACCCTGCTGCTCTTACTTTTTGAATTGCCTAGCTGTTTGGTTTTTTTATGTAGGAAAAGCAGACCTTGTAATGTTATCATGCCATGTGCATTTGGGGATGTACCAATGGGTCAGCAGGGCACAGCTCCAGGTTTCAGGATTGATGGGGGTTTCAGGAGAGGGGGAAATTCATTGCAAAGTTCAAAGGCTTGCTCTTGAATATATACACAAGATTAAACCGATACGAAGTAGTGTACCATTTGTGGTGGTTGCTTATGACGATCTCATGGATGATAAAATGTCCTGATAAATAATCCCATGCTCTCTGAAACGCAGGGTGGAATAACTACCCCCCCACACACACACATAGACACAAACAACGCCATACAGAGCACAAGGAAATAGGTATGAATAAAATGTCATGCTTCCAAAAGGAGATTTATGTACATGATCGTTACAGGTCCTATAGGCACTTGTGAAGACAGGTGCATACTTTAAAGGGAAAAGACAGATTTCATACATAGAATAAATCTCCACCAGCCATCAATTTGCTCCAAGAGCAAAAGCCTGTCTTATGTATAGAAGAGCTTAAATGGCAAAATACATATGCACACTGCACTATGAATTGTGAGTGGAGCACGTTGATTGAAACGACCGGGTTTTCCTACCATAGACATGGAAACAGCTGTAAGAGAAGCATCCCCCTCCTTGCTTATATTGATTTAAACACGGGACTTTTGTACCACAGCTTAAAACACGAAGGGTGACTGGGTTGCACCTGCAGGCCTGTGTGAGCGATTTCCTGCAGCATTCTTTTTTTTTTTTTAAATGTGTTGTGGGGGAGCTGTCGATGGGCGTCTTCTCTCCAGGCAAATCTACATGCCATAGTTCTAATGTCAATTATTATTTCTTGTGCAAAGTATATGAGATGGAAATGGCCTTTAGAGTAACCCAGTAAAGGCAGCATTTGTTTTGTTTTTATATGTGCTTCGGAAAAGCCAGTCAAAGGCTTCCATATTTTTTTTAAAAATCACAGAATGACCTTAAAATTATTATAATTTCTGTAGTGCCTTTAAAGGATAGTATGGAATAAAATTAGCTAAAGGAAAAAAAGAAGAGCCCTTCCTCCGAGATCTGTATTTCTTTACATACCAAATTACCTCTTTCCCTAAATCTAGACTTCAGATATCATGCTTAATACTTTTTATAGAAGGCCAATTTAACTGGAATGGATGCCGGAGGTGAAAAGGCATTTTATTAAATAATAGAAAAAGAGGCAACAAGAGATTGGTTTACCAAGATCACATTGAACGTTTCCAATCAAGGAGCCACCTTGCAGAGAATAGAAGCTTTACCCGTTGCTTTTTGTAGTGCCAGATCTCTGCAACCCCCCCTCCCCCGGGGGGGATTTTTCTTCTACTGGGTGGTCAGGAGGAAAGGCTGAAAGGCAAAAGGACTCCCATTGTCTCTGCCATGTCTTAAGAGCTGACCTCACGTGTCTCTAAAAAGAAGAAAGCACCTGTTTATCTCCAGTTACTATTTGCTACTGTGAGCTCCACACTGCGCCCACACAGAAAGGGTCTTCCCTCAGAGAGAAAGAGAGGCAGACAGACAGACAGACAGAAAGAGGTGGAGACAAATACTTTGAAAAACACACCAGCCTTAATCTAGATACAGTCCTGCCCAGTTTTAGAATGTGGTTAAGGGACAAAGATCAGCTGCAGCGTAGTTAGAACTGCTCATCCAGTCCACACTGCTCAGCGGGAACGGGGACTGCATGGGATGCCCGGAAGGCTCATTGCAATTTTGCCAGCTTCCAGACCCACATTTCCTTCTGATCTGACATTCTGGTCCAGCCAGGGAATCTATCCGAAGACACTTCTCTGGCCAGAGGGCTGACCTGTGCAGAATGCATTCCGGATCTCATCCCAACTGTTCCCCCTTTCTTCCACACCATGCACCCATTATGGTATCAATTCATGGTGCAGTTTCCCACCCAGCTCCACATTATTGGCTCCTGCTGGTATTTATTTATTTATTTAATCAGATTTCTTGACTGCTCTTCCCTGCTCACGTGGGGCTCAAGGAGATTTACGACAGATTAATCAGTACATTATAAAATCAGTTAAAACCACAAAAAATCAATATTACGAACATTCAAAGCGTTTAAGTATTTAAAGACACTTTAAAAACCAAATGGCCATGCTGGCATTCAGTCATGGGGGGAGTGGAGGGTGCCAGACAAACATAAGGAACCATCGCTGGCCTCAGTTGAAGGCGCAGTGGAACATCTCTGCCTTACATGCCCTGCGAAACTTTAATAGGTCAGACAGGGCACAGATGTCATTTGGCAGAGAGTAGGTGGCATAGAAATGTGCAGCAAAATGGTGACCTCTCTGTGCTGTGGGGGTACAGGAGGAGAGCCCAGCCATTTTCATCAGTTGTCCCTGGAGGTGCTTTGTAGGGTTACAGGCTGTCACAGCTCAGGTGGGGTGTCACCTGATGCTGCCACCACTCGGTTTTTAGGATCCCTTGAGAAGGCCCAGAGCACCCTCCTCAAACCTTCAGACCTCCCTTGTTCAGCCAAAATAAGCATGAGGACCAACACGGAAAAGGTATATTTTTACAGGAGGTCAGCCCAATATGGGAAACAAACAAGGTGCAAAAACAATATCAGTAAGGGGGTGAAAAGTGATAAGTATGACACTTAAAGGCATTGTTGCAACAAGTGATTCAGCTTTTAATGTAGTGATTCAACAGCTCAGAACAACTCAGAACAGACAACACAACATAGAGCAACAGGCTCTTATTTAAACAGTGTGGGCTAGCATAGCCACACCCATATTCCTGTTAACAATCAATAGTATTACAGAGATAACATCCAATCAGTTTGCTTCCCTCCAGCACAATCCTTGTCTCCTGATTGGCCTGCTACACAGAGTAGCCAATCAGGTATTGCCATTCAGGATACCAGCATGTCAGTGGGAATGAAAGTCAAGCTCAGGGCATAACAAAAAGAAAAGAAACCAAATGCTCTAACATGTCTAAACTTAGTGTCCTAGCTCACTGTCTCAAGAGTGAGACAGTCTGCTCACCCTTCCTCTCAGGATGAGGGTCTCTTCCCTGCAGCAGCCTTCCTTCTGGTTCTGCTCTCTTGGAAGAATGAACAGCTCTTCTTCTGTACTGGCTCTTTTGTTATAAGTCCTCTTTCCCTGTGATTGGCTAAAATTGGCGCCACAATCTCTCAGGCTTCTGGGAGTTGTAGGCCTGGTCCCCTCCCACTGCTAGTCAAGCTTCCTGGGCCTGCTGGGCCTTTGCTTGCACAGCCCAGATCATGACAGAGGCATTCTCTCATAAGGAGCCCTGGTACTGGTTGGGAGAAGAGGTGGGGTAAATCCAGGACAGGGTAATCTATTTAATTAAGCTCAGTGGAGTTACTGAGGATGAGGAATCCACACACCAAACTTTTACAGTTGATTTTATCCACAACAGCAAAGACTAACAGATAGTGATGTAGGCTGAATACCCAGCACATGAGCTGTTGTGCAATATAGACTTACATTAGACGGTACCAGTGGGAACCTGGGAGGGCTTGCAGAGTGGATCTCATTTCCCTCTTCTCCACTATTTCATCTTTCCCTTCCATGAAAGCCCCCATAGCCTCTCCCCTTTCCTGCCTCCTTCTCTCCTTCCCATTACCAGCCAACCTGCCTTTATCTCCTCTCCATCTTCAGTTTTCCACCCTTTCTTCCCCTGGCATCCTCTACCCAGGAAAAAATGTGGCCCAGTTCCGTGGTGCCTGGTGCCATGTCAGGCCCAGTGGCACAGTGAGGACCTGCAAGGACTGGCAAGGGGCACCCCATCTCACCTTCCCCACACTATTTCCTACTTCCCTCCAACTGGCAACCCCCAGATCATCACCCTTCTCTGCTTCCTTCTCTCCTTCTCTTCCACACACACCCCGACCTAACTTTTACTTGCTCCCCCACCTACAGCTATATTTATTATTAATTTACTTTCCTTATAGCCCATCTTCCTCCACAATAGGGACCCAAAGCAGCTTACATCATTCTCCTCTCCTTTTTATAGTCAGGAAAAAAACTTGAGAGGGCAAGAGCAGATGGGGAGTGAAAAACCCTAGGGAAGGGTCCCGCCCGGAACCCCTCTCCAGGCCTGTCCCCCAGAGGAGGCAAGGAGAGAGGAAGAGACAGCACCCCATACCAGCTGGACGGGTCCTGCTTTTCTTTCCTTGGGCAGGCCTCGGATGAGCCGAGGTCAGGGGCTGCCTCCCGCCTCTCGGCTGGGCTGGCTCAGCGCCTCCTTTACCTCAGGCAAGGCTTGTGTGCAGGCAGGGCTCTCTTATTTGGGGGAGGATTTAAAACCCCACAATATATATTTTTTAAAAGTTTTCAGATTTTTTTGCAAACTCGGTGGGGGGGTCTGTATGTTTTCAATCGGGGTGGGCCCAATCCATGGATTTAGATATCTGCAGATTGCCCCAAACTTGACTATTAAAACTGTTTTAATTGTGATTTATATGTTTTATTCTGTGTAAGCCACCCTGAGCTAGCCTTGGCTGGGAGGGCGGGGTATAAATTTGATAAATAAATAAATAAATAAAAATATAAAATGTATCATATATATATGCACGCGTGTGTGTGTGTATAATTTATTATTTTCCTGATGCTAATTATACCCTGTTCTTCACCAAATCAATGTGGCTTTAGTTTTTTAAAATATTATATATAACTGTTATGACCATGAGGAGCTGTTACTCTTCTGCTACTATAGCATCATCTAGCTCAGCACCATCCTGATGGTTCAAGGCAACTCAGCAACTGCTGATTCCAAAATCGGATCCTTTATTGACTCGGTAAGAGACAATTAGCAGTGATATGTTTGTGTATTGCGTCATCTGAGGGAAAGGTAATTTTAATCTACAAATCAACCATTGCTTGAACACTTGTAGTGAACAGAGTGATGAATTTGGGCAGGAGACTGGGGTTCAAATCCTGCTCAAACTTGACGCTCAGTAAAATTTAAGTCCAGTGGCACCTTTAAGAGCAACAAAATTTTATTCAAGGTATAAGCTTTCTCATGCAAGCACACTTCTTCAGATTCAGTGGTAGAAGAAGAAGACAAGGAGGAGGAGGTTGGATTTATATCCTACCCTTCACTTGGAGTCTCAGAGCAGTTTACAATCTCCTTTCCCTTTCCTTCCCCACAACAGACACCCTGTGAGGTAGGTGGTGCTGAGAGAGCTCTTTCACGAACTGCTTGTGAGAGAACAACTCTGAAATAACTTGTGACTGACACAAGGTCACACCAGCAGCTGCATGTGGAGGAGTGGGGAATCAAACTCGGTTCTCCCAGATTAGAGTCTGCACTCCTAACCACTAAACTAAACTGGCTACACTAACCGCTACACCTAACCACCATGCCGAGTCCTAACTACCGCACCAAATGGCTTGCACACAAAAGCTTATACCTTGAATAATTTTTTTGTGGTCTTAAAGGTGCCACTGGACTCAAACTTTGTCTTGCTGCTTGAGATCAACACGGCTACCCTTCCTGAATCTATCTTGAAGCTCACTAGGTGGCCTTAAGACAGAAGATGTAAAATCCATAAAAGTGAAATCCAAAAATGATGCAGAACTCACCAGAAGTCTTCCTCAGGCTGGGTGTTACAAAAAAGGGGTGGGTGGGGAGAAAAGCCATTTGGTCAGTCAGTATTTCTCAGCCTAACCTACTTCATTGGGTTGTTGCGAGGACAATATGAGATAACATCATGTGTAGGAACAAAATCTCTCTCTTTCCCTCCTTATTTACACCAGTTCCGGTTCCTAAGTTTCAACCACAGTCAGGACATGCCTTGGTTCTCAGGGACTCCCATGAAGTTTTATAGGATGGCATTAATGGGCTGAGATTGGCCAGGCTATTGTGGGGAGAGGCAAAGCTTAACCCTCTGAGGAGTCGTGCAAGGGAGGTTTTGTGGCCTCAATCTCTTGCCTTTGTCCCATATAAGGAAATGGCTGCCATTCACACCTCCTGGAGACATCATGGCCCTGCAAGGGAGAAAAGGCCTCCTGGGGGCACAGCCCCGCCTAAGAGGGATCCCTCCCAGGGAGCCAGGCACAGGCTGCAGGACAGACTCTCCACACCAGCTCCTGCAGCACAGGCCTCCTCTCTCTGCTCTCACAGCTACTACAGCATTACTTTGCTAATTAATAATATTGGTTACCCAGTGGAACAGCTGATAGAACAAGGATGTATATTCTCACCTTGCTTATTTAATTTATATGCAGAGTACATCATGTGAAATGCCGGCCTGGATGAATCACAAGCCGGAATTAAGATTAGTTGCTGTAGATTTTCCGGGTTGTGTGGCCGTGGTCTTGGCATTGTAGGACCTGACATTTCGCCAGGTACCTCTGAGGATGCCAGTCACAGCTACTGGCAAAACATCAGGTCCTACAATGCCAAGACCACGGCCACACAACCCGGAAAATCTACAGCAACTAATGAACTCTGGCCGTGAAAACCTTTGACAACATACAGAATTAAGATTCCTGGGGAAAAGATCAACAACCTCAGATATGCAGACGATACCATGCTAATGGCAGAAAGTGAAGAGGACCTAAAGAGCCTCTTATTCAGGATGAAAGAGGAGAGTGCAATAGTTGGCTTGAAACTCAACATCAAAAAAACTAAGATCATGGCATCTGGCCCCATCACTCCTTGGCAAATAGAAGGGGAAGTCATGGAAGCAGTGACAGACTTCACATTCCTGGGATCCAAGACCACTGCAGATGGTGACTGCAGCCATGAAATTAAAAGACACTTGCTCCTTGGGAGGAAAGTGATGTCAAACCTAGACAGCATAATAAAAAGTAGAGACATCACCCTGCCAACAAAAGTCCACCTCATCAAAGCAATGATATTCCCAGTAGTAATGTATGGCTTCAAGAGTTGGACCATAAGGAAGGCCAAGTGTTGAAGAATAGATGCTTTTGAATTATTTTATTTATTTTATTTTATATCCCGCCCTCCCCAACGGGCTTAGGGTGGCTAACAATAAGGGCTTGAAGCCATAGTAAAACAGTTAAAAACCAGATAAAACAATACAAAATTACAGTAAAGTGCTGGTGCTCTAAGAGTTCGGAGTTCCAAGATGGGTTCTGGAAGATGTACCCAGAACGGTGAAGCAGGTTCCAGGACAACCCCAACTTCTGATCTTCGGCCCCAGGGCCATCATGCACCGCAATGGCCTCCTCACTCTTTGCGGTAGCGGTGCAGTGGTGGTACAGTGGCGGCGGCGGCTCCTACTTGAAAGCCTGGCGGAAGAGCTCCATTTTGCAGGCCCTGCGGAACTGCCCAAGGTCCCGCAGGGCCCGGATCTCCTCTGGGAGCTCATTCCACCAGGTAGGAGCCGCTACCGAGAAGGCCCTGGCCCTAGTCACAGCAAATTTGACATCCCTGGGGCCTGGGGTAACTAAAAGATGTTGGGCCCCTGACCGTAGTGCCCGTGGGGGAACATATGGGGAAAGGCGGTCCCTCAGGTATGCTGGACCCTGGCCATAGAGGGATTTAAAGGTAAGAACCAGCACTTTGAAGCGAATCCGGTACGCTATTGGCAGCCAGTTCAGCACCTTCAGCACAGGCCTGATATGGTCTCTCCTAGAGAGGTCCATCAACAGCCTGGCTGCCGCATTCTGCACTAGCTGCAGCTTCCGGATTTGTGCCAAAGGCAGCCCCAAGTAGAGAGCGTTACAGTAGTCCAGCCTCGAGGTGACTGTTGCATAGATCACTGTGGCCAGGTCATTGCGGTCAAGGAAGGGAACCAACTGCCGATTTGGCAATGGCTGCTACCTGGGCCCCCATTGTTAAAGAGGGGTCCAGGAGCACATCCCTAACCTTTGGCGCTGGCACCAGAGGCACACCATCAAAAGTCGGGAGAGGGAGTCCCAACCCCGAACCGGCCCGACCTAGCCCCAGGACCTCCGTCTTCGCTGGGTTTAGTTTCAGTCGACTCAGACTGAGCCATCCAGCCACAGCTTGCAATGCCTGATAAAGGTCATCCGGGTCGGAGTCCGACTGGCAGCCCAGCATCAGATAGAGCTGGGTATCATCCGCACATTGATGACACCTGAGCCCATACCTCCGGGCAACCTGGGCAAGGGGACGCATGTAGATGTTGAACAGCATCGGGGACAGCACTGCCCCCTGAGGCACCCCACAGTCAAGAGGGTACCTCCGGGACCACTGATCCCCAATCACCACGCTTTGTCCCCGACCTTGAAGAAAAGAGGCGAACCATTGAAGGGCAAGCCCCTGAATCCCCACGTCGGCGAGGCGGTGGGTCAGCAACTGGTGGTCGACTGTATCAAATGCAGCTGACAGATCAAACAACAACAGTGCTGCCATGCCGCCACGATCCAGATGCCTTCGGAGATAGTCAGGGCGACCAGCACTGTCTCCATCCCATGACTCGGGCGGAAGCCGGACTGGAAGGGACCTAGGACTGAAGCATCCTCCAGGAAGCCCTGTAGCTGTATCGCCACCACCCTCTCTATAAATTTGCCAAAATAGGGCAAATTGGACACCAGCTGATAGCCAATTCGGCCAGGTCCAGAGATGGTTTTTTCAGGAGAGGACGGACCATCGCTTCCTTGAGTGCCCTGGGGAACTGTCCCTCTAAAAGGGATTTGTTGATAATCTCCTGCAGGGCACCTCGGAACCCCTCGTGGCCCACCTTAATGAGCCAGGAGGAGCAAGGATCAAGGTCACACATGGTTGGGCATACAGATACAAGCAATCTGTCAACTTTGTCCAGGCTGACTAGCCTGAAACATTCTAAACCCAGAGTCGAAGATGCACAAGGGGCCTCGAGTTCGCTCACTGTATCAATTGTGGCAGGGAGTTTGCGGCGGAGTGCCAGGACTTTATCTGCAAAATAGCTTGCGAAAGCCTCACAGCCAATATCCAATTTCCTGATGTTTTGCCTACCCTGTGGCAGTGCTGTCAAAGATCGATTGGGCTGGGCGTGAGCTCATGCACACAATCTCGGCTGCATAGAAATTTTTCTTAGCAGCCTTGACTGCCATCTCATAGGATCTCATAAACGTCCTATAAGATGCTCTGTCAGTAATGGTTGTTTAATGTTTCACACTGTGTCCATTGTTCTCTGTTCCCTATCTCATCCCTGCTTCTGCGCTTGCATAGGTATGCTAGCTGTAACGTGGGAGCTTCTTCTCGCTGCTCAGTGTTATCACGATGGCCTTGAATGCAGGCTTTGGGTTATTCTTAAGTCTATGAGAATTTTCCATTCCTGTGAAGCCGAGGGGAGGAGGGAGTCATCTCCTGCCCATTAAGTAACTCTCCCGCCGGGAGTTTCCCGCGCGCGTGCTTACAGATCATTTGCTAGTCGCCTTTTGCATCACACTATAACCATGCTTGAGCAGCTTGTCCCGCCATTCCTGACAATAGCCTTTACACTGTGGGTTTTAGCACTGTATTCCAATAAAGCCCTTCTTATGCCTAAGAATGCTTGGATCTACTTGCTTTTGAACCTGGCAGAAATTGTCAGGAATCCTCTATCGTGTTCCCGCCGGCCTACGCCTCTCCTGGCCAGGATGAGCGGTGCCAGAGGAACACCGGTGATGGTCCCAGTGACCACCACGCCAGTTACTATGGTTCCAGTGACTACTGTTCCTGTTACTACCGTGCCGGTGCCGGTCCTACTGGTAACGACGGTTCCTGTGACTACAGCATTGGTCCCGTACTGCCAGGCAGGACCGATCACCCCTCCAGTGACCCGTACCTTGGGAGCTTCGTACACCCTCCCAATCTACAGCCCAGCGGGATCGATCCAAAGCCATGGAGGGGCTATACCCCGGACCTACTACCAGAGTGCCCCAATCCCGTGGGACAAATTGGTCACCCAACGGAAGCAACGAGACTGGACCAGGAATTTACTGGACACTACCCAGACAACATGGTCTTTACCAGGGATCCAAAGCCGGGACAGCCTGATGGATCCCAGTGGAAGCTTTGGCCTACCCCAGGGACACACTCCCCGCGGGCCAGTGAGGCCCAGCCCCAGCAAGGATGTAGATTCACGGATGGACACCATCAAGGATGACACCCGAAGATTGGTGTGGGACATGGGCAAGCTGATGCAATCCCTTTTGGGGATAATGGACCAAGCAATTTGCACGCACATGTTAGCCCAGCCTGGACCTGCCCCTGGCCCTGGACCACAACTACCGCCAGGATGTCCTCCTCCCGGTCAACCAATTCCCGGACAGCCAGTGCCGGGAGGATCCATTCCAGGGCAACCAGCTCCAGGTCAACTGGTTCCCGGACAGCTGGTTCCGGGTGGACCCTTACCAGGAGGGCCAATCCCTGGGCAGCCGGCCCCAGGCCAGCCTCCGCCGGCTCCCCCACCTCCAGTCCTGGTGCCAGCACCCCAGCCACTGCCAGCACCTGTGCCTGCCCCGGGACCGGGGATGATGCCCCTCCCGCCAATGATACGACCCAGGGACATGCTGGAGATCACATTTGATGGGGACCCTGAGAGCGTTTCCTTCTTCATTCTGCAAGTCAGGAAATTTGTGCAGCGATGGGGCCACATGTTCCCCGATGAAGAACAGCAGGTGGAGTTTATTGCATCTCGGTTCCGGGGAATCGCTACCAGCTGGTATGTGGCCTTGCATGATCTAGAGGCAGTGGAACTGGGGAATGTGGATAACTTCATGTGGGCCTTGAGAAACCACTTTGAAGATCTGGCAGCTGCCCCAAAGGCGGAAGGGAGGCTTACTGTGAGGGAGTACTCTAGAGAGTTCCAAAAGCATGCTGCAAAGATCAGAGATTGGACAGACCTGGTCTTGGCCCAGCAGTATTGAATGGGACTAGCAGTAGATGTTCGCAATAATGAACTCAGTTCGAAGGAACCACGCACCCTCCAAGGTTGGATGGAAGAGGCGGAGTGGGCCGAAAGCAGACTTCGCATCATGAAGCTGGATATGTCTCTTGAATAGCCCAAAGCCTGCATTCCCACCACCTGCCTAGGCCCACCACAAAAAATTAAGGTGCTGGAGAAAACTCTTGAGAGTCCCTTGAACTGCAAGGAGATCAAATCACTTAATTGTAAAAGAAATCAACCCTGACTCTTCCCTGGAAGGCCAGAGACTGAAGCTGAAGCTCAAATACTTTGGCCACCAAATGAGAAGGGAGCACTCACTGGAGAAGACCCTGATGCTGGGAAAGATTGAAGGTCAAAGTAGAAGGGGTGGCAAGAAGAAGAAGAAGAAGAAGAAGAAGAAGAAGAAGAAGAAGAAGAAGAGGAATTTGGATTTATACCCCGCCCTTCACTGCCCAAAGGCGTCTCAGAGCGGCTTACAAACTCCTTTCCCTTCCCCTCCCCACAACAGACACCCTGTGAGGTAGGTGGGGCTGAGAGAACTCTGACACAAACTGTCCTTGAGATAACAGCTGTGCCAGAGCTTGCGACTGACCCAGGGTCACATCAGCAGGTGCAAGTGGAGGAGTGGGGGAATCAAACCCAGTTCTCCCAGATAAGAGTCTGTGCACTTAACCACGACACCAAACTGGCAAAGGATGAGATGGTTAGACACTGTTATCGATGCAACAGACATGAAATTAAGCAAACTCTGGAGGATGGAGGAAGACAGGAAGGCCTGGTGTGAAGTGGTCCATGGGGTCGCAAAGAGTCCGACTCAACTGTGCGACTGAACAACAAAAAATGACTGCTTGTCATTAAAGAATCCTTGGATTCTTTTGTTTGAGAAGGAGATCAGCTTCCGAAAGGCAGCTGAAACGTCTCCCTAGTGCAGGCAAAGGAAGCAAAACCATCTTCCATTTCTTTAGCTGTCCCTTTTTAGCATCTAAGATAGGCTAATTAACAAGACATTAAGGTTTGTTGAATGATCCTGATAAGTAGTTACTTAGGATCCTAATTTCCAAAACAGTAGACAAAGTGAGAGGGAGAGACGGCTGTACCCATAATGAACGAATTTAAGGGAGCAAACATAGTTATGGCGAATTTAAATTAAGGTCGACACTTAAGTCAATACAGCATTGCAAATGCACGTTTAAGAAATATGATTGGGATAAGGTTTTAATCAGGACTTTCGTGCAGGTGACATTTTAAATCTTCACGGTTAAACTAGATAAAAATCCATAAGCTCTTGCAGGCTGATAAAGGAGCTCTCCTTTGGGGACAGGACCTCAACAGGTTTGGAAGGAAGCCACCCCTCCTTTTTTATGTGATATAAAACAGCTTCAGACCAGGAAAATCAGATCCTCTGTTTTAGCCTGCAGTATTCATGGTTTGGATCCATACTGCTATGAGTAAGATTGTGTGTAATGGCACTGGTCTGTGAAAGCATTCAGTAGCTGTAGTGCACAGTACTTAGCATGGAAGTCATCTTGCTGAGAAACTTGCCTTTCATTTTTCTAAAAAAAATATATGAAGTTTCTAGTCCTTTTGGATGGGACAATATGCTGAAATCCCAGCAGCCAGAAGAATTGCTGAATAAGATTCCCATTGGTTGGGGGAGGGGAGGGCAGGGAGGTGTGTCCGGTGTCTTTCAGAGCTCCTCGTGTCTCTTCTTGATTAGAAAGGCAGCATCATTTATGAGGAATGATGAAAAACTGTAGAATAAGTAACATGAAGTGGGAGAAATTAACCAAATGTGCTTACTTTGCAGTGCCTTCCTGAGCAGAATCATACCTTTCTAAGGCCGTCGACTTCAGTGGACTGAGGAGGGTGTGACTCTGCTTGCAAGGGTTAGGGTTACGCTTGTCACAAATCTGCCTTTTCTTACAGCCACAATCATCTTTGAGAAGAGATTGCAAACAGACCAACCACCATCCTTTGGATTCAATTTTCACTTTGTCCACAGCTGAATCAAAGCTGCTGTCACAAATCCATCCTCTTGTGTGGGTACTCCTTAAGCTATTTGTGGCATCATATGTCTAGAAATCCCTGCAAGCAGCAAGACAATGGAAACAGCCACATCCACTGGAGGAAGAAAAACTCCTGCCATAAACGGAGGAATTTTTGCCGGAGGATTTCGGATGCTGCAATCATGATGATCAAAATGACTAATTTCATTTCATTGTATAGAGGCCAGGCAGGGTCAGTGTAAACCAAAATCCATGCATACTACAAGTATATCCCAACTGCTAACAACAGGAATTATGGGCTTGCATCTGTTTGCAAGAGCCTAGTCAGTGATTATTCCGCCCCCCCCCCAGTGGTGGTGGGAAAAAAGAGGGTCTGCTCAACTGATACTGATTGGGTGTCTGTAAACAGTTCCACAGATTAACTGGGGGACTTGACATTCTTTCTATACCTGTTTTCTTTCAACTATGACGTAAGTAGGACCATAGAATCATAGAGTTGGAAGGACCCATAGAAGCCATCTAGTCCAACCCCCCTGCCCAATGTAGGATCAGCCTAGAGTGTCCCTGAAAAGCATCCGGTTACACTCTCTTAACCAGTGCCTACAGAAAACAGGAACCAGCCCTGCTTCTACCTATTTTAATAAACCAACAACAATATGCCCAGGCAAGCCCAGTCTTGTCAGATAGAATCATAGAATCAGAGAGTTGGAAGGGGCCATACAATAGACTGATTGGTTTAGCGTAGCAAAAGGAGAATGACAAGGATGTATATTGTCACCTTGCTTATTTAATTTATATGCAGAGTACATCATGCGAAATGCTGGCCTGGATGTTCCCTGGAAGGCCAGAGACTGAAGCTGAAGCTCAAATACTTGGCCACCAAATGAGAAGGGAGCCCTCCCTGGAGAAGACCCTGAGGCTGGGAAAGATTGAAGGTCAAAGAAGAAGGGGACGGCAAAGGATGAGATGGTGAGACAGTGTTATCGATGCAACGAACATGAAATTAAGCAAACTCTGGAGCATGACGGAAGACAGGGAGGCCTGGTGTGAAGTGGTCCAGGGGGTTGCAAAGAGTTGGACTTGACTGTGCAACTGAACAACAACAACAACATACAGGCCATCCAGTCCAGCCCCCTTGCTCAATGCAGGATCAGCCTAGAGCATCCCTGACAAGTGTTTGTCCAGCCCCTGCTTAAAGACTGCCAGTGAGGGGGAGCTCACCACCTCCCCAGGTAGCTGATTCCACTGGTGCACAACTGTTCCTGTAAAAAAGTTTTTCCTAAGATCCAACCGGTACCTTCCAACCGGTAACAATCCATTATTGTGAGTCCTCTCCAATGCTGCCTCTAAGCTGTGGAGTCTTGTGAGCAAAAATTCTGCTTTGTGAGCTACTGGCATTAAAGTTGTGAGTGAGAGATTTGGCTACTGCATAAATTAGTTTACTCTGGAGCCATCCTTCCTGAGCTAAAACAAAAACATGTGAGCTAGCTCACACTAACTTAGCTTAGAGGGAACACTGGTCCTATCCTCTGCTGCCAACAGGAAGAGCTCCCTGCCCTCCTCTAAGCAACGGCCTGTCAGATACTTAAAGAGAGCAATCAGGTTGTCCACGACCACCTGTCATAAACATGTAATTCATGTCCTCTGTTTCTGGTGACTGATGTGGTACATCAGCAAGCTCCTCACTGTGGTAGTCATTTGAGTGGCTTGGTTAGAGAACCAGCCCTGACTTCTGAGCACTGGAAATCCCACAATATCTTTAAAGTTGCAATTCCCATATTGTCAGGCACTTCAAAAAGGACAGCTAAACAACAGACCATGTGAAGTTAGAGTTTATTCAGCCGCAGTTCTAAAAGCGCATTAACGTTGCATTGTCAGGAATGAAAGACACAAAGAAACATCTACAGATATACCCCACTAGCTAGCCCCCCCAAGCATTCTACCAATGGCTACATAGCCCGCGCACGGGAAAAAGTGTGAGAATTTGTTCAAGCCATAAAGGGGCCCAGCTGCCCATCCTGGAGAAACCTGAACCGTATGACAGGGCCATTTGGTCAGATAGGAGATAGCCCAGGCTGATGAACACCCTGTTGCCCTGGCAACCTCCCCACTCCCCCTTTCAAGCCTAAAAGGTTACAGATCATCTCATCCTCCTTCCTCCCTCACCTCTTATGGCAGGATCACCTGACATTCTGCCCCTCTGATGATAAACCCCCGCCCCCCGGCTTTAATGGGTACAATTTGTGAAAAGCACAGACTAATCGGGGGGCCTGAACATTGTCCGCCTTCACCCATTCCCTCTGTTCGGGCCCAAAATCCACCCACTCAATCAGGTAATACAATCGGTTTCTAGCGATCTTTGAATCCAGAATTTGCGCAATCTCATAGTGCGGTTCCCCCCTCACCATCGGGGGGGGAGGAGCAGGTCGTCTCGGTCTCCATTCATTCTCCACAGGTGAGCGTTTTAATAATCTGAGATGGAATACAGGATGCAGAGCTCTCAGTGATTTAGGTAGTATTAGTTCAACAGTCACATTATTCAAAACACGTTTGATTTCAAAAGGACCAATGTACTTCCACCCCAGTTTCTTGCTGGGTTGCAGCCCTTTCAAGTTCTGCGTGGACAAATACACAAACTCCCTCGACTTTGGGGTCCACAATTTGTCCCGTTTCTTGTCAGCCTGCTCCGTGTAAGCCGACTCAGCATCCTCCAGAGTTTGTGCAAGGAGCGGCCACGTCACCTGTAGTTTTTTACACCATTCCCCCACCTCCCCCTTTGGCAAATTTGGTGAAGCCAAGAACGGGAGCGGCAGGGCTTCATAGCCATGCACAGCCATAAAAGGGGACATCCCTGTAGAAGCATAACACGTGTTATTGTAACAGAACTCCACCAAGGGCAACAAAGATTCCCAATTGTCCTGTTGGAAGTTAGTAAAACATCGCAAGTACTGTTCAAGGGTTTGATTCACCCATTCCGTTTGCCCATCGGTTTCTGGGTGATACGCACTGCTCAACGCCCTTTCCACCCCTAACAGCGTCATCAACTCCCCCCAAAATTGGGAAACGAATTGCGACCCCCTGTCTGAGAGCACCTTCCCAGGGAGAGTATGGAGCCTTACGACGTGCATCAGGAAAGCCCTCGCCAATTTCTTAGCCGAGGGGATGGATTTAAAAGGAACAAAATGTGCTTGCTCGGAAAACGTGTCCACCACCACCCATATTATGGTCTTTCCCCCGCTTGGTGGCAAGTCAGTGATAAAATCCATCGATACAACCTCCCAGGGGCGGGATGGGGTCGGCAGTGGTTGAAGGGGTTCCGGTGGCTTCCCCGGGCAATGTTTACTCATGAGACAAGTCTGGCAGGCTTGCGTGAATAATGACAAGTCTTTTCTCATCCCCGGCCACCAAAACTGCCTCTGAAGCAATTGCAGTGATCAACAAACCCAGTGTGCCCTGCAAGTTTAGAACCGTGCGCCCAACCCATGACCTCCCCTCGCAGTAAAAGTGGAATGAAAAGCTTCCCGTATTTCTGCCAGCAACCCTGTTCGTCGGTCACCACCCCCTCCTCCTTGGCCAGGGAGGCGCGATCGGCCTCGGACAGTTCTGATGCGAACTTCCGCTCCCAAGGGGAAGCGAGGGGGGGCAGAGGTGGAGTTTTGGCATTGCTCCGAGTCGTCACCCCCCCCCCAATTGCGAGGGCATGAAAACCGAATCTCGAACCACCTCCCTCTTGCTGTCGTGTTGTGGGAGGCATGACAGGGCGTCTGCTAGCGAGTTTGCCTTCCCTGGGAAATGGTGCAGTGTGAAGTCAAATTTAGAAAAGAAATCAGCCCACCGCAGTTGTTTCGCGTTCAAGGACCGAGGCGAGCGCAGCAACTCAAGGTTTTTGTGGTCGGTCCAAACCTTGAATGGCACCCTCATCCCCTCCAACCAGTGCCGCCAAGTGGAGAGAGCCAATTTTATAGATCCTGCTTCCTTCTCCCATATAGACCAGTTCCGTTCAGTGTCTGTGAACTTTTTGGACACATATGCGAGGGGGTGCAATTTCCCATCCTCCCCTCCTGCAGAATGCCCCCCCCCATAGCGATGCCCGAGGCGTCAACATGGATTATGAATTTTCTCACCTCGTCGGGGTGCGCCAACACAGGTTCGGATGTGAACAGAGCTTTTAACTGTTCAAACGCATGTTGGCAGTCAGCAGTCCAGTTCAGTTTGGCCCCGGCCGTGTACTCTCCGGGCCTTTCCCCTTAGTCTTAAGTAGGTCTGTGAGGGGCAGGGCCACCTGCGTGAAATTTGACAGAAACGATCTGTAAAAATTTGCGAATCCAATGAACGCTTGGAGTTGCCGCCGCATTTTGGGGGGCTCCCACCCCACCACGTCTTGGACCTTTGCGGGGTCCATCTCAATGCCCTTCTGCGAGATCCGGTAGCCCAGGAACGAAATCTCCGACCGATGGAACTCGCACTTAGATAGTTTGGCAAACAGTTTGTGTTTGTGTAACGTTTTGAGAACCTCCCTAACGAGTTGCACATGGGATTTCATATCGGGGGAGTACAGCAAAATGTCATCAAGGTAAATGAGGGCCCCTTTGAACAGATATTTGTGCAATACCTCGTTAATCAAATTCATAAATACCCCAGGGGCCCCTTGTAAGCCGAATGGCATCACCAAGTATTCGAACTGACCCAGGGGGGTGTTAAAGGCAGTCTTGTATTCATCTCCCTCCCTGATGCGCACTCGGAAGTACGCATCCCGTAAATCAAGCTTGGAGAACACCTTCCCCCCTGCCGCCGCTGCGAGTAGATCCTTAATCAACGGCAGCGGGTAAGCATTAGTTGCGGACACAGGATTAAGGCCACGGTAGTCCGTGCACAAGCGGAGCCCACCGTCTTTCTTCTTCCGGAACAGGACGGGAGCAGCAAACAGTGAAGAGGCTGGCCGTATAACCCCCTGCTCCAAATTCTTATCTATGAACTTTCTGAGCTCCACTTTCTCGGCTGGGCTCATAGAGTATAGCTTCCCCTTCGGGAGTTTCTGATTGGGTAACAGTTCAATGGCACAGTCAGAATTGTGGTGTGGGGGTAGCTCATCCGCCTCCTCCCCGAACACCGCAGACAAGTCCCGATACTCTCGGGGAATCTTGTTGCAGTCCGTCTCAGCCACCCCCCCCCCACAGGGCAGACCTCAGGTTTCCGCGGACCCCAGTCACCTTTCCAGATATGGGTCTCACACCGTGGGGAGATGAAGTTAACAATCCCAGCCTCCCATAGTATGTGTGGGTCGTGATCAAAAAACCATGGGCTCCCCAAGACAAGTGGAAACCTTGCGGCGGAGGACACCATGAATGGCTGTGCCTCCCAATGTTTCCCCACTCCCATCTGTAAAGGAACAGTCTTGTATTTACAGGGCTCTTTCATAGTGGAGCCATCCATTTTGGTAAAAATCAGTGGCTCTGCCAGTTTCATTACTTTGGCTCCCAGCCCAGTCACCAGGGAGGGATTAATGAGGTCTCTCCCACACCCCGAGTCTACTAACGCTTTCACCCTCACGTGGGTCAGTAGACCCGGGTCCATTAGAGTCACGGTCATGAAAAAGAGGGAAGAGGATTTAGCGCCTGAGAGTCTGGGACCTGCTGTTCAGCGCTGTTTACAGCAGGTCCTTCTCGTTTCCCGCCACTGCAGCGGTCTCCTCCGATGACAACTCGGTTCCCTTTCCCAAGGGGGAGATCTGCAGGGCCCTTGCGCCCCTCTACTTTCCCGGGGTTTTCGGTGTAGACATCTCGAACTTCTTTTTAGGCCTCTTCGCGGCACTAGGCGGGATGGATGACTTTGGGCAACTTGCGGCGAAATGGCCCGCTTCCCCACATTTTAGGGACAGCCCTTGCTTCATCCTGCTCTCGCGCGTCCCGTCTTTTGGCCGCTGTGCAGGGTTCGTCTGCCGGCTTTTTAGAGGGGCAGCGGCAGATTGGGTCGTCTTCCCCAAGGCTGCTGCATCATCCAGTTTGATGGCTTTCAGTCGAGTCTCCGTTGCCGCCGCTTCTTTCATCCAGCTCGATAAGGTTTCCAGGTCCCGTCCTCGCATAATCGTGCAGTGGATTTCTGGGTCCAGGCCCAGGCGGTACTGTTCCGCTAGTACGCCATCGGGCCAGCCTCAGATCTTGGCGGCGTGTCTTCGGAACTCCGCCGTATACTCTCGAATGGACCTAGTCCCTTGTCAAAAGGCCCGGAGGAACGCCCGGGCTGCCTTGTTCGCATTGGCATCTTCGAACTGGTCTTTCATCACCCACATGAATGCGTCCACCTCTCTCAGCTCACGCCCGTCTTCCTGGTGTAAAGCCACATACCAGTCGGCCGCCGCATCTTTCAGGCGGGAGGCGATGGCGTCCACTATCCGTTCCTCGTCCGGGAACAAGTGGCCCCAGTTCTCAATAAACTTCTCCGCCCTTACCAGGAAAAAGGAGAACTTCTCGGGCGTACCATCGAAGGTGGCGTCCAGCAGCTCAGCTGGGTTACGCAACACGGGCCCCCAACCCATTGGCATCCCTGACGGCCTTGGCACCGGCGGCTCCATAGGTGGGGGCCCCACGGTTTGGTGCGGAGGTGCCCCGGGCTGCCCCGGCACACCTCCGGGCGGCAATCCCACCGGTAGGAGCAGGGGTCTCTGTGCAGGGGCCCCCGCTGGGTCTGGAGGTTGTCTCTTCTCCATTTCCTCTCGTATGCCATCCAAGATCATTTTCGGGATCCGAGACAAGGACTCGTCTATTAGGCGTAGGAGTCGATCCAGGCTGAGATCCCCACTCCATCTCCGGCTTCCCACGGTCCTTTCCGAGTCTTGGGTATCTGGGTAAACTTCTTCGTCATCCTCCGCCATACTCAAGCGGCAGACTGGTCTCTCAACCCAACTCTCCCGTACTGATGCTCGGGGGGTGAGGAGCCACATCTCATGTGTCTCTGCGAGTGGCTTCATCCAGTCCCGCCGCTTCCACGGCCTGGTCGTCACTCCAGCATACGCTCCCCCGTACGGTTCTCCGTAGAGCCCTCCCAGGTCGTAGTTGGGTCCCCATGGCACCGGGGCACTAGAGACCGGGACCACAGTCATGGTTGTGGGCACAGTAGATATCGGAACCTTCTCCTCTTCCGTGGTTGGGATCGGGGTGGTATCTCCCTCGTCACTCATCTCTGGGAGAGAAGTGAGGTGTAGAACCGATCCTGATCGAAGATGATTCCTGACAATCTGTCAGGCACTTCAAAAAGGACAGCTAAACAGCAGACTTCATGAGAAGTTAGAGTTTATTCAGCCGCAGTTCTAAAAGCGCATTAACGTTGCATTGTCAGGAATGAAGGACACAAAGAAACATCTACAGATATACCTCACTAGCTAGCCCCCCCCCTAAGCATTCTACCAATGGCTACATAGCCCGTGCGTGGGAAAAGTTGCGAGAGTTTGTTCGAGCCATAAAGGGGCCCAGCTGCCCATCCCGGAGAAACCCGAACCGTATGACAGGGCCATTTGGTCAGATAGGAGATAGCCCAGGCTGATGAACACCCTGTTGCCCTGGCAACCTCCCCACTCCCCCCCTTTCAAGCCTAAAAGGTTACAGATCATCTCATCCTCCTTCCTCCCTCACCTCTTATGGCAGGATCACCTGACACATATATGGTTTTGCTTTGTTTTTGTTTTTTTAAATGCCACTATTATTTCATTTATTTACAAACATACTAGTAGAGGGCGTAGTGAGTCAGCCAGCAAGTATTTCTGGCTCTCAAGGCCCATCAGTCATTAGCTACCACATAACAACTATCCACCCTTTCAGCCCTCAAGGTCACTTCTTGCAGTACTAACAATAGGTGATTCTGCATCTGGCACTCACTCCAGATTTTCTCAACTGGGAGGAAAAGGTGCAGCTCAAAACCACATTCAAATGCCTCAGGGCACTGCCATACTGACTGCAAAATCACCTCTGAATGACCATAAATCTATGCAGAAAGTATAACAAAATCCGATGATCAAAGAAAGTGAATGTGGCATCCAACGCAGAGGGCAATTTCTGTTCCAATGTAGGTTTCATAAAACAACAGAGGGAAAAGTAAATAGAGAATCAGCCAATGAATAAAATCAGGCCCAGGCTAGCGTAATCTTGTCAGATCAGGGAAGCTAAGCAGGGTCGGCCCTGGTTGGTATTTGGATGGGAGAATACCAAGGAAGTCTAGGGTCATGATGCAGAGGCAGGCAATGGCAAACCACCTCCAAATGTCTCTTGCCTTGAAAACCCCATCATAGGTCAGCTGCAACTTAATAGCACTTTCCACCACCAGCAATGAATGCCAATGAATAAAGAGTTGAGGTCTGCCTAGAAATGCACATTACTCCTACTTGCCTTGAAGGGGGATGAAATCAGTTAGAAATTTGGGGAAGGGTGTCAAGAAAATCTGCATGGTCAAAGCAATGGTATTCCCAGTAATGTATGACTGTGAGAGTTGGACCATAAGGAAGGCCAAGTGCCAAATAATATATGCTTTTGAATTATGGTGCTGGAGAAGACTCTTGAAAGTCCATTGGACTGCAAGGAGATTAAATCAATCAATCCTAAAAGAAATCAACCCTGACTGTTCCTTGGAAGGCCAGATACTGAAGCTGAAGCTCAAATACTTTGGCCACCAAGTGAGAAGGGAGCACTCACTGGAGAAGACCCCGATGCTGTGAAAGAATGAAGATCAAAGAAGAAGGGGATGGCAAAGGATGAGATGCTTAGACACTGTTATCGATGCAACAGACATGAAATTAAGCAAACTCCGAGGATGGCAGAAGACAGGGAGGTCTGGTGTGATGTGGTCCATGGGGTCGAGAAGAGTTGGACTCAACTGTGTGACTGAACAATAACAACACCAAGAAAGGACCAAAGAGGAAGTTTTGAAACTGGTCAGAGAATTAGGCGGAGGTGTGCATAAGCTCATAACCACTTCGCCGTCCATTTTATAAATAGCTTCTTTTGTTCTATCTGATTCTGAATAACTTAGGGCTGGGCAAAGGTCTCCAGTGCTAGTCTCCTGCTTTTTAGACCAATGGACAGTCCTGAGCTGGAAGCTTCTAGAGGGCTCAAGGAGCATCACCTGCTCCATTGTCTTGGGTGGTGCCAAGAGGCCTTGTTAGTTGGTGCTGCTTGTGCACCTGAAGTTCCTTCTTTTGGCCAAACCAGAGCAGATATTTATCCTCAAAAACAGCCACTGAAGGTAGGTGAAGGTCAGTGGTAGTAGTGATCGGCCTGATGTCACCCAGGGACCTTGATGGCTGAGGTTCAAGGGACCTTCATGGCTGACGCTGGGAATTCCATAAGAACTCCCATTAAAAACACAAACACACACAATGATTTTCAAGTGTTTGGATTGGAATTGCAACATAAGTCTTTGAAGGACTGACACTTGGAGGAAGGCAGGGAGCTGTTCCTGTTGGCAGCAGAGGAGAGGACTTGCAAGAATGGGTTTAAATTAAGGGCAGGAAGGTACTGGCTGGATATTAGGAAAAACTTTTTGGCAGTAAGAGTTGTGCAGCTGGTGAGCTCCCCCTCATTGGCATCTTTAAGCTGTGGCTGGACAAACACTTGTCAGGGTCAGCATGCTCTAGGCCAGGGGTGTCAAACATAAGGCCCGGGGGCAGTGTTCCCTCTAAGCTGAGTTAGTGTGAGCTAGCCTCCAGCTCACAGATTTTTGCCTTTGCTCAGGAAGGATGGCTCCAGAGCAAACTAATTTATGCAGCAGCCAAATTGCTCACTCACAACTTTAATGCCCAGTAGCTCACCACAGCTTAGAGGGAGCATTGCCTGGGGGCCAGAACCGGCTCGTCCAGGGCTCCTATGCAGCCCACAAGCAACTAGTGCAAGTGAGGGAATAGGAGGCAGTTCAGGGGAAGTGGGCAGAGCAACTCCAGTTGTGGCTTCAGCATGGCGTAACAACCTCATCTGCAGCAGTCAAGCAGCGTGGGAGCATCTGCCCAGTGCTGCACTGCTGGCCCTTCAGTCCGCCCATGTGGGTTTCCCTTTGCACCCCCCTCCCAGCCCATGGGGCCTTGCAGTGAGGATACCCCAACTCAGAGCTTACCAGCTCCTGTCCTTTATACCGTTTATATCTCTGGAACCTGGCATTACGTTTTATGGCACGGATGGCCTGGCCAACCAAATGACATTGATGTCAGATCTGGCCCACATGACAAATGAGTTTGACACCCCTGCTCTAGGCTGATCCTGCATTGAGCAGGAAGTTGGACTAGATAGCCTGTATGGCCCCTTCCGACTCTGTGACTATATGATTCTATGCGGGGAATGATTTTAAGTCTTCCCCCGTGCAACTATCCTGATGCAAAATGCCTCTGGAGAGCCACTACTTATTCCATTGGGGTGAACGTACCAGGACCGAGACAGGTCCCCTATGGGGCAAGGAGCAGCTTCCCTGAACGGCTTCAGGTCAGGAAACAAGGTGCGGGGGCACCAATGCTCCCTCTAAGCTATGGAGTTTTGTGAGCAAAAATTTTATTTTGTGAGCTACTGGCGTTAAAGTTGTGAGTGAGTGATTTGGCTACTGCATAAATCAGTTTGCTCTGGAGCCCTCCTTCCTGAGCTAAGGAGAAAATGTGTGAGCCAGAGGCTAAAAAACTGTGAGCTAGCTCACACCAACTCAGCTTAGAGGGAACAGTGGTGTGCACACGTATGTGTGTTGTGGCTTAAAACTCTGTCCCTTTGTGGCATGGCATGGATCTGAATTGGATCCCCTTCCCCACGAGCCTGAGAAATCAAACTTTATGGCCCACTGGGCCAGGCTTCATCTGGATTTCACGGGTCCCTTCCAGGGCCAAATCTTTTTTATCTTGGTGGACTCTTACACCAAGTGGTTGGAGGTGGTCCCGGTGCCTTCCACCTCGTCCAAGGCCACTATCCGGGCAATGTGGCAGATCTTTAGCACACATGGCATCCCCGACTCACAGGTAACAGACAATGGGATGGGATTCACCTCGGCAGAGTTCCAGGAGCTCGTGGGATACTATGGCATCCAGCACATCTGTTCCACACCATTCCACCCTTCAACCAATGGACAGGCCAAGCACATGGTCAGTACTACCAAGGAGGCTCTATGCCGCATGGATCAGGGAGACTGGGACTACTGACTGGCCGCCTTCCTCTTCGGACAGCGCACAACACCCCACACATCCACCGGCCGCAGCCCTGCAGAACTCCTGATGGGTTGACACCTCCCGACCTGCCTGAACCGCTTGCACCCAGATCAGGCCCCGGAACATAGTGCAACCATGGAAGACCAGGAAGTGCCAAGAGCCTTCTTCACAGGTGACCCAGTCTATGCCAAGAACTACAGTCGGGGTCCAGCATGGCTCCTGGCCAGTGTGGTCAGGGTCACAGGACCCCGGTCCTATGAGGTCTCCATGGACGATGGCCAGCTGCTGTGGAGACACATAGATCAGCCGTGCCGCCGAATCACGCCAGGAAACCCTGAGGGTCTAAAGGACAGCAAAGATGAGGGAATGCGACCGGAGACTGAAGGCTACAACGAGCCCGAGGAACTGGAGCAAGCACAACAGCCTAACGCACTGCCAGCCAGCCACAACAGCACACCACCAGCCACCAGCGAAAGAAGCCCTGCTGAGCCAACAGAAGCCCAGGGCCTAGCAACGTGACAGTCCCGGCCCAACCACTGGGACCCTCCACAGACCCAATCAGCCTAGCCCTCGAGGCAGTGCCTCCGGGCCCAGAAGTGCATGGTTGACTTGAGTGCGGCAGAAGCCGGAATACTTCAGGCACTATGTTTGCTGGGGGGGTCTGAACCATGAGGGGGAGGGGCATTGTATACTAACATGGCCTGCGCACACGATCGGGGTTTACACGTGGCCATGCGAATGGGTGTAGCTTCGCATTGGAGAACAATGCCGAGCATGAATGGACCAATAGGAAGGCTCGGATTCAGGAAAGGACCTATGGGATTTGGGTGTATAATAATAGACCTAGGAGTGGGGTGTGGATTTGTTGGGGGATTTAAGCCGGTCTTCAGACTGGCTATTTCATCTTTAGTTCGTGCTTTCAAATAAACCTTATGAGCTGATTTCACTACAACGTGTCTCGAACCCTGTACTTTACACTTTAGAAAACACCTGGGCATGAGTCCATGGACCTCCCACCCCACACGCAGCAGAACCCTGAATGAGGGTCTGAACTCCGCTGCCTTTCATCCAGATGATCCCCGGGCGGAAGAGGGGAGAGAAGGCCGCTCTCCCAGCTTCTCCTCCCGAGTGCCATCACGAAAGCAGGTGAGCAGCAACGGGACATAATAAGCAGGGCTGTTTTTTTAAAAAATAATGGGAGAATGAAATAATGCCCCATTTTGTTCTCTCTATATTTATGTAGATGGTGGGGAGGGCGATGGAAGAGAGGAAACTGACAAAGAATCTTTCGGATAGATCTTGATGATGATGGAGAAGAAGAAGAAGAGGAGGAGGAGGGGACTGGATGTATACCCCACCCTTCACTTGGAGTCTCAGAGCAGCTTACAAACTGCTTTCCCTTCCCCTCCCCACAACAGAGACCCCGTGATGTAGGTGGGGCTGAGAGAGCTCTCTTGAGGACTGTCTTTGAGAGAACAGCTCTGATAGAACTGTGTCCTGCCCAAACAGCTGCATGTGGAGAAGTGGGGAATCAAACCTGGTTCTCCCAGATTAGAGTCTGTGCACTTAACCACTACACCAAACTGGCTCTAGAATTCTCTAGAAGAGAATTGTGGAAATTTCACTTATGTGTGACTTCAGGAAGACTTTCTAGATGTGCCATAACTAGTTCCCCCTTCTCCAGTGCAGTTTCCCCAGTTCTGCTCTCATCGAGGAGCTTTCTGGCGCTCTAGAGCAGGAGTCCCCAACCTTTTTGAGCCTTGGGCACAGGGTGGTGGGCACAGCTGCAGAATGGCTGCCAGAGGAAGCCTTAGTGTTAGTTAGTGGTTAATGAGTCAGAGCCTGTGTGTGAATGTGTGTGTGTGAGACAGAGAGAGACTGATTTTAGTGTGACCTTGTTTGTCTTGTCACGAACACCCGGGGAGCTTGCTAGTCTCTGTTACTTGCACTGTATACACACTTATTCAAGTGTTATTCAGTGGAGTGAATCCATTATTCAGTGAAGTTGATGCCTTGTGCCTACCTCTGGGGCATAAATGCCAATCTCTTCCCTTTCTGTCCAGCTGCTTGTCATTCTAGCAAGCAAAGTGTCTGCACCTGGGCGTGCCAATTGCAAGTCACTTGCTGCTGGGGTCCCCTGGTGGCTGGGCACTTTGGGAGCACTGTAGTCATCAGTGTAAGGGACCTCCTGTCCCACAGAATCCACGGAATGGAGCAGTCACAGCAGAGCATGTTGAGGGAGACGGCCCCGTACATAGAGTCCCAAGCCAGAAAGGGCTTCACGGGTAATAACCAGTTCCATGAATTGGACTCAGAAGTTAATTTTTTTCTGCTGCTCCCAAGTCACAGCCACCTTATGATGACCCCACAGGGTTTTCAAGGCAAGAGGCATTCAGAGGTGTTTTGCCATTGCCTGCCTCTGCGTCACGACCCCGGTATTCCTTGGCAGCCTCCCATCCAAATACTAACCAGGGCCCGCCTTGCTTGGCTTCCAAGATGTGGGCTATCCAGGTCAGGGCGAGGAGTTAACAGGCAACCAGTAAAGTGCTTTCGAAACTGGTGAAATCGGAACGTTGCCATTTGCTCCAGATAATAAGCAAGCTGCCACATTTTGTACCAGTGCGTGTTTCTGAATTGTCTTCAAGGACATTCCCATGCAGAATGCATTACGGTAATCCATCCTTGCAGTTACTGGCTTCCGTGGGGGCAGAAAATTCTGCTGTGTTTCTGCATTGGGGGAGACTGGATCATTCAGTCCTAATGCAGAGATCCAACTGAATTACCTGCCACAGGAGGTGGTGGCAGCTACAAGCATGGACAGTTTCAAGAGGGAATTAGATAAGCATATAGAGCAGAAGTCCCTCAGTGGCTATTAGCCACAAGGTATAGATAGGAACTCTCAGTCTGGGGCAGGTGATGCACTCTATTCTTGGTGCTGGGGGGCAGCAGTGGGAGGGCTTCTAGTGTCCTGGCCCCACTGATGGACCTCCTGATGGCACCTGGCATATTTTGGCCACTGTGTGACAGAGTGTTGGACAGGATGGGCCATTGGCCTGATTCAACATTGGCTTCTCTTATGTTCTTATGTACCTGCTTTTGGAGGAGGATGCCTGTTAAAATCCTGTACAAGCCATTGCTCTGATTCTGCTGCATCTCTTCATTCATTACACTCTGTGTAATCTGTCTTGAGTCCAAGTGAGAAAAATGGACTACAAATAATGTAAATTTTCAAGGATTGTGTGTGATTGCTCCGCTCAGTCATTCCTGATTCATTGGCTTTATTAATTATTTACCTTCTGAGGGGCACCACTCTGAACAAAGACTCAAGCAGAACCACAGTGGGCATACTCCTCCTTATATAGTCTACAGGTAAATCTTTTCAGAAGGAAGAACAAAGTGTGATTAACACATGGAATTCACTGCCACAGGAGGTGGCAGTGGCTACAAGCATGGACGGCTTCAAGAGGGGATTAGATCAGCATCTGGAGCAGAGGTCCATCCATGGCTATGAGCCACAAGGTATAGAGAGGAACTCTCAGTCTAGGGCAAGGGATGCCCCGTATTCTTGGTGCTTTGGGGAGGTCAACAGTGGGATGGGTTCTAGTGTCCTGGCCCCACAGCTTGCTGTACCTCCTGATGGCACCTGGCATATTTTGGCCACTGTGTGACAGAGTGTTGGACTAGACAGGCCATTAGTCTGATCCAACATTGGCCTCCCTTATGTTCATTTAGTTTCAATTCAGAAAAAAATGTGCCTACGAAACAGGAATTTTGGGTAACTGTGCTCTCCGTTGAACAACCAGAGCTGGTGACCAAGCAAGTACCCATTTTGTTAAAATTGTTTCTTCCCTTCAAGGATGTTAATATAGACAACCGTAAATGCTCATTGTAAAACAATTTGCAATAAATTCTGCCATCAGAGCTCCCTGCCCCCCTCTGCCAAGTCCCTTCCTTTGTTTCAAACAATTGGTTCCCTGCCTAAATCATGAGCCCGGGCCTTCGCGGAAAGCAGGTGAGGAGCGCGCCACAAGGACTTCAAAGCCGAGCCAAAAGGCCTCTGAAGCAACAGTGGGTAGGAACCGTGACTTCCAAGGGGGCTCCGTAACCTTGCATTGCCCAACGGGTTTTTTGTTAATGCTACTTGAACCATAGACCTGGCAACCAAATGATGTAAAAAAAAAAGAAAAGAAGCACTCAGAGGTGACACTTGTGAGAGGTGACCTGCTTTGTGTTTAGAACCAGAAGAAGCAGAGCTCCATGACCAAGGCCAAGGAGAGCCAGCGTGGTGTCGTGGTTAGGAGCGGCAGACTTGAATCTGGAGAACCGGGTTTGATTCCCCACTCCTCCTCCACTTGAAGCCTGCTGGGTGACCTGGGGCCAGTCACTGTGCTCTCAGGACTCTCTCAGCCCCACCTGCCTCACAGAACGTCTGTTGTGGGGAGAGGAACGGAAAGATGATGATGAGCTGCTTTGGGACTCCTTTGGGTAGAGAAAATTGAGGCATAACAACCAGCTCCTCTTCTGCCACTCTAGAGCTTGGCATCCCATCCCTCTGCTTTGCCGAGTCGGAAGGCTTCCTCCAGATGAGCAATGCTTTGTTAAGCAGGTTTCCATGCTTCTTGGTTAAGCTAGCCCAATCTCACCAGATCTGGGAAGCTCAGCAGGGTCAGCCCTGGTTCGTACTTGGATGGGAGTCCACCAAGGAAGGCTGGGGTTGCTACACAGAAGCACCTCTGAATGTCTCTTGCCTTGAAAACTTGGCAGCAAAAATGAATGAATGAATGAATGAATGAATGAATGAATGAAGCAAAAATGCAGAGTCCCAAAACCATTTGGCCCTGCTGGGCATCAGAGAAACCAGGCTGGCTGTGATGAGGGCTAGAGCCTTTTCAGTGGCAGCTCTATACTGGTGGAATGTCCTCCTGGATGACATCAGGGCCCTGCAGGACCTATTACAGTTCCGCAGGGCCTGCAAGATGGAGCTCTTCCACCAGGCCTTTGATTAGAGAGCCGCACCTAATACATTGAGGCCCTGGCTCCAATATTAATATTAACACCAATATTAACATCATTATTAACAGCCTGATGCAACCCAGACCACGATGTTAGCTGACTGCATGCCCATGTTAGATGCAACTAGTGCCTACCATCATTTATGAATCGCACTAGCGCTTTGTGCTATGTTTTATAATTATATTGTTGTCATTTTTATTTAAATTTTCTTTTAGTTGTTTTATATATTATATGTAAGCCGCCCTGAGCCTGCCTTGGCAGGGAAGGTGGGATATAAAATAAATAAATACATACATAATAGAGTCTTGGATTTGTCTTTAGCTGATCACTGCTGCTTCCACTGTCAAATGGTCATTCCGCTTCACATGAATATTGTTTAGCTTTGCTTCCACAGGACGCCTGTGCCATAGAATGATGCAGTTGATCTCGGGAGAGACAAGATGTGCCACTGCTATCGTCAAAAATAAATGGGGAGTTTTGCAGTAGCTTAAAGACAAATTAGATTTTATCTGGCATAGGCATTTATGGACAACAGCCTATTTCTTCTGATGCAAGATGAAACTGATGGCAATAACTTCAGAAATCCAGTGATAGTCAGGTCTGACAATTATTCTGATGCCTCACTACCTGTTTCTAGTTTCCAGGGCAGCAATAGAAATAGTGAGAGAGTGACTCAGAGACAGGTGCACAACAGGGATGTTATCCAGCTAGAAACCTTTGCATATAATCCCACCAAACAGAAATGTCCTAATCAACATTTCTCAGCACAATGTTTCTACTTCCCACTAGTCATTGTACCATCTAGCTGCATTCACAAGGGCTTTGTGATTCTATATAAACCCAAGTCCTCACTGTACAATCTACTTGCTATTTGGGGTTGTACTTGCTAGGCAGCAGAAAAGCTTTGTTCATGCCTCTTTACAGCCTGGAAGGCGAGCAGAGCTGCACAGCCTGGAGAAGTGGACAGGAAGAGGTCACGATATTCCCTTTCGGCAATAGGCAAAATTCCTAACCTGCGGGAGACATGAAAGGCTGAGAGCCAGTATGGTGTAGTGGTTAAGTGCACGGACTCTAATCTGGGAGATTTGGGTTTGATTCCCCACTCCTCCACTTGCACCTGGCTGGATAACCTTGGGCAAGCCATAGTTCTGATAAGAGCTGCTCTTGAAAAAGAGCAGTTTCTGTCAAGAGCTCTCTCAGCCCCACCCACCTCACAGGGTGTCTGTTGTGGGGAGGGGAAGGGGAAGGAGTTTGTAAGCTGCTCTGAGACACCTTTGGGTAGTGAAGGGCGGGGTATAAATCCAATCTCTCCTCTTCTTCTTCTTCTTGCTTACTCCAGCTGGCAATGAAGCAGGGCAGCACAGAGTGAGGGGTGGGAGCAGCAGCTTGCTTGCTTTGCAGGTGGGGTAGGGGGAGCTTGCTCCACAATTGTGAACAAAGACTCACATGAAGCCAGAAGAGCTATGAGAAATCTATAATGAAGAGGGACAATATCTCTGTGTACCAAAGTTTGAGTCCAGTGGCAACAAAGTTTTATTCAAGGTATAAGCTTTTATGCGCATGAACACTTCTTCAGATACAGTGAAACAAGACGTCCTCAACCATTACATATAGGTGTGTGTGTGTGGGGAGGTAGTTGCCAGGAAGGGCTAGTTAGAGTCAAGATGCATAAGTAACTGAGCGATTATAGCTGAGACTGGATTAAAGCAGATAATAATAATAATAATAATAATAATAATAATAATAATAATAATAATAATAATAATAATAATAATAATAATAATAATAGATTGGATTTATACCTGCCCTTCACTCGGAGTCTCACAGCAGCTTACAACTCCTTTCCCTTCCCCTCCCCTCCCCACAACAGACACCCTGTGGGGTAGGTGGGGCTGAGAGGTGTCTCTCAAAAACTGCCCTTGAGAGAACAGCTCTGACAGAACTATGACTTGCCAAGGTCATCCAGCAGCTGCAAAGTGGAGGAGTGGGGAATCAAACCCAGTTCTCCCAGATTAGAGTCTGCGCACTTAACCACTACACCAGTGGCAAACCACCTCTGAATATCTCTTGTCTTGGAAAAGGTATGGGGTCACCATAGATCAGCTGCGACTTGAAAAAAGAGCCCTGGTATTTCTTGATATTTTCTGGAGGTCTCCCATCCAAATACTAGCCAGGGCCAAACCTGGTTAGCTTCTGAGACCTGACGAGATCGGGCTAGCCTGCACTATCCAGGTCAGGGCAGGATCATTTCAGGAAAGTGTATACTACCTGGAAACCTTCTCTTGATCGGTTGGCAAGCAGTCTACTGCCCATTGAAAATGTGCATTCCATTAAAATCAGTAGAATCAAATAAAGAATCTCAGCAGGGGGAATAACTGCAATAAAGACACTGAACAAAAATATTAATTTAAAAAAATCAAGCCCAACCAAATGCAAATCCATTTCTAATCGCCAACCACTTGATAATGTCCAGCTGAATGGACAATCTGGCTCATTTGCTGAGCTACTTGAGTTGATCTGAACATAAGGACATCAGAAGGATCAGGCCAGTGGTCCATCTAATCCAGCATCTTGTCTCACACAGTGGCCAACCACTTGCCCTGGAGGGCCAACCATCAGGGAACAGAGGCCAAGGCCTTCTCCTGATGTCGCCTCCTACCACTGAAATACAAAAGTGATAACACAGTATAGTATACAAAAGAGAAGCCCGTTCCCCCCCCCATCCTATGGGCCATCTCAGGGCCCAGTATGCCCAGAGAAGCTCGTTCCGCACCTCTTCCCTTCCTTTCCCCCCTTTCCTGTCTTCCTCTCTCCTTCTTTCTTTCACTCTCCCCCTCTTCCTTCCTTCCTCCAACCCTCCCTCCCTTCCTTTCTAGGGCCCGTTGTCTTCCTCCACACGGGCTTTGCTTCCTAGTATTTATAGAATACAAATGTGTATAAAGAGCTATGATATAGTGTATACATATAACATACAACAACACAGAGTGTACAAAGGAAGCCGGCACAAAGGACATGGGACAAAGACTTCGGATTCCAATCTTCGTTTTGTTGATACTTCTTCAGTTGTACCATATAGCTACAATAATAATCAGCCAGGCAATTAGCACTAATATTTACAACATAATCAAGTATAATTTATAAACTCACAATATTTATCTTCATCTAGCACTCAATATACAGAAGCCTACCTGTTATTATGCAGGGAAAATTATCCTATAACAAAATACAACGAGGTTGCTCTCATATTATCTTTGTAAAATTTAAAAGCATGTTATAAACAGATGTTATAAAAGGACAAAATGCTTACCACAATTCACATCAACCTAATTTAAGCAGAGTCCGGAGTCTTCATCCCATATCCTTTGTGCCGGCTTCCTTTGTACACTCTCTGTTGTTGTATGTTATATGTATACACTATGTCGTAGCTCTTTATACGCATTTGTGTTATATAAATATTCTTTCTTCTTTTGCACTTCAGCATAGTGCCTTGGATTGCGTTATTTTACAGTGCCTCCGACCACTGTCATTCAGAGGTTGACTTCTTCTGAATATGGATGTCACATATGGACCAATATATAAACAGAACCTCAAATACAAAACACAGATGTGTGCAACGGGCTGCATCAGAGAGCCCTAAGGCTAAACCATCCAAGAGAAGATAATGAACAAACTGCCTGGGAAAACAAGACTCAAAAGCCATCAGGTGAACTATGGTAGAATTGTATCTCTCAAGCCACTTTGGATATTTCATTATATCTTGTCTTAAATGGGAAGAAGAAAGTGGCTGGACTGATGCACATTCCTCATATCCAGATAGTAAGCTGTGACTGTGCTGTGGAAATGATCCCTGTTGTGTACCTGACCTCTCTCTCTCCCCCCAGCCTACAGAAGGCTTCGCTTAGGCCAGTGGAAGAGCCTAATCCATTGAAGGAAGCTTTAACTTGGCTGAACAGTCAAGGAGGAGATAGGCCACTGGGCTTCCGGACCTTTCTCTGCTTATTGGCTTACAGGACACTTATAAACCCACTTTTCCCTTTTTGCGGTTTCACCTCCACCGGCTTTTCCTCTTTGTTTTCACGTTCACCTGTGTTCACAGTTGCTCCTGAACTCCCAGAATGTGATCCCAGGAAGGAACAGGAAGAGATATGAGTGCTGAGTGCTCGTAATAAGCCATCTCTTCGGCTGTTCCCTCCCATTACTGAGTGACAGTTTCTATCTAAGACTTAATTGCTTATGTCCACCACTCCCCTTATCACTGAATGGCAGCTGTCCCCAGGACGAACCCCAGGGCAAGATCACACACTTTCATGCCACACTAGTTAATCTGGGGCGGCTTCAGCTTCTTCATTCACAGCCGACAGAGTTGTGGCCTGAGAGCTGAACCATGGGCTCTCCTCTTCTAATCTTAATCACAAATTCTTTGGGCGGCCTGGTTAAGATACTGCATGTGAAGTGCTCTAACCACTTAGAGGTGCCATACCTACCTTGCATGATTGTTGTCTGGATAAGACAGGGAGGGGGAGACCCCATGTAAGTGACCCTTTGTTCCTTAGGAGAAGGGGATAATATACAATATGGTATAGATACCACACTATACCATAGCATAACATAGTTTTTTGTTTGTTTATCTATTTATTTAATTTATATCCTGCCCTCCCTGCCAACAGGCTCAGGGCGGCTTACATTGAATGTATTGAACAACTCAAAAGAAGAATTGAATAAAACCACAACAATATAGTTATAAAAATGTAACTGTTTTGCTCTTAAGTCACAACTGATTTATGGTAACTCTGTGGGGTTTTCCAGGCAAGAAGTAGTTTGCCATTGCCTGCCTCCACATCACAACCTTGGTATTCCTTGGTGGTCTCCCTTCCAAATACTGGCCATGGCCGACCCTGCTTAGCCTCCGAGATTGGATGTACTTGAGCTAGCCCGGGGCCACCCAGGTCAAGGCACAGCATAGCACACAGCGCACAAACTATTTCACATGTATACTAGAATTTTCGGCCCATACCTCTGGATCTCAGGAAGTCCAATCTCTCTCTGTGAAGCGAATGTATCTTGCTCCTAAAGCACACACATGTAAATGTGTGCACAAATGCATCCATTGCGGCCTGTTGTCACAGCTTGTGCCGCTCCTTTGGGACCACCTTCGGGACCTTGCTGTGTTCCTAGGGCTTCGCTGAGCCTGCCCTCCGGTCACTTGTTGCCGCATCGGGCTGGCTGCCATCCTCTCTGCCTGGTGGGGTGAGTTGTGTGCCAAAGGGGGGTTCATGGGTGGCTGCTCCCCTGCCGTCTCCCGCCTGGCTCGGGAGTTCCTAGCAGGGTGCGGGACACCCCCCCCCCCTTTGCCCCTCAGCTGGGGCTTCTTCATGGAGGCGACATGATGGTTGTGGGCAGCCCGGTGATGTATCGAGAACTGGAAAGGAAGGAGGGACATGTACCATCTTAGTGTTCTGGGGTTGTGGTCCTGCATCCTCTCGAACCATAACAACGGGGCATGATTGACCACCAGATAGAAAGGGTTATTGACTAAATAGTATTGGAGGGAGCCCATGGCCCATTTCACTGCCAATGCCTCTTTTTCTACCGTTGAGTAGTTATGTTCAGCCTGCGGTAACTTGTGGCTTATAAAGAGCATGGGGCGTTCGTCACCCTCGTGTTCTTGCGCTAACATGGCATCGAGGCCCGTGCCTGAGACATCCATTTGTACCGTAAAGGGGCATGTAAAGTCTGGGTTCTGTAATACCGGCTCTTTTGATAAGCTGTGTTGTAAGGCCTCGAATGCCTGAATGGTAGCGTCAGTCTACATCACCATGTTAGGCTGACCTTTCTTCAGGCAGTCTGTTAAAGGACTGGCCATCGTCGCAAAGTGGGGGATAAATTTGCTATAGTACCTTACTGTCCCCAGGAACCAGTGCAACTGGCGCTTGGTGGTTGGCTTGCAGCTTATAAAGAGTAAGGGGCGTTCGTCACCCTCGCGTTCTTGCGCTAACACGGCACCGAGGCGAAGGGGGGGGATAAATTTGCTATAGTACCCTATTGTGAAAGCCGGAAAGAACCTGCCCCAGAACATCATGGATGGAGTGCTGACGTCTGAGGCCCACCGGAATAAGGACAAAAAAGACCTAGAAGACCCTGCTGCCTGGGTACTCGTAGGATGCCATCCCCCTATGAATTGTGGCCCTAGATTAGGAATCATAATCCTGTGTAAACTGCTCAGAGACCCCTTGGGGTCAGAGTGGTATAGAAATCGAAAGTTAAATAAATAAATATAAAAATTGTCCCCAGGAACTGGCACAACTGGTGCTTGGTGGTTGGCTTGCAGTTTATAAAGAGCACTGAGGCCTGTGCCCGAGGCATCCATTTGTACCGTAAAGGGGCGTGTAAAGTCTGGGTTCTGTAATACCGGCTGTTTCGATAAACTGTGGCGTAAGGCCTCAAATGCCTGAATGGTAGCGTTGGTCCACATAACCATGTTGGGCTGACCTTTCTTCAGGCAGTCAGTAAAGGGACTGGCCATCGTTGTGAAGTGGGGGATAAATTTGCTATAGTACCCTACTGTACCCAGGAACCGGCGCAACTGGTGCTTGGTGGTTGGCCGGGGGTGCTGCTCAATGGTGACCACCTTTTCTGGCAATGGGCGTAGTTGGCCCCACCCTACCCAGAACCCAAGATACCTCAGCTGTTGAACCCCCAGCTTGCTTTTCTGGGGGTTTGCATGTAACTATCAGGCTCAATAGCAAGTAGATCCAGGCATTCTTCAAGTAAAGAGATGCTTTATTGGAATACAATGCTGTTACCCACTGAGTTGCGGTGGGGAACTTCCTCCTCCTCAAAAACCCTGGATAAGTCTCAATATTCCTTGGGGATGCGGGCAAGCTCCTCCAAAGTGACACAAGCTCAGGGTGGCTCATTGTCAGGCGGGGTGACCCAGGCAGGATCCCATTTATGTTCTGCACACTTTGGGGAGATGAAATGTACAATGCCCTCCTCCCACAAGATAAGGGTCGTGCCCGTGAAGACAGGGGCTGCCGAGGACGAGGGGAAACTTGGCTTGTGGAGCCACCACAAACGACCGGTGTTCCCAATGGTCACCCGCCCCAACTTGCAATGGCACAGTCTCGAATTTACAGGGGTCTTTCATGGGCGACCCATCCATCTGGGTAAATGTGATGGGGTCTTTCAATTTGACCACTGCTGCATCCAACCCCATCACCAGGGAAGGGTTGATGAGATCCCTCCTGCACCCCAAGTCTATAAGCCCTTGCACCCGTATGTGAGTCATCATGGCTGGGTTCATAATGATTACAGTCACAAAGAAGAGGGAAGGGTAGTTGCTCACCACTTTAGGTGCTTCGGGAGTTGGGTCCTGCTGTGCCATGCCACTTACAACAGGACTGACTCATTTCCTGGCAGCTCCGTTGCCTCCTCCTTGCTCAACGATGGTTCCAAACTCTCAGGGTGCATGTATAGAGCCCGAGGGTTCCATGGTTTTGCCGTTCCCCTTTTGGATGAGGTCCCAAGGCATTGTTTGTCCTCCTCGCAAGGTGGGGCCTTTCCCGTATCTTTCTTGGGGCAAGAGGTGGCGAAGTGCCCCTTTTCTCCGCATTTAAGGCAGAGCCCTTGTCGCATGCGTTGGTCTCGCATGGTTGTTGATGGGGGGGTTGTTTCCCCTTTGGGTGGGGAGAGGCGGCAGGGTGACTGGTACCCAGTGAGACATCCAACTTCATGGTGCGTAGTTGGCTTTCAGCCTGCTCCGCCTCTTCCATCCAGCCCTGTAAGGTGCGTGGTTCTTTGGAACTCAGGACGTTGTTACGGACGTCCACTGCAAGCCCCATCTGATACTGTTGGGCCAGCACTGGGTCCATCCAGTCCCGGATCTCTGCGGCGTGCTTCTGAAACTCTGTGGAGTATTCGCGTACCGTAAGGCGACCTTGTTTGAAGGTACGGAGGAACGCCTCTGCTTTCTAGGCAGCTGCTGGGCCTTCAAAGCGATTTCTCAGGGCCCACATGAACGCATCTACACTCCCTAATTCCACAGCTTCTATGTCATGCAGGGCTACATACCAGCTGGTCGCACTTCCCCTCAACTGGGAAGCAATAAAATCCACTTGTTGTTCCTCATCCTGGAAGAGATGGCCCCAGCGTTGAACAAATTTCCCCACCTGTAGGATGAAGAAAGATAAACTTTCTGGATCTCCATCAAAAGTCCAGGAGATCCTTCAGACGGGGCATCAGTTGAGGTGCCATCGGCCCCGGAGTGGGCGCCGGCACTGGTGGAGGGCTGGGGGGCAGGGGCTGGGGCTGCCCCGGTGCTGGGATTGCTGGCGGCCCGCCGGGTGGGGGCTGCCCTGGAACTGGTTGACCAGGAGGTGGCTGGCCCGGAAAAGGCTGACCCGGTGGCGGCTGAGGTCCTGGCACTGGGACTGGTGCTGGCACCGGCGCTTGGTCCATCATGTTTAGCAGGTTCTGCATCAACTTTCCCATGTCTCGCATGAGTCTGCGGCAATCCTCCTCCAAAGTGTCCATCCGAGTGTCTGCGTCCTTACTAGGACTGGGCTGCACTGGCCCCCGGGGAGTCCGCCCCGGAGCCACTCCAAAACTCGCCCGGCGATCCAACAGGCTATCCCGGCTTTGGCCCCCAGGCATCACCCAAGTGGTCTGGGTTGAATCCAACAGGTTCCTCATCCAGTCCCGTGGCTTCCGTTGGGTGACCCATCTGTCCCACAGGATGGGGGCAAACTGGTAGTGGGATCAGGGAATGGCAACGCCAACCCTCGGGGTGGTCCCTGCCGGGCTGTATATCGGAGTGATGACCGTTGTCGCTGGAGCCCCTGACGTCGTGATCGGTGGGGTCAGGGGTCCCACCGTAGTCGCCAGTACTGTCATGACCGGAATCGTGGTGACTGGGACCGTGGTAACAGGCACTATGGTGACAGGGACTGTAGAAACAGGAATCACGGTGACCGGAACAGTGGTAGCTGGGACTGTCACCGGTACTCCCCCGGGGCCACTCATCTTGTTCCAGAGAGGCGGGGACTGGCAGGAGTTATGATGATTCCTGACAATTTCTGTCAGGCTCAATAGCAAGTAGATTCAGGCATTCTTCAAGTAAAGAGATGCTTTATTGGAATACAATGCTGTTACCCACAGCAATACTGCTATTGTCAGGAATGGAGGCATGACCTGTTCATGCATTGATATAGTGTGATGCAAAGCCAAACTAGCAAATGAACTTTTAGCGCACATGTGGGAAACTCCCGGCGGGAGGATTACTTAATAGGTGGGAGTACCACCCCCCACCCCCACCTAGTCATGTAGGACTGGAAAATTCCCCAGACTGAGAAATGCTCCAAAGCCTATTCTTCAAGGCCACCGTGATTAGACTAGGCGGCAGGAAAGTATGCTCCCACGTTGCAGCTGGCATCTTCTACACAAGCGCAAAAGCGGAAGGCAAGCAAGCAAGCAACACATAACAATGAACAATGAACACAGTGTAAATGATAATACAGAGCCTCTGACAGTAACCTGGCTGCCCATAGAGCCTCAAGGACCGTATGCAGATGTTGGAGATGTGTAGGCCAGTCTGGGCTGCAGATCATGATATCATCGATGTAGTCCCTGGCATATCCCTCACAATGGGTGAGGGCGTGGTCCACTAACCGTTGGAATGTTGCAGCTGCTCCCTAAAGGCCGAATGGCATCTTTCGGAATTGGAAGAGATCTTGAGGGGTTGCAAATGCTGTTTTCTCCCGGTCAGCCAGGTGTACTGGGACCTGCCAGTACTCCTTGGTCAGGTCAAGGGCTGAAAGGTACTGGGCTTGGCCTAGCTGATCAATTAGAATGTTGGCCAGGGGCATGGGGTAGGCGTCGAATGTCGACAACTTATTAACCTCCAAGTAGTCAATACAAAAGCGTACCAACCCATCGGGCTTTGGTATGAGGACAATGGGGCTGCACCAGGCACTTTGGGATGGTTCTATAATGCCCATGCATAGCATATCCTGCACTTCTGCACCGATCACTTCCCACTGTTTCCTGGGTAATGTACACCACCGTGTCCGAGCTACCTTGCCTGGAAGAGTGGGGATATGGTGAGTGGCTAAGTTGGTGCACCCAGGGGTGGTGACAAAGATGCTGGGTACTTGTGACAAGAGCTCACGTACCTGGGCCTATTGCTCTGGATCTAGTCCCAGGTTGAGGGCAGGAAGGCAAGAGGGCCCGGGGGCCATCGTCCACGGAAGAGGGCCTTCGTGTAAGGTTGATGGGTCCTGTTCTAAGCATGCCATCTTGACCCCTGGCCTTGCCCTCCACTCTTTCAGGTCGTTGACATGCAGGAGCTTTTGATGTTGCATTTGAGCCCCGCACTGCACTTCATAAGATAGGGGGCCCAACACCTTTGTGATCCGAAATGGTCCCTGCCATGGGTCCCCCTGTGTTCTAGCCAGCACCTGGTGGGATACTAGGACCACGTCTCCCTCAGCGAAGGCCTGTGACTGGGTGTGCCTGTCGTAATGCCTCTTTTGGGCCTGTTGTAAGTTTGCTTGGGCCTCCATTCGTACCCACTCCATGCATTCCTGTAAATGGGCCACGGCCACTACAGGACACCGCTCTGCATGTCCATGAAAGCTCACTATGGTGGCCCAACGCACGACGGGTAAGCCAGAGGGTAGCAGGTCCATGAGGATCATGGAGATGGAGCTGCCACTGTCCAACAGGGTCTCCCAGCAGCGGCCTGCCAATTCCACTGTCACCGTCCATGCATAGAATAGTCATCTCCGAGATTGCATTTCATCATCGGGCATTCGCGTTTTAAGTGCCCCCACTGGCCACACATGAAACAGGGCCCAATGTCCGCTGGCCCTGGGGGTCCTGTGGGACTCTGTTCCATCCCACCCTTTCCCATGGCCATTTCCCCCATGTCCCACCCCCTGCAGGGCTCTGGGGGAGGCTGCGGAATGAAGGGAAGGGTGCCCGTCCTCCCTGGGTAGGGTTTTCAGGAGAGTGACCCCCCCCCCCAAAGGGGAAAATCCCCACCCTCCTGGGCCCGGGGGTTGGCTGAGTCATGCCATATCCACATTCCTGGGAGGGTCCCAATCCTCAGCAGCTTGATAATTTCCCCATAATTCCTGGACCTCCGTCAGGTGGGTGGGGTGCCAGCAGGCCACCCAGTGTCGGGCCCGTGCAGGCATGAACTGTAGGAGCTGTTAGATGACTACCAGTTCCACCATCCGCTTACTGTCCTTTGAGGTGGGATTTAATCACCGCGTAGCCGCCTCTCGTAGGATGGCGATGGTAGCTCAAGGCAGGCCTGACAAGGGGCATCAGGGACTGGAACTTCTGGTGATGGGACTCCGGAGGAATCTCATATCGATCTAGTATTGCTGCCTTCAGCTTCTGGTAATCGGTGGCATCGGCCTTCTCCAGGGCCTTCTTTGCAGCCTGAGCCTCGCTGGTCAGGTAGGGGCCCAGTATGAAGGTGCACTGATCGGCTGGCCACTGAGCCACCTCCGTAGACCTCTCAAACACCTCCAAGAAGGCCTCCATATCATTGTCTGGGCCCATCTTGGTCAGTAGGGGCCAAGGGCTCTTGGTGGGCGGGTTTCTGATGCCTCCCCCCACCGCGGCCTGGCCGGCCACCTGGACAACCTGATATAGGTCCTGCATCATGGCAGCCTGGGCTTGCTGCTGCTGCTGCTGCATGAGATCATGGAGTAGTTGAGCCTGGTGCTCCACCATCCACTGTCCGAGCTACGCGAGGTCCATTGTCGGGCAGTCTTGGTGGGAGGGTGAAGGTCTTACTTTTACTGAGTCCTGACTGGTATCGGAGTCAATGGACTCAGCCGATGAGGCTTCTGCCATCTCCTCCTCGGTGTGCCAGTTCTGTCCCAAGCAGACCCCGGGGGGTTGCCACCCCAGCGGGGTGGGTAGGCGAGGGAGGGGCCTTCTCAGTGGGTTGCCCCTGCCCACATTCTCCACCACATTGTCACACACCCTGTGCCCCTTTGGTGAGCCGCCCATCGCCGTTCCGCAGGTCAAATGAGCGATGGCCACGGGACAGAGCGTGGGGGGTTAGGAGTTGAGGGAGGTCTCACCGAAGGAGGGAGTAGTGGCCTCAGATGGCGGGTCTGTCAAAGGGTTACCTCACCACTCTTACCTGCCCTGGGTCTCTGGCCTCTGACCACTACTGTGGTCTAGCTATGCTCCTCTCTCTCTCATGGCTGCCATACTACAGATGTAGACAGACCAGTACAACCTCCTCAGCCGATTCCTCTCCTTCCCTTATTACCCCCTCAGCCCCTTGCTCCTCCCCTGGTCTGACCCCCCCCCCGTAAAGCCTTAGATGCTGTGGCCTGGGGCTCCGCCCCATTCCTTGCTCTGGGGTTGGGCTTCACCGTGCCGCTCATCCCGCGGCCCTTCCGGCTTCCTCTGCTGCCTGCTCTGCCACCTCTGGGGCCGGTCCAGCCAGTTTCCATACAGTGAGCCGCGGGGCGAGTTGGGCTTGTCCCGCAGCCATGGCCCATTGTCACAGCTTGCACTGCTCCTTTGGGACCGCCTTTGGGACTTTGCTATGTTCCTGGGGCTTTGCCATGCCTGCCCTCCAGTTGCTTGTTGCTGCATTGGGCTGGCTGCCGTCCTCTCTGCCTGGCAAGGTGAGTTGTGTGCCAAAGGGGGGTTCATGGAAGGTTGCTCCCCTGTCATCTCCCGCCTGGCTCGGGAGTTCCTGGCTGGGGCTGGGACACCATGACTGGTTGGCAAACCTTAAATGGAACTGACGATGGGCTGAAAGAAGGATTTGATGGTTAGGAGGTGTTGAATCATCCCCCTTCTACCTCTGATGGACAGGCTTTGCAGGTTTTTCCATTTAAAATGCTTTTGAACAAAGTCAACTGTGGGATTTTTTTTTTTTTTTAAAGAAATTTGTGCGTATCTCACAGGAAGCAAAAACTCTCTCAAACCTCTCCTCTTAAAAATTATGGAATGTCTTTAGTTGAAGAAAGTTAATGTTTTGTTAGGGCTGGAATGCCACATTTTGAGTGGCAGAAGGATGTGGCTGCAGGTGCTGAACTCTTCCCTTCTCCCCTTGTCTTATGAATTGAATCCTGATGATGATTTCTGCAAATGGAAGGCACTTCTGCTACTAGTGTTATGGAAATTCCCTGCCTCCCTTTCTCACTGACCTCACTGATCATCCCAAAATGCTGCTCTTTACCATTTTCTTGCTTGCGGGTATAAACCCCTGCCTTCAAGAAATTGTGGAGTGGAAGAAAAAATGCCTGTAAAATTGTCTCCATAGTGATGCTCTAGGACTGGGGTGTCAAATTCATTTGTTATGAGGGCCGGATCTGACATAAATGAGACCTTGTTGAGCCAGGGGCCATGTGTGTCATAAAATGTAATGCCAGGTAGCAGAGATATAAACTTTATAAAGGACACAAACACAATTAATTTTTTTTTACTTAAAATAAGAACATGCTTAAAACATTAGCACTCTTGCAATATTTTGTTTATTTAATAGTGTCTGGTAACCGACACCTCTTGCATCAAAATGCCTGTGCTGTTGCAATCTTGAGTATGTTGTGTATATCTGTAAGCTGCAAATCTACTTTTGACTTATTGACATTCACTATAGAAATCTCATGCTCAGAGTTCTGAGCCAAGGACCCAGAGGAAAACATGAAATGGCTGGGCATTGTGAGCTTTTGTACATAAGTTGCTTCATGTGGTGGTCAAGAACATGCGAAGGCATCCTGACACAGACTGAGGGTCATGTGTTTGCTACAGTCTTCCCCGGAGAAATAACTACAACTTCCTACAAAGGAAATGGGCTGGGTGAACTTGGTCTGGACACACACTTTCAGCCTAATCCATCTCACTGGTGTATTGTTATACCTCCTCTAAAATAGTTCACATTGCTTTCTTACTGAGAAATACTGGATCATGAGGACAGGAATACAGTGCAAAGAGGGAGGGAACCCAGTTGCACCCAGGAGAGCCACAGCATAACAAGCCCAACAAAACACACACACTGTAGCAAGTAAGTTCATACCTTGGATAAAACTTTGTTGGTCTTAAAGGTGCCTGGTATTTCTCCCATGTGACTGAGGCAGCCAAGCAAAGCAAGCTCTCCCTCGTTCCCTCTCTCCCTTTAGGGAGGCCTCAGCCAATGGTGGGGAAGAAAGACTTTGTGACGTCCTTGCTTATTGGGGAGACTGTTTCTCCTTTAAACACTCTCTGTGTACATAAACTTGGTAGATTTCTGCTGCCATCAGGAATTAAAAATTCCAAATCTCTCTCTTTTGGTAGAATGACCCAGGGTCTGGGCACTTCAGAGGACTATGTGGCCTTGAGGAAGGACTATTCTGATTGCTGGGATATTTAAACAAAAAATGATTTATTTAATGAAGAACAAAATAAGTTTTTGGTTATTTTGAACTGTTGCTGAAGAAAGGAACTTGTAAATATAACTGGCAAAGCTTGATGTCACAAACAGTCTCTCAGACTCCAAACTCCACTCTGACAGGCTTAGACACTCAGTCTAATCTCTCTCTCTCATATATATATGGCCACACAGGCTAAACTCTTTCTTATTCACACAGAATAGACTCAAACTCTCATAGTCACACAGACTATGCTGTTTGTCTTATTCACACAGAATAGACTCAAACTCCAATAGTCACACAGACTATGCTCTCTCTCCAAACTTCACACACAGAATCCTCTCATAGATATCTCTCCTCCCACACTCTCAGTCATCAGCCAATCACATCACACTTGTCTCCTTCTATCACTCTCCTTACATTACTGCAGCCACACTAAACATTTAAAGAAACACACACACCAAAAATGTGATTGAGGCAGCCTGGCCAGGAAGCAAGGTCTGGCTTGTTCCCTCTCTCCCCCTGGGAGGAGGAGGGGGGAGGGGCCTCAGTGCAGGGAATAAAAGCTTGCCTATCTATCTCTCTTGTGCAATTGAGAGAGTCTGGCAAAGCAAGCTACAATGCAGCAGCAGCAGCAGAACTGAAAGAAGAATCAGGAGACAGCCAGTTCCACTGAGGGTCTGATAGAAGCCCTCCGGAGGCCTGATCTGGCCCACGGGCCACATGTTTAACACCCCTGCTCTAGAAATTTCCCCATGTTTTTATGAGCTTTACCATAGATGTCGGGGGAAATTCCTAGAGAGTCACCTGGAAGTGATGTCACCCCTGACGCTATCCTCCCCAGGTACTGGTCCACCTTCAAAATCTCCCAGCATTTGCTGAGGCAGTGCTGGCAACCCTACCCCTTCCAGAATAGTATGAGGGGCAAATCAAAAGTCTGAAGCAGGAAGGGAGAATCAGAGAAAATACCCCCCCCGAATAGCAGCGAATATTGTCAGCAATCAGGCCCGTGTCCTGACATCATCCTGTTACAACCATATTCTGTTGCTAGTCCACAGTATTTGCTGCCACTGTCAGAGGAGGAGAAACACACCATGTGTTGATGTCACAGCATGAGTTGTGATGTCATTGAATGTTACATGAGTGAGGGAAAACCAGACTGAGATGTGGATGCTGACAGTGTCACATGTTATGGTTTCTTATTGCTAACTTGAACACACAGGCATCTTTAATTCTTGAAAGGTGAACACCTCAGGAATATTTTCCAACTAGGAATAAGGCCTGTTGTGGAAATAAATACAACAAACGCTAGAAAGAGGCTCTGGAAGAGTGCCAAGACCTTGGGCACTCAGCGTCAATGTGCTGTGGTGACCTCAGCAGGGTATAATGACACAGAGTCCACAATTTTTTCCAGAGGAACTGATCTCTGCTATCTGAAGAGCAGTTGTAATTTTCAGTAATCTCCAGCCCTCACTTGAAGATTGGCAACAATTGTTACCCAGAAGGAAATGGCTGGTTTGGAGGGTGGAGTCTATGGCATTGTACCTGTTTGAGGTCCCACCCCTCCTCAAACCTCACCCTCCCCAGGCTCCACTCCCCAAATCTCCATGAATTTCCCAACCTGGAGTTGGCAACCCTATCTTCTTCCCAAACAAGCATCAACCTGCCATTATCTGCCACTCTGAAATCAGCTTTGCATCTCCTCCCCCCTCCCTCCTGGAGATCAATTGTAATTCTGAGTGATTTCCATCCGTCTCCTGAGATTGGGAACAGTGGTTCCCCAGAAGGGAATGGCTGGTGGGGAGGGTGGAGTCTGTGGCATTGTACCTGTCTGAGGTCCCACCCTCACCTTCTCCAGGTTCCATCTCTTAAATCTCCAGGAATTTCCCACCTGGAGTTGGCAACACAGCCAATCATCAACCTACCTTTATTTCCCCCTCTCTCTTCAGCTTTCCATTTCCTCCCCACACACACCTGTAGCCTCTCCTGTGCTCTGAAGCCCTGACTGCCACAGAGTCAACCATTTTCTCCAGGGGAACTGAGTGATCTCCAGCCCTCACTTGGAGATTGGCAACAATGGTTTCCCAGGAGGAAAAGTCATCTTTCTCTGCAATGGGGACCAAAGCAGCTTACATCATTCTCCTCTCCCCCTTTTGACTTGCACAACAACCCTGTGAGGTAGGTTAGGCTGAAAGTCTGTGACTGGTCCAAAATCACCCACTCAGATTCTACAGCAAGAACCTGGATCTAGCAGATCCTGCTTTGAAGCACTGACTGCTACAACATAGGGCAGCCAACCTCCAGCCCTGAAGATCACCAGGTATCACAACTGAACTCCAGATGACAGATCTCTCCCCCCCCCCCCAGAAAATAACTGCTTTAGAAGGTGGGCTGTATGGCATTCTGTTCAGCTGAGGCCTCTCCCCTCCCCAAACCCTGGCTTCCATAGACTCTTCCAGAAAATCTCCAGAAATCTCCCTACCTGGAGCTGGCAACCCTAGACTCAGGACTGGCCCAATGAGTTCCTCTCAAAGGCCTGCAAAGAGTTTCCGTCCTTTGTCTGAACCAAGCTTGGTTGCCTACTGTGGCAAAATGGGCTCCAGTTTACCACTCAGCTGTTTGCCTCCCACCCTCATCCGGTGTGCATACTTCACTCCTTAAATTCGCTGCCATGACTCACTGAATCATCACTGCCTTTTTAGAGGGACAGTGAGACCTCTGTGGCCAAATCTCCATGTTTGGAGATGGAATCCCACATCTTTGGGGGATCCCTGGAAAGTTGGCAACCCAAGGGTCTGGCCTTTCCTTGCTTCCTTGGGCTACCCCCTCTCTTTGTTATTGTGTAGAGCGGGGGAGACTATGTGGTCAGAGCACAACACAGATTATTAGCCCAAATAAAATAATTTATCTAACTACACAGTCATGGGGCACACACACACTGTAAGAGTAAGCACACACTATGAACCAGCAGGGCATAAACCCACAGGGGTTAAACACCATCCTATTTCCCTACACATGGCCGCTGGCTCTCTGCTGTAGCCTCTCTCTCTCTGGCCCAAGAGAGCAGGGAAACTTCCATGCATTCCCCAGTCCAGCCAACTTGTGGAGTGGCTGAATTTCTGCTGCCTCCAAGGGTTCACCCACGTCTCTGGCTCATGGCCTAGACAGCCTGATCAGCACAGGCAGCAGGACCCTTTCCTAACCTCCTGTTGGATGAAGATGGCCTCCTCCCTGGATGGGCTGCAGTCTATATTGAGGCTGCCCTGCATGTTGGGGCAGTCCCTGTTTTCCCGCCCTTTTCTGTCTTGGGGCAGCTGGGAAATGTAGTCCAGCAGATGAGGAAGGCCCATTCAACCCAGTGAGTGATATTCCTACAGGCCCCTTTCTGGAACTACAGTTCAATTAAACCATATGGTGGAACATTTTAAACAAACAACCACATAGAGCAGCCCAGCAGCCATCTTACAAACACAGGTAACTGACATCTCGTTACACCTACCAACAGCCACTGCGGGAAAAGTTAAGTCCCACACAGGAGGCAAGCAGGAGAAGCCTCTTCGTCAAAGCCATTTGCAAGGAATTCTGACAGAGAAGAGTGGCTGAAGGGGATGTGGGTGGGGAAGAGGAGCAGACCCAGCATCTGGCCAATGGCACGCGAGTACTCTTGAGTGGCGGCTGGCAGGCCAATGGCTGAGGGAGGGTATTTTACAGCCAATGGGAGTGCATGGAATCTTGCCACCCCAAGTGAGCTTTATATATAAGGAGAGACTAAGAGTAACAAGTATTAAAAGCAAGAATAAACACTTACAAATCTTTGCAAACATTCCTGAGGTATTCTTTTTCCATCTTTGTCTCTGTCTCCTCCTGTCTTTGTCTCTGTCTCTTCCAGTCTGTCTGTCTCTCTGTCTGTCTGTCTGTCTCTCTCTCTCACACACATACATGCACAGACCTGCACACTTTAATTCTAACAGTATGTCAGACTCTTGAACAAACTTACTCCCAACAACACTCTCTGGGTAGTGATTTGTTTATTGAGAGATGTGCATGTGTCAACCTAAGACCATTTGTGTCAGAACAAATTCGTTTGGCGCCAGTTCTGGACTTATACATGACTCAAACAACCCCGCCCCCAGAGACCCGTCCAATCAATCCATTCATTCAGCCCGCCTAAACCTAGCACACACTGATTAGCCCTCCTCCCCCACCTGCAAATCTACAGCTATATTATCTATGACAGGCTGGTTAGCAGAGACAGGCATTCAAGGTCATTCTACATACTTCCCATTCGGGAGGCCTCTTAAGGAAATAGTTCCCAAGCAGTTAAGCAAAGCAGTTTCTCACACTCATTCTCACTCTCATTTACCACCACCACCCCCCGCCCAGATACAGGTCATGATACTGGAAAATACGAAACCCATGGCAAATGAGGCTCCGAGTTTGACACAGTACTAATAAAATGTGCAATCCCCTGAAATTAGTAGGGTTCTGTTAAATGGTCACAGCCACACGTCTTTGGCATGAAAATGGAATTTGGAGTGGGGAGCATAAATGTTGACACACCACCCTCTCCCTCACCTTACTCACAGCTGGTTTGTAGCTTCCACTTTCTGCTGATTTAGTGCCATTTTAAAATTTCAAACTGGCCTTTCCCCTCCCAACAGCCATGCAGCTCTGTCAGGCTGGCAATGACATCACTGAGGGCAAACCAGAGGCATAGCCAAAAAACTGGATGGTGGGGCATTGGGAAACCCTGTGGAGCAGAGGAGCAGGGGAGACAGAGGGGGAGAGAGAGAGATCCCATCAGCAGGCAGGCAAAGAAGAGAAGGGTCTTTCCATACCTTACCTTACAGAGCACATACTCGCCGAATATTAACTGCACCAGCCGGCCAATTCTCCTTCTCCCCAGCCACACAACAGGGCAGTGAGCAAGCAGGTAAGGCAGGTGAGCCTCGCTGCAGTCATGTGTCCCTCATCCACCCACATGCTCAGCCTGGGACAGGGAGAGCTGCTGGGCTGATGTGATTAATACTTGGTGAATACGTGCTCCATGCTACAGTAGTGGCAGGCCTTGCCCACCTGCTATTGTAACACAGAGTGCATACTCACTGAGTGTTAATTTTATTGGCTGGAGCGGCAGAGGTGAACAAGGGCGGCCGGCAGGTAAGGGCAGGGGCAGTGGGAGTTGTGGGGCGTGGGCCATGAATGATGGGGCATGAGCCCCTAAATTCCCCACTGTGGCTACGCCCCCGGGGCAAATTTAAAAGAAGAAGAAGAAGAAGGGATTGGATTTATACCCCGCCCTTCACTGCCCAAAGGTGTCTCAGAGCGGCTCACAAACTCCTTTCCCTTCCCCTCCCCACAACAGACACCCTGTGAGGTAGGTGGGGCTGAGAGAGCTCTGACAGAAACTGCTCTTTTTTCGAGAACAGCTCTTATCAGAACTATGGCTTGCCCAAGGTCATCCAGCCAGGTGCAAATGGAGGAGTGGGGAATCAAACCCGGTCCTCCCAGATTAGAGTCCGCGCACTTTTAACCACTACACCAAACTGGCTCTCTCAGTTAAGCTAACTCAGAGCGATGCCTTCAGGGACTTTATCACCTAGCCAGACATTATGGGCTGTGAAAAGGTGTCCCTGTTCCTAGGAAGAAGACTGGAAGCCAAAGCAACAGCCAATTGGAGCTGAGAAGAAGTGCTGCTGCTGCCGCCTGAATGGGCCAGGCGAGAGGAGCGTTTCCTGGATGAGTGTTAGGGGAGGGGTGCTGAAGCGAATACTTCACACACGTCTTCCCTCTGCAAAGCTGCCTAGAACGAAGCTCTTTTACAGGAGAGAAGACATTCAAGACAGCCCCTCCCCCCAATTTTGGCTTTAGTTATATTAGTAAATGGAGCTGGTTCACAATGCCCTCTGTTAACATCCGCAGTGACCGCTGAATGGCTCCGTGAAGTATGCTGGCAATGTTTAACAACCCATCCGTCTTCCACCTTTCCCTGCTCAATAGAAACCTTTGTTTGAACCACGTTCTCATCCAGCGCTCTATCTACTTATCTGAAATATTAATCTGAGATGAGGCACTGTATCATTGTGAAAACGATCTTTATTCTTTTGAAAGTCCTCTTGTGTAATGGACGAGCACCGGGGAAACTGTTTTCCAGGGAAGGCAGATCTCATGTTTGCCTGTGTGCCTGCAAGGGGATCCTTTCATCTTATAAAAATTAAAACAGGGCAAGGGGAAAGCAAACAATGCACAAACTACAGATGGCATTTGAATATTCATGCACTGAGCAAGTCATTTAAATACCAGAGGCCTAAGATTCCAATCGAGACCATTAGTGTTAATAATGTTATAGCCATTTGTCTTGATGCTGCGGCTGACTATCGTGGGGTAGGAACTGGGTGACCAGAACAGACAGAGGGACCGCTCTGGTGTTCGGGTTAGGGCTGCTGACTTTATCCTGGGAAATTCCTGGAGATTTAAGGGGAAGTGCCTGGAGAGGGTGAAGTTTAGGTTAGGGAGGCAGGAGCTTGGCAGGGATGTGACTCCATAGTAGTGGTGTCGAACGCATTTGTCATGAGGGCCAGATCTGGCATAAATGTCACTTTGTCGGGCCAGGCCACGTGTGTGCCATAAAATGTAATGCCCGGTACCGGAGATATAAACTATATAAAGGACAGCAGCTGGTCAGCTCCGAGTTGGGGTATCCTCATTGCAAGGCCCCATGGGCTGGGAGGGGGGTGCAAAGGGAAACCCACATGGGTGGACTGGAAAGCACTGGGCAGACGCTCCCATGCTGCTTGACGACTGCAGATGAGGTTGTTCTGCCATGCTGAAGCCATAATCTGAGTGGCTCTGCTCACTTGCCCCCTCCAAACAGTCTCCTGTTCCCTCCCTTGCACTAGTTGCTCGCAGGCTACATAAGAATCCTGGACAGGCTGGTTCTGGCCCCCGGGCCTTGACACCCCTGCTCTACAGGGTCTGCTCTTCAAAACTGCCAATTCTAGGAGAGCTCTAGGTCCCAACTGGACATGGGTAACATTAGATTGGGCCAAGGGCAGATTCAATGTTTAAGCCACCAAGCAAACACTTTGGGGAGACACAAGCCATTGATCAGAGAGAAGAGGGTTTTCTTTTCCTGTTCTCTATCTCACAAGTGACTGTTGTACTTTGTGGGGATGTCCTGAGAATTCCTGGGTGTGACTACGGCAAGGGTCCTCCTTGGAATTCCACCACCTGGGCCACAGAATGGCTTCAGAGCTGAATGATGGGGGTGCTTTTGCTCTACTCACCTCTGATCTTCAGGCAACCAGTGGGGCAAGCTGCCTTCAACCCTGACTCCTAAGCAGTCTCACCCGCAATGAATCTGAGGCTGAGAGGTGGGAAGGTAAGTAAGGGCTGTTCCTTTCCTTCCTTGGGCACCAAATCCATCAGAGGCCTTTGCTGAACTGAAAGACACCCAAACTTGCTTGCTTCCCTCCAGTCAGCCACACTTGAATCTCTGGTTGGCTGAGAACCACACCAGCAGGCTATTGAACATGTGAAGGTGCCTTATACTGTATGAGACCATTGGTCCATCTACCTAAGCATGGGCTACTCTGTTGAGCAGCTACTCTCCATAGTATCCAGGTGCACACATTCCCAAGTCCACATGGTGGACCTGTGGCCATCATGAGGTTTTTTGGATCAGTTGTCACCTGAAGTTCCATGCTGGGAACAGTTCCCCAGTAAGTACAGGCCCCATTCGGAGCAAGACTGCAATGTGTGGTGGGAAGTGGCTTAGAATCCCTCTCCTGGACTGTTATCTCTACTGGAAATGACCCTGGGGAGCTGCTATGTGTCCCATTGGGAAAAAGTTATGTGTGACCATCAGTAAATTTATGTTTCCCCAGTGGGCAAACTGAGGCTCCTCATAGATCATTTCAGGATGGAAAATGGTACTGGGGAGGAGACTATTTCATTCATTCATTCATTCATTCATTCATTCATTCATTCATTCATTCATTCATTCATATTTATAGGCCACCCTTCCAACAAGTGGGCTCAAGGCAGGTTGTAGCATTTCATTTATACAATACATATTTTATTTAATACAATTAAAATTAAAATTTAAAATATCATCATATATTAAAATGGTGGTCACAAGCTGATAATAGAAAAAAAAAATCTTCAGTTATAGGAGGTTCCTGTTGGTGAAGTATAAATAATGGCCAGCAGTTGTTAAGTGTTAAGAACCTCAGGGAGGCCATATATGGGCGCCCATTGCCTCAGCCAAAGGCCTGGCGGAACAGCTCCACCTTGCAGGCCCTGGGGAACTGAAGGAGATCCCGCAGGGCCCTGATCTCAATAGGGAGCTCGTTCCACCAGGCAGGGACCAGGACAGAAAAAGCCCTAGCCCTGGTCGAGGCAAGACGGACGTCTTTCAGGCCAGGGACTAAAGCTCTCTCTGTGCCCACCGTGGTCCTGATTCAAACCAGTGCCTGCACTTGCCTGACAATTCAATTCCCAGCAGGGGACTTCCAGAACCATATCTCTTGATGTGATCTGTGAGCTTTGCAACATGTGAATCAGCCCTCAGACAAAGGACCAAAGTACATGTTCCTGTCTTTAAAGAGTTGGGACCCAACTCAGGTCACCCAGAGTCATACAACAACTTCATGGAATTAAAAATAAAAAATAAAAAATAAAGCAGAGTCCTAACCAGGCCCGTAGCCAGAAAATTTTCAGGGGGGAGCATGGGGGGCAGGTGCTGGTCTGGCCGCAAGTAGCAAGGCCTTCTGCACATGCTCCATCGGTGCTCCATCGGCTGTGGGGCTTGGCAGCTACCCCTGATACGTAGGACATTTAGGCAGTTCTCAACAAAAGTGATTCAGCTTTAATAAGTGATTCAACAGCTCAGAACAGCTCAAAACAGACAACACAACATAGAACAACAGGCGGGCTATCATAGCCATAGCCATATTCCTGTTAACAACCAATAGTATTACAGAGATAACATCCAAACAGTTTGCTTCCCTCCAGCACAATCCTTGTCTCCTGATTGGCCTGCTACACAGAGGTATTGCTATTCAGGATACCAGCATGTCAATGGGAATGAAAGTCAAGCTCAGGACATAACATCCCTCCACCCTGTCACGACCGAGGGTGGAAGCCCCGCCTTCTTGCCAAGGGCGGAGCATGGTCCAGGCCAAGGGAAGCTAAACAGGGCTGCACTGGAGGCCTCAGATACAGGAGTCCATCTCCTCTGGGTTATGTCACTCCTGGGGGATGGAGGCTCCTCCCGGGTTGTGGTCCATGCGGTGGGGAATGGGCTCTGCTATCTCTCTCTGGCTGACACCCGACAAACCACCTCTCCCCTCTCTGGCTTCCTCCCCGGCCTCCTTCAATCCCCTTCTTTTTATTCCCTCTCCATGGCCTGTACTCCACCCTGGTCCAACCTCCACCCACCACCCATTCGTCCCCTCCCTCTGTCTCTCAGTCGTCCTGACTCCTGATTGGCTGAGTCCTGGCATCTGCATCGATCAGGGTTGGGCCTCTGCACGGCTGCGACCCACGCCGTCTTGGGCATGGTTGCCTTCCGGGGCCTTGGCCCGCTTCTTCTGGCTGTCACAGTGATTGGCTCCCACCTGCCCTCTTGCCTGCCATCTCCCGCCGGTTGCTCCATTGCGGAGAGCCCGCATCCGGCCTTGGGCCCTCCCAGGCTTGCTCTTCCGCCTGCTGGTCTCCGAGGAGGCTCCCGGCATGATGGGCCGTTCTTCGCCCAGTACGTTGGGTCTGGGCAGCTCTCCGGACTTCTTGGAGTTCGCAGGGGGAGGGCTTCCTGTTGCCGCTGCTCCTTGTGCCCCGGGGGAGGGGGGGCTAGGCCCGAGCTGGGACATATACCCCCACCGGGCGTGAGGCTCGCAGCAGTGCCGGGATCATCATGTAGATGCGAGATGAAGTCGGCATTGAGGTGCGTGGGCCTGGTGCGATGCCGCACAGTGAACCTGTAAGGGAGCAGAGAAACGTACTACCTCATTATACGGGCGTTGTGGTCTTTCATTCGAGAGAGCCACTGCTGGGAGGCATGATCAATCACCAAGGTGAAGGGTTCATCAGCTAGGTAAAACTGCAATGCCCCAATGGCTTGCTTGTTCGCCAACGCCTCCTTCTCCACTGTTGAGTTCTGTCGCTCAGCTGGTTGTAATTTTTGGCTCAGGAACAAGATCAGTTGCTCCTGGTGGTCAGCCTCCTGGGCCAAGACTGCCCCTAACCCAATTTCGGAGGCATCTGTGTACAAGGTGAAGGGCTTTGTGAAGTCGGGATTACGGCGTACAGGCCCATGCGACAGGCTCTGCTTCAGACACTCGAAAGCCCGTGTCTTCTCTAGGGACCAACAAATGACGTTGGGTTTGGTCTTATGCAAACTGTCGGTGAGTGGGACGGCGGTGGATGCAAAATGAGGGATAAAATGACCCTAATAGCCCACAAATCCGAGGAAGTGGCATAGCTGCCTTTTTGTCTCTGGACAAGCCATCTTCTCCAATTCTGCTACCTTCTCCGGCAGCGGTTGCAACTGCCCCGGCCTACTTGGAATCCTAGTGATTTCAGCTCCTGGAAACCGATGCGGCTCTTTCTTGGGTTAGACCTGCCTTGGCCAAGACCTGTAGCACTTGTTTGAGGTGCTGCAGATGTGTCGGCCAATCGGGGCTACACACTATGATATCGTCAATGTACGCCCAGGCTAATGGTCCACATTGAGCCAACACCTGATTGACGAGGCGTTAGAAGGAGGCCGCAGCCCCATGGAGTCCAAAGGGCATCTGACAGAACTGGTACAAACCGCTTGGGGTAGCAAAAGTGGTCTTAGGTCGGTCCTCTGTACTCACCGGTATCTGCTGGTGGGAAGAAGGGCCTTCCCAGGGCCTTTTGTCAGATCCAAGGTGGAGAGATACTGGGCCTGCCCCCAATTGATCAATCAGATGATCAGTTTGGGGCATTGGATAGGCGTCAAAGCTGGCTATGTTGTTGACTTCTTGATAATCAACACAAAACCGGATGCTCCCGTCCGGCTTTGGAACCAAGACGATGGGACTGCTCCACGGGCTCTGGGAAGGTTTTATAACCCCCATTCTTAACATCTCAGCCACTTCGTTTTTGATAATCGCTATCCATTTGTGGAGGATGGGTCTCCATCGACAGCAAACGGTTACACCGTCAGGCGTGGGGATCTGGCATTCTGTCAGCTCGGTGCACCCAGGGTGTAGGGAGAAGATGGGGGGTGAGCGGCGCAAGAGCTGTTGTACGTCCTGCTGCTGGTCGGGACTGAGCTCGGGGTTCAGTATAGGCTCCCTGTCCTTGGAGGCCTCTTCTTCCCAGGGCCATACAAAGGGGTCCAACTCCCCTGGTTCTTGGGCCAAGGAGCAACCCACGTTGGTTTGGGGGCCCCCTTCCTGTCGCGGCACCCACTCTTTCAATGTGTTGATGTGGAGGGTCTTGATTTGCTTTTTGGACGGCCCACATTGTACTGCATACATTAAAGGCCCCAGGGCCTGCACCACGGGGAATGGACTGAGCCACAGATCCCCGGTGGCTTGGGCCATCGCCTGGTGGGCTACCAGGACCTTGGTTGATGGGTTCCTTTATCGTACCGGAGCATCATGCTTTCTTGGGCGTGCTGCAAGTTCTGTCTAACCGGTGCGCTTCTTCCAGGCGGGCTTGAAGCTGCTGTACATGTTCCCCCACGGCCACCATTGTGGAGGATGTGGGCGGCACCCACTGCTCTTCGAGTACCCCCAAGATACCCTGGGGTTTCCACCCGTACATCAACAAGGGCGAATATCCCGTTGAGGCCTGGCGGGTCTCTCGCAGGGCCAACAGCAAGGGATTTAGGTACAAATCCCAGGAATGGGCATGTTCATGAGATAACTGGCAGAGCATACCTTTTATTGTCTGATTCATCCCTTTGACTAAGCCATTGGTTTGTGGGTGATAGGCTGCGGTGAACAACTGCTTGATATGTAGAGTGGCGCATACGCGCCACATGAAGTAGGCCATAAAGGGGGTACCTCTATCCATTAATATCTCTTTCGGGAAGCGCATAAGAGCGTGGGCCACTCCTGGGCTCTTCATACTCGAGAGGGGCACAGCCTCCAGGTATCGGGTGGTGTAGTCCATCAGGACTAAGACATACCAGGCCCCTTGGGGCGTTCGAGCCAGCGGGTCAATGAAATCCATGGTGATGCACTCAAAGGGAACCCCGATGATTGACAAGGGGGCAAGTGGGGCCTTGGTCCCTCTGTGGTGGGTTGTCCATTGACACACCTCACAGGATTTAACATATTGGGCCACGCCCCATGTTACCGATGGCCAGAAGAACCGGCCGAGGACTCGATTCAACGTGTTCTTCCTCCCTTGGTGGCCGGCCCATGGGTGATCGTGGGCCTGGGCTAACACCTGGGCATGGCTTCCCAGCGGCACCAACAGCTGCCCTTCCTCTCCTTGTGGTGACATTCTGAGGCTGTGTGGACACAGGGAACACAAATTGTCAGGTTACCAACCTCCAGGTCGGGCCCAGAGATCTCCTGGAATTCCAACTGATCTCCAGATGACAGAAATCAGTTCCCCTGAATGAAATGGCTGCTCTGAAGGGTGGACCTTATGACATGATACTCCAATAAGTTCCCTTCCCTCCTGAAACCCCATCCTCCACAGGCTTACTCGAAATCTCCAGGAATTCCCACCCCTAGAGATGGCAACCCTACTGAGTTGGACCTGGGACACCTGGGCCCAATTCTTTAAAAAGATAAAAGTGTTGTTAGGCTCAATGAAAGGTCATTCCCAACATCTGTTATCTGAGATCTAGGTGATTTGTCCAGCATTTTCTGCATCCAAAGCATGTGCTGTATCACTAAGCTATAGCCGTTCACATTTTCTCTGCTGAGGGGATTTCCCCAGGAGCAGGAGGGCAGCATTCTTACACAGCCCTTAGTATGTGGAACTTTGAGGGGTTCTGTGGAGCAGTGGGGGATGGGGACTGTTCAACTATCTGGTTAGTTCTGGGCAGAAGTTATTGGATTCTCTGTTGTTGGCAAAGAACCTTGCTAGGGCTGCGGTCACACATGCCAGTTGAAGAGGAAGGGAAGTGAGGCTATTCCCTCTGGAGGAATTTGACATGTAGTTGCGAGATCACACCTCCCTTCATAGCTGTGGGTGCAGCCCATCACTCTGTGATCAGGTGCAACTGTGGGTTAGTCGAGGTTTTTTGGCCGTTTGTTTCCCATGCATATAAAAGAGGAATAGCACCTCTGCATTGAGGGACCCTATGGAGTATGTGATGGTGCACATACTGCAAAGAGCGGGGGGGGGGATGGCACCGAGCTGGGATGGCCTGATCAGACCAAGCCGATGGCTTGAGACTGTGCTTGAGCAACCAGACAGGGGAAAGTCCGTCTGTGGCCCGTCGGAACCCTTTTACTACCGGACTTTCCCCTGTGTCTTTTAACTCCTCTTCTGTGATGGAGTAGCATGGATTGCTGATGACTGTGGGACACTTCCCAGATGTTGCTGTCTAATCACTCCCTTTAGATCTGTCAGGCATTTGCACCTATGTTGGATCTAAAGGTGTGTGTGATTGCAGCCTATCTGGCATGATCTGGTTGTTTTCAACCCTCATGTATGGATATCACAAACGTTGTTACAAACTTGTTTGATAGGTGAACATTCTGTGTTCAAAAGATGTGATTGCTGATGAACCAAACTTTCAGTCCATTTGCCTGTCCCCCACCTGCCTGGAGCAGCTGCTGAAAGCTTCACTGCTGCAGAGTAGTGGTGGCGGCACAATTCCATTTCCTTCCTTTTTGGGTGCTTTTTCATCTGTGCAGTTGGTGAGATGGTTCCATCCAGGGTCATGGACAGTTATGTCAGGTAATTAAACAATGCATGTGTGGGGGGAGATAATGCTCTGAAGAAATGTACACATGCAAAATAACATTGATGACATAGGCTTAAATGAATACCAAACAATAAAAAATACAGTGTTTATTTATAATTACTGCCTGCCTGATTGATTTGTTCATTGTTTATTTATATGGTTGGCTGATGAGTGGCATACAGCAACAAAGAGTCTGTGGTGATGGTGGTGGGGGGGAGAATGTGCACTTCTAATTACACCATGTTTTGGGGGTTTTTTTGTAACTCTTTGCTTATTGATTTTTTTCATTTACAATTTGTTTTCCCTATTCAATAACCAACATTAATTTTAATAAAAGGCAAAATCCATATATTTAGATGGCAGTTTACTTAATACATTATTTTCTGCTTCAATATAAGGAAAGAATGCAAACCATTTTTCAACAAAGTTTGATTCCCTTAATGGGTTGTCTGCTTGTAACAATTGGCTAGCAATTTTATCCTGAACTATTACATCCCAAACTTTTTGGAACCATTGCTTTACTGTAGGGACTTTTGTGGATTTCCAGTGTTGAGCCAGAACTGTTTTCGCTGCTATAAGAAGCAAAGTTGTCACTTCCTTCATCATTCTAGTTAATGATGTGGTTTCCCAATAGTTCAGTAAAATAGATTCTGGTGTGTTGGGGATCACATATCCTGTTATTTTCTTTAGTATTGGTAAGATAGAATTCCAAAAAGTCTGCACCAAAGGGCATGACCACCAACAATGTATGAATGAACCAATAGAATTACATCCTTTCCAACACTTAGGGGATTTTATGGAATGATCATAATGAAGTCTCTGTGGAGTTAAGTACCATCTAGAGAACAGTTTATAATTTTAGAACCTGAGATTTAATGACATTATGGTGTATGGTATAGTTGCCCATATTTTTAACCATTGTTCTTCAGATAGGTGAATTTGACAAACTTTATGCCATGCCTTTTGTTGTGACATGAGTTGTTTCCAATGTTTCTCATTCAAGCAGACATATATAACTCTAATTAACCCTTTTTCCTCGTACATACCTAAGTTCAGTTTTTCAAACCCTGTTAGTGGTCTGTCAAGACTATTTTGGAGATCATTTCCTTCGTACATTGACTGTACGAAATGGTGCAATTGCTGATATTGCATCCATGGTATTTTTATTTGATATTTCAGTTCCAATTGATCTTTAAGCTAAAGCTTTCTTTGGTCACATGTTTGATTTAGCCTAAATATTTCCTTTTCTCTCCAATACTTAAAAGCGTTCACATCTTTTCTTGGCTCGAACCATTGTTGTCCCAAAAAAGCTGACACTGGTGAAACACCTGGTGTTAGAATGTTTCTATATCTGTCCCAGATATCCAAAGTAAATTTCAAAAACAGATTGGATAATATGTTTTGATGTCTCTCTTTAGGTTTATTCCATATGACTTCATGCAGATGGGAAGGTAATGTGGTTTCTTTATTAAAACACATGCTTTCTGTATTTTAGGATTGGCATAACAAAGTAAGTTTTTTAATTGAGAAGCATGAAAATACAGTTTTAAGTTAAGTAATGCCAGTTCTCCTAGTTTTAAAGGTCTCATTAATAATGAATAAGCTATTCTTGATTTTTTTTTTCCCCACAAAATTTTTTTCCAAAGAGTATCTCAGTTTTTGAATTGTTGTTCTGGAATGGGAATTGGTAAGTTGTGGAACAGGTATAAAAACTTAGATAAAAGATTGGTTCTCAATAGCTCTATTCTTTCTAATAACGTTAAGTTAAAGGCAGCCCAAATATCTAAAGTATCTTTCATTGATTTAGTAAGTAAATCATAGTTACTTTTATATAGTTCTTCTAAATTCAAGGGAATCATAATCCCAAGATGTTTCCAGCATTTATTTGTCCATTTAAAGGGGAAATGATTGGATATATATATATTTTTAATCATTCTCTGAAATATATATAATATATAACTCGGTTTTGTTAAAATTAATGGTAAAACCTGATATTTTGTGAAAATAGTTTAATTTTTCTAATAGAGGCTGTAATGTCCTTTTTGGTGACCTAAGACAACTGTATCATCCACAAAAAGTCCCAATTTATATATAGCTATTTTTATTTGGATTCCTGTAATGTCTGGATCCTGTCTTATAGCCCACGCCAGAGGTTCAAGAGAAATTGCAAACACGAGTGGGGACAGAGGACACCCCTGCTGTGTCCCCCTTGTTAACTTTAACTCTTCTGATGTATAATAATTTATTTGGATTTTAGCTGAAGGGTTCCTAGTAATGGTTTCTATTGAATGCATAAAGTTTGGGCCAAAATTCATAAATTTCAATACCTGTTGTAAATAAGGTATCTCTACCTTATCAAAAGCTTTTTCCGTATCCAGAGCCAAAATGGCGGAATTGATTTTATGATTTTTGCAGTGATTAATAAGATTGAGAGATTTCCTTACACTGTCCATAATGGTTCTACCAGGGATAAATCCTGCCTAATCGGGATGGATGTATTTGGAAATTATCTTGTTCTACAAGGATAGAAGAAAATTTTTTAAAATCGTGGTTTAATATGGAAATCGGACGGTAAGATTCTACATTGTATTTATCTTTTCCTGGTTTTAATAAAACTATTACCCTAGCTTCTGACCACGTTTGCGGCATCTTACCATTAGTCATAACGAAGTTACATGTACGTAATAAAGGTTGAACTAATAAAGATTGGAATTTGTTATAAAACTCTATTGTTAAACCATCCCTCCCTCCTGATTTATTTTTCTTAATTTTTCCTAGTGCTTCTGTTACTTCTGATTCTTCAATAGGTTTTTCCATAAATTCTTTGTGTTCTACAGTTAATTTGGGGCCAAATTAAATTGAAGCTAGGTAGTCCTGGATTAAATTAGGTTGTGGGTTTCCTGACTTATATAGGGTTTTATAGTAATTATAAAATGTATTTGAAGTTGATATAGATTCCCCTTTATTATTACACAGTGCAGGGATTTGTAATGAAGTTGATTTTTGATTTACCCTAAATTTCAACAATTTTATTGACTTGGAAATTTTAGTAACATATTTTTGTTTTAAGTATAATAATTTTTTTGTATTGATGAAGTTTCCAATAATTCTATTTTTTTTCGCTCTGCATTTAATTTTTTAAGATTTCCCCCCACCAAAATTCGTATGTCTTTTTTCTAAGGTTGCTATTTTATCTTGCAAGTCATTAATATTTTTGTCTGTTTTTTTAATAGAATGAGGCCAGTGACAATAATTTACCACTCATAACAACCTTAAAAGCCTCCCAAATATTTTCTTGCGATGCTTCACAATGAGAATTAAATGCAAAGTATTCCTGAATATCTTTAGAAATGTATTCACATAATTTTTGTTGCTGTAGTAATAGCTTGTTCATGGACCAAGAAGGGCCTTTTCCATCATTTTCTTTTTTTGAAAAACAGCATACCACCCACGCATGGTCTGAGAGTGTTCTTGTTCCTATATCCACTAGGCTAATTTGATTGACCATATTTTTAGATGCTAATATAAAATCTATTCTGGTATCAATGTTATGAACAGATGAAAAATACGTAAATTCCTTTGTACCTTGGTTAAAATGGCGCCATGTATCATGTAGATCAAAAAATTGTAAAGTTTTCTCTAATCCTGTATTTTTTAATACTTTGTTTTTTCCCTACATTGTATTTATCTTTTCCATTGTTTTCCCTATGTTAGGGTTTATTATAATGTTTAAATCTGTGCCTATTAATGTGTCTACTATTTTAAAGACATGTAATTTCTCTAATGTCTCCTTAATAAAGGTTTGTTGGTCCATATTTGGTGCATATACTGATGCAATTGTTAATGGTGAACCATCTAAGTTTCCTCTAATAAAAATGTATCTGCCTCTTTTGTCAATCTCTGTTTTGTACCTGGAAAGGAGTATTTTTAGAAATAAGGATAGCAACTCCACGAGAGTTGGAGGAACCCAGTGCCTGAAAACCATTTGGTTTTCAGCAGCCAAGTTCTAGTGCTTTTTTGATGTGTTTCCTGTAAACAGAGGATATTTGGTTGTTCTTTATTCATAAGATGTTACTCTTCTAATTTTTATGGGGTTATTCAACCCCCTACAATTCCATGTAATAAATTTGAGTCATATTTCAAATGCCTAAGTTTTATATAAGCCAACGATTATACTAAGCCTGTGTAATGTACCAAAGTAATAAAAAACCCTATCTTTCTAAACACTCTTATAAACTACCAAACTTTAACTCTTTTCTCTAAAAAAGAAAAATCAACTTTTAAACAACCCTGTTACAGCACAGGATTAAAATTCCAGAAGCTCCTAAGTTGGAAAAGGGGTGACTCTGTCAGTCTCCCTGTCTGGAATTCTTCAATTTAAAATAAGAGGAATATACACCAATAAAATTTAAATAGTATTAAGCTACCCATTCCTCCTCCTCTTTTTTAGCTCAGATTAATCATTAGATTTATCTCTTTTTAAAACTTGTACAATTAACTTATTGCTGCTCAATACTTCTCTATATATTGAAAAAATTATAATTAACACAGTTAAAATGCATTATGCAAGTAGAAAAATAGACCTTAATTCTTTTATCTGGGTAATATTTATATTTAAGGAAAAGAAAAATGAGAACTAATAAATAGATACTCCTGCTTCATTTTCAAAGTCCTTAGCCACATATGTAATCTTCAAGTAATGCTTTACTTAGTAGTGCAGAATCACTTAAATTGTTAAATTGTTGAAAATATACCTTGATTCAAAAAATTAAAAATAAAACCTGCTTTAGCTTCAGCATTATAATATATCATTCAAGCCTTGCTAAATTCAAAGTCTAACTTAGATGTAAAGGAAACTTATTTTACTAATAATGACTTGCAAGTCAACCAGTGGCTGAGTACAGACTGGCAGTTTGCCCCGGTAGCCAGTCGTAGCAAAAAAACCCCGGATTAAACTATACCGGGTTTTCCCGTCCACACAGCGGGGGCTGCTGCTGGAAGATACGGGACGGAGGCGCGTGGGAGCGTTCAGACTGCCGTGCCGGAGGCGTGCTATATTCGCCGTTTCCCCATTAATTCGGCTGTGGGTGTATGGGTGTATGTGCGCATGAGCGCTCATGCGCATAAGCGCATTTTGCTGATTTTTTTTTTTGCCCTGCAATGCCGGCACCGCATTGGGCAGTGGAGCAGAGCGCAGCCAATCACACCGCTGCTGCCTCGTGCCCAACGCGGGCTGCTCCTGGCTTTTCGGCTGCGCTTTCAGACTCCCCGGAAGCGGAGAAACACACGACATATGTGGACTTTCGGATTTGCTACGGCTTTTATCAGGTGTTTTTTTAATCCGGCAGTGAAGCGCAACAGCACCGGTTGGCTACGGGTGGGGGATGCCAGGCAGATGTGCCTGTGTGAATGTCCCATTTACTCCGGGATTGAATCGTCATTGGCCTGGGTCCCTTCCCGGGGCAAATTGCCAGTCTGAACTCAGCCAGTGAATGAAATCCAACATGCCATTCAACAATTATGTATTAACCTTTTAACTCAAATTTTAAAGTCTTAATTTTTACTCCATAAGTATTAAGATATTTTGGTAGTGCTTTTATAAATCTTTATATAACTCTTTATGTTATGAAACTTTCTGATAAACTATTAAAAAGTACTCAAGGTTCAGTAATTCAATGCTGTAGCAGTTTTTCTTCTTCTGGCATCAGCTTTAATCCTAATGAGGTAAGAAGATCATTTCCTGTTGTTCTGTCTGAAGCCTGATGGAGTGTGCCATTGCGATATACCTGGATATCTGAAGAAGGGCTCCACTTGAAATAAATTCTGGCAGTAAAAAGTTTAGAAGCTATCACTTTCAAACTTCTTAGTTTATTCAATGTCTCTGTTGAGAGATCCAAAAGCACTTGCACTTTATTACCTTTGTAGGTAAGGGAGTCTTGTATTCTAGCTTCTTTTAATATTTTGTCTCCTGGGATGGAAAAATTGTGCCATTATATCTCTTGGACGGCCTTTTCTAGCAGATGCTAGAGGTCCCAGTCTATAGGCTCTAGTAATAAGTGGTGTTACTCCCTCTTCTAGATCTAAAATGGAGGGTAGCCATGATGCAATGAAAATCTATAGTTCTTTACCCTCCTCCTCTCCCTCTCCAATCCCCCTGAATTTCAAATTATATTGCATCCAGTGGTTTTCCAACATAGAAAGTCTATTTGTTATATTTGTCTCTGAAGATTGGAGAGATTTTACCTCTTCCTGTAGAGTCAATGCAATTTCCACTGTATTCTCGGCAATTTTAGATCTGTCCTGCAAGTCTTTTGTAAGTTCATTAAGTTGTATTTGTAGAGGTTTCAGCAGGTCAGATACCACACTCAAAAAATATTTTAATAGATCTTCTTTGAGATCGTGTAAGTCTTGCCTGGTCAGCGGGGCCGAATCAGCTGCAGTTTCTGGCTGTGTGATTTCTTTCCCAGTCACCATCTTGTCTCAGCTGTCTGTCATTCGGTTCGAGTTATTTGGTGGAGTGTTCTGTTTAAAGTAAGTTTGTACGGTCATTGTGGTAGCTATTTTTTGGTTTGCCCTTGTTTTGTATGTTCTTCCCATACCTTTTTAGCCAGGTTTTGGGTAATTGAGCAATTTCAAGTTGATTTTAAGAGGAGAAGTAGTGGAAGAGCATTTAGATTGCGACCGCCATTCCTCGTGTCGCACACCATGTTTTCATTACATGAAAAGGGACCTACTGAACTGGCTTCAAGTGTTCATTAATAACTGAACTGAGTGAAGACCAACCACTTTGCCACTGGCAAACAGACTGTGTGTCAGGTAACCCTGCCATAACGGTGAAGGGAGGGGTGGAGGTGTCAGTGGGTCTGCCTGTGTATTGTCTGGTATGTGGGGAGGTGACGGGGTTGCCCGGGTAACGCAGCAATTCCCATCTAGAGTTATCTGCAGATGGCCAAATGTCCTTGAAGTGCCAGGCTGTTTCTCTTCTTCCCTTTTTCTTCTGAGAACGGCTAGGCTGTGGAAATTTACAACCTTTAGATGTAGCACCTTTATTCCTGCGCGCGGGCTTTGTAGCTATTGGTAGAATGCTGGGGGGGCTATCGCCCCGAGGGGTATAACTGAAGATGTTCCTTTGCTGGGGGTTATTCCTGACAAAGAGAATGTTGATGTGCCTTTAGGTCTGCAGTATAATAAACACTATCCTTTTGCATGAGGCCTGGTGTTTGACTGACTTATCTGAAGCGCCTGACACTGTGAGCCAAACCAGTGACGGTTTGAGTGTCCCTGTTCTCATGCTCTTAGCAAGTATCCAGTGAGGACCTTCTTCTTTTAGTCTTTATGGGGTGAGGGGGGAGAATTATACATGAAAGATACTGGCCATGTTTTTTATTGCTGTGCCGGATGGTACTCCTGCAGTGGTGGGAATAAGCTGTACTCTTTTATCATTTTATTGTATTTTATAGTTTTATTGTATTTATTGTATTAGAATTGTGACTGTTTTAGATTGTAGATTGTGTTTTATCATGATGTTACCTGCTCTGTTTGCAGGAAAGAGTGGGCTATAAGTCCAATGAAATACATACATACATGCATATCTACATACACACATACATACTCTGAAGATACCATTAAAAGGCTCCCGATAGAAAAAGGAAGCAGGCAGGGTGGCCAGTTCTCCTGCTCTAGCAAGGACTCTGCTGCCTCTGTTTCCTGTCACTGCTTGATATGGCAGTGGGACCAGTGTTCCCTCTAAGCTTAGTTAGTGTGAGCTAGCTCACAATTTTTTAGCCTCCGGTTCATATATTTTTGTCTTAGCTCAGGAAGGATGGCTCCAAGCAGACTAATTTAATGCAGTAGCCAAATTGCTGGCTCACAACTTTAATGCCAGTAGCTCACTAAGTAGCATTTTTGCTCACAAGACATCACAGTTTAGAGGGAACATTGAGTGGGACATCACTCCAGGGTCACAAATTTACTTGTAGCACAAACCCAGAAATGATGTCATCACATTAGGGTGACAACCTAGGATTGCACCAAAAGTATATGGCAAAACTAGGATTTGGGGAATCCTACAGTATCACCCAGAGTGATGACATCACTTCTGGATTTGAGCTGGGAGTGATTTTGAACCATCAGAGTGACACTGATAAGAAGAAGAAGAGGAGGAGGAGGAGGAGGAGGAGATTGGATTTATACCACGCCCTTCACTCAGAGTCTCAGAACGGCTTACAAACTCCTTTCCCTTCCCCTCCCCACAACAGACACCCTGTGCAGTAGGTGGGGCTGAGAGAGTTCTTTTGAGGATTGCCCTTGAGAGAACAGCTGTGAGAGAACTAATGACTGACCCAAGGTCACATCAGCAGCTGCATGTGGAGGAGTGGGGAATCAAACCCAGTTCTCCCTAATTAGAGTCCGTGCACTTAACCACCACACTTAACCCCACCCCCCACAAAGGGAACCTTTTAGTATCTAACAGCCAAAACATGGGCCTGACATTTGCTTCATAATGTATCTGTCCTTATATATATTTGAATTTTGGTTCCACAACATTCTATGCTTGCCACAATTGATTCAGCGCAAGAACTGGAAGTCAGAAAGATGCTGGCCGCGGCTGACTGGCTGCTTGGTAGAGTCCTGCCCACATCAGCCCCGGCCAGTATCTTTGGCTCAGTCTGCTCCAGTCCTCTGATAGGAGAGGACCGTCTTCAGAGAGAGCGCAGGGACAGGCCTTCAAGGCCAATACAGGTGAGAGAAGCCCCTTCTGCCCCCCCACACCATCCCCTGGAACTTCTATGGACCCAGTTGGCCAGAGAAGCCCCTTCCGCCCCCCACACCATACCCTGGGCCTTCTATGGGCCCAGTCAGCCAGAGAAGCCCCTTCCGCCCCCCCCCACAATTGCTGAGCCTTCTATGGGCCCAGTCAGCCAGAGAAGCCCCTTCCACCCCCCACACCACCCCTTGGGCCTTCTATGGTCCCAGTTGGACAGAGAAGCCCCTTCCGCCCCCACACACCATCCCCTGGACCTTCTATGGGCCCAGTCGGCCAGAGAAGCCCCTTCCCCCCCACACACACCATCCCCTGGGCTTTCTATGGGCTCAGTTGGCTAGATAAGCCCCTTCCGCCCCCCACACCATCCTCTGGCCTTCTATGGGCCCAGTCGGCCAGAGAAGCCCCTTCTGCCCCCACCCACCATCCCCTGGGCCTTCTATGGGCCCAGTCAGCCAGAGAAGCCCCTTCCGCCCCCCCACACCATCCCCTGGGCCTTCTATGGGCCCAGTCGGCCAGAGAAGCCCATTCTGCCCCCCCCACACACCATCCCCTGGGCCTTCTATGGGCCAGTCGAACAGAGAAGCCCCTTCCGCCTCCCCCAGACCATCCCCTGGGCCTTCTATGGGCCCAGTCGGCCAGAGAAGCCCCTTCCACACACCCCACACACCATCCCCTGGGCCTTCTATGGCCCCCCTCACACACCATCCTCTGGGCCTTCTATGGGCCCAGTAGGCCAGTGAAGCCCCTTCCCCCCACACACTATCCTCTGGGCCTTCTATGGGCCCAGTAGGCCCAGAGAAGTCCATTCCGCCCCTCTTCCCTTCCTTTCCCCCCTTTCCTTTCTTCCTCTCTCCTTCTTTCTTTCACTCTCCCCCTCTTCCTTCCTTCCTTCCTTCCTTCCTTCCTCCCTCCCTCCCTCCCTCCCTCCCTTCCTTTCTAGGGCCCATTGTCTTCCTCCACAACCTGCTTTGCTCCCTAGTTCAAACATAAAGAAAAGTTCAGCCATGTATGGGACAGAATGTTGGAGGGGTTTCTAGAGATTCTGTTGCCTAGTGACATTTTGAGTGATGTTTATATTTGTGGAAAGAGAGCATTCCTAGAAGCATCCAGGAACAAGCGTATATGCTTGCAGTACAATTCAGGCTTTCTCTACTCCAGGAGTTCCCAGTGTGGTGCCTGTGGGTGCCATGGTGTCCAGTGACACCTTTCTTGGTGCCCCTCGAGTGTTTTTTGGAAGTGGGTGGGGGCCAGGTGGGGTTCGTGAACAGCAGAGTTCACGATCTCCCACTGAAGATCTGGTTGTCTATGCAGATCAAAATAACATTGTTTAAATGGCAGCTGGCACCACAGGGTTTATTTTATTATCCCTCACCCCTCTTTCCCAGTGTATTTTTAAATTACCCCTCTTCTCCCCTACACTTGGGCTTCCAGTGCCTGGAAACTGGCAGAAGGGCTGTGGATGGGGATACGGGGAGCGGGGGCGGGATTGATTTGTCACATCGCTTCTGGTTAAAAAAAGGAAGTGGCATGGGTAACTCTAGGATCGTGGGAATCTCTATGGTTTTACCACAGAGTTCCTATGAGATACCCTAGATTGCTAGAGCTATCCTCTGTCACTTTCATTTTTTAACTAGAGGTGATATGATGCAGCAGCCAGTGTTGCGGAGCTTTTTTCTGATAGTGGGCAATGGGAGTGGGAGAAGGGTACTGCTTGCCCTGGTGGGGGTTTGGCAGCCCTAGCTTCCTCTGTGCACATGGCTTCACCTCCCATGGCAGCCATTTTGTGGATATGCCCTCCACACCATCAGAATACCAAAGGTGCCCACAGGCTCAAAAAAGGCTTGGTATCTCTGTTCTACTCATATGTAGATAAAATGTTAAATGGCCTGGAAATGCTGGCCTGGATGAATCACAAGCCGGAATTATAATTGCCAGGAAGAACATCAACAACCTCAGATATGCAGATGATACCACTCTAATGGCAGAAAGTGAAGAGGACCTAAAGAGCCTCTTGCTCAGAGTAAAAGAGGAGAGCGCAAAAGTTGGCTTGAAACTCAACATAAAAAAACCCTAAGATCATGGCATCCGTTCCCATCACTCCTTGGCAAATAGAAGGGGATGTCATGGAAGCAGTGACAGACTTCATGTTCCTGGGATCCAAGATCAAAGCAGACGGTGACTGCAGCCATGAAATTAAAAGATGCCTGCTCCTTGGGAGGAAAACTATGGCAAACCTAGACAGCATAATAAAAAGCAGAGGCTGACAAAAGTCTGTCTGGTCAAAGCAATGGTATTCCCAGTAGTAACGTATGGCTGTGAGAGTTGGACCATAAGGAAGGCTGAACACTGAAGAATAGATGCATTCGAATTATGGTGCTGGAGAAGACTCTTGAGAGTACCTTGGATCTCCTTGCAAGGAGATCAAATCAGTCAATCCTAAAAGAAATCAACCCTGACTGTTCCCTGGAAGGCCAGAGACTGAAGCTGAAACTCAAATAATTTGGCCACCAAATGAGAAGGGAGCACTCACTGGAGAAGACCCTGATGCCGGGGAAGACTGAAGGTCAAAGAAGAAGGGGATGGCAAAGGATGAGATGCTTAGATAGTGTTATCAATGCGATGAACATGAAATTGAGCAAACTCCAGAGGATGGTGGAAGACAGGAGGGCCTGGTGTGATGTGGTCCATGGAATCACAAAGAGTCAGACTTGACTGTGTGACCGAACAACAACAAAAACAGCAGAGGAGTGTCAGCATCTTCTCCTGTATGAACCTCACAGAATTCTGAGGTCAGCCATAGAACTTCCTCTATGCTTTCTGCGGCACCCATTGAACCCCTTGTTTGGGGAAAAAAAAAAACCCACTGTTGCTTGGTTGTAGGCAGTTAGTTCGGGAAAACATTTCAGTTCACTCAGGAATTTTAAAGTAAACTGTGTGAGAATTAGCTCCGCCTCTGAATGGGGCAATTTGTTTTTATTTTAAATTTTGATACAAACCTGCCCAGTTGATGCATTTTTATGTTCCATTCACTTAAACAGAAAAATCAACTCTTTCCCATTGGGATGAATTGAATGTAAAAGTGCTTACCTCTAGGTGGATTGTGTCCCTTTGTGTGGTTTTTTAAATTAAATCCATTTTAATAGATGTTATTTTAAAAAGCTAATAAGAGGTAGAGAAAAAGGATCAAATGCCACCTTTCACTCTTGGTTTTCTTATACACATCCAAATCGGATGAGGGTCAGAATCAGAAAATGTAGAGAATGAATGTAATAGCCATCGAGGAGATAATAAATCATCTTTGTTTTAAATTCTTTTGTGGGATCTTACCTTCAGTATTTTTTTTAACAGAAAGGCCATTTGTACATTTTCCAAAACAAATAATTTTTAACCAGTTTGCTAAATAGGATTTATACAAAAGTGAATGTGTGTACTCTGTTGAAAAGGAGATTTTTTTTAAAAAAAATAAACAAACATGCACACACACACAAAGTGCTGAAGCCAGGTGGAGTGAAATTCTCCCTGTTCAGGTAGAGCCAGGCCTGGAGTCAGCTTGTTCAATTAGTACCTGGTTATGACTGAAATTGACCTGATGGCAAATATGAAATATCAAAGCGCTTGTCAGCACTTCTGAATGGGACAAAGAAAAGGCACATTAATGATTAACTCTGCTAAAAGCTCTGGCTTTTGTATTCCCATGGTGCTTGGCCTATCTGGCGGCCGTGTGACATGCTCGGGCCATTTTCTAGCAGATTGTGGAAGGCTGGAGAGCAAACACAGGTGCTTTCCAGCCAGCCAGCGCTGTCAGGGACAACCACAAACAGCGGCAGCTATGCTCGCTTACATTAACCCCTCTGTTTGACTCCATCTTTGCTTCCCGGAGATCTCCCTGTCTCCAGTCAGGCCTCTTGTGCTCTCGCTCTAAGCTGTTCACATCCCCCCCTCCTGCCCCCAAAGAAAAGGGAACCCACCAGACAATTTTCTGCTTTTAAAAGTGGCAACAACTCTCAGGGAGGCACTCAAATGCAAACAACTGGCAAACTAATTAAAAGTGTTCCATTTTGAACGGTTAAAAAACCCAGAACAACCCAACCAAAATGAGTTGATTTCTTGTTCTCAAGTGGAATTATTTCAGTGAAGCTGAGCACACACAGTGACAGTTCCACACACAGCAAATGTGAGCCTCTTCTCTGAAGACCCCCTTGAGCCAGAGAGTAGACTGGGGCATTACAAAAGAATAAGCAGAGCAAAGCGGTTCTGATGGGAAAGCCTGTACCTGCTGCCACCGTGGCCCAGGTCCAAGCTGAGCAAACCTTGAAGCCAAAGGCTGGATTAAGACATGCTGAGGGCCTGAGCAATGCCAGACTTAAGAGACGCCATAGCGTTGTCAAAAAAGGCAATTTTGTAATCAGATTCATTTTTTTGTACTGAGCAGACCCTTGTAACTCGAGGTCCTAGATGTCAGCTTACTTAGCTTGTCCATAAATCCAGCTCTTCTTGCAGCACTGTTCTCCCTTAAATTTAGGGATTGTTCCAAATGCAAATCTTCCAGCTGTATATCTTTATCAACTTATAGCTCCAGATTTGAGCAGAGCCATCTCCTTGGCCAGATTTAATGTTCTTCCTTCCGCCCTTCTATCTGGCAGATTCCAGGGGATCCCTTACTTTAGTAGGTACTGTCCTTCTATGAAGGACTGTGTTGAAACTCTCCCCCATGTTCTTTTTCAGTGTCCTCTTTATCTGGCTTCCCGTTGGGATTTTCTGTACCTCATATTAGCTCAATTTTCAGAGACCTCTGTGTTTTTAAGGTTCTTTTTTTTTGCTTGATTATCCAGATATAGAAATAACTGAAACAGTAGCAAAATTTCTCCTCAGTGTTTTGGCTACATGCCCCAGTAAGTAATATTAAGTTTTAGGGTTTTTTATGTTTTTACTCTGTTTTTCTATGTTGTAATCCCAATTTTACCTTGTATGGATTTTGTATTCTCTGATCCGTAATTAACCTGATTCCTTATTGTATGTATATATATATGCTAATAAAGGCCTTTCTGATGACTGCTGTGTACTACAGAGAGCACCCAACTCTGCCTGCTCCAGGGCTGCCCTCAGGGTTTTTGGCACTCTAGGCAAACTTTGCTGCCCTCTCCCTTTTAACATATAGACACAAACATAATGAAACATCAACAGGCTAATTCCAGGTACTGCAATCCTAAACATGTTTACTGGGAAATAAATCCTATTCAACATCCTTCTGTGTAGGCATGGCAGACATGCATAGGAGGAATACTAGTTCAGCTCCCTCTCTGGCTGCAGGCACACAGACTAAATAATCCACTTTGAATCCACTTTCAATGCACTTTTGAATTGGATTTTTGCCAGTTCACACAGTAAAAATTCACTTGGAAAGTACATTGAAAGTGGATTGGAAATGGATTATTTAGCATGTGTGAATGCAGCCACGGTCTTGCACCAGGGACTCCAGCATTGCCTAACTCTTTTGGTACTCTAACTCTAACTGTTTTGGTGCCCCTATGCCAACAAATACAGAAAGTAAAGCAATGGCACACAGACCAGAATCACTCAAGCTACATTCCAGTTCTGGATAAAAGGAGACGTCAAAGACTGCAGCAACTATAGGGGCATCACATTACTTTCTTGCGTGAGTAAAGTGATGCTCAAAATCTTACAATAAAGACTGTTACCGTATATGGAAGGAGAAATGACAGATACTCAAGCTGGATTCAGAAAAGGAAGAGGCACTAGAGATCGTATTGCAAATGTATGTTAGTTACTGTAGCATACAAGAAAGTTCAGCAGAAAATCAGCTTTTGTTTCATAGATTTCAACAAAGCTTTTGACTGGGCAGATCCTGGAAAGTTATGATCAGTTTTAAAAGAAATGGTTGTGCCACAATATCTGGTTGTTTTTAATGAGCTACCGTTAGGATATAATATGGAGAAACATAATGATTTTCCATTGGCAAAGGGGTCAGACAAGGATGTCTCTCCCTGTCTCTTCAATCTATATTGAAGGTAAGGTAAACTGGCTTAGGTTTAGACAAAGATGAAGTGAAAATTGGTGGTAGGGTGCTTCTGGTCTATGGCAACCCACTAGTGGACACCTCCCTGGTAGCTCCGGGGAGGTGATCTGCACACCAGTGGCTGGGGGGGGGGCGATCGTCCACCACGCCCCTGGAGCCTTTGGGATAGGCTCCTAGCCATGGGGCTTTTGAAGGATGGCCTCTTCGTCAGCACGCCACTGACTGGGACAAGCGTTGGCGATTGGACGTTTTTACACGTACCTTTGGCAAGGTCTTTGGACTGACAATGAACAGTGAGTCGAGTTAAACAAGAACACTGGGACTATAAAAGAAAGCTCCCCCGGGAACACCGAGACTAGCAAGCGGGGGAGGGGCCCCTCCCATGCGCTTGAATGAAGCAATGATTTTTAAAGGGGGAGCTGAAGTAGAAGCAGGGAAATCTGTTTTGAGAAATACACCAGAGTGCCAGTAAGCGTCTGAGCAAATTGCAGAGACTTTAGCAGGCTCTTTCTAAAAGTAAACATTCTGCTAACATGGCGGGGGGGGGAATGGATAAGGAGAGACAAGTGAAACTAAAACCTCCTGGAAGTATGAGCCCACAACCAGAAGACACCACTGAGTTTTCTAAAGTGGTAGCAGACTCTTTGCGACCTCTACTGGATCAGATGATGAATATCAATCAACAGCTGACAACATTAAACCAGAACTTTGCAGCTCAGCAGCTCCAACTGAATGAGACTAAAAAACTATCAGAGCAAACAGCTGAGAAGGTGAAGGAAATGGATACCAAATCAAAAAAGATTTTAAAAAGGGTGCAGTTGCTGGAAAAGAAGCAAGTTTCTTCTGAATCCCAGCTATTGCAGATACAAATGGAGAAGGCTAACGTTGTTCTTCAATTTCAGGGAATCCCTGAGGCTAAAGATGAGAATCTGAAACAAGTGTTGGGTGAGGCATTGGCTCCAATTACAGATTTAAAAACGGAATACTTTATAAGCGAAATGGATGTGATTTACAGAGCCTATTCTGTGTACATTAAAAAAAATAATCTGCCTGGAGAGATAGATTCTCAAAGAGACATGTGAGGGATCAAATTTTGAAAGCAACGTCAGGAGTACCCCTGAAAATCAGAGGTAATATTGTCAGGATTCTAAAAGACATCCCATTTGAAAAGGAAGAAGAGGAAGGACTACAAAGACTTGATTATGTTTTTACAAGCAAACTGCATTCCTTACAGATGGTTGGTCCCTGAAGGTGCCCTTTTCAAACCTAAGGACAAAAAAGAAAAGATTGACTCTGTTTTTAAAGTGCGGGAGTTTCTGAGACTGCAACTGGGAGAGTCTGGTGAGGATGGCAAAGAAGACGGAGACAGTAAACTTAGCAATACAGCTACTTCTTCCAATCCCTCTTCCGACGAGGACTCTGCTTCCGAGAAGGGGGCAGTGGCCCCTAAACGCGAATATCAACTGAGGACCAGAAAGGATAAAATAAAATGAAAACTGAAGAACTCTGAATTGTGCCTTATAAGTATTTATTAAATGTTGATACTCTTGGGACATTCTCTAAACAGTGAAACTAAAAAGTAGAAAGTTAAACAATATAGCTTAATCAACCATGTTCAATGTAATGATAGTATTATAGACTAAAACTGATACAAGCTGTTGTAATGATCTCCTATACTTGGGTTTTTAGTGGTTTTCTTTTCTTTCTCCCTTAGTTGTAGTTTCCCTTTCCCTATTTTTTCATTGTAGTTTATAGAAAAATCAATTAAAAAAATCCCCTTCAGGGGGTCAAAAAAAAATTGGTGGAATTTCTGTTCCAGTGTGGGTTTGCTACTGTGCATCTTTTTGCTCTGGCTCTAATTTGCCTCCCTTCAGCGGCGCAGTATCCCGCTGGTGTGACCAGGACCGATGTGTCACTGGTGACCCAGATCGAGATAATTCATATCATAGTATTCCACATTGCTATATATGGATAGGAAATCTGGACAATGGAGAAAGCTGCCAGGAAGAAAGCGGATTCATTTGAAATGTGGTGTTGGAGGAGAATTTTACAGGCACCAAGGACTGCCAAAAAGACAAATAAGTGGGTTCGAATCAGCCTAAATTCTCCCTATAAGATAAAATGACTCAACTGAAGCTATGCTACTTTGGTCACATTATGAGAAGACAAGAGCCACTGGAAATGACAATAATACTAGGAAAAGCTGAAGGCAGCAGGAAAAGAGGAAGATCCAACTCAAGCAAAGAAACCACGGCCCTCAGTTTGCAAGACCTGAGCAAGGCTGTTAATGAGAGGAGATTTTGGAGGACATTAATTCATAAATCGGAAGCAACCAGACAGTGCTTAACACACACAGCTTTGGCTCTCTAAGTGCTTAGGGTTGTGGTCACAAGAGCCAGTTGAAGCAGAGAGAAAGCAAGCTACTCCCTCTGAAGGAATTTGACCTGCAGTTGCGAGATCACACATTCCTTTGAAGCTGCAGGTGCAGCCAGTCACTGTGTGATCAGATGTAACCATGGGTGAGGCTTTTTTTTTTGCTGTTTGTTTCCCATGCACTTAAACAAGGAATCGAGGAATCACACCTCCACACTGAGGGCTCCCTATGGAGTTTGTGATGATGTGCATACTGTGAAAGGGGGGGAACAACGGCACTGATCAGACCACCCCAATGGCATGAGAGTGTGCTTGAGCAATCAGATGGGGGAAAGTCAATCCGTGACCGGTCAGAACCCATTTACTACCAGACTTTCCCCAGTGTCTTTTAACTCCACTTCTGCGGCAGAGAAGCACAGGATGCTTCCCAGATGTTGCTGTCTGATTACTCCCTTTAGATCCGTCAGGCATTCATGCCTATGTCAAATCTAAAGGTGCATGTGATTGCAGCCTAGGTTTTCCTAATGGATGGGCTACCCCAATCTGCCCCTGAATCTCTGGTTCAAGAGCATCTTGAGAGGAAAGTCTCAGATCAGCAAGAAAAGTGGGGTATCCTGGTCCCAGTTGTCCAGCAGAACCTCAGATTTTGACCTGAAGTCTGCTGAAGTAGTTCTGATTCTACTACAAGACGATTCACAGCAGGGGCAGCTGGGCCCTTTTGCTTCCTGGGAATCAGTCAGGAGCCAGGTAGTCCCTGTGGTGCCAGCAGTGCTTCAGAATCCACTCACTGTGGCCTGGGTCTGAGCGTTTTCCAGATTGCAGTGCCAGGGCAACAGCTACTAGGAAATATCCCAGTAAATTACAGGCTGAATCTGCCCTTGCATAGAACTATTTTGCACTGGAATGAGAACTACTATTGATGCATAAATTACAGGTGACGCTTGAAAGACACCTATTTTCTTCCTTCTTTAATGCAGCACCAGGGTGTTTCTGTGGGGTGCGGGAGGGGAGGGTTGTTCGTGGGAAGAGCTGAACAGCCTTGCTGGCTGTGCTGCTTCTTAGAACTATTTAGCAGCTTCATGTGGGTGCTTTGAAGTACACCCCAAAACAAACCAGGAAATCCTAATTATAGATCTCATTTCCTCTCATCTAAGCTTTATTTAGGGTAAAATCTACAGGGAAATTTTTGTGTGCAATTGCTATTGAAATAGATGAGACTTATTTCAATACGGCTTGTGCTGGAGCAATTTGGAGTGAATTGTATAATCTGTTTTCACATTATCCTTATTATACTATGACTGTGTCTGGTGCTGCAACATATACGAGCAGGAAAAAAGTGCCCCCACCTACAAGGAGCCCACAGTCTCTAGGAAGGTTTATGCTACTCTCATTGTAAAGCTAAACCATCGTGTTCCCTGTCTTCAGAAAGTAATGTCATTCAGAAAGATGGTTGTCTCTGATATTTTTATTTTGATTTATTTCTTCCATCCTATAAGTCAGGCATAATTTCTTCTCCTGTTCAAAAATTTCAATATGTGCATTCATATACTAGTAATGTGAACTCACTGCAAGTACATCTGGGCATCAAGACAGACTATCAGTGAAGGATAATAAAAATCCCTTATAAATCTTTTGGTTAGGGTTGCCAGCTGGCATCCTTGCTCCAATGGGAGCAAAAATGGGGTGGAGCCACATTGTGCATCATCATAGTGCTCTAGGAATTCACCAATCTCTATGGTAAAAACCATACCAACTGGAAGTAGAACTAGAAGTGATAATGTGACATCATGTGGCATTGTTGCCACTCCCCTGTTTTTCTCCTGCTGGAGTGAAGCCTGGTGGCAGGCCAAGGGCCAGGAGCTGGGAGCTAGGGCTGTGAGACTGCCCACTATGGTAGACAATCTGGTCAGCCTGCTTCTCATTAATATATATAGATTTACTTAGTGCTCTTTAGCTTGGAGAAACGACGACTGAGGGGTGACATGGCAGAGGTCTACAAAATTATGCACGGACTAGAGAAGGAAGAGAAAGAAGTACTTTTCTTCCTTTCTCACAATGCAAGAACTTGTGGGCATTCAATGAAATTAATGAGCAGTAAGCTTAGAACAGATAAAAGGAAATACTTATTCACCCAAAAAGTAATTAACACATGGAATTCATTGCCACAGGGAATGGTGGAGGCTGAAAGCATAGGAAGCTTCAAGGGAGGTTTGGATAAACATATGGAGCAGAGGTCCATTAGTGGCTAATATATACTTTGGTGGGAAGGTAATAGCATTCCATGTACCTCGGCATTTAGTCATGCCAGCCACATGACCACGGAAATGTCTTCAGACAGTGCTGGCTCTTTGGCTTGTAAATGGAGAGGAGCACCGCCCCCTAGAGTCGGATTCAACTGGCTTTCGAGCAAGCATAACCTTTACCTTTACCTTATAGATGGAACACTATGTCTGGGGCAGTGATGCTCTGTATCCTTGCTGCTGGGGGGACAACAGTGGGAGGGATTCTGGAGTTCTGACCCTGCTGGTGGATCTCCTGATGGCACCTGGGTTTTGGCCACTGTGTGACACAGAGTGTTGGAATCAGACCAATGGCCCAATCCAACATGGCTTCTCTTGGAAGCAAAATGCTGCTGGATGAGAAATTTGCTATACGTGGATAGGAGATTTGTTATACGTGGATGGTTCTCCCTTCTCCATTTTATCCTCCCAATAACCCACCAAGATAGGTTAGGCTGAGAAAGTGAGAAGAGTGAGTACCCCAAGGCCATCTAGCAAGTTTCCATGGCACAGGCTGACAATGTATGACTGGCCCAAGGTCACCCAGCGAGCTCCTATGGCACGAGTGGAGATTTGAACCTGGGTCTCCCAGATACTTGTCTGACACTTTCAACCACCACACCACTCTGGCTCTATAATACTAAATGTTAAAGCTCAGTGTGGATGTACCCTAGAAACAAGAAACTATACTGAAGAAGTGATGTTTGTTTGGTGCTAATTTATATCATTCTATAGAGTGTTCACTTTGCATACATTATCTTGATAGGAAATGGGGATCCCCGCCCCCGCCAATAGGCACTCAGCTTTCTGGCAGCTCCAGTGTTTCTGCGGGCTTTGTGACTGACCTGAGAAATTCAGCTGAGGCCATTCATCCAGCCCCATTGTGTCCTCAGACGCAGCACAGACAGCAGACAGCTGCCTCCAGGCATTGAGGAGTTTATATGGTGTGGGGTTTGCCTTTCGGTAGAGCTGGCACACAGCCTAAGCAACTCAGTAAGTCTTGAGGAAGAATTCTCACTGTCTGGCTCAGAAGACCCAAACAGGCCTGCTTGGCAGCTGTTACACTCAACTAAAATTGGAGTGAGTAGCCCCCCCCAATGTTAGTTGACAGGCAGAACAAGGACTGGTTCTGGGGTTGCCGGGTCCCCCCTGGCCACCGGCTGGGGATGTGGGATAGAATTGCCAGATAAAGGTTGGGATGCTCCTGGAGATTTGGGGGTGGAGCCTGGGGAGGACAGGGGGACCTCAGTGGGGCCCAGAGCCATAGAGTCTATCCTCCAAAGCATTTCTCCAGGGGAATTGATCTCTGCAGTCTGGAGATGAGCAATCATTCCAGGAGATCCCCAGGTCCCACCTGGAGGCTGGTATCCCCAAATTTGGTCCCCAAAAGCCCACCTCTCATTGGAGGCTGGACATAGGCTCCCCACTGCAATCTTTTCACCTTATTCTAACCCACTAGGAATCTCATCAAACCCCCTACTGAATATCGTTTATGAGGAGATCGATCGCAAAGAGGAGAGGCCTCCTGCATTTTAAATGATGCTTAGGTGAGACCATTTCAGCAGATGCTGCTTTTCTTCACTCTGCCTGTCAAACTGGACTTGTGAAAAGTGGTGTCTGAAACTTAAAATCTGCAGTTTTGTAATCTGTTTTATTTGTGTGGCATCTTATCTTGATTATTGCTTTTATTCTTCCCTACATTTTATCTATGTTTTATTTAGACCAACTTTGTAATGGCCTTTGACCCAGACCCATAGCCAGGATTTTTAAATTCAGGTGACCTTTAAATAAGTTGAGGGGCACCCTGCACAGACACCCCATACCCCTCAAGGGAGCATCACAAATAAAATTAAAAGGTGGAACTTGGGGGGCCTGGGCTGGATGGGCAGTAAATTGGGGGCCGGGCCCTGAGAGGCCCCACTGTAGCTACGGGCCTGGTTTGGCCGCACACAATAAACATGCTGTTGTATATGTGTGTGTGTAAAAAGTGCCACCAAGGTGACCCTATAGGGTTTTCAAGGCAAGTGCTTTGTGATTGCCTCCTTCCTTCAAAGTCTTCCTTGGTGGTCTCCCATCCCAGTACCAGCTCTACTTAGCTTCCAAAATCTGACAAGGTCAGGCTATGGTATAGTATAGCAGCTATACTATACCATTCCACATCCCCCTCAACATTCTATTACTATTATAAAGATATTGGTACCCCAAGAAATGCTTGGAACACTTGGGTTGTTGGACCGATCTTGGTGGGAGTGGGGAGAGAGATAGACAAATGGCTTAACTTCTAGATGACATCTTGGCTGGGTGCAAGAATTAAACAAAAGAGACGTGTGTTTGAATAATGCACTGTAAAACTGGTTCTCAAGTCCCTCTGTGGCCTGGACTGAAAGGAGGAAGTAGAAAAGCAGCAGGGTTCAGGAGACTGGGGGCACTGGAAAGTGCTATGTGAATTCAAATGGTGGTTAGCGAAGAGGCCAGTGGAATTTCTGAGAATAGAGCCTTCTGCAGTTCTCGGTTAAGCCTGGTATTAAGGTCCTTTCATGCAGACTTGCATTGGTGCAGGAGCAGTGTCCCTGTCTGGTGATCCCATGATGCTTAGCAGGTTGCTGAATAAAGCAACACACAGGTAGGGTTGCCAGTCTCCAGCTGGGACCTGTAATTAGGGAGTCAAGGTGGGGCCTGGAGATCTCCCAGAATTACAACTGATCTCCACACTACAGAGATCAGTTCCCCTGGAGAAAAGGGAGGCTCTGGAGGGTGGACTCTATGGCTTTGTACCCTCCACTGAGGTCCCTGTCCTCCCCAGGCTCCATCCCCAAATCTCCAGGAGTTTCCCAACCTGGATCTGGCAGCCCTACTCCCCCCATCCCTCGCTGGTGGTGATGGAGGGACCTGGCAACTCTACCTGGAATTCTCCCAGAATTACAAGTGATCTCCAAAATTCAGAGATGCATCCCCCTGGAGGAAATGGAAGCTGGAAAATGCAGCTGAAGAGCAAAGCATTGCTCCTGCAGAAAAGCCTACCGTGACGTGCTCTTATGGGAAAAATTGAAAATCTATGTCTTCTGTGGGATGATGCTTGAAGTGGCACCAATTCCATTTTCGCTGAAGTGAGCAGCAGTGAGTTCTCTCCCATGTGGTGATGGATAAATATTATGCAAAAGGGAGAGATGAAAGAAACCAATGACCTTCCTTTTCATAGGAAGAAAAAGAAAGATTGTGAGATGGAAAGGTCAAAACTGGCAAGATTTTGGAACAGTGTATTCAAATAAGGCAAGATTATGCATGAGGACAGAATATAGGGAGCCAAGCATTAGAAAGAATAACACACCACTCCAGGCATGCATTGAGAATTCTAATTCACATAAAATCTACTTAAAGCCTGTGCAAGACTGTTGTTTTGTATATATGAACACTACCGTTTCACACCACCATCAACCTGACAATGAACCAATCTATGCAAGAAATACATTTCTGGATGCTATTGTAAAAGTACACAATGGACGCACAGACAACACATTATACCAGAAACCTACTGACTGACAAACATACCTGCACGCCTCCATCCTAAACTTACCAAACTAACCATTGTGTACAGCCAGGCTCTCTACGCTACAACCGCATCTGCTCCAGTCCGACAGAGAGAGATTCTCACCCAAGGGATCGACAATATACCTTTTTGGAACTAAAGTATCCACCTGACGAAGTCAGGAAACAGATCAACAAAGCCAGAATGATACCCAGAGGAAACCTGTTAGAAGACAGGCCCAAAAGAGTCAACAATAGAACACCACTAGTGGTCACATACAGCTCTCAGCTCAAAACAGTTCAACACATCATCAACGACTTACAGCCTCTACTGGATAATGACAGTTCTCTTTCACAAGTACTGGGGGGCAAACCTTTTCTTGTGCACAGACAGCCCCCCTGTCTCAAACAACTCCTCACCCACAATAAAGCAACCTCTAATTCAAACATGGACACTGGGACCAGAGCTTGCAATAAACCCAGATGCCAACTTTGCTGCCTCATACACCGAGACAACACAATCACTGGACTGAACAAACATCAACTACACCATCAGAGTCTCATTCTCTTGCTTATCTTCTAACATTGTACATGCCATCAAATGTCAATAATGCGCTTGGATTCTCTACATAGGACAAACAGGACAAACCCTACACTAGAGGATAAATGGACACAAATCTGACATCAGGAATCACAAGACTGAGGAACCTGTAGAAGAACACTTTAACCTTCCAGGACATTCAGTGGATGACCTCAAAGTAGCTGTTTTATTACAAAGGAACTTCAGGAACAGAATGGAAAGGGAAATTGCTGAATTACAAGTTATTATAACACTTGGAACAAAAAGCTCCCCAGGACTCAACAGGGATATTTGGTTTCTTATCTCATACCTTAAATAAACCTTTGTCGGTCTTAAAGGTGCCGCTGGACTCTAAATTGTTCTACTACTGTTGCAGTTTGCCAGGTTTTGTCCCATTCCCCCAGGTGTCTAATAGTGAAATCTCTGGCTGTGAGGCTGGATGTATCCTTACAATCTATGCATGAAACTGTAGGCACATGAACTTTAAGGCATCTCCTATCATATTACCTGCCATTTCACATAATGCAGCCAGTGAAGCTCATTTTGAACAGTTAGTATGATGACACATTCTAGGAGAAACTTAGGCTGAGTTTGCCCCACTATAGCCACATGTGAGCAACGTTTCACAAGCAGATTAACGGGGCCGTTCACACAGGCACATCTGTCCCACGTTCCCCACCCATGGCCAACCTGTCGTGTACCGCTTCACTCCCGCGTTTAAAAGATACCTGGTGAAAGTGGTAGCAAATCCCGGAGAGCGTGTTTATCCCGCTTCATTCCGCTTCCCAGAAGTGTGAACGTTAACCTGAAAAGCCGGGAACAACCTGCGTCCATAGCATGCATCGGCTGTGCCAGCGGGGATGCGCATAGGCACCTGCCGGGAGTGAGGAAAACGCTGCTTACAGGCCCGCCTCTGCCGGGGGCGGGCCAACGGTGTGAATGCTGCCTCATGCCTCCTCATGGTACGCTCCTGCATCAGTCCATGCAGTGTGACAATTTGTTCCGGGTCTTTTTTGCAACGACTCCATCCCGCTTCAAACTGCCGGTCTGAACTCAGCCTCATTTCTTTTAAACAGCCTCATGTTCTGATGCACTATCAAGAACTGCAAAGGTGTAAGCGACACCAACAGGTGTAAGCAAATAAATGTATTGATCTTTGAAAATACTAACAGGCTTTGAAAATACTAACAGCAGCTGCATAACAAAGTTGTACTTACTAAAATTATTTATGAGCCCATCTTTCTCCTCAGCTTTGATTAGATTTTAAAAAGTTCGATCAATGTATTTTTTCATGCACCTGTAGATAACCCTTCTGTGCAGCCTTCAGGCCCCAACAACAGCCCATCATGTGGTGTCAGTGGCCCCTAGTCAGCCTCCTCAGCCCTTCAGAGGCAGGGTTTAGGGTCCTGCTGGAAATTTTGTGTAACCTGAAACTGAGTTGATTCTTTCTTTCTTCCCTAAAGTCCAGATGCCAGTGCAGTGGTTCCCTTTCATCTCTTCGCTATCGACATCTCTTCCCTATCTACTCAGGAGCATATGTGGCTGCACAGTGCACATCTTGAACTGCAGCCATTTGACAAGAAGTACAACCATAACAAGTATTATTATAAAATTTCAGAGGATCAGTATCCACTAGCAGTCTTTAAGCAGTGGCTGGAAAAACACTTCTCGGGGATGCTCTAGGCTGATCCTGCATTGAGCAGGGGGTTGGACTGCATGGCCCCTTCCAACTCTATGATTCTATGATTTTATGTATTCTAAAGCTGAATAAAACAAATGGTTGCATTCAGTTTACCATTTTGCATCAGAAATCTGCTCTGCACGGGCTACGGCAGAGTAACAGAGAGGAAGATAAACATAAGAACATAAGAGAAACCAATGTTGAATCAGGCCAATGGCCCATCTAGTCCAACACTCTGTCACACAGTGGCCAAAGATACCAGGTGCCATCAGGAGGTCCAGCAGTGGGGCCAGGACACTAGAAGCCCTCCCACTGCTGCCCCCTCCAGCACCAAGAATAGAGTGCATCACCTGCCCCAGACTGAGAGTTCCCATCTATACCCTGTGGCTAATAGCCACTGATGGACCTCTGCTCCATATGTTTATCTAATTCCCTCTTGAAACTGTCCATGCTTGTAGCTGCCACCACCTCCTGTGGCAGTGAATTCCATATGTTAATCACTCTTTGGGTGAAGTACTTCCTTTTATCTGTTCTAACCCGACTGCTCAGCAATTTCACGGAGTGCCCACGAGTTCTTGTATTGTGAGAAAGGGAGAAAAGTACTTCTTTCTCAACCTGCTCAATCCCATTCATAATCTTATAAACCTCGATCATGTCACCCCTCAGCTGTTGTTTCTCCAAGCTAAAGAGCGTTTCTACAAGTGTTTTAACCTTTCTTCATTGGGAAAGTGTTCCAACCCTTTTATCATTCTAGTTGCCCTTCTCTGCACTTTTTCCAATGCTATAATATCCTTTTTGAGGTGTGGCGACCAGAACTGTACACAGTATTCCAAATGAGGTCGTACCAATGATTTAGACAGTTCAGGTAAGTGATCCTGAGTTAGAAGTACATGATAATATCAACTGTGAAATGTTTCAAGATATGCTTGGTACTAGAGATGGGCATGAACCGCATTTTCGTGGGACTGCAATGTTCGTGGTTCGTAGCTGAACCACAAACTGAAATACAAACTGATAGGCCAGTTCACAAACTGAACCAGTTTTTATCGGTTTGTGAGCCATTTAAAATTTAAACCCCTGCTTTCTGCTCCCCTTTTGGTGGGGAGCTCAGAGACATTTCACCTTTTAGCTTCTGTTCACTGCCAAAAGCCATGGTGAGCAGAAAGCAGGGGGTGAAATGCCTCCTAACTATGTCACCTCTTAAAATTCATGGAAGTTTGTGGCAGCCCTTTGGTTTACGAACATTGTTTTATGAACTACAAACTGCCCAAAATTCATGATGAACTTTTGTTTGTGAGCTGGTTCATGCCCATCCCTACTTGGTACGCAAATCTGGGTGTTGGCTGTACCCCAGCTTGCAAACATAGCATCTGCTTTATATTTTTCACAATATTCATTTGTTTCTTTCTCTCTTTTTCCAGCCTTTCTAGAAAATGGTGTGTGTGGCCACTTTTGCGACCCATCTTTGGCTGAGTTGTATTTCACTAGTTGGAGGACAGTGTGCTGGAGCACTGTTTGAGCTGGTCTTTCATCAATGAGACTTTGCCCGGCAGAATTGTGTTGTACAGTGAACATAAGAACATAAGGAATGCTCTGCTGGATCAGACCAGTGGTCCATCTACTCAAGCAATCTGGAAAGCCAGAAAATGAGACATAGAGGCCTTTCCTTGACAAAGCGCTGGTATTCAAAGGTTTACTGCCTTCAAATGTGGACATTGCCATTAGTCACCATGGCTAATAGCCATTGATGGACCTCTCCTGCATGAATCTGTCAAACTCCCTTTTACATCCATTCATGCTCATAGCCATCACTACATCCACTGGCAGTGAATTCCATAATTTAGCTACTCATTCATTAAAGAATATTCTGACCAGTGTTTCAACAACTGGGAGACAATGGGGTGAATCTACCCCTACCCTACCACTCCACTGAGCAAAGTTTGTTTATCTGTTCAATTATTTATTAAAATATTTATACCCCCTTTTCTTTTGGCTCAAGTTTGAAGTCTTCCTTTAGTCAAAGGAGGTTTTCTCCAACTTAAATGGCTCTTCCATCGAATGAAGAGCTACACAAGTTGGGGGACATCTGTTTAGAGCAAGTCTGGATCCAGCCCCATCTGTTTAGGGCTGGCAGTTTTCTATGTTAGGGTTAGGGTGTTTCAGTTTCAATTCCAATTTTAGTGTATGTGCTGATGAAGGTGGAGGTGAGATATATTTTTCTTGGAAATTCTTTCTTACTCTAGTGATTAGGCTGTTCTTTTCCTAAGATCTCAAGGAAGAGCTTTTCCTCTAGGAACAGCTGAATTTCTCAAGTTAGGTTGTTTATGAAGACTTGTCAGAAAAGTACCAGCTCATTGATGACAAAAGTAACGAATAGCTCTGGCTACACCTGAATGTATTCAGGGTGAGCTTTTCTTTTGATGACTATGACACAATTGCAGTGCTGAATATCTCCAGCATTTGATTTGGAGGAAGAGACATCTGCTTATCCTCTGCTATCTACCATACCATGAAAGTCCAGGCTAAGAGGCAGGAGAACTGAGGTTCATTCAACAGTGGGTCTGTAAATTCCATAAAAAGTTCTGAGGGATCACCATGTAATATCTCAGTGTCAATCCATCCACTGTCAGATGGACATGTAAGATGTCTTCTGCAACTTTTTCAGAGAATATATTTTCAACCTGTATTTTCCATTCCTTATATTATCTACCTCTTGATCTCTCTGATCACCTCTCCTTCCTCCATCCTCTTATCCTAAGAGATTGTCTCCTTTCCTTCCTTGATTACTTTTCACCCTTGCTCCATTTCACAGCATGCCCTCCTTTTGCACCCCTTCCCTTTTTATACTGTCTTTTCTGATGATCTCTGTCCATCTCAGGTACCCTCCTGTCTCTCCCCTGACTGAAAAGCCTTGAGCACTTGTTCTCTGCTTCCTGAGCTGAAGTGTGATATTACATTTATTTCAATTTGGGAACCGCACTTACTAAATTTCTGAGTAGTATCTCTAGAGTACTGTTAAGATCAAAGTCGAACACTTTTTTAAAATTAATGAATGAAAAATAAAAATGCAGTGCATAATGGAAGAACGGAGGGGGGGTTGCCCACCTGGACAATGATACAGTTTATTGCTCAAGTAAAATAGGACATAATTCATTATTTTAAAAATAATTACAGTTCTAAATATTCACACAAATGCATACGATAGCTAAGTGAACTCTAAAATGGGAAGTCAAGTTGATTCTCCATTACTACCAAACCAACTCAAAACATGTAGAATTACAGATGTCTGTCTGAGAGACCTTTTTAGGTGCATGCCTGAGGCAGAAATATCATGCATTTCCTTTATTCTTGCAGCAATAGCTAACAGCAATGTCAGCACTAGAAATGCAAGGCGCGCCTAGCAAATCCAATGAAGAGACCTCCCCAGATTGAAGTCAAAAGGGAATTCTCTTAGATTTATAGCAGGAACATGGATGATGAATCTGGTCTGATGTGAGAACAAATCAAAAGGACTTGTGAATGAGAACAGGGGATAACAAAGAATAAAAAAATGTCTGGGCTCCTGAAGCAATGGCTTGTATCCTCCGACTCTGCTCAGCCATGGCTGAAGTCTTCATTGGGCCCAATGAGCTTTCTTCTGGTGGAAAGGTGACCTGTCAGAGGAAATCCCCTTGAGCTGGAGGAGGGCTTTGGACCTGGCTGAACAGAGTGGTAGAATACAAGCCAGTAAATTCATGCTAGCAATACACCCCCCCCATATATCTTTGGACAATGATGAACAATAAATATATTCTGCTATGTCACATGTCTTCTCAGGTCTACTGTATGCCATAGTTTCATTTGTTATCAGGTTCTACAACACAGTTCTTGAGGAATTCCATTGCCAAACATGTGACTCCCCCCCAAAAACACAGCGTGGATACTGTTGATTTCTCTTTAAAGCTTCTCTCTTTCTCCCCTCCCTCTCGCTCCCCCCCTACACAGGTACACATCCACAGGGGAGAGAGTAGTACTGAGCCCTTAAAACAGGGTTTCCCAGGCACCATAGTGTCCAACAGTACTTTCCTTGATGCATGCTAAGCTTTTCAGAAAGTGGATGAAGCCTTTGTAAGGCAAGACTGGTTATTGGCAGATGAAAGGGTTTCCAGTGGCTGTGATAGCAGCAGCAGCAGCAGCTCCAGGAAGATCAAGATCCTTTCTGCACTAGATCTTAAATCCTGGTTCAACCCTGTCCCTGAACTTACATTCTATACCCTGTAATTATCTCGTGATATTTTTACATTCTACACTACACTACACTACATTCTACGCTACACTCGAGTTCACCCCTGTAATTATCTCAGGGTAGTTTTTGTTTCCACATTACATTGAGGTCACCCCAGTTTTGCCCCACGCTTGTTTCAGGATTAAAGGATGCGGTTATAACCAGGGATAAATGCAAGGTATTGTGTAATGAGTTGAACGCTGATAAAACCAGGGATGAGATCATAAGAACATAAGAACATAAGAGAAGCCAATGTTGAATCAGGCCAATGGCCCATCTAGTCCAACATTCTGTCACACAGCGGCCAAAATATACGAGGTGCCATCAGGAGGTCCAGCAGTGGGGCCAGGACACTAGAAACCCTCCCACTGCTGCCCCCTCCAGCACCAAGAATAGAGTGCATTACCTGCCCCAGACTGAGAGTTCCTATCTAAACCTTGTGGCGAATAGCCACTGATGGACTTCTGCTCCATACGTTTACCTAATTCCCTCTTGAAACTGTCCATGCTTGTAGCTGCCACCACCTCCTGTGGCAGATCCAAGTGCGGAAAGGACCCAAGAGGACAAGTAAACATCTAGGCTTGTGGCTCCATTCCCCCTTCAGGCTTTCTTTTTATTCCACTTCTTATTTATTTATCATTTCAATTTATATACCTCCCCTTCATCAGGGTGGTTAACAAGTGAAGATGTACAATATAAAATCCAAAACATAAAAAGAGTTAGAGGTAACATCAGGTGGCACCAAAATAAGTACAATATGTATTACTGTGTTGCAATAGGCGAAAGCAAGCAGGGTAGGAGAGGAGAAGGGAATGCCAGATAAGGTGGAACCCACTGCTGTCCTCAACCAAAAGCCTGGCAGAACATCTCTGCCTTGCATGCCCTATGGAATTGCACAAGGTCCCACAGGGCATGGATGTTATTTGGCAGAGAGTTCCACCAGGTGGGAGCTAGGCTGAAAAGGCTCCAGCTCTGGTTGAGGACAGCCAGACATCTTTAGGACTATGGATCACCAGCAAGTTGTTCTCAGCATACTGCAAAGCTCTTCAGGGGACATACCAGAGGAGGCAGTCTCAAAGATACGTGGGTCCCAGACTGCTCAAGACCTTAAAGCTCAATACCAAAACCTTAACCTGACCCAGTACTCTACCAGGTGCAGCACAACTTGAATATGTGCAGTCCATGGTGTTCCCGCCAGGACCCATGCCACTGTATTTAGGACCAGTTGGAGTTTCCAGGTCAGCCTCAAGGGCAAGTCAGCACAGAGTGAGTAACAGTAATCCAGTCTGGAGGTGACCATTGTGTGGATTACTGTGACTAGGTCAGGGTGAGACAGAAAAGGGGCCAGTTGCCTTGCCTGGTGCAGCTGGTAAAATGCCAGCTTGGCAATGTTTGTGATCTGTACCTCCATAGATAAGGAGATATCCAAGACCATGCCCAAACTCTTGGTGGCTTGTATTGGTATTAGAGGTGCATAGTCAAGAGCAGGAAGTTGGGACAACAGTCCTGTAGCCTCCCAACCACAGAACCTCCATCTTGGTTGGATTCAGTTTCAGCCACTCTTCCTTAACCATCCCACCGTGGCCTCCAGCCCTCAGCCAAATTTTCTGGGGAGGAGTCCAGGCAACCACCCATCAACAGATACAGCTGGGCATACTGATGACACCCCAGCCTGAAGTTCTGTGCCAGCTGGGCAAGGGGGCATGTGTAGATGAGAGATAGATTATTCCCCTCACAGGATCCAGGAGAGTTTGTTTGGCGGCGGTGTGAAGAATAGTCCTGGAAGACGTCCAGACAGCCTTTTTAGGTGGACATAATTATACAACGTGCGGCGAGGAATGATTGGGGAAGAAGGCTGCAGCTTCCTTTCGTGAATGGTCATTGTATTTTTGCGAGTTAAATGTTTTATTGCCGACTGCTTCATTGAGGGCTGTTTTCTGCTCCGCATACAGCCCGAGTGAGTAGAGACTGTTTTATCTTTTAAACGAACTGTTTTAGTAAAGATTTTTCTGCTACCGGAAGCTGCGTCTGTGGATATCTTGCTGATTTACAAGCTGAAGCGAACCCTCAAGGTCTGTCTGACCTGACACACCCCCTCTTCAAAATTCCAAAGATGCTAGCGGGCTCAAAAAGTATGGGGACTCTTTGAGCACAGGGTGCTTTTCACTAGGTAGTGAAACACTAGTGGCATTTGGTGGGTATCAAAAGAGGCATTTGGGGGATCGATTTTCATCAAAAGGGCACAAATTGATCATTGGTAGAAAAATGATGGGTGACTTTGGGCATCTTCAGGAGAGCGATCTGGTCCTCCATTTTATCTGGATTTATGCCCCTGGCCTAAGAGAAAAAGCAGGGATGCCTAGAGAGAGAGAAGGTGGAGGAGCAAAGAGGTTTTCTTTCACTCCCTTTTTATATCCACAACCCAGAGCAAAGTAGAGCAATACAAGGAGGAAGATCACACATTTCTGTCTGAAAGATTCCTACCAGCCCAGATGCTCTTTCATTTCAAACCCCCCCACAAACCTATCAAAGTGACTGTTGTATAGTGGGTTAGACGCATAATGAAACCACAGACAACGGTGTAGTGATCAGCATGGTTCGCTATTATACAACACGAGACAAAGGTACCTGGCCAGGAGGCCAACTATATACACGCAACAGGGGATGCCCCCTGGTGCCATTGGCGGGTTTGAATTCCCGCCGCCGTTCCCATTGGTTCCCCTACGCTGGAGCCAAAAGCCCCAGTCCCATTGTTCACAGGACCTCAAGCTCAGGCTCCTTCGCTGATGGCCTGTAGTGGTCTGCGGACACAACACCCCTCCCCCTATAGTTCCGATCCTGCCTAGGTGACATAGTCCTTCAGGTATGCCGGGGCTCTGTGTTCCCTAGTGGATCGCCGCAGAGCGGGCGTTGGGGTTTCCCCGCAGACCGATCGTGGATGCGTGGTGGTGCCGTCCGCTTCGCTTCCGCCCTCTGGGCCGCATGTGCCGTCGAGTCCTCGGCTGCCGGCGCCTCTGGCGGTTGGATCTGCCGGTCGCTGGGGCCTGCTTCTCTGAGGCCCTGTTCTGCTTCGGGTTCTCCCCAGGCTTCCCGTGGGGCCTGCTCCCCCTCCCCTTGGTCCCCCGGATCTCCTACCGTAGGTAGTAGGCGCCGCCTCAGCTGGTCTACGTGACGCCGCAGGACTTGCCCGTCCATTGTTGACACCTCATAGGAGACGGGGCCGGTGGGGCGGATCACCTTCCCTGCTAGCCATTCCGGGCCCCGGCCGTAGTTCCTGGCGAACACCGGGTCCTCTGGGAAGAAGCCCTGGGGCGCCTCCCTGTCCTCGACCAGGTTGCGCGCTGTTGGGGCCCTATCGGGGTGCAGGTGGTCGAGTAGGATCGCAGGTCTCCGGCCCATCAGGAGCTCTGCAGGGCAGCGGCCGCTCACAGGGTTGGGTGTGGTCCGGTTTGCTAGGAGGAAATGAGTGATGCGAGCCTCCCAGTCCCCGTCCGTCAGACGGCTCAGCGCTTCCTTTGCGGTACAGACCATCCGCTCGGCCTGGCCATTCGTTGCGGGATGGAAAGGTGCCGACCTGATGTGCTGGATCAGGTTGTTCCTCAGGAATTGTTGGAACTCCTCGGACGTGAACGCTGGCCCGTTGTCCGATACGATCGTGTCAGGCAACCCATGCATGGCAAAGATTTTCCGGAGAGCCCGGATGGTGGCACTCGCGGAGGTGGTGGCGACCGGGCTCACTTCTAGCCACTTCGAGTACGCATCTACCGTCACCAGGAACGTCAGCCCGCGGAAAGGGCCGGCGAAGTCGACGTGGAGCCGGGACCACGGTGACCTTGTCGCCTCCCAGGACTGCGTAGGCGCGCTTGGTGGGCTGGGCCGGACTTCTTGGCAGGTCTGGCAGCGCTTCACCCAGGCCTCTATTTCTCCATCCATTCCCGGCCACCAGATATAGCTCTGGGCGAGGGCCTTCATCCGCACAATGCCTGGGTGTGCCTCGTGCAGGGCCTGCAGGACTCGGTGTCGGAGCGCGCTGGGGACTACCACCCGGTCCCCCCACAGCAGGCAGCCCTTGTGTGCTGACAGTTCTTCGCGCCGTGTTGTGAACGCGTTAAACTCCGGGCCCGCTGGGGCTGTAGGCCACCCCCTCACCACCCAGCCGAGAACCCGGGAAATGATGGGGTCGCGGGCGGAGTGGCAAGCGATGTCCGCTGCCTGGAGGGGGCTGTCCGGGAGACTTTCCATCTGTAAAACGTGGTGGGCAGGAGCCGGGTCCTCCCCCTCATCTGGCAGGGGAAGGCGGCTCAGCGCGTCCGCGTGGCCCATCGCCTTGCCCGGCCGGTGTTGCAGGGAGTAATTGTAGCCTGCCAGGAAGATGGACCACCGCAAGACTCGGGGGGAGAGTACCTGGGGGGTCCGGTGATCTGCCGCGAAAAGGCCCAGCAGCGGTCGGTGGTCCGTCACGATGGTGAATGGATGACCATAGACGAAGTCGTGGAACTTCTTCACCCCGGCTATGACGGCCAGTCCCTCGCGGTCTATCTGGGTGTAGTTCTGCTCAGCCGCGGATAGGGTCCGTGAGTAGTATGCGACTGGGACCTCCCGACCGTCCGGGAGACAGTGTGCCAGCATGACTCCCACCCGTATGGAGACGCGTCGTACGCCAGGACCACGGGCAGGGACTCGTCAAAATGCGACAGGACGAAGTTCGAGATGAGCAGGGCCTTGACGGCCTGGAACGCGGCAGCCTGACGTGGGCCCCAGACCCAGGGCGCCTTCTTGTCCAGCAACCTGTGGAGGGGCTTGGCTACCGCCGCCTTGTGGGGGAGAAAGGTGTGGTAAAAGTTCAAGAGTACGAGGAAAGCCTGGAGCTCGGCTTTGGAGGTCAGGGGCGGCGCCTCCACAATGGCCTTCACCTTGTCCCGGGCCGGGTGGAGTCCGTCTGCGTTGACTGTGAAGCCCAAAAAGTCGACGGATGATACCCCGAGCTGGCACTTCTCACGCTTGACTTTGAGGCCGGCGTCCTGGAAATGGCTAAGGACCTCTGCTGTCGGCCCATCTACAGGCAGCTGCTGGTAAGCTTGGGCCAGATCTAGTTTGCCGAAGATCTTGGCCCCTGCCAAGGTGGCCAGAACATGGCTCACCACCAGGATGGGGTAGGAATGGTCCTGCAATGCCCGATTGATCGTGCATTTATAATCCGCGCAGATGCGGACATCCTCATTGGGTTTAATTGGGGTCACGATCGGGGTTTCCCACACTGCGTGGGAGACCGGCTCTAGGACCCCTTGAGCCACCAGTCGGTCCAGTTCCGTGTCTATTTTGGGTTTTAAGGCAAATGGAACAGACCTGGCCCGCATGCGGATAGGGGCCACCGTGGGGTCAAGTTGAAGCGAAACCAGGGGGCCCGTGTATCGGCCCAGGGACCCGTCGAAGATGGATGGGAACTCGCGGCACACTTCCTGGAAGTCGCGGGTCACGCATTGCTGGACCCCCTCGATCGCGATTCCCAGGGGTCCAAACCAGGCCCGTCCCCTCAACTACGAGCAAGTCCAAGTGACCCTTGAAGCCACGGTACTGCACCCTGAAGCTCCCGACCCCCTTCACTGGCACCCGATTTCTCTGAAAGTCCATGAGCGTCACGGGTGATGGCTGCAAACGGGGGCCCCCCTTTGGGCAAATCTGCTTTAATGTGGCCTCCGAGATGATGGAACATGCGGAGCCCGAATCAAGTTCCATTTGTAAGGGGACCCCCTCTACTTTGACCCAGACGTATATTTTTGGGATAGAGGCCTGACTGGGGAGTTTCAGTACCTGTGCTCGGGCTGCCGGGGTGTTGGTCAGTTGGTATAGATCCTCCTCCGGGGCCGCACAGTCCTCGAAGTGCACCTCAGACCTGCGGCGGGGCGGTTTTTGCGCTGCGCAGGATGGCTTGGAGCGGCAAACCCTTGTGATGTGGCCCGTGTGGCCGCAGTCCCGACATGTGGCGTCCCGGAACCAGCACGATTTCCTCTCATGCTGCCCTCCGCAGCTGGCACACTCCTGCGCCGCCAAGCCGGGTTGCTTGCGTGCGGAGCTGGCAGGCAGTGCTGGTGGGCGATGCTGCGCTAGCGTGCGGTGTACCTCGGGGTCGTCGAGGTCGCTGTTTCCAGGGGAGGCCACACGGTGAGTAGTGGTGGTGGCTGGGTGTGACCTCTCCCAAGTGGTGGCGGTGGCTAATGCTGAGGTGATGGTCACCTTCTCACCCTCCATTATTCGGCGCTGGAGTTTCTCCTCCCTGAGGCCCGCGACAAATCGGTCTCGGAGAGCCATATCCAAGTACTCTCCGAAAGCGCATTCGGCCGCCAGGCGGCGGAGCTCTCCGAGGAACTCCGCGGCGGTTTCTTTGCCCTGCTGATTCCGATGTTGGAAGACCACGTGGCAGGTCATCTCCGACGGCTTTGGGGAATAGTAGTTCTGCACGGCCTTCACAATCTCGTCGACTGTGCACTCCTCCACCTTCTTGGGAGAGAGAAGGTATTGGGCCAGATCTACGATCACGGGGCCGTAAGAACAGAGCAGCAGTCCTCTCTTCCGGTCTTCGTCCGTGATCTGGTAGAAGACGAAGGCTTGCCGCAAACCCGTAACCCAGGCTCCCCACCGCTGGGGCTGGGAGGCGTCGAACGGCGGCAGTAGCCCGGATCCTGGAGCGATGGCCATTGTGCTAGTCGGCGGCTGCGACACGGCTCTGGATTCACCCTCGGTGGTGCTCATGGACGACGCACGTGGAGCGGTGGAGTGAGTCTTCAGTAGCATTGGCCGACAGCCCGGCAGGAGCGCTCAGCAGGATCCCATCCTCGTCGCCATTGTTGTATAGTGGGTTAGACGCATAATGAAACCACAGACAACGGTGTAGTGATCAGCATGGTTCGCTATTATACAACACGAGACAAAGGTACCTGGCCAGGAGGCCAACTATATACATGCAACAGGGGACGCCCCCTGGTGCCATTGGCGGGTTTGAATTCCCGCCGCCGTTCCCATTGGTTCCCCTATGCTGGAGCCAGGAGCCCCAGTCCCATTGTTCACAGGACCTCAAGCTCAGGCTCCTTCGTTGATGGCCTTTAGTGGTCTGCGGACACAACAGTGACATCAGCTCAAGTCACAACACTTCATAGAAAAGGAAGAAGCTTCTTCTCACTCCATAGCTCTAGAGCAGGGGTGTCAAACATAAGGCCCAGGGGCTGAAAGCATGCAATGCAAGGGAGGGAACAGAAGACTGTTGGGGGGGAGTCACTCCTATTGTGGCTGCAACATGGCAGAACAACCTTATCTGCAGCAGCAGTCAAGCAGCGTGGGAGCAGTGCTGCACCACTGGCTCTCCAGTCTGCACATACAGGTTTTCCTTTGCAACGGGGCCTTGCAGTGGGGATACACGAACTCGGAGCTTACCAGCTGCTGTCCTTTATGCAGTTTATATCTCTGGTACCTGTTCATTATGTTTATTGCACACAGGGCCTGGCCGGACAAAGTGAAATTCATGTCAAATCCAGCCCTTGTTACAAATGTGTTCGACACCTCTGCTCTAGAGGATGGCTTCTTGAAAGCATTAGAGGGGTGTGTGCAAATATATCATGCCAGAGTTATAAGAGATAAAATTATTTTCCCCCGCAGAAGGAGCAGGGAGTATGAAGCTAGAGACAGAACAGCTATATCACAGAGGAAGCAAGTATAGTAACAGGCCCTAAATTCTTGATATCCATCTCCAAAGGCTATTCAAATCACCTTGAATTGTCGCACTCACTGCTTTATTCCCATGGAAGGTCAATTGTGGATGCCATTATGCAAATCAAGAATATTACCCTACTCTTGTGACTACATGCTTAATTGGTGTAATATATAAAGGACACTAAATGCAGGTTGTCTTGGCAGAGAATGTTCAAGGTACACAAAGCCTCTTTCTCTATGTTTCTGCCATCCTAACTACTACCCCTTCAGTATCACAAAGGGAAAATGATGGCTGTGGTCACACTGGCGACTTGGCACAATATGGTGCCACCTCTAATTGAACCAGTTTAAAGTATTGTGAGGCATACCAGCCACACAGCACGCCCTGCTGCAGGTTACTCATGGAGACATCCCATGGTAAAGCATCCACATTATTGAAGCACCTCAGCCATGGAACATGCTGCAATTTTTTTTCAAAATTCATACACGTACATAAGTGCGCATGCGTGCACACATGTGCATATAGGCATTTAAAAACAAAACAAAACCTCCCTAGTGGCAGAATGGATCTGCAGGTTCAAATTGCCAAATCCATTCTGCACGCGCTCCCCGTGTCCAGAGATCTGGCCATGTGCAATGATTGTGTGGGGAACCAAAAACACCACTTCTGATGCGGTGCCTTTTTAACCTGGCTCCAAGTCACCCTATGACCAGACAGGTATGGCTGGGGAATGCCTGACAGATGTGGTTGTCTGACTGCGCCTGTGTTTTCACAGCTGATATTTCTTCAGAAAATAGCAGGGATCAGTCATTTCCATTACGTCAGCTTTATGGATATCAGCGTTCCTGCTTCTCTGACCAAATGCCTGGAACGCTTATTGAAATCTACATTAGACACATAGCTGGTAAAGCTCTGCTGCATTTCAGTCAAGATGACCTTTGAAAATAATATCTGCTGAAGAAACAAATTCATCTAATCCTTCCATTGACACAAACACTTTCCTGCGAATCTCCACAAAATGCAATCTATCTTCATTTATAGGTTAATTTGCATGAAACAAATGCCCCCGTAAACAAATGTCGGTTTGCAAAACCATATGGGCATTTACCTACCATGGTTATTAATGTTACACATTCCATCTGGAGGCATCCATTTGGAGAGATGATAAAGATTCAAGGTCACATTAAAACACAAAGTTGATTGCAGGCAAGCCTCTGCATGTATGGAAAGGAGGCCATAAACTCTGTGACAGTTATAAACAACACATATGCGTAAAACATAGGCCTCTTGTAGCATGAACACATGCAGCAGGAGATCATACCATTTCATTACAAAGGATTTTATTACTAACTCACAATGGGAGGAAGTAAGCCACAGCACCCTCCCCTACAGATCTTTCTTTGGGTTGGTGCTATTTAGTTACTAAAAATGATACAGAGTCAGGGATGAGCGTAAAGTGACCAAAATTATATAGGATTGTGAAAACCCAGGGCAGACTATGAAGAGCTCCAGAAGGATCATCCCAAACTATCTAAGTGGGCAATGGTGTGGTGAATGAGATTCCACTCAAGTAAGGCAGCATGAGTTGGGGTGGCAAACCCTAACCTGAAATAATATACCAGTGGGCCTGGACTTATGGCATCTGATTAGGAAAAAGATCTTGGTGGTATTGTGGAGATCTCAGTGAAGACATTGGTTTGGTATGCAATGATGGTAAACAAATGGTGAATTCTATACTAGGGATTAATAAGAATGGGACTGAAAATAAAACAGCCAATCTCATAATGACTTTACTTAAATCTATTATGTGGCTTATTAGGAATATCACTCATATTTTTGATCACCCTCATCTCAAAAAGGATCTTAAAGATGATTAAAGGGCTGGAAGACCTTCCTTACAAGAAAACATTGGAGCGTGCATTCATGGTGGACAAACTTATGTTCTCCTGTCAAAAACTCAATGTCATCCAATTGAAATACTAGGTAGTAGGCTCTGGGAAGGCAAAATAAATAATTCTTCACACAGGAATTATTCTTAATTTATCGATAGAATTCACTTCCAAAGTTTGTGGTAAGAGCCAAAGGCTGAGCTCTCTTTAGAAGCTGAGACACAGGATGGCCTGGTCCCTCCCGTCCACTGTTAAGGGATGGGGAGATAAGGTTGCCAGATCCAGGCTGGGAAACTCCTGGAGATTTGGGGATGGAGCCTGGGGAGGACAGGAACCTTAATGGGGTACAATGCCACAGAGTCCACCCTTCAAAGCAACCATTTTCCCCAGGGGAACTGATCTCTATTGTCTGGAGATGAACTGTAATTCCAGGGGATCCCCAGGTCCCACCTGGAGGTTGGCATTTCTAAAGGTGTAGCCCGAGCTCTAGGCCACAACAGCTAAATGGAACGTCCATCTTCAGAGCAAAAATAACACTGAATACCTGATGCTGGGAGGGAAGAGGGGACAGTAGGGAAGTGCTGTCCCTTTCAAACTCTACTTGCAGACTTCCTGTAAACAGTTTGGCCAGCCAGTGTGGAAAACAGGATGGACTATTGAACTAATCTCCTGCTCTTATCCAGTTTAGGAGATGGCAGAAAAATCAAGCCGAGGTGTGCTTAAAGTAGTGGCTATAACAACAGAATTGGAAGCACTGCCTACTGGGAGATGTAGTTATGTTAGGAAAGGAAACGGGAAGTTGAAGGGAGGAGATTTGTTGTGGGCCTCTACACTGACTTAGAGTGGTGCAGCAGTTATGTATGTGATCTACAATAAACCTTGTTGGTAACTTAAATTGTACTCCATTATATCATACAGCACAAGACTGAATAAGACTCAGCAAAAAGGTCATTTGAAACAAGTGAGACTGCAAGTCAAAGCTGCTTATAAACTATAGAGAAAGCCAGGAATTGTTTGAACAGCTTAAACAGTCATTCAATTTGTATGTTTGAATGATCTGTTGGTGATCAAACACCATATTTGTGTCACTATAACTATAGCAGGAGAACTCCTGCTGGCAGCCCCCCAACCCCTGTAACAGCCCAGTAGGTTGGCAGGGGGAAATAAAGCAAAAATCTTCATTGTATTGGTGGCAAGATGTCACTTCTGGAGTGAACCTGGAAGTGACATCACACCTCTCTAAGAATCAGAGGAAACTCTATGGTAAAAACATAGAGTTTCTGTTGAATCCTAAAGCGGTGTGGTGTCACTTCTGGATTTACTCCTGAAATGACCATCATGCCATAGATGTGATGGCACCCCCCATGTCCCCACCTCTCAAGTCTCCCACTAGGGGCCAGACGCTGGCTGGCAACCCTTCTCCAGGTGAAACCAGCACACATTCAACCGGCAATCATCCAGTGGTATGTGTACCATCAGTCCCTGAGGTTATGGAACTCCAATTTTAATTGTTGCTCCTCAAGGCAAAAGGCACTTCAGTTGGCTTAGCAATGGAATACAGTTCCCTTGTGAGCTATAACCAATTTTTGTACTGTGATTTTCTGCTGACCAATTTGTGCTACAGTCTCAGTGGTCTATGTCCACTTCCACTTTCTCTCATAATGTCTGTGGTTTGTACCTGTAGTTCTTCTAGACCTGCCCCCCAACATCTGGAGACATTTGAAGATATAAATGTAAAGGTTTCCCTTGCTCAAAAGCTAGTCAAATCTGACTCTAGGGGGCCAATGGTAATGCGACAGATGAAGAGCCACATTCAGACTGAAGCTTAACATCAGAATTCACACTTCAGTATATAACATTCTCTGTGGTCATGTGGCCAGCATGACTAAACGTCAAGGCGCACAGAATGCTGTTACCTTCCCACTGAAGCGGTACCTATTTATCTACTTGCAATTTCTAGCTTTCAAACTGCTAGGTTGGCAGGAGCTGGGGCCAGAGACAGAAGCTCACTCTGTTACATGGCACTCGGGTCTCAAACTGCCGAACTACAGACCTTCTGGTCTGCAGCTCAGCATCTTAACCTCTGAGCCACTGCGGCCCCTACACTTGAAGATGTAAATCTCCGACTGGGTCTTAAATGTGACCCAGTCGGAGGAGCTGCCAGCACAAGCTTGCAGTGCCTCACATAAGCAGTTTGGTAATTGCGGGATTGGGACAACTTGCCAAACCACTGGCAGGAATGCGGTGAAGAATCTGTAAGAAAAACACACATCTCCAGGAACTGAATAGATGAAGCTCCTTATACTGAATCAGACCCCTTGGTCCATCAAAGTCTCAGGTGGAGGTCTTTCACATCACCTACTGGCTGGTCCTTTTAATTAGAGATGCAGGAGACTATATCTGGGACCTTTTGCCCACCAAGCTGCTGCTCTGTGGCTGAACTACAGGCCCTTTGCAAACTCAGTGGCAAATCCTCGTTGCTCTCCATGGTCTGATCAGGACTGTCTGAGGTGGCCCAACAATGAAATGGCCAATGCCCCATAGGGGCACAATTTGCTCCCAGCTCTCAGCAACATGGGAGGTGGTTGGCGTCATAGGATGGTTGCCCAAGGGTGACAAAATACCTTGAATCAGTCCAAGGTCTGATTTTTAAGTCCTCTTCATCAACCCATCTGCCTGTTGTCTTCTGAGGGACTAGACACCTTTGATTTAATTAGATGTATCTGAACAGAGCTTAGGAAGTATCACCTGCAGCATCTGAGATTCTCTCCACAACCGCAGCACCCAAGACTTTTCTGTGGCAATTAGCAGTTATGAGTTCACTGAGGAGTAAAAAGCTTTATTATGTAAAATAAAATGTGAAACTGGGCAATAATGCAAAAATTAATAATGCCCAGAAGATGTTAAAGGTAAATATAATTGTAATGCAAACATATTGGCTTTAAATATTGGCTTTTACATGACAGCTGCTCTCGGAGCGTTTCCCTCTTATTAACAACAGTAATTTACAACTGGCAGGTCTGAGTTAAGCACACAATGGAAATTGCTGTCATATCCCCCCCCCCCCCGGGTTCAGTTTCAACTCATTCCTTTTTTTAAAAACCTTGTGCGGAATGGCCTGTTGGCCATCGCCTTGCCTTAACCTATGAGGCATATTAACATGGCTATGACCCAACATTGTATCTCTTTTGGACAAGCCAAGAGGAATAGATCACCATAATAACAGCCTTCCCAGCATCAGGAACAGCTGGTATTTACTTACTTGATATCCACATTTCCTTATTCAAACAAGCCAACTTTACAGTACACTGACTCTGCCTGTTCCAAATAAGGCTGCCGTGAGCTGATGGCCACAGATTGCAAGTCCTGGTAAGAGGGCTGGCCCGACAGCACTGGCAACCCAAGCATTTGTTTGGGGGCACAGAGGCAGCTAGGGTTCGGCCGGGGCATGCCCAAGGTTTCTTGGTGCCTAGGCAAACTATGACTTTGATGCCTCCCCCCCAATTCAACAGAGAGAGAAAGTGAGAAGTCTGGAATGAATGTTTTACTTATGGGGCATTTGGAATGAACAACATAAAAACATAAAAATAGACGGGCTGTTCAGAAGTCCTTCGTGTTCCATCATGGCAGTAGAAGACCAGTGTCAACCGATTTGAAGATCCTAGTCGACATGAAGCTTCTCTTCAAGCCAGTAGAAGAGGGTCCTCTTCCAGTCTTGGTGCTACTGAAGATGTGATGCCCTAACCTAGATGGCCTGGGCTAGCTGATCTCATCAGATCTTAGAAGCTAAGCAGGGCCAACCCTGGTTAGTCCTGGGATGGAAGACCCCCAAAGAAGTCCAGGGTTGCTGTGCAGAGGCAGGCAGTGGCAAATCATCTCTGTTCGTCTCTTGCCTTGAAAACCCCACCGGATTGCTATATGTTGGCTGTGACCTGATGTCACTTTTTACCACCACCATCAAGATATCGGGTGCCTTAGGCAATCACCTAGGTTGGCGTAGTTGCCGGCCCTGAGTTCAGCTTGCAGCTGTAAACGTGCAACCTGGGAGCCTTTTGCCATATCAAATGGCTGAAGATATTTTGATTCTTGTGGGAAGCCTATCACCAATTTATTACTCTGTGAACTTTCGTGGGCTAGAGTCCATTTCATTGGGTGTACACACATGTCTTCTTTGTTTGTGCAGCCTGCAATCAACACACTTCCTGCTCCGGCAGTTGTCTGTGATCGGTGAATTATGGCTCAACAACATGACAAGGGGTTCCGGGGATGAGTCTCTTGGATTAGTTGTTGTAGATTTTCCAGGCTGTGTGGCCATGGTCTTGGCATTGTAGTACCTGACTTTTCGCCAGTACATTTCACTGTCTCAAATGACTTTAGACTGGATGGATAAAGAGAACAGGAAGAAGTAGTGTTTGGTGGAGGAGTTGGAAGGAAGGGATTGGATTGTTCATCTGGGAATGGCAGACCACACCGTGTACAGCTGATGAAAGGCACCACAGACTGCAGAACCAGCTGTGAGTGAACTGCGTGTAATTTAGGATTGCCAGCTCTGGGTTGGGAATCATCTGGAGATTTGGGGAGTGGAGCCTGAGGTGGGCCGGCTTTGGGGAGGGGAAGGTCTTGAAGAGAGTCCACCCTAGAGCAGCCATTTGCTCCTGGTGAACTGATCTCTGTCACCTGGAGGTCAACTGTAATCCCAGGAGAACCCCAGCCACTACCTGGAAGTTGGCAACCCTACGGTAACTCAATCTAAACTGTAGGCAATAAGCCCTTGCCTGTTTTACCTGCTCCTTGCAATCTGGTGGGTCCTGATTAGTTATCAAGAGTAAAGCAAACACCTGTAGATTCAGCAGACTGCCCCCCTATGTGTGCCCCTGTTTCTCTGCTGCCCTGTGTGCCACTCCACAGATGGCAGCCTTCCCTTCCTCAGATGGCAGTTCACAGTCACATGCTACACTCCCTGTTGTCCCTTACATAACCTCCCATGCTCATTGGTTTGGTGTAGTAGTTAGGAGTGCAGACACTAATCTGGGAGATCCGGGTTTGATTCCCCCACTCCTCCACATGCAGCTGCTGGTGTGACCTTGGGTCAGTCACAAATTCTTTCAGAGCTGTTCTCTCATGAGCAGTCCTTGGGAGAGCTCCCTCAGCCCCACCCACCTCACAGGGTGTCTGTTGTGGGAAGGGGAAGGGGAAGTAGATTGTAAGCTGTTCTATGACTCCTTCGGGTAGTGAAGGGTGGGGTATAAATCCAATCTCTTCTTCATCTATCTAAGCATCTTCCTTTCTGCTCAGCTTCCTGTTTTCAGCATGCGCCAATAACATTGTCACCATGGGTTCAAAAAAAGCAAATCCTTGCAAGTCATTTTCAAATATTTGAAACTGAGTTTTACTGTTCCGCCTGGGAGTCAATGGTATCTAAAGCAAAGATTGTATCTTCAAAGCTGTCAGCATTTTGAATTGCTAGCCCTTGTGATAACATTTTCAAAATACTGTCCAAAAGGAAGCCCACTCTATTACAACTGGGAAGGCTGTCAATTGATATTATCTGATTGGTCAGTCGATTACCTTGAATGTCAGAAAGTACTTCTGTCTGTATTTATGTCTCAGCTGGTCTGGGGATTGGTTTCTAATCAGATAGGCATCTGATTAATGGTTCAGCACAGTGACATCATTATTGGCTCCTGGCTGCATTGGATTTTTCTGACCAGACAAGAAAGGTACACAACTGACCCATTACTATAGGAAAGTGTACCTGACCATGGCAACAAACTATCAAGAATGAGGCCTCTGATTAGTATCTTTGCCTTTGGTCACAGACAATAATCATTTAAAAAAATTGTCTTGGTCAATTTATAAGAAATTATTGTTGTACTGTATTGTTAGGAGCCATTCTGTAATACCATTTGTTTGACCATTGAGGAAGGCCAATAATGGTCATTTTTGGTGGTCGTTTTGGATGTCACTGTACAATTTGATTCTTAATTGATGCTATCACTAGGGCCAATATCTGTTTTTTAATCTACCTTGAAATAAATACTTGTATATTTTTGTATATCTGTCAATATTTAATTTTTTAAATTTAACAGAATTATTGGTAGCACGTACTAGAACAATGTGGTTCATGTTGGTTCATGGTTCATGGCTGTATCGCAACCTGAACCACAAACTGAACCAGAACATTTGTTTGTGAACTGAACTGCAGTCCCTTTAAATGGGGTTTGCAGAAAGCTCAAAAAACAGTTGAGCGCAGAGAGCAGCATGCTCCCCACTGCTCAGCTGTTTCAGGATTTCTTGTGCAGTCCCTTTAAAGTTTAAAGGGAGTGTGCAAGAAAGCCCAAAAAACAGCTTAGCTGCAGGGAGCTGCTCACTGCTCAGCTGTTTTTGCAGCTGTCATGGGGAACAGAAAGCAGGAATTTGAAGAGACTTAGGCTGAGTTCAGACTGGCAATTTGCTCTGGGAGGCAGTCACGGCAAAAAAGCCCTAGAACAAACTGTTCCGGGGGTTTCCCGGTCACACGGGCCATCTGCTGTGGGAGCTTACTGGGAGAAGGCACGCTGGAACATTCACACTGCTGACCCGGATTGGGGGAGCTCGCTGCAGATTGCCGGTTGGGGGAGAATCCCAGCACTGCATTGGTCGGTATAGCAAAGCATGGCCAATCAAGCTGCTGCTGCTGTTCCAGCTTGCTCCCGGCATATCGGCCACATGGTCACACTGCCGGGAAGAGGACTGATGCAGTTTAAAGCCTCTCTGCAGGGATTTGCTACCCCTTCAAAGAGGTATCTATTTAACGCGGGCAGAAAATGGAACAGCGCGGGTTGCCTACGGGTGGGGGACACCAGGCAGATGTGCCTGTGTGAACGCCTCCTTTAATATGGCTTCAAAGCATCACTGAGACGGGGCTCTACCGGGGCAAATTGCCAGTCTGAACTCAGCCTTAGAGTCACTTTAAACATCTGTGTTTGGCTCTATCCACGAACCTCAATGAACCATCATAAACTGCTTTAAAAGTTTGTGGTAGTTCACTATGGTAGACCCATCACAAACTTTGGTTTGTGAACGAGGGCAAAATTCATGACAAATTTTGCTTCATGGTTTGGTGCATGTCCACCTCTAATTATTAGGCCTACACATGCAGATCTTCTTAACCTTTAGGTTCTTAATTTAATTGGTTTAGTCTATCTGACAAAACAAAAGGAAAGATAATATGGCTCAGCAACTGTACATGTCTGCTTAATGAGCCTAAGGTGTTAGGAAACGGTTTTGTTCAAGGGCCCACTAGGCTTGGAAGAGGCAAACTTCCAGTGTAGTTGGAGGGAAGGGTCAGGTGCATGTCTTTGTGAAAAGAAAGTGCAGCTCAGGCTGCAAGTGGAGGGGAAGCAAGGCTATTCCCTCCAGAGGAATTTGACATGCAGTTGTAAGATCACACCTCCCTTTGTAGCTATGGGTGCAGCCCGTCACTGTGTGATCAGACACAACTGCAGGTGAGTCAGGGGCTTTTTTGCCATTTGTTTCCCATGCGCATGAATGAGGAATCACACCTCTGCACTGAGGGCCCCCTATGGAGTATGCGATGATGCACATACTGTGAAGAGGGGGGAAACAGCACCATGACCTGCTGGAACCCATTTACTACTGGACTTTCCCCGATGTCTTTTAACTCTGCTTCTGTAGTGGAGCAGCATGGGTTGCCGATGATTGTGGGACGCTTCCCAGATGTTGCTGTCTGATCGCTCCCTTCAGGTCCGTCAGGCACTTGCACCTATGTTGGATCTAAAGGCACATGTGATCACAGCCTCAGAGTCTGGAAGAAACTGAGGAGCAGACTAGAGATGCCAGCCTCTTGGAGGGACCTGGGGATCCCCCAGAATTACAGCTAATCTCCATACAGATGTTTTGGAGCTCATTAATTCACAGGGTTGCCATAAATTGGAAGCAATTAGATAGCAGGTAACACACACACACACAGTATCATCTGTACACTGCTGCTTATGCTGCTGAGATTTGTGGTATTAATATATTACCTTAATTTTATTCCAAGTTCTTAACATAGGTAATAACTTGCTCATCTCAAGTCACAGCTTTGCTGTGGTCTTACCAGGTAGCAATACTCACAAATACAAGTATAATAAATGTATATGAAATACATTTCAGCTGAAAACCTAAGCAGAGTTATACTGTCAGTAATGGTTTGTTTAATGTGACCCAGTGACCACCACTCCCGTCACCTTGGTTCCAGTGACTACTGTTCCAGTTACCACTGTGCCGGTTACAGTCGCACCGGTAACCACAGTTCCAGTGACTACAGCATTGGTCCCATACTCCTCGGCGGGACCAATCACTCCTCCTGTTACCAGCACCCTGGGAGCTTCGTACACTCTCCCAATCTACAGCCCAGCGGGGTCGATCCAGAGCCATGGAGGGGCTATACCCCGGACCTACTACCAAAGTGCCCCAATCCCGTGGGACAAGTGGGTCACACAACGGAAGTCGAGAGACTGGTCCAGGAATTTATTGGACACTACTCAGACGACATGGTCCTTACCAGGGATCCAAAGCTGGGACAGCCTGATGGACCCCTGTGGAAGCGTTGGACTACCCCAGGGACAAACTCCCCGCGGGTCAGCGTGGCCCAGCCCGAGTAAGGATGTGGATACAAGGATGGATACATTTGAAGATGATTGTCGGCGGCTAATGCGGGATATGGGCAAGCTAATGCAATCCCTCCCGGGGATGATGGACCAAGTTATCCGCACCCATATGCTGGCCCAGCTAGGACCTGCTCCTGGTCCTGGACCCCAACTGCCACTGGGGCGTCCTCCACCAGGTCAACCCACTCCAGGGCAGCTGGTGCGGGGACAGCCGGTCCCAGGGCAACCAGCGCCAGGTCAACCAGTCCCCGGACAGCCGGTCCCAGGACAACCCATTCCTGGGCAGCAGCCAATCCCCGGACAACCAGCCCCTGGACAGCCACCACTGGGGCCTCCGCCACCAGTCCCGGCACCTGCACCCCAACTGCAGCCAGCACCAGGACCTGCACCTGGGCCAGGTCTGGTACCCCTCCCACCAATCATACGACCAAAAGACATGCTGGAGATTACATTTGATGGAGACCCTGAGAGCGTCTCCTTTTCATATTGCAAGTCGGGAAGTTTGTGCAGCGGTGGGGGCACCTGTTCCCAGATGAAGAACAACAGGTGGAATTTATTGCCTCCCGGTTCCGGGGAATTGCTACCAGCTGGTATGTGGCCTTGCATGATCTAGATGCAGTGGAATTGGGGAATGTGGATGACTTCATGTGGGCCTTGAGAAACCGCTTTGAAGACCCAGCAGCTGCTCCAAAGGCCGAAGCCTTCCTCTGCACATTCAAGCAGGGGAGGCTTACAGTGAGGGAGTACTCCCGAGAGTTCCAGAAGCATGCTGCCAAAATCTGGGACTGGACAGATCCAGTGCTCGCCCAACAATATCGAATGGGGTTGGCTGTGGATGTCCGTAATAATGTTCTCAGTTCCAAGGAACCGCGTACACTCCAGGGTTGGATGGAAGAGGCTGAACGAGCTGAGAGCAGGCTTCGCATCATGAAGCTGGATATGTCCCTTGGAAACAACCAACTAGCTACTTCCACACCCCAACTTAAGGGGAAACCAGCCCTGGCCACAAGTGGGCTCAGGGACCAACAAATGAGACAAGGTTTGTGCCTTAAATGTGGGGACAAAGGGCACTTCGTCGCCTCCTGCCCCAAGGAGGATCCTGGCCAGTTACCACCTTGAGAGGAGGACAGACAACAACCGGGCCCCCCACCAAAAAAGGGCACTGCCAAGCCACGCAATCCCTGGGCCCTCTTTGCCAACCAAGAGATTGTGGATCCACTGTTTCTGGAAGAGGAGGAAACAGAGCCACAGGGAAACGAGCAGGTCCTGTTGTAAGTGGCGCAGCACCTGAAGCACCCAAATTGGTGAGCAATTACCCCTCTCTCTTCTTTGTGACTGTGATCATAATGAACCCGGCCATGATGACCCACATCAGGGTACATGGCCTTATTGACTCGGGGTGTGGGAGGGACCTCATTAACCCCTCTCTGGTAACGGGGTTGGAGGCTGCAGTAATCAAATTGAAAGACCCTATCACCTTTACCCAAATGGATGGGTCACCGATGAAAGACCCCTGCCACTTTGAGACTGTACCCTTGCGCGTGGGGGCTGGAGAACACTGGGAGCTTCGCTCATTTGTAATAGCCCCGCAAGCCAAGTTCCCCTTGGTCTTGGGAAGCCCGTGGTTGCATGGTCATGATCCGTACATTTTGTGGGAGGATGGGGTTGTGCGTTTCATTTCCCTGAAGTGCGCAGAGCACAAATGGGATCCTGACTGGGGAACCCCCCCCGATAATGATCCTCCCCGGGCTTGTCTAGCAGCGGAAGAGATTAACCGGATCCCCGCAGAGTACCGGGACTTGACTCGTGTTTTTGAGGAGGAGGAAGCTGACGAACTTCCCCCCCACCGTAACTCAGACTGTGCCATAGAAATTCTCCCGGGGCAAAAGCTGCCAAGAGGCAAAATATATGCCATGAGCCCCATGGAGAAAGAGGAGTTACAAAGGTTCATTGATAAAAACCTGGCCCGTGATTTTATTTGACCGGCTTCATCCCCGTTCGTAGCCCCGGTGTTGTTTTGTAAAAAAAAAGGATGGGGGGCTAAGACTGTGTATGGATTACCGAGGACTCAACGCAGTCTCAGCTACCAATGCCTACCCCATGCCACTCATCAAGGATCTTTTAGCGGAGGTGGCCAAGGGGAAGATTTTTTCCAAGTTGGATTTGCGAGATGCATACTTCGGAGTATGCATCAGACAAGGTGATGAATATAAGACTGCCTTTAACACCACATTGGGACAATTTGAATACAGAGTAATGCCATTTGGGCTCCAGGGGGCTCCGGGAGTTTTCATGAACCTGATCAATGAAGTTCTGCACCCCTATTTGTTTAAGGGGGTGGTTGTTTACTTGGATGATATCTTGCTGTACTCCCCGGATCTAAAAACACATGTTAAACTACTTCAGGAGGTACTTTCAAAGTTGCTAGAGCACAAACTGTTTGTCAAGCTGTCAAAATGTGAATTTCATCAGACACACATTGACTTCCTAGGCTACCGCATATCCCCTGAGGGTTTAGAGATGGATCCCAAAAAGATCCAAGATGTGGTGGGGTGGGAGCCCCCCAAAACCAGAAGGCAACTCCAGAATTTTCTCGGTTTCACCAATTTCTACCACCAATTCCTATCCCACTTTGCCCAAGTCAGCCTCCCACTCACAGACCTCCTCAAGACCAAAGGGAGAGGGGTCAAAGCTGCCCAGCCAGGGGCTCGCTTGGATTGGATCCCTCAATGTCAGGATGCGTTCAACCAGCTCAAACAGTTATTTACTACAGAGCCAGTCCTTGCGCACCCTGATGAGACAATGAAATTCATTGTGCAAGTAGATGCTTCAGACACCACAATGGGGGGGGGGCGATTCTCCAGGAAGATGCACAAGGGCATCTACAGTCCTTAGCCTATGTCTCGTGAAAATTTAAAGTGTGAGAATCCTTCTTTACCCCGACCCAATTAACCGGGGTAGTGGTTACCCGCAAACGAAGTCAGCAAACACGGGTACCTCAGCCCCCGGGTGCTCCCTGGGAAGAACGTTTTGCGAAAGCCCTTACTGATCAAGAAAAACAAATGCTCCAAGCCCAGGGAAACGTAATACGTAGACCTAATGACTGTTGGTACAAGGGAAACCAACTTTATGTACCTGAAAGCATTCGGCTGGAAGTTTTGCAATCTGCCCATGATTCAAAGCCTGCCAGGTACTTTGGTTATGTTAAATTGCTGCACCTGCTTCAGCGCAGCTTCTGGTGGCCCCGAATGAAAAAAGACTTGTCAATTTATATACAATCCTGCCCGGTGTGTAGCCGATGTAAACCCGGGGGGGGAAACCACCAGGACTATTGCAACCACTACCCACCCCGGTCGCCCCTGGGAAGTCATCTCCATGGACTTCATCACAGATCTACCCCTCAGTAAGCACATGACTGTCATCTGGGTGGTAGTTGACCTGTTTTCCAAGCAAACTCATTTCATTCCGTTCCCTGGGCTACCAACAGCCAAAGTGTTGGCAAGGGCTTTCCTACAACATGTCGTGAGATTACATGCTTTGCCAACCAAAATAATATCCGACCGCGGGGCATAGTTCATTTCCAAATTATGGAAAGAGCTAATGGATCTTTTGGGCATAGAACGTGCCTTAAGCAGTGCCTATCACCCAGAGACTGATGAGCAAATGGAGAGAGTTAACCAAACCCTGGAACAATATCTGCGTTGCTTTACCAACTATCAACAGGATAATTGGGTTGATCTTTTACCCCTAGCAGAGTTTGCTTACAATAACTTGTGGCATGCATCTACAGGAGTTTCCCCGTTCAAGGCAGCACTGGGCTATGATAGCCCACCTTTACCGTTTCTAGAACCTGTGGGGAAGGGGAAAAGTGCCACGGAGTGGTGTAAGACTTTTCGGGATTCATGGCCTATAATTTGTGATGCCTTGGAGGCAGCTAAGGCTGGGTACAAGAAACAGGCTGACAGGAAAAGGGTGGTGGGTTGGGACCTACAGCCTGGCAACTATGTGTACCTGTCTACAAAAAACCTGCGCCTCCCCCAACCTTCTAGGAAACTGGCGTGGAAGTACATTGGCCCGTTTAAAATTATTCGTTGTATCAATAAAGTGACTGTACAATTGGAGCTGCCAAAGACTCTTAAAAATATTCATCCCATCTTCCATTTCAGCCTTCTCAAGCCAGCATACTCTCCGAATAAATGGCGCCCAGAAGACCCTGCAGATTGCATAGAGTCCAGAGCCGTTTTCACAGCTTTTTCTACTATTGGAGTGATTGTTTCTTGTAAAAGAAGTTTGAGATCTGTAACCATTAGTGTTAGAACATTTTTCCTTCTTCTACTCCAGCCATTTTAAAATATTGTGTTAAAAACAGAGAATCTTTCCAGCTCTTTGTCAATAAAATCTCTACAATCACAGAGCTTTCTCTGCTTACTCAATTACATTAAAAACAAGTGGGTTCCTGAGCAAGGCAGACAGTCTTATCATTTAGTTGTAATACAGACATCATTTGTTTACAAGAACCTCAAAACTTAATATACTTTACAATTTTCAACAAGCCGCAAAAGTATACACTATGAGTTATAAGGAAATGACATAGTGAAAGTTAAAAATATATGCTTAATAGTTCATTAATTCTTCTTTCTTCTTGATTTTAGTTTATGTCCAGATAATAAGATGTAGATATTTATAATCCAAATTAAATGTCTTTCTATGAATCCTTATGGGTCAGTTATAATTCCAGGAAAGATAGATTTCTATTTCAATAATATAGAATCTGATGCTTATTACAGTATTCTAAAAATTTAAAATCCACAATATGGTTTTGTAATCCAAAGTATCTCCCTCATGGATCACTGCCTTGTCGTGGCGAGGGGGCTTGCGTGGTTCGATGAGGCTGTGGGCTATGCCGTGGAGGGCCACCCAGGACGGACAGGCCACAGCAGAGAACTCAGACCAAGCGTGATCCCCTGGAGAAGGAAATGGCAACCCACTCCAGTATCTTTGCCAAGAAAACCCCATGGACAGTAACAAAAGGCTAAAAGATATGACGCCGGAAGATGAGCCCCTCAGGTCGGAAGGTGTCCAATATGCTACTGGGGAAGAGAAGAGGGCAAGTACGAGTAACCCCAGAAAGAGTGAAGCGGCTGGGCCAAAGCCGAAAGGACGCTCAGTTGTGGATGTGTCTGACGGTGGAAGGAAAGTTCGATGCTGCAAAGAACAATACTGCATAGGAACCTGGAATGTAAGATCTATGAATCAAGGTAAGCTTGACGTGGTCAAAAATGAGATGGCAAGAATGAACATCGACATCTTGGGAATCAGTGAACTAAAGTGGACAGGAATGGGCGAATTTAACTCAGAAGACCATTATATCTACTACTGTGGCCAGGAATCCCGTAGAAAAAATGGTGTGGCCTTTATAGTCAACAAGAGAGTGAGAAAGGCAGTATTGGGATACAATCTCAAAAATGACAGAATGATCTCGGTCCGAATCCAAGGCAAACCATTCAATATCACAATAATCCAAGTCTATGCCCCAACCACTGCTGCAGAAGAGGCTGAAGTGGACCAGTTCTACGAAGACCTACAACAGCTCGTAGAACTAACACCAAAAAATGATGTCCTCATCATCATAGGGGACTGGAATGCTAAAGTAGGAAATCGAAAGGTAACCGGAATAACAGACAAGTTTGGCCTTGGAGAACAAAATGAAGCAGGGCAAAGGCTAACAGAGTTTTGTCAAGAGAACACACTGGTCATAGCAAACACCCTTTTCCAACAACCTAAGAGGCGTCTCTACACATGGACATCACCAGATGGGCAACACCGAAATCAGATTGACTATATAATTTGCAGTCAAAGATGGAGAAGCTCTATCCAGTCAGTAAAAACAAGACCTGGAGCTGACTGTGGCTCAGATCATGAGCTACTCATTGCAAAATTCAGACTTAAATTGAAGAAAGTTGGGAAAACCACAAGGCCATTCAGATTTGACCTAGATCGCATCCCCGATGAATATACAGTAGAGGTGAAGAATAGGTTTAAGGGACTAGATTTGATAGACAGAGTGCCTGAAGAACTATGGACAGAGGTCCGTGACATTGTAAAGGAGGCAGCACTCACCGCCATCCCAAAGAAAAAGAAATGCAAAAAAGCAAAGTGGCTGTCTGATGAGGCTTTACACATAGCAGAGGAAAGAAGGAAAGCTAAAGGCAATGGGGAAAAGGAAAGATTTGCCCAACTGAATGCAGATTTCCAGAGAACAGCAAGGAGAGATAAGGAGGCTTTCCTGAATGAACAATGCAAAGTAATAGAGGAAAACAATAGATTGGGAAGGACTAGAGATCTCTTCAAGAAAATTGGAGAAATCAAGGGAACGTTCCATGCAAAGCTGGCCATGATAAAGGACAAAAACGGTAGGGACCTAACAGAAGCAGAAGAGATTAGGAAAAGATGGCAAGAATACACAGAAGAACTATACAAGAAGGACCTCGATGTCCTTGACAACCACGATGGTATAATCACTGACCTCGAGCCAGACATCCTGGAAAGCGAACTTAAATGGGCCTTAGAAAGCATTACTAACAACAAAGCTAGTGGAGGTGATGGTATCCCAGCTGAGTTATTCAAAGTCTTAAAAGAAGATGCTGTTAAAGTGCTGCACTCAATTTGCCAACAAATTTGGAAAACACAACAGTGGCCACAGGATTGGAAAAGGTCAGTGTACATTCCAATCCCAAAGAAGGGCAACGTCAAGGAATGTTCAAACTATCGCACAATTGCACTCATTTCACACGCTAGCAAGGTCATGCTCAAAATCCTACAAGCTAGGCTCCAACAGTACGTGGATAGAGAACTGCCAGAAGTACAAGCTGGGTTTCGAAGAGGTAGAGGAACTAGAGATCAAATTGCCAACATTCGCTGGATTATGGAGAAAGCAAGAGAGTACCAGAAAAACATCTACTTCTGCTTCATTGACTATGCTAAAGCCTTTGATTGTGTGGATCACAATAAATTATGGCAGGTTCTTAAAGAGATGGGAGTACCAGACCACCTCATATGTCTCCTGAGAAACCTGTATAAGGGTCAAGAAGCAACAGTTAGAACCGGATATGGAACAACGGATTGGTTTAGCATAGGAAAAGGAGTACGACAAGGATGTATATTGTCACCTTGCTTATTTAATTTATATGCAGAGTACATCATGCGAAACGCTGGCCTGGATGAATCACAAGCTGGAGTTAAGATTGCTGGGGAAAAGATCAATAACCTCAGATATGCAGACGATACCACTCTGATGGCAGAAAGTGAAGAGGACCTAAAGAGCCTCTTGCTCAGGGTGAAAGAGGAGAGTGCAAAAGTGGGCTTGAAGCTCAACATCAAAAAAACTAAGATCATGGCATCTGGCCCCATCACTCCTTGGCAAATAGAAGGGGAAGTCGTAGAAGTAGTGACAGACTTCACGTTCCTAGGATCCCAGATCACTGCAGATGGTGACTGCAGCCATGAAATTAAAAGACACCTGCTCCTTGGGAGGAAAGCGATGGCAAACCTAAACAGCATGATAAAAAGCAGAGACATCACCTTGCCAACAAAAGTCCACATGGTCAAAGCAATGGTATTCCCCGTAGTAATGTATGGCTGTGAGAGTTGGACTATAAGGAAGGCCGAGCGCCGAAGAATAGATTCTTTTGAACTATGGTGCTGGAGAAGACTCTTGAGAGTCCCTTGGACTGCAAGGAGATCAAATCAGTCAATCCTAAAAGAAATCAACCCTGACTGTTCCCTGGAAGGCCAGATCCTGAAGCTGAAGCTCAAATACTTTGGCCACCAAATGAGAAGGGAGCACTCCCTGGAGAAGAACCTGATGCTGGGAAAGATTGAAGGTCAAAGAAGAAGGGGACGGCAAAGGATGAGATGGTTAGACAGTGTCATCGATGCAACGAACATGAAATTGAGCAAACTTCAGCGGACAGCGGAAGACAGGAGGGCCTGGCGTAATCTGGTCCATGGGGTCGCGAAGAGTTGGACTCGACTGTGCGACTGAACAACAACAAATCCAAAGTATAATGATATCACATTTATAAATCTGTTTCACAATTTTCTTCTCAGACATCAACCTTATCTTCTTTAGCCCAGTAAATTTATTAAGAAAGTTCCTTTTTCTTCTTTTCTTAGTCGCTTTAGAGAAGTGGGGGGGGGAGATTCCTTACCCCTCCCTTTCTTTCCCCCCTTACAAATGGTTTAAAGGGCTTAATCAGTGGGAAAGTTCCTAGTAATGTTGCAGTTAAGGTTACTCATGATGATTTATCTTCTTGTATTGTTTTGTTGAGATGTTCTGTTTCCCCCTCGTCCTGGGAGTCACGGCTCCACATCCGTGGCTGCCACGGACGCTCTCACTGAGATCTTGCTGGAGGCAGTCTCAGACTTCTGCCTGATTGCTGCCGCTTGTGGGGAGTCTGAGTCAAGCCCCTTGTCATGAGCTCCTCTCCGGAGAGCTCACTCTTAAGGATCCAGTGATCCAGTGGCTACACGAGAGCAAGTCCCTGAGCCGACTGTTCTCGTCGCACCAAAAACTGGAAGCCTCTTAAGCTCTTCTTTAAGCTCTGGTGTGTGAGCCACTCTGGTATAGTGGTTAAGAGCAGCGGACTCTAACCTGGAGAACCAGGTCCAATTCCCCACTTCTCCACATGAAGCCAGATGGGTGACCTTGTGTCAGTCACAGTTCTCTCAGCCCACCATAAGCCTAGCTCGCCACAAAAGAGCTAGAGCTTCTGGCTGCCAGACAATCCTAGAATCTCCTGGCTATACTACACTCACTGCCGTACGATTATTACTATTCATTATTTTTCTTCTTCTTTAGCAACACTTGTAAATGCCTGCCTGTACTTCTGGGCTTTCTGTGGTAACCAAAGGAGATTAGTTGATATTGGTATCAGCTGCTGCTGTGGTGAGAAGTTTTGGTTTTAATATTCTAACTGAATTTTTAATGTTTACATGCCTTTAGTGGCAATGTCTAGAAAGTAAACATTAGAGTTGTAAACCTCCCAGGGGGAGGCCTTGAAATCTGGAATTACAACTCCAGACTGCAAAAATTGGTTCTGCTGGAGTGTGGAGTCCATGGAATTATACTCCACTGAGACCCCTTCTCTCCCTAAACCCCACCCCAGTCTCCACTCTCAAGAATTTCCCAAACCAGAGTTGGCAAGCTATTAAAAGCAAATAAATACAGAACTATGTACAGGCCAGGGAGTCTTTCCCACTGACGGCTTTCCCAACCTCTGCCATTGTATTACACTTACTATATGGTGATGGCTAATTGCTGCCATGGACTTCTTTGTGAAATAGTCAGATTACTGATTTCAAAGGGGAACACAGAAGGGGGTCTTTTCCCCAGTGTCTGTAATCACATTTTCACCAACAATGGAAACAGCAGAGAGAATTAACTGTTTACCACTTCCAGACATTTAAAAAGGTAATGAATGTACAAACACCCAAGGAAGAGTGCTCTAGAGATGTGGTTCACGATAGAAAATTCAAACAATATTAGACTCTGAAAGTCAACATTAGACACACTTCTACTAAGGACCTACAAACAAACAGAGTTCCTCTGTACACACATTAACAAACAGAATTCAAACAATGATGGCGGCTTTCACCTTTCCTGTGCCTCAGCTCTGGCTTTACGGCTCTCAAGATTCCAGCATTCACACATGTGCCACTGAGCATATAACACCCCGAGTAGATGGCCAGAACACCCCTCCCTCCACTTTGAGATAAGTATGCCATCTTGACATAAATCTGGCAGTAATTCTGTTATACATTAGTAAATTGCAGGCTTTCTACAAATAGGATCCCAGGTCTTGACAGTATTCTATAAATCAAAATTGTGGAGAATCTACACAAAGTAAAAGACTTTCCAAAAACTCTATTCCACATGTTCAGTTTTAACCAGGCCTGCCAGCTTTTCATCTGGACAATCTTGACATCTGGAAATCTCTTGGAATTACATCTGACCTCCAGACTACAGAGGTCGATTCGCCTGGAGAAAATGGCTGCTTTTGAGAGTAGAGTCTCTGGCACAACAATTCACTGAGTTGTTGTTCAGTCGCACAGCGAGTCCGACTCTTCGCGACCCCATGGACCAGATTACGCCAGGCCCTCCTGTCTTCCGCTGTCCGCTGAAGTTTGCTCAATTTCATGTTCGTTGCATCAATGACACTGTCTAACCATCTCATCCTTTGCTGTCCCCTTCTTCTTTGACCTTCAATATTTCCCAGCATCAGGGTCTTCTCCAGTGAATGCTCCCTTCTCATTTGGTGGCCAAAGTATTTGAGCTTCAGCTTCAGGATCTGGCCTTCCAGGGAACAGTCAGGGTTGATTTCTTTTAGGATTGACTGATTTGATCTCCTTGCAGTCCAAGGGACTCTCAAGAGTCTTCTCCAGCACCATAGTTCAAAAGAATCTATTCTTCGGCGCTCGGCCTTCCTTATAGTCCAACTCTCGCAGCCATACATTACTACGGGGAATACCATTGCTTTGACCATGCGGACTTTTGTTGGCAGGGTGATGTCTCTGCTTTTTATCATGCTGTTTAGGTTTGCCATCGCTTTCCTCCCAAGGAGCAGGTGTCTTTTAATTTCATGGCTGCAGTCACCATCTGCAGTGATCTGGGATCCTAGGAACGTGAAGTCTGTCACTACTTCTACGACTTCCCCTTCTATTTGCCAAGGAGTGATGGGGCCAGATGCCATGATCTTAGTTTTTTTGATGTTGAGCTTCAAGCCCACTTTTGCGCTCTCCTCTTTCACCCTGAGCAAGAGGCTCTTTAGGTCCTCTTCACTTTCTGCCATCAGAGTGGTATCGTCTGCATATCTGAGGTTATTGATCTTTTCCCCAGCAATCTTAACTCCAGCTTGTGATTCATCCAGGCCAGCATTTCACACGATGTACTCTGCATATAAATTAAATAAGCAAGGTGACAATATACATCCTTGTCGTACTCCTTTTCCTATGCTAAACCAATCCGTTGTTCCATATCCGGTTCTAACTGTTGCTTCTTGACCCTTATACAGGTTTCTCAGGAGACAGGTGAGGTGGTCCGGTACTCCCATCTCTTTAAGAACCTGCCATAATTTATTGTGATCCACACAATCAAAGGCTTTAGCATAGTCAATGAAGCAGAAGTAGATGTTTTTCTGGTACTCTCTTGCTTTCTCCATAATCCAGCGAATGTTGGCAATTTGATCTCTAGTTCCTCTACCTCTTTGAAACCCAGCTTGTACTTCTGGCAATTCTCTATCCACGTACTGTTGAAGCCTAGCTTGTAGGATTTTGAGCATGACCTTGCTAGCGTGTGAAATGAGTGCAATTGTGCGATAGTTTGAACATTCCTTGACATTGCCCTTCTTTGGGATTGGAATGTACACTGACCTTTTCCAATCCTGTGGCCACTGTTGTGTTTTCCAAATTTGTTGGCAAATTGAGTGCAGCACTTTAACAGCATCTTCTTTTAAGACTTTGAATAACTCAGCTGGGATACCATCACCTCCACTAGCTTTGTTGTTAGTAATGCTTTCTAAGGCCCATTTAAGTTCGCTTTCCAGGATGTCTGGCTCGAGGTCAGTGATTATACCATCGTGGTTGTCAAGGACATTGAGGTCCTTCTTGTATAGTTCTTCTGTGTATTCTTGCCATCTTTTCCTAATCTCTTCTGCTTCTGTTAGGTCCCTACCGTTTTTGTCCTTTATCATGGCCAGCTTTGCATGGAATGTTCCCTTGATTTCTCCAATTTTCTTGAAGAGATCTCTAGTCCTTCCCAATCTATTGTTTTCCTCTATTACTTTGCATTGTTCATTCAGGAAAGCCTCCTTATCTCTCCTTGCTGTTCTCTGGAAATCTGCATTCAGTTGGGCAAATCTTTCCTTTTCACTGTTGCCTTTAGCTTTCCTTCTTTCCTCTGCTATGTGTAAAGCCTCATCAGACAGCCACTTTGCTTTTTTGCATTTCTTTTTCTTTGGGATGGCGGTGAGTGCTGCCTCCTTTACAATGTCACGGACCTCTGTCCATAGTTCTTCAGGCACTTTGTCTATCAAATCTAGTCCCTTAAACCTATTCTTCACCTCTTCACTGAGGTTCCTCTCCAAGTCCACCCTCTGCAGGCTCTGCCCCCAAATCTCTAGGAATTTCCCAACTCAGATCTGGCAGTTTTAACAGAACCAGTATCAGGACAGAGACAAAAGAGTCTGGATGGAGCCCGGAGAAGTGTGGGCTTCCTCTGGCACCATCTGGACTAGACTGGGCCTGTGAAAATAGAACAGGGGTCCCTATCATAGAATCATAGAACAGAATCAAGAATCACAAAGTGGGAAGGGGTCCTAAAAGCTACCTAGTCAAACCTCCTGCTCCATGCAGGATCAGCCTAGAGAATCCCTGACAAGTGTTCGTCCAAATGCTGCTTAAAGACTGCCAGGGAGGGGGAGCTCACCACACATCCCTAAGTAGCTGATTCCACTGTACTCCACTGTAAAAACTTTTTCCTGATATCCAGCCAGTACCTTCTGGCCCATAATCTAAACCCATTCTTGACCTTGCAAGTCCTCTCCTCTGCTGCCAACAGGAACAGCCCCCTGCCCTCCTCTGAGTGACAGCCCTTCAAATACTTCAAGAGAGCAATCATGTCTACCCTCATCCTCCTCTTCTCCAGACTGAACCTTCCCAAGTCCCGCAGCCTTTCCTCACAGGGCTTCTTGGTCTCCAGGCCCCTGATCATCCTCGTCATTCTCCTCCACACCCGCTCCATTCTGTCCACATCCTTTTTGAAGTGAGGCCTTCAAAACTGCACACAAGACTCCAAGTGCAGCCTGACCAATGCAGCGTACAGTGGGACTATGGTATCTTGTGATTTGGATGTTATGCCTCTGTTGATACACCCCAAGATTGCATTAGCCTTTTTTATCACTGCATCACACTGGCTGCTCATATTTAATTTACGGTCCACTCATACCCTAAGATCTTGTTCACACACACTGCTACCCAGAAGTGTATTCCCCATCCAATATGCATGTTCCTCATTTTTGTTACACAGATGTAGAACTCGGCTCTTATCCTTGTTAAATTGCATCTTGTTCACATCTGCCCACTTTTCCAGTATGTTCAGATCTCGTTGAATTCTATCTCTGTCTTCCGGTGTGTTCACTGCTCCTTCCAATTTGGTGTCATCTGACAATTTAATGAGTAGCCCCTCCACACCCTCATCCAGATCAATTATAAAAATATTGAAAAGTACTAGGCCGAGAACCAAGCCCTGTGGCACCCCACTGGACCCCTCCCTCCGTTCAGATGAAATGCCATTGACAACTACTCTTTGAGTGTGGTTCTCTAACCAGTTCCCAGTCCACTTAACTATCCTAGAGCCCAGTTCACAGTCCCCTAATTCACCCATTGGAACATCATGGGGAATCCTGTCAAAAGCTTTACTGAAATCCAGGTAAACAACATCAACAGCATTCCCTCCACACAGTAAGCTTGTCACTCAATCAATGCAGGAAATGAGATTGGTCTCTTGGGGACAAATTCATGCTGATTTCCCTGGATCACCAAGTTATCCTTTAGATGCTCGCAGATTGATCCCTTTAAAATCTTCCCTGGGACATAGGTGAGACTGATTGTCCTATAGTTTCCTGGGACATCTCTCCTCCCTTTTTCCTAACATCTGCCCTCCTCCAGTATTATGGTATGTCTCCCATCCTCCAACAGGTCTGGGAGATGATGGACAAAGGCTCTGCAAGCTCTCTAGAAAGTTCTTTGAGCACTCTTGGGTGCATATCATCTGGCCCAGGGGATTTATACTCATTCAATGCAGCCTGGTGCTTCTCAACTTACCTCTCTGTCCATATCAACCAGCAGCCTGGACGCTGTGTCCTGCCTACTAGCATCTCTAGACAAGCTGGTTCTCTTCTTCAGGGAACAAACTCAGGCAAAATAGACTTTAAGCCTTTCTGCTTTCTCTCTGTCCTCTTTCAGAGTTTCTCCGTTTTCACCTAACAGTGGGCCCATCGCCGCTTTTATCTTGTGTTTGCTCCTCACATATCTGAAGAAGATTTTCTTGTTGTAGCGAGTCTCCCTGGCCAGCTTCAGCTCCCTGTGAGCTTTGGCCTCTCTGATGGCTGACCTATATTGCCTTGTTGTTGTTCAGTCGCACAGTCGAGTCCGACTCTTCGCGACCCCATGGACCAGATTACGCCAGGCCCTCCTGTCTTCTGCTGTCCGCTGAAGTTTGCTCAATTTCATGTTCGTTGCATCAATGACACTGTCTAACCATCTCATCCTTTGCCGTCCCCTTCTTCTTTGACCTTCAATCTTTCCCAGCATCAGGGTCTTCTCCAGTGAATGCTCCCTTCTCATTTGGTGGCCAAAGTATTTGAGCTTCAGCTTCAGGATCTGGCCTTCCAGGGAACAGTCAGGGTTGATTTCTTTTAGGATTAACTGATTTGATCTCCTTGCAGTCCAAGGGACTCTCAAGAGTCTTCTCCAGCACCATAGTTCAAAAGAATCTATTCTTCGGCGCTCGGCCTTCCTTATAGTCCAACTCTCGCAGCCATACATTACTACGGGGAATACCATTGCTTTGACCATGTGGACTTTTGTTGGCAAGGTGATGTCTCTGCTTTTTATCATGCTGTTTAGGTTTGCCATCGCTTTCCTCCCAAGGAGCAGGAGTCTTTTAATTTCATGGCTGCAGTCACCATCTGCAGTGATCTGGGATCCTAGGAATGTGAAGTCTGTCACTACTTCTACGACTTCCCCTTCTATTTGCCAAGGAGTGATGGGGCCAGATGCCATGATCTTAGTTTTTTTGATGTTGAGCTTCAAGCCCACTTTTGTGCTCTCCTCTTTCACCCTGAACAAGAGGCTCTTTAGGTCCTCTTCACTTTCTGCCATCAGAGTGGTATCGTCTGCATATCTGAGGTTATTGATCTTTTCCCCAGCAATCTTAACTCCAGCTTGTGATTCATCCAGGCCAGCATTTCACATGATGTACTCTGCATATAAATTAAATAAGCAAGGTGACAATATACATCCTTGTCGTACTCCTTTTCCTATGCTAAACCAATCAGTTGTTCCATATCCGGTTCTAACTGTTGCTTCTTGACCCTTATACAGGTTTCTCAGGAGACAGGTGATGTTGTCCGGTACTCCCATCTCTTTAAGAACCTGCCATAATTTATTGTGATCCACACAATCAAAGGCTTTAGCATAGTCAATGAAGCAGAAGTAGATGTTTTTCTGGTACTCTCTTGCTTTCTCCATGATCCAGCGAATGTTGGCAATTTGATCTCTAGTTCCTCTACCTCTTCGAAACCCAGGTACTTCTGGCAGTTCTCTATCCACGTACTGTTGGAGCCTAGCTTGTAGGATTTTGAGCATGACCTTGCTAGCGTGTGAAATGAGTGCAATTGTGCGATAGTTTGAACATTCCTTGACATTGCCCTTCTTTGGGATTGGAATGTACACTGACCTTTTCCAATCCTGTGGCCACTGTTGTGTTTTCCAAATTTGTTGGCAAATTGAGTGCAGCACTTTAACAGCATCTTCTTTTAAGACTTTGAATAACTCAGCTGGGATACCATCACCTCCACTAGCTTTGTTGTTAGTAATGCTTTCTAAGGCCCATTTAACTTCACTTTCCAGGATGTCTGGCTCGAGATCAGTGATTATACCATCGTGGTTGTCAAGGACATTGAGGTCCTTCTTGTATAGTTCTTCTGTGTATTCTTGCCATCTTTTCCTAATCTCTTCTGCTTCTGTTAGGTCCCTACCGTTTTTGTCCTTTATCATGGCCAGCTTTGCATGGAACGTTCCCTTGATTTCTCCAATTTTCTTGAAGAGATCTCTAGTCCTTCCCAATCTATTGTTTTCCTTTATTACTTTGCATTGTTCATTCAGGAAAGCCTCCTTATCTCTCCTTGCTGTTCTCTGGAAATCTGCATTCAGTTGGGCAAATCTTTCCTTTTCACCGTTGCCTTTAGCTTTCCTTCTTTCCTCTGCTATGTGTAAAGCCTCATCAGACAGCCACTTTGCTTTTTTGCATTTCTTTTTCTATATTGCCTAGCAACCCGCAGATACTCTCCATTTCTTGAACATTTCTTTTTTCTTCTTTAGCGCATCACAAAGTTCTCTGTTCATCTACATGGGCTTCTTGGATCCCCTACCATGTTTTCTCCTTGTTGGAATAGCGATGGCGTGAGCTTGCAAGAGCTCTTGTTTTAGGAGAGCCCACCCTTCATTTTCTCTTTTCCCTTCCAGCAGTCTTGCCCATGGAATGATTTGCATCATGCCTCTGAGTTTATTAAGGTCTGCCCTACTGAAATCAAACATATATGGGTGGCTATGAACTTTCTTAGTACCCCACAGCAAAAATAATTTTAGCAGGATATGGTCACTTCCCCCTAAGGTATCCCCAAAACTTTCACCCCATCTACCAACTCTTGCCTGTTGGTCATTATTAAGTCAAGTATGGCTGAGCCCCTCGTAGCTTCCTCCACCATTTGATGCAGGACGTTGTTGGCCAAACAGGTTAGCGTTGTGTGTGACTGTGGACGCTTTGCAGAGTTTGTCGCCCAGCATACATCAAGGAAGTTGAAGTCACCCATAACTACCAGGTCAAAATGTCTTGATACCCTGTCATGCTGTTCAAGGAGGGCAGCATCGACCTCCTCATCCTGGTCAGGCGGTGTGTAACAGACTCCAACCACAATACTGTTTGTCTTTCCTTCCCTTATCCTCACTCAGATACTTTCCAGTAGGCTGTCGCCCCCCCTCCAGTATTTTCTGAAAAACAAACCCCCTCTTCACATATAGCACCACTCCACTTCCTCTTTGACTCTTATGGTTTTTCTTGAACAACATATCCATCCACTACTACATTCCAGCCACGGGAATCATCCCTCCAAATCTCTGTAATACCTACTTAATCATATCCCCCAACTGCATTAGAAGCTCAAGCTCTTCCTTCTTATTGCCCAAGCACGGCCGGATCGCCCATTGGGTGAACTAGGCGCTCGCCTAGGGCGCGCTGGCCTCAGGGGCGCCAAATGGTGCCCCACTTCCCCCAAAAAGCGCCCCCCGCCGCCCTAACTGGGCGCCCACTGCCACTGCTAGACCCCCCACCCCCTTCCCGGCTTCCCTGGGGGCCCCGCAGTCACGGAGCCCCAGGAAAGCCGGCAGTGGGAGGGAGGGGGTGCCGGCTAGACCCCTGGTCCCCTTCCCTGGCTTTCCTGGGGGCCCCACAGCTGCGGAGCCTCCAAGAAATCCAGCGCTCCACCACCGCCCCCTGGTCTTCAGGCCCCACCGGGAGTTTGGCATCCCCAGTGGGGGTGCCCCAGGCTGTCCTGCCTAAGGCGCCCAGACACCTGGAGCCGGCCCTGTGCCCAAGCTTTGAGCATTGGTACATAGACACCTGAAGCCTGGCACCTTTGGCTTCATTAGACCTGGCCCTCCCAGGTGGGCCTCCGTTTGCTCTCCATTTAAATCCCTGTGCTGGTCATCTTCTTCCCCTTGTAGTGTCAGTTTAAAGCCCTCGTGATGAATCTCTCCAGGTTTTTTGCCAAACACATTCATCCCTGATCTTGACAGGTGAAGTCTATCACATGCTAGTAGGCTGTCATCCAGAAAACCTAGCTCCTGGTCCCAGGATCCAAATTACCAGCACCACCAATGCAGCCAGTGGTTCACCTCCATTATTATCTGCTCCCATCATATTCCCCTTCCTATGACAGGAAGGATCAAAGAGAACACCACCTATGCCCCCATTTCCTTCAACTTCCTCCTGAGAGCTTCATAGTCAGCCTTAATGCTTTCAGTGGTGTTCATAGCCATGTTGTGGGTTCCTGCAGGGAACATCACTAATGGGTAATGCTCTGCAGGTTTGATGAGTTTTAGGATCCTGTCTGTAATATCTTTAATTTTCGCCCCTGGCAAGCAACACACCTCTCAGGCCAGGGGGTCAGGCCTGGACACATGACGTTCCACACCCCTCAGCAGGGAATCACCCGTGACCAACACCTTCCTCTTCCTTCCCAGGCCATTCTTTTGTATCTCCCTGAGCACCTTCCTCTGTCTTCTTTGTGTTTGTGACAGACAATCACAGAATGGCTCAGAGGTTAAGATGCTGAACTGCAGACCAGAAGGTCTGCAGTTCAGCAGTTCGAGACCCAAGTGCCACGTGACGGTGTGAGCTCCTGTCTCTGACCCCAGCTCCTGCCAACCTAGCAGTTTGAAAGCAAGAAATTGCAAGTAGATAAATAGGTAGTGCTTTGGTGGGAAGGTAACAGCATTCTGTGCACCTTGGCATTTAGTCATGCTGGCCACAAGACCACGGAAACATCTTCGGACAGTGCTGGCTCTTCGGCTTGGGAACAGAGATAAGCACTGCCCCCTAGAGTCAGATTCAACTAGCTTTCAAGCAAGGGAAACCTTTACCTTTACTAAGACAAGCCTACCTCCTATGATGGAGGTAGCTGTTTCTGAACAGGTGTCCCTTACAGGCACCTCATGGTTGTCTTGTGCTCCAACGAGGTGGAGGAAAGCCAGGTTAGGCTTTCTGCTTTCAAAAAGAGATGCTTCATCAAAGAAGGACATGGTCTCCAGGAAGCCATGGGCGTCACTGATCTAAAATGTCCAGTCCAGTTTCCTGAGGATGTTGGCTTGGGCAGGGAAGCAGTCTTGAGCAGGAGGGGTATTAACCTAAACATACAGATGTAACAGTAACGAAGCCTGGATTGAAACAGGCAGAAGGTCTATTAGTCAAAGGGAGAAGGCCCAGATCTTGGTGCTTATACCAGGACCATCCTTCTGGTCCTTCATTCTATTTGCCTGTCGCTGGCACCAATCTCAACTCCCTTCTAGGCCTGAAGACAGTGTCTTAAGGCAGCTTACCAGGCTTGGTTAGACCCAGATGTAGTGCATTGGAGATGATTGCTTGAAATGTGGCCAGAAGTTGGAGACACAACCAATGCTCCCTCTAAACTGTGGAGTCTTGTGAGCAAAAATTTCACTTTGTGAGCTACTGGCATTAAAGTTTGCTCTGAAGCCATCCTTCCTGAGCTAAGACAAAAATGTGTGAGCCAGAGGCTAAAAACTGTGAGCTAACTCGCACTAACTCAGCTTAGACGGAACACTGGACACAACATCAGATGTTCAGTTCCTACTGAACTGTGTCTGAGTTTATTTAGATAAGGATACCCCAATTTTCTCTCCAGTGGGTGCCCAAAGCATTGTCCTCCCTTCCTCCATTTTATCATGACAACTGCTCTGTGAGATGGTATGGGGAGGGGGGGGAGAGAGGCTCATGGTCACCCAATGAGCTTCCCTGAGAGAGTGGAAGTTCAAGCCTGGGTTCTCTCAGACCATTACACCATGCTGGCTCTGCCCATAGCCTTTGCCGATCAGCTCATCTCAAATGTGGCTGTAACGCTATTAACACCCAGAGTGGGCAGCAGCTATTTAGCCAACTCTGGAGCATAACTGCAAATAGCTTCACAACTACTGAACTTGGACCTGGGAATCTTTTGTAGGGAAGAGACAGGACAGTCTTCCCATAAAGAACACCCTAATTGCTATTGGCAGGGGTGCCTCTTTGTGTGAGGCAGTCAATAACACACAACAGTCAGATCCGGGAGTGATGCTCCTCTTCGGTCTCTGATAATGCGGCGCTTTCCCCGGGATCAAGGTATTAAGGTTTGGGTTATTTGTATTGATTTTATGTGCTGCCATGCTATGTCACTCATGCTCATATTTGTGGTTCACAAATTCCTCCTTTAAATGTCACCGCTATTTCATCTCCTTTTGCCATCAATACTGCAAACTCCAGGGTCTGTTTATTAACCCCAAGTGCCGGCACTCATGTCGACAGCTTCATACACATGTATTCGCCAAGCAAATACTATGCTTATATATATATATATTTTAATTGAGTTTGTAATATAAAAAAAACAACAACCAAACAAATGGGAGAGAAATGCAAAGGGAGCAATCCACCAGGACTTCCTCCCGCTCAAATCCCAGTGAAACGAACGGTGGGGCTCTTGTTCGCTTCACCGACGCTGGACAACGTCCGTACGGATTGTGCCCAGACTGGTAGGTTTTGCTTTTGTTTTCTTCTGTTGTCATGGAATTCTTTTAGGAAAACTGGCTGCAACGGCACCACACCGCACACCTGAAATGGAATTACAAATGCCAACATATATGTCTACTGTTTTTATCATTTATACATAAGGAAATACAAAATAGACAGCCAAACACCACAGTACCAAAATAGGGCTGCAAAGCTAACCTCAATACCAATCAATCTTGGTCATCACAAACACGGGTCAAACAGAAGGTGACTGTAGCCAGTGAGCAGCAGACTTTGGGCTGGGTCCAAAGGTGAACACATGAACACATCAGGCTGCCTTCTACTGAACCAGACCCCGCCCCCCCCCTTGGTCCATCAAAATCAGCACTGTCCACTCAGACTGGCAGCGGCTCTCCAAGGTCTCGGGCTGAGGTCTTTCACCTCACCTACTGCCAGATCCTTTTAAATGGAAATGCCGGGGACTGAACCTGGAACCTCCTGTATGCCAAGCAGATGTTCTGCCAGTGAGCCACAGCCTCTTCTCATCATTGGTGTTCCCGTGATGCATGGCACTTCCTCCAACAGAACAAAACTTTCCTTCTCCCCCTGCCCCCTGCTGCAGTTGACTTAGCCCCCCAAATTCTGCTTCTGGAGGGCATGAGACACACCAGAGAAGCCCAGGAAAAACCATTTTCCCACTGGCGGAAAATGACCTGTCATGACCTCTGTACGGAATCTTTCCCATGGCTGGGATCTGAAGGGCTGTGTGAGGAATGCCATAGGGGCACTGGGGCTTTCTTACCTCTCCTTCCATCTCCAGCAGTCCGTGTTGATATTGAAGCTACTCTGGGAGGTCAGGGGACCCTCTAGAGCAGGATTTGATGCCGTGTGATAGGATTTGTCCGGAAGTGAAAACTGCCAACCTTCCCCTCATGGGCTCAGAAGTATTTTTCCTTCCTGATTGGGGGAGGGGGTTGGGTCCTGCCTCTTGCAACATTTCCCCCTAAATGACTCTATCAATTTCCCTCTGCTCTCCCCCATGCCTACAACTCTTGGTGGCGCTTTCTCTCTTCGAATCTCTCCCTCTTTCCCAATCCCTCCTTAACATTCGACATCTTCCACAATACCTTGGCCTTCACAAAAGGGTTCCCAGCTTTTCTGAGCCTGCGGGTACTTTTGGAATTCTGACACAGTAAGGTGGGTGCAGCCACAAAATGGCTGCCCCAGCTGACCTTCAGTCACCCAGTGAAGATCCTCGTGCTGTTGGTGGCAGTTTCTGCCAAAGTGACATCTTTAAAAATCCACACAGCCAACCAAATGCCCAGTGGCCTATCAGAAGCCTTGCTAGGCAAAAGTGCCACCCGGCCCCGCCCACAGGCACCATGTTGGGAAGCCCTGCTGTTAACGTGGCCCCTCATTCCACCAGCCTCTGCTCATTTCCATCCACAGCCCCAAATTTTGCAAGTTTGAAATCGAAACTGTAAACTCCTCATGGAAAGGGCCTGCCTTTTTTAATTGTCGTTGCCCTGCAAATAGACAAGACTCAGAATTTAAACACAACAGCTTCAATGGACACGATCCAAACGCCGCAAAGCACTTTTAAGTCCTGTTGATTCTGGCCGGAGGGATTAAAACTGGGGCTTCCCTCCTTTTTCGCAAACAGTTGGACTTAAAGGTGCTGAACTATGGCTGGATTGCACTCAATATCCAAGAAATTCTTTTTCTGTCTTTGCACTGATATGTGTTGTGCTTGGAACGCTTTCTTTGCATACAGAGATTTCAGCTTCTGTGACAATTCCTAGCCCATTTGAAATGTTTGAAACAATTCTGTAAGGGTGTGATCAGACAGTTGTAGATTTAAAATAATTAAAAACCATGTCGTTCCAAGGCCAAAACTTTTATCTGCATTTTTTAATGAGCCTTCAGTATTCATTGGTAAAGGAAACAGCAAGCCTAAGTTGTCTTTTCCTGTTGCTTTAAAAAATCTGGAGTTATTTATACAGTCCTACAGAGAACTGAATGAGCTACCCACTGAAAGCAAATACACTCCCCTCCATATGGGGAAGCCATACACACCCACCCACCCCAACCCCGACAAACATATAAGGATAATGACTGTGTTTCTTCATTATTGCCCCGTTTTATCTTCCATGATCCTTTAACAAACACGGCAGCAGAACTAAAAATAGCAACGCTGTTTCCTCTTATTTCTCCACTGCTGCTTACTTAATGCCTTTATAATATTTAGTCATGGGACCATTTGGTAAACTTACTGATGCTATCGGAGAACGATTTTACAAACAGTCAAAGTTATACTATTGACACCTCCCAATTCGAGAGTATTTGTTCTGCGTTAGGTGCAGACTTGCTCAATGGGATTAACAAACATTACGAGGGGGAAAAGGCTATGTCCAAATCCACCCTGGTTGTTTATAAAACCTTTACAACTCATCAGCTTCCACGAACATACTGGCACCATTCAATTACCCGTCCCTTTTAGAGAGCCTTAGAAAAGCAGCCGGTGCCCATGTAAATAGACAAATCTGAAAACTAGCAGGTCTTGTTGGCTTACATACTGTAGGTAATGTTTTCTTTTGCTCAAATTTGTTCTGGAAACTAATCACACTCTGATAAAGCCATCTGCAAATATGAGAAAGATTGACATCCACATGTCAAAGTTTACACAGCCTGACCAAGTGTACATATAGTCGAGATGATGCTAGGCCCCTGCTGTTCCGAGGTTCCACAAAGCCATGTTCAAATGCAATGACGGAGGAGGGTTCCTCAGATGGAACCAATGCAAAAGCCCAATCATGCCAATGCCAAACTTTGGGCACAAAAACTCGAGAAGTTTTCCTGCTCAAGACTCCATGCAATGTGTGAGAAAGGCCTTCCCAGGGCTCTTCGGCAGCTCCTTGCTCACTCCCAGGGTGGCTTGCGCAGAAGAACTTGCCAGGAAACTGTACTGCATCTCAGGAATACAACTTCTGGAATCTGCAGTTTGGACGAGAAACTGGATCCAGGGTTCACAGTTTAGAATGGATTCCGTAAAGTAGGGATGCCAGCCTCCAGGTGGGATCTGGGGTTCCCGGGGAGAAAATGGTTGCTTTGGAAGGTGGACTGTATGGCCTCCCCAGGCTCCATCTCCAAATCTCCAGAAGTTTCCCAACCTGGGTCTGGCAACCCTACCCCCCCATCCTGGCAGCCCTACTTCTAAGATCCACATCTGTCTCAAGCAATCCATCCAGTTATTGGCTATTAAGCTCTATGCTTCACTGATGCTCTGCATTCTTGATGCTTGGGGGGCAACAATGGGAGGGCCTCTGGAGTTCTGGCCCTGCTGGTGGTGGTGGGCCTCCTGATGGCACCAGGGATTTGGCCACTCTGTGACACAGAGTGTTGGGATGGATGGGCCTGATCCAACGTGGCTTCTCTTATGATTAAGATCAAAGACCCCTTTAAATTAGTGACTGAAATTTAAATCAGGGATTGTGTCTCTTTATAGAATCCCCTGTTGGATTGGTTTCTGTGACTACATTGGGAGGATTATTTGGGAAGTTACATTAGAGAATGTTCTATTCTCATATATTACATTTAGACCTGCTTTTCACTAAGGAGGATGGAAGGCAGTTTGGCAGATCTTGGCAGCTCAGCAGGATGGGAGACCAACCAAGGAAGACTGTGCAAAGGCCAGCCATAGCAGACCACCTCTGCTTCTCACTTGCCTTGGAAGCCCCTTGGGAGTCAGTTGCGGCAAGACAGCACTCTGTGCAATCATTGATTCTGATCTTCAGCCAGTCGAGCACCCTACCATCTAGCTCAACTGGTGACATCTCTCCAAATCAGAGACCTTTTCCAGTGGCCTGAGATACTCTGGAGATTTCTGAACCTGAACCTGGAACCTATGTATGCAAAGCATTTGTACTATTACTAAGCAGTGGGCTGTCCTTCACAGGTGAGCACCCATGGTTGGTAAACCCAGTCCTGTCTTCATTGCTTCAGCAACAGGAACAGATTCTTAGACAACATGGGTAACTCCTGTCCTCTCAAGCAAATAATTACTTCAAATATTAGAAGGATATTGTGCAAATATTTGAGTATTCAGAGAATATCTGGACAGCACTTGACATCAAAATAATCCTGAAGAATTTTTTTAAAGAGAATCGAAAACAAATTCCAGCTCACTAGGCATAGTTAGGTTCAACTCCTCTGGATCCCATTATGGCTGTAATATTGCCATTTTCACTGTTTGTGGGGTAGCCAAGGAGCATGGAGATGCTGGATACCCTCCCCTAGGATAATGTTGGCTTTCCCACTTAGAGATTCTGAAGTGAGGGATTGCACTATTCCGTGTAGCATTGTAGGTGGAACGAAGGGCCAAACTACATGAGATGGCATCTCTGGGAATACCCCAGGGGCTTCCTGCCATTTTGTAAGAGCGAGTTCCCACCAGGAGACTCCTTTTAGCTGCGCTGCGGGGGTCTGATTCTGGTCAGGGCCATCATGGTGCAGGGGAAAGAGGGGCTCCTGCCTCCCCCCTTGGCATGCCAGACCTCCAAGTGGGGGCGGGGGTCCTCTGCTCCCAGCCTCCACCTCTCTGCCACCAATCAGCTTCCCAGCAGGGGGGATTTATTGCAAAAAAAGGGAGCCCCGCCCAGTGGTTTAGTGATGTCCCCAACGTGACTTCAACATGACTTGGAAGTGATGTAGGCATGTTGGGGACATCAGGGTGACACTCTGGTTTGTGGGCAAAAGAGCCAGTTTGGGGTAGTGGTTTGAGAGTGGACTCTAATCTGGGAGAACTGGGCTTGATTCCCCACTAATCCACATGCAGCTGCTGGTGTGTCCTTGGGTCAGTGACAATCTCTTTCAGAGCAGTTCTCTCATGAGCAGTTTTCAAAAGAGCTCTCTCAGCCCAACCTTCCTCACAGGGTGTCTGTTGTGGGGAAGGGAAGGGAAAGGAGTTTGTAAGCCACTCTGAGACTCCTTTGGGTAGTGAAGGGCGGGGTTTAAATCCAGTCTCCTCCTCCTCCTCCTCCTCCTCCTCCTCCTCCTCCTCCTCCAGTGCCATCCTCCTGCACACATTCTGTGTCCCTGCTCAAGTCCCATTTATTTTAACAGAGTTTGCTCTGGAAAAAGGTCTAACGTAACATCCTAGGGGGAATGTGTTCTGTATACTTAGTTGCTGACCCAAAGTGATTCAGATAGGAAGATCGTATTGTATAGGTTGGATCCAACAAGGTTGTCTCTCCTGGTGGGTAGTGAAGGGTGGCGGATAAATCCAATCTCTCCTCCTCCTCCTTCAGTAGAAGCTAATTCTACTATGGAGTTTCTGTTCAAAAACCAGAGCATTGCCTCGATGTGCCTACATCACTTCCGGGTCATATTGGAAGTCATGTCGGGGATGTCAAACATGGGGTAAGATTCCTTGTCCACCACTGGCTGCCCAAAGGGAACTGGCAACCCTACTTTCCCTGCACTGTTTTTCTAACCCCAAAAGATGGCAGGGGTCTGGAGGTGAACAATGGTCCCTCAGCACCATTTTGGGTTGGAAAAATGTGAATTTTCTGCAGTGGAATTGGTGGGAATTCCTACAAAATAACAGGCTGCCCAGGAGCAAGGAACTTTAACAAAAGAAGGTGTCAGATTCAAAAGCAAGTGGGTCCAGGCATTCTTGATCAAAAGAAAGGCTTTATTGGATTACAGTGCTAAAATCCACAGTAGAAGGTCATTGTCAGGAATGGGGGCAAGAGCAATGCAAGCAGGGACGACTCCCCCCTCCCCTCGCATTCACAGTCCACCACCACCCAAATAACAGTCATGTGTTTGCTGGGGGGAAGATCAGTGATAAAATCCATGGAAATCACTTCCCAGGGTCGACTTGGGGTAGGCAATGGCTGTAGTAGACCTGCGGTTTTCCCCACTCTGGTCTTGCAGCGACTACATGTAGGGCAAGATTGTATGTAGAGCGATAGATCACATTTCATTCGGGGCCACCAGAAATTGCGCTGCAGTAGATGTAGGGACTTCACATACCCGAAGTGTCCTGCTGACTTGGAATCATGGGCAGCCTGCAGTACTTGGGGTCGCGTACTTTCTGGGACAGTTTAATGCCTTTGTACCAGCAGCCATTGGGTTTGCATTCCACATCATCTCGAGCTTTTAGCTCAACTTTCTCCTGATCAGTGATGTCGTTAGCAAATTGATTTTCCCATGGCAACCCCTGACTCGGGGTAACGGGCTGCAATTGTCTCTGTTTGCGTGTTATAATGGCTCCAACAAGTTGGTCTGGGGTAAAAAAGGATTCTCTCACCTCCGTTCTCTTGCTCAGATGCTGGGGAAGGCGTGAGAGGGCATCTGCCAAGTGATTGGACTTACCCGGGAAGTGGTGAAGGGTAAATTGGAACTTGGAGAAAAACTCAGCCCAGCGGAACTGTTTGGCATTTAGATTCTGGGGCTTCCGAAGTACCTCAAGGTTCTTATGATCAGTCCAGATTTCAAAGGGTACCCGAGCCCCTCTAGCCAGTGCCTCCAAGTAATTAGGGCTAAGCGTATAGAAGCAGCTTCTTTGTCCCAAATGGGCCAGAACCTCTCTGTGTCATTAAACTTTCGTGAAACATAAGCAAGAGGGTGTAAGTGCCCTTGGGCATCCTCTTGTAAGATCACACCCCCCTCCCCATTGCGGTATCTGAGGCGTCTACTTGGACAATAATTTTTTTTGTTTCATTTGGGTGTGCCAGTACTGGTTCAGAAGTAAATAACTGCTTCAGTTGTTCAAATGCCTCTTGACACTGAGGTGTCCAATCTAACAGGGCCCCTGGCATGGAAGCTTTGGCGCCTCTCCCTTTCGTCTTTAAGAGATCTGTGAGAGGGAGGGCTACCTGGGCAAAATGGGGCAAGAATTGGTGGTAAAAATTGGCGAAACCGAGAAAACTCTGGAGCTGCCGTCTGGTTTTGGGGGGTTCCCAAGCCAAACACATCCTGGACCTTTTTTGGGTCCATTTCCAACCCATTTGAGGATATGCAATACCCTAAAAAGTCAATGCGATTCTGGTGAAATTCACATTTTGAGAGCTTAACAAACAGTTTGTGCTCTAGCAACTTCTCCAGTACCTGCTGAAGCAGCCTGGTGTGAGATTTTTGGTCTGGGCTGTACACCAAGATATCATCCAAGTAAACAACCACCCCCTTGAACAAATAGGGGTGCAACACCTCGTTTATTAAGTTCATGAAGACCCCAGGCACCCCCTGCAAACCGAAAGGCATAACCCGATATTCAAATTGTCCCAACGGGGTATTGAAGGCGGTCTTGTGTTCATCTCCTTGCCTAATGCGAACTCTAAAATAGGCATCACGTAAATCCAATTTGGAAAACACCTTCCCCTTTGCCACTTCTGCCAATAAATCCTTGATGAGAGGCATGGAGTAAGCGTTGGTAGCCGAAACTGCGTTTAGGCCCCGGTAATCAGTGCACAGTCTCAGCCCCCCATCCTTCTTTTTACAAAACAACACAGGGGCTGCAAAGAGGGATGACGCCGGTCGGATAAATCCACGGGCCAGATTCTTGTCAATGAATCTGCGTAGCTCCTCCTTTTCCATAGGACTCATAGCATAAATTTTCCCTTTGGGCAACTTGTGGCCCGGAAGGATTTCAATCGCACAGTCTAAGTTACGGTGGGGAGGTAGTTCGTCAGCTTCCTCCTCCTCAAACACATGGGCCAAATGCTGGTATTCTTTGGGAATGCAATTAAGGTCCTCTGCGGCTAAGCAGGCTCATGGAGGATCGTTATTAGGGGGTTTTCCCCACCCCGGGTCCCACTTGTGCTCCGCACATTTCGGGGAGATAAATTGTACCGTCCCTTCGTCCCAAAGTATATAGGGATCATGCCCATGCAACCATGGGCTGCCCAACACTAATGGGAATTGGGCTTGTGGGGCTATTACAAAAGATCGCAGCTCCCAGTGTTCTCCTGTGCCCATCCTTAAGGGTACAGTCTCAAATCAACATGGTTCCTTCATCGGTGACCCATCCATTTGGGTAAATGTAATGGGATCTTTCAAACTGGTAACTGCCGCCTCTAGTCCCATTACCAGTGACGGGTTCATCAAATCCCTCCCGCACCCCGAGTCAATGAGGGCTCGGACCCTGATGTGGGTCATCATTGCTGGGTTCATTATAAGAACAGTCACAAAGAAGAGAGAGGGGTAATTGCTCACCATTTTAGGCGCTTCAGGGGCAGGTTCCTGTTGGGCAGCGCCACTCACAAACAGGACCACTTCGTTTCCCTGCAGATCACTCTCCTCTTCTTCCAACATCAAGGTATCCGCAGGGTCCAGATTGGCAAAAAGGGCCCGTGGGTTGCATGGCTTTGCTGTACCCTTTCTCGGGGTGGTAGCTTGCCATCGTCAGGGTTCTTCTTGAGTCAGAGCCTGACCAGGATCTCCCTTGGGGCAGGATGCGGCAAAGTGCCCTTTCTCCCCACATCGTAGGCACAAGCCCTGTCTCATGCGTTGGTCTCTCACCCCACCCTGGGTGGAGGTAGGCTTGCCTCTGGTTGGGATGGCCAAGGTGCTCGGACGGTTGCTCCCAAGTGACAAGTCCAGTTTCATGTGGCGCAGTCGGCTTTCAGCTTTTTCCGCCTCCTCCATCCAACCTTGAAGGGTTGCGTGGCTCTTTGGAACTGAGAACGTTGTGGCGGACGTCCACCGCTAGCCCCATCCGGTATTGTTGAGCCAGCACGGGGTCAGTCCAGTCTCGAATCTTGACTGTGTGCCGTTGAAATTCCCGTGAGTACTCCCTCACTGTTAGTTTGCCTTGTTTGAAGGTGCGGAGGAACGCTTCAGCCTTTGGAGCCACCCCCGGGTCTTCGAAGCGGTTCCTTAAGGCCCACATGAAGTCATCAACATTCCCCAGCTCCGCTGCCTCCAAATCGTGGAGGGCCACGTACCGTGAAACCTTGAAGCAATAAATTCCACCTGTTGCTCCTCATCCGGGAACACATAGCCCCATCGCTGTACGAATTTCCCGACTTGTAATATAAAGAAAGACACAGTCTCAGGGTCCCCGTCAAAAGTAATGTCCAACATATCTTTGGGACGAATTATTGGAGGAACGGGACCCATGCCAGGCACCGGAACGGGCAACAGGAGGGGTGCCGGAGCAGGAGCAGGAGGCGGCGGTAGAACAGATGGAGGCTGGACAGGTCCAGGTTGCCCCGGAACGGGCCCTCCCGGCAATGGGCCAGCCAGAGGAGGTTGACCAGGCACCGGCTGGCCGGGTAAGGGCGCTGCTGGTGCTGGCTGCCCCGGAACAGGCTGGCTGGGAAGGGGAGGCGCAGGCAATGGTGGTACTGGGGCTGGCGCTGGTCTCGGTTGAGTTAACGGGTGGGCTCGGATGGCTTGGTCCATCATCTGTGGCAGGGATTGCATCAGCTTGCCCATGTCCTGCATTAATTGTCGGGTATCATCTTGAATAGAATCCATGCGGGCGTCCGCGTCCGGGCTGGCCCCCGACCTGGGAGATCCGCGGGACATCCGCCCCTGGGGAAGCCCGAAACTGTCCCGGCTCTGGCTCCCCGGTAATGACCAGGTAGTCTGGGTGGTGTCCAAAAGATTCTTAGTCCAGTCCCGTGATCTACAATAGGTATCCCCCTTGTCCCAGGGAGTTGGGGCACCAAGAAAGTAGGTTCAAGGTATCGCTCCTCCATGACTCTGGGTTGGCCCCGCGGGGCTGTAGATCGGGAGGCTGTACGATGTTCCCACTGTGCTGGTCAATGGAGGGGTGATTGGCCCAGCCGTCGAGTATAGGACCAAAGCCGTGGTCACCGGAGTAGTAGTCACTGGAGCAGCGGTGGTAGCTGGAACGGTGGTAACCGGAACGGTGGTAACCAGAGTGGTGGTCACTGGAATTGCCACGGTGGTGACCGGAACCGTGGTGACCGGTGTGGTAGTCACCGGTGGACCGACCCCAGCCCTGCTCATCGTGGTGGATGGCAGGAGCTGGTGGTGGTGAAAGAATGATGATTCCTGACAATTTCTGTCAGATTCAAAAGCAAGTAGGTCCAGGCATTCTTGATCAAAAGAAAGACTTTATTGGATTACAGTGCTAAAACCCACAGTAGAAGGTCATTGTCAGGAATGGGGGCAAGAGCAATGCAAACAGGGATATAGTATGATGCATGCAAGCGACTAGCGAATGAACTGTAAGTGCGTGCGCGGGAAACTCCTGTAGGGAGAGTTACTTCATGAGCGGAAGACGACTCCCCCCTCCCCTCGCATTCACAGGACTGGAAAATTCTCATCAACACAAGAATAGCCCAAAGCCTACATTCAAGGCCACCGTGATAAGGAGAAGCGGCAAGGGAAGAAGCTCCCACGTTACTGCCTGCAAGCGCAAAGCCAAATAGGGAACACATAACAATGGACTCAGTGAGAAACATCAAATAGACCTTTTTCTGACAGAAGGGTTTTCAATTATACTATATCTCAATGGTAACAGACATCTCTTGTAACACCGGCTAGGGTTCCCAGCCTCCGGGAGATTCGAGGGTGGAGCCTGAGGAGGGCGGGGTTTGGGGAGGGGAGGGACCTCAGCAGGGTATAAGGACATACAGTCTACCCTCCAGAGCAACCATTTTCTCCACAATAATGGGTCTCTGTAGTCTAGAGATCACTTGTAATTCTAGATCTCCAGGTTCCACCTGGAAGTTGGCAATCCAACTCCACCCTACAGAGCTTAGCTTCCTTGGAGAAAATGGCTGCTTTGGAGGGTGGCCTCTATGGCATTATATTTTGTGGAAGCCCCTTCCCTCCTGAAACCCGGCCCTCCCTAGGCTCCACCCCCAAATCTCTAGGGATTTCCCAGCCTGGAATTGGCAGCCTCCTCTGTGGCTTACAGGGATTCTAGGGAGGAAGGTCAGAGGGTCAGAGGTACACCTTGGGAAGGGGAAGCCAGGCCATGTCAAAGAAGAATGCTGCAACAGCCAAACAAATGGGAGGAGGAGGAGGAGGAGGAGGAGGAGGAGGAGGAGGAGGAGGAGGAGGAGGAGGAGATTGGATTTAGACCCTGAACTTCACTCGGAGTCTCAGTGAGGCTTACAATCCCCTTTCCCTTCCCCTCCCCACAACAGACACCCTGTGAGGTAGGTGGGGCTGAGAGAGCTCTGACAGAAACTGGTATTTCAAGAACAGCTCTGATAGAACTATGGCTTGCCCAAGGTCATCCAGTAGCTGCAAGTGGAGGATTGAGGAATCAAACCCGGTCCTCCCAGATTAGAGTCCGCGCACTTAACCACTACACCAAACTGGCTCTCCCTTGGGAGTACTAGCAGATTGTACGGCAGGGAAAATAAGAAAGCCTGGAAGGCCGTAACAGCAAAGCTGGAGACTGACAACATGAGAACCACTTTGGAGGAAGCAGCTGCCAGTATGGTAAGCAAGAGTGCAAGAGGAAGGAGGGTCAAAGTCCCTTTCTGGAGGAGGTGGAAACTCTAGAAGTGCAGCTGAGACGATCTTCTCTCCCAGAGTCTTCCCAGTTTATCTTGGGGACATTCAGTGTCTCCAAAGGCAGCTGGTTGACTCAGTCCTGGATGAGTTGCCAGTCTCCAGACAGTGGCTGGAGATCTCCTGATATTACGACTGGTCTCCAGGTTGCAGCAACCAGTTGCCCTGGAGGGAACGGCTGCTTTGGGAAGTAGACTATGGCATTCTGCCCTGCTGAGGCCCCATCCAAGCCCCTCCCTTCCCAGGCTCCGCCCCCAAGTCTCCAGGTATTTCTCAACCTGGAGCTGGCAGCCCTTGTTTTGGAAGCTGTTTCCTTTCAGCATGAAAAGAAGGAGAACTGGCTCCCAGGAATTAACATGCAAATAGCAGATTTCACACCGTGACCAGAGTGAAAGAATTCTGCCTGAATTCCGGTCAGGAGACAGGCTGGGGTTGGCTGACCACCCACTCACTCACCACCTCCATGTTTAGACTCACGCAGCAGACAGCAGCAGGGCTGAGCCTCAAGGCGGAGTCTGGCGACGGAGCTGGCGAGTGACCGTGAGCAGTCCTGGAGACCTCCTGGTGGCGGCTGGAGATCCCCTGGGACTAGAACTGATCTCCCAGCAGCAGAGCCCAGTTCCCCTGGAGAAAAGGACGGGCTCTCTGGCATTGTACCCCCTGAAGCCCCTCCCCTGCCCCTCCCCGGGCTCCACCCCTTCAAATCTCCAGGGATTCCCCAACCCAGAGCCAGCCCTTCTGCCTGCTGCCCTGAGGCCTTGTGCTGTGCCCGGTCACCGTAAAGCCCCATCCATTGTTTCCTCAGCCAAATGAGGTCTGACTAAGCAGCTACCCTGCTGAAGAACGATCATTAAAGCTGGACCAAAGCATGAAGGCTTTTCCTTTGGCTTCCACTGGGCAAACAAAGCTTCTGTTGACTTATGCCTGGACCTCACGCTTGCTGTTTTGGACTAGATTCCGGCAGCTGGCACCTCTGCTCTGACAATCTGAGAAAGCATAAATCACAACTGTTTCCCTGAATCGTATTTAAGGAAGAAAGGATTGACACAGAATTGAGTGAACTTCCTATCCTTTTCTTAATCAAATAAAAGATCGCTGCTGCAGAGGGTGGATGCTGGATTGGTGCCTTGGCCGCAAGGGCTGGTTTCCAGAATGGCTGAGCGTCGCGCTTTGTATCCTGGAACTTGTGAGCTTCATTGAACCAACGCCTCCCCAGAAAAGCGTTTCATTCTTCTTCATACAGGCTCCCCAAAAGGGTTCAGAATCAAAATAATAATACTTCACAGTGTTATCATTGCACACTTAACACTTTAGGTTGCTTAGTGTTGTTTTTATGACTTAATTGCTTTTTGGTTTTGTTGCATTTAGGCTGCATGAGCCACCTGGGGCAGGACTCTGGGGAGGCAGCATTTTTTTACTTTCTCCCCAGTGGGGACCCAAAGGGGCTTTCGTTGTTTTCCCCTCTTGCATTTCATCCTCATAACAACCCTGCAAAGTAGGCTACACTGACAGAGAGTGACCATCCCAACTCCATGAGAGCGCGCTGGAGCAATCAGGCAGGGGAAAGTTCACAACCCCATCACAACCCATTTTCCCCTGGTGTCTTTTTACTCCACTTCTGTGGCAGACCAGAATGGGTTGCAGACGGTTGTGGGATGCTTCCCAGATTTTGTTGTCTGATCGCGTCCTTTAAATCTGCCCAGCATTTGCGCCTATGGCGGGTCTAATTGTGCCTATGATCACAGCCCTGTTTTTTTGGAAGTGTTTCCAGTTTGGGATTTTTTTCCTCTGGGAATTTTTCCAGGTTGTGAAAATTCAGGAGCTTTCATTTTTTGGAATGGGCTGGCAAAATTGATGTGGAGCTGGGACCACGGTTTGCATGTGGACTTCCATGGTTGCGGGGGCGTGCTTGGTGGGTTAGGTCTGACAGCCTGGCACGTCTGGCACCTCTGCACCCAGGACTCGATTTCCGCATCTATCCCTGGCCACCATACGTAGCTCCGGGCCATCGCCTTCATCCAGACTATTCCCGGGTGGGCCTCGTGGAGTGCGGTGAGGACTCTTTGTCTCAGGGCATTGGGGACTATCACCTTCTCCCCCATAGGAGACCCCCCTTAAGAGCTGACAGTTCGTCTCTGTGAGTGGCGAATGCCGTGAATTCTGGGCTTGCAGCGGCTGTGGACCACCCCCTCACCACCCAGCCCAAAACCCAGGAGATGACAGGGTCGTGAGCTGAGTGGCTGGTGATGTCTGAGGCCTGCAGGGGCTGTTCCTGGAGGCCTTCGAGCAGGAGGACCCCGGGGGCCAGGGCAGGGTCGGCGTCTATGGAGGGGAGTGGAAGCCGGCTGAGGGCGTTGACATGCTCCATTGCATTACCCGGGCTATGTTCTAGGTGGTAGTTATAGCCCACCAGAAAGAGAGACCAGCGGAGGACTCGGGGTGAGAGCACCTGGGGGGTCTGCCGGTCTGCCGCATACAGGCCGAGGAGCAGCTTGTGGTCAGTAACAATAGTGAAAGGGTGCCTGTACACAAAGTTATGAAACGTTTTTACCCTCGCCACTATCACCAAACCCTTCCGGTCTATCTGGGCATAATTCCTCTCGGCAGCTGACAAGGTCCAGGAGTAATAGGCCACTGGGACCTCTCAGCCATCAGGGAGAACGTGCCCCAAGACTGCACCCGTACTGTAGGGGGAAGCATCACAAGCGAGGATCGCCTCCTGGGGGCCCCATGCCCATGGCACCAATTTGTCCAAAAGCCAATGCAGGGCTTTGGCTACTGCTGCCTTGTGGGGGAGAAAGGCATGGTAGAAGTTCAGTAGTTCCAAAAATGCCTGAAGCTCCATCTTGCACGATGGCGGAGGGGCTTCCACGATGGCCTTACCTTGTCCCTCACCGGATGAAGCCCTGACGCGTTGACCCAGAACCCCAGGAATTCCACCTCCGGGACCCCAAGCAGGCATTTCTCCCTCTTGATTTTAAGTCCCGTGCCATCAAAGCAGCTTAGGACTGCGCGGAGACAGGAGGCGAAGTCGTCCGGAATTGCCGCGGTGATGAGGACATAATCGAAAAATGGCATCACACCAGGGATCCCTTTCAACAGAGAGTCCATTAACTTTTGGAAAATCCCTGGGGCCACACTCACCCCTATGCATAACTCACCCTAAACTCACCCCTATGCATAACAATGGTCTGGGCAGTTGCAGTGGCATCATCTACTGGCAGTTGTTGGTACGCCTGTGCGAGATCCAACTTTCTGAAGATTTTGGCCCCTGCCAAGGTAGCCAATACATGACTCACAACTGGGACTGGGTAGGAATGGTTGTGGAGGGCCTTATTCAGTGTACATTTATAGTCCGCACAGATGGGCTTTACAGGGGTTACAATAGGAGTCTCCCACGGTGCATGCGAGACTATTTCTAGGACCCCTTGTGCCACCAAGCAGTCCAGTTCCACATCTATTTTTGGTTGTAAGGCTATTGGAGTGCAGTGGAACCTCATGCAGATAGGGGCCACCTGGGGGTCTAGCTGCAAGGAAACTGGGGGCTCTTTATAACATCCTAGAGAGCCATCAAAACCCCTGGGGAATTCCCCACACACATCAGCATAATCCTAAGACATGCAGTGTCTCACCCCCCCAATAGTGATGCCCAATGGCGCGAACCATGCCCGCCCCAACAGACTGACCAAGTTGCCCTCTACCACAATCAAGTCCAGTAAACCCTTGAACCCCCGATACTTCACCCGAAATGTCCCCATGCCCCAGATCAAAACCTGGTTCATTTGAAAGTCCACGAGTCTCAAGGGCGATGGGCACAGGTGGAGCCCCCTGTTTGGACAAAGTCTGTCAAGCGTTTCCACCAAAATGATGGATGCTGCTGATCCGGAGTCCACCTCCATAGTGCAGGGGGACCCTTCTATCTGAACCTGGACCTGGATCTTGTGGGTTGTGGGCAGGTTGGGGAGGCAGAGTACCTGTAGCAAGGGCTGGCTGGTCAGAAGGTAGAGGTTGTCTGTTTCTGTGGTGGTCTCATAGTGTGTGGAGGTTTGTCAGCATTGTTGGATCTGGGGAGTTTGGTTCTGGTTGCCCTTGGATTGGCAGACATGGGCGAGGTGTCCCTGTTTCCCGCATGTGTGACATATGGCATCGCGGAACCGCCACAGCTTGCACTCGTGTGGCTCCCCACAGCTGGTGCACATGGCACAACCCATTGGTCTTCCAGGATGGCCTGAGGTGTCAGTGGGTCCCAGCGGCTTCCTGTAGCTCAATGGGCAGACAAGGTGGACGTCGTCCTTGTCTGAATTCTCAAGCATCGGGTCGGGGAGCACTAGGTGTGACGCTGACTGTGGCTTGTCTCAGTTGGAGGCCTCATAGGCGATTGCGAGCTGAAGGGCCTTGTCAGCTTTGAGGTCGGTGGTGCCGATCATCTTGTGGCGGAGCTTCATGTCATTGACTCCCCGGATGTGAACTGGGTCAATATGTTGTCTTTATTGCACTTCAAATAATGCACACTACAAACCCGGCCCTGCAAGGACCAACTTTATACACCCCACCCAGCACACCCATAGTCCCATTGGTGGGTTTGAATTTCCCGCCAAGGTCTAATTGGTGGACTTGAGGTGGACTAGGATCCTAGGTCCTATTGTCTTTTTGTACCAAGCTTTTAGACTTAGGTGGTGGACCCCTAGTGGTGGTCCGCACACACAACACTGGCATTAAAGTTGTGAGTGAGCGATTTGGCTACTGCACAAATTAGTTTGCTCTGGAGCCATCCTTCCTGGGCTAAGATAAAAATCTGTGAGCTGGAGGCTAAAAAACTGTGAGCTAGCTCACACTGATTCAGCTTAGAGGGAACACTGGCTGCGGTACTGTTACCTCAATATAATGCTATTCCGTTGTTGATTTTTTAAAAAAGGAAGACACTGTGAGTGCCCAGCCTCGCTTGAGTCCAGGATCCTGCCAGACTGCTTGCCATTCTTCCCACTGAGGGGGTGGGCTTTGGCCTCTTCTGAATCGGATGCTGAGGGGAGGGAAAAGTGTCCAGCGGCGACAAAGTACATCTGCAAGTCCAGTGCCAGTTTGATCCTTTTCCTTTTAAAATGTCAAAGGCCCTGGGTGGAGGCCAGGCCATCTCTCCCTGACCATGCTGTCAGTCAGCTGGTTTCCCCTCTCTCCCTCCCACTCCTGCACCTCCCTGGAATCCTCCTGAAGTTCTGGGAGACACATTTTCATTAGTCCCAGAATTTCAGGAGTGTTTGGGGTCATGTTGGGTTTCCCAAAACTGATTTGAAACAACTAATTTTGGGTACAATTTTGGCTCGGATATAACCATATGCCCACCCCTCCTCTGGCTGGTGAATGTCAATGGATTCCCTGGGTGTTGTTTTCTGAGCAAAATTATAAGGGTCGCCAAATAGAAGAAATAGAGTGGCCTGTTCCTGTGCCTTTAACTGAGCACTGGATGTACTCTGGGGGGTATTCTTAATTCGTGTCAGGTGACAGGGATTGTGTGGTGCAGCACATGACCCAGAATGCTCTGTTCTTTAGCAGACCCTTTGGGGTTCCTCAGCAGATGAGCCAGTGGTGAAAGAGTCTTTCTGAAGCCAGAAAATTTGGAAGCTGCTGCTTTAAACCTCTTCTCAACCGCAGGCACAGCATGTAATTAAAGATGTTTGCCAAATTGCTGTATCTTCAGCCCTGCTATCATATGCATGGCTGATTTAACTGCTCTAACAAATGCGATCGGCTCATCAAGCAGCTTGAGTTTTTCAGATTGGGTCTGGATTCAGCCTCTCAAAGAGCACAGGTCGATTCATTCCTCGGCTCATTTTGACTTTAGCCTCCATTCCTAGAATGCCAACAAGAAGGATTAGGAATGTGTAAAGAGCTTAGATAAAATAAAAGACAGCTGAGCTTCCAGCCAGAGCGGGTGCCAGCCCAAGCAGCCAAAGCCAACGTTTTCTGTGTGTGAGAAACCTGCATGCACAAATCAGCTCTGTTCGTACAGTTATTTAAAAGGCCCATTGAGTAAAAACAAGTGTTTAAAATGAAAGATCACAAAATCCCACTCCGATTTTTACTCATAAGCTATGCAGTCAACGAATCATGTTATGAATCCCGAGACTCCCGACTGTGGTGTGAGGATCACCCAAGCGACAGACAAAACTGTGCTGAACGACGAACTGTTTACCTGACAAAGGAGCTACCCGCAAAAGGTGCAAAGAACTAATCAAGCTGAATCTATTTCCAAATTTCTCCTTGGGCTTAGGACTCTTCTGAGTGGTTCAGACAATTCTAGCAACCGGGTGTCCAGTTAAAAGGCTCTTGTGGAATCTCAGTGATACAAAATTGCTGTAAATGGAGTAAGACAGAATACATCCAGCCTTCTCTCTTTTACATGAAGAAATATTAATTAATTAATTTGCTGGACTGACCCTACGTCTGCAGGCAAACAAAGGGCAGTAGCCTTGGTCGGGGTTTCTTTCCCTCCCTCGTCCTCAGAGCTGACCTTCATTGACAAGTATTGTCAGGTTCTATCCGGGAGCCTGTACATGCATCTGCCAAGCTGGATAAGAAGCCATGAGCACAAAGTTAATTCAGAATCTGAAAGGACTCCCTTGTGGGTTTCCTGTAGTCCCTGTAATCTGAACTTTCTTTTGCATTTCCTTCAAGCCAAGTAATTTGTTTTCCTTTTGTTCATATGCATGCATTTTTAATTTTTTTTTTTCCAAAATACAATATCTGTAACATACAAATCTGATAATAACTAACTTAAAATATGTCAAAAATATTCTTCATTAATGCCATTCTAGGTTTTATTCAATATTATTATTTCAAATCCAGGCTAATACTTCAGATTTCACTGATTCTATAGAATAGTTTGTATTCCAAAAAGTAATGAAGGGGGACCATTGACGTTTGAAGATCTTCTGTGTGAATTAACTATCTTTCCTATCTTGATTACACATAGCTATTTTATTCATTAATATGATAGTTAATATCCTCTGTGATCCAGACTTTGATACCTTCCAGTACTTTCCCACCAACATTCTTCCAGAAACTAATAACCATACTACACATTTTTTGGCAACTTATCTATATCAAATCCTAATAAACAAGAAATATTTATCCTTTAATCTATAGATATCTTTTTTAATTTTTTTCCAAAATCTTCTAATTAATGGACAACCCAACCATAAATGATATAATAAACCAACTTCCTCCCCACATTTCCAACATAAATCAGACCCACCTTTAAATATCTTTACCAACCTTAAAGCTGTCAAACACCATCTATACATTTAATAGAATTTTTCCTCTAATTTCAATATTTTTGCAGAAAGTATACATGTCTGGGGGGAAAAAAAGATTTCCAAATTTTCTCTGGAATTTCTGTTCCTATATCATGTTCTCATTTTTATTTTCCCTTAACTCTCTCCTACTGAAAGAGTAAATATAACTTACCAAGTACAAATCCATTTGATTCCGATTGTGACAATGCCCTCTTTAACTTAAATTTTTCTACTTTTTGTTTCAGAAAACAGTTTTCAACTGTAAATACTGAAAATATTTCAAACTATTTTTTGACTAACCTCTTTTCAAGATATGAAGCAACCATTCTGGAAAAGAAAAATCAGTGTATCTCTCAAATCCTGTCTCTTTCCACATAGTAAAGTCACCTGAGTTTAATATTAACTGAAATTCTTAACTATGTAACGGTGAGGATAGTAGACATCCTTCCAATAAAATGTTACTTTATTCCCCTTCCCCCGATTTCACTTAGGAATAACAGTACTCCAGAACACACTGTGTCATAACTCCTATTTTTCCTAAACCGAAGCCAAAACTGCCAAAGGACTGCTGCTAGCTCTATGCAGTCACAATCAGTCTATGGAATATTTCCAGTATCATCATAAAACAAAAAAGTAAGACATATTTTGGGCTAAGCCACTTTTATTCTTTGGTACCTGAAAACTGGATCTATCAATTCATTCCCCACCCCCCCATACTCCCTATAGAACCATTAAAAATATTTTGGATTTTCTTTAAATTAACCTGTGCCATAGACATTGGGACTGAAAAATGATACAAAATCAAGTACATAATCATCCAATCATTCACAATTCCTTATCAAGTCACAGTTCATATAAAGGATCCTCCTATATTCTTCCTATTTCTTCAAACTCTACGGTTGCAACTTTAAAGTGTCTTGTGCTGCTAGTAGTAATTTCTTATGTGTATATCAGCTCAGGAGGTCCACTCACAGAGGTACGATTCAACTTCTCCAAGTTCTTCAAATAAGAGGACACTGCCTCTTCTTTTTCCAAAGGTAGACAGTTTCCAAAAGAGACAGTAGGATCCTTCCAAACTCTAGTTATCACAATTCCATGTTCCAGCTAATGGATCCACTAGTTCACAGAACACTTTGTTGAAGACAGAACAACACAACTGTCATACCACACTTTCACATCTCACAAAACATCACATATTCTTACATACGAGACCAGCATATTTTCATACCTCACCTGCCACTGAAAACATGGAAGGTAAGGTATGAAAAGACCTTGGTCTTTTGTGTAAATTCAAAATATTTTAAAAAACTAAATTCATGATGAAACCAGAGACTATGTTATTGGGAATTCTGCCAGACAATATCGAAAGAACTTCACAAGATCTACTAAGATACATGTTGACAGCTGCCAGAGTAACAACTGCAATGAAATGGGAAACAGAAGAATGTCCCACAATAGAGATTTGGGGGGGGGAAATAGCTGAGTACACGACAATGGCAAATCTAACTAACTATATAAATAAAAGACTGCTGAAAGAATTTCAGCAGAAATGGCAAGCTTATTACTCATATTATGAGAGTAGTTAAAATTCTTTAATTTTTTTTAATTTATCTGAATATTACATAAAATGTGATGATGACATTGATTACAGTTTAAATCTCTTTATTTAATACTTCATTAAGATATTTAGTAAAAATAATACTTATAACGTGATAAATGATTAAGATAATATCTAGGTTTTAAGGATGGTTTAAACTTAGTGAAGAAATTTGTTTGTCGAAGATGTAATCTTGTTTATTTGTATTAGACTATCACTGAATATTCAGAAATATCTTATTTCAAAGAGAAAACTTATTCCTGAATACTGTCTGTAATAGTAATGTTTTATTTGCTGCTTCTATATCTAAACAATGTATTTTTATTAATACAGTTGATTCTACTTGTTGTATGCAACTATTCATGATATTTGATGACTTTTGACAAATTTACACTTTCCCTTACCACTTTTCCCTTTTGTATCACATTTTTTTGGAAATAAAATAAATTAACCAAGCAAGAAATTACTATTAGCAGCATAAGACACTTTAAAGTTGCAACTGAAGAGTCTGAAGAAATAGGGAGTGTATAGGAGGATCCTTTATATGAACTGTGATTTGATAAGGAATTGTGAATGATTGGATGATTATGTACTTGATTTTGCAACATATGTATGTTGTGAAATGCACTTTAAAGGTGATTTGTAATTTGGTTTTCCTAGTTCATGTTAATTATGCAATAAACAAATGGTTAAGCCTATTTCTTAGACATTCTATCACAGTATACTGTGTATCATTTTTCATCTTTAATTCTGCGATTCTCTCATTACTCATAAATAAACATTGGGACAGCAGAAAACAGAAACAAATATCTGGCAAGTATCTTAATTCTGATTACTGCTATTCTTCCTAACCAAGGTATGCCCAGGTATGTGTAACTTAAAACAACTTACTTCAATCAATTTATTATTAAAAATTGTCTAAATTAGTATTCAGAAGATCTTTCAATTTTCATGTTATTTTTAAATCCTAAACAAACTACAGGTTTTCTGGCCCCAATCTGAATTGGTTAACTATGACATTTCTTCTTTTTCCTATTCACCTAAATTAAACCCTATCAAAACAATTTTGCAGCATTGATTTTGTAACCTAAAACTTTTTGAGGCTTATTCATTATTTCTATTAATTTATGTGATGAATTACCCTCTGGTACTAACAGGAACACAATGTCAACTGTGTATAATAACACCTCTGTTTTAAATACACATTCTTTGCCCCCCCCCCCAGAGTTTCCTTCATTTGCTTAATATACTGTGAATTCTCTCTCTCTCTCTCTCTCTCTCTCTCTCTCTCTCTCTCTCTCTCTCTCTCTCTCTCTCTCTCTCTCTCACACACACACACACACACACACACTAGTCGGGACATTGAACATGGAGATCATCTATTCACTTTTAACAGTGTGGAGTGAAGATCAACCTGCTATTTGGTTCCTTTGCTCTTGGCTTTCTTTTTCTTTTGCAAATTTAGCTTCCAGGGTTGCTGTACCAAGGAGAGGGGCAGGCAGAGGGAGGGAAGTAAAATTTAACTCCTTTTGCCCCTGCTGTTTCCTTACTGGGGAAAAACCCCAGCCTCTTTAGCTGCTTGCAGGAGAAAAACATGGACGGGCTGGTAGGAAGTGCCATCAAGTCGCAGCTGACCTGTAGTAGTAACCCTGCAGAGTTTTCAAGGCAGAGGACATTTCAAAGATGGTTTGCCATTGCCTGCCTCTGCATAGCAACCTCAGGCTTCGTTGGCGGTCCCCCATCCAAGTACTAAATGTGGCTGACCCTCAGGTCAGGGTAAGACTATAGACACCTGTTAAGTTTCCACCCAAAAGAAGCACAAGGAGCTTGGGGGTGCTTTTCCCAGGGAAAAAATAGCAGGGTTGGAAAAAAAACCCACTGTCCCGATGCTGTTCCTCTCCTTGATAAAGCAATCCCAGGAGTTTCTTCTGCAAAAGCAGAAAAAGTCACTGAAAATAAACAGGAAGGATGTATAGCCTGAATCTGGCAACTGACAGAAGAAGAGGAGGAGGAGGAGGAGGAAGAGGAGGAAGAAGAGGAGGAGATTGGATTTCTACCCCACCCTTCACTTGGAGTTTCAGGGGGCAGTCACACACGTGAGATAAAGGGGGGGGGAAGCAAGGCTATTTCCTCCAGAGGAATTTGACCTGCAGTTGTGCAGTCACACCGTCCTTGGAAGTGGCGGGCATAGCGTGATCAGATGCAACCACGGGTCAGTTGGGTTGGGGGTTTTTGCTGGTAGTTTCCAATGCACTTAAACAAGGAACCGATGTCTCGTATCACTGCACTGAGGGCTCCCTATGGAGTTTACTGCGGAGGGGGGAAAAGCAACAGCATGGCGTTGGGATGGTCTGCTATGAGAGCGTGCTGAGTGATCAGACACGGAAAAGTCTGTCCGTGGCCCATTGCAACCTGTTTACTACTGGATTTTCTCTGGTGTCTGTTTACTAAGCTTCTGCAGTGGAACAGAACAGGTTGCCAATGGGTGTGGGATGCTTCCCAGATGTTTGTGTCTGATCGCACCCTTTAAATCTGCCTGGCAATTGCACCTCTGGCGGGGCTAATTGTGCGTATGATCGCACCCTCAGAGCGGCTTACAAACTTCTTCCCCTCCCCACAACAGACACCCTGTGAGGTAGGTGGGGCTGAGAGAGCTCTGAGAGAAACTGCTCTTTCAAGAACAGCTCTGAGAGAACTATGGCTTGCCCAAGGTCATCCAGCAGCTGCAAGTGGTGGAGTGGGGAATCAGACACGGTTCTCCCAGATTAGAGTCCATGCACTTAACCACTATACCAAACTGGCTTTCTGAGATGAGTCTGCTGCTTTTGTCAAAGACTATTACTGTCCATTACTTGCTTCTCCCTACACATCCAGAGCTTGTTCTCCTGTTGAGCCAATGGGGCAATGTCTGAGACTGGGAGGGATGCAGTGAGGAGGCTAACAGGGTACTACAGAGACTCAGTTCACTCCCAGATGCCAGTGGTGTGTCAGGGCGGGCATCCCTACCACCCAGATGTGGCCTGAATCAGGCTGGCAGTGGCAGTGGTACAGGCCCAAGAGTGGATGGCTGTATCTTGCTTATGTATGTACAGGCCATCAAGTTGCGACTGACTTTCAGCAACCCCACCAAAGGGCTTTCAAGGCAAGGGAGAAGCAGAGGTAGTCCACCATTCCCTTCTTCTGCAGAGTTATTCTTGGTGGTCTCCCATCCAAGTACTGACCCTGCTCAGTTGCTGAAATCTGATGAGACAGGACTAGCCTGGGCTGTCCAGGATAGGGCAAAGGATATATGGTGCTGGATGGCCATTCCCTTCCCTTGCAGAGCCTTCCTCGGTGGTCTCCCACCCAAGCACTGACCCTGCTTAGCTGCTGAAAGATAACATTGGACTGGCCTGGGCCATCCAGGTCAGGACAAAGGACTTAAAGAGGTGGTTGGCCATGGCCTTCCCCTGCAGAGCCTTCCTTGGTGGTCTCCCATCCCAGTACCAACCCTGCTTAGCTTCCCAGTTCTGATGAGATTGGGCTATACCATAACATTCCATGTCCATATCTTACTTAGGGTGATAAATTCCTTCAACGTGGGCTGGGCCTAGGGTTGCCAATTGCAGCTGGGGAAATTCTTGGAGATTTGGGGCATGAAACCATGGGAGGGGAGGGAGCTCAGCAGGGATGTGACAACATGGAGTCTACCCTCCAAACCTCCATTTTCTCCGGGGGAATTTATCTCTGTCACCCATCTGCCACAGAAATTCTGGGAGATCTCCAGGCACTTCCTGGAGGTTCATAACCACATTATAATTTGTTAACAGACAGATATTTCCAAAATGCCGTAATTCTCCAGTGTTCTCTGCTTACAAGGAAACTGGCTCTGTAACAGTTCCTCCCCCCACTTTTAACTTGGGGCTGCAGGGAGCCACAACTTGTAGGAATGACTCATAGAACCATAAAATTGGAAGGGACTTCCAGGGTCATCTAGTCTAACCTCCCGCACAAGGCAGGAAATTCAAAAATCCCTCCCACTCCACACTGCAGTGACTGCTGTTCCATGCCCAGAAGATGGAAAAAACCCCTCCAGGATCCCTGGCCAAACCAGCCTTGAGAAAAATTGCATCCTGACCCCAGAGTGGCAACTGGCATTTCCCTGGGCGTGTAAGAAAGGGACACAAGAACCAAGCACTGAGGCAACCCTTCCTGCCCTCCCTTCTCGTGATCTGCCTATATTCACAGAATCCACATTGCCGTCAGGTGGCCATCTAGCCTCTGTTTGAAAACCTCCCAAGAAGAAGAGCCTGTCCCAATGGGGAACCGCTCTGTCAGGAAGTTCTTCCTAATGTTTAGTCAAAAAACTCTTCTGATTTAATTCCAACTCATTGGTTCTGGTACGACCTTCTGGGGCAACAGAAAACAACTCCATGCAACTCCATGAGTTCAACTGCAACTATTTGCTTCCTTAATTCCAAATTACTTAAATATATATTTTTTTCAAACTTCAGGCTCACGCAGCCTCCTGCTGCAATATTTAAAAGGGCTTGTTTGCCAAGGCAGGAAGGCCCATCCGTCAGTGTCTGCTGCTGCTGGCAAAACCACTTTGATAGACTAGCAGCCAGCAAAGCCTTCTCATCACCTCTCCGGCATGCTGTGATTCAATTAGCCACGGTCAGAAGGTGCCATTATTATTCATACATTACTGATTGTTCCCAAAGTAAACAGGGCTGTGATGGGGTCTGTGATCCTCTCTGTGTCCTTAGTCAGGACACAAAGGGAACAGTGAGGGAGACCCCGGGGTGGGACATTTTCTGATCTGATTTGCAACCTGCCTTCGCAGTCAGATTTTCCTGCTTCTTTGTGACTTATTCACATACAACCCAGAGAACGGCCGCTCCAAACAAGTCAGCATTTGCATTTTTAGGGTAGATCGTTTTACTCAAAGGCATGACATGCTAATTTTTTTTAACGTTCCTCTCTAGACTGCGTGAGCATTGCAGATCCAAAACACTAATCCATAGTAAGGATCAATACACTTTTCAGCTGATGAGACCACAACCATGGTAACTTGCATGCTGCACAAAGAATGGCTTCCAGTTGGAATAAACAGAGAATGATGTGCCTGAAACCAGAACCAGAGCTTTTTTAAAGGGAAAAGAGTAGCAGAGTGGTATGGAATTGTTGTTTGACTTGCTCCTGGCTGCAAAAGCACTTTCCAAGGCTGAGGAGAAGCAATCCCATATAGGGGTTGCCAACTCTGGGTTGGGAAATTCCTGGAGATTTGGGTGCAGACGATACCACTCTAATGGCAGAAAGTGAAGAGGACCTCAAAAGCCTCTTGCTCAGGATGAAAGAGGAGAGCACAAAAGTTGGCTTGAAACTCAACATCAAAAAAACTAAGATCATGGCATCCATCCCCATCACTCCTTGCCAAATAGAAGGGGAAGTCATGGAAGCAGTGATAGACTTCATGTTCCTGGGATTCAAGATCACTGGAGACAGTGACTACAGTCACAAAATTAAAAGGAGGAAAGCGATGGCAAACCTTGACAGCATAATAAAAAGTAGAGACATCACCCAACCAACAGTCTGCATGATCAAAGTGATGGTCTTCATGGTCAAAGTCTGCATGGTCAAAGCGATGGTATTCCCAGTAGTCAGGGGTCATTTCATAGAAAAAGAGCTGCAGGAGCTCATTAGCATAAGGCTATTAGCATAATAGCTCATTAACATATGCCACGCCCCCTGACATCACCAGAAGTGATGTCAGAAGGGGAAGCAAAAGGGGGGAAGGCATCTTCAAAAGCCTCCCCTTCCCTTCCCCAGCCAGCCTGCGGGGGGGAGGGGGAAGCAAAGAGAGAAGAGGTTTAAAGTTTAAACCCCTTTCTCACTAGAGGTGGGCCACAGAAGTAGGAAAGAGGGAAGGAAAGACAGAGAGAGTAGAGAGAAGGAAAGAAGGAAGGAAAGAGGAAAAGAAAGAGAGGGAAAGGGGATACAAAGAGAGAAGGAAAGAGGGAAAGAAAAAGAAGGAAAGAAGAAGGGAAAGGGGAAAAGGAGAGACTGAAAGGAGGGAAAGAGAGAAGAGAAAAAGGAGGGAAAGAAAGAGAGAGAAGGGAAGAAGGAGGGAAAGAGAAAAAGGAGAGAACAAAAGGAGGGAAAAAGAAAAAGGAGAGAAGGAAAGAAGGAAGACAAGGGAAAGAAAGAAAAGGAAAGGAGGGACACAAAAAGTGCAAAGAGATGGGGAAAGGGAGGGAGGCTCTCCCACCCCCCATCAAGCCCCCACCACCCCCACCCCTGTGGATCCCTCACTTACCGTGATCAAGGCCTTCCCAGGGCGACGGACCTCTTCGTGCCTCCCCAGGGCTGCAGTGCTCCAGCATGGGCCCCAGGAGGCTGGCGACAGGCCTCCTCGAGCCTCCCCAGGGCCGCAGTGCTCCGGTGCAGGCCTGGGAGGCTGGCGATGAGCTAATATACTACAAAACTACAACAAAAAAATGTGGGGGGGGGGGACTAACAACTAGGGAGAAAGGAAAGTAAACCCACACTAAACTAAAAACCCAAGAGGAGGAGATCCTTAACCCAGTTAGAATCTATGTTAGTACTCTTTTTGTTAGTACACAATGCATGCTGTGAGTGCTATCTATCCCTGATCGAAGATTAGCTAATTACTTGTTATGGGAGAATTCCAGAGCATCCCCCAAACTCGCTTCATAAAGGCAATTTACAGAGTCCTTTTGCCTTTACTTAGGCTTTCTATCTCTGAAATCATAAGTTGGTTTGTGGGCAGCAGCGCCTTCTTCTGCAGTCAAGTCTTTGTCCATCTCCCAGGGTGTGGAGCCACTCGAACCAGTTTCACCATCTTCTTTGGTTCCCAGATGGCATTCCTTGGCCTTATACACGGAGTAAATCTTCTCCCTCTTATCGTGTAGCTTAAAGATGACCCCTTCTGGAACTGCCCATTGTATACGATTTGATTCGTTTGAAGGAAGAGGATTAAATCTTTGTAACTCTTTCGTTTTTGACGAATTTCAAATGGAATGTCCTTTAAAGTCTTGATAGTAGTATTTCCCAGTTTCAGCGGAGTTGCTCATGTGGCTTTTAAGATTGCATCTCTAGTTTGTCTTCTTGAAAATCTGACTGAATAGCCAGGTAGGCTATTCTTTTTGGTGTATTTGGAATACACCCTATACACTGCATCTATGTAATGCATTATTTCTTCTGCTTTCAAGCCTACTACTGGCACAATAAGATCACTGAAAATTCTTCAAATCTTCCTTTGGTGATTCAGGAACTCCCTGGAATCTGAGGATCATATTCGCTTTTTCCATTTGTAAAAACAACAGTCTATTCTCCTGGTGGTTTTGTTTGTTCGTGATTTGGTCCACTCTCTTCTTCAATATCTTGCTTTGGGTATGCATCTCTTTCACTACTTCCATTGTTTGTTCCATTTGCTTAGCTGTTTCGGCCAGCTGGAGCTGTTGCACTGTGAAAGTCTGATTGAGAATGATTAACTGCTGGTTAATACCAGCGAGTTCATCCATGACAGGCTTGAGTGTATCCGCCAGCAGTCTCATGACGTCCATTCCCTCTTCTTCTGGTCTCGGACTTTGACCACCCATAAGTTTCAGTTTCTCTCCTTTCCTCCCTGCGCCCAACTTCTTGGTCGATTGTTTACAAAAGCCAACCGCTATTTCACCACCTCTGAAAATCACTTGCGCTTTAAATCTGCTCTGGTAAGTCTCTCAAAACAAGCCAAACTTTCAATTTTTCGCCTCCCCCCTCTCTTTTTCTGCAATTTTTCTCGCTCGCGGGGAAGGTTCCCTCCGCTCTCTGTTTACCGATATGGGGGGGCTAAGGGATTTTCCAGTTAATTCAAACTTTGGTTATATCCAACTCACATTCATTGTTGGCCACATTTGACCTCCTTCCTGTTTCTGCTATTTGCTCGATCTCCGGCACTTGTCCTGGTCAACCTAGCTAGTGCCACGCGGCCACACAGCAGTAGGACCGTCAGGGCAGATGGGCACCTCAATTCGCCGGCATTGCACTGTTGAAGAGGCTACCCACCCCAAGCCCTATGGTTTGGAACCCTACCTAAGGGTTCCATGGGAGAGCCGCATCAGAAGCTCCCCTCCAAACCGCTGGTGTGCAAATTGCTCTCCCGAGCCTTGGGGAGAGCAACTGCCATCGCCACGCCATAAACTGGAAGTCCCAGAACTCAACTCTTGTAACTGGTTGATCATTCTTTCTGTTAGGGAAATTTCTTCTCATGTTAAAATGAAACGTAGCCTCCAATAACTTAAGCCTATTAGATTTAGTCTTGCTCTCTGGAGTGGCAGAGTGGCCCTTTTCCACATGACTGTAGGCATCTGAAGAGTGTAATTATGTCTTCCTTTACTCTTGTCTTGAACTTACCCAGTTCCTTCAACGGTACCTCATATGACTTGACTTTCAGACTCCTGACTATCTTCACTTTCCTCCTCTGAAATCATTCCAAGTTGACTACATCTTTCTCAATGTGTGGAGCTGGGCACAATACTCCAGATGAGGTCTGACTAGTGTAGAGGGTGTGTAACAGTCACATTTCCTGCCTTGGATAGGATGCTTCTGCTAATGCAGCCTAAATTCGCATTCACCTGCTTTGAAGCCACATTGCAGGACTGACCCATCTTCCTTTGTGATTGCTGGTCCTGAGATCTTTTTCACCTGCCAAACTGCCAAGCCAGGTGTCTCCCATGCTGTGTGTGTGTTAAGTCACTTAAAACTTATGGAGATCTGTTGGGTTATTTAAGGTAGCAGAGCAAAACAAGCAAGCAATGTTAGCTTTAAAAGTAAAGTTTACTGATTACTCCTGGGGAAAAGGAAACTGGGAGTTGAAAACAAAAACATCCTGGCTAGTTGTTCTAACCTACATCTTCTCTAAGTAACTGTCTGAGCCTCAGGTGAGAGTTAGAACAAAGACCTGTAAAACTTTCCAAGCCTCCACCCCGGGACATCTTCAGATCTACTGATCAGCCAAAAGACAATCCCAATACCTACTCATTATGCATATTGGCACCTAGACTCTGGCAGGTAAGACAGGCAGGCTACTCTATTGTTCCTAAGCAAGCTGACTAGGAAATTAGCATGCACAAGTAAACACATTAATTCTTTCATGACACCAGGAAAGGAATCTGGTCATATCCCAACATGACCCTATCAATTAAGGACCTCCAGAATGTCCTCTCGTTAAGAGCCTTGCTCAGGTCTTGCAAAATGAGGTTCTTGGCTTTGGAATCCATCCCTCTCAGGATGGGTCTTCCTCTCTTCCTGCTGCCGTCAACTCTTCCTAGCATGGTTGGCTTTCCCGGTGACTCTTGTCTTCTCATAACGTGACTAAAGTACGATAGTCTCAGTTGAGTCATTTTAGCTTCTCGGGAGAGAGCAGGCGTGATATAATCTAGAACTAGGGCTGCCAGCTCTAAGTTGTCTTTTTGATGTTCATTGTATCAGAAGAAGTGTGCAAGCACACAAAAGCTCATACCTTGAATAAACCTTTGTGGGTCTTAGAGGTGCCCCCACTGGACTCTAAATTTGTTCTACTACTTCAGAGTAACATGGCCGCCCACCTGGGTCTATCCTGATGTTCAACTGTAACCTTGCTTTGGCACTTTCTGCTTTAACCTTCAGCAGGAGTCATTTCAGCTCTTCACTATCATACCATTAAATTATTTTTGTCAAGGATTTCTTCTCCTACTTCTTATTGCTCTGGCTGATTCCTGTTTTAGTAGTACACTTGCATATGAGGGCAGCAGTGGCCATGACCGCCACACCACGAGGGGCTAAACAGCAGCACCACAGCCTGCTCTTAAGCCATGCTCAGTTTTTTTGGACTACCCTGGACATGACCAGCAGCACTAAGTAAGGCTGACTTGCCTGAAGCACTCTTGTGTGTTGAACTATTTGATCATTGACCTAATTTCTGCTATGCACACTTCCTGAGGTAGTCTGAGCAAAGGAATAATTCACAAGAAGAAGGATAGCCTCATTTCCCTATCTCCTGTGATAGATTTTCATTCCTTGAAAAAGGATAGTGGGTATGTCAAATGGTTCAGAATAACTGCAGGGGTTTATCACCATATGTTGTCAATGATTTCTACCTCAAGATAAATCTGAAGCAAATTTAGGAGTTCCTTCTTAGATGGTATATTGAGGAGAAAACCAAAGAAGCAGGTGGAGTTTTAATAAGAAGAGTAATATATTTTGGGGGAGGGGGAACACAGCAAACTTATTACCAGATTTCATCTAAAGTCAAACTTTAAATGAAATTTCAGGGATCCAGTTCAGGTGAAACATCTGAGGAATTTCAAGAGGACCCAGAAACTTCTCAATCAGATTGCTAAAATGTCTAAGGAGCCCTTTCATAGCTCTCTCTGCTTTTAGAAAGAGAAGTCCCACAACAAACTGTCAAATTCTGCATTCACCTGGCAACTCAGGAGGTGCAAAAGAAATTTTAAAAACAGAACTGTCGATTCAGCATCCCAATTCCTGTTGAAACTGGGAGACATCATCAAGTCACAATGTACATTTCTCAATCTTTAGTTGCGGTCACACTGGAGGCTTGGAACAATCTGGGTCTCTGTTTGTGGTGGTTTAAATGGCTGCAGGAAGGGGTGACCAGACAGCACATCCTGAAGCGGCCTCAACGTGTGCTCACCCCATTGTCAGCCATTCAGATTTTTGCTGTGGGGCAATCATGGAGTGTGTGGCTGGGTGGCTTCTTTTTTAAGATTTCTCTTTTGCATTTGTGCATAACCACTTATGTGAGGCGCTGCTCCATTTTGACAGCTGGAGGAGACTACCTCTGCCTCTGGAAAAAAACTAATCTTTTCAATTAAACCCCTTCCCCACCCTGTGTGCTGCGAAGCTGTAGGCAGAGGACGGGAAGGAAGGCAAAACAAGAATTTGAGAAGACAAACAATGAATTATTTAAATATGTCAGAATGAAGAAACCAGCCAGTTCAAAGAGGACTGGGGCCCTTGGATAATGGGGTGTGTGAGAGAAGTTGATAAAGAGAAACTGTAGAGAAATTGGATGAGTTTTTTGTGTCTGTTAAATCACAGACACAGCTGTGGAAGTTGTGAGGTGGTTTACTCAGGCTGGAACCACCAGGTCAGAGAGGGTGCCTGAAGTGACAAGAGACCAAAAAAATAAAATAAATAAATCATTTTTTAAAATTTTTGAATTAAAATGGGGTACAGAAGAGACAAAATTTTAGGGGTAATGTGAGGGATAATTTATACCCCTCCTCCAGTGGGGAGGGTGGGGTATAAATGAAATTAATTAATTAATAAAATAAATTAAACATATGAAAAACTAACAAGTTTCAGGTTCAGTTAGCTTCATGGTTCTTAAGGTACTGGAATGTGAATCTGCTGGTCTCCAAACAATAATAGGAAACTTTCCAGTGCTGAAAAATGTTGGAGGCATAACACTGCCAAGAGGAGGAATAGAAAGCTGGACTCCACATCACACAATGCAACACAGGCAGTGCAAACATACTATTCAGGCCTGCTGTGAGGATATTTATGACACATTCAACAGTTGTCATGTCAACAATAGAAAACCCCACAGTGCTAAACCATGCTGTCAGTGGGTTTGAATGGTAAACCTGTGCAAAATTATTCTGGTGAATGCACACCACAGTTCTTCGTGGCTGTATGTCTCCGGTTTTGCTAGTACAGTCTTTGTGAAGGGCAACGTGCAGAAGCAGCATACAGATTAAAGGTTACAGGTTATTATGTCAGTTGTGGAGAGGTAATACATAAAATGAATGTTCTTCCTTTAAAGGGAGTGGCCGGCAGTGGAGCACTTGTTTGGCATGCAGAAAGAGCCTGATTCCACCCCATTTAAAAGGGTCAGGTAGGAGGTGAACTGTGAACTGAGACTCTGGCAAGCTGCTGCTAGTCAGAGTAGGCCTTCACAAAGCAATGTTCTGGGTCAGAAGTGCTGCTCAGTTGTTATCGTTTTGGTGCTCCACGTGTGAGTAATTCTACTTGCAGTTCTCCTGATATGCTTGATCACCATTTTCTGTGAATGAGGCAACATATGCATCGTCCAGCTGCAGTCAATGCTCCCTCTAAGCTGTTAGCAAAAATTCTACTTTGTGAGCTGCTGGCATTAAAGTTGTGAGTGAGCGATCTGGCTACTGCATAAATTAGTTTGCTCTGGAGCCCTCCTTCCTGAGCTGAGACAAAGATGTGTGAGCTGGAGGCTAAAAAACTGTGAGCTAGCTCACACTAACTCAGCTTAGAGGGAACACTGGCTGTGGTATATGTGAATTCCCTCGAAACCCTGCATTTCTAATCATGGCCCCGTTCACACGGAGCATTTGCCCCGCTGAAGGCACAGGAGCCCCGCGGACTTTCCGTGAGCGATCATACGTGCACATCTGGGAGGCGTAGTGCTCCCGTGGCCAACCCGCGGCTTCCCTCCGAAAACGTGGAGTAAAAAACTACTAGGGTCGAAGTACTAGTTTCTGGAAACCCCGGGGCAAAGGCCGGCGTCTGATTGTGGGAGCGCCAGTATCCCATGGCTTCCAACGCCAGCCCATGTCCCGGGGTTTCCGGACGTTGTAAGTTTCCATGGGATGCGCACCAACGCTGAATGAGGCATGCACATATGCAAGACACCGGCAGCAGCCCGCCCCCCCCCAATGGCACATGCGCACTTCGCAACAGCGCAGCTTGCGTGGTCTGCTGTGTAGGACGGAGGCAGGGCCTAGATGCCTAAGCTCTAGGAGGGGCCTGTCTGGCAGTGGAAAGCAGATAGCCTACAATCCCCATAATGCTTAGAGAGAGTTATAGCCAATCAGAGTGCAGAGATTCTGGGTAGGCCTCTGGAGATCTGTACATGACTGGGAGAAAAACCTGAGGCCTAGGGCACAGAAGAGGCCTGTGTGGTAGTAGAAAGCAAGTTGCCTACAATTCCCACAATGCCTAGAGCCAGCTGCAACCAATGGGGATACTAGAAGTCTCTGAGGTAATGTGTTCATATAATTGGTTTCAGTTTTAACTGATGTTCTTTTTCTCTGTGGTCTTGAGGAGACTGGTCTGGGACAAAGTTCCCTCACTTGGGAGAGTAAGTTAAGGCTAGTCTATAAAGGGCTGTGGAAAATGGTGTCTTTCTTCACACAGGAGTGAATTGAAGGGGACTGTGATAAACTCTGTGTGTTGTGAGGAAACGGATCTTGCTGTCTCTCTGAAGTTTTCTCTCTCAAGGAGTCACTGAGGGAGAAAGGCTGGTCTGAGAGGAGAAGGTCCCTCACTAGTCAGAGTGACTGTACAGGTAGTGAGGCCTGGTAAGAAGGCTATAGGCCTTAAGTAGTAACAGTTAAGAAGTAATAGGTAGCTGCATTAGATTCTGTTTCTTTTGCCTTTTAAACACTGTTAGACCTTTTTAAAGCACCTTGCCTTATTTGCCTTGCCCCAGTATTGTTTTTAATAAACCATTTGTTTAAAAGTCCTCTGCCTGGTCATCACAGCCTAAGTTTCTCAGCATGAAAAGGGGCATTTTGGATGGGCTTGGGAGGGTACCCTGGGCCTTCTCAAGGGCAGGGGTCTTTTTTGGGGGGAGCGCACCGGAGCTGCTCAGGAGCCAAGCCCCGCCCCCAGCCGGCATCCCGGGGAGTCTCAGGCAGTCAATTTCAGCTCCATTATATCCTATGGGCCATTGGAAGTCAAAAGTGAAAACATAGGGTCTATTCTGGGGGCTGTAGGGGAGGGGGTTTGAGGGAGAAGCTCCAAACTCACAGAGTAGCTGTTGGAGCTTCTCCGCAAGATACCTACCAAGTTTCAAGAACATTGGATCAGGGGGTCCAATTCTATGGGCCCCCAAACAGGTTGCCCCTATTCCCTCCATTGTTCTCTATGGTAGGAAAAAAGTAACTTTTTCCCCACTATAGAGAACAATGGAGGGAATAGGGGCAACGTGTTTAGGGGCCCATAGAATTGGACCCCTGGTCCAATGTTCTTGAAACTTGGTGAGTATCTTGGGGAGAGGCTCCATCAGCTACCCTGTAAGTTTGGAGCCTCTCCCTCTGAAAAGTACTGAGACTGACGAGTGATTTCAGCTCTCACATACTTTATTAGTTGAAGAACGAGACAACTAAGCCGGCTCGCAGGCTGGCTTTTATCCCCAAGTGACCCTAACCCCAAACACACACACACCCGGTGATTCGCTATTTACATTGATTGGATTAACTCCTGTTCCTCCATTGGAGGGGAGTCAGGATCCACTAGTCCATTGTCCTTCGGGGCGAAGCTCAGGCCCTTTGCCTGGCCACATGGTGGACTGGTTAGAACCAGTCCAAGCACATGGCTGCCCGGAGCCCATGTTCCCAAGTGGATACATTACACCCCTCCCCCCTTGGTCCGATAAACACCCGCACACATAGTCTTTCAAATAGCTGGGGGGCTGCTGCTCTCGCGTGGAGCGGCGGGGCTCTGGCATGGGGGAACTGACGGCCTCCCGGGCGGCCGTGGGGACCGGTGGCTGCTCTGGTGTTGGCAGGGCTGGGCTCACCATCTCGCCCGGTGTGTCATTTGCGGTTGCTGGCTGTCCGAAGTTGAAGTCCCCCGGGATTTCTTCTGGTGCGTCCGCCCCCGCGTCTGGTTGAGCTGTCTCGTTCCACTCCTCCCCCTCATCCGGCTCCAGGGGTAGCACCTGGCGGCGTAGCTGATCGATGTGGCGATGCAGGATCTGGCCGTCTTCTACCGAGACTTCATAAGACCGGGGGCCTCGGACCCGTACTATTCGGGCGGGAATCCACGGGGGCCCTTTTGCGTAGTTCCGTGCGTACACCGGGTCCTCCGGGAAAAACCCTTGTGCCGCCGCTGGAGTTTCCGTGGAAGGCTCCCGCTCGGGCGCTCGATTGGGATGTAACCGGTCTAGCCTGGTGGTGAGGCATCGGCCCATCAGTAGTTCCGCCGGGCTTCGGCCGGTTGTCGCATGGGGCGTAGTTCTCTGGCCGAACAGGAAGTGTGCCAGCCTGAAGTCCCAGTCTGTTCCTTCGGTCCGGCGGAGCGCCTCTTTTGCCGTCCTCACCATGCGTTTGGGTTGGCCATTGGTGGCGGGGTGGAACGGGGCCGACCTGATGTGGCGAATCCCGTGCTGGTGGGTGAACTCCTGGAACTCCCCGGACGTGAAGGCCGTCCTGTTGTCGGTGACCAGGGTGTCGGGGAGTCCGTGCGAGCTGAAAATCCGCCACATCACTCGGATGGCCGCCCGGGAGGAGGTGGACGGCACCGGCTCTACCTCTAGCCACTTACTGTAGGCGTCTACAAGTATAAAAAACAGCTGCCCCTGGAACGGGCCCGCAAAGTCGAGGTGCAGGCGCGACCAGGGTCGGTGAGAGGATTCCCAGGCCCTGTCCGGGGCCGTCGGGGGTGCGGGTCGGGAGGCCTGGCAGGGTTGACACCTTTTTACAACGTACTCAATATCCCGGTCTAACCCTGGTCACCAGACATACCCCCGCGCCAGAGCCTTCATCCTGACTACCCCCGGGTGGTGCTCATGAAGGTCCCTCAGTACCCGTGGCTGTAGTGGTTTGGGAATGACCACCCTACCTCCCCACATTAGGCACCCCTTATAGGTCGACAGCTCATCGCGCCTTGTGACAAAGGGCGCAAACTCTGGGTCTTGTCTAGCTGTCGGCCACCCCCTCCCCACCCAGTTCAAAACCCGATAGAGAACCTTGTCGTGGCCCATGAGACGGGCCACCTCCTTGACATGTACCGGGCGACCGGGCAGTGATTCTAGGAGGGCAATGACATGGGTGGGGGCCGGGGCCGGGGCCATCGTGGGCAGTGGAAGGCGGCTGAGTGCCCTTCCCCGGGCGGTGGGTGAGGGCATAAGAGTACCCCGCCAGGAATATGGACCAGCGGAGAACCCTGGGTGAGACCATCTGTGGCGCCTGTCGATCGGGCGCAAGGAGGCCCAGGAGAGGCTTGTGGTCCGTAAGGATCTCGAACGGACAGCCATAGAGATAATGGTGGAATTTTTTTACCCCCGCCACTATCGCTAGTGCCTCCTTGTCAATCTACACGTAGTTACGCTCCGCAGAAGACAGGGTCCGAGAATAATAGGCGACCGGAACCTCCTGGCCATCCGGCAACCGATGCCCCAACACCACCCCCACCCCGTAGGGCAACGCATCACACGCAAGAACAACTGGTAAAGCCTCGCAGAAATGGTGCAGTACCCTGTTGGAGACCAGCAAGTCTTTTACCGCCTGGAATGCTGCCGCATGTTCCGGCTTCCAGGCCCACGGCGCCTCCTTGTCCAGCAGCCGGTGGAGGGGTTCAGCGTGGTAGAAATTCAAGAGGCCTAGGAAGGCCTGGAGTTCCGATTTGGACGTGGGGACCGGGGCTTGTGTGATCGCTTTAATTTTTTCGTCTGTGGGGTGGATGCCTAGTGCATCGACTGTGAAACCCAGAAATTCGATGCGGGGCACCCCTAGGAGGCATTTCTCCTTCTTCACCTTGAGGCTGGCATCGTTGAACCTCTGCAGGACCTGACGCAGCCGTTCGGCGAAGGCGGTGGAGTCCGGTGCCGCGATGATGACATCATCTAAAAAGGGCTGGACCCCTGGAATTCCTTTAAGGAGGGAATCCATGAAAGATTGGAAAATCCCGGGCACCACCGAAACCCCAAACTGCAGTCTATTGACCCGGAAGGCCCCCTTGTGGGTGGTGATGGTTTGCGCTTCCGCAGCGACCGTGTCCACTGGCAGCTGCTGGTAAGCCTGCGCCAAGTCCAATTTACCGAAAACCTTGGCCCCCGTAAGGGAGGCCAGGACATGGCTCACTACCGGGACCGGATAGGCGTGGTCCTGCAGGGCCTTATTTATGGTGCATTTGTAGTCTGCACAAATGCGTATAGCCCCATTCGGTTTAATTGGCGTTACAATGGGGGTTTCCCAGCGCGCTGACGCGACCGGTTCCAGCACTCCTTGGGCGACCAGGCGGTCGAGCTCAGCCTCTATTTTTTCCCGCATGGCTATGGGAGGGGGCCGTGCCTTTATGCGGATGGGTCGTACGTTAGGGTCCAGATCTAGCGAAATCGGGGTCCCATTGTACCTCCCCAGGGTCCCATCGAACACTTTGGGGAAATCGCGGCAAACCGCCTCCCAGTCTGCGGTCCCGAGGTGGTTTACTCCCACTATTTGGAGTCCCAAAGGCCCAAACCACGACAACCCCAGGAGGCTCGAGAGGCGCCCCTCCACGACCAGCAGGTCCAGCAAGCCCGAGAACCCTTTAAATCGGACCTGAAACTTGCCCCAGCCACGGACCGCCACTGGGTTTTTGTTAAAGTCCGTCAGTTTCAAACCCCGTGGCTTGTGCAGTCGGGGTCCCCCCTTGGGGCATAGAGTTTTGAGGGTTTCCGCGGAAATTATAGAGAAAGAGGACCCCGAGTCTATTTCCATTTGGCAGGGGGACCCCTCTATTTGGACAGTGACATGCACCTTGTCCGGGCTTTCAGGGGGCAAGTTACATACCATCTGCCGGCGCTGGGTCGTCACGGTGTGCAGGCTTGCAGCGTCCAGCTGAGCAGTGGATCCCAGGCGCTTGCCCTTGGAGCGGCAGACTTGGGCGAGGTGTCCGGCCTTGTTGCAGGTCCTGCAGATGGTGTCCCGGAAACAGCAGGTCCGGCGCTCGTGAGCGTCACCACAGCTGGCACAGGCAGATGCGTTGGGCTGGGTTGGTGTTGCGGGGAGTCCCTTGTTGCGTTGGGTGCATTGCTGTGATCGGCGGTTCACCTGTAGGACCTCCTCATCGTTCGAGTCATCAGAGGGGCCGGAGTCCTGGAGGCGATGGACCGTCTTTGGCCAGCGATCCGTGTGGGACTTCTCGTAGGCGGCCGCTTCTTTGATGGCGGCCTCCAGAGTGAGGTCGTCCCGGCTGATAAGCCTGCGGCGCAGCTTCGCCTCCTTCAGCCCCACCAAGAACTGGTTTAGGAGGGCATCTGCGAGGTTGGGGAAGGCACACCTTGTGGCTGCGTGGCGTAGTCCGGCCAGGAATTCCAGAGATGTTTCATCGGGGCCCTGCGTTCTTGCGAAGAACTCCATTCGTTCCGCGAACTTGGTGGGCTTCGGGGCCAAGTGGTCGGTAAACGCCTTGACCAGCATCTCGTAGGTGGCAGCCGCGTCTTTCGGCAGGAGGGGGTTCACCAGATCCTTCAGGAGGAGGTGTGCCTCGATGCCGCAGTAGCGTAGGAGATAAGCCTTCTTCGTACCCGCATCCGTGATGCCATGGATCTCGAAATGACGCTCCAGCGTCTCGATCCAGGTCTCCCAGTGTGCGGGACGGGAGATATCGAAGGCAGGGAAGCTCTCGTTGCTAGCGGCTATTGCGCTCACCCGTGGAGGTCGCGGTTCTGGTGTAGAGTTGGTGGCGTCGGAAGCGAGGCTGCTCTCGGGGTCAGCGGTGCTAGGGAGCGGTGCGGTGCCCAGGAACCGAAGAGGCGGACACGAAGCTTGGCGGCCCTGCGGGGGGAGGTGATGAACTGGGCTCACGGCTCCAAACTGGCAGGACACACCGGCTTTGTGAAATCCCTCCAGCTTTTACAACGGCAATTTTGGTGGCCTGGACTGCGTAAAGATCTTTCCCTGTTTACCAATGCCTGTCAAACATGCTTAATGAGCAAACCGCAGCCAGGGAAACCCCCGGAGCTTTACAACCCTTGCCCACCCCGAATCGGCCTTGGGAGGTGATTTCAATGGATTTTATTACCGACCTGCCGCCCAGTGGGGGGAAGACTGTTATTTGGGTTGTTGTTGACTTATTTTCCAAACAAGCTCACTTTGTTCCTTTCACTTCAATGCCCTCTGCTAAGAAGCTAGCCTCAGCGTTCTTACAACACGTCGTGAGACTTCACACTTTACCGACTAAAGTGATCTCAGACAGGGGGGTGCAGTTCGTCTCTAAGTTCTGGGGGCAGTTGATGTCACTGCTAGGGGTGGAGCGGGGGTCAGCAGTGCGTACCACCCAGAGACGGATGGGCAAACTGAACGGGTCAACCAAACCCTGGAACAATATCTCAGATGTTTTACTAATTTCCAACAGGATGATTGGCATTCCCTCTTGCCTTTGGCTGAGTTCTGCTACAATAACACTCAGCACTCCTCGACGGGAATGTCTCCATTTATGGCAGTGCACGGCTATGAGGCCCCGCCCCTGCCATTCTTAACTTCTCCCGACCTCCCGGCGGGAGATGCAGGTGACTGGTGCAAGTGCCTGCAAACAGCCTGGCCTCTCTTAACGCAGACTCTTGATAGTGCTAAAAAAGCGTATAAACTACAAGCTGACAAAAAACGCAACCTGTCATGGACCCCAAAGTGTGGAGACTTTGTGTATCTTTCCACGCAAAACCTGCGGGGTGTGCAACCGAGTCGCAAACTCGGCTGGAAATATATTGGACCTTTTGAAATTGCGCGTGTCATTAATTCTGTCACTGTCGAACTTGACTTGCCTAAGTCGCTAAAATCTGTTCATCCTGTCTTTCATGTAAGGCTCCTGCGACGTGCACCTGCGGAGAATGCATGGAGACCCCGTCGCCCTACCCCGCCTCCGCTCATGGTGGGGGGGGAACCGCATTTTGAAGTCGCGCAGATTTTGGACTCAAAGATATCTCAGAATCGACTGTATTATCTGGTGGAATGGGTGGACTTTGGGCCTGAGCAGAGGGAGTCGGTGTGGGCGGAACATGTTCTTGCGCCAAAGTTGGTCCGGGCATTCCATAAATTGTACCCTTTGAAACCGAAGGGATAGATTTGTTATCAGGAGGGCAGAATGTCAGGTATCCCTGCCATAGGGATGGAGAAGGGAGGGAGGATGGGACTGTATAGAGAAGGGAGGGCGGATGGGATTGTCAGGTGTTGATTGATGCTTTGAGACTGGTGGGATGGAATGTGGGGAGCTGCCGATGCTGCCCGGGCAACTGGGTCGTATCTCAGATCCCAGGCCAAGAGTGGCCTTGAAAGCCAGGCTGACTGTCTCCTATCGCTTTCTAAAGACAACAGCTAGGCTGGGAAAGGTGGGCTGGAGGGTGAACCGTTATTTACGGCTCTTGGGATTCCCGCACATGCGAAGTTCACCCATTGGTAGAAGGGTGGGGCCCTTTCTCCCCTTTGGGGTATATCTCTATGTTTCTTGTAACCAAAGTATTCTTAACAATGCTTCTGTTTTAGTGACCTAGTCTTGCAACTTAATAAATACTATTCTTGTTTAAATGAACAAGGCCTGGTGTTTGGCTGACTAACTAAGGACCCTGACAGGTAGCCTCTATATTATTATACCTCATTGAATCCCCTCCGCTTCTCAAACCCTGTCTTCCTCAGCCTCCACCCCAGAAAATCTCCAGGGATTTCCGAACCCAGAGCTGGCACCCCTAGAAGTGATCCCATAGCAATACGTCATTCAAAGTCATAGTAGGTAGCCTTGTGGATGCTTTGGCCTAATTACTTGATTTCTTGCATACTGCAGTTCTGGTACACTAGCTGGTAATTATTACTGAAAACTCTGTTAACTAGCTTGCTTTTGACCACCTCTTCTGGTTCTGATTAATGCTGCCCCCCCACCCCAACCACAACAGTTTAATTGCCTATTATTTTTGATTCATGATAGATTTGGTGAACTTTTTTTGGTTTTGTTTTCAGATGATTTTTGTTATGTACTGGTGGAGCTTGAGTCTGAGCAAGGCTCCAAAAGCCTTCAAGACTATTGGTTGTGTTGCTGGTAACGGCCAATCATATTTGTCAACTATAACCCAATAGCTGCACTGTCATTAGTTACATTGTATATAGTTCATGCAAATGAAGGATTCTGGCTGCCTGCCTGGTTATTGGTTGTTGTTTAAGGTGGGTGTGGTTTTTACAAGTATAAATTGGTTCCTGTTGAGCCTGGTTGTGTGGTTCTGAAGTTCAATAAAGAAGCAGGTTGTTATGAAAAGAGCTGCCTTGTCTCAATACAATATTTTTTAAAGTTTAGGTCATTTATCATTATTTCTCTCTCTATCACCAGAGAATGACTTATTCTTTTTGTCTCCAATTAACAGGGCTGAGGTCCTCCCACAAAAGGAATGGGGCTTTTTCTGTGATCTAGGCCATCGATGCCTTGGTATTTATGTAACATTCCGTCTCTTTATTGTTTTAATTGCCAGTTCTGTATATTCTTATCATGATCTACCTTTTCATTAAAGTCCACAGGGCATTGAATGAAAACTGTGTGGAGGGGGTTTATGGTTTATCTTCATTCAGCTAAGAACATGTCATGTGCATTTGTCCCAATTAGACATGGTGCACACCTCCAAGCACTCGGCCTTCCCCTCCCCTCCTGGCTATAATGGCTTTTCTCTCTTCTTTTCTTTTCTCTTCTTTTTCCATGTCATGCCTCTGTGCCTTTAACAGCAGCCTGACAAATGGAAAGCACAATGAAGTTTTCCCCTGCCGCTTAATCTACATTTTCTGTTCATTTAGGATTCTGCAGGCTGGGCTGCCCTAATCTCAGAGTTGTACAAATCAGAGGGATGTGTGGGTCAGAAGCGTCTTTCCTTGGGGACAAGTCAGCTGCGCCAGACCCAGGGCCGGCTCACCCACTAGGCAAGCTAGGCACTCGCCTAGGGCGCCGGCCCTGCAAGGGTGCCAAAATGCCCCCCACCCTCCCGTGAAAAGCCCCCTTCCCACCCAGCCCCAACCTCCCCGGCTTTTCTGGGCGCCTCGTGGCTGCGAGGTGCCCAGAAAAGCCAGCACTGCGGCTGGGAGGGAAGGGGCGGGCGTTCCAAGCCCGCCCCTTCCCCGGCTCTCCCCAGCACCTCGCAGCTGCGAGGCGCCCAGGACAAGGGTGCTGGGCCATCTTCAGGCCCCACCAGGAGGTTGGCATCCCCGGTGGGGTGGGTGCCCCAGGCTGTCCTGCCTAGGGCGCCCAGACACCTGGGGCCGGCCCTGGCCAGACCCAGACTGCACCAAGCCCCACCCACATCTTCCTGATGCTCTCATCCTCTAGAGATGCCGGCCTCCAGCTCATCTCCAGACTACAGAGCTCAGTTCCCCTGGAGAAAATTGAATGTTCTCCGCAGGCTCCACCCCCAGATCTCCAGGAATTTCTCAAACTGGATCTGGCCACCCTGCCCCACCAGTGGCCAGGGGGAATCCCCAACCTCCTCTGAAACATTCGGGCTCCCCCTGTAGCCAGCGGAGAGGCGGTGGGGGCCACACCTCACCTCAGCTGAGAGTAATACTTCCTCTAAACTGTGGAGTCTTGTGATCAAAAATTCTACTTTGTGAGCTGCTGGCATTAAAGTTGTGAGCAAGCAATTTGACTACTGCATAAATTATTTTGCTCTGGAGCCATCCTTCCTGAGCTAAGACAAAAATCTGTGAGCTGGGGGCTAAAAAAACTATGACCTAGCTCACACTCACTCAGCTTAGAGGGAACACTGTTGGAGAGGCACTAATTTCTCCCAAAGGAAAAGGCTTAAAGGGCAAGGAACAGGGTCTTTAAAAAGTGGCAGACCTATTTTTTCCTGGTCTCACCGTTTCTAGGGAAGGGTACAGACTGGTAGACGGTTGCAAGAAACCCACGAAGCCACCTTCTGCTGTATGAGGCCAAAGGTCTGTCAGGGGTCATTACAGTTTGCACAGGGAGAAGAATCCCCAGCCTTTTTGAGCCTGTGAGCATCTTTGGAATTCTGACACAGGGTGGTGGGCTGAACTACAAAAATGGCTGCCACAAGAGATGCAGCCAGCCACAAAATGCAAGGAGGGAGGTCATGCGCTGTGTTCCCTCTAAGCTGAGTTAGTGTGAGCTGGCATAACTCGTGCATAAATCTAACAGTAACTCTTCAACACTTTAGGGACAATCTGTGGCTGTGATCACAAACACTAAATAATCCACTTTCCTTCCACTTTCAGTGTACTTTCCAACTGGATTTTACTGTGTGAACTGGCCAAATCCAGTCGGAAAGTGCACTGAAAGTGGATTGAACATGGATTATTTAGTGTGTGTGACCACCGCCTGTATCTAACAGGATACATTTTTAAATGAACTTATCTCATCCAAAAGTATTTGCTTACTGACACACAGCTGACCTTCCATAGTGCAATGAAGGTTCTTGTGCTGGGGTGGGGGGTGGGAGGGTAGCCAGTTAGAGCCCCCACCTGGCAAAAGTTCCATCTGGCCCTGCCCATTTCCTAAAAACTCTTGGCAGGTGCCAGGAAAGGAGTCAGTAGGCAGAGGTGGTTCCCTTTGGGGAACGCTGACCTAACCTTCCTGACTGGTTCTGCATGGTTTTAGGCAGAGATCTTTCCCATCACCAACTACCTGATCCTTTTAAATGGAGATGCTGGGGGTTGGAATTGGGGCTTTTTGCATGCCAGTAGCCAGTGTTCCCTCTAAGCTGAGTTAGTGTGAGCTAGCTCACAGTTTTTTAGCCTCCAGCTCAGGAAGGAGGGCTCCAGAGCAAACTAACTTATGCAGTAGCCAAATCGTTCACTCATAACTTTTTTGCTAGTAGCTCACAAAGTAGAGTTTTTGCTCACAAGACTCAACAGCTTAGAGGGAGCATTGCAGTGATCCACTCTGCCTTCCCGACAATGGGCTGTTGGTAGAGGGGATGGGAGGATAAGAGAGTTTTCCTGGCACGGCACTCCAGCATCTCCTCCCCTACATGCCCGTGACGCGCATTCACTCCAGTAGAAAGAGTCTCCATAACAACATGCTTTGCTGCATCGGTCCAGCCATGTTCAGATTGTAAGTGGTCAGGAAAATGCATCTGTAAAACTCACAAGTGGGACATCACAAGGCAATGGCTTGTCTCTGGTTGATTCCCAGTGGCAGCACTGCTGCCTCTGACTGTGGATTTCCCATTTAAACGTCACAGCTCAAAACCACGGGTGGGCTCATCCTCCATAAATCTGCCCAGGGCTGCCAGCTCTTGGTTAGGAAATACCTGGAGAGTTTGAGAGCAGAGCCTGAGAAGTGTTTGGGGAAGGGAGTAGGGTTGCTGGGTCTGGGTTGGAAAATACCTGGAGAGTTTGGGGGTGGATCGAGAAGAGGGTGGGGTTTGGGGAGGGGAGGGGAGGGGCCTCAGCATGGTTCAATGCCATAGAGTCCACCCTTCAAAGCAGCCATTTTCTCCAGGGGAGCTGATCTCTGTCAGCTGGAGATCAGTTGTAAAAGCAGGAGATCCCCAGGCCCCACCTGGAGGCTGGCAACCCTGGAAGGGAGGGACTTTGATGGGGTATAATGCCACACAGGCCACCTTCCAAAGCGTCCATTTTCTCCAGGGGAACTGATCTCTTTCACCTGGAGATCAGCTGTAATGCCAGGAGATCTCCAGCCACCCCCTGGAGGTTGGCAACCCTAAATCCATCACATCTTAAAAAGAAAAAACTTGTTAGCATTTATTTAGGCTCGTTACCATTGCCTTGTGAATTCTGTAAAAGTCATGCACGGAGAATACGGCTGTGTGGGCATGTCAGGAAACAGAAAAGGGTGGAGGGGGAAGACAGGAAGTGTCTTTTCACCTTTCTGCTTCCCTGGCTGGCCAACCGGACAGCCGCTACCCTCCGTGTTCAGCCCCTGGAGTGTGGTGAGGGAGAGAGAGGAGAGAAGGAAGGAGGAGGAAGAGGAATAACTTGAACAAAAGAAGGATTGTCTTAATTCACCATTATTCCCTTCTGTTTTCGAAAGAACAAAGTTGCTTTCTTTAGATCAACTTACCCCCATTCGTTTGGGGCTATCCCTGCCCTGCAGACAAAACAGTTGTTCGATCAGAGGATGAAAATACTAATTTTGCCTCAGATAGTTCAGGACATTTTTGAGCCCAGGAGCAGAAGGGATCTTGGATGTTTCTGGCTTTTAGGAGAGCAGATAACGATTTTGTTGTGATTTCTCTCTCTGTTGTATTATTGGTTTTAAATGACATTGCAACTCTCCTTAAGTTCTTTTCAGAGAAAGGTGGCCTTCAGAACATCGTACAGATAAGCACCAAAGCAAGAGCATTTTGTGCACCTCACCTGTGAGTGTGGAGCTTACATCCTGGCAATTGTGCGTGCACAAGGGGCTGGGCCAGAATGCTTATTCCCACTCCCATTCTACAAGCAGCGATTTCATCTGAAGAGGGTTCTGATGTTGAGTCAATTGATGCTCAGCACACCTGTGTGAACTGACCCATTATTTGGTCAAGGCTGTTGGTGAGCCTCCACTTGCATGAACCATGATTCGAACCCAGGCAGGGTTGTCAACCTCAGGCTGGGTCTGGAGATCTCCTGGACCTGCTAACTGATCTCCAGACTGCCGGCATCAGCCCCTGGGAGGCAATGACTGGTTCAGAAGGTGGACTCCATGGCATTATAAGCCCTCTCCAGGCTCCGCCCCCAAGTCTCCAGAAATTCCCCAGCCCAGAGCTGGCAGCCCTATAACCTTTCCTTCACAGTTCTGTTTTTAAGGCATATAAAGAAAATGCATATTTCCAACCAAACTGTACCTCTGTGAATTTATCGCCTACCAAACATAACCATTCATAGTCTGAAAAGGTTCCGCCAACTTCCTGGTGAACACACAGAAAGAGAACAAAGTTAGAGTCCAACAGCACCTTTAAGACTGACAAATTTATATTCAAGATGTGAGATTTCGTGTGTGCTCACACTTTGTCAGATGAAGGTACCTGAAAAGTACTGTGGCCGGTCCGTGCCCGGCTTATATGCATACATCAGTACCACACCCCCACACCCCCATCACCTGTAATTGGCTCTATTTACAAGTCTTTGTTTCTATAGGTTCCCTTTCGGATCCGGGGAAGCCCATTGGCTAGGATACAAGGTGGCTATTGTCTTTAGGACCGAAGGTCTGAGGGTCTGTCCGACCGCATGGCCTGACTTGCAGGCCGTGGCCATCTTTTACATCTTAATACACAACAGTACCATTGGACTCTAACTCTTCAGACCAACACGGTTGCCCACCTTGATCACACAGAAAGAGAGAGGGGCTCTCAAAGGGATCTCTTCCCATCCCTCTGCCTCCAGAACTCCCAATCTCAGCAAGGCCCAGGCGAGGCAAAGGACTCCAGTGGCCTTAAACCTGGAAGCCCTTTCCAGTCCTTCCCCCACCCTGCTGTTTCTGCTAACAAATGCATTGCAGGGGTAATAGAGATCCCTGGCCATACAAACCACGGAAAAATAATTTTAAATGGTTTTTATATTAGGGATTTTTAAATGTCATTTATATATGACTTGAAAGAAACGACTGGTGAAGTCTGAAAAGGAGGCAGGGAGAACAACCTCCAGCTGCTTGGGGGAGGCTGGAATAAACATACGGGAGGGAGGGTGGGAGGGCTGCGATCACATGCACCAGAAGGTCCCACATAGGTGCTAATGCCTGACAGATTTAAAGGGAGCGATCAGACAGCGACATATGGGAAGCGTCCCACAGTTGTTGGCAACCCATGCTGCTCTGCTACGGAAGTGGAGTTAAAAGACACCAGAGAAAATCCAGTAGTAAACGGGTTGAGATGGGCCACGGATGGACTTTCCCCTGTCTGATCGTGCAAACATGCTTCTGAGCTGTTGGGATGGTCTGATCAGGCCATCCTGGCTCAGTGCCGTTCCCCCCCTCTTCGCAGTAGGTGCATCTTCACATACCCATAAGGGGCCCTTGGTGCAGAGGTGTGACACCTCATTTATGCACATGGGAAACCAATGGCAAAAAGCCCATGGTTGCGTCTGATCACATAAGTGACGGGCTGGGTTTCGGTTTCGGCGTTGCGAATGGCGGCCACCTTTCGGGACGCTCCCAGAGGTGGTTAGCCCACGCGCAGTTTGGGGGGGTCTTTGCATGTATGCAAGACCCTAGTGAGCCTTAGGTAAAGGCTCCGAACCAGGGGCGCTTTGGGGAGTAGCCTCTTTGCCGGCAGACAGCCGGGAAATTGAGGCTTTCTCCCCGCCCCAATCGGCCCCACTGCGTCGTGCCCGTAATGGGACTTAGCAGTGCCACCGACTTCCAGGAGTGAAGAAAGCGGCATGAATTAAAATAAAAAGAAGAATTGCATCGAATCGTGAGTTGAAGATCTAATTTGAAGCGAGATTAAACCCCCCCGCAAGCGTATAAGAGTAAGGGAGGAGGGAGGAGTCCCCGCCCCTTTTGAGAAGCGAGATCTATAAAGGGAGCGTGAAGAGGGGGATAAAGAGAAAAAAGTGTTGGTGAAGGTACCATTGGGGTTTTGCAGGCGATTACGACATTGTTAGCTTCTTGGGGGATGCGGCACGAACTTTGAAAAAGTAAACAAAAAAGAAAATGTCGACGCTGAAAATGGTCCTGCAAAAACCGGAAGAGAAGAAGGGAGGGACTTCCGGTCCGGGTAACCCCCCCCCAGAGCTTGCTGTCAATCAACAGGAAAATGAGTTACTGCGGCCCCTGCTGGAGCAAATGCAGAAAATCAACGAAACTTTGCTTAAGGTGGAAAGTGTTCTCATCAGTCGGCAAAAGCAAATCTCGGAAACAACAAGGAAGGCTAATCTGACGCTAATCTTTTTGGGCGAGAAAGAAGAAGAGAAAGAGGATCTCAGTTTTACCTTGACGAATGACTTGGCACCCTTAACTGGCAGTGAAGCGAATGAATTAAAAGAAGAGGCGGATATGGCTCCCAAAGCCTACTCCGCTTTTATAAAAGAAAATAATCTGCCAGGAGAAGGGGTTGCTGAGCCGAGCAGGCAATACATCAGAGATCTAATTTCATCTGTAGTGAGTATGGAGCCCGTAAAAATTGTTGGTCGGAAAGATAAGGAAAAAGAGAAACGAGAGAAGAGGGAATCCATCTTCAAAGCAACAAAACTTCTGAAGAGACACGCCAGCATGGAGGAAGCAGCACTCAAAACTTGGATTAATGCAAGTAGCGATGAAGACAGCAGCCCAGGGGAAAGAGGTGACGGAACGGGAGTCATCAAGATGAAAAGGACTCAACTTTTAGTTGAAGAGACTTAAAAAGACATCTGGAGCAGTGACTGTTCGTGTAAAATCTGGAAGGAGCTGTTTAATAACTAACCCCAATGGACTTTTCTAACTTCATTAACAGAGGTATTTTGGACTTCGGATTGTTAAAAAGAAGATCTTCTAACCGTGATGGATGCTAAAAATAGTACTAACTAAAACTAACCCTTATTAACAGAAAAATTTCACTCCATCCTTTTTCTTTCTCCAGCTGTCTACCCTACCCTTTTCTTATAAAAAGAATAAAATTCTCTCCTCTTTAGGAGAGTTTTACTATAAAAAAACATAAGTGACGGGCTGTGCCCACAGCAACAAAGGGCTGTGTGAACTCGCAACCGTGGGTCAAATTCCTCCAAAGGGAATAGCTTCACTTCCCCTCTGCTTCAACTGGCACATGTGACTGCAAAGAAAGAAAGAAAGAAAGAAAGAAAGAAAGAAAGAAAGAAAGAAAGAAAGAAAGAAAGAAAGAAAGAAAGAAAGAAAGAAAGAAAGAAAGAAAGAAAGAAACCAAAGGTATCTATGTAGAAAGTAGTGTTGTCAGAAACTGGGGGTTTTTTGCCACCAAGTCCCAACTGACTTATAGCAACCCTGTAGGATTTCAAGGTGAGGGACATTCAGAGGCGTTTTGCCATTGCCTGTCTTTGCATTGCGACCCTGGTATTCCTTGGTGGTCTCCCATCCAAGTACTGATCAAGGCTGACCCTGCTTAGCTTCCGAGATCTGGTGGGATCTGGCTACCCTGGGCTACCTGGGAGGCGGGGGACCTAGCCACTGACATGCAAGAGCCTGGATGGATCATGTGTTAATCAATGTGAATGTATTTCAGGGACCTCTTCCCTAGAGCAGAAGGTCAGGGTGCTGCATGTTCAGGGCTCCTTTTGAACCCTTCTTTCAGTGCTGCTGTACGTTACACTTTCTCTTGAAGTCTCTTCCCACTTGGTTGCAGCTTCCATTTTGGGGGCACTTCCTCCAAATTATGCACTCCTATGTTCCAATATAGTTAGCAGCTATGCATGTTACATAGGGTTATCAGCTCTGGGTGAGGAAATACCAGGAGATTTTGGGGTTGGAGCCTAGGAGGGGTGAGGTTTGGGGAGGGACCTCAACAGGGTACAGTGCCATAGACTCCACCCTCCAGCCATTTTCTCCAGGGGAATTGATCTCTGTCACCCAGAGAGCAATTGTAATAATGGGAGATCTCTAGGTACCACCTGGAGGTTGGCTACCCTATAAACAGAATCCAAGAATTTATGTATCTTGTTGATTATTAGTCCCCTCCAATCCCTACAAGGTGACTGTAGCCATGAAATTAAAAGATGCCTGCTCCTGGGGAGGAAAGCAATGGCAAACCTAAACAGCATGATAAAAAGTAGAGACATCGCTCTGCCAACAAAAGTCCACATGGTCAAAGCAATGGTATTCCCAGTAGTAATGTATGGCTGCAAGAGTTGGACTATAAGGAAGGTTGAGCACCGAAGAATAGATTCTTTTGAACTATGGTGCTGGAGAAGACTCTTGAGAGTCCCTTGGACTGCCAGGAGATCAAATCAGTCAATCCTAAAAGAAATCAACCCTGACCGTTCCCTGGAAGGCCAGATACTGGAAACCCTGACCGTTCCCTGGAAGGCCAGATACTGAAGCTGAAGCTCAAATACTTTGGCCGCCAAACGAGAAGGGAGCACTCCCTGGAGAAGACCCTGAGGCTGGGAAGCATTGAAGGTAAAAGAAGAAGGGGATGGCAAGGGATGAGATGGTTAGACAGTGTCACCGATGCAACGAACATGAAATTCAGCAAACTTCAGAGGATGGCGAAAGACAGGAGGGCCTGGCTTCATGTGGTCCATGGGGTTGCAAAGAGTCGGACTCGACTGTGCGGCTGAACAACAAAAGTAAACATTCTCTCCCCCCCTCCTTTTCCCTCTTCTATCTACCTATTTTTAGCTTTGTTGATCCATGACTGAAGGCAGGGTATAAAATTTTTTTTATAAAAAGGAGGAAACTTTACATAGGGCTCCCTGAGGATGATTTTCTGCTTGTGTGTGTGTGCCAAGGTTATAATACAGGGGTGCCACCTGTCTGGTCTGCATCTATCCCCACCTCCCACATCTCAGTAGTGAAAGTCAGCTTCACTCTAAAAAAAATCCATGCCAGTATAGACTAGAGTTTGGGCACGTTTGCCTCTGAAACAGGAAAAGAAAATTACATGTGTGTAAAACAAGTGTTCCACAATGAATATAATTCTCTGGATGTGTGTGTTTGTGGGTGTCCGCTCACACACCGGATTGTGGCTCCCAGTCCTAATATGTAAAGTTCTGCCTTCCACTGTCTAACAAACTGGCAACATCTGCAGCAGCTCCCAGGATATACCCAGACATGTCTGAGGTGAATTATTTAGCACAAAGTGTCGTGACCTCCATTAACAAAGGAAGATGCTTCCAGACCTAAGGACAGGGACCCTGGGAAGCAGCTGGATCCAAGTCAAGCACATTGAAGATGCCCTAGAATTTATTATACAGGCTGATGGAAAATTGCTGTTAAAGACAATCCAAAGGACTGCATTCCGATACAGGATTTGGTCAGCCAGCACAGTAAGAAGCTAGTCATAAATTATCCTTTGTTTGGTGATCTCTCTCTCTCTCTCTCTCTCTCCCTCCCTCCCTCCCTCCCTCCCTCTCTCTCACACACAAACACACAAAAGCATGCACAAGGAGGGAAATTTCTAGAAAATGCAATTGTACTTTGAAAAATAAAATCAAATGGTAGTGCAGTGTCCTTCTTACTTTTCTTTGCCTCCAGAAGCAAAAGAAAGAGCTGAATGAGGGGAGGGGGGAAATCCCCAAACCGTGCACTTCAAGGCTTTAAATGTGAAACTTCCTAATCCCCTGAAGTCCACACTAGACTTCTAGCCTCCATGGAAACACCAAAGCATTCATCCAAGTGATTGGCCTCCAATGAATTTTAGATAAGAGAGAATGGAAGGGAATTGATGTGATTTTAATGCAGAAGAAAGCGCTGGAAGGGAGGTCCACTTTGGTTCATATTTGAATAAAGCAAACATGGCAGACAAAAGGCTGACAGCCGTAAATGACATTGTCAGGACAAAAATTATCAGCCAGTTTACAATCTGTTTGCTTATGTTCAGCAAACACCATGTGGGTGGCATCCCTCTGGCGCTGTGAATGGCAGAAATACTTGCAAGCTCCGGAGAAAGACAGATATCTCTCCCGCTGCAGCCTGGCCACTATTAGAGAGCCATTTGACAGCCGGCGCTGAAAAGGGAAAGAATGCTGGCCCAGCTTCTCTCTTTTTTATTTAAAAATTGCTGGGGTTTTACAGGGGCTTTTAAAAACCAGACAAGCAGCAACCGAAGACATGGAAATTTACTTGCCTCTTCAACAGAGCCAATGAGGTGTAATGGGGGAGATGGTAGAGTTGCCAACTTCCAGGCAGGGTCTGGAGCTCTGGAATTACAATTAATCTCCCGACTGCAGAGATCAATTCTATTTTGTAGGGTGGACTCTATGGGCATTGTACCCCACTTTGTATTTTGTGCCTGCATTGCTAGCTGGCTGGGTGCATCTGGAGAAAAGTAGGCGGCTGCATCTAGGCTGAATCGGGGCCTTCATTTTCACATCTCAGAGCAAGAGATCCCTGGGGAGTCTCCAGAGCTTCTGCTTCATTCTTATTTTATTTATTTATTTATTTTACTTATACCCCGCCCTCCCTGCCAAGCCAGGCTCTGGGTGGCTTCTCCCCCTCCCCCCCTTTCATACCCAATTACCAGCCAGGTGATGGAAATATCTTCTGTTTGTGGAGGGTCACCATGCAATCTAAGCCATGGTTCTCCCTTCCTGTTTTATCTTCACAACAGCCCTGTGAGGCAGGCTAGGCTGAGACTGTAATGAGGCCAAGGTCACCCTGTGAGCTTCATAGCTGAGGAAGGATCTGGACCCGGGTCTTCCAGATCCTAGTTTGACACTCTACCACGCCATCACACTACCTTTCCAGCTTTGTGGGAAATGAAGCTTCCCTCCCAGCCAGTGTTCCCTCTAAGCTGAGCTAGTGTGAGCTAGCTCACAATTTTTTAGCCTCTGGCTCACACATTTTTGTCATAGCTCAGGAAGGATGGCTCCAGAGCAAACTAATTTATGCAGTAGCCAAATCAGCTGCTTATAACTTTAGTACTGGTAGCTCAGAAAGTGGAATTTTTGCTCACAAGACTCCAGAGCTTAGAGGGAACAGTCCCAGCTCTTTCACCTCTTTTTTGTCTTAAAGTTCAAGGAGTTCTCCTGATCCCACCATCTGCAAAGGTATCCAGGCTTTGCAACAAATATGAAAAAACAGCTATTTGTTCCTCATTTTCCTTTTGGAGGCATCATTACACAAAGGCTGTCTTGTCCTGAGGAATATAGATCATTTTTGTTGGGGATTGGTGTGTTTCTTTCATGTAGATTTAAAAGGGAGGGGGTGAAGGAAAGGGATTTGTTTGGTGGCACTTGACTTGTTTGATCAGAAGGGGGGGGAATGACAGGTGAGCCTGTTTGTTGCAGATAAAGAGAGCATAATAAAAATGCACGAAGGCAGCAATTGCTTGTCAAGCAACCAACCATCAGAACCCATTCACTTCTATGGACAGTTTACCCAATTATGGCAAACCGGATGGCACTCGCCCGCGTCGTGCTATTCTTTGCATTTTAATCTAAATTGCAGCTTCTTTTCCTTCCGATACAGCAATCGGTCATAAAGAGTTGACCACCATTAAAACTGTTTGATTTGGAGCCCTGTAGTGTTTGACTAAGAGGGTAAATGCAAATTTGATGGAAGAATCAGGATAAATTTACATATCAGCTCCTGCTCACATGGAGAGAGTAAACATTCTGTTTATCTGGAGTGTCACTTTATGATTTCAGCAGAATATAAAACTGACCTTGGCCCAGACACTGCAAGAGGCTTGAATGAAATATATTGTTGTCTAAATACAATTTACTCAAGTAGAACTTGTCAGTAAACCCTGGATAACTTGGCAAACAGGGTGAGAACAGCAGGGGTTCCATGAACGAAAGAGTTGCGATAAACTCCAAAATGAAATTCTTGAATGGGTTAGCATAGAAGAAAGAGCTCCTGGCTTCTTTGATCAGGGGCCTGCAGAAGAGGGTTGTAGCTACGGATTTCAGATCTTGGGATAATTACAAAAGGGCATGATCCAGCCCAACCAAGCACTTTCAAGTCCCACTGATCTGAAGGGGACAAATTTAAATATAGAAATCAAAAGTGTATAACTTGGCTGCATTGTGTCATGCACCAGCGGAATAATCCGGGCACCTTTTTTGTGGCAGGTTAATTTTATTTCAATGAACATTGTATCAAAAGTACTGAAAAATATTTTTGCAAACAACTAAGGCAACATTTTTTACTTATAATGCTGAACTGGGTTCCTGTTCTAGTGTGCCCATCTTTACGATGTTCAGTCTCTCTACCAGTCACACTCTGAGTTCTTGAAATGTGCCACATAGACACTACTCATACTACGCATGATACAGCCATGTTACACCTTCTTAAAATCCCACCAATTTAAGTGACAGGAGAGTGATACATATGCTTATCTGTCTCATGGAAATGAATGCTCAGACTGGGAATACAACGATGACTACATATAAATCACTAGCCTTGGTTTTTATAGCTTCAAGCAAAGATAAGCAGAAGCAGAATATTCCTTCAGAATACTGGTTTCTATGAATTCACTTCTGGGAAATTTAGTGTGTTAACTGATTGCTGCTGGTGAGGGTAGGGGCCATGGCTCACTGGTATACAGCATCTGTTTTGTATGCAGAAGGTCCTGAGTTCAGTCCCTAGCACATTCAGTCCAAAAAGGCTCAGGTCACAGCATAAATGAAAGGTAGTCTTAGAAAAATATTCGTTAGCAGAGATTAAATCAGCAGAGCAATGAGAAAGAGTCAGAGTCCATGTGTATGTTTGAAAAAGAAAATAACTTTGCTTGAACTAACAGGGAAAAAGGTAAACAGGATTTGAAACAACAGTTTACAGCTAGAAAATGACACTAGAAGAAACAAGGGTCTCTTCTCCAAGCACACAGAGAGAGGGAAGAGACCCCAGTGTGCAAAATAGACAATACATTGATTCTCTGATCACAACACTAAAGTTCAGATCATTTAACTAAGATGGACTTTTCTCACTTGATAACAAGACTTGTGGGCTTTTCTCACTTGATAACAGATTGGTTACAATAAACACATCTGACTTCCTGTTGACTAACAAAGTTAACTCTATAATTACTGAAGTGTTTTCACTTGCTAAGCCCAACAATAAGCAAACCTCTCCTTGAAGCATTGGAGAGCAGCTGCCAGTCAAAGTAGACAAGACTGTCCTTGAGAGGCCAATGATCTGATTCAGTTTAAGGCAGCTTCATGGGTATCACATGACCCAATTACAAAGGAAAGGATGAAACAATCCCCCTAACCTAGGGGCACAGCTGGATGATACAGTCTCCCCCAGGGATGACCCAGGGATGGCTACAGCCACCATCTTATCCCTGGAATTCTCTTGCTCTACAAATGCTGCAGGGCTCAGTTCTGCTTGTGACTATGTTGTAGGGAAAGGGGGGGGGTCTCCTGGTGTGTGTGGCGGGAGATAGGAGCCCTCCTCTCTCCATGACATGGTCTTGACCAGCACTGAGCCTCTACTGGATCTGAAAAGCTAGAGAATTCCAGAGGCAGGACGGTGACTATGGCCCCAGGTCACCCTCAGGGATGCCATATTGTCTGATCGTGCCCCGCATGACCATATGTGGAAAGAATGGGAGCACAGATAAAAGCACAAATGGAAACAAGTGGAACAGCTGATATGGCACACAGTCCAACTCCACAGCACAGATCACATGCAGGTGGCCCTTCTTTTTTAAAAAATCGACATCCTGCTGAGTAGCATTCAAACATGTTACAGAGGTACTAGATAGCATAATAAAAAACAGAGACATCACCCCGACAACAAAAGTCCATATGGTCAAAGCAATGGTATTCCCAGTAGTAATGTACGGCTGCAAGAGTTGGACCATAAGGAAGGCCGAGCGCCGAAGAATAGATGCTTTTGAATTATGGTGCTGGAGAAGACTCTTGAGAGTCCCTTGGACTGCAAGGAGATCAGATCAGTCAATCCTGAAAGAAACCCACCCTGACCATTCCCTGGAAGGTCAGATATTGAAGCTGAAGCTGAGAAAGGAGCACTCGCTGGAGAAGACCCGGATGCTGGGAAAGACTGAAGGTAACAGAAGAAGGGGACGGCAAAGGATGAGATGGTCAGACAGTGTTATCGATCCAATGAACATGAAATTAAGCAAACTCTGGAGCATGATGGAAGACAGGAGGGCCTGCCGTGATGTGGTCCAGGGGGTCGCAAAGAGTCAGACTCGACTGTGCGACTGAACAACAGCAACAAAAATGTGTATACTGCCCTGACCTTAATGGCCCAGGTTAGCCTGATCTCATCAGATCTCAGAAGCTAAGCGGGGTTGGCCCTGGTGGAGACTTTGGATGGGAGACCACCAAGGGAGTCCAGGGTCGCTACGCAGAGGCAAGCAATGGCCAACCACCTCTGACCATCTCTTGCCCTGAAGACTCTGCAGTGTCTCCATAAATGGTCTGTGACTTGACGGCACTTCCCACCCCCACCCTGTTGGATCAAACTCAGTAGGTTTGGGTTTACCTCTAACAACCACCCATTTTAAGCCTCAGGTGGGATGTTCTCCTTGAATCATAATGGATTTGGTCCTTGTGTTTTATTTATTTTAGTTCAAATATGTATCTCCTGCCTTTCCTTGTGGACAAGGTCAATGCTCCCTCTAAGCTGTGGAGTCTCATAAGCAAAAAAAAATCTACTTTGTGAGCTCCTGGCATTAAAGTGGTGAGCGAGCGATTTGGCTGCTGCATAGGTTAGTTTGCTCTGGAGTCCCTCCCTTCCTGAGCTGAGACAGAGATGTGTGAGCTGGAGGCAAAAGAACACTGAGCTAGCTCACACTAACTCCGCTTAGAGGGAAGATTGGTCAAGGTCACAGTTCATGTGTTCCAATTTAAAACCGATAGCTTGAATAGATTAAACCCACAGATACCCCCTCCCAGGGCCAGCCCCAGCTTATTTTGCACCCTAGGCAAGGATCCCTTCGGGTGCCCCCTCCCCCCGTGCGCCCACCAATTTTCAAAAATAAAAGCAAAAATAGAAGCGGGGAAAACATTGTCGGCCGCCTGGCCCCTGGGGAGGGAAGGTGGGCAAGGACGCAGGTGGCACTGGCTCTCTCCAGCCCCGAATGACCCCCCGGAGAGAGGCTCTAAGAGGCAGTGGGGGCTAAGCCCAGCTGCCTACCACATGCAGGAGGAAGAGAGGCAGCCTGGTGGTCTCCCCATGCAGCCCGCGGCTTCTCACCCACCAGGCACAGCCGTCTCAGGGTGGGTGTCCCAGCCAGGCAAGGGAGGTCCAGGGCCTGGCCAGGGTTTCACCCCCGTGACTCACCTGACCCCGAGGTCACCCCCCAAGATGCCCCCATGCCAACTTGGCCCGTTCTTGCAGTGCTCCCAGCTGGCGGCACGGGGAGGGGCAACCCGCCAGGGTGTGGAGCCTGTGGGGGTTGGGAGTGGCCTGGCAGAGCAAAGGCACTGGGGGAGGAGGGGCAGGGGTGGGGCCTCCCATGGCCGGGGAGCCACAGCCACGGGCAGTTGCCAGGGCAACAGCCAATCCCGAGGCCGCCGTGGAAGGCTCTTGGTGTGAGAGGCAGGCAGGCACGTGCATGCCCCACACCCTGGCCTGGAGCGCCTCCCGCACAGCCCTGACGGCAATGACGGCAGCCCAAGATGGCCCAGGAAGGAACGCTGCCCCCAGCCACCTGCCTCGGTGGCACCGAGCCAAGCTGGCACTCCTGCCCCCACGCTCGGGCTCTCAGCAATGCCCTCCTACCTCAGCCAGGCACTCGGCAGAAGGGAATGGCCCTGGCCGCGTGCCGGACTCCCCTGCCCCGCTGCTTGGGCTGCCTGTCCCCGGCTAGGTCAGGGAGATGCAGGGCTTTTGGTGGGGGCTTTTGGTGGGGAGGTGGGTGCAGTTTGATGCCCTAAGGGCCGGCCTGCCCTAGGTGAACGCCTAGTTCGCCTAGTGAGTGAGCCGGCCTTGCCCCTCCCCCCACAAAATGCCTGCAGTTTTGTTGTTCAGTCACACAGTTAAGTCCGACTCTTCGCAACCCCATGGACCACATCACACCAGGCCCTCCTGTCCTCTGCTGTCCCCTGGAGTTTGCTCAACCCCATGTTCGTTGTATCAATAACACTGTCTAACCATCTCATCCTTTGTTGTCCTCTTCTTCTTTGACCTTCGATCTTTCCCAGCATCAGGGTCCCATTCTTCAGCTTCAGTATCTGGCCTTCCAGGGAACAGTCAGGGTTGATTTCCTTTAGGATTGACTGATCTGATCTCCTTGCAGTCCAAGGGACTCTCATGAGTCTTCTCCAGCACCATAATTCAAAAGCACCTATTCTTTGACACTCGGCCTTCTTTATGGTCCAACTCTCATAGCCATACATTACTACTGGGAATACCAATTGCTTTGACCATACAGACTTTTGTTGGCAGGGTGATGTCTCTAGATTTTATTATACTGTCTAGGTTTGCCATCACTTTCCTCCCAAAGAGCAGGCACCTTTTAATTTCATGGCTGCAGTTACCATCTGCAATGATCTTGGATCCCAGGAATGTGAACTCTGTCACTGCTTCCATGACTTCCCCTTCTGTTTGCAAGGAGGGATGGGGCCAGATGCAGTTTAGCCTCCATTAAAACCCGCGCAAATAAAATGGCCTGGTAGCACTTCCTGAAGATTTCTAATGACAACACTTCCCTCACCTCCTCAGAGGGGGAGCTGCAATGGGGAAAGGATGGGCTGTGATCAATGCCAGGTGGTCTACTTCAAGTGGGAGAACAGCCAGTGCGGGAGCAGCTTGAAGGCTGTAGTTGGCACATGGGGGTATATGGGAGTAGTGGTTGGTCAAAGTACCACCCAGTTACAGCCAATTTATGGCAACTCCAGAGGGTTTCCAGGCAAGAGATGAACAGAAGTGGTTTGCTATTGCTTGCCTCTGCTTGGCTATGCCCAGTGCTCTCCCAGTGCCCTGCCTCGTTTCTGATATCTGGGCCATACAAGTCAGGACTGTATGAAAGTAGGAGGTCTTTTAGGTACATAGGGCAGTGTTTCCTCTAAGCTGAGTTAGTGTGAGTTAGCTCACAGTTTTTTAGCCTCCAGCTCACAAACTTTTGTCTTCACTCAGGATGGCTCCAGAGCAGACCAATTTATGCAGGTGCCAAATCGCTTTCTCAGAAGTTTAATGCCAGTACCTCACAAAGTAGAATTTTTGCTCACAAGACTCCACAACTTAGAGGGATGATTGTATGTAGGCTGTGAAGGTCTTTAAACCAGTATGTTAAATTGGAATCGGAAACACACTGGCAGCCAATGTAGCTGTTCTGAGATGGGCAAGATATGTTCCTATCAGCTTGCCCCTGACGATGGGGCCACCACATACTGAGTCAGGGGCAGTCACTTACCAGCATCTTAATTTGAGCCCAGAAATGAACCTATATCTAGAGGAGGTCCATTCCTTAATGAAACATGGGCTGCGATCACATGTGCCACAGCTCCAAAGGAAGGTGTGATCTCGCAACTGCATGACAAATTCCTCCAGAAGAAATGGCCTCACTTCCCCGCCGCTTCAACTGGCTTGTGTGACCAACAGCCATGGAGAACATAGGATGAGTCAGAGATGCATTTTGGCATCTGACAGGACTCCAAGACTTGTGAAGGATCTTCTGCTTCAACTTCATCACCATTCTTGATTTCTGCAGGGTATCCAAGGAAGCCAGAGGGCACATGCTAGCTCTTCCAGGGAGAGAGGCTCATTGAGGCTCTCTTGCCAAAGGCCCTTGAGTCTCTGAGCAGCATTCATGTCCCCTGTCCTAGAGCTGCCAGCTTCAGCTTGGGAAGGTCCTGGAGACTTGGGGGTTGTGCTCGAGGAGGGCAGAGTTTGGGGAAGAGAGGCACCAAGGGGGGTGGGGGGTTGTGATGCCATAGAGTTCACCCTCTGAAGCCAGCATTTCCTCCAGGGGAGGCGATTCCTGTGGTCTGGAGATCAGTTGTAGTTTCAAGAGAACTCCAGGCCCCACTTTGAGTATAGTGGTCCTACAACACTCCTGAATGATGCTGCTCAAATACAGATAAATGGCAATGCTCCTTTCTCCCACATCTTCACACACTCTGTCTACATCAGCAGGCAGAGTGGGGTTTTTTGAGTGCCAAGTTGTAACAGCAAATCGATCACATCTGCATTTGAACTTCTCCTGCCGTAAGCGCAGCTGCACCACTTGACCTTCAGAGCCATGATCCAGAATTATTACCCAAGCAAAGCTTTCTCTAGCCTGGCCGGATGTCTGAAATGTCTTAGCAACAGCTACTGTACTGGTTCATGACAGGAAATCAACAGCCACACGTGCCCTGAACCCCAAAGGGCTGAGAACGGAGGCACACTTCTTGGGATGTTTTTAACAATCAGGACATAAACTCAGGAGCAAAAATTTAATTCAGTATGACCTGGGGCTGATATGAGAATGTTCCATTTTTGTCCTTTGGGTGTGGTAACATTCTCCTTACCCCACTAGGCAGGGTTAATCCAGCTAACTGTCAGAAGTCCCAATCAAAGCATGCAACAACAGTCCTGTAAGTAGTTCAGTTTATTGAGGAATGAATAAGGCATCATAAGACTCTTGTGTCAGTAATGGCGACTGCAGACGGAACACTAGAAGAAATGCCCCTTCAAGCCAGACCCCCTAATACCTCGGGGCCAATAAAGAGGTCTCAAAATGCGTGGGCCCAATAATGGCTACATATTCCCAGGAAAGATGTGCAGGAAAGCGAAAGCAGGTTAAGGCAGGCAGAGCAGCGTCTCAAGGCTACGGGCCGATAAGGGGGCCAGGCAGAGACAGCAGAGGAGAGAAAAAACAAAGCGGCACCAGGCAGCATCCTCCACAACCAACACTCCACTTCATGGCAGCCGGCTGACCACGACTAGGCAGCAACAGAGGGAGGAGGAAACTGTTCCTCAAGTCTGCTAACTCACCATTGGTAAGGTTAAAATATTCTAACGTTTCTGCATTGGTGGGAAAATCCATTCAGAACTAGCAATTAAAGAACAAGGCTAGACTGGGACATTTCTCTTTGATATCAATTCCTTTGTATGCATGACAGAATTTTGATTCAATCATACGTTCTTGTACCTTCAGTGATGGAGTCCGGGAACAATTTTACCATTTGATGTTTGTTGGCTGTAGATTCAAGGCAGACAAATTCTGCCCCCCCCCCCCATCCTTCACAGAACAAATCTGGCAACTGCTATGATGGCAAAAGAGCCCTGCCCTGGGTGGCCCCGGCTAGCCTGGTCTCATCAGATCTCAGGTACTCTGCAAGGCTGGCCTCGGTCAGTGTCTGGAGGGGAGGCCACCAAGGAAGTCCAGGGCTGCTACGCGAGGGCAGGCAGTGGCCAACCACCTCTGCTCATCTCTTGCCCTGAAAACCCTCCAAGGTCACTGCATATGTATCCTGTGATCCGATGGGACTTTACAGACATGATGACAAAACTGAACCTTCATGAACATCACGTGGGCTTCCTGTAAGTACCTAGCTGGCCTTTACTGGAAGCAGAAAGGATGAACCTTTAGCTTGATACTCAAGGGCTTTTCTATGTTCATATACTCTGTGAAAAACTTCCAGGGGCTACATGCACACTGTGACATAATCACTTTATAGACAGGCTGGTTTCTTGGAAGTAGATGAATTGGTGTTCTCCCTCAGCTAGGCGAGACAGGCTCTCTCCCTCAGTTTCTCTGTGGATATAAATGTAGCCATGAGCTAAATGGGAAGAGGCACTTACTGGCCCGGTGAATAGGCGTGATGAAGAAACTCACACCATTGTTACTGTGAGGACAAAATGGAGACAAGAACAATGTACTCTTTGCCCTGAGCTCCTTGAAGGAAGGGCAGGATAAAACTGTACTAGATAGAGAGACAGATAAAGGCGTGCATGCTTGGTCATGTTTCACAGGATGCTGGTCTTGGAAGACTTCTAGGATTTAATGTTCTCAGTGGTGGTGGTGGCCAGTCACAAACCAGAGTTGTATTCACTGTGGCCGGGCCTCTATCGCCTTGCCAGCATCTTGTCACATGGAGCCTGTGCCCTGTTAACCTGTACGAATGGCATGTGAGTCCCACCTGGCTGGATAATAGAACAAGGTCCATTTTATTTATTTATTTATTTATTTATTTATTTATTTATTTTATTACATTTGTATCCTATCCTATCCTGTGAGCATTTATCGGTCACATATGCCGAGCTAGCATAAAAAACATTTAAAAACAAATTGGCCTGGTAGCCCCTGTGCCCAGAGTGTGTCTGCGCATTTGCCCCAACTGTGTAGGCTGGCTCCAAGGTGAAGCATCAGCCACATGGGGAACTGAGGATGGGGCTGAAAGTCTCACTGATGTTCTTGGTTCTTTTTCATCTGACTACATTTGATTCTTTTGAGGTGATTTCTAAAAACAATGCAACAATCCCAGGCATTTAGGACCTCCTTCAAAACGTCAAGGATGCTGGGTTGCATGGGAAAACTTCAGGATGCGCTAAGAGATGAAAATCCAACAAGCAGCTCAAAATCAAAACTTCAGTATTTGTTATTGTTTGTTGCTCAGTGCTTTTCACTTTGGAGGAAGCCTTGAGCTCACTAAGAGAGACTTTTTGCAGTGTTCATTGGTGAAATTTGGATAAATATCTCAGTATTTGACAACTTTGTGTTTGGAAATATCTGTTGAACTCCCTGAGGAAGACCCTGAAACAGGAGGATATCTGGACCTCTGTTGGAGGAAGAATGAGCTCTAATTCAAAATAGATTTAAACCTTTGTACAATTAAGGAGAACTGGTATTAATAAAGTGGTTGTGCAATATCTTTTGTTATATAAAAAGATGATACAAAAAAAATGGATATGTGATTCTTTCTACGTGATAATGTTTATGTGCTAATATAATGGTGAATAATTTATAAGAAGTATAGAAAAAATAGAAAAAAATTAAATATAAAAATGAATAAATATATAAAAATTATTTGAGATGTTTTGCAATTGTCTGCAGCACGGTATTTGCTGATTTTTGGTATTTCCTACTTACTGTGGGTCCTATTTTGGTTTTGTGGACTGCTCACACTCACCCAGTCTGTGGCTTGGCGGGCTAGCTTCTGGCAGCAGCAGTGGCTCTTGACCGCCTTGCATGGGGAGAGGGCCACCCCTTCCTTGGCCCCGCTGGGTTTGGGTGGCAGTGATTTTGGGACCACATCCTGGAATTTTGCCCAGGGTCTGAGAATCACCAAGACTACCCTGTCCAGGATCTTATGTTCTGATCCTGGCACGTATCCAACTGTCAGTGGACTTTGAGATAAAACACTCTGCCACTTCTGACTGTACTGCAGCCCACTACTCCCCCCACCCCAGTATTATTCCTTGGAGACTGCAGAGGGGCTCAGTGGGGTGGGACAACTGGTGGAAATCCCCCCTGTGCCCTAAATACTTACTTGCCTTTAAATCTTTGGGATATACCCACTACTATCTTCAGGTCATGTGGATTTGAAGATATACTCTTTCTTTAGCGCTGGTAAAGTGTGGTTGTTTCTTTACAATCAAACGTCTTAGGGAGGAAAGTATAATTTTTCTTTGAATACTAGTGGGAAATAACAGGGATATTTTCCCCAAAGCAACCAGATTTTTGTTTGTTATCATTATGGCCCAAGAGTAATTTTCCTCGGTCGATTAAAACCTTAATAGAATTTCTTTTAGCTGCAGCAAGGGCTGCTGTAGCTACAAAATGGAAAAACAGATTACCCCCTTCAACTGAACTTTGGTTTACTACCATCTGGAGATTTTATGTTATGGAAAAAATCTCTTATCATATTCACCAGAACATTTCCTCTGACTTTAATTCTAACTTTCCTGCAGTTTGGCTACCAATGTTATCTTATATGGTATTGATAGGAGAAGTGCCAAACCATGTCTATCCCATTGATCTGTTACAGTTGCAATTGATTTGTTATGTTCAAGTTACATATTGTACCTTTTAATGTTATTGCTACATATTTTAATGTTTCCCAGTGCTGTTTTTATTATGTTTTGGTTGTATAGTTGCACTTTTACTATGGCATGTTGTATTTATGTTTTGTTGTTTATAATAAAACAAAAAAAAAACCACTAGTGGGAAAACGAATCACTTAATGAAAGAACAGCACACGATGGGTTTGCGTGACCACTCTGCTCAGCCAAGTGGGAAGCATCCCCTCTAGCCCGAGGAGTCCCACACTCACAGAGACGGATGGTGGGGGAGCCATTGGTGGAAGGCTCCGTGGGCCTGAGGACCGCTTCCTGCTTGGCTGAACAGAGTGGTGGGGGAAAATACAAGTCATAAAAGCAAATGCCACAAAAGGCACCTGGCAGCAAAGGGCTTTCATTCAAGTGAGGTGGACATTTCCAAAAGCAGATGAATGTCACGGAGACATTACTCACAATGAGTTGAATAAGGATCCCAATCCTTTTAGGCATTCCTTCACTAATGTAGGGGTTGCAAGAGCTGCACATTCGGAGGCTGCTGCATATGTAATTGGTCAGGATCTACAAGTATATTCTGTTGAACCACTGGGGCTCATTCTGTTGGATATTTGTAACTCTGCATGCAAGAATATCTGGGAGGGAAAGAATTAAGAGAATTCTCTCAGTCAGGTACACTTGGTGATTGTGTCCATCCCCCCCAATCATGGGTTAGATGTTGAGCCTCTTTGGCCCTTGCTTGCCTTCTGTTTATAGGACCTCTCTTCTTCTCTCTGGGCTTGGACCTGTAGCAAGTTAACCTTTTTGAAGTTGATCTGTTCACAATAAGTTAAATGTACCTGTATGACAATGTCACATAAGATGTGCTTCTATTTTTGTAAATAAAATTTCTTTTTCTTGTTACCACTGGAGTCAGATAATTTTTGTAATTTGTTTGAACAGCGTTTTTCCTTTAACTGGGGAAACGTGGAGGATCAGGGATACTGCATAAAGCTTCTGTGTTTCCAAGGCAAATTATTTTTGGTTTTTTACATTTAACCCAATACATTCATACGTCTGCCACCATCACTAGTTTCTTTTTGGTTCAGGTTGGTAGCCATGTTGGTTTGAAACAACAGAACAAAGTTTGAGTCCTGTGGCACACAAAAGCTTATACCCAGAATTAAACTTTGTTGGTCTTAAAGGTGCCACTGGACTCAAACTTTGTTCTATATAGTTTCCTTTTGGTTTTCTTGTTTGCCCATTTGTTTATTTGGAGGGAGGGAGAGAGAAACATGGGTTCTTTCTGCACTTCAATCTCATCCCTGGTTTTGTGAGAGTTCAACTCGTGACACAATACCTTGCATTTATCCCTGGTTATAACTGCAACTATTTATCCTGGGACAAGCGTGGGGAAAAACCGGGGTGACCTCAATGTAGTGTGGAAACAAAAAATACCTCAAGAAAATTACAGGGGTGAACTCAAGCGTAGTGTAGAATGTAATTTCAGGGACAGAGCTGAACCAGGATTTAAGGTCTAGTGTGGAGAGGACCATGGCATCCTTTATTTTTAATACTTGTTTAAAAGAAGATATTTTTGGTTACCTCAGCTTTTCTGGCAGGCTTTTCTCACCTTTGCATGACAAACTGCCGCTGGCATTAGTAATGCTATTAAGACATCCACCCTTTTGCTGCTGGTTATTCTAAAGAGCTCCCTCATGGATCACTGCCTTGTCATGGTGAGGGGGCTTGTGTGGTTCGATGAGGCTGTGGGCTGTGCCGTGGAGGGCCACCCAGGACAGACAGGCCACAGCAGAGAACTCAGACCAAGTGTGATCCACTGGAGAAGGAAATGGCAACCCGCTCCAGTATCTTTGCCAAGAAAACCCCATGGACAGTAACAAAAGGCTAAAATATATGATGCCGGAAGATGAGCCCCTCAGGTCGGAAGGTGTCCAATATGCTACTGGGGAAGAGCAGAGGGCAAGTACGAGTAACCCCAGAAAGAGTGAAGCGGCTGGGCCAAAACCAAAAGGATGCTCAGTTGTGGATGTGTCTGACGGTGAAAGGAAAGTCCGATGCTGCAAAGAACAATACTTCATAGGATGCAAGGAACATGAAATTGAGCAAACTTCAGAGGGCAGCGGAAGACAGGAGGGCCTGGGGTGATCTGGTCCATGGGGTTGTGAAGAGTTGGACTTGACTGTGTGACTGAACAACAAAAATTCTAAAGAGAGGTAAGAAGCAGCATTTATAATGTAAAACAATGCAAGTGGGTGCCATATTGCACCTTGAGATTAACAACTTTTAGGAACTATTTTTTTTTAGCTTTAGCTGAACTTCACACTGCAAGCTCCCTATGCTGAGAACTGAAACTTTTAAACCTCAGTCCTTTTCTCCTCCCTTTCTGCTGACATTCTGTCCTTCAAAATTTGCTGTGGCTGAATTAACATTTGAATACACCATCATATGGGGTCACAGATGCAGATGAAATAGCCATCGTGCAGATGTGGAGCTTCAGTGCCATCTTAAAGTATGCTATTTTGGTCCACAGAAGAGGGTTACAGGGTCAGGTGTGAGTCACAGTAGTACCTGATGCACAAGCATGTGTGAATCAGCCCTTGGGGATATTGTCATATGCTCACGGCAATTCTGTTGACCTTAACAAAGCTTTGTGTGCTGCTAAAAGTAGGATGTGCTTGGAGGGAGCACCTTTCCTGGTCATTTGGTATGAGTCTCATGAAATCTAACATTTCTCCCACAACAGACTGAAGGAATTAAATTGCCTGGCAGGCTTGTTGGTGGCTTTGCAATTGCTTATTAACAAGAAAATAACATCCACTTCACAAAAAATATTATTTCTAATGGAAATGCTGACACCATCTCAATTCTCTAGGTGCTCTCGGGCCCTGGTGTAACAAAGGAATTTTCTCCTCTTTGCAGCATGAATACTAATTGCTGCATAATGGGGATGGGATTTTGCAGAAAGCGGCAGAACGGTGGAAGGGTGCCATCTAAAGGGAAGGAGAAGAAGGAGACAGAACTTCTGCGATCACAGAGAGGGGTGAGCCAACATTCCTTTGCTCCTTCCACCTGCCTTTGCATTTTCCTTTGCCATTCTTCTCATTCAGCTGCCGGAGCCAACGTTTTGAAACCAACCCATTTCCAGAATGCTGACACAACCTCATCTAGGGAACTATCAGCGTGCATTAGTGTACATAAGATGTTTTGGACCATCTCCAGATTCACCAGGGGATTTAGGTGTGAACAATAACAGTCTGAATGCTCAGGGCAGGTCCAAGCCAACCCCTGAGGCCACAGTGCAGGGACTGGGTTTGGACCCGGCCAGTGGTCGTGAAGGCTCAGCAGGGGGGGAGCGGTGCCAATACTGTCCCATATCATTGATGGCTGAGAGGCAGCTGGCCCCTTCCTCGTTGAACTGGCCCAAGCAGTCTCTTGAGTGGCTTGGCTGGAAAATAGGTCTTAAGAACATAAGAAAAGCCAATTTTGGATCAGGCCAATGGCCCATCCAGTCCAACACTCTGTCACACAGTGGCCAAAAATACCAGGTAACATCAGGAGATCCACCAGTGGGGGCAGGACACTAGAAACCCTCCCACTCTTGCCCCCCCACCCCAAGCATCAAGAATATAGAGCATCACTTATTTATTTATTTATTATTCGACTTTCTATCCCGCTCACCCCCTAAGGGCTCTGAGTGGCTTACATATATATATGTCCACGTCAGGCTCTGGCCTGCTGCGTTGCTTCGCCTCTGCGCCTCGTCGGTCCGGCCTCCTTCCTACGCCTCCTCACCTCGCCTCGCCAGCCGCCATGTCTCCTCCACCGTCCATCGCCTCTGCCATCCGTTGCTCTCCACCGTCGCTGCTACAGGGGCGGGTGCCCCCCTGCTTTAATAGCAGGTACCCCTTTTATCTAATCGCCCTTTAATGGGCTTTCGAACCGCTGGGCGGGCAGGAGCTGGGACAAGGGCCAGGAGCTCACCCTCACCGCGGCGGGATTCGAACAGCCGAAGCTGCTCGAACAGATGTTAAAGCAGGCATTCCTTTACTGCCTGCACCACCGCTCCCTCCACTTGCCCCCTCCACTTGCCCCCTCCACTTACTCCACTGTGCCTCCGCTCCCTCCACTTGCCCCAGACTGAGAGTTCCTATCTATACCTTGTGGCTAATAGCCACTGATGGACTTCCGCTCCATATATTTATCTAATTCCCTCTTGAAGCCATCCATGCTTTAGCTGCCACCACCTCCTGTGGCAGTGAATTCCATGTGTTAATCACTCTTTGTTGAAGGACTTCCTTTAATTTGTTCTAATCCAACTGCTCAGCAATTTCATTGAGTGCCCATGAGTTCTTGTATTTGTGAGAAAGGGAGAAAAGTACTTCTTTCCCTACCTGCTCTTGGTTCTTAGAGGCTGCAGGAATCACAAGGGGGAAGGAAGCCAGTTTCACCACAAGACAATAGCACCCCCTAGACCAGCAATTCCCAGCCTTTTCAGTATGGTGACCCACAAATCCAAATTTATTCGGTATAGTGACCCATCAAGGAATGGTCCAAGGTTTTTTGGCACCATAGGCAAACTATAACCTTGGCACCTGTCTAGTTCAGCACGCCATTTTCTACAGTGGCTAACCAGATGTTTTTGAGAGGCCAACAAAGTTTGCACAAAGGCTGCAGCTGCTCTATGGACCCCCTGCAAGTGGCATTCCAACATGACCAGCCTTTAGTATGGAGCTTACATTCTAGCCTTTGACCACCCTCTCCTCCAATTTGTGTAGTTGTTAGGAGCACAGATTCTAATTTATGAGAACTGGGTTTGATTCTCCACTCCTCCACATGCAGCTGCTGGTGTGACCGTGGGTCAGTTAAAAGTTCTTTCAGAGCTGTTCTCTCACAAGCAGCCCTCTCAGCACCACTTACCTCACAGGTGTCTGTTGCGGGGAGGGGAAGGGAAAGGAGTTCGTAAGCTGCTCAGAGTCTCCTTCAGGTAGTGAAGGGCAGGGTATCAATTCAATCTCCTCCTCCTCCTCCTCTTCTTCTTCTTCTTCCTCTTCTTCCTCTTCTTCTTCTATTCCTCCCACTAAATCCCCAAAATCCTCACTCACTCTAGTGTCCATCAGGACACGTTTTACTTGATCAACATGTAGAGGCAGTGACAAAAAAATACCGGCTAGTATCTGACATGCAAGATACCATTTTCAGGGTCAGATCTTGGTTTCCAAAATATGAAGCAAAGCAGTGGAAAGGGAAGGGGCGGCCATGAGGAAGGGCTGGCCTGCGACCCACTTTCAAAGGCTCCACACTCCACTCCTGGGTCCCAATCCACAGGCTGGGAAACGCCACCCTAGAGTTTCCCTCTATTTTGTTGGCATCAGCAGTAGCAGCAGCCAGTTTGAAAGCAAATATTTAATATGCTCATTTGTACCAAAAGAGTTCACAGCGATTATTTATTTATTTATTTGCTTGGATTTGTACCCTGCCCTCCCTGCCAAGGCAGGCTCAGGGCAGCTGACATCATCAGAACACAGTAACAATAAATAAATAGGTATCTAAAACAGTTCATTAAAACTAACTTACATCAAATTAAAGTGCCAGCAACTAACTTATAATATTAAAGATGGCTTCACACACTCTGTAGGTTCACTAGACGTTCAGCTTGATGGTCTTTCTCAGTTTCATTTGGCGAGCACAGGAGTTTTGGTCAGTGAGCGCAGGACATACTTTTCTCTTGGAAAACTGGAATTCTTTTCCATTGCTCAATGGCTGAACAATCTGTGACCTATGAGCAAGACAGTCTTGATTAAGATACTCCTGTCCACAGCACAGATAATAAATACCAAGCTGATGTGCTCTGACATAATTCCTGTTTCTGTAGGATGTGCTATGATGACTCTGTGTGTCTAAAATACTTACATAATCCATCAAAATGCCTCTGAAGGTCAGCTCTAGAAATGGCCAGAGATGACAACTACAGCATTTGTAAAGGAGAAGGTCAGAGAAGGTGTCCATTCAAGTACACGGGTTCTAATTACATAGTTCCTTGCACATCAAAACCAGCAACAGCAGGAAGCAGCAAGTGAAGAGAAACACTCCTTTTGGAGAGGGTCCCTATTATCACTTTCACCTACAATTACTTTTTATAGATTCTGAAAGCTTAGGGGAACCTTTGCTCTTTGGCTCCAGTTTGTGCCAGCGAGACCACCCAAAGAGAATGATCTAGTGCAGCACGTCAGTGTCATTAACTACTTTCGTATCAAGACATCCCCCCCATTTGCCTTGTATTTTATTACCAGTAGAAAAAAGAGGCACATTTTTTGAACAACCCTTTTGAGATGTGTTGACAGTGACCCAACTTTCCTTGCTCAGCGTGGCTTAAAACTGAACAAAGGCATGAGAGATGTTCCCCCTGCAAAGAATTTGAATGATGCAGAGCATAATGATGATTACAAGCACCTCTCCTCCTAACATTGTTGTGTGGTTTGGAATTCTGTGCATTTGGCTGAGTGTTTCAAGACACCAAGGATAGTTCTGGGATGCTGGAGAGCCCAGGGCAAGACAGACCACCAGGCCCAATTTAAACGTCACCAGGAGTGTAAGAGGCATCTTCCCTGCAAGACTTTATGCAATGAGCACACCCTGAAGCTGCCTCATATTCAGTCAGACCAGATTGGTCTTTGTCTGCTCTTACTCACAGCAGCTTTCCAAGGTATCGAGCTGAGATCTTTCACATGGAGACACCAGGGACTGTATCTGGGACCTGCGGCATGCAAAGCAGGTGATCTGCCACTGAGCCATGGTCTTCCCTCTTAACAGGAACAATTGAAGCTGTCTTGTCCATAGTCAGACCCTTGATCTGAGAAAGTGAGTCAAATTTCTCTGCCACTGTGTGAGTCCTTGAACCATACCCAGTAATTCAAACTTGGCCTTTCTGCCATCGATGGAGAACTGTCAGGTCCTGCAGTAACCGCTTCGTACTCAATAGTCCTTAATCAGGTTTATTGGTAGAATATGGCTTCTGGTCAGGTGAACACCTTTGCTAGAACTGGCAAGCAATAGCACAAGAACGGGATTCGAGGCATGGGGTCCACCCATCAGACATACGTCACATCTGCCCAGGCTACTACAGGTCATGAAAGAATATACGACCCAACTAGCTGTATCCCAAGACTCCTGTCTCCCAAGGCCACAGATCCAGCTGGGACCTGTGAACCATGTGGGGGCAGCTTCGGGAAAGTTACCTCACTCCATGCATTCATTCACACGCACACACCCCTGGGAATGTCAGGGAGGACAAATAAGGTACTAAGCAGAGCTGGCAGATGGGCAAAGCAAGCAAGGGTTACAAAAATGAAAGTAGGCCTTAATAGCATAGGGCAACATTACAGTCACTGATCATGGTACAAAGACAAGTATCACCCCTGGTAATCATCACGAACCTGACAAGAACTGCACCATATTCTTCATTAGAGGCATCCCCATGTAAAATAAAAGGTAATGAAATATTTGGGTATGCCATTACTGGGGGACATATTGGCTGAGTTCAGACTGGCAGTTTGAAGTGGGAGCCAGTCCCGGTCACACGGGGCCGATTGATGCAGGAGCATACCAGGAGGAGGCACACAGGAGCGTTCAGACTGCTGGCCCGAAGGCACAGCTGTAAACGGCTTTTTCCTGGTAAATTGGCTGGATGTCTATGTGTGTATGGATGGATGGATGAATGTTTATGTGTGTATGAGAGCATGAGCATGAGTGCATGAGCCCGTTTGGTGTAGTGGTTAAGTGCGCGGATTCTAACCTGGGAGAACTGGGTTTGATTCCCCACTCCTCTACTTGCACCTGCTGATGTGACCTTGGGTCAGTCACAAGCTCTGGCACAGCTGTTCTTGAAAAAGAGCAGTTTGTGTTAGAGTTCTCTCAGGGTGTGTGTTGTGGGGAGGGGAAGGGAAGGGAGTTTGTAAGCCGCTCTGAGACACCTTTGGGTAGTGAAGGGCGGGGTATAAATCCAATCTCTTCTTCTTCTTCTTCATGTGCTCATACACACATAGGCATCCATTGCATTGGCACCACATTGGAGCACAGCCAATCATATCGCTGCTGCCTTATGCGCAATGTGGGTTGCTCCCGGCTTTTCGGCTGAGCGTTCACACTTTCGGGAAGCGGAATGCAGTGGGATAAAGGCACTCTCTGGGATTTGCTACCACTTTCAACAGGTATCTTTTAATCCCAGAATCGAAGCAGAACAGCACGGGTTGCCTGCGGGTGGGGAACGCCAGGCAGATGTGCCTGTGTGAACGTCTCCTTTAATCTGCTTGGGAAACGTGGCTGAAACTTGGCTATAGTGGGGCAAATTGCCAGTCTGAACTCAGCCATTAAATAGCCAAGTAGCTTACTTAATATGCTCTGGTGTTCCTAAGTCCAAGTTATTGGTTGTGTGGAAGGTAAGTGCGCAGAAGACCCACTTCGTCCAGCCATTTGTTTCCTCCTTTGGGTTGAGCCAGTTTGGTGCAGTGGTCAAGTGCATGGACTCTAATTTGGGAGAACTGGGAGAACTAGCCATAGTCATGTCAGAGCTGTTCTCCCAAGGACAGTTCTCTCAGAGCTCTCTCAGCCCCACCTACCTCACAGGGTGTCTGTTGTGGGAAGGGAAAGGAGTTTGTAAGATGCTCTGAGACTCTGAGTGAAGGGCGGGGTCTAAATCTAATCTCTTTTTCTTCTCCTTGATCTGTGAGACTCAGGTGTGATAGATCCTGGGGAAGGGTTCAGCAGGTCATACAAGGGTTTTCCTGTGAGAAAAGTGGAATCCTAATAATTTGTAAAGCTCCCCAGCAGTCTTCAGGCCTTGTTCTGACAGGCTGCAAACTGCCTAAATAGCATACTTCTCTTTTAAAGAAATTACACTTGGAAGCTTTTAGTTTGATCCCATACTTCTGTAGATGTGGTAAAACCTTTCTCACATTCTCCAGAAGTTCTTTGAAGGTGCCACTACAAACTAGAGCATCATCTAAGTAGGGAATTCCAATTTCATTTCTAAGATCTTCAAGTCATTCTTCCATACATCTCTGGAAAGCTGCAGGTGCATCAATCAGTCCAAATGGAATCCAGATCCATTGTCTTCTACCCACTGATGAAACAGCATGCATACCTGTGTACCTGTATCCCACAAAGCTGATGTTTTGATTTGATTTAAGAAGCACCAGATAATATATTTCTTTCCCACCAAGTTTACCATTCTGGTTTTTTGCATATAAGTGAGATGGCAGGTATAAATTACCTCCATTTCATTCAGCCCTATATTAGTTGATTCGTCTCTGTTCTGATTAGGTGTTTTCAGTTTGTGTGGACTTTGGATGTGGAAACATGCTGTTTGGTTGGCCACTCCTGGTCCCTCTGGAATGACCATCAGTTGTTTCCTGCTTGGCCTCTTTCTTGCAACATCCTTGCTGAATTGTTGCCTGACTGGTAGTGTTCCTTGCTTCCACACAGGAAACAATGATTACAATTGCCCCCTTTTCCAGAACCTTGACAGGTCCATCACTCTCTTCCATAGAATTGTCTTCTGCCCCTACAGTGTGTACTTTGGCTGGTCTACTGAATGACTTGCTTTAAAAGATTAATTCCACCTATCTCATCTTCAGTTTCTTCAATGGTAGCTTTTAGTTCCTTTATGTCCTTCAACAAGGAACTGCCGTTTTCCTTAGACGAAGAGACTGCTTTTGTCTCGTGCTGAGGTTCTACATACAAATGCTACAGAGCAGGGTTCTCCCCTATCCTTGCCTGGGTATCATTGCTCTATTTCTGTTGTTTCTCTTTCTTTTTCCATTGACAACTACATTCGTCTTTTCAAAGAATGTGTCATCTGTCACCTGGCTGTCATTTAAACAAGGCTGCATCATGACTGTAACATTATCACTCTCTAATCCTATAAGAAAAGAGCACAACAGCAGATTTTGCACCAAGGCTGTGTCATACTTTAGGTAAGAAATTGCAAATAGGGAAGCAAATAGGATTTTTTTTTTGGTCTAAAATCCAGCAAGCTGAGAAGGAAATCTTGCGGTGACTCTTGAGGTTCCTGTACTACTTCTGACACTCAAAGTATAGTTCACTTGTGTCTTTTTCCTGATAACAGGATCTCAAGATTTGCCAATAAGAGCCCCCCCAAAAAACCCTAGCAGTTGCCAATTTTTTTTACTCCTTTTTTCTCTTGAGCAACAAATGATTAGTAATAACTATTCACTGCTCAAGATTTATGTATCATAGAGCTTTTATTGGATGACAGGAAAGGAAAGGATCTCAAGATACACCTTAATTGTGCTAAACTGAGATCCCTTCCCCCTCCAAAAGCTCCTCAGTCTGAGTCCCAGAGTAATTGCCTCAGTGGCAAGTTCTTGGAACTCTGCCTCACTGTGTCCTTTTTTTTTTTTTTTTAAGTCCATTTTCAATTCGATAGGACAGGATGCTAAAGGATTGTTATTTCTTAAAAGCACCCCAAACAGGAACTAAAACACTTTCAGAACCAAAATCATTTCCGCACTGAAGTTGGCTAACTGCCATCTCTAGCGGACATTCATTACCCAGAATGCCACAAGGTTCAGTCTTAAAGGGGCGATCAAATGTAAAACTCACATCAGCTATTACTCCCTGTCACAAGCAGTTTGGTCTGACATAGCCACCCCTCCCCTCCAGATCAATTGGGTGCAATCAAACATGCACATCTGGCTCCTATGCCCCACTCGTCCTTACCTTGCACTAAAATGACTCTCGCATGAATTAAATAAAGGTAAAGGTAAATGCTTCCCTTGCTCAAAAGCCAGTCAAATCTTACTCTAGGGGGTGGTGCTCATCTCTGTTTCCAAGCCGAAGAGCCAGCGCCATCCAAAGACTTCTCTGTGGTCATGTGGCCATCATGACTAAATGCCGAGGTGCACAGAATGCTGTTACCTTCCCCCAAAGTAGTACCTATTTATCTACTTGCAATTTCTTACTTTCAAATTGCTAGGTTGGCAGGAGTTGGGGCCAGAGATGAGATCTCATTCTATCACATGGCACGAGGGTCTTGTACAGCCAAGCTACAGCAAATTCTGGTGGCTACCTCAGTGAGGAACTTCCATGGTGGGTTTCTGGGCAGCTGATCACCTGAGCGTGCCATGGAAACACATGAGCAGTGTGATCCTTCCAATCCATTTCTGGCTTATCCTTTTTTCCCCAACCCCACTCCAATGTGTGCTTCAGTGCCCCCATATAATGTGGCCAAGAGTGCATGTGCAATTGTCTGCTTCTGCGCTCGCACAGCAGGACTTAGGAAAAAAACAACCAAGCCAGCTGTGGGTCCGTGGTTGTGGTGCCTTAGCAATGTGAACAACCAACCACAGGCACACGGCTCTATGATGCTGGCTTAGGGGGTGCTGTGTGATCAATGCAGTGTCCCAAACTCAAGTGGCTTATTTAGAGCTGATACACTGCCACGGCAAACTGCTTGTGTGACCACACCCTATCACTGCACACCTAACCTAACATGGTATTTTACATCAGACCTCAGTGGTGTCCCTTCACTGGTAGGGGGCTGGATAGGACGCATGTGAATGGTAGGGTGGGCCCTAATCCTATCCCACTGCTCCACTGAGAAAAGTTTGGCGTTTTCCTCTAACCTAAGGAGGCTTTTCCAACCTTATGTGGCTCTTTTGTTTCTAAGCCTGACAAGGCCCAATTCAGCTCAGGAGCAGGGGGGGCAGGCTTCGCCCTTTCCTCCTGGTCCCTTTCCTTGAGCTGAAATGGCCACAGTGTACAGTTCACCCTGCTGAGGAGCTGCACATCTACTGACAGCAGCACATGGATCCCCACAGCAGGGCAAAAAAGGCCTCCCCATGGCTGTTTGGGCTCAAGAAAATGATGCCAGCGGGATGGCTGAAGCCCTTCCTATTCCTGCCCCATGCTCCCAAGCGGAATCGGGCCCTGGCACACTTAGGAACATTAGTTCCCCAACAGCATCTATGACTGCAAGCATCAAACTCAGCTGGAATGGATCATTAAATTTGCAGGTGACACCAAATTGGGAGGAGCAGAGAACAAACCAAAAGATAGAATTCAACGAGATCTGAACACATTGGAAAAGTGGGTGGATATGAACAAGATGCTATTTAACAAGGATAAGTGCTGAGTTCTATATCTGGGTAACAAAAATGAGGAATGGTCATATTGGATGGGGGATACACTTCTGGGTAGCCGTGTGTGTGAACAAGACCTTGGGGGTAAAAGTGGACTGTAAGTTAAATATAAGCAGCCAGTGTGATACAGCAACAAAAGAGGCTGATTTGGGTATGGGAAGAAGTCAAAGACTCTTTTATACCAAGACACCAAAATGGGTTTCACCCCTTGAAGCTTTTGCAAACCCAAATCTATTTAAAAAAATGCATTGATAAGATATGAAAATTTGTTAGACAATAAAAATGAATTAAAACCAACAGAAAACATCAAAAAACAAGAATTCAACTTAACTTGGTGGGAAAGAGTACAAATAGAATCAAGATATGCTAAAGATAACTTAACAGGTTTTTATACAAAAATAACAGAAATGGACAAGATATTGATGCATATAGATGAGAAACTGATTAAGAAGTTGTATGTATTAATGCTAGAAAATAAGACACAAGATGCGGTAGTCAAAAATTCTATGGTTAAATAGGCACAAAACTTGGGTTGTAATATTGATTTGAATCAATGGTCACAGGTATGGAAAAAATGTAAAGATGTAAAGCAACTTCATATAAAGACAACATATATAAAATGTTTTATAGATGGTATATTACACCAGAGAAACTAGCAAAGTTCTACCCTAACCTATCAAATGTTTGTGGGAAATGTCAAAAAAATGTTGGCTCCTTTTTTCATACGTGGTGGACATGTGATAGAGTTAAAAATATTAGTCTTGGATTCATTAGATTTTACAAAAAATGTTAGAGTCCAGAATTGTTCTTATTGAATATTTTACCAGAAAAATGTAAAAAGCAAGATTCCCTCTCTCACACACACCATCTGCCACTTTCTGAGCATCGTGGGAGCAGTCTGGCCTTCCCCCATAGCTTTCCCTAAGTTGGCCTCATAAAGGATTGTCTGGGAGTTGGCTGACCCTGGACTCCTCCATTGCCCTCTCCTCAGAGGTGGGTCCATAGGGAATGAATGAAACCTGGGCCAATGCCCTCTAGAGTTGTCAACCTCCAGCTGATGGCTGGATATATTCCGTTATTACAACCAACCCCATAGCTAGGGATTTTTTTCTGAGAGGGAGCCTCAGGGGGGTCTGCAGCCAGTTTGGTGTAGTGCTTAGGAGCACGGACTCTAATCTGGGAGAACTAGGTTTGATTCCCTACTCCTCCACATGCAGCTGCTGGTGTGACCTTGAGTCAGTGACAAGTTCTTTCAGAGCTGTTCTCTCAAGGGCAGTTCTAAAGAGAGCTCTCTCAGCCTCACCTACCTCACAGGGTGTCTGTTGTGTGGAGGGGAAGGGAAAGGAGATTGTAAGCTCCTCTGAGACTCCTTCAGGTAGTGAAGGGTATGGTATAAATCCAATCTCTTCTCTTCTAAATCAAAGTTAATGCAATTTGGGGCCAGCCTGGGAGGAAGGGGCCCCTGAAGAAATGCTAGGGGGCCAGGCCTCATGAGCCCCGCATTAGCTACAGGCCTGATTACACTTGATTTCTGGATGACAGAGATCAGTCCATCTAGAGAAAATGGCTGCTTTGGAAAGTGGACTTTGTGGCATTATACTCCCTCCCCAAACCCTGTCCTCCTCCAGCTCCACCCCCGAAATCTCCAAGTATTTCCCAGACCAGAGCTGGCAATTGGGTTGCCAGGTCTGGGTTGGGAAATACCTGGAGACTTTGGGGGTGTATCTGGGAGAGGGGCCTCAGCAGGGTACAATGCCCTAGAGTCCGCCCTCCAAAGCAGCCATTTTCTCCAGGGGAGCTGATCTCTGTCAGTTGGAGATCAGCTGCAAAAGCGGGAGATCTCCAGGCCCCACCTGGAGGCCGGCCAGCCTAGCTGGCAACTGTAATGGCCTCCCTGGCTGGGCCCTCCCTTCTTCTGCTCCGCCCTCCCCTGAGGCATCAAGGGCTGCTCTGCCTGCCTGCCTAGGCCTCCGGAGGCCCCTCCTCCTCTGGCCTGCTGCCGGGGGCCACCTGCTGCCTGAGCCCCACTTCTCATCTGAGGCCTGTAGGTCTATGTTATATATTGTTACTGTGCCTGAGCTTCGTGCCAAGCTGCAAGGATCCTGTTGTGTACTAGCTAAACCGCACCCGCGGTTGGGCAGCCACGTGACCTGACTGCCTGGCGGAGCTTCACTGTCAGAGACAATAGAGACCTAGGCTCCTAAGGCCAGCCAACCGGCAAGCAGGGATCCTAGGGAAAAACCTATAAGATCGTAACTCTTGTACATAGCCTATTAAGGGTGTGGCTGTGTGAAATGGGTGTGTTGGTAAAGGGACATAAAAGCAACCTGCGAGCTGCCGACTGTAGCCTTTGTTTTGCTGAAATCACTAAGTAAATGGTATGAGCTGAACCCACCATATGCATCAGTCTCAGTACGTTTCAGATCCTAAGATCCTCCTTTTGGTTGGCTGTTAGAATGCAGCTAATGCCTGAGCCTCACGGTAAATACCATTGTTTGCTAGGATTATGTAGCACCTGCTCTGATTGGCCACCTAAGTTGACAGACCAGTCAGGAAGGACTAGAGTGAAGCAGGAAGTGCAAATAAGGCATTCTGTAGTGTTTATTGTGATTGGTTATTCCTGTTTCAGGAGGTGTGGTTTTGACTGCTCTTGACTGTATAAAAGGGGTGTCTGTTGCTGTGTTGTGTTCTGAGCTGAATAAAAGAAATCACTGTTTTGAGAAAGAGCTGCCTCCAGCCCAGTTTATAATAGTCTGCCAGGCTCCGAAGGTATTGCTGGCTGTTTTCTGGCCTAGCCTCCTCCTTGCGCCTTTCCCCACAGCCTGTTAGTTGGGTTACTTGCTTCACATATCCTGGGGAAGGCTGCCCCCTGATGGAGTCTTCTTCTTAATGACTGTATTCAGGACAAAAGCCATAAATACCAAGCATGCTGGAGTCTCTTCTGGAGCAGGTGACTGTGGGTGGTACCTGACATTAAAAGTCAGGTACCAGCCCCAAGGAATCTACAATCTAAATTTCAACCGAGAGGGAGACAGAAACACACACCTTTCCCCACCCTCTTCCTCCCATTACGAGCTTTCCTGCCCTACAGTCTATTGGCAGATGAGAATTAGGGATATGATTCAGCTAAGCACTTTTACAGGCCATTGATTTCAATGGAAAGTTAAAACATAAGTTTAACTTGTGCTGTTTGAGATCTCTGGAACCTGGAAGTGTTTAACTGTAGCTGGATTGTGCATACCCTTTGCTTTAAGACTTTGGTCTTGGCTTTAAAGTGAAATGAGTTTGCATGCAATGCTTTGTGGAAAGAAAAATCAGGAGTCATCTCCTTACGGAAGCTTTTCCAGTACAGCCGAGTTATTCAAAGTATTTTTTGAATGGAAGTGTCAATTTAAGATCCTTGACATAAAGAGGACCTACAAAGCTTATTTGCAAAGTAAATTTGCTCTGGATTTCAGATACCTTGGAAAGTTTTTTCTATTATATTTATTTAAAATTACAACAGTTTACATTAGAAACAAGCTCAAACAATTAAGGTGAAAGATAAATAACTGCATACAGTTTAATTTTACAAAACGCAAACATCCATCTTTCATTGTTCCATAATCTGTGTATTAAGCGCAGGGTAATTGCACAATGCAGTATCGCTGCCTTCAAAGGTTGGGGGGGGAATCAAACAGATCTGACTTTCATGAAATAATTTTTATTTTCTTGCAGTATGCAAATAATTTTATATAGTGGCTACCTAGCTTGGCATGGAGGGGGAATGGGACGAGGGAGAAGATATAAAGGGTCTGTGTATTTATATGGGTGGTTGCAGGGGGTAGGGTGGGGGAGAAGATCTTGGCCACATTAATAGAACATCTGTTGAAGTTCATATTGGGATAAAGGTCAGTTTACATTCCAAACCCAAAGAACGGCAATGCCAAGGAATGCTCGAACTATTGCACAAATGCTAGCAAGGTCATGCTCAAGATCCTACAAGCTAGGCTTCAGCAGTACATGGATAGAGACCTGCCAGAAGTACAAGCTGGGTTTTGAAGAGGCAGAGGAACTAGAGATCAAATTGCCAACATTCTCTGGATTATGGAGAAAGCAAGGGAGTACCAGGAAAACATCTACTTCTGCTTCATTGACTACGCTAAAGCCTTTGATTGTGTGGATCACAAGAAACTATGGCAAGTCCTTAGACAGATGGGAGTACCAGACCACCTCACATGTCTCCTGAGAAACGTGTATAAGGGTCAAGAAGCAACAGTTAGAACCAAATATGGAACAACTGATTGGTTTGGCATAGGAAAAGGAGTACGACAAGGATGCATATTGTCATCCTGCTTATTTAATTTATATGCAGAGTGTTGGGAGAATGTGTTTACACATCTCTATATGTGTATGTGTAAACCACCACCCCCTTGGTCGTATGCGCCAGGTGATGCCTCCTCACCAAAGACCTTGATGCTGGGAAAGATTGAAAGTAACAGAAGAAGGGGACAGCAAAGGATGAGATAGTTAGACAGTGTTATCGAAGCAATGAACATGAAATTAAGCAAACTCCGGAGGACAGCGGAAGGGCCTGGCATGATGTAGTCCATGAGGTTGCAAAGAGTCGGACTCGACTGTGCGACCGAACAACAAAAAAAAGGCAGGATGGCAAAAGTCCAGGGTGGGGCCCCAGAACCACACACGCGTACACACTGGCCAGAGGTGGCCCTCACCTCGTGCAAGACAGGCAGGTCCACAAAGTTGCTGCTGAGAAGGTTGCTTTCTGTGCATGCCCAGAGGGAGTGAGCATGTGTGGCCAGTGCCCAAGCTGAGCCAGCAAGAACCTGAGGAGGTGGGCATGAGCAGCAGCCTGCCTGCTCTTCCTCCCCCCTCCATCTGAAGATCCGATATTTGCTTTACAAATCAGCAAGGTATCATTGTCACATACCAAAGAAATAAGGCAAACCAGTGGCAGTGCCACCATACAGCTGGTGATAGTTATAGAATCATAGAATGTTAGAGTTGGAAGGTCATCTAGTCCAACCCCCTGCACTCTGCAGAAGCATAGCCGAAAGATAGCCCTACATTCCTGCAACATACCCAAAAGATGGTCATCCCACCTCCACTTGAAAACATCCAGGGAAGGAGCATCCACCACCTCCCGAGGCAGACTGTTCCACTGCTCAACCACTCTTACAGTTAGGAAGTTTCTCCTGATATCTAGCCAGTAACAACTCCCTTGTAATTTCCACACATTAGATCTAGTCCTACAATCTGAAGCAAGAGAGAATAGATCTGCTCCATCTTTTACATGACAGCCCTTCAAATACTTGAAGACTGCAATCGTGTCCCCTCTAAGTCTTCTCTTTCCCAGGCTAAACATACCCAACTCTTTCAGCCTTTCGTCATAAGACTTGGATTCAAACCCTCTCACCATCCTGGTTGCCCTCTTCTGGACACGCTCAAGCTTATCAACATCCTTCCTAAAGTGTGGTGCCCAAAACTGGACACAGTACTCCAGGTGAGGCCTGACCCTAGCAGAATAGAGTGGAACTACCACCTCCTGTGATCTGGACACAATGCTTCTGTTAATGCATCCTAAGATTGCATTAGCTTTCTTCACAGCCACATCGCACTGCAGGCTCATGTTGAGCTTGTGATCAACCAGAACACCTAGATCCCTTTCACACATGCTGCTGTCAAGCCAAGTCCCCCCCATTCTATATCTGTGCCTTTGATTTTTTGTGCCTAGGTGCAGGACTTTGCACTTATCTCTATTGAATTTCATTTTATTTGTCTCAGCCCACTGTTCCAGCCTATCTAAATCATTTTGAATTCTGACTCTGTCTTCTTCAGAATTAGCAATCCCACCCAATTTAGTGTCATCTGCAAATTTGATAAGCATCCCCTCTATGTCTTCCTCCAGGTCATTTATAAAAACATTGAACAACACTGGGCCCAGGACTGAGCCCTGTGGCACTCCACTCGAGACTTCCCTCCACGTAGATGCAGACCCATTTATGAGCACTAATTGGGTACGCTTTTTCAACCAACCATGAATCCATCCAATGGTTGTACCATCCAGCCCACATTTAATCAGCTTATCCTCAAGGATATCATGAGAGACTTTGTCAAATGCCTTACTGAAATCTAGATACACCATATCCACAGCATTGCCAGAGTCAACCATTTTAGTAACTCTGTCAAAAAAGGAGATAAGGTTGGTCTGGCATGACTTATTCTTGATAAACCCATGCTGGCTACTACCAATTAATTCATTCCATTCAAGGTGCTCACAGTCAGAGTGTTTGATAATCTGTTCTAGAATTTTCCCAGGTATTGATGTCAGGACTATTCAAGAATGTCAAGCTGACATCAATTCCCTGGGTCCGTCTTTTTTCCCTTCTTGAAGATCGGGACAAGATTTGCTCTTCTCCAGCACAACACCAGTACTCCAGGACATCTCAAAGATTACAGCCAGAGACTCTGAAATAACATCTGCAATTTCTTTTAGCACCCTGGGATGGAAGCCATCTGGCCCTGGAGATTTGAAAGTATTTAAGACAGCTAGATGCTCTCTAATCATTTCCTTATTTACTCTGGACTGGTAGTTCCTCCTTCCTTCATATGCCCTGCATTCTTCAGTTTGTATACAGCTCGCCTTATGGTTAAAGACTGATGCAAAGTGAGAATTGAGTAATTCCGCTTTGTCTTCATCCCTTATTAAGGCTTGACCATCTTCCCCTAGCAATGAGCTTACCCCGTCCCTGTTCTTCTTTTTGCTCCAAACACAGGCATAGAAACCTTTCTTGTTATTTTAGCATCCCTTGCAAGCCTCAGCTCCATCTGCACTTTAGCCTTTCTGACACCATCCCTACAGATTTGAGCCTGCTTCTTGTACTCACTCTCAATAATTTGGCTCTCCTACTGTTTCCTGTATATTTCCCTTTGTAGTCTCAGCTCTTCAGAGAGTTCCTTGTTCAGCCACCTTGGCTTCATTACCCGTCTCCCACCTTTCTTTCTTACCGGGACAGTTTGTGATTGTGCCTTAAGCACTTCATTTTTCAGCATCTCCCATCCTTCCTGCGCAGATTTCCCCCTCAGCATTTCCAGCCATGGGATCCTACCTAATATTTCTCTGAGTTTTTTTAAATCAGCCTTCCTGAAGTCCAGGATATGAGTTCTACGATGTCCTGGTTTCACATCCCTCACTATGTCAAATTCCAAGCTGACATGGTCACTATTCCCCAAGGATCCTACAACATTCACCTCATCAACCAGTTCTTCCCTATTAGTCAGAATTAAATCTAGGATAGCAGATCCTCTGGTTCCCACCTCCACCTTCTGAGAGATGAAGTTGTCCGCAGGACTATTCAAGAATCTGCGGGATGCCTCATGTCTAGCTAAGTTAGATTTCCAGCAAAATCTGGATAGCTGAAATCTCCCATAACCACTACATCCTGTCTCTGTGAAAGTTTAGCAAGCTGTTGTACAAATGCATCATCCCGTTCCTCTGGTTGGTTCGGAGGTCTGTAGTATACCCCCAAAACAATATCCCCTTCTTCCCCCCCTGCTCTATCCTTACCCACACACTTTCAACAGGGCAACTCTCGAAATCCTGAATTTCAGTGCAGTGTATTCATTCTTGACATATAGTGCTACTCCGCCACCTTTTTTGTTTATTCTGTTCCGTTTGAACAAGGTATATCCTTCAGTCACTGTGCTCCATATATGAGACTTATCCCACCAAGTCTCAGTGATACCTATCAGATCATACTTATTTTCCAATATTTGAAGTTCAAGTTCCTCCTGTTTATTTCCCATACTTCGTGCATTAGTATAAAGACATTTCAGATTACAGGCATCCTTTCCTACCATAGGTCCCTTCAATTTTACCTGAAAATTACTGAATTCACCTCTCTCCTGTTCATTTATTCTCTGGTCACTCCTCTTCTTAAACTTAGAAGAAGAAGAAGAGAAGAGATTGGATTTATACCCCACCCTTCACTGCCCAAAGGCGTCTCAGAGTGGCTTACAAACTCCTTTCCCTTCCCCTCCCCACAACAGACACCCTGTGAGGAAGGTGGGGCTGAGAGAACTCTAACACAAACTGTCCTTGAGAGAACAGCTGTGCCAGAGCTTGTGACTGACCCAAGGTCACATCAGCAGGTGCAAGTGGAGGAGTGGGGAATCAAACCCGGTTCTCCCAGATAAGAGTCCGCACACTTAACCACTACACCAAACTGGCTCTTCTTAAACTTAGTGTTGGGGATGCTGCACAACATCAGGCTTTTTCTTTGCACCCCCGATGTCTTCAGTTTAAAGCACTCCTGATAAAATTCACAAGTCTTGAAGCAAAGAGATTCCTCCCATTCTTTGTAGGTTGCATCCCATCTGTCACCAACAGTCCTTCATCTTGGAGGTACATACCATGGTCCAGGAAGCCAAATCCCTCTCGACAGCACCATCTATGTAACCAGCCATTCACCTCCAGTATCCTGTTCTCCCTTCCTGCTCCATGGCCCTCAACAGGTAAAATGGAACACCACCTGTGCCCCCAAATCTTTCACCTTCTTGCCCAGAGCCTCGTAGTCTTTGGAGATCCATTCAAGGTTTTTTCAAGCCATATTGTTTGTTCCCACATGGATCAGCAGGAATGGGTAGCGGTCAGAGGTCTTGACGAGTCTTGGAATTCTCTCAATCACATCTCGGATACACACTCCAGGAAGACAACAAACCTCTCAAGATACCTTGTCTGGTCTGCATACACCTTCTTCCATTCCTCTCAGTAAGGAGTCGCCAACCACCACTACTCATCTCTTCCTCTGTGGGATAGCTTGGTTCCTTCTTTGCTTATGTGCTTGTGTGTCAGTCACATCCTTTTGATCTCTGTGTGTGCTATTTTGATCTTCCATCATCAGAAGTGGCTGGTATTGATTATGCAGCTCCACTGGCTGTGAGTGAGGAGTATCTTCTCCTCAAGGTCATATTCTTCCATTCACCCACCTGTTCCTTGTTACATCCTTCCTCTTGCATAGGATTTGCTAGCTTATGCTGTTCTCTCAGGGGCCCCTCTTCCTTCACGTCTAAAAAGCTTTCTGCCTCCCGGATGTTCCTCAGTGTACAGATTAGTGTCTTGAGTTCTCCCACCTTCTCCTCTAGCATTCTTATAAGCTTGCACTTGCAGCAAGTATAATGCATTTCTTGGCATGGCGAAAAATGATCATGGTGCAGCCCAGGCAGGTCACTGGAATAGATACTTCATTATCCATCTTCCTAGGAGCAATGCTATCTTCTACAGCCTCAGGAATTTTCCTCAAACTTTCCTCAAAGTTTCTGAAGTCTCCCTTGTTTCTATGTCTTCCCTGCGAGCTGACCCTGATCCAGTTATTGCTTCAGCTGTGGCTAAATTTCAGGCAGCAGTGGCTTCTATGCGAGGATGGAAATAGAGAATGGTATTTGTAAGACTGGTTTCATCCAAGACTGCTGAGTCATCAGACTGGGGGGAAATGCATTTCACCCTGTACGTCCTGCATTGATGGTCTCATGACCCTACTTTTTGTTTGTCTGCAGTCACACAAGCCAGTAGTGGTATAGAGGTTAGAATTTGAGAGACCCAGGTGTGAATCCCTACTCTGCAATGGAAACTCGCTGGGTGACTTTGAGCCAGTCACACACTCTTAGCATAAAAACAGGTTGCTTACCTGTAACTGATGATCTTTGAGTGGTCATCTGTGCATTCACACCCATGGGATTAAGTGCACCTGCACTGACCTGGTTGGTGTCTGTACAAAGCTCACAACAGGATTTTTGCGCCATTTGCCCCCGGGCATGCGCAGGAACCCCACCATGCATGCCCAAGGGGTGGGGGCACGGACATCCTGCCAGTTCCTTCTGACCGCTATCAAACCTAGCCATGTATGAGAACAGCTGAGGATGACAGCAGTGGGGAAGGATGGGCGGGTGGTGTGAATGCACAGATGACCACTCGAAGATCATCAGTTACAGGTAAGCAACCTGTTTATCTTCTTCGTGGTCTCTGTTCATCACACCCATGGGAGATTAAAAAGCAGTGGCTCACCTGGAGGTGGGTGCTAGCAGACTCAGGGAGCCGTAGAGGAGAGGACCAGATGACCAAAGTCACCCTTCTGCTGGGCACGGACGTCCAGAGCGTAGTGCTTGATGAACGTGGTTGGTGTGGACCACGTCGCTGCTTTGCAGATGGACGAAAGAGATGCGCTCTTCAGAAAGGCCGTTGAAGTCGCCATAGACCTGGTAGAGTGCGCTCTCAGACGAGAGGGAGGCAACTGCTTCACTAGAGTGTAGCACAATCGAATTGTCTCGACAATCCATTTAGAGAGTCGTTGAGATGTGATGCGGAGCCCCAGGGAGGGTGAGCTGTATGACAGAAACAGTGAGTTGTCGCGTCTGGTTGAATGAGTCCGATTTAGGTAGAAGAGGAATGCCCTCTTGACATCCAGAGTATGGAGCAAGCGTTGTCCGTCATCTTCTAGATGTGGGAAAAAATCTGGTAAGAATATTTCAGTATTGAGATGGAACTCTGAAACAATCTTTGGAATGAAGGTCAGGTCCGGTACCAGACACACGCCATTCGGAAGGAAAGTCAGGTAGGATGGGTGATGTTGGAGTGCCATGAGTTCACTAACCCTTCTGGCTGTGGTGATAGCCACTAGGAAGGCCGTCTTCCACGTTGCATACTGGAGGTCACAAGTAGCCATCGGTTCAAACGGTCATCTGGTAAGTTGCCATAGTACTAGTGGTAGGTCCCATAAGTCTGTAGGCGCGACTATCGGAGGGTACAGTCTAATGAGGCCCTTCATGAACCGCTTTGAGGTCGGATGGGAGAAAATTGTGTGACCATCCAAGCCTTGGTGGGAAGCGGAGATAGCCGCCAAGTAGACCTTAACGGATGAGTGGGAGAGACCCTGGTCCCTGAGGGACAAAAGAAAGTCCAGAATTCTGTCCAGGCCAACAGAAGTTGGAGTGTTCGTAGACTTGTCTAAATACGAGAGGAACTTGTGCCACTTCCTGCAATAGGATGAGCGGGTAGATTCCTTCCTTGCATTACAGAGGACCTCTGAAACCCAGGCAGAGAAACTCATAGTTGGAGCCTCCAGGCAGTCAGCTTTAGGTTGTCCACCTGTAGGTGGAGCACCTTGCCTCTTTCGGCTGTGAGATCTTGCACTTTGGGGAAGTGATGGAACTTGCCTCCTGCCAGATGCAGTAGGATGGGGAACCAGGGCTGTCTGGGCCACCACGGAGTCACGAGGATGCAATCCAGTCGAAATTTGGCCACCTTGTGCACCACTCTCAAGAGTAGGGGCAGTGGAGGGAACATGTAGAGGAATGGACCGGTCCAAGGCATTAGAAGGCCGTCCCCTAAGGAGAGAGGATCCTTGCCTCCTTGGGTGCAGAGGCGAACACGTCAATTGCTGGAGTCCCCCAACGGTCGAAGAGAAGTTGAAGGTAGACCGAATTTAGTTCCCACTCGTGGTGGTGAGTGTGGCCTCAGCTGATCAGATCCGCTTCCACGTTTTGGACTCCGGGGATGTGGGTGGCCATGGGGATGATTTGGTTGGAAACGCACCAGTGCCAAAGGTCGAGCGCGAGCCCACAAAGGCTCCTGGAGACGGTTCCTCCCTGACGGTTCAGGTAGCTGAGGGCCGTGGTGTTGTCGGTGAGGATGGCAACACAGTGTCCTTGTAAGAGGCACTGAAAAGCTTGGAGAGCTAGTGAGATGGCCAGTAGTTCCAGGTAGTTGATGTGCCTGTTTGCAGTAGCAACATCCCACCGGTATCCCATGCTGATGCCATTGAGGTGGGCCCCCCATCCCCATAAGGAGGCATCTGTTGTCAGGGTGTAACGAGGAGAGGGAGGGGTAAATGGAGCATCCTCGGTGATATTTGGGACGACAGTCCACCAGGTCAGAGAGTCCCGCACAGTTCGAGTAGGGGTCAGGACCTTTGACTGAGACATTCGGGTTGGACGAAAACTCTTTAGAAACCAAAGTTGAAGGGGCCTCATGTCGAGTTTCGCCAAGAGGAGGACCGAAGTCATGGCAGACATGTGCCCCAGGAGGCGTTGGACGTTGTATGTCATTGAGGATGGAGAGTCGCAAACAGAGGTTGCTAGGGTGGACAGGGTTTCAGCTCTGTCCAACGGCAGAAAGGCTCTGCTGGCCACGGTGTCGAGTAGGGCCCCGATGAATTGCACTCTTTGGGATGGTTCGAGATAGGGTTTTTGGAGGTTCACTTGAAGACTGAGCGAGGAGAGAAGGTGTAGTGTGAACACAATGTCCTTGCGCAGAGAGGTCGGGGAATCGGCCACCAGAAGCCAGTCGTTGATATAGGGGAAGATGGTGATCCCCTGGAGACGGAGGTGGGCTGCAACAACTACCATGGTCTTGGTGAAGACCCTCGGCGCAGTAGAGATCTCGAATGGGAGGCATCTGTATTGATAATGACCTTCCCCTATCACAAAACGGAGGTACTTCCTGTGGGATGGGTGGATGTTGAGGTGGAAATAGGCATCCTGGAGGTTGATGGTAGCCATCCAGGTGCCCTGTGGGATCAAGGGAAGGATAGCTTGCAAGGTCATCATCTTGAATTTTCGATATCGGATGTGGATATTGAGATCCTGAAGATCCAAGATGGGACGTAGCCCTCCATCGCGTTTCGGTACAACAAAGTACCGGGAATAGAATCCCATCCGTTCGGAAGTTTTCGGGACGGGTTCTATCGCCCCTTTCTTCAGTAAGGAGTCGGCTTCCTGAAGGAGGACGGAGGAAGGAGGGGTGGAACGGAAGGTCGGTAAAGGTGGGAGGTCGAGGAATTTGATGAAATAACCATTGGCTACGATGGATAAGACCCAGGCATCTGTGGTTATGGTTTTCCACACAGGAAGGAAGGGATGGAGGCGAGTCGTTTCTCTCGACGTCGAGAGGATGGAGTCAAAGGCCCTGCTTTGGTCTACGGTTGGACTTGGGTCTTGCCTGTGGATGTTGCGAACCCGACCTTGGTTTAGACTGGTACGATTGCTTGTTGTGGTTTGGAGATTGACGGGATCTCTAGGCCGTGTCTGGGGACGGCTTTGTAGGGTATGGATGATGGGGGGTGTATCTGGACCACGATCGATGCCGAAAAGACCTTTGCAGCACTGAAACTCCAAGCGACTTTGATGCCTTGATATTTTTATCCAACTCCTGCAAGGCGGCGTTGGGGGAGGAATGGAATAGACCGTCCCCATCGAATGGGAGATCCTCGATATAAGATCTAGTGTCCTGGGGGAGAGATGTAGTGCGTAGCCACGCATGGCGGCGGAGTGACACTGCGAAAGCCATCGACGTTGAGAAAGCATCTCGAGAATGTTTCGTGGTGTTCAGAAGTTGTTTAGCCACCAGGAGACCCTCCTTCTGAATCGATCTCGCTTCAGCCAGCTTGTCATCCGGCATAGAGGGGAGGAGCGCTGACATTCTCTGCCACAAGGCATACTGGTATCTCCCGAAGCAGGCTAAATAATTGGAGGATTTTATCCTCAAGGCTGCAGAGGACTATATCCTACGGCCGTGGGCGTCAATTTTTTTACTCTCTTTATCCGATGGAGTGGAGTTAGAGCTCTTGTTTTTAGAAGATGTAGAAATGACCAAAGAATTTGGGCGAGGGTGCAGGTAGAGGAAGGAAGCTCCCTCTTCTTGGATTCGGTACATGTGGTCTAACCGCTTGGTGGAGACCGGTGCCGACGATGGTTTAGCCCACGGGGATTTGACTGCTTTTAAGAGGTGTTTAGACATCGGTAAGGCTATCGGCATAGAGGCGTCGATCTCGATGATGTCGTACACCTCGTCAGCTGCGGATGGTTGGGGCTGGATAATCGGTAGGGCAAGAGAGTGTGCCATACGTTTTACTAAGTCCCCGTATGAGGACATGTCCTCCAAAGGGGAAATCGGGCTGCCCCCGGAGATCGGTTGTTTGGGGGGGGTTCAACAGGGGAAAGAGCATCCTCCGCATCATCAACATCGGAGTCACCCCGAGAAGAGGCGGAATTGAAACTCAAATCTTGAGGCCTCGGTAGCGGTGGCTCGGCCATCAGCATTGGTGGAGCAGTGGCTTGGTCGGAGTGGGCGGGAGGACGAGGTGGGGACGGTGGAGGTTTCGACGCTGTCACCGAAGGTGGGTGGCGAGGTGAGTGGGATCAATATCTACGGGGCTCCCAAGAATCAGGACATCCAGGGAAATTCCACGGCCCAGAGGAAAACCAATATGGCATCTCATGCCTATGGTCGTAGGGAAATTTCGGAGGTCGATATGGATAGGACGCGTGGTACCTGTCATAGCGCGGGTCATAAGCCTCCTGCTTACGATGGTCTGGATGATACGGAGACCTGGAGTGGCCCCGAGGGCGATGTCGAGTTCGATCCGAGTGGTCACTAGCTCAAGAAGTCACCGAAGGGGATCGAGATCCCACTGCCTGGACGTTAGAAACCAGATCGAGGTCGGTAGGAGGAGGTGACATCGACTGGGGAACTTTATGATGACGGTGAACTTCTGACATTGGGGGTTCAGGCTGATGGGGTGGAGAGTCTAGGATCTGTATCGGAGGCTCTACAAAGACCTTCATCAGCTCCGGTGTCGGATGAGATGGTTGCGGGGGTTGCTGAGGTGATCCAACACCGCTCACACCGTGAGACTTATGTGTGTGTCCCGTCTTCTTGGAATCCAGGCTCTTCTTTTTATCCTTCTTGGGCTTCTTGATCGGGATCAGCACGGACAAAGTCGTCTTCGACCCAGACTTCTTCTTAGGGGCCCCTCCGGTAACTGAGGAAGATTTCCCTACCTTGGGAGGCTTCGGTGTCGGGGGATCCCTCTGTGTCGATACAGATTACTTCGGTGCTGAGACGGCTGGTCTTGATACAGATGGATCGGACTCCATAACGGGGGCTGGAGGAGCAAGTGCCGACTCCCACAACGCGACCTTCAGCCTAGCGGCCCTGTTCTTTCTTGTTTGGTTGGAGAAATGGGCACAGATGGAACAGGCGTCAGGCCGGTGACTCTCCCCCAAACAAAAAACACAGAGGGAGTGCTCGTCCCTCAAGGCTAGTTTGCTTCCGCAGGAAGAGCACCTTTTGAAGCACCCCCACTTTCGACTTTCCATAAAACAATGGAAGTGGGCCCTTCGATCCAAGAAGGGTGAAGAGGGGGGGGGAATGGTCCGAAGACCGGAGAAAAATCCAGGAAAAAAGATGGATCTCGGTAGGAGAGTCAACAAAAAGGAGGTTTTGAAGAATGGAGAAAAAAGATGAAGAAAAAATATTGAAGAGAAGACGATCCCTGCTGTGAGGTGAAAGTCAGTCAGAGTGTTCTCAGAGACACCAACGCAGGCTGCTAACAGCGAGGCGGTCAGAAAAGAATTGGCGGGATGTCCGTGCCCCCGCCCCTTGGGCATGCGCGGTGGGGTTCCTGTGCATGCCCGGGGCCAAAGGGCGCGAAAATCCCATTGTGAGCTTTGTACAGACACCGACCAGGTCAGCGCAGGTGCACTGAATCCCATGGGTGTGATTCACAGAGACCACGAAGAAGATCCTATCTTGCAGGGTTGTCGTGAAGATAAAATGGAGGGGAGAAAAACAGGGTAAGCCACTTTAGGTCCTCATGGGGAGAAAGAGAGGGTAGTAAAGAAGTAAACAAATAAATACGACTGAGCAATGAGGACCCACTCCTAGGTTGCAGTCACACGCACCAGAAAAAAAAGGGGGGGGGGGAGCAAGGCTATTTCCTCCAGAAGAATTTGACCCACAGTTGTGCGATCACACAGTCCTTAGAAGCTATGGGCACAGCCCACCACTGCATGATCAGACGCAACCGTGGGTGAGTCGGGTTTTTTTTGCTATTTGTTTCTGATGCACCTAAATGAGGAATCAGTTAATCACACCTCTGCACTGAGGGCTCCCTATGGAGTTTGTGATGATGCGCATACTGAGGGAGGGAACAATGGCACAGAGTTGGGATGGCCTCATCAGACCATCCCAGTGGCATGAGAGCACATTGGAGTGATCAGACATGGGAAAGTCTGTCCATAGCCCGTCGCAACCCATTTTCTACCGGTGTCTTTTAACTCCACTTCTGTGGTGGAGCAGAAAGGTTTGCTGATGGCTGCGGGGCGTTTCCCAGATGTTGTTGTCTGATCATGCCCTTTAAATCCACATGGCATTCGTGCCTATGGCGGGTCTAATTGTGCGTATGATTGCAGCCCTAGTATCCAAAGAAGTCCATGAAAACTTCTACTGGAATAAAACGTCATGACCATTTGACATGCCACAGAACTCCTGCTTATTTGTGGTTTTTTTAAAATAACATTTTATTGATAATTTTGAATCATAACAAAGACTTAGGTTACATATACATATATATTAACATACGAATGGTCTTAAGTGAAAGAAAATTTCAGCTAAGTGGTTATTTCATTTGTTGTATTGAGAGAGTGGTATAACCAACTTGTGTAGTCCATTGATGGTTGTGCTAGCCATCATTAGTTTAATTTAACCTTAGCCAAACAGTAATAACTCAAATCTAGGGGATTTAATAGATTCTCAGTCGAGTTTATCCATATTAATTTTTTCTATAATAGGATACCATTTATCTAATGGGTTGAGTAGTTGGCTTTCAGAATCTTCCTTGTTTGTCCATATTTGGCTTTGGAATCTTTACCCCTCCTTCTTGCCTCTTTCTAATATTGTCACATACCACAGCATAGAAAGTCAATGGTGCACGAAACGTCAGCTAATTTTGATTTATTTGGATTTAAAGTGGTTCCATACCAAAGAATGAGAAAGCACATATAAACTATTCAGGTAAGCTTCAGCTACAATGAAATAAACAGGAACAGGAGCTAAGATAATGGGGCAGATCGGTTTCAGACGCACTTCTCTAAATTTTCAATAGCTTTCCCCAAGAGCTCCCAATGACAGTTTGTTCCCTAGTCTAGCTGTTTTTCAGCACAACAGCTGAGCTGTCTGTAGAACCAACATCTTTTATGGTGAATGTACAGCACACCTGGATTTGTCCTGCCTCTCTCTTTTGAAAAGAAGCACAACAGATTGAAAAGAAGAGAGAGAAAGAGAGATTAGCTTTAGTGCCTTTGGAACTCTCAGAGAAATGGATGACACGGATGGTGACAGAAAGAGAGAAATCAAACATGAGTGCTGAGGCCTGTGAATTAAAAATCTGAACTGAAATGTGGCAGTTGGGCTCCATTTTGTAGACTTCAGCAGCTGCATCATCATGTTGTTGTTGTTGTGTTTTACAGAAGGTGGATGATTCTTCCTTTGCTGTGTCCTGACCTGTAGTGTTCCTTCCTGTTCTGGGACCCAGCCAAGTACCCCCCCCCGAAGTCTCCCAATGCTGTCCATTTTCACTGTTGAACTCAGAGGTGTTGCAGTAGATAAATCACTGAAAATGTTGAGACAGTGTGTGACTGCAGTAAAAAAGGCCAACACTATGCTGGGGATTATTAGGAAGGATATTGAAAACAGATCAGCCAATATCATAATGTCCCTATATAAATCAATGGTGTGACCTCATTTGGAGTACTGTGTACAGTTCTGGTCACCACACCTTAAAAAGGATATTATAGCTTTGGAAAAAGTGCAGAAAAGGGCAACTAGAATGATAAAAGAGTTGGAACACTTTCCCTATGAAGAAAGGTTAAAGCACTTGGGACTCGTTTGCTTGGAAAAACAATGGCTGAGGGGTGACATGATCGAGGTTTACAAGATTATGCATGGGATTGAGCAGGTAGAGAAAGAAGTACTTTTCTCCCTTTCTCACCATACAAGAACTCGTGGGCACTCAATGAAATTGCTGAGCAGTCAGGTTAGAACGGATAGAAGAAAGTACTTCTTCACCCAAAGAGTGATTAACACATGGAATTCACTGCCACAGGAGGTGGCGGCTATAAGCATGGACGGCTTCAAGAGGGAATTAGATAAACATATGGAACAGAAATGCGAAATGCTGGCCTGGATGAATCACAAGCTGGAGTTAAGATTGCTGGGGAAAAGATCAATAACCTCAGATATGCAGACGATACCACTCTGATGGCAGAAAGTGAAGAGGACCTAAAGAGCCTCTTGCTCAGGGTGAAAGAGGAAAGTGCAAAAGTGGGCTTGAAGCTCAACATCAAAAAAACTAAGATCATGGCATCTGTCCCCATCACTCCTTGGCAAATAGAAGGGGAAGTCGTAGAAGTAGTGACAGACTTCACGTTCCTAGGATCCCAGATCACTGCAGATGGTGACTGCAGCCATGAAATTAAAAGACGCCTGCTCCTTGGGAGGAAAGCGATGGCAAACCTAAACAGCATGATAAAAAGCAGAGACATCACCTTGCCAACAAAAGTCCGCATGGTCAAAGCAATGGTATTCCCCGTAGTAATGTATGGCTGCGAGAGTTGGACTATAAGGAAGGCTGAGCGCCGAAGAATAGATTCTTTTGAACTATGGTGCTGGAGAAGACTCTTGAGAGTCCCTTGGACTGCAAGGAGATCAAATCAGTCAATCCTAAAAGAAATCAACCCTGACTGTTCCCTTGAAGGCCAGATCCTGAAGCTGAAGCTCAAATACTTTGGCCACCAAATGAGAAGGGAGCATTCACTGGAGAAGACCCTGATGCTGGGAAAGATTGAAGGTCAAAGAAGAAGGGGACGGCAAAGGATGAGATGGTTAGACAGTGTCATCGATGCAACGAACATGAAATTGAGCAGACTTCAGCGGACAGCGGAAGACAGGAGGGCCTGGCGTAATCTGGTCCATGGGGTCGCGAAGAGTCGGACTCGACTGTGCGACTGAACAACAACAACAACAATGGAACAGAGGTCCATCAGTGGCTATTAGTCACAAGGTATGGATAGGGACTCTAGGGCAAGTGATGCTCTGTATTCTTGGTGCTTGGGGGGGAGCAACAGTGGGACAGCTTCTAGTGTCCTGGCCCCACTGGTGGCCCTCCTGATGGCACCTGGTATTTTTGGCCACTGTGTGACAGAGTGTTCTACTGGATGGGCCATTGGCCTGATCCAACATTGGCTTCTCTTATGTTCTTAACTCATTTGTAACGAGGGCTGGATCTGACATGAATTTCTCTTTGTCGGGCCAGGCCATGTGTGCCACAAACATAATGCCAGGTACTGGAGATATAAACTGCATAAAGGACAGCAGCTGGTAAGCTCTGAGTTTGTGTATCCCCACTGCAAGGCCCCATTGCAAAGGAATAGTATGTGCAGACTGGAGAGCCAGTGGTGCAGCACTGGGCAGATGCTCCCACGCTGCTTGACTGCTGCAGCAGACAAGGTTGTTCTGACATGCTGAAGCCACAATAGAAGTGACTCCCCCCACTCCCCCCAAGCAGTTTTCTGTTCCCTCCACTACATTAGCTACTTGTGGGCTGCATCAGAGCCCTGGGCGGGCCGGTTCTGGCCCCCGGGCTTTATATTTGACACCCCTGATTTAGCTTATTCTCTTTGGATCTACACTCTGCAGCAGAGGTGCCATCGAGCTCTGGAAATACTCAGATGTTGGTTGGAATTTAACTTGCTACTTGCTACAGAGTCCAGACCATCTAGAGCCCATTTTCACTCCCAAATGAACCCTTGGTCAGTTTCACAATGACTTATGATGTTCCTGCAAAGGCATGGCAAACCCTTAATATAGTAAACTAGGAGCAAGGCCCGTTGCGGCACTAAATGCAACGGGCCCTAGCAGAGGGCCTGGGTGAGTGCAGCGTCCTGGAGGAGTCGTGTGCCCTGCTGTCCCACACGCCCGGCTGAGCACGAGGCAGACCACGGCGCCTGACCCACCTGGAGTGACAGAGGAGTGTGGGGCCAGCCGTGTGCTGGCCCCCACCGGGATCCACAGACAGTCAGCGGTGGGAGAGAATGCGACCCACAGCCCCCCCCTTTGCAAGAGGCCAGTCGTGGCCCCTGACTGATGTGGTGTGACAGAGGTGCGGAGGACCATGGGGCTGGGCAAAGCACCACAGAGGCTGCCGGAAGGACAGCAGGCGGTGTGGCGCGGAGGCAGAGAGAGCCAGCAGGGCGGGGGAGAAGGTGGCGAGAAGGCAGGGCGCTGGGTGAGCAAGCCCTCTTGGCTGCCAGAACGTGCGCCCCGTCCGTCGCCTCGCAGTGTACTGGGTGGGACTTAGACTACACATGGCAACACAGCCACCAATGGATGGCAAGGCTGTGTGATCAACAGGTCTCCAGGCCAAAGGCTGTGGGGGCGCATGGACACGAACAGCACTTTATAATAAGAAGAGATATAGAGATCTTGGGAAACACATTTTCTTGAAGCCTGTGTACTGGAGATCCTTCCGAAATACGGAGGAGCTTTTACCCTCAGATGTCTAAATCTACTACCCTCAGCAGTTATCAGTGGGCGCTACGTAGAGCAACTGAACTCAGAAAGGTTATGCCCATGTGGCAGTAGGAAAACAGAGCCTACAGATCATATCCTACTTGATTGCTGTACCCAAGAAATCCCTCTTGAAGATTTGTCCTCTTTGTCATCCTCTGCTAGGGTGACTTCTGAGAGACGAACAAAAAAAGGCAGTCTGGCCATGGCCAAATTTATCTCAATTGTTGTGGTTCATCATAGAGCTGCTCAGAACAGATAGGTTGATGGAACAGTCATTGTATGATCATCATCATACTGGGGATCCAGCACACAGAGTTTTAGCATTCCCACCTAGAAATACAAGAATGCAAAAAAGTATGGAGAACCCCTGCATATAGGAACAAGGGTGATATTAATTGCTACCAGTGTTCCCTCTAAGCTGAGTTAGTGTGAGCTAGCTCACAGTTTTTTTAGCCTCTGGCTCACACATTATTGTCTTAGCTCAACTTAGTGCCAGTAGCTCATAAAGTAGAAATTTTGCTCACAAGACTCCATAGCTTAGAGGGAGCATTGATTGCTACTCTTTTGAGTTCCTGCTTGCTTGGGAGAGACAGCAGGACTCCTCTGGACAGCACTTAATCCTTCATAATATAAAAGTGGACAAAGTTTGCTCCTGTGAAGATTTTTTTTTAAATCTGTCTCTTCTTTACAACTTTATACTTCATTGCAACTTGTTTGTATTACTTGTTTCTTAGAATCCCACCCTAACCCTTGAAGGAGCTGAGGGTAACTCTCTTCCATTTTTATCTTACACCCCTGTGAGGTGGGTGAGGCTCAGAGAGAGTGACTGACCTGAGGCCACCTACTAAGCATCATGGTCAGGTCAGGATTTGCACCTGGGTCTTCCCAGTGCTTGAACCATGACAAACTCTATATTGGCAAAGACAATATCATATCACTCACTGTTTGTATTGGATATTGTTTGGCACAGAAATAGGGGGGGAATACACAGAGCACTGGCAGCCGTGTATGGATCGTATGCTGGAATGTCTAGTCTGACATTCTGAAACTTTTCTTTCTGGAGATGGAACTTAGGAGACTGACACGCCCAGTGCTGTGGCAGATGCAGATATAGGGCTGGATCCATCTATGGCTGCTGAGAGCCACCACAGGACCCTGAACAAAGATTCCACCTGGGACTCCCTCATATGACCCTGATCCAAACCATGTGTCTAATTTTGTAATGTTATATTTGTACACATACATCTGTACCAACATTAGATATACTTCTTATGTCTGATGAAGTATCCTTTAGTTCACAAAAACTTCATGTCACAATAAATCTTTTGTAAGTAAATCAGTAGGAAATCTATTTAAGTTTACCCTTGTACCATTGACTAGCACAAAAGCAGGGACAAATTGATTATGTAGTGGTGCCAGAAGAGAAGTGCTAGTCTCACTGGGGCTGATTTTCCTGACATACTTTCTAAAATGATTATAATTTGTCATATTCCAAAGCAAACACTAACAGAGGCGGTAATTACGGAAGGAAGTGTGAAGCCTTGAGCTTTTCCTGAGATGTGCTGACAATAACTGCCCATTTATGAAATGTGTTTGCTGTAACTCACAAGAGTGCATATAACCTATTTGAAGATATATTGTTTCAGTTACTGAGGGAGTTCTTCGAAACAGAGTTCTTAATATCCGGATTCTTTGTTTATTATTCTTCATACATCCTCACCTCAAGACAAAACTTTTCTACTTTAAGATTGGGCTTGATTGGGCTTATATGGCTGTATCTGTATCAATACTTTGGTTATTATTGAACCAGTGTTAGCATCTTTTTCACACAGATTACTATCCCCTTGTTATTTGTCCTATAACATGAAGCTTAATGTCTACAGTAGCAAAGTAGCATTTATAAAGGGATACTAGATGTCCCACCAATGCAATAATAACACAATCCACTGCCTGAACAGTGTTTAAAATGTAATTAAATCTAATTAAGGGGGGAGAAGGAGTTCTAACTTATGTTCCACACGTGTAACCACTGAAACATACTAACATTCTATTACCATGCATGTAAAGGGTTTTGGGGAGGGAAGCATCATTTTAAAACTCTGATAGATCATGGGGAAATATTAGCCTTCCTTCTGTTTATAGTATTAACAAGTGTTTGCTGATATACTACTATTAAGTATGTCCTATCGTGCCAACCAGGATAGGGATGAGACCAAGTCTGACAAATGAAGGGGAGAGAGAAATGAAGGTGGATCATGAAAGGAAGAGAGCAAATGGAGAAAAAAAGTGTAGAAAAGAGAGATTTTTTTAAAAAGAAGAAAGGTTGCTTTATTTTCTGCAACACACTAAGAGGACTACACCTTTGAACGATCTGGTTGAATAGACAAAACTGTGGAGCTGGGTGGAATGAAAGGATGAGGGAAACAGACTGCTGGAAACAACAGCCTTGTTAGGAGGCTGCCACCTGGCAATGACTGTAGCAGCCATGAGCTGTGCTGGCTGGTCTTGCCTTGCTCCAGTGCTGGTTTGGTTTAGCAGGACATGCAAGTGTTTGCCTCCTTGGAATAAAAAAAGATACAGCAAGTGGATAGTCAGAGCAACTGCTCTTTATGTACTCCGGCTTCCCTGCACCACTAGTGGCTGCAGCACAGAACTGTATCAGGAGGAAAATTGAGACGCCTTCTGAATGCAGCATGAGGCCTGTTTCTGGGGCTCTCCAACTGACTGTTGTCCCCCAAGTCCCCCCTCTTGGTGGCCCTGGATCCAGCCAGTTTGGTCTCTCGGCTTTGCCCTCCTCCACTCCATTCATGTTGCTGCTCCCACATGGCTTTCGTACGTAAGTCCCATGATTCCTAGCATAGCCTTTTTTGGGAGGTTAAAGGGGATGTTCTCTTCCCCTTTGCACCAGCAGAAAACCTTGCTGGATCCAAGCTATACAATATAATCATCTTATCTGAATAGCTTTTTGTCAGCAATGAAGTATGCACAGAACACATTCCCCCCAGGATGTTACGTTAGATGTTTTTCCAGAGCAAGCCCTGTTAAAATAAACGGGACTTAAGCAGGGACACAGAATGTGTGCAGGAGAATGCTGCTGGAGAATTCGAGGAAGAAGACAAAAAAAGAGGAGGAGGAGGAGATTGAATTTATACCCTGCCCTTCACTACTTGAAGGAGTCTTAGGGCAGCTTACAATTTCCTTTCCCTTCACCTCCCCACAACAGACACCCTGCGAGGAAGGTGGGGCTGAGAGAGCTCTTTCAAGAACTGCTCATGAGAGAATTGCTCTGAAAGAACTTGTCATTGACCCAAGGTCACACCAGCAGCTACATGTGGATTAGTGGGGAATCAAACCCAGTTCTCCCAGATTAGAGCCCATGCTCCTAACCACTACACCAAACTGGCTCTTGAATGCTAGGATGGGATGCTAGGATGGGATGAATGCACATGGTAATTTGCTGTTGCATGCATGTAATGGTAATTTGCTGTGTTGAACTTTATACTTTGCCAGCATGGCTCAGGAGATGGGTGTCTATTGTATACATTGAAGAATCCCCTTATCTTTTAGCAACAACAGAAAATATTAGGGGCATTGTCTATTTCTGACACACAGCAGCAGCTGTGACATACACTGTCTTTGTATTTCCTCTGTGTATTTTGCCCATTGAAGCCCTCACACAATATAGATGCTCTAAATGCCACCTTTGTTCCTTTTTTGGTTCAAAGTACAGCCACAGCTGTGTCCACCAAAAATCTTTCCACGGCTTTCACATCCTCCTGCGACATGTTAGGGGAGGTACCCTGCAGCTGCCCAAGTAGTATCACATTACAGCAACAGGATTTTACAAAAGCCACAAAGCTAGGGAAACAGGCAATTCCTCTTTGCATAAAACATTTACGGTGTGATTCTCAGTTAGCAGCATTTGCATCTCGCCTGGGTGGGAAATGCCAAAGTGTATCAGTGAATCCCAAAAGAAATCAACCCTGACTGTTCCCTGGAAGCCAGATACTGAAGCTGAAGCTCAAATACTTTGGCCACCAAATGAGAAGGGAGCACTCACTGGAGAAGACCCTGATGCTGGGAGAGATTGAAGGAAAAAGAAGAAGGGGACAGCAAAGTATGTGATGGTCAGACAGTGTTATCGATGCTATGAACATGAAATTGAGCAAACCCTGGAGGATGGCAGAAGTCAGGAGGGCCTGGCGTGATGTGGTCCATAGGGTCACGAAGAGTTGGACTCGACTATGTGACTGAACAACAACAACAACAAAATCAGAGGAGTAATTGAGGTCGATGGCGCATCCTATTTTCTGAACAGCTGTCACAGGAACTAATTTCATACAAAGAGGAAGAAGACTGCAAACATGACAACACTTCTCCTGAAGACACTGAACAAAGTCTATTTATTTAAATATTTATATGCCGCCATTCCTTCTGGCTCAGGTTTGAAGCCTTCCTCCAAATTAAGTGGCTTTTCCATTGGCGTAGAACTACTTAAGTTGGAAGAGGAAAGCTGCTGGGAGGATAGTTAGGTCCACTCCACTATTTGTATGCAAAAGCACCCATTTTGCTGGGCCAGATCCTTGGTGCGAACTCACCCGCATAAGTGTAGCCCTAAACCTTCATTAACATGCTGCGGTGACCCAGAAGATGCTGAGCCGTAGACCAGAAGGTCTGTAGGTCAGCAGTTCAAGACCCTAGTGCTATGTGACGGAGTGAGCTCCCATCTCTGGCCCCAGCTCCTGCCAACCTAGCACTTCAAAAGCAAGAAATTGCAAGTAGATAAATAGGTGAGAAGGTAGCAGTATTCCATGCACCTTGGCTTTCAGTCATGCTGGCCACATGACCATGGAAACGTCTTCAGACAGCATTGGCTCTTTGGCTTGGAGACGGAGATGAGCACTGCCCCCTAGAGTCAGATTCAAGCAAGGGAAACCTTTACCTTTACCTTTAATTTCCCAGCCATACTGAAAGATGAACAAGATTTTCTCCCAGCACAAGCTTTCATGGACTAGAGCCCACTTCATCAGATTCAGGTACCAGGTCCAATGTGGCATGGTGGGTATAGAGTGTTAGACTATAACTGCCACTCTGCCATGCAAGGATGCTGAGTGACCACAGGCCAGTCACAACCTCTCAGCCTAACCTACCTCACAGGGTGGTTGTTGTGAGAAAATGGAGAGGATGGGGATGGAGTTAGACCTCACCTAGAGTATTTTCAGTGTTGGGCACCATAATTTAAGAAGGATATAAACAAGCTGGAACGTGTCCAGAGGAGGGCAACGAAGATGGTGAGGGGTCTGGAGACCAAGTTCTATGAGGAAAGATTGAAGGAGCTGGGTATGCTTAGCCTGGAGAGGAGACGAAGGAGAGATGATATGATAACCATCTTCAAGTCCTTGAAGGGCTGTCATATAGAGGATGGTGCAGAGTTGTTTTCCGTTGCCCCAGAAGGTCGGATGGGAAACAACAGGTTGAAATTAAATCAGGTGTTTTCAGCTAAACATTAGGAAGAACTTCGAGTAGTGGTTCCTCAGTGGAACAGGCTTTCTCAGGAGGTGATGGGCTCTCCTTCTTTGGAGGTTTTCAAACAGAGGCTAGGTGTCCTTCTGACAGCAATGCTGATTCTGTGAACTCAGGCAGGCCATGAGAGGGAGGGCAGGAAGAGTTGCCTCAGGGCTTAGTTCTTGTGGCCCTTTCTTACATGCCCAGGAAAATGCTGATTGCCACTTTGGGGTTGGGAAGCAATTTTTCTCCAGGCCCGTTTGGCCAGGAATCCTGGAGGTTTTTTGCCATCTTCTGGACATGGAACACGGGTCACTGGGGGGCATGGCAGGGGAGGTATTTGTGTATTTCCTGCATTGTGCAGGGGGTTGGACTAGGTGACCCTAGAGATCCCTTACAACTCTATGATTCTATGATTCTAAGTTCTAAGGTAAGACCCCAGAAGGGGCAGAGAATCCAAAGGGACACAGTATCCCACATAAGCTCATGTCCACATTTATAAACACATGTAACCCACGGTGGCTATATCAATCTCTGCTTAGTGAGGACCCACACCAGATAAGGTAGGGTGTTCTCCAAGAAAATCTATGCTGGGATCATCTGTTAAGATGATACAAGATTTTTATATATGTATTTTTTCTGCTTCAGAGCATCAAGTTGTTGAAGCTGTTTTAAAGCTCTGCAAGTAGGCCCCCCAGAGGGGGGGGGGGCGAACTAATGAAATAAAAGTGTTGTCTTTATCAAAGGATTTGGTGGTACTGCTGGGAGGAGCACATTGTCTTTCTTCGCCCTGCAGCCTTGTCCCCTCTTTTTATCCTTTACATTCGAACAAAAGAAGCGACAACAGAAGAAATGACAGTGCGATGGAGTCAGTATTGAGCCAGCCCCCTAGCCACAGCCTTGGCATGCACAAAGGAAAAGGGGGCTGATGTGTCACAGCCGAAAACAGATGGGTTGGGGAACAAAACTGGGTCAGGAGAGAAAAAGGCAAAGGTTAAAACGTTATTTGTGTACACCAGTGTGCTTTTGAGAAGCGCCCCGGAGCAGGCGGAAACCAGACAGTTTAAGGTCATCCCTCCTCCCCCACATCTGTTCTCTGCCCCTGCACCTGTGTTTGCCACTTTCAGTGGGCCTGCACAAGTTGGGGCACAAGGCAAACTGGCACTGCAAAAAACCACTTCCAACCTGAAATGTCATACTGCTGGAAGGGACGTTGGCTTGAATTTATAACCCCATACCATCCCTTTTTTAATTGTGTGGATTTCACTTGCCTCTTTTAGTCCAAAGTAACCAGACTCAGAATCATACCATCCAGAATGCGAGAAGAATACCGGTGAGTAGTCAGAGGAGCTCTCGTTCAAGCGTCCTGTTTCCAACAGATGTTTCGACAGAGGCCAGCCTTTGGCAAAACCAATAGCGGCACATAATGAAGGAGGGAGGAGGAAGTGCAGGCCCATAGCTACAGTGGGGCATCTTGAGGCCGGGCCCCGACTTACCACCCAGGCCTCCCGACTTCCCAGCTAGCCAGTTTATTTTATTTAATTTTCCGTGCACACCACAGCCGCACTGAGCCATTGCCCTGCCCGGCCTACCAGCAGTGTACCTCTGGCTGGCTGTGGGCTTCGCACATCTGACCCTTACTCCAGCCTCCCCTCTCTTCACTTTTAAAAACATTTACTCTCTCATTGCTCCTGACACAGTGCCCCCCAACTTATTTAACTGCCCCCCAAAGTCAGAAATCCTGGCTGTGGCTCTGGGGAAGTGATCAAAAATTCTCACCTGAAGATCAGAGAGACATTGAGGGATGGGCTCTGCCCACTGCACCCTCCCCTGCATATCTGGTTCAGAGGAGGTAGAAATTCCTACTGAGCTGGCACAATAGTGTTTAATGGATTACGTATGTACTACCAACATCCAGCTGTTTTCCTGGGTTGCCAACAGCCTGCCCCACAAAAAGGTTATTACCAGAAATGTGATTCCCATTGAAATCAATGGACATCAAAGCTATAACAATTACAAACACCAACAAACACTGCCAAAACACAAATTTAGCACCTTAAAATGAAAATGAAACATGGTTTTTCTTGTGTACCCCTGGAGTTGACCTTTCCACCAGCACCACACAATGAGTAGATGGCTTTAGCAGCTGGGGAGCATCACTGATAGAAGCCCGTTCCGCCCCCCCCCACTGTCCTCTGGGCTTTCTATGGGCCCAGTAGGCCCAGAGAAGCCCATTCCGCCCACCCACACCATCCTCTGCGCCTTCTCAGGGCATAATAGGTCCAGAGAAGCCCATTCCCCCCCATCATCTGGGCCTTCTCAGGGCCCAGAGAAGCCCGTTCTGCCCCCCTTCCTCTGGGCCTTCTCAGGCCACAGTAGTCCCAGAGAAGCCCGTTCTCCCCCCCCACACCACCCTCTGGGTCTTCTCAGGGCACAGTAGGCCCAGAGAAGCCTGTTCTGCCACCCCCACCATCCTCTGGGTCTTCTCAGGGCCCAGTAGGCCCAGAGAAGCCTGTTCTGCCCCCCCATCCTCTGGGCCATCTCAGGGCCCAGTAGGCCCAGAGAAGCCTGTTCTGCCCCCCCCAACCATCCTTTGGGCCATCTCAGGGCCCAGTAGACCCAGAGAAGTCCGTTCCGCCCCCCCATCCTCTGGGCCTTCTCAGGGCCCAGTAGGCCCAGAGAAGCCTGTTCTGCTGCCCCCCACCAGCCTCTGGGTCTTCTCAGGGCCCAGTAGGCCCAGAGAAGCCCATTCTGCCCCCCCAATCCTCTGGGCCTTCTCAGGGCAGAGTAGGCCCAGAGAAGCCCATTCTGTCCCCCCCACACACATCCTCTGGGGCTTCTCAGGGTCCAGCAGGCCCAGGGAAAGAAAGAGAGAGAAGGAAAGAAGGGAATGAAAGAAAGAGAGAAGGAAAGGAGGAAAAGAGAGGAAGGAAGAAAAGGCAAAGAGAGAAAGAAAAGGAGGAAAAGAAAAGGAGGGAAAGATGGCAAAGAGATGGAGGGAGGCTCTCCCCCCCCCCAATCAAGCCCCCACTACTCCCACCCCCGCAGATCCCTTACTGCTTTGGCGGGGGCTGGGGATGCTGGCGGGAGGGCTCTCCTGGAGTCCCCCGAGCTGCAGTGCTCCTGCGTAGGCCCAGGGGATGTGGTGATGGGGCTTTTCGGGCATCCCCTCGGATGCAGCGCTTCTGCGCGGCCCAGGGACGCTGGTGGGGGGGCTCTTCGCACACACCCCAGGCCGCAGCGCTTCTGCGCAGGCCTGGGGATGCCAGCAGGAGACTCTTCATGTGTCCCTCAGGCCGCAGTGCTTCTGCACGGGCCAGGGGACGCTGGCAGGGGGGCTCTTTCGGCATCCCCCAGGCCACAGCAATTCTGCGCAGGCCTGGGGACACTGTTGGGGGGGATCTTTGGGTGTCCCCCGGGCCACAGCACTTCTGCATGGCCTGGGGACGCCAGCAGGGGGCTCTTCGGGCATCCCCCGGGCCACAGTGCTTCTGCCGGCAGGGGGCTCTTTGGGCATCCCCCAGGCCACAGTGCTTCAGTGCGGGCCAGGGAGGTCAGCTGGGAGCAGGGCTTGCTGCCACCGCCATTTGTGGTGGCTCTTGAGCTGCCGGAGCGATGCTGTGGCATGCTCCAGCCACAAAATATCCCTGGTGAGACAATATAACTTCTGACGCTCAATATCCAACATTCTCTGTTTAATCAGCTGAAATGTGCCCACTAATGGGAGCATAGTCAACAAATCCATAGATATACCCATGGCCTCAATTTTTTCCTCAATATATGTTAGCCAGTTTGACATACTAGACTCTGAAAGCATTTGGTATATGAGGCTCCTTGGGTCAGAATTATAATGTAGACATAGCCAATATTTAAATGTCATAAGCCATGCTCTGGTTTCAACTAGATTCAAACCTGTTTCTAAGCAAAGAACTGCATATGGAACATACTTTGACAAACCCAAGACTTGAATCAGGAATTATTTTTTTTAAAAAAAAACCTCTCCTAAAAAGGAGAGAATTTTATTGCTTTTTTTTAATAAGAAAAAGGTAGGGTATATAGATGGACTAAGAAAAGATTGGAGTGAATCTTCTGTTAAAGTATTAGTTTTAGTTAGTACAAATACAGTTTTTGGCATCCACCGTGATTGGAAGATCTTCTTTTCACCTACCGAAAGTCCAAAATAACTCTGTTAGTTAAGTTAGTAAAGTTCTTTGGGGTTAGTTGTTGATCAACTCCCTTCTGCCGCCTCATGAACAACTGCTGTATCTTGGGATGTCTTCTTTTTAAGTCCCTCAGATTGTATGATGGGCCCTCTTTTGCCTTCTCGTCTCCCGCTCCAGCACCTCCCTCCTCTGGGCCGCTGTCCTCTTCGCTGCTTAACTCTGTCCAATTGGCGAGTTCTGCATCTTCCTCTGAACTGGTATGTCTCTTCAGAAATTCTTGAGCTTTGAAGACGGAGTCAATCTTCTCTCTTTTATCCTTAAATTTGAACACCAGTCCTTCGGGAAAGCACCATCTGTAAATGGTTGGATGTCTTTGTAAGAATGTGGTCAATCCTTTATATGCTTTCCTTTTCATACGAATTTCATATGGAACATCCTTTAAAGTTCTGATAGTCTGCTCTCCAATCTTCAAGGGCACCGCTGAGACTGCATGCAAAATTTGATCTCTAGTACGCTGCTTAGTAAACTTGACAACCACTTCTGCTGGCAGATTATTTTTCTTTGTAAAGCTGGAATAGGCTCTATAGGCCATCTCCATCTCATCTTTTAATTCTTGCGCTTCTCTGCCAGTTAGGGGTGCCAAAGCATTCGCCAGTATAGCTCTGAGATCTTCTTTCTCTTCTTCCTTTATGCCCTGAAAGCGGAGAGTCAGGTTTGATTTTTCCATCTGAAGCATTAAAATTATTTTTTCTTGCGCATCTTGATGTTTTTCTAATTTGTTGACCCTTTTCTTAATTTTCTTGGTGTCTTCCATTGAGACCAGACACTTCTGTGCGATCTCCTCCATCTTCTTTGCTCTTTCTGTTAGTTGTTTTTGTTGACTGTTGAGAACACTTTCCATGTTACAAAGGGTTTCGCTGATTTTCTGCATTTGATCCAGCAGAGGGTGCAGTGGCTCGCTTTTCTGTTGATTGACAGCTGGCTCTAGGGGGAGGCTGCCAGGACCGGAAGTCCCTCCCCCCTTCTTTACTGGCTTCTCTGGGACCCTTTTCTGCCCCGACATTTTTTTTTGTTTACTTTAACAAAGTTCGTACCGCGACACCCAGGAGACATGCTAGCTTCTCAATTTTCAGTAAAACCCCAAAGGTACTTTCACCAAGCCACTTTTTTGTTTCACCCCCCTTCACTCTTCTTTTACCAGTCCCATTTTTCAAAGGGGGTGGGGATTCCTCCCTCCTCCCATTCGCTTATACGCTTACGGGGGGGAGCACATTTAGCCGCTTCAAAACAGATCTCCAACTCATGATTCGCTGCCGATTCTTCTTTTTATTTTAATTAATTCCGCTGCTTCTTCACTCCTGGAAGTCGGTGGCGTTGCTACTTCCCATACGGGCACAATGCAGCGGGGCTGACTGGGGCGGGGAGAAAGCCTCAATTTCCCGGCTGTTTGCTGGCAAAGAGGCTACTCCCCAAGCGCCCCCGGTTCAGAGCCTTTGCCTAAGGCTCACTAGGGTCTTTCGCATATGCGAAGACCCCCCCAACTGCGCGTGGGCTAACCATCTCCGGGAACGTCCCGAGAGGTGGCTGCCATTCGCTCCGCCGAAACCGAAAGTCTTGACACAGGAATTTGGACTGGACACAGTCGGTGGCACTTCAAGCTCTGATCCATATCAGGATGCCATATAGTAGTTGTGAAGTCACTTTGGCCTTAAAGACTTTTAAAGCAGCTGGTATGAATTGGTTACCTCTACTGTAGAAAAATTATATTATGGATGAAGCACTGATATTAGCAGTGTTTATTGCATATTTGTGTTGGATAAACCAAGACACATTGTATTGAAAATAGAGGCCAAGGGTTGACTTTCAGTTTCGGCGGAGCGAATGGCAGTCACTCTCTTGGGATGCTCCCAGAGGCGATCAGCCCACACACGGCCGGGGAGGACTCCACACAAGTGGAGACCTTAGTGAGCCTTAGATAAAGGCTCTGAACCAGGGGGCGCACCAGGGAGTAGCCCCTTTGCCGGCCTGATGGTTGGAAAATTGAGGCTTTCCCCCTGCCCCAGTGGCCCCGCTGTGTAGTGCCCTGATGGGACCTAGCAACGCCACCGACTTCCCGGAGTGAAGAAGCGGAGATAGCTTAAAAAAGAAAGAACCGGCAGCAAACCGTGAGCTGAGGATCAGTTTGAAAGTGGATTAAATGCACTCACCCCCTAATCGTATAAGCGCATGGGAGGAGGGAGCAACACCCCCCCGAGGAAAACGGGATTTATAAAAGAGAAGAGAAAGGGGGCAGAGTGAAAAAGCGGATTAGCGAAGTTACCTTTTGGGGACTTGTGGAAGGAGAGGAGAATAGACTGTTTCCTGAGTTGCATGGCACAAGCTTTTAAAAGTAAACAATAAAATTGTCAGGGCAAAAGAAAGTCCCGGACAAGCCGACAAAGAAGCTGGGAGGAACTTCCAGTTCTGGCTCCCTCTCCTTGGAGCCAACTGTCAATCAACAGAAAAGCAAGATGCTACACTCTCTGCTGGATCAAATGCAAAAAATCAGTGAAACTTTATGTAGTATGGAAAGTGTTCTCAACAACCAACAGAAACAGCTAACAGATACAGCTAAGAAGATGGAGGAGATTGCAAAAAAAATGCCTGATCTCGATGGAAGACACCAAAAAAATTAAGAAAAAGGTCAGCAAAATAGAAAAACAGCAAGAGATACAGGAAAAAAGTATTGATGCTACAAATGGAAAAATCAAACTTTTTTTTTATATATATAACAAAGATTTTATTGGAATATATTCAACATTGTTAAACACGATTTCCAAAACAACTTATAAGCTATATTCCTTCCCCCCTTCCCCCCAATAGGCTTCCAACACTGCTATTGCCAATAACAAAGAAAATTTAAAAGTAATCAGGTTTAGACTTATAGCAATCAATAAACCAGGTAACATATTTTTTGTATACAGAAATCTGACTCCTCTAACATATTTCCATTTTCAATAAGAATCAAGGTTATACATTTTCCCTTTCATTTTATATTCAGTTTTCATATATATTTTCAGGTCTTCCTATTCATTTAAATACTGTTCTGCCATTTAATTTTTTAGTCATTTTGTCCGTTTCAGCTAAAAATAGCAGTTTTCTTAACCAATCCTGTATATTCGGTACTTTATCTGATTTCCACTGCTGCGCAAAAGCCATTCTCGCCAACGTGATCATGTACCATAATACTGTTCTCTTTTCTTGCTTGATTTTTTCCATTGTCAAACCTAAGAGTAGAAGTTCCAGACTTTTCTAATAGGGATTTTCAATATTTTCTGCATCTCACAATGAACATTTGACCAGTATACTTTTGCTTTCTCGCATGTCCACCACATATGATAAAAAGAACCCTCAATTTTTTTACATTTCCAACATTTGTTACTCAGGTTCTTATCCATACTTATATTAGCAATCTTTTTTGGTGTCATATATCACCTATAAAGCATCTTATAACAATTTTCTTTTACATTAACACAAGTTGAAATTTTTAGAGCTTTCCTCCATAAAAATTCCCAAGATTCCATTGAAATTTCCTTATTCATATTTATGGCCCATTTTATCATTTGCTCTTTAACAGTTTCATCCAAAGTGTATACCGTTAACAATATTTTATACAACTTAGAAATCACTTTTCCCCCTTTTTCCAACCAAATATCTTCAAACTCATCATTTTTAGCTCTAAAACCCACCTCTTTACAATCTTTTTTAAAAATATCTTGTATTTGTCCATATTGTAACCAACCATATTCAAATACTAATGCATTGTTTGGTTTTAAGACATAATTCTTCCCTTCTTTTTGAAGCTACTCTTGGTACTTCAACCAATCACTACCTTTATGTTCTGAAAAAGGATGAATAACTGCAGCAGGAACAATCCAGAAAGGTCTTTCATCGGGAACTGTATTCCTGTATCTGGTCCATGCTTCAAACAGCGTTCTTCTTATATAATGATGCTTAAACATTGAGTCCACTTATTTTTCCCATACCAAAGATAGGCATGCCAACCAAATCTGCAATCATGGCCCTCAAGGGCCAGTAGCTTTCTATTTTCCAAATTAACCCAATCAGACAACCAAGACAAACATACAGCTTCATGGTACAAACGCAAATTTGGGACTTGAAAACCACCTCTCTCTTTTGCATCATACATTATTTTCATTTTAATTCTTGGGTTCTTTCCTGCCTAGATAAATTTAAAAATTTTTCTTTGCCATTTTACTAACACTTTCATGTCTTTCACAATTGGTATTGTCTGAAACAAAAACATTAACCTGGGCAGTACATTCATTTTGACAACGGCAATTCTTCCAAGAAGAGATAGTCTAAGTTTCTCTCATTTTCTCAAGTCATGACTTATCGATATCCACAGTTTTTCATAATTATTCTTAAATAAATCAATGTTTTTCATTGTAATATCAATTCCCAAATATTTAACTTTTTTAACCACTTCACATTCTGTCATTTTTTGTAACCATTGTTGCCTTGCAGTAGTCATATTTTCACATAATATTTTCGATTTGTTTTTATTTACATAAAACCCTGCAAGTTCACCAAACTCTTTTACTTTTTCAAAAACCAACGACATAGTGTTAACAGGATCTTCCACAATAAACATAACGTCATCAGCAAACGCTCTTAATTTATATGAGAAACCTCTAATGTTAAGACCTTTTATATTTTTATCATCTCTAATTGCTTGCAGCAATATTTCCAAAATCCAGATAAATAACAATGGCGATAAAGGACAGCCCTGTCTAGTTCCTTTTCTGACCCGGAATATTTCCGTTGACTCTGCATTAACAATCACCGTAGCTATTTGCTCTTTATAAATCGATTTAATCATTCTTGAAAATTTTTCGCCCATCTGCAATTTTTCAATCACTCTAAACATAAATTCCCAGTTCAAGTTATCAAATGCCTTTTCCGCATCCAAGAATAAAAAGCCAACTTCCTTTTCAGGGTGCTTGTCATAATATTCTATTGCGTCCAGTACAACCCTCAGATTGTCTTTTATTTGCCTATCCGGTAGAAAACCAGCCTGGTCTTCGGCAATGACTCCTTTCAAATACTTTTTAAGGCATTCTGCTAATACTTTTGCAAAAAATTTATAGTCATTATTCAAGAGCGAAATAGGTCGATAATTTTTAACTTTAGTTAAATCTTGTGACTCTTTTGGTATCAAGGTGATTGCTGCTTCTTTCCAGGAATCTGGAATATTCCCATATTCTCTGATTTCGTTTAAAAGAATCTCTAGAACTGGCACCAGGTCTTCTTGAAATTTCTTATAGAATTTGGCTGAAAATCCATCTGGTCCTGGGACTTTGGAGATTTTTGCTTCCCCTATTGCTTTGCTGATTTCTTCTTTAGTTATTACAGCATTCAAAGATTCTTTTATTTTTTCACTCGGTTGCATTAAATTTACCTTTTGTAGATAATCCTGAATTTTCTGTGGATCCACTTGTTTTGCCTGAAAAAGAGTAGCGTAATATTTATAAAATTCTCTCTGGATTCCTCCTGTGTCTGTAATTTCCTTGTTCCCATCTTTCAGTTTGGTTACTATTTTATTTTCTCTTCTTTTCTTCAATTGCCATGCCAAGTACTTCCCCGGTTTGTTTGCTCCTTCAAAGGACTTCTGTTGCAATTTTTTCAAATTCCAATAAACTTCTTTATTTAACCTCACATCATATTGTTCCTTTAAAATCCTCAATTCTCTCACAATTTTCTTTTTGCCAGGTCTCTTCTTAAGCTCTGCTTCTTTCTTTTGGATATTTTCCAAAATTTCCGTATCCATTTTAAGTTGTTCTTTTCTTTCATTGTTATTAATTGCAATAAAATGTCCTCTCATCACAACCTTGTAGGCGTCCCATACCATCTGCGTTTGTACTTCTTTATTCAAATTTATTTGAAAATACGTTTTGGTTTCTGTCTTTATCTTATCCAAAATGCTTTGTTTGTCCAGTAGATCCTCATTGAGTCTCCATCGATATTTCTTTTTCTTAACGTAGGTTGACCATTATATCGGACTGTGGTCGGAAATAGTTCTAGGTAATATTTCTACTTTGCGCGTTTGTGTTATTAGGTTTTCAGACATCCAAATCATATCAATTTTTGAAAAAGATTCATGTCTAGATGAATAAAAGGTATAATCTTTAATCTTTGAGTTTTTTTACTCTCCATGCATCTTCCAAGTGTTCATGCTTTGCCAATTGAAAAAATACTTTCGGAAGTTTACCTAATTCTTCATTTCCTTTTTTTGACTTTCTGTCAATTGCGTTATTAACAGTACCATTAAAGTCACCCATCAATATCATTTGTTCATAGGTTAACTGATGTAATTCTTCCCATAAATCTTGAAAACATTTTTCCTTGGCTCCATTCGGAGCATAGAGGTTTACAATTAAAGTCTTTTTATTCTGGAGCATAATTTCCACCGCCAAAAATCTTCCTTCTTTATTTTTAAAAATTTCTTTTGGTTCCAGTTCTTTTTTTACATATGTAACAACTCCTTTTTTCTTCTGCGAGGAGAGAGAGTAAAATTCTTCTCCCAATCTATTTTGAATCAGAAATTTGGCATCTGTTTTTTTGATATCTATTTCTTGCAAACAAACAATGTCACATTTTTGCTTTTCCAACCACAGTCTGACTTTTTTCCTTTTTTGGGGTGAGTTAAGTCCATTTACATTCCACGAAATAATTTGACTCTCCATATTATTTTGTATTTACTTATCAGAGTCTTTAAAATTGTCTCTAATAAACTTGGTCATTTATTCTGCTGATCTGATGGTGACTCTCTTCTGCTTAAATGTAAAGCTCACACCTTTCGGAATTTCCCATCTGTATCTAACACCCTCTGTTTTCAGTTTGTCAATCAGGTCTTTAAAAAGTCACCTGTCCTGAAGAACTGTTCTGGGTAATTCCTTCAGGGAAAAATCAAAATTGACTCTCCATTTTCAGGGCATAAAAGAATAGGCAAAAGAAGATCTCAGAAATATTTTGGCGAATGCCTTGGCACCAATAACTGGCAAAGAAGCACAAAAATTAAGTGAAGAGATGGATCTGGTTTATAGAGCCTATTCCAACTTTACAAACAAAAATAATTTGCCAGCAGAAGTGGTTGTCAAGTTTACCAAGCAATGTACCAGAGATCAAATTCTGAGAGCGACTTCATCAACGCCCTTGAAGATTGGTGAGCAGAACTTAAGGATCCTAAAAGATGTTCCATATGAAATTTGCATGAAAAGGAAAGCATATAAAGGACCGACCCTGTTCTTGCAAAAGTATCAAATTAGCTACAAATGGTGGATCTCAGAAGGACTGGTCTTTAAATTTAAGGATAAAAGTGAGAAGATTGACTCCATCTTCAAAGCTCAAGAATTTTTGAAGAGGCACGCCATCTCAGAGGAAGATGCAGAACTCGCCAAATGGACAATGTTAAGCAGTGAAGATGACAGTGGCCCGGAGGAAGGAGACGAAGAATCAGAAAATTAAAGAGCAAAGAAGGGCCCATCATACAATCTGAGAGATTTGAAAGGGAGACAACTCAAAATATAAACATTTGTTCGTGAAGTGTAAAGATGGATTATATCAATAACTAACCCCAAAGGACTTTACTAATCTAACTAACAGGTTTATTTTTGACTCACAGTAAATTGAAAAGAAGATCGGTCAACCACGGAAGAAGCCAAGAACTTTATATATACTAACAAAAAGATTAATATACTAATAGTGACTTCACTCACCTCTTTTCTTGATCCCTCTATATACCCTTCCTCTTTCTGTATTAAAAGCAATAAAATTCTCTCCTCTTTAGGAGAGTTTTACAAAAAAAAAAAGAAAGAAAATAGAGGCCAAGGTATTTGAAGTGTTCTGTTTCTTTTCCACTGTCACGGCTCCTGCTGAGCCCGAGGCTCCGGCGGAGGAGCTAAGTGCCATTGGGGATGAGCTCCCAGAGCCAGAAAACCCCAAGCCTGATGACACGACGAGTTTGGAGGTTGCCCCAGTGACAGCTGAGGTGGATTCCCACTGGGTTGGCACTCCCCCTGACTCGCCCCCACCAGTGTCCAGTTCACGAGAGTAATGCCAATGGGACATGGCAGCCCGGCGGCGAGAGGCATGCATGCATGCATGGAGGCGCTTCTTCAGCCCTGAGTACTAACAGGAGCCAGGATGTACTTGGGGCATGTTAATTACTGGTAGCATAGAGGGCTATTTAGTCATCACTGGCACACGGACAAATCGTGCCAGCAACTAGTCAGTTTGACAATGCTCTGCACCACCCCGCTCGTATTCCTGCCTCCTGTCTTGTTTCCCTCAGCTCCTCGACCTCGGCTTGTTTGACTCTGCTCAACTCTGCACCTTGAACCTTCACCTCCCAGACCCCTGACTCTCAGAACTCTGACCCCCTGACTACGCTAACAGTTTGTGATTTGGACTTGGTTTCTCCAGTTATTTGACTTGCCTGGTTCCTGACTCTGAACTGCACCTCGACTACCCTGTCTATCTTGCACCTTGAACTTGTTCTTCCCGGTGATTGTTGGGTTGCCTGGTTCTGACCTCGGACTGTGTTTTGACCACCCCCACACTTGTCTGGCCCCACAGCCCAGCCCGTGACAGATTGCTGGCACCCAAAACAAACGCTCACTCTCCACTACGGAGGAAGCAGTAGGAGGGGCATTCCAGCTGGCTGACTTGGCTACCTAGCTGCAACAACTCACTCAGCCACCTGCAGATGCAGCAGCAAGCTACCGCCACTGCCGTTCCATCATCCCGCTGTTCTGTAAACCCACCCAAGAAATTTGGTGGAAATGTGGAAGAATTTCCAGCATTCCTAACTCAGTGCAAACTGTACATTGAATTGAGAGACCGGGACTTCCCAAATGATAAAACAAAAGTTTGCTTTCTTGTCAGCTTGTTAAAAGGGCAAGCAGCGATATGGGCCACTCCCCTGCTGGTTTCCTCGTCCCCACTCCTGTCGGACTACCAAGGGTTCCTAGCTCATCTCTCCACTGCCTATGCAAACCACCAGCAGGCAGCCACAGCCAACCACAAAATCCATGCCTTGAAACAAGGAAAATCTTCAGTTGCCAACTACTCCACTGAGTTCCAGTTGTTGGTTCAAGACCTGAGTTGGAATGAGGCCACCCTCATAGATCAATATGCAGAAGGCTTAGCAGATGAGATCCTGGATGAGCTGGCCCGTGTAGACCGATCAGAACCTAATAACCCTGTGTCTCCACATAGATGGCCATCTTGAGAGTTGGTGCCAAAACCAAGGTACCGCCACAACCACCTCGTGGTCAAGTCCAGCCAACCATAGCATCCCGGGGAATGAGGGTGAGCCCATGCAAGTAGGGTCAGTACGCCCACGCCTCACCCCCGAAGAAAAAACCCATCACCACACCCAGAATTTGTGTCTTTACTACTCCCTCAGGTGCCTCGGAGTGTGCTCCGAGACCCTGACCCTGCCACCGCCAGTAAAAGACCAGCCCCACACCTAATCAGACCCACTGGTTTGGGGCAATTAGCCGGATCCTCCAAACTTCCGTCTCCCAATCCTGGACCCTTTCTGGTCCCAATCAAACTGCGGCTGCTGGATGACTGCTGGTTATTCGTCCATGCTATGCTCAACTCTAGAGCCGCCCACTGTTTCAAGGACACCGCCTTCGTAAAGCAGCATCTTATCCCGGTCCAGGAGAAACCGATTCCAACTCTTGTAGAAGCTAATGATGGGCACCTCCTCCATTCAGGCCCAGTAACCCAGGAAACTCAGCCCCTGAACTTGTGCATACAGCAACACCGAGAGCAGCTACAGTTCGACATTGCTCATATGCCCCGATTTCCCGTAATCCTGGGCCTCTCCTGGCTCGTGGCCCACAACCCCTGGGTGAATTGGGTTCGCGAAGAATTGCATTTTCCCACCACCCACTCCCCATCACACCTGGCTACCACCCTGCTCGCTTCCACTCCAGACGACCAGTCGCTTCTCCCACGCCCGTACCATGACTTCGCTGAAGTGTTTGAAGAAAAAGGAGCTGATCAGTTACCCCCACACCAGCCATACAACTGCGCCATAGACCTCATTCCCGAGGCACCCTTTCCCATAGGTTGCCTATACCCTATGGCGGAACCAGAACTAGCCATGCTCTGAGACTTCCTCGAAAAGAACCTGGCCAGAAGATTCATCCAGCCTTCCACCTCTCCACTGTCTGCATCGGTGCTCTTGTAAAAAAGAAAAGTGGTGAAGTGCACCTCTGCAATGATTATTGGGCGCTGAATAAAATCACCGTCCGCAATAGTTATCCCTTGCCACTGATCCCCGAGTTACTCGAGCGCCTTAAAGGGGTCCAGATCTACATCAAGTTGGACCTCCATGATGCCTACAACCTCGTGTGCATCCATCCTGGTGACGAGTGGAAAACAGCTTTTGGCACACGATATGGGCAATATGAATACCTCATGATGCCGTTTGGCTTAACCAATGTGCCCACGGTGTTCCAGAGGCTCATGAATGATGTTTTCCGGGATCTCCTAGATCACTTCATGATTATTTACCTTGATGACATCCTGGTGTATTCTGAGAGCCCCGCCCAACATATGGAACATGTTCATTTGGTCCTGCAACACCTTCAGACCCATGGCCTCTACGCAAAGTTGGAAAAGTGTGCGTTTCACCTCCACTCCATGAAATTCCTCGGCCATATCATATCCCTGAGAGGCATACTAATGGATCCCAAGAAGGTGGAAGCCATCTTGAATTGGCAAGTTCTTCGAACCCGCAAAGACATACAACGACTCCTAGGATTCGCCAATTATTACTGTCAATTCATCCCGGCCTATGCATCCTTAACAACTCCCCTAACCCGACTCCTCCACCCCAAGGAAATGTTCCAATGGACTCCTGAGGCCAACCAGACCTTCGCTACCAGTGTCGCTATCAGTGTCATGCTCTCTCAACGAGACAATCCCACGCAGCCACTGCAGCCATGTACTAACAGGAGCCAGGATGTACTTGGGGCACGTTAATTACTGGTAGCGTGGAGGGCTATTTAGTTATTGCTGGCACACGGACAAATCGTGCCAGCAACTAGTCAGTTTGACAATGCTCTGCACCACCCCGCTCATATTTCTGCCTCCTGTCTTGTTTCCCTCGGCTCCTTGACCTTGGCTTGTTTGACTCCACTCAACTCTGCACCTTGAACCTTCGCCTCCCGGACCCCTGACTCTCAGAACTCTGACCCCCTGACTATGCTAACGGTTTGTGATTTGGACTTGGTTTCTCCAGTTATTTGATTTGCGTGTTTCCTGACTCTGGACTGCACCTCGACTACCCATCTGTCTTGCACCTTGAACTTGTTCTTCCCGGTGATTGTTGGGTTGCCTAGTTCTGACCTCGGACTGTGTTTTGACTGCCCCCACACTTGCCTGGCACGGCAGCCTGGCCCGTGACATCCACCCATTATCCATTTAAATTGTTTCCAAGTTTTAGAAAAGACTAAGATTTTTGATTTCCCTTGACTCAGCTGTAACTTATTCATTATAAAGAACTTGAGACAACGGGTCAGTAAGTGTTTTAAGCCAACTCTGGAATAGGACAGCCAATAGCATATAAAAGTAGGGGTACATGTATAAAGCCAAGTTTGGGGCTATGATAATCAGCTCCTGACAAGTGAGGAGCAAGATCACTGAGAAAAAGATTGAATAAAAAGGGAGCTAAAATGCAACCCTGTTTGACTCCCATGCTAGTAGGGATTTTGGGGTTAATTTGCCTGCTAATGAGCATTTAATTTGACAGGTGTTGGCGGTTTATAGATCCTTGATAAGCAAAAGAAGTCTTTTGTCCATATTTAGTTGATTTAATTTAGTTCAAACAAGTTCCCTATCAATTGAGTCAAATGCTCACTTCAGATCTAGAAAAGTCACAAAGAATTTTGAGTTATTTTGAGTAACATACTTATTGATCCAATGAGATAGAATGGTAGATCATTGGATCTCAGGTGGTTTTTCCCTTTGCAAAAGCTTAACTGTTCCTGGCATTAAAGATATCTGAAGAAGTGGGCAGTGACTCATTAAAGCTCTTACCCTGCCACAAATTTTGTTAGCCTTTAATGTGCTCCTGGGCTCTTGCTGTTTCTTACTGCTATGGACAGACTAATGTGGCTACCCATCTTGAACACTTTTTAAAAGTGGTCTATTGGTCAAATCTAGCATGCAAATGTTGACCAGAAAAGAAGGTTTAGGCAATGAGACTAGTGCAATGTATTCTTTGCAGCCCAATGTGGCTTCAACAAATCAATCCAATGATTGCTGCCACATTCCAGACCCAGCGGACTCCAAACATTGTCCAAGGCAGCTCAACACAGGACACATTACAAAAGGTAAATACCAAATTTACAAATGGGGATGCCTCCACTCAAAAGCAACACAGAGAAGAAGAAGACAAAGACGAAGGCGACGATGAAGACGATGACGATGACGAAGAAGAAGAAGAAGAAGAAGAAGAAGAAGAAGAAGAGGAGGAGGAGGAGATTGGATTTATACCCTGCCCTTCACTTGGACTCTCAGAGCGGCTTACAAACTCCTTTCCCTTCCCCTCCCCACAACAGACACCCTGTGAGGTAGGTGGGGCTGAGAGAACTCTAACACAAACTGCTCTTTCAGGAACAGCTGTGCCAGAGCTTGTGACTGACCCAAGGTCACATCAGCAGGTGCAAGTGGAGGAGTGAGGAATCAAACCCGGTTCTCCCAAATTAGAGTCTGCACACTTAACCACTACACCAAACTGCACACTTAACCACTACACCAATAGGATTGATGAAGAGGGCTTCTGGTTAACACTGAGATCTAGAGAGCAAATGGAGCAATGAACCTGGGAGTCCCAAAATATTGTGAACTTGTGAAACCTGGAGGCAACTCAGTCCTACCAGATCACAAGATCCCCACAAATGTAGTCACCAGGGCTGATTCTTCAGACAAACCACCCAAGCGATTCCTTGTGGGCGGGCACAGTGAAGAGGGGCTGAGTGGCACTGCAGGGGCTTGACTTACTCCCATCCATCACCCCCTGGGACTGTGCTGCTGAGTCTTAGATTGGATCCTACTGATGCTGGTGTAGATCCAGGAGGTGATGAGTATACCTTACTTGGAGCAACACAGTGCCTTGAACCTGCCATGAGGTGGTGGTGGTCACCATCACACTGATTTCACTAGTTACTAAGTCACTAAATAATCTCAACCAGGGCCTCTTCTATTATCAAAGACAGGAGGAGACTCTAGAAGACTCCCCAGGGAAACTATGAGGAAGATGAAGAGAACTCACCCATTGCTGCCCTACTGGACTTTCTCTCCAGGAACAAAGAACCATCTCAGAAATACTTGGTGGATCCTGCAGCTGTGTCATTAAGACCTTGAATCAATAAGATCAAACACTTTGGGAAGATCTAATAATTTCAGCAGGAGACAGTACACTTTGCTGATCTCCAGCCATAATACATTTATCAGACCATAGAATTGTTCAAGTGGTTTTGGAAAGATTGTTCAAACATCAAATATTTTTTGTCACCTAAAATACAACATATATTGTAGCATTTGTAAGAAAGAACCTATGTCTTCATATGCCTGATGGAAAGATCTGTATTAACATATTCAAACAATAAAGAGAAGGGTAAGATCACAGAACAACAGATGGCAAATTTTACTCAGACCTGTTGTTAGTATGTTCAAAGGCCAGTGCAGAAAGTGGACTTGCTTGGGTTAGGGATCAAAGGATCTTACTGAAAACAAACCCTATCACCTTGCTGAAAGGAAATCGCAACAAGGACTGTTCCACTTCTGAAGATCCCATGCCTCATTGGATGGATTTTGAAGAGGGCAGGACAGAAATTTCCCAAATAAACTTCTTGGGGAAGAGCTGGGCAGCTGTGCTTCAGGAGTGAAGAAAGTAATTTCTGAGAAGGAAGGAGATTATGTTTGTTGGACTGACATTAAAGGGAACACCTGCCCCTTCTGCTGTCCTGCCCTCACCGAAGGTGACACTGCTTGAAAAGCATGTTTTCAGACAGTCACTGATCACTGCTCATAGTTGAGGGACAATGTTTTAGACCAGGGAAAGTAGGTATGGTCCAGTTGTCTATCTGCCTACAGCCCAACTGAGACCTTGTTGTTTCTGTGGTCACTTTCTCATTGGAGGAGCAAGACACAAAATAGTGTTGTTGCTTTTACTACCCATCAGTCCCTGCTGAAAGTCATCCTCTTAGGGGCTGTGTCCCAGTGATAGAACATCTGCTTGGCATGCAGAAGTACCCAGGATCAATCCCTGGCATCTGCATTAAGCAAGGATCAGGTAGTAGGTGATGTGAAAGACTTCCCTCTGAGACCCTGAAGAACCACTGCCAGTCTGAGTAGACAGCAGCTGATGTTGATGGACCAATGGTCTGATTCAGTTTAAGACAGCAGAGGGAGGGAAGAGAAACAGTCTTAGGCCCCGGTCACATGGGCCAGAAAACGCGCGGGGGAGGCGTGGCAATTTGCCCCGGAGCTAAATAAGGCACGGTAGCCTGATCTCACAGGCCACCGGGTTGCCATGCGCCAGCTCCGCACCGTGATCACACTGCGCTGCTGCAGCGTGGCAAAACAGCAGCACAGCAGACCACGCAAGTGCGAAGTGCGCATGCGCCATTGGGGGGGGCTGGGCCACTGTCAGTGACTTGTGTGTGCGCATGCTCTGTCCAGCGTTGGTGCGCATCCCAGGGAAACTTACAACATCCAGAAACTCAGGGGACATGGGCGGGCGTCGGAAGCCGCGGGATAAGGCGCTCCCACGATCAGACGCCAGCCTTTGTCCCGGGGTTTCCAGAAACTAGTACCTCGGACCTACTAGTTTTTTACCACGCATTTTCGGAGGGAAGCCGCAGGTTGGCCACGGGAACCCTACGCCTCCCAGATGTGCTCGTATGAACGCGCACGGAAAGTCCGCAGGGCTCCCGTGACTTCAGCGGGGCAAGTGCTCCGTGTGAACGGGGCCAAAGTCGTCGTCATCGTCTTCTTCTTCTTCTTCTTCTTCTTCTTCTTCTTCTTCTTCTTCTTCTTCTTCTTCTTCTTCTTCTTCTTCCTCTTCCTCTTCTTCCTCTTCCTCCTCCTCCTTCTCCAGAATGAGTCCCCACTGGTTTTATGAATTCCTGCTCATTTCTTCTGACTCTTTCAATTAATTTCAGGGCTGAGAAATCAATAAACTCATTGAATAGCTTGTTTTCTTGTAGATGTCAATGGAGCAATTCAAGGGAAACTTTACATTCGCTTTTTGAAAAAACTAACAAAGGAGTTAATACGCGAACTGGTTTTCTGATTGCCGTTGGTTATTTGACTGCTAATTTGATTGGGGAAAGGTTTCTATGGCCTTGTCATTATTTAGATGAAAATTATGGTTGTCGTTATGATAAGCTTATTCAAGACGGTTTCAGAATGTTGTTTTTATATGAATCTGCACTCACAATGACCCCAATATCACTTCCATTGAAATCATTGGCAAAACTCCCATTGACTTAAAATGGTATCCGGACACGGCCGTGCAGAGGCAGAAGCCACCATACAACTACTGTAAGCAGGTGGACAGCTTAAATGGAAAATCCATTTGCCTAAGAAAATTGCCAGCAACTGTCCTTTATTTCAGCCCCCTTCTTCATTTCCTCCCATAGATGCAAAGCCAAAACATTGTTAGTAAGTCTCATGCATTTAAGTACTTAGCCTGGACACTAACTAGGCTCACATTTGGCAACAGAGAACTACCTGATCTTTCTGGATCCAGCTTTTCTGATTGATGTGAATATGGATTGTTCTCTTTCTTACTCTCTCTGCTAGGTCCCAGGATTCTATCACAACACAGAACCATCATCTTAACAGGATTAAAAATTGGAATCCAGGCCAGAGTTACATAAATAAGGGCTGCTTCAGTTCATATTGGTGCCCATTGAGTACTGTGGAATGCAGGAAATTGACATTTTGGGAACACAGCTGAGAAGGGAAAAAAGCTTTCCTTTCCCTGGACACTGGGCAAGTGGCAGTGTTGGACCTCAACCTAATTTTATCACTAGTCACATCCTCTGACTTTAGTCAACATGAGGGGCTGCCATTTTTCCTTTGGATAATGTAAATAAGTGCTGTTGGTGGAAAGAACTGCCATGGGGACAAAATATGGTTGTGGTCCCTAGTCTACATCAACAAGGACCCTATGGAGGGGATGCCCTGTGTCCAGGAATATACAAGGCAGCTTGATTATCATATTGATGGACATTGCCCTAATAGAATATAAGCTGGTATGACCATTAACATTCATTTAGCAGAAATTCCAGGACTAGTTTCTAACGTATCTGTGCAGTCTAAACTATAAAGAATATAAAGAATCCAATCAATTTAAAGAGCATGCTTTCAGAAAAATCTTTTCAAGTAAGTTGCGTAATCCATTCACACTTGGCTGTTTTTATTGCAAGGGAGTAATTTAATCAATCGCTTAACTCTCCTGTTGAGACCAGAGAGATCAAAATGCAGTTGATTTTGACTAAATTATGTCCTTGACTTAGAATCTATAACTGATTTTCTTTTTGGAAATCGTGAGGATGAACCAGTCAATTGTGCACCCCGGTCCTAGATATGATTATTTGAACATAAGCATTAGCATGTCCAGAGTATATTACCCCCAAGGAAGTATGCACGGGACAACAGTCTCCAACTTCACTGATTACAAAAAGAGAGAGTTAAGTGTGTCCTTAACTTTAATAGGCCTGGGCCCCATGTCCATAAATCAGCATGTTGTTCTACTGGTTAAGAAAATGTTAATTAATCCAAGTTAAAGAAATTCAGGATTCCAGAAAAGTGAAGTTAAATGAATTTCCATAAAAGTGAAGTTATGCATAGCGAAGTAATTTTTAATATCCTCAGAAAAAACAGAGGGAGTGGGGTATTCAAAGAATTGAAGAATGGTAATTGACAACCTGGCAATGGACAAATGGAATCACACTCATCCACCCCTTTCTCTCATTTCAACATAATAGCCGAGTCTCAGTTAATTGATTTCTGAATTACAGAAACATGCAACAGGATCTTTCCAACATACTAATACATCTGTCTCTTCATTTGATATTTAATATTTTTACTGTTGCTATTCTTCCCCGGAATTCAATGTAGAATCACAGAATCACAGAGCTGGAAGGGGCCATACAGGCCATCTAGCCAAACCCCCTGCTCAATGCAGGATCCCTGATAAGTGTTTGTCCAGTCGCTGTTTAAAGACTGTCAGCGAGGGGAAGCTCACCACCCTCCTAGGCACCTGATTCCACTCTTGCACAACTCTTACTGTAAAAAAGATTTTCCTAATATCCAGCCAGTACCTTCCTGCCCATAATTTAAACCCATTCTTGCAAGCCCTCTCCTCTGCTGACAACAGGAACAGCTCCCTGCCCTCCTCTAAGCGACAGCCCTTCAAATGCTTAAAGAGAGCAATGTCCCCCCTCAACCTCCTCTTCTCCAGACTGAACATTCCCAAGTCCCTCAGCCTGTCCTCATAGGGCTTGGTCTCCAGGCCCCTGATCATCCTTGTCATTCTCCTCTGCACCTGCTCCATTCTGTCCACATCCTTTTTGAAGTGAGGCCTCCAGAACTGCACACAAGACTCCAGGAATAACCTATTTTTTGTTATTCTTTTGGACTATAAACTTCATCAAAGAAGACATTGGCACCCCCGATTCCCCCTTTCACAGGTGATTTCTCAGTCCTGCTATTTATCACTTTGGTGGTAGAGCCTTGAGAACTTCAGCACTTCATTCCAGCCATTGGTCTTCAGCAACTGGCTCCAGACTTCCAGGTGGGAATGTGTAGTGGAAATACATGCATGGCTCAGCATTAGCACTGCCTTCCAGCACAGGTGCCCCTAAAGTTTGCGCTCAGCTCTTCCACCCCACTCTCACAAACCCCGCTTTCTCCTTCTCATGAAGAACCTCACTGGAATTCACTCACTGGGACAGGCTCATATATTTTACATCATTCTCCCCCTTCTCTTTAGATTAGTAATATTTGCTTAGGTTAGGATTTAGTAGAAATTAGGATTTATAGAACATTTACTTAGTGTGCGTGAGTGTGTGTTTTGAATTCTGTATTCAGTTTGCTAATTCCCTTGCTAATTATTTGTTCTTTATTAAATTCTTAAATTTGAACCTGTAATGATTTAAAGTATTAAGTGTGTGTTTCTTTAAATGTTTGGTAAGTTGCTGAAGAACAAGAGGGATGAAAGAGGCGGATAAGTAAGTGAGGTGATTGGTTGGTGACTGAGAGTTTGTGGGTGGAACTAAGAAGGGTGTGTGTAGAGAGAGAGAAGTCAGTCAGAAGTCTACAGAGTCTGAAAAAGCAGTCTTCTGATTAGAATCCCATATAGCGCTCTGAAAAGCATTAAGATTCTAAAGAAGAAGAGATTGGATATATACCCTGCCCTTCACTTAGAGTCACAGAGCAGCTTACAAACTCCTTTCCCTTCCCCTCCCCACAACGGACACCCTGTGAGGTAGGTGGGGCTGAGAGAGCTCTTTCAAGGACTGCTCCTGAGAGAACAGCTCTGAGAGAATTTGTGATTGACACAAACAGCTGCATGTGGAGGAGTGGGGAATCAAACCTGATTCTCCCAGATTAGAGTTCACACACTTAACCACTACAGCAAACTGCATTAAATAGAATACTTGAAGACACATTAGAGGCCAGAGAGAGTCAATTCCTAATATTGTCAAAGTATTATAAAGTTGTGTGAGAGAGAAGCTGAAAGAATCCTGAGTTTAAAAAGGGAAAGGTTAAACTGAGAAAAATAAAAAAGACTGGTCAAAATACAAAGAAGGATTTGAGAGAGAGGATTGATTGGGAAGTGAATGAGGGCGACACCTCAGTCAGGAGTTATGCATTGTTTTAGTCAATGAAGAGATAAGTTACAGAATATCTTAAAACCAATATGCTTCTTGTACAAATAAAGTTTTATTTTGTTCATTGTTAACCTGGAGTCCTATGCTATTTAAATACTAGAGTCTCATCCTTAGGACCACATAGACCAACGAAGGATCCTTAGAGCTTGGGCACAATACCTTGGGAAAGGTTAAAATATAAGACAGGAATTAAATTCCTGGTGGCAACATTACATACTCAGAAATAGAGACGTAACAAGAAAGTTAAAGGCACACCATACCTAACCATGTGAATAAAAGAGAGTAATCTGACAGAACCCATGCTTGTTTCTGTCTTTCTTCCTTTTTTTTTGGCCCCCTGAAGGGGATTTTTTTTTATTGCTTTTCTAAATACTACAAAGAAAATACAGAAAACTACAAGAAACAAGGGGGGGGGGGACACCTACTCATCTACAGGAGAAAAAGTGATAGTCCCAAAACTACATTAGAAACCCCGAGTATGAGTGACTATTCTTAAGCTTAAAATATGGTTATATAATTTAACATATTTAGAATTAGCATCTTCTGTGGCTGGTGGTTCCGTTCATCCAATAGTGTAAAAGAAAATAAACACGTTAATTATTGCTCTCTTGAAAACACACCAGGTATTCAAATGCTATAATAGTGGGCACTTCATTCAAAGTCCTTCAGCCTCTATTTTGCTTTCTCTTTCTCTTTTCTAACTCTCAGACCATAAGTAGTTGGTGCTGCTGCTCCGAGCTCCAGCCCCAAGTCCCCCTCTGTGCACCCTGAGTCCTCTTCGCCACTCGATTTGTCCGTCTGGTCCAGCTTTCCGCCTTCCTTTGGATCACTGTGTTTTTTTCAGGAATTCTTGCACCTTAAAAATGGAATCAATCTTTTCTCTTTCGTACTTAAATCTGAACAGCACTCCTTCTGGGATTACCCATCTATAAGGTACAGAATTTAATAGTAAGAAGTTAGTCAGTTCCTTGTAGCTCTTCCTTCTTTGTCTAACTTCAAATGGAATGTCCTTTAAAACCTTGATTGTAGAGTTTCCGATTTTCAGGGATGACCCCGACGTTGCTTTGAATATCTGATCTCTGGCACTTTGCTTGGTGAATTTCACCACTACCTCCCCAGGTAGATGGGTTTTTTTTCATCTATGTAGAATGGACCCTATATACCAGGTCCATATCGCTTATAATTGTTGTTAGAAGATGAACTTTGAAAATGCTTTTATTTGTTATTTTCTGACCTGCATGCACACCAGGAATGGTGCCAGCAAGTGTCTTTGCTTTGGGAGAATGTATGCTTGAGTTAATGTGACTCTCTGTGTAAGGGAGGTACCACACAGCCTGTACTTCCATGCAAATGAAGTCACAGACATGCCTTGCATATACCTACCCATAAGGCCTTGGGAACAAGAAGCATCTCCATTAGCAACTTATCCTTATTCTTCACTGGAAGGACAAGACTACTGGATCAAATAAGTATATGCTTTTCCCCTCCTAAACACTCTTAGTTTTAAAACCCCAAATGTTGCATTTCCATTTCTACTGTAACTAAAGGAACTTGAGTGTATGTGTGCGTGAATCTGTTTTTGTATGCCTGTAAATAAAAAGAGTATTCAGTAAAGAGAATCTTGATTCAAACTTAAGAGACCTTGTCAAGTGTTCTTTTTGGGGAAAAGGGTTCCTGGTGCGAAGCTCGATTTCTCTGTATATATTGGCTAGACCTCAAATAAGTTAGTCCGCCAACTGTGTAGATAAGCAGTTTGGCTAACATTGTTTCCATTTTACAATCCACCACAGGGGCCAATACCTGCGCCAACATTAGCCTGAGATCTTCTCCATCAGTCTCTGGTACATCCTGAAAACGAAGAACCATATTAGCTTTTTCCATCTGAAGTTGAATCAGTTTATCCTCTTGCAGCTCTTGTCGTTTCTCAATTTTTTGGACTTTTTTCTTAATTTGCTTATTAGCAGTGTCTGTTTCTAAGCACTTTGCAGCCATTTGTTCCATTTTTTATGTTTCTGTCAGCTGTGTCTGTTGCACAGCCAGTGCCTGGTTAATATTCCCAAAATGTTGATTTATAACAGTCACTTGCTCCAGCAGAGGGCGTATCTGCTCTACAAGCAGCTTGGTGACATCAGAGACTTCCTCAGAGTGAGGGCTGGGAGGGACTACTTGCTTCTTCCCCACTTTCTCCCACTTCCTGCTTGGTCCCGACATGTTGGAAAGATTGTTTACATTAACAGAGTCCGTGCTGAAGGGTCTGAATTTCGACCTAGAGCTTTTTCAAGCCTGGTAAGTCCCAAGAGACCACTTTTACTGCTGGATTTTATGTTCACTCCCTTCTTCTCGTGTATCTTAATAGTTCCCAAGTGTGTGGGGGGAATCTCCCTCCTCCCACCGCTTCTGTTGGGGGGGAATGGCTGGAAAGTTTTATTTCCCGTCCCACCAAACTCACAGTTTTGCCGATTGCTTTATTCTTGTTTCGCTTTCTCTTTCAATGCTTCATCGCTCCGGTCTCACAGAACATCAGGACCATAGGAACGGCTCGGAACCTCAATTCTCCCACTGCGCATGGGAGGAGAGGCTACCAGGCAAAAGTCCCCTGGCCCGGAGTCCATCCCAAGGAATCCTTGGAGGGTTACACTCATGCGAACCCCCTCCTGGCGCCTGTGCACGGTATGCGTCCCCGGGAGAGTTCAGGAGACACATCTGCTAGTCAAGTCGCCATAACCAGAAAACAACCTTGTTTATTTCTAAGAGTCTGCACACCCTTATGAGGTGTTAAGATCAAATATTGGACTGTAGTGTACACCTGGCAGAATGATCACAATAATAATGTCCACAGGTGAATGCATGTATGGTCTCTTGCCATGTTAAAGTGGGAAGTGCCCATATTCAGGATATATACATATATAGGTCATTTGGGTAATATGTCAACAGTAACTAGGCTTCAGCTCCACTGCTTGGCAGTTTACTTCCCTTTGTCAGTTTACTTCCCTTGCAGAAGTAAAAACAACTCACACTTGCCTCATAATTTTACAGTTTCTTAATACTACACACTACCTTTTTAAACAAATACTGAAGTATTATTTACATTTCAGTATTTGTTCAAAAAGGTAATGTGTAATAATAAGAAACTGTAAAATTATGAGGCAAGTGTGAGTTGTTTTTACTTTTGTGAGAAAAGTGAAGTGACAAAGCCACAGAAATGGAGTCCATCAAAATCTTAATATGCCAACAAATATGAAAAACAAAACAATGGCCCACAGACTGGAAACACTCTATCTACATTCTACAAAAAAGGAGATGTCAAAGACTGCAGCAACTAATTGCATTAATTTCTTGTTCAAAGAAAATGATGCTCAAAATTGTCAGAAATGTCTGTTTGCTATTTCACACTGAGTCCATTGTTCTGTGTTCCCTATCTCATCCCTGCACTGCGCTTGCGTAGGTAAGCTTGCTGTAACGTGGGAGCTTCTTCTCTGCTGCTCGTTCTTATCACGGTGGCCTTGAATGCAGGCTTTGGGCTATTCTTAAGCTTATGAGAATTTTCCAGTCCTGTGAAGATGAGGGGAGGAGGGAGTCGTCTCCCGCCCATTAAGTAACTCTCCCACCGGGAGTTTCCTTTGTGCGCGCTTACATTTCATTTGCTAGTCGCATTTTGCATCACACTATAATATTGCTTGAGCAGCTTGTCCCGCCATTCCTGACAATGACCCTCCACTGTGGGTTTTAGCACTGTATTCCAATAAAGCCCTTCTTAATCAAAGAATGCTTGGATCTACTTGCTGTTGAACCTGACAGAAATTGTCAGGAATCATCATCACACTGCTACCTCCAGCCTCCGCCTTCTACCAGGATGAGCAGTGCTGGAGGAACGCCGGTGACGGTCCCAGTGACTACCACACCTGTCACTACGGTTCCTGTTACCACCGTGTCGATTCCAGTGACCACGGTTCCCGTTACAACCGTGACGGTTACGGTTGCACCAGTGACTACGACACCAGTAAATACAGCATTGATCCCGTACTGTCCGGCTGGACCGGTCACCCCTCCAGTGACCAGCACTGTGGGAGCATCGTACACTCTCCCAATCTACAGCCCGGTGGGGCCGACCCAGAGCCATGGAGGGGCGATACCCCGAACCTATTATCATAGTGCACCAATTCCATGGGATAAGTGGGTTACCCAGCGGAAGCCGCGGGACTGGACTAAGAATTTATTGGACATAACCCAGACGACCTGGTCCTTACCTGGGAGCCAAAGCCGGGACAGTCTACTGGATCCCCGAGGAAGCTTTGGCCTCCCACAGGGACGGACCCCGCGTGGGCCAACGAGGCCCAGCCCCAGCAAGGATGCCGATACACGCATGGACACTATCGAAGATGATACCCGACGGTTAATGTGAGACATGGGCAAGCTGATGTTGTCCCTCCCGGGGATGATGGACCAGGCTATCCGCACACACATGCTGAACCAGCCACAACCAGTCCCTGCCCCAGGACTACTGCTATTGCCCGGACAACCTCTCCCCGGTCAACCGGTTCCTGGGCAGCCAGTACCAGGCGCACCAGTACCAGGTCAACCAGCTCCTGGTCAGCCAGCCCCAGTGGGACCTGTGCCGGGAGGGCCACTCCCAGGACAATCAGCCCCGGGCCAGCCTCCGCTGGTTCTCCCACCTCCAGTTCCTGTGCCGGTGCCCCTACCAATACCAGCACCTGCACCAGTACCAGTACCAGGCATGGTCCCCGTCCCTCCAATGATAAGGCCCAAAGACATGTTGGAAATCACTTTTGACGGAGACCCCGAGACTGTGTCGTTTTTCATCTTACAGGTCGGGAAATTCGTGCAGCGGTGGGGCCACTTGTTCCCGGATGAAGAGCAACAGGTGGAGTTTATCGCCTCACACTTCTGGGGAATAGCTACCAGCTGGTACGTGGCCTTGCACGATCTGGAGGCAGTGGAGCTGGGAAATGTAGATGATTTCATGTGGGCCTTGAGAAATCACTTTGAAGACCCGGCAGCTGCCCAAAAGGCGGAAGCCTTCCTCCACACCTTCAAGCAAGGGAGGCTTACCATAAGGGAGTACTCGAGAGAGTTCCAAAAGCATGCTGCCAAAATCCGAGACTGGACCGACCCGGTGCTGGCTCAACAATACCGAATGGGACTAGCGGTGGATGTCCGCCATAATGTCCTTAGATCCAAGGAGCCACGCACACTCCAAGGTTGGATGGAAGAGGCAGAAAGGGCTGAAAGCAGACTGCACATCATGAAACTGGATTTATCTCTTGGGAACAGCCGTCCTGGTACTTCCACCACCCAGGTTAGAAGCAAACCAACGGCCACCCAGAGTGGGGTTAGAGATCAACGCATGAGACAGGGCTTGTGCCTCAGATGTGGGGAGAAAGGGCATTTTGCAGCCTCCTGTCCCAAGGAGGACCCTGGTCGGGTCCCAACACATGAAGAGGAAAGGCGACGCCCGACGCCAACCCCAAGAAAGGGAACAGCTAAACCGCGCAATCCCCGGGCCCTTTTTGCCAACCAAGACACCGTGGATTCATTGCTTCTGGAAGAAAAAGAGGGTGAGATGCAGGGAAACGAGCAGGTCCTGTTATAAGTGGCGCAGCACAGCAGGACCCTACCCCTGAAGCACCTAAAATGGTGAGCAATTACCCCTCCCTCTTCTTTATGACTGTAATTATAATGAATCCAGTGATGATGACCCACATCACGGTTCGAGGCCTCATTGACTCTGGGTGCAGGAGGGACTTGATAAACCCATCCCTGGTAACGGGGCTAGAAGCAGCAGTTACCAGTCTGAAGGACCCCATCACCTTTACACAAATGGATGGGTCACCGATGAAAGAGCCCTGCCGGTTCGAGACCATCCCCTTACGGGTGGGCGCTGGGGAACATTGGGAGCTCCGCTCATTTGTGGTAGCCCCACAAGCCCAGTTCCCACTGGTTCTGGGTAGTCCGTGGCTACACAGTCATGATCCTTATATTCTTTGGGATGAAGGGATAGTGCGTTTCATTTCCCCAAAGTGTACGGAGCATAAGTGGGACCCAGTGTGGGGGACCCCTCCCGACAACGATCCACCATGAGCCTGCCTAGTGACAGAGGACATTAACCGCATTCCCACAGAATACAGGCACTTGGCTCGTGTTTTCAAGGAGGAAGAGGCAGATGAACTGCCCCCCCACCATAACGCAGACTGTGCTATAGAGATTCTCCCAGGGCAAGGGTTTTTTCATTTAAATTAAGAGCATTTGTGGATGATATCATGTTTATTGTTGAAGATCCTGTTAATAATATGCCTAAGGTATTTGAAAAAGTAAGAGAGTTTGGTGATCTTGCAGGGTTTTATGTCAACAAAAATAAATCTAAGATATTGTGTAAAAATATGACTGGTACAAAGCAACAAACGTTACAAAATGTGACAGAATGTGAAGTGGTTAAAAGGGTTAAGTATTTGGGAGTTGAAATTACAATGAAAAACATAGATTTGTTTAAGAATAATTATGAAAAACTGTGGGGTTCGATAAAGAGTGATTTAGAAAAATGGGAAAAACTAAGATTATCTCTTCTTGGAAAAATTGCCATTATTAAAATGAATGTACTGCCCAGGTTAATGTTTTTGTTTCAGACAATACCAATTGTGAAAGATGGGAAAGTGTTGGTAAAATGGCAAAGAGAAATCTTTAAGTTTATCTGGGCAGGAAAGAAGCCAAGAATTAAAATGAAGATAATGTATGATATTAAAGACAGAGGTGGCTTCCAAGTCCCGAATTTGCGTTTGTATCATGAAGCAGTATGTATGTCTTGGTTATCTGAATGGGTAAATTTGGAAAATAGAAAACTTTTAGCTCTTGAGGGGCACGATTGCAGATTTGGCTGGCATGCCTATCTTTGGTATGGGAAAAACAAAGTCGACTCTATGTTTAAGCATCATTATGTAAGGAGGACATTGTTTGATGCATGGACCAGGAATAAGGATACAATTTCGGATGAGAGGCCTCTGTGGATTGTTCCAGCTGCAGTTATACATCTGTTTTCAGAGCATAAAGGTTGAAATATCAGGAATTGTTGCAAAAAGAAGGGAAAAAATATGTTTTAAAACCAAATAATGAATTAGAATTTGAGTATGGTTGGCTACAATATTGTCAAATAAGGGACATCTATAAAAAAGATTGTAAAGAGTTTGGTTTTAGAGCTATGAATGATGATTTTGAGAATATATGGTTGAAAAAAGAGCGGAAAATGATATCAAAGATGTATAAAACTTTGTTGACTGTATATACTTTGAATGAAACTGTTAAAGAACAAATGATAAAGTGGGCCATAAATATGAACAAAGAAATTTCTATGGAATCATGGGAATTTTTGTGGAAAAGATCTTTTAAAATGTCTACCTGTATCAATGTAAAAGAAAACTGTTATAAGATGATGTATAGATGGTACATGACACCAAAAAAGATTGCCAATATTAGTATGGATAAGAACTTGAGTAATAAATGTTGGAAATGTAAAAAAGTAGAGGGTTCTTTTTACCATATGTGGTGGTCATGTGATAAAGTGAAAGCATACTGGTCTAATATACATTGTGTGATGCAGAAAATATTGAAAATCCCAATTGAGAGAAAGCCAGAACTTCTTCTCCTCGGTTTAACAATGGAAAAAATTCCACAAGAAAAAAGGACACTGTTATGGTATATGATTACGTCAGGCGAGAATGGCCTTTGCTCAGCATTGGAAAATGGAGAAGGTGCCAGATATACATGACTGGTTGAGAAAATTGTTATTTTTAGCGGAAATGGACAAAATGACAAAGAAATTAAATGGACAAATGGCAGAACAGTACTTAAAAGACTGGGAAGGATTGAAATTGTATCTAGAAACTGAATATAGAATGAAGGGGAAAATATATAACTTGGATACGTATGGATATTGAACGAGAAGTGAAATGAATTTTGAACTGTATGTACTGTTATATATAATATGCTGAAATTGTAGAGGTTATATATAATTGAAATGTGTTACCTGGTTTGTCGATGTACTTAAGTCTAAGCTTGATTACCTTATAATTTTTCTGTTTGTTATTAGCAGTGTTGGAAGCCTATTAGGGGGTGGGGGGATTGGGACGGGGATCTTCCTTTTTGAAATTGTATTGGTAACGTGATTGGAAATGTTGAATGTATCCCAATAAAATTTTGTTTCGGAAAAAAAAAAAGAGATTCTCCCAGGGCAGAAATTGCCTAGAGGGAAAATATATGCCATGAGTCCCATGGAAAAAGAGGAGCTACGTAGGTTCATCGATAAGAACCTAGCGCGTGGATTTATTCGACCAGCTTCATCCCCCTTTGCGGCCCCAGTGTTTTTTTGTAAAAAGAAAGATGGGGGACTGAGACTTTGCACTGATTATCGGGGTCTTAATGCAGTTTCAGCCACCAATGCCTATCCCATGCCCCTCATCAAAGACCTGTTAGCAGAGGTGGAGAAGGGGAAGGTGTTTTCTAAATTGGATTTGCACGATGCCTACTTCCGAGTCCGCATTAGACAAGGGGATGAACACAAGACTGCCTTTAATACCCCTCTGGGGCAATTTGAATACCGAGTTATGCCTTTCAGATAGCAAGGGGCTCCTGGGGTATTCATGAACTTAATAAATGAGGTGCTGCACCCCTATTTGTTCAAGGGGGTGGTTGTTTACTTGGATGATATCTTGGTTTACAGCCCAGATCTAAAAACGCATATCAAACTGCTCTGGGAGGTACTGGCCAGGTTGTTAGAGCACAAACTGTTTGTCAAACTGTCCAAGTGTGAATTTCATCAAAAGCGCATTGACTTCCTGGGTTATCGCATATCCCCAGATGGCTTGGAAATGGACCCAAAAAAGGTCCAAGATGTATTAGCTTGGGAACCCCCCAAGACCTGGTGACAGCTCCAGAGTTTCCTTGGCTTCGCCAACTTTTACCACCAATTTTTGCCCCACTTTGCTCAGGTCACCCTCCCTCTCACAGATCTACTCAAAACTAAAGGGAGGGGGGCAAAAGCATCCCTGCCGGGAGCTTAGATTGGACACCTCAGTGCCAACAAGCGTTCGACCAACTTAAACATTTGTTCACCTCTGAACTGGTGCTGGTGCACCCAGATGAAACCAAGAAATTCATTGTCCAAGTAGACGCCTCGGACACCGCTATGGGAGGGGCGATCTTGCAGGAGGATGCCCAGGGGCACCTCCACCCACTGGCCTATGTGTCTCAAAAATTTAATGAAACTGAGAGGTTTTGGCCCATTTGGGACAAGGAAGCAGCTTCCATCCGCTTGGCTCTCCTCACCTGGCGACACTGGCTGGAAGGAGCCCGAGTCCCATTTGAAATTTGGACTGACCATAAGAATCTAGAGGTACTACGAAAGCCCCGGGTTCTAAATGCCAAGCAGTTCCGATGGGCTGAGTTTTTTTCCAAATTCCAATTCACCCTACACCACTTCCCAGGTAAATCTAACCATTTGGCGGATGCTCTCTCACGCCTACCCCAACACAATAGCAAAAAAACCAGAGGTGAGAGAGTCATTTTTCACCCCGGATCAACTGACCGGGGTGGTAGTGACCCGCAAACAGAGCCGACTAGATCCAGTTCCCCAAACCCCGGGGGTACCTTGGGAAGAGCGTTTTGCCAAAGCTGTAATAGATCAAGAGAGGGAAGAACTACAAGCTCGGGGAGATTTGGTATGCAAACCCAATGGCTGCTGGTACAAGGGGAATAAACTTTTCATCCCTGAAAGCACGCGAAAGCAGGTATTGCAGTCCGCCCATGATCTGAAACCTGCAGGGCACTTCGGGTATGTGAAATCATTGCACCTTTTGCAACGCAACTTCTGGTGGCCCCGAATGAAGAAGGATTTGTCACTGTACATACAATCCTGCCCAACGTGTAGCCGGTGCAAACCCAGAGTAGGAAAAACCCCGGGACTCTTGCAGCCGTTGCCCACACCAAGCCATCCCTGGGAAGTTATTTCTATGGACTTTATTACTGACCTCCCCCCTAGAAAACATATGACTGTCATTTGGGTGGTGGTCGACCTGTTTTCTAAGCAGGCACACTTCGTACCATTTTCTGGCTTGCCAACAGCCAAGGTCTTGGCTAAGGCCTTTTTGCAACACATTGCTTGGCTCCACACCTTGCCAATCAAAATAATATCCAACCGCGGTGTTCAGTTTGTTTCAAAATTATGGACTGAATTAATGGCCCTCATGGGCATAGAACGTGCTTTGAGCAGTGCATACCACCCGGAAATTGATGGCCAAACGGAAAGGGTGAACCAAACTCTGGAACAATATTTACGTTGTTTCACCAACTATCAACAAGACAATTGGGTGGATTTATTACCGTTGGCAGAATTTGCATACAATAACTCTTGGCATGCTTCTACCGGAATGTCTCCATTCAAAGCCGCCTTGGGCTATGATAGCCCCCCTCTCTCTTTTTTGAAACTGGGGGGAACGGGGGGGAAAGCCACAGATTGGTGTAAGACTTTTCGTGAATCATGGCCAGTGATTGCAGAAGCGTTAAATGACGCCAAAGCTCAGTATAAAAAACAGGCTGATAGGAAAAGGGCGGTGGGATGGGACCTTCAGCCTGGTGACTATGTGTACCTATCTACTAAAAACTTGCGACTACCCCAAGCATCGAGAAAGCTGGCTTGGAAATATATTGGTCCATTCGGGATTATTCGTTGTATCAATAAAGTCACTGTCCAGTTGGATCTGCCTAAAGCACTTAAAACAATTCATCCCATCTTCCATTTCAGCCTCCTCAAACCAGCGTTTCCCCCAACTAAGTGGCATCCTGAGCATCCTGCACCCCCCCCCGCTGATAGTAGATGGAAAGGAACATTATGAACTGGCTGACATCCTGGACTCGAAACTAATAAGGGGACAATTATATTATCTGGTAGAGTGGGTCCACTTTGGGCCCCAACATCGAGAATGGGTGAAAGTTACTGATATCCATTCACCTGAACTCCTCAAAGACTTTCACTCTTGCTTCCCGGCAAAACCGGGCGGCCCTTTATTTTCCCCTTCCTGAGTGGTGGGTGGGAGGTATTTTGGGAAGGGCAAAGTGTCAGAAATGTCTGTTTGCTATTTCACACTGAGTCCATTGTTCTGTGTTCCCTATCTCGTCCCTGCACTGCGCTTGTGTAAGTATGCTTGCTGTAACGTGGGAGCTTCTTCTCTGCTGCTCGTTCTTATCACGGTGGCCTTGAATGCAGGCTTTGGGATATTCTTAAGCTTATGAGAATTTTCCAGTCCTGTGAAGACGAGGGGAGGAGGGAGTCGTCTCCCGCCCATTAAGTAACTCTCCCGCCGGGAGTTTCCCGTGCGCGCACTTACATTTCATTTGCTAGTCGCATTTTGCATCACACTATAACATTGCTTGAGCAGCTTGTCCCGCCATTCCTGACAATGACCCTCCACTGTGGGTTTTAGCACTGTATTCCAATAAAGCCCTTCTTAATCAAAGAATGCTTGGATCTACTTGCTTTTGAACTTGACAAAAATCTTACAACAAAGATTGTTACCATATGTGGAAAGAAAAATGTCAGATGTCCAAGCCAGATTCAGAAAAGGAAGGGGCACTAGAGAACATATTGCAAATTTATGTTGGCTACTGCAGCATATGAGAGAATTTCAGAAGAAAATTAGGTTATATTTCCTAGATTACAGCAAAGCTTTTCACGGTGTGGATAATAATGAAAAGTTATGTCTAGTTTTAAAGGAAATGAGTGTACCACAACATCTGATTGTTTTGATGCACAACCTGTACTCTGGACAAGAGGCTACTATTAGGACAGAATATTGAGAAACAGAATGGTTTTCAGTTGGCAAATGTGTCAGGCAAGGATGTATTTTATCTCCCTATCACTTCAGTCTGTATGCAGCACATGTTAGAAGGAAAGCTGCATTAAATTTGGATGAAGGTGGAGTGAAAATTGGTGGAAGGAACATTAACAGTTTGAGATATGCAGATGAGACTACATTACTCTAGGGCTGCCAGGTCTGGGTTGGAAAATACCTAGGCCGATTCTGCACAATCACTTGCCCTGGTGTCACCCCCCAATCATATCCAGGGAAACTGATCAGTTCCCCACATGTTGGTCCGGATCAGCAACTGACCCAATTCTAATGACGTTTCTCCCCAGATTTTCTGTCACCACTATTTTCAGGATCTTTTTTTTACTGCGGGGTTGAAGTCGGGGCATTGTAGTGGGGAACTCGTGAATCGTGGCTGTCCTCCCTCCACCCCTTTAATGCCCCTCTGCTTCTTTCCCTCCCCTTCCTGCCTCTCTCCACCCCTTCAAGGCCCCCCTGCTTCTCTGCTTCTCTCCCCTTCCCTTCCTGCCTCCCCCTCCCTTTCCCACCCTGACACAATGGGGTTTTTTTGTCCCCCCATGTTGCGTTGCAACACAATACTGATCTATCATTGACTGGCATTTAAATGTCCTTTTAAATGTACCTCTGCTGTTTCCCCATTCCTGTGTTGCAATTCGCTATTTGTACAAAAAGTAGTGCCATTGTTTAAAAGATGCATTAAGCATGACATGGAAATGTGGACAAATTTTTTCGTGGGGCTAACCTACGGGCTGTAGTACAACTGTTAAAAAGATACATTGAGGGTGGCATGGTGGTGTGGACACAATTTTCACGGGGGTTATATGTGTTGCCTTGCATGTCTGCTTCTCTCCTCCCCTCCCCTCCCCCTCCCTTCCCGCTTCCCCTCTCCCTTTTCGACCTGGCACAATGCAACTACGGATGTGTAAAGCACCCTATTTTCCAGTGGGTGGGTGCGTTACAATGTAACCACACCCCTGATCAAAAAAAAAAAAAAGAGGGGGAAGAGAGGGGAGGGGCACTAGATTTGGGGCAAGGTGACAAACCCGGGTCAGAGTTCCTTAATGCGGAATTCCGCCAACTGAATAGGGCCCATTAGACCCGAGGAGAACGGAGAGCAAAGCATTAGTGCAGAATCGGCCCTGGAGATTTTGGGGGTGAAGCCAGGAGAGGGTGGGTTTGGAGAGTGGGGGGGGGGTCAGAATAGTACAATGCCATAGAGTCCACCCTTCAAAGCAGCCATTTTCTCCAGGAGAGCTGATCTCTGTCAGCTAGGGATCAGTTGTAAAAGTGGAAGATCTCCAGGTCCTACATTGCTGGCAGAAACCAGTGAAGACTTGAAATCACTACTGATAAAGGTTCAAGCAGAAAGTGTCAAAACAGAATTATAGCTGAACATCAAGAAGACAGAAGTAATGACCTTGGGGAATTACACAACTTTAAGGTTGACAATGAAGAAATTGAAATTGGTCAAGTGGCATGATGATCCCTGGGAGTAGCAGAAGTGCTCTGGGACTGGAATGATGGGTCCAAGGATGGACTTGATTGATTGAACCTCCTGTGATTGAAATCAGTGCTCTGCACTGATTTCAATCACAAGGGCTCTCATTGCACTCTGGGACATGTCACTCTAGTCCCAAAATGGGGGCTATTATTTCAGTTCCAGAACACTCATGATACTCCAGGGGATGTCATTCCACTCTGGGAGCTATCATTCCAGGCCCAGAACATATCTGCTTATCCCAGGGTCTGTCATTCCACACTAAAACATGTCACCCCAATCCCAGAGCACTTCTGCTATTCCCAGGTGCTGTCATTCCAGGCCCAGAACACTTTGCTACTCACAGGGGACATCATTCCACTGCTGGGGCTGTCTTTCCGGTCCAAGAGCAGTCTATCTGGGCCCAGAGACCTTCATGCAAAATCCATTCTGCATGCTCATTGCAATTTTATTTGCACTGTAATGCATTTAATTTAATTGATGTATTTTAATTGTTTCTGGGGAAGGGTATTTATATTTAAGGTTTTAATTATTTTAAATATTGAATGTGTAGTTTTTAGAGTGTCATAATTTAAATTTAACTCAAATCCCAGTACTGTAAATTGTCTAATTTGTACATGGTTTTTCTTTTAAATTATAATGGCTAATGGTTGCACAATAAATTTTATCTATCTGTATTTTAATTGCTTTTAACTTTCTGTATATTTTTTATGCAGGGAGGGCAGGATACAAATCTAATAAAATAAATAAATCTATCTCAATGGAGCTCATGCGAGTCAATTGACATTCTTGGCTCCCATTATATCCAATGGGTCTCCAGGCCTCTCCCATTGTTCCCAACAGGCAATCCTGTCCTTGGCTTTAGTGCATCTCACAGCAAATACATCAAATCCTCCCAAGGTGCAAATTCTGTGTGCAAACAGTGGACTACAGACTGCAAGGGGGAAGCCAGGAAGAGGAGAGGGGGCAAGGGGGCAGGGAGGGGCAGTGGGGAGCTGGACAGGAGGTGACTCCTCCCTGCCTTCAGCTGATTTCTCCAGACTTCTTCCCTCACCGCAGAAGCCACCACTGTGAGTGGACCCACCAGCAGCTCTCACTGGTCGGCTGTTGCCCACCTAAGCCCGCCCACCTAAGCTGGCTGTGCTCTAAAGATGTTTTATAGATGGTATTTAACACCAGATAGATTGGCAAAAATGTACAAAAATATGCCTAATAGTTGCTGGAAGTGTAAAAAACATGTAGGTATATTTTACCATAAGTGGTAGACATGTGAAACTGTACACAAGTTCTGGGTTATGATACAGATGTTTATATAGACAGTCTTGCAGACTTAATTACCAACCAGAATTGTTTTTACTGAATTGCATACCAAATGGTTTTGATAAAAATCAAAGATATTTTATGATTCATATCGTAACAGCAGCTAGAATCTTATTTGGAACTTTTTGGAAACTCCCAACAATACCTTCTGAAGAAGACCTAATAGTGAAGACTATGGAAAGTGCAGAAATGGACAAATTGACTTTGATCTTAAAAGGGCAAATGGAAGAAGATTTTGTTGAACTATGGACTCCTTTCTACAATTGGATAAGAAAGAAACATAAAGATATGAACTTTTGGAGAATATAATATGAAGAAGCCTTTATGAACTTTCAAGATTACACAGTCTATCTTTTTGTAATGTGAAATATGTGGAGATTTATATGCAGAAGACTTATTACTTTTGTTTTCCCTTTTCCCCCTACCCCTGTATACCCCAAAATTTAATAAAGTGTACTATAAAAAAATAAGCTAGCTCTGTACTCTGACTAAATACTGTAAAATATAACATATTACCATCAAACATCACCATGTGACAAAAGCAAAGAGCAGCATGCAAAGAATTTGTGGAGAGAAGTCAACAATAAAATTCACTGAGGAGAATTCTGAACAGCAAATTCATTTTGGTTCTTTTTTCTCTCTCTCGGCCTAACATCTTAATGCCTGAACCCTCATTCATTAAAATACAGAATTAGCTCTGGTTTTTGGTTAATGAACAATGGGAGAACAATTGTTGGGGAGCTCTGGAGGTCAGTCAAAAAGAGTGTACTTGTCAGTGTGTTTCTCAATGTCACGGTGAGAAAGCTGGAGCATAGTGACCTATTTCCTGCCACCCCCACCCCAGAAGAAGAAGAGGAAAAGGAGGAGGAGGAAGAGAGTGGATTTACACCCAGCCCTTCACTTGGAGTCTCAGAGAGGCTTTCCAGCTCCTTTCCCTTCCCCTCCCCACAACAGACACCCTGTGAGGTAGGTGGGGCTGGGAGAACTCTCGAGAGAACTGCTCTTTTCAAGAACAGCTCTGGCAGAACTATGGCTTGCCCAAGGTCATCCAGCAGCTGCAAGTGGAGGAGTGGGGAATCAAACATGGTTCTCCCAGATTAAAGTCCATGCACTTAACCACTACATCAAACTGGCTCACCTTTCAGGTTAATGCAACTGCCTTCATCTTTCTCGTTGCACCTTTGCATAATCCTCCTACTTGGGAAATGTTGAGGAAGGCACAGGAAGCAACTGCATCAATTCCTCTCTGCTCTCATCCCCACACTTGGAAAGCACTTTTCCACTGACAGCAGTAAACCCAAATTTCAATACATATGGAATATAAAATATGATATTACTATGTGACTTCTGTGCTTCCGTGCTTCTGTACAAGCATAATAATAAACAAGTTACCACAATTTAAAATGTTGCTTATGGTATAAAAATGAAACTTGCCCTATGCAAGCATAAAAAAGCCCCCAAACTGGGTAATGGGTACAGAATTTATGATCTCATGAATCCCAGCTGTCCATTTTTTTAAAAACAAGCAAAAGTTTCTAGCTCTCATTGTTACAAAAGTCAGCTTTCAAGTGTGTTTGCAATGCCTGATGAGATCTAAGTTGCCGGGGAAAGGGTTCAAAAAGGAATTCCACATGTGGGGTTTGAAGAGCCTTTTATTACTAACTAGCACTCCCAATGAATAGTTTGAAAAAATTGATCCACGTGAACAAACTTTATGCAAATCTGCTTCATTTGCATATTTTATATAGGTTGCAGAATTCAGCTTTTATTGGTATTGAAAAGAGGTAATCATGGCACAGAATTAGACTTTCTTTTTCTCCCCCTCCTTTTAATAGTGCAGTCTGCACTCACAGACTTGACTATCTGCATAGTCTTGAATTCACACATTGACCATCCCAAATATGGAACAATTGGCTTTCTTTACACAAGACAACTCTTGCATTGGTGACAGTCATTACCTGGACAAAGCCTTCTGCCTCCAAAGTGGACCTGGAAAATTTCCTAACAAATGCCATTACTAAGGGATTACTTTTGCCTACAATAAAGAAGAGTTCAGCAGCACCTTATCAACCAACAAAAACTTTTATTCCAGCACAGCCTTTTGTGGATTAAGGCCCACTTCTTTAGTTGCACCAAGTAGACCCTCCCTATTCAGATTTTATGTCAGGATACAAAAAAACAATCAGCAGTCGCAAGAAGCCATAAAATTCAGGTACTCCAGGGTGAAATGTACCTATGTAATACTCAGATCTCATCAGGAAAAATGCATAGACCATTCACTAGAACAAAATTAGAGTCCAGTGGCACCTTCATTATTTATTTATTTATTTATTTATTTATTTATTTATTTATTTATTTATTTATTTAGGTGTGAGCTTACTAGTTATGTTAAGCAAGTTAATACCGGGGTGATAAAACACAAGTTCTGGTTCAAGTCAAGGATAGAGGAAGTATGAACACCAAATGCTGATTTAACTGTTTCACAATCAATGAACTTTCATTTTTAAAAAAATTCTCATTAAAGAAGTGGGGCTTTCAGGAGACAAACAGTGTTCTGGTAGCTGGAAGTGTTCTTCCATCAGTTTCTGAAGCTGGAGATATTCATATATCTCTGTGGGGGCTGAGCAAGTGGATGAGACCGAGAGGTTACAAATGTCATTACTGGGCCTAATTGGGGTAGCCAGCCTCCAGGTGGTAGAGTCTAGTCTTGGGGTTTCTCTGTTTAAGTTCCCATTCTTGTTGATGAGAAGCTGTTCAAGGTCAGGAAGACCGCCTGTGAGCAGGGCCGGCCCCAGCTTATTTTGCACCCAAGGCGAGGATCCCTTCTGGCACCCTCCCCCCCCCATGTGTCCACCAATTTTCAAAAATAAATGCATTTTAGGAAGAATGAAAAACACAAATTTTGAAATTGCTAATTTCTTTTTTTAATTGTGAGAAAAAGACAGAAAAACACAGATCACAAAGCATTTTGAAAAATCCTGTTACTTGTAGTGTTGAAATTTAAAGTCTCTTTAGTGTTTCCATTTCAGGCACATCATATTCTGATTTTGTGTGCCTTTTCTTTGGCAAATTTTGTCACCAATTCCTTCAGGTCAAGCGCTGATGCTTCAGCATGTTCAATTGAGATAGTTGCCAAAACAAGTAGTCTCTTTTGCAGCATTGTCGAGCGTATGTGTTTTTATAAGTTTGAGTTTTGAGAAACTGCGCTCACCACTTGCCACTGACACTGGAAATGTGAGGAGGATCCTTAGAGCAACAGAAACATTAGGCACACTATCTTGGAGATTTTGTTGAAGTATGAAGAGAAGTACTCTTTGTGGTGGCATAGACTTTGGAAGTCTTTGAGCTACTGCTTGCAGTTCACAATACAAATCTTCAGCATCAACATCTTTGTTTCCATCGTGCATCAATGCTTGTTCCAAATTCTTTCAGGCCTTATGTACATCTTCTGTGCATTTTTTGTTAATGCTGTATATATCATACAGGAAGCCAAAGAGGGAATTATAGTGTTGTAGTTGTTGGAATCTCTCTTCAACTGATTGTATGGCCACATCTAAGACAGCATAATAGAAATTCACTTTGAATTTTTGCTTTGGATCTTGTGGTGCCTCTTCTGGGGCCTCATACTCAAACTGCTTTTTCTTTCTCCTTTGTCTTTGTTCTGTCTCAAAGTTTGGTAGTATTTCTAGTTCTTTTGCAATCTCAGTAGCAGCTACCAAAACTTGTTCAAAAACCACATCACACCTACAGGCCACAAGGTGGTTACTTGTAATTGGCTTGTAGCTAAATTTAAATCAGCTTCCTTATTTTGTAGTAGCTTCCTTGTCAGATTAATTTCAAAAAGGATGTTGTACCATGTAACAAGGGATACCACAAACTTCAACTTACTAATTGCATCAGCAAGAGCCTTAACTTCAACTCGAGAATTGCTTGTGGATGATTTTTGTAGGCTTGGGTCATTAAAGCATCATATATACTACTAAGATGATATCTCAGTGGTTTCAAAGTATCAATCCGACTCTCCTATCTGTTTTGACTCAGTGGCTTAACAATAATGGCTGGTACATGGCTAGTTAGAATTTGCCTATGATGAGTTGATGCAGAGAAATAATTATAGATCTGCTGGACCAACATGAAGAAACTTGTTGCTTCCAGGCAACGCTTAGCAGCATCATTGACTACCAAGTTTAAAGAGTGTGCACTGCAGGACACGAAAAAGGCACGTGGATTTATATTCAGGACTCTCTTTTGTACTCCATGTTTTTTGCCTCTCATGTTACTCCCATTATCATAACCTTGACTGCACAGATTCTCGAGTGGTAATCCCATTTGCTCAAGCAGTCCAAGAAGAGTTTCTGTCATAAAGGCACCTGTAGTCTCCTTTATTGGAACAAATCCCAAGAAATGTTCTCATATCATAACCTCAGGCTCAGACATCTCAGTATCTGGTGGTTTGGTTACACTGACAAAACGTACAATCATTGTCATTTGTTCAGTATGACTAACATCAGGTGTGCAATCCAGAATAACTGAGTAGTTTTTGGCTGAGTTTACACGTGCTAAAATGTTCTGCCTTATAGCACTTGCTAGAAGCTCTAGAACAGGGGTCCTCAAACTATGGCCCGCGGGCCACATGCGGCCCGCCGAGGACATTTATACGGCCCGCCGGGTGTTTATGCCGCTGCTGCTTGTCTGTCATTTTTTTTTACATGAGAAGGAAGCAGTGACAAATATGGAACCGGACATTGACCATCTCATTAGCCAGAAGCAGGCCCATAGTTCCCATTGAAATACTGGTAAGTTTGTTGATTTAACTTTACTTCATTTTAAATATTGTATTTGTTCCCGTTTTGTTTCTTCACTTCAAAATAAGATATATGCAGTGTGCATAGGAATTTGTTCATAGTTTTTGTTTTTACTATAGTCCGGCCCTCCAACGGTCTGAGGGACAGTGAACTGGCCCCCTGTTTAAAAAGTTTGAGGACCCCTGCTCTAGAAGCTCATTTTGGATGCCTTTTCCTAGGTAGTGAACCATGGTTTCTTCATCTTTAACTCTGAGCACATGTTCAGTCATGATAGGGTCAAAAAGGGCTAAAAGTTCAACAAGCTTCAAAACATTTCCATTGTTCTCACTGTACAACTTTTCAGTTGTACCACAGAATGCCAGGTTTTGCATGCCAAGAAATCTGACCATTGCAATCAAGCGTTCCAAGACCTGTTGCCAATATTGCTCTTCTTCCCTGATTTTCTGCTGGTTGATAGCATTGATTGTTTTTCCTTTCCATAAGCACAGTTCAAGTTCTCTCCGGGCCTGGTAGTTGTCTAAATGGAGAGTACTCCTTTCATGTGTAGACAGAATTGCTCCAATGTTCTTCCAGTCTTTTGAACCTGGGTCTTGGAGAGCTGTTGCAGCACCATCTCTTTTGCTGAACAGCCTACAGCAAAAACAAAAAACCACATCTTTTGTGGTGGAATATATCAGCCGTTGATGGCAGACTTCTTGACCATTTGCCAATCTCCTATTGTAGTAGACAGGAGAGAATCTTCTTTTTTGGGAGTATTTTGGGAAATCATATGATACAACCTGCTGTGGTTCATGTTCAACTATAAACTGTCGCAAATTATCACTGCAATACTTAGGCCAGTTAACAGGGTCACTGTAATTCAAGCCAGGTGCAATACCAACTTCTTTGGCAGTCATCACAGTACTCTGTTTCCTCAAAATCCTCTGTTTCCACTGTGTGTTGCACTGGAACATCTCCATATTGTGCAACTTTTCCCTCATAAGTAATACCACTTGTCATAGGAGCAACATCACTTGTGGTAGGAGCCTCCTCAGTGGTAGCTTTTTTTTTTTTTTACTTATTTTTCCTGTGCAAAGGAATTTCCGGAGGGACATCTTTTGCTTGGCTTCCTCCTTGGCTCTTTCTGCCTTTCGTTTGCAGAACTGAGCTCCAGATGTTTTTTTTTTTTTATCAGCCATAACTCCCTAGAAAAATGGCCAAATGTATAAAACTACTTTAAGATCAGGAAAGATTAAAATTGATGGCGCTCCACTCCCCTTAAATCCAGTAGGAGTCTACGCCACCTCCTCACTGGTGTGTGCTTCTAAACCCTGTCCTTCTAAGCCAGTTTGGTGCAGTGGTTAAGAGTGGTGGACTCTAATCTGAGAACCAGGTTTGATTCCCCACTCCTCCATATGCATCCAGCTGGGAGGCCTTGGGCCAGTCACAGCTCTATCAAAGCAGTGCTCTCAGGGGCCTCTCAGTCCCACAGGATGTCTGTTGTGGGGAGAGGAAGGTCAGGAGATTGTAAGCTGCTCTGAGACTTCAAGTGAAGGGCAGGGTATAAATCCAAACCTCCTTATTATTAGCCTTTGTCAGGCCACTCTGGCAGATTACATGAGCACAATCAGCTTCTGCAAAGCCTCACAAGAGCTAGCTGATCTCAGGACTCTCAGGTTTTGGAGGGGAGGGGCTTCAATGAGGCGTAGAGTCCACCTTCCAAAACAGCTGTTTTCTCTGTTGCCTGGAGATCCGTTTTAATACCAGGAGATCTCCAGCCACCATAATGGAGGTTGGCTACCATACTAAAAATCATGAAAAATGGGGTGGGAGGTGGGTGGGTGTGAAATGACTGAAGTGAAGAGGGGCACACAATGGGATGACCATGACTTGAACAAATAAATAAAACATGTGGCTCTTGCGCTGCTCCCCCTCCCAACCCAACTGTGATTAAATTTGCTGTGGTCATTTCCCAAATGTCTGCCTGATGAAAAAGCCCCCCCCCACGCCATGCCATGCCTGGGAGAGAAGGCTTTCCCCTTGGTTACCAATCTGCAGACTGCAGGGATGTACTAAAAGGAAGGACAGGATTGCCCACTGGAAATAACGGGAAACACTTGAAGGCCTATTGGAAATAATGGGAGTCAAGAATGCCAATTGACTTGCATAGACTCCATTGAAATACATTACAGTACAAGTAGAGCTGCAAAGCAAATGTGGAATGGATTTTCCATTAGGGTCTCTGGGCCCAAATAGACTACTCTGGGACTGGAATGACAGGCCCCAGGTTGGAATGACAGCCCCTAGGAGTAACAGAAGTCTTTTGGGACTGGGATAAGAATCACAGAACACTCCTGCTACTCTGAAGGGCTGTCATTCCACTCTGTGGTCTCTCATTCTAGTCCATTCCGCATTTTTATTGCAACTCTCCTTGTACTGTAATGTATTTCAATGGAGCTCATGGAAGTCAATTGGCATTCCTGGCTCCCATTATTTCCAATGGACCTTCAAGTGTTTCCCATTGTTTCCAATGGGCAATCCTGTCCTTCCTTTTAGTACATCCCAGTCTGCAGTCCTGCCAATCACCCCCCACACACACACAGTCTTGCATGCCTCTTTCATTAGGAGAAATGCTTCACATTTGATTGCATCAGCCCTCACCACCCCCAGCCCCACAACTTCTTCGGCTGGCGCCCTTAATAAACCAGCACTCCCTCTTGCCTCTCTCACTGTGTGGCTCTAATGGGGTTTCCTGACTGCCCCCCTTCCACCCCCAGCTCCCTGCAAAGTGCCTGGTGCTCCGGAGAAAAGGATACATTTTAATAAGCAGGGGGAGGAGGGAGGAGAAAAGAGGGAAGAAAAGGGGAAAGGACTAGGAGGAGAAGGTGGGCAGGACGCTTTTGTGTTCCAGAGGGGGATGCTCTTTTGAAAAGCCAGCCGAGGGGACCGGGAGGCGGCCTTTGTCCCTCAGGTCCCAGGTCCCCTCAGAGCCATTTGCCTTCCTTCTCCTTGCTCTCCCGCAGCTGTTGGGGAGCCGGTGAAGGAGCGGCCCAGGAGGGGAGAGTCGAGCAGGTGCACCCACGGCAGGTGCCTTGCCGCGGAGCTCCCAAAGGGGGGGCTTCTCCTGCCACCTCCTCCCCCACTTGCCTGCCCCGGCCACTGGGGGGGTGCAGAAGGGTCCCCTCCCACAGCACGTGCAACGCCACTGCCTCCCCCAGAAGGAACAGCTGGAGAGGAAGCAGGGGAGGAACGGCACCGCAAAGGTACTTGGGGTGGCCCTCCCCATCTCACCTTCTCCAAATGGGGGGGGGCATGTGCATGCATGCTCCTCGAAGCTTCCCCCCCACCGCTCTGTATGCAGGGGGCCTACAGTGATCCGCTTCCTGGTGGGGCAAGCGCAGGGGAGCATGCACCCTCTGCATGCTCAGTGCTCCGGAGGGGCTGACTGCCAGCCGGGGATCCCCCAGCAGTGGCTCGTTCTCCTCTGCTGGTGGGGCACAACACACCGCCCTCCCCCATCCCCCTTCAGGGAGTCCCCGGCCAGTCCTGTGGGGTGTGACAGGCACTTGGGGACCGGGAGAGGTGGTGGCCAACCTAGGCACGGCGGGGTGGCCATTATGAGGGTCTCCTCCCTCCCTCCACAGAATCAGGGGAAAGGGACCCACCTCTGTGTCTGGAGGGAGGCCCAGCAGGGGAAGGGCTTGCTCTCGGCCAGCCGTGGGGCAGCACGGTTTTCACCCCACTTGTTGCCGGGCTCGGAAGCCTCTCGCCTCCTGGGGAAGGGCCGGCGGGGGTGCAGGCGAGGCAAGCCTGGAGGAGCCCCTTTCGTCAGCTTGCTTAAGTTAACTAACCTTTCCAGTGGGGGCTGGGGCGCAGGTTCCAACTTCCGACGTGTTCTCCTGGGAGCGGGCAGGACTCAGGGGGCACAGTGGGCATCTGAAATGGCGGGCAGCAACTGTGTGTGTGCAGCACGTGCAGCTTCAGCTCCGCTTTTACAGAGGAGGAGCAGCACAGGTGCAGCAGGGCTTTGGTGAGGGAGGGGCAGGGGTGGGTGGGGCAGCAGGTCACCATGGTCACCCTTACAGGCCACTCTAGGCGACTGCCTAATCTCATCTATGGGTGGTCTGGCCCTGCCTGTGAGCAAGGGCATGGTGATGTTTAGCCTGGAGAGGAGACGACTGAGAGGTTATAGGATCACCATCTTTAAGTACTTGAAGGGCTGTCATATTGAGGATGGTGTGGAGCAGTGTTCCCTCTAAGCTGAGTTAATGTGAGCTAGCTCACCTCTGGCTCACACATTTTTGTCTCAGCTCAGGAAGGAGGATTCCAGAGCAAACTAACTTATGCAGTAGGCAAATTGCTTGCTCACGACTTTAATGCCAGTACCTTACAAAGCAGAATTTTGTGAAGCTAAACATTAGGAAGAACTTCCTAACAGAGCGGTTCCTCAGTGGAACAGACTTCCTTGGGAGGTGGTGGGCTCTGCTTCTTTAGAAGTTGGCCCTCTGACAGCAGTGTTGATTCTGTGAACTTGGGCAGATCATGAGAGGGAGGGCAGGAAGGGTTGTGTAATGTATCCACAGGAGAACATGGGCTCTGGACAGCCATGTGCTTGGACTGGTTCTAACCGGTCCACCATGTGGCCAGGCGAAGGGCCTGAGCTTCGCCCCGAAGGACAATGGACTAGTGGAGCAGGAGTTAATCCAATCAATGTAAATAGCGAATCACCGGGTGTGTGTGTGTTTGGGGTGTGGGTCACTTGGGAATAAAAGCCGGCCTGCGAGCCGGCTCAGTTGTCTTGTTCTTCATCTAATAAAGTATGTGAGAGCTGAAATCACTAGTAAGTCTCAGTACTTTTCACTGGCGACGAAGGTGGGATGCCAACTCCCTCCATGAACAACGACCACGAGACGAGCACCGCTGACCGCCCCAACGCCGAAAGCACCGAACGCCGCCACCGAGCTTCGTGTCCGCCTCTTCGGTTCCTGGGCACCGCACTGCTCCCTAGCACCGCTGACCCCAAGAGCAGCCTCGCTTTCAACGCCGCCAACTCTACGCCTGAACCGCGACCTCCACGGGTGAGCACCATGGCCGCTAGCAACGAGAGCTTCCCCGCCTTCGACATCTCTCGTCCCGCACACTGGGAGACCTGGATCGAGACGCTGGAGCGTCACTTCGAGATCCATGGCATCACGGATGCGGGTACGAAGAAGGCCTATCTCCTGCGCTACTGCGGCATCGAGGCACACCTCCTCCTGAAGGACCTGGTAAACCCCCTCCTGCCGAAAGACGCGGCCGCCACCTACGACATGCTGGTCAAGGCGTTTACTGACCACTTGGCACCAAAGCCCACCAAGTTCGCGGAACGAATGGAGTTCTTCGCGAGAATGCAGGGCCCCGGCGAAACATCTCCGGAATTCCTGGCCGGACTACGCCGCACAGCCACAAGGTGTGCCTTCCCCAACCTCGCAGATACCCTCCTAAACCAGTTCTTGGTGGGGCTGAAGGAGGCGAAGCTGCGCCGCAGGCTCGTCAGCCGGGACGACCTCACTCTGGAGGCCGCCATCCAAGAAGCGGCCGCCTACGAGAAGTCCCACGCAGATCGCCGGCCTAAGACGGTCCATCGCCTCCAGGTGAACCGCCGATCACAGCCACGCACCCAACGCAACAGGGGATCCCCCACACCACCAAACCAGCCCAACGCATCTGCCTGTGCCAGCTGTGGCGACGCTCACGAGCGCCGGACCTGCCGTTTCCGGGACGCCGTCTGCAGGACCTGCAACAAGGCTGGACACCTCGCCCGAGTCTGCTGCTCCAAGGGCAAGCGCCTGGGATCCACTGCCCAGCTGGACGCCGCAAGCCTGCACACCGTGACGACACAGCGCCGGCAGACGGTATGTAACTTGCCCCCTGAAAGCCCGGACAAGGTGCATGTGACTGTCCAAATAGAGGGGTCCCCCTGCCAAATGGAAATAGACTCAGGGTCCTCATTCTCTATAATTTCCGCGGAGACCCTTAAAACGCTATGCCCCAAGGGGGGACCCCGACTGCACAAGCCACGGGGGTTGAAACTGACGGACTTTAACAAAAACCCAGTGGCAGTCCGTGGCTGGGGCAAGTTTCAAGTCCGATTTAAAGGGTTCTCGGGCTTGCTGGACCTGTTGGTTGTGGAGGGGCGCCTCTCAAGCCTCCTGGGACTGTCGTGGTTTGGGCCTTTGGGACTCCAAATAGCAGGAGTAAACCACCTCGGGACCGCTGACTGGGAGGCAGTTTGCCGGGAGTTCCCCAAAGTATTCGATGGGACCCTGGGGAGGTACAATGGGACCCCGATTTCGCTAGATCTGGACCCTAACGTACGACCCATCCGCATAAAGGCACGGCCCCCTCCCCTAGCCATGCGGGAAAAAATAGAGGCCGAGCTCGACCGCCTGGTCGCCCAAGGCGTGCTGGAACCGGTCGCGTCAGCGCGCTGGGAAACCCCCATTGTAACGCCAATTAAACCGAATGGGGCTATACGCATTTGTGCAGATTACAAATGCACCATAAATAAGGCTCTGCAGGACCACGCCTATCCGGTCCCAGTAGTGAGCCATGTCCTGGCCTCCCTGACGGGGGCCAAAGTTTTCGGCAAATTGGACCTGGCGCAGGCTTACCAGCAGCTGCCAGTGGACACGGCCGCTGCGGAAGCGCAAACCATCACCACCCACAAGGGGGCTTTCCGGGTCAATAGACTGCACTTTGGGGTTTCCATGGCGCCAGGGATTTTTCAATCCTTCATGGATTCCCTCCTGAAAGGAATCCCAGGGGTCCAGCCCTTTTTAGATGATGTCATCATCGCGGCGCCGGACTCCACCGCCTTCACCGAACGGCTGCGTCAGGTCCTGCAGAGGTTCAACGAGGCTGGCCTCAAGGTGAAGAAGGAGAAATGCCTCCTGGGTGTGCCCCGCATCGAATTCCTGGGGTTCGCAGTCGATGCACAAGGCATCCACCCCACAGACGAGAAAATTAAAGCGATCACACATGCCCCGGTCCCCACGTCCAAGCCGGAACTCCAGGCCTTCCTAGGCCTCTTGAATTTTTACCACGCGTTTCTGCCCCAAAAGGCAACGGTGGCTGAACCCCTCCACCGGCTGCTGGACAAGGAGGCGCCGTGGGCCTGGAAGCCGGAGCATGCGGCAGCTTTCCAGGCGGTAAAAGACCTGTTGGTCTCCAACGGGGTGCTGCACCACTTCTGCGAGGCTTTACCTGTGGTTCTGGCGTGTGATGCGTCGCCCTACGGGGTGGGGGCGGTGTTGGGGCATTGGTTGCCGGATGGCCGGGAGGTTCCGGTCGCCTACTATTCTCGGACCCTGTCTTCTGCGGAGCGTAATTACGCGCAGATAGACAAGGAGGCACTAGCGATAGTGGCGGGGGTTAAAAAATTCCACCATTATCTCTATGGCCGCCCGTTCGAGATCCTTACAGACCACAAGCCTCTCCTGGGCCTCCTTGCGCCCGATCGACAGACGCCGCAGATGGTCTCGCCCAGGGTTCTCCGCTGGTCCATATTCCTGGCGGGGTACTCTTACACCCTCACCCACCGCCCGGGAAAGGCCATGGGTCACGCGGACGCGCTCAGCCGCCTCCCACTGCCCGCAACGGACCCAGACCCGGCCCCCGCCCACGTCATCGCACTCCTAGAATCGCTGCCCGATCGCCCAGTACATGTCAAGGAGGTGGCCCGCCTCACGGGCCGCGACAGGGTTCTCTGTCGGGTTTTGAACTGGGTGGGGAGGGGATGGCCGACAGCTAGACAAGACCCGGAGTTTGCGCCTTTTGTCACAAGGCGCGATGAGCTGTCGACCTATAAGGGGTGCCTAATGTGGGGAGGCAGGGTGGTCATTCCGAAACCACTACAGGAACGGGTACTGAGGGACCTTCATGAACACCACCCTGGGGTAGTCAGGATGAAGGCTCTGGCGCGGGGGTATGTCTGGTGGCCAGGGTTAGACCGGGATATTGAGGACATTGTAAAAAGGTGTCAACCCTGCCAGGCCTCCCGACCCGCACCCCCGACGGCCCCAGACAGGGCCTGGGAATCCTCTCACTGCCCCTGGTCGCGCCTGCACCTCGACTTTGCGGGCCCGTTCCAGGGGCAGCTGTTTTTTATACTTGTAGACGCCTACAGTAAGTGGCTAGAAGTAGAGCCGGTACCATCCACCTCCTCCCGGGTGGCCATCCGAGCGATGTGGCGGATTTTCAGCTCGCACGGACTCCCCGACACCCTGGTCACCGACAACGGGACGGCCTTCACGTCTGGGGAGTTCCAGGAGTTCACCCGCCAGCACGGGATTCGCCACATCAGGTCGGCCCCGTTCCACCCTGCCACCAATGGCCAAGCCGAACGCATGGTGCGGGCGGCCAAAGAGGCGCTCCGTCGGACCGAAGGAACGGACTGGGACTTCAGGCTGGCGCACTTCCTGTTCGGCCAGAGAACGATGCCCCATGCGACAACCGGCCGGAGCCCGGCGGAACTATTGATGGGCCGACGCCTCACCACCAGGCTGGACCAGTTACATCCCGATCGAGCGCCCGAGCGGGAGCCCTGCACGGAAACGCCAGCGGTGGTGCGAGGGTTCTTCCCAGAGGACCCGGTGTACGCACGGAACTACGCGAGAGGGCCCCCGTGGATTCCCGCCCGAGTAGTCCGGGTCCGTGGCCCCCGGTCCTACGAAGTCTCGGTGGAAGACGGCCAGATCCTGCATCGCCACATCGATCAGCTACGTCGCCGGGTGCTACCCCTGGAGCCGGATGAGGGGGAGGAGTGGGACGAGCCAGCTCAACCAGGCGCGGGGGCGGACGCACCTGAGGAAATCCCTGTGGACTTCAACTCCGGACTGACAGCCACCGCAAATGACACGCCGGCCGAGATGGTGAGCCCAGCCCCGCCAACACCAGAGCGGCCACCAGTCCCCACAGCCGCCCGGGAGGCTGTCAGTTCCCCCATGCCAGAGCCCCGTCGCTCCACGCAAGAGCGACGGCCCCCCAGCTATTTGAAAGACTATGTGTGCGGGTGTTTATCGGACCAAGGGGGAGGGGTGTAATGTATCCACAGGAGAACATGGGCTCTGGACAGCCATGTGCTTGGACTGGTTCTAACCGGTCCACCATGTGGCCAGGCGAAGGGCCTGAGCTTCGCCCCGAAGGACAATGGACTAGTGGATCCTGACTCCCCTCCAATGGAGGAGCAGGAGTTAATCCAATCAATGTAAATAGCGAATCACCGGGTGTGTGTGTGTTTGGGGTGTGGGTCACTTGGGAATAAAAGCCGGCCTGCGAGCCGGCTCAGTTGTCTTGTTCTTCATCTAATAAAGTATGTGAGAGCTGAAATCACTAGTAAGTCTCAGTACTTTTCAGGTTGCGTCAGTACTTAGTTCTCATGGACCTTTCTTACATCCCCAGGGAAATGTTGATCACCACATTGGGGTCAGGAAGCAATTTTCTCCAGGCTAGTTTAGCCAGGGATCCTGGAAGGTCCCCCACACACACATCTTCTGGGCATGGAGCAGGGGTCACTGCTGGGGAGAAGGTAGTTGTGAATTTCCTGTGTTGAGCAGGGGGTTGGACTAGATGACCCTGGAGGTCCCTTCCAACTCTATGATTCTATGACTCTATGACATGGCGACCCAAAATGTCTCACTCCCCTCCTCCAAGCATCTGAGGGGCAAAACCAAACAAAACAGAGCATAGAGCAAAAGACTGAAAGGGCTTCGTTTTGCCCTCCTCAAGTGTGGCAGATGTATTTGCCTGCAGTGAAACCTGTTAAAAATTGCCACTCGCGCAATAAGAACATTCCATTGTCCTATTAAGCCCCAAAGCAATTATGGAGGATTAGCAGCAGAGTGAGGGATTATGCCAGGTACTGCCTGCCAGAGTCTTTGAGCGGCTGCAATCATCACAATGGTAATAGAGCTGCAAATATGAAGAGTGACTGCTGATGGTTTCTGGAGGTTTCTGGGAGACTCAGCAATGACCCAGGCAGGTTCTCTCAGTAGACGGTGCTGCTGCTATGGGTGGAATACTGGGGAATTGTGATGCATTCTGCATTGGTTAAAGAATGCCTGTGGAACTAAAGGCTTCTTCCTTGTACAAATGCTAAGTGCAATTGTATGTCAGCTTTCAAGTGCTTCCAGATAGTAATGGTTGCACATCAAATGCCACAACAGAGCTGATGCCATTGCAGGGGCTGTTGAGGAATAGTCCTAAATGTCCCCCAAGCACACTTCAAAGTCCCCATTTTTTTCTCCCGCTGATCCCAAAGAGCTGCCCCCCTCATGTAACTGCAGAGGTCTCCTCCTCTACGGCTTTCTTTCCTGAAACACTGTTATGCTTATAACTTCCTTTTGGGGCACACCCTACTTTTCTTTGTTTTACAGACTCCTTCAGGTTCTTCCAGGAAAAAAAAATTGTCAGCCTTCAAAAGTTGTGCTTAATGCAAGTTTTTCCCCCTGGAATTTTTGTGCCATGTGTTCTGCTTCTGAATCATACTGAGAATGACAAGCCATTAACAGGCAGATACTTCACCAGGCGCTACAGTTATCACATGATGGAAATCTATGTGTGAACCAAAACTTGATGATTGGCTGGCCATTGAATATGTGAGCCTTGTGGTGACTTGGTAAGCCTTGTGGTTTTCAGCCAGGTCTCCCGCCCATCACTCCTTGGCAAATAGAAGGGGAAGTCATGGAAGCAGTGACAGTCCTCACGTTCCTGGGATCCAAAATCACTGCAGACTGTGACTGCAGCCATGAAATTAAAAGACTCTGGAGGACAACAGAAGACAGGAGGACCTGGCGTGATGTGGTCCATGAGGTCACTCAACTGTGCGACTGAACAACAACAACAACTTCACCAGGGGCTGCAGTTATCACACGATGGAAATCTATGCATGAACCAAAACTTGATGATTGGCTGGCCATTGAATATGTGAACTGATGCCATTGAAAAGCGCGGCAGTGGATGGGATCGTATAGGTAAAGGTAAAGGTTCCCTTGCTTGAAAGCCAGTCGAATCCGACTCTAGGGTTGCGGTGCTCATCTCCGTTTCAAAGCCGAAGAGCCAGCGCTGTCCGAAGACGTTTCCATGGTCATGTGGCCGGCATGACTAAACACCAAGGTGCACAGAACGCTGTTACCTTCCCACCAAAGCGGTACCTATTTATCTACTTGCAATTTCTTGCTTTCGAACTGCTAGGTTGGCAGGAGCTGGAACTAGAGACAGGAGCTCACCCCGTCATGCGGCACTCTCGGGTCTTGAACTGCTGAACTACTGACCTTCCACAGCCTGTAGTTCAGCGTCTTAACCACTTGAGCCACCACAGCTCCAAGTAGTTAAGTGGATCGTATACAGAAGTTCTATTTGAGGTGGTAGCTCTATGATGACTCTTTCACACATAGCCATCAAGTGATAAGTGCTCATGTGCCAACCTGCCCAAAGTTGGAACAATTTTGCTTTCCTTATATTAAAAACAAGCCTTCGTGTTTCCTGAAAAGGCACACTTCAAATCATTTGTCTTTCCTGAAAGACCTTGGGATTTTGTAATTGGGGGTTGGTCCCCTCTTATCCTCTCATTAGTCCTGTGAAGACTTTTAGCTGGAGAGAGAAATGGCTACTTCACCAAGGTGACCTGGTGAGCCTTACGGTTTTCGCCCAGGTCTTGCAACTGCAAGTCCGTTACTCTCATAGACATAATATAGAATCCCTTCTCTGATGAATACATAAAGCAACAGTTGTGACAAAGCTAATGGCACTCTGGAAAATTTCTTGTTTTCCTGACATTCCAATTTGCAGCTTTGCAAAATGCACAAATTGTTTTAGGGTGTCCCCTAGTGGACAAAGGAGGCACAGCCTGGTGGAACAAGATGCATACTCTAAAATTCTCCTTTAAAAGGAAAAAAGTACCAGTTCTGACCTTTTGCTTCTTAGCCTAATTAGTTACTTCTGATTCACTGGGTTGCATGTTTGAATGAATACTCAATCATTGCTCCATTGAAGAGGGAGAAGGAGATGAGAGCTGTTGTGTAGTATTCTAGTTTTAGTGGTGTTATCTGTGCAACCAGGAAAAAGAAGAACTGCTTTTCTCTTTTTGGCAACACTTATTGCTCATTAAAACCTCACTCTCCTCCCCACCCACCCCCCAGAAGAGGAACCAAATGAGAATCCATTCAGGCATGTTGCCAGTGCAAATGGGAAATAATTAAAACAAAATTTGCTGTGGAAACTGAAAAATGATAAGGTCAATGGCTCTTACTTGCAAGTCATGTTGCCAACTCCAGACTGTGAAATTCTTGGAGATTTGGAGGTGCAGCCTGGGAAAGGTGGGGTTTGAGGAGGGGAGGGACCTCAGTGGGGTATCATGCCATACAGCCCACCCTCCAAGCAGCCGTTTTCTTCAGGAGGACTGGCCTCTGTAGTCAGATCTCCAGGTCCCAACCTAAAGACTGGTAATTGTTAAGAGGAATGGTCATTGTTGAAGAAGAGGAAGAGGAGAAGAAGAGATTGGATTTATACCCCAACCTTCACTCAGAGTCTCAGAGCAGCTTACAAACTCCTTTCCCTTCCCCTCCCCACAACAGACACCCTGTGAGGTAGGTGGGGCTGAGAGAGCTCTGAGAGAACTATGTCTTGCACAAGGTCATCCAGCAGCTGCTTGTGGAGGAGTGGGGAATCAAACCCGGTTCTCCCGGATTAGAGTCCGTGCACTTAACCACTACTCCAAACTAGTTCTCTGTTGCGAGGAATATAGTTCTACTAGGAATAAGGCCCGTTGTGGAAATAAATACAATTAGAAAGAGGCTCTGGGAGAGTGCCCCGGCTTTGGGCACACAGTGTGAATTTGCTGTTGCAACCTCAGCAGGATATAATGGCAGAGTCCACCATTTTCTCCAGAGGAACTGATCTCTGCTACCTGAAGAGCAGTTGTAGTTTTGAGTGATCTCCAGCCCTCACCTGAAGATTGGCAACAATTGTTACCCAGGAGCAAATGGCTGGTTTGGAGGGTGGAGTCTATGGCATTTTACCTGCCTGAGATCCAACCCCTACTCAAACCCCACCCTCTCCAGGCTCCACCCCTCAAATCCCCAGGAATTTGCCAACCTGGAGTTGGCAACCCCATCCCCTTCCCAGCTAACCATCAGCCTACTGTTATCTGCCCCTCTGACTTCAGCTGACTTCTGCCCTCCCTCCTGCAGAACAGTTGTAATTCTGAGTGGTCTCCAGCCCTCACCTGGAGGTTGGCAACAATGGTTCCCCATGAGGGACTGGCTGGTTTGGAGGGTGGAGTCTATGGCATTGTACCTGTAACTGAGACCCCACCCCTCCTCAAACCTCACCATCTCCAGGCTCCACCCCTCAAATCTCCAGAAATTTCCCAACCTGGAGTTGGCAACCCTATCTCCCTCCCAAGCAATTGTCAACCTACCGTTATCTGCCTCCTGACTTCAGCTTTCCATCTCCTCCCTGTCCCTCCTGGAGAGCAGTTGTAATTCTGATTGATCTCCCGCCCCCACCTGGAGATTGGCAACAATGGTTCCCCAGGAGGGACTGGCTAGTTTGATGGGTGGAGTCTATGGCATTGTACCTGTCTGAGGTCTCACCCTCCTGAAACCTCATCCTCTTCAGGCTCCATCCCTCAAATCTCCAGGAATTCCCCAATGGGACTGCCCCCAATCTGTTTTCTCCCAAAGGCCAAAACAGGTGACAGGACCAAGCTTGTGGAAAGTAGGGTTGCCAGCTCTAAGTAGGAAAATACCTGGAGATTTGGGGGGTGGATCCTGTGGAGGGCAGCATTGGGGGGGCGGAAGGACTCAGCAGGGTATAATGCCATAGGGTCTATCCTCCAAAGCAGCCGTTTTCTCCAGGGGAACTGATCTCTGTCATCTGGAGATAAATTGTAACAGCAGGAGATCTCCAGGTCCCACCTGGAGATTGGCAACCCTAGGTGAAAGTCAACTGCACAGCGGGGGTAGGCAAGAATGGTTTGATGGCCACTGGGCCAAGATTGGCAACAATAGTTCCCCAGGAGAAAATGGCTGCTTTGGAGGGCGGAGTCTATGGCACTGTACCTGGCTGAGATCCCACCCCTCCTCAAACCTCACCCTCTCTGGGCTCCACCCCTCAAATCTCCAGGAATTTCCATACCTAAAGTTGGCAACTTTATCTCATCCCTTCTCAGCAGCCTCTCCCCAGGCAAAATTCTGTCTTTCTCATTAGTGGGGAACAAAGCAGTTTACTTCATTCTTTTCGGTTTTGTGATCTGTACAGCAACCCTGGTCTGAAATCACCCAGGCAGTTTCCATAGGGATGCTCCTGCTGAACAGGAACAAGCAGCCAGGGCTAGTGATGCCATGCCAGTCAGGAGGCATGAAGTCACCCTGAGAGTGCTGGCAGGCCTAGGGTTGCCATTGCCGACAAAGACAAATTGATACAAAGGAGGATGGAAAAGTCTCCATATCTCTATTTTGCCTTAAATTGGTTTTGATGCCAGCAAGTGAGAAAGTGCCAGAGGCTCTGGGTGGGTGCCCCATGGTAAATGCACCAAACATTTCCTAAAGATTTTCTATTTTGTGGTGTGGCATGGTTGTGTTATTGGGTTTGTTTCTTTTGAAAGGGAAAGGTTGTGAGTGAGGACATATTTTACCTCAGAATACAACAGGTTGCTTAAGCAACTGACAATTCCAACTGTCTTGTGTGGGGTTTTTTTTGAGGTGCGGAATGGAGTGAAGTCCAATCAGCTTCCATATGCAAATGAGCTTGAAATGCTGGCCCAATCAGAGAAGAGTGATCTAGGCTGCAGTGGGTGGGAGAGAAAGGCAATGCAGCTAGTGGATAGAGACAGCTTCTGAGTGACATATCAGGGAGCGAACTGATTTTGCCAAGCATAGAACCTTGCCAGACCATTACCCTTCTATATAATAGGACAGGATATTGTGTTATGTGAAACCACTGCTTCAATTCCAGGTGGAGCAGATTGAAGACAAGAAATCTTTCACAACGGTGACTGGGGGACTTTTTTTTTTTTTTTTTAAGAAAATTTATTGACCGGATATAATACCATGTTCTGTATTTGGCTAATAATTCATGCCGTATCCCTTTCTAAAATTTTTATTCCCCCTCCCCTGGCTTCCAACAATACTCCGCCCCGATTAACATTTCAATCAATATTCTCTTACATTCAATTCATTTTCAGTAGTCAAATCATACATTTCATTATTTTCCTTTTTCTAATTTAACCATTAGCTAACTTTCCCATTACAATCTCTCTTGTTACAACACTTCTATTCTTAATAGCTGTCAAAACATAGTAGTCTATTTTTCACATCCCAGTTAAGCTCTAGATAGTCTTTAAAATCTTTCCAGTCTTCTACTCCATGAAGTTTTCTTGTTAACTTGTCCATTTCAGCCATAAAAATCATTTTTTTAATCCACTCCCATTTATCAGGTACCTGCTCCTGCTTCCAGAATTAAGCATAAGTCATTCTTGCAGTTGAAATTAGGTACCATAACAAAGTTCTTTTTGCCATTTTAACTTCTTCTAATTTTAGCCCTAACAGTAACATTTCTGGTTCTTTTTTCAAAGTACATTTCAAGATTTTCTGAATTTCATTATGAAGCTCAGTCCAAAAAGCACTTGCTTTTTCACAAGTCCACCACATATGGTAAAACGAGCCCTCTTTCTTCTTACATTTCCAACATTTGTTAGACATATTCTCATTCATATTAGCAATTTTTTTTGGTGTCATATACCATCTATACATCATTTTGTAACAATTTTCTTTAACATTAACACATGTTGAATTTTTAATCGATTTTTTCTACAGACATTCCCATGATGACATTTCTATATCTCTATTTACATTTATAGCCCATTTCACCATTTGCTCTTTTACCGTCTCATCCTCTGTGTACCATTTTAACAAAACCTTATAAATTCTTGAAATCATTTTTTTACCTTTTTCTATCCAAATCGTTTCAATTTCATTATTTTCTTTTCTAAAACCATATCTCATTTTATCAGTCTTAAATAAGTCATAAATCTGTCTGTAGTTTAACCAGTCATATTCAAAGTCCAGTTCTTCTCTAAGTCTCATCGCGAAACTCTTCCCCTCAGTTTTCAGAATGTCTCTATAGGGTAACCAGTCTTTCCCTTTATGCCTTGAAAGTGGTTTTATTACTTCTGCCAGAACAATCCACATTGGTCTTGCTTCGAAAAAAAATCTCTTGTACCTCATCCATGTCACGAATAGTGATCTCCTTATGAAGTGGTGTTTGAAAAGGTTATCTACTTTAGATTTCTCATACCATAAATAGGCGTGCCAACCATATCTTCGGTGATGACCTTCTAGTGCCAACAACTTGTCTGTTCTCCAAATTGATCCATTGTTCCAACCAAGCCAGGCACACCGCATCGTGATATAATCTAAAATTAGGAAGTTGAAGACCTCCCCTTTCTTTCGCATCACAGAGAATTTTCATTTTGATCCTTGGCTTCCTTCCAGCCCACACAAACTTAGAGATCTCCTTTTGCCATGAATTCAACACTTTACAATCTTTCACAATTGAAATCGTCTGAAATAGGAATAACAAACGAGGTAAAATGTTCATTTTCACTACTGAAACTCTGCCCAGTAGTGATAAATTCAAAGTATTCCATTTCTTAATATCTTGTTGGATTTTATTCCAGACCTTTTCGTAATTGTTTTTAAACAGGTCTATATTCTTTGCTGTAACCTCAATTTCCAGGTATTTAGTCTTTTTCACCACTTCACATTGGACTCTCTCTTGTAGGTCCAGTTGATTTTCTTTTCTCATATTTTTACAGAGTATCTTTGTCTTGTTCTTGTTCACATAAAATCCAGCCACGTCACCGAATTCCTTAATCTTTTCCATCAATAACGGTACATTCCTTACTGGATCTTCAATTATAAACATTACATCATCAGCAAAAGCCCTATATTTGAATTCAAAACTCCCAATTGTAAGTCCTTTTATATCTTTATCTTCTTTTATTTTACTCAGCATCACTTCCAAAATCCAAATAAATAACAAAGGAGATAACGGACACCCTTGTCTTGTTCCTTTTTGAACTGTAAAATATTCCGTCAACTCTTTATTCACGTTTAACGACGCTTTTTGTTCACAATATACAGCCCTAATCATATTTGAAAAGGGCTGCCCAATGTTCATTCTATCAAACACTTGAAACATAAATTCCCAGTTTAAATTCTCAAAGGCTTTTTCTGCATCCAAAAATAGAAAGGCAACTTCCCTTTCTGGATGTTTATCGTAGTACTCTATTGCGTCAATCACGATCCTTAAGTTGTCTCTGATTTGTCTATTTGGTAAGAAACCGGCTTGTTCTTCTCTGATAGCAGTCTTTAAGTAAGTCTTTAATCTTTCTGAAATAACTTTGGCAAATAATTTGTAATCATTATTAAGTAGTGAAATTGGTCTATAATTTTTTACATCTGACAAATCTTGTCCTTCCTTAGGTATGAGAGATATGTTGGCTTTTTTCCAAGATTCTGGTATTAATTTCGTTAGTTGAATTTCATTAATTAGAAGTTCCATAATCGGGGTCAGCTCCTCCTTTAGTTTTTTGTAAAATTTTGTCATGAATCCGTCTGGTCCTGGAGCTTTCCCTAATTTGGTGTCTTCTATTGCGTTATATATTTCTTCTTTCTGTATTGGGCCATTCAGCATTTCTTTAGTATCACTGTCCATCTCAGGTAATGTTACATTGTTCAAGTATTTTTTGATCTTCGCTGGGTCAATCTTCTTTTTTTGGAATAATTTTGCATAATATTTGAAGAAGGCTCTTTTTATCCCATTCATGTCAACAATTTCTTTGCATTCTTCCATTATCTTGGTTATTGTCCTTCTCTCCCTCTGATTTTTCAGTTGCCATGCTAAATACTTCCCTGGCTTATTTGCTCCTTCAAAAGATTTTTGCTGCAATTTCTTTAAATTCCAATAGAGTTCTCTGTTTAGTGCTACTTTTAATTGTTCTTGCAAAATTTTTATTTCTTTGAGAAGTTTCTTTTTGCCCGGTCTCCATTTCAACTCATTCTCTTTTTGTTGAATTTTGTCCTGCAAATCTTGCTGTTGTTTCAAATTGTTTTTCTTATCGGCTGCGTTCATTGAGATCAATACTCCTCTCATCACCGATTTATAGGCATCCCAGACTGTCTGAATGTTGACCTCTTGATTTAAGTTCATTTGAAAAAAAAAATGAGTTTCTTTCCGCAAAATTTCCACTAGTTTCATCTTATCCAATAAGTCCTCATTAATTCTCCAATGATATTGTTTAACCTTTTCTTTTAATGTCCAAATTAACGGGTTGTGATCTGAATTGGTCTTTGGCAAAATTTCCACCTTCTGAGTTTTTAATGCAATCTCGCTCGACATTCAAATCATATCTATTCTTGAGAAGGATCTATGTCTGTTAGAATAAAAAGTAAAGTCTTTGATTTTTGGATTCCATTTTCTCCACACATCTTCCAGCTTTTCTTCTTCAATCAATTTTTAAAAAAATTGAGGTAACTTTCCGATCTTCTCATCACCCTTTTGTGATTGTCTGTCCAATTTATTGTTAATAGTACCATTAAAATCACCAGCTAGAATTATCTGATCGTAATGCACTTGGTCCAATTCCCTCAACAAGTCCTTAAAAAAGTTCTCTTTGGCTCCATTAGGAGCATACAAATTGACAACCAATGTCTTTTTTTGTAACATACTAATCTCAACAGCCACATATCTCCCTTCTTTATCTGTAAAAACTTGTTTGGGTTCCAACTTTTTGTTTACATAAGTCACAACTCCTTTATTTTTTTTCTTTGCCAAGGAATAAAATTCTTCTCCCAATTTTTTATTAATCAGATATTTATTGTCCTGACTTTTAATGTGAGTTTCTTGTAAACAGATGATATTAGAATTTTGCTTTTGTAGCCAATAATTCACTAATTTTCCTTTTTTAGGTGAATTAAGTCCATTTACATTCCATGATAGCAATTTGTAATCCATCATTGAGCTTTAAACCTATACATATCCCCCGGTGTTTTAATCACGTGTCTTTTTGAGATGTACGTAAAGGACAGTCCTTGTGGTATCTCCCATCTGAATCTGATATTCAGTTGTTTCAGCTTCTCCACCAGCTTCTTATATTTCTTTCTATCCTGCAAGATGGACCTTGGGAGTTCCTTCATTATTATTATCTTTTTACCGTCAATTTCCAATGGCTGAGTAAACTGCTTCTTAAATACATCCTCTTTCATTTTCCGTGTCACAAATTGAATGATGACATCTCTTGGTAATTTTTTTCTCTGTGCATAAGCAGAGTTCACTCTATATATAAGATCAAAATTGTAATCTAACTCCCCTTGGTCTTCTCCCATATATTCAGTTAAAGTTGCCATCACTTCGGTACGTATGTCTTCTCCCAATTTTTCTTCTATTCCTCTCAGTCTCAGATGGTTTGACATTGCTTTATATTCCACAACTGCCTCAAGATTCCGGTTGCTTTGTCCATTCACTTCAATTTTCTTTTCCAGATCTTGTGACTTTTGCACCATTTCCATTGATTTGGTTTTGGTTTGATTGTATTTTCCACTTCTTTTTTAAACTCTGCCACTTCTGCAAGTACTAACTCTCTCAAGGCTGCCACGTTTTTCTCCTGAACTTCTTCCAGCTGTTCCAGCTGTTTTTCCATTTTCTCATCAGATTGCTTGCCCATTTGCTTCATCATACCGTGGATTGCTTCTAGCATACACTTCTCCATTGCTTCTATTGCTGCCTGCCATTCTTTCTTATCTTTGGCTGCCATACCTGGACTCGCAGCTGATGCCGCTCTCTGCAGAAGTTTTGATTCCTTTTTGGAAGTTTGTCAATACACTTCAACTAACTTTCCAATTCCCTTCAAGTTCCACTTTGTTTCGCTATTGCTGACAATCTATTTTGTCTTAAAAACGCATTTTAAAATTTAGTCCTCCACAAAATGGCGGGCGCAATTTCTCTATGGTTTTCTTGGCTAGAGTAGGCTCTTTCTAAACTTCCTCTTTCCGGTCCGACGTTAAAAATGTCCTACCGGAAGCACATCTGGTCCGCCTCTTTTTCGGTCCTCCAACACAGTCTCTAGCCAGGTTCAGTTTCCAGCCGGACACAGTTAACTGTTACACCTTTGTCTCGTGATCTTTCCAGTCACACTAGCTCGTTCGCTTATTATTCAGTCTGTGACCGCAGGAATGTTAAACAAATTCAACTTCTTCCTTTTTTAGCGCTTTAACGGACTCTTCTAATTTTGACAATGGATCGATTCTACAGCTTAAAGTCTTATGCGCTTATCTGCCTTGCTCAAAACTCGTTAGATCTTCTCCCCGGTAAGCAAATCGTTTCAGTTACCTTAGATGTTTATCTTGGGACTTCGCAACAGTTCTCTTTACTTCCAACGGTAGATTGTTTCTTAAGAGATCGGGAAATGGCGAATTTAAGCTGATTCTTCAGCTCGGTAGCTTCTTTAGTGTTGATTAGCAAAAGCCCACTCCTGAGAGGAGTTCAAGGCATAAACAAGCCCCCTTCGGGACTTGCGGACACCGATCCCTACTCTCACTTGGACCTCGTTGCTTGCTTGGCACCCCCCTGCCTGGGGGTTGCTGCATTGGGCAGTAAAACTGCCCAAACTGTCGGAAGAAGCTGCCGTCCACTCGGCTCGATTGCAGGAGTGTGTCAGTTCACCATTTTACTCCAAACGGAAGCCGTGACTGGGGGACTTTTGAACTAGTGGTGCTGGGAGGAGGACAGCAGTGATGGGCGGTGCCAGGACAGCAGTGGGCAGGGCCCTCACCACCATGGTAGAACTTTCTTTTTCAGGAATCTAAAATTCTAAAATCACACCAGAGAAGCCTCCTAGCATTTGAGAGAAGCAGTGCCAGTTTCCTGCCCAGAAGACAGGCTTGCATCGTCATATTTCCCTGGGCTTCTGAGATAATGCCTGGAGTCCTGCAGGAGTGGAACAGCCACCAGTTCTGGGTTGCCCCTGAAGGGGAGACCTCAAAGGGTGTCACCACTTTGAGAGAAGTGAGGGCCTCTTTATCGAGCCAGAGGTATTGGGAGGGCTAAAGAGCTCAAGGGGCCACAGTGGCTCAGAGGTTAAGATGCTGAGCTGCAGACCAAAAGGTCTGTCGCTCAGCAGTTCGAGACCCTAGTGCTGTGTGACGGAGTGAGCTCCTGTTTTTGGCTCCAGCTCCTGCCAACCTAGCAGTTCGAAAGCAAGAAATTGCAAGTAGATAAATAGGTACCATGTCGGTGGGAGGGTAACAGCATTCCGTGCACCTCAGCGTTCAGTCATGCTGGCCACATGACTATGGAAATGTCTTCGGACAGCACTGGCTCTTTGGCTTGGAAATGGAGATGAGCACCAGCTCCTAGAGTCAGATTCAACTAGCTTTCGAGCAAAGAAAACTTTTACCTGTGGCTCAAGTGGTTAAGATGCTGAACTGCAGGCTGTGGGAGGTCAGTAGTTCAGCAGATCAAGACCTGGGTGCCGCATGACGGAGTGAGCTTCCATCTCTAGTTCCAGCTCCTGCCAACCTAGCAGTTCGAAAGCAAGACATTGCAAGTAGATAAATAGGTACCACTTCAGTGGGAAGGTAAAAGTGTTCCATGTGCCTTGGTGTTTAGTCATGCCGGCCACATGACCATGGAAACATCTTCGGACAGTGCTGGCTCTTCAGCTTTGAAACAGAGACGAGCACCGCAACCCTAGAATCGGATTCAACTGGCTTTTGAGCAAGGGAACCTTTACCTTTAAAGGTTCACAAGTTGGTTGGGCGTGGGAATCCTAGCCTTCAGCTGTCTCCAGACTGGGTGGGTATGTGCCTTGTGGAGGGGGATCACATTCCCCTGGCGCTGGGCAGAGGGAGAGGTGGCAGTGGGATACAGACTGGCTGTTCTAGGAGGAGGAGGCCTGGCAGCTGGCTGCCTTCCTACCAATGGATACCTGTTGCACCAAGGTTGTGCCCCCTTGGCCTTAAGATCCTGCAGCTGAATGCAAGATCAGATAATGGAAATTGCAAGTAGATAAATAGGTACCACTTCGGTGGGAAAGTAACAGCATTCCGTGCACCTCGGCATTTAGTCATGCCGGCAACATAACCACAGAAATGTCTTCAGACAGTGCTGACTCTTCGGCTTGGAAACGGAGATGAGACCACCCCCTAGAGTTGGATTCGACTAGCTTTCAAGCAAGGGAAACCTTCAGGATTTAATCCTGGATGAGCAGGCTGACCTGGCATGTATTTCAGAGACCTGGCTGGATGCAGCGGGGGGTGTAAACAAGACCCAACTCTGGCCTCCAGCTTTCTCTGCATAGCAGCAGTCTAGGCCACAGGGACCAAAGGGTGGGGATGTGGAAGTCTATCACGCTCCACCCAACAGCCTCATCCAACAGTCTGCCAGTTTTGCATATGTGTTCCTGAAGGTGGGGGCATGGTGGGGATTCTGCTTGGCCCCTCAGCTGCAGGATGACCTTGGGCAAACCATAGTTCTGTCAGAGCTGTTCTCTCAAGGACAGTTCTGGAAAGAGCTCACTCAGCCCCACCTACCTCACAGGGTGACTGTTGTGGGGAGGGGAAGGGAAAGGAGATTGTAAACTGCTCTGAGACTCCGAGTGAAGGGCGGGATATAAATCCAATCTCCTCCTCCTCCTCTTCGTCTACTTCTTCTCACTTTTGATCTTCAGGAGGCAGCTGAAGATAGTTTTATTTAGGACTACATTTGACTGATTTAGTTTTTATTGATTGGCAGTCTTGATTGAGATTTCAAACTGTTGTCTTTCATAAGTTTTATAAGTGTTGTTTTATTTACATCATAAGCTGCCTTGAGAGCTGTAAAGTAGAAAAGTGGGTAATAAATGTTATAAATAAACAATATTCTGTCCCAAAATTTCTCTCAGTTCCATTTCAAGACACCGGGATGACTGCCTGGCTTTTCTTCTGTTTCGAGAGGATGAGGGGCTGTCAATCCATTCTAGGGACTGGGAGGAGGTTGTATTAAATTCCATTTTCGCTTTCCTATTATAATTTTTCCACATGTTTGGAACCTTTGTTCTTAGGACATATGGGTTGTCTACTTTTGGGGAGAGCCCAGTCATGGTCTCAGCCCACCACAAATAGAAGCAAAACAGTGCCCCTCCCTAGCAGGTGCAGGTGCCGCTAATGAAGCCACTCCCCCAAACAAGACCTGAGCAGATTCTGTAACCTACCTTGAGTCTCAACAAGACAGGCAAACTATAAATGAAGCAAATAAATATCTGCTGAGGAAACAGGAGATAGAGAGTAAGGTCAGCAGCTATTGCAATCAGATTATTTATATTAGCTATATCCTTCCCTATTATATAAAAGAGTAGTAGTCAGCCAGCTTGACCATATAAGGGAAAAATGTGCAGCAGAATCCATTGGCCATGGGGGCTGCCACTCAAACCTGGGGCCCTGGCCATTGGCTACCGTGCCTGGCTCCGTGGGCTCGACACCACCCATGCAGCCAGCCTCCCGAACTCAGTCTGCAGCCAGCCGCCCCACACAATGCGAGCCTGCCGGTGGTGAGGACGGGGCCTTCGGGGCGGCTGATGGGCCAAGCCTGGGCCCGCCGCCACTGGACAGAGGCGGTCCACCGATGGAGGGAGCCAAGGGGGACAATCGGCACTTCGTGTTGCTGGCCAGCGAGGGGAGGATGGGGCCTTTGGTGCATAGCACACATGGCGTGCACGGGCCCGCTGCAACTGGCCAGTGATGGGGAGCCAGCAAAGGGGAGCACAGGACCTTCAGCGTGGTGGCTTACGGGGCGTGCATGGGGCCGCCGCGAATGGCCAGTGCTGGGGCGCTGAGGAAGGGAGCCAAGGGGGAGGGCAGGAACTTCCCACCAGTGGTGGCAGCCTTGCCCTGACAAGGCCTTAGGCAGGGACCCAGCTAGCGCCCGTTGCATATGATACTGCAACAGGCTTTGTCGTTAGTTAAAGAATAAATGTAAACTGGGTGAAATATTGATTTATCTGAATGTTTCTTCCTAATCTACAGCCTTCCACAGCAATGGCTATACTTGGTTTTCAGGAACAGTGGGTCCCTTGGCCTGGAAATATGTATTGGAAATGTATGGCTTGCAAGGTCTCAGATTCCAGTCATTATAGGGTTAACCTGTTTACCTTTTTATGCTATTGTTTAGACTGACCTGGAAGGGAAAACCTGGCTCAGAGCCAATGGGGAGAAACCCTGGGGATTCAAGTGGCAGAGGAAAACATAGCAGAGGCTTTAGACTGCAGACAAAGGGACATACGGATTCCCATGCTGCTAGCAAAAATCATGCTTTTACAATTTGTGATGATAATGATGATGGAAATAAGAAAATATTTTTAGTTGACTCTGGATCCCGTATGCACATCTGCAAATATGAGGAATTGTTTTCTGAACTTGATACTAACAATAGGCCAGAGGTTTTTCAAGCCAACAAGGAATTGCTTAATGTCAGGGGTCTTTTATGGGGGGAGCACACCGGAGCACTGCTCCAGCAGCTCAGGAGCCACAACAAATGGCGGTGGCGGCAAGCCCTGCCTCCAGCCAGCATCCCCGGCCCACGCCGAAGCACCGCAGCCCAGGGGACGTGCAAAGAGGTCCCCCTGCTGGTGTCCCCAGGCCCATGCAGAAGTGCTGCAGCCCGGGGGACATGCAAAGAGCCCCCTCGCCGGCGTCCCCAGGCTGCGCAGAAGCGCTGCAGCCTGGGGGATGTTCAAAGAGACCCCCCCAGCATCCCCGGGAGTGCTGCGGCTCAAGGGAGACCAGGAGAGCCCCGCCGCCAGCTTCCCCGGCCCTCGCCGAAGCGGTAAGTAAGGGATCTGTGGGGGTGGTGGGGCCTTGATGGGGTGGTGGTGGTGGGAGAGCCTCCCTCCCTCCATCTCTTTGCAATCTTTCCCTCCTTTCCTTTTCTTTCCCTCCTTTTCTTTCTCTCTTTCCCTTCTCTTCCTTCCTCTCTTTTCTTCCTTTCCTTTCCTTCTCTCCTTTTCCTCTTTCCCTCCTTCTTTCCTTCTCTCTTTCTTTCTTTCCTGCCTCCTTCGCTTCTCTTTCTTCCTCCTTTCCCTGTTTCCCTCCTTCTTCCCTCCTTCTTTCCTTCTCTTTCTTTCCCTATTTCCTTCCTTCTTTCCTTCTCTCTACTCTCTCTCTTTCTTTCCCTCTTTCCTCCTCCTGTGGCCCAACTCTAGTGAGAAAGGGTTTAAACTTTAAACCCCTTCTCTCTTCACTCCCCCCCTCAGGCCAGCTGGGGAAGGGAAGGGGAGGCTTTTGAAGATGCCTCCCCCCCCTTTTGCTTCCCCTTCTGCCATCATTTCTGGTGATGTCATGGGGCGTGGCATATGCTAATAGCCTAGTAGCTCATTAGCATACCATATGCTAATGAGCTACTGCAGCTCTTTTTCTATGAAAAGACCCCTGCTTAATGTTAGAGGTGTTGGGACAGTGCCAATCAAACTCCCTCACTACAAGTAGAGAAGCGATGGAAAGCTAAAGAATGTGGCTCTATTTCCTGAAGCAGCTGTTAATTTGATTTCAATCAAAAGGCTTATGGACAGTGATCATATTGTGTTGCTTAAGAGAAAGAAAGGCAGGAAGATTGTTGCTGAATTGCCTGGAATTGAATTTGAAGTAGAAGAGAGAAATGGATTTCATTATCTTGTGGATATAAGTGAAGAATCGGAAATTGTTAATGCTGATGAGAGACAAGTTTACCAAACTGGCAATAGCTCTTGTAATCATCAGAATTGCTTGTATGCATGGCATTTGAAGTTTGTGCATCGAAGTATGCAGAGTGTTGAAAAGTTGTTGAAGGAATGTGGAATCTCTGTTGTGAGTTGTGATGAGATGTGACATTTGTCTCAAAGCTTCTAGAGACTGTGTACAGTGATCTTGTTGGTCCACTAGCACCATTCTGTGGCAGAAACAAATATTTTGTGACTTTTAGAGAGTGAAACAAAATATAATTTTGAGTATATGATGAAGAACAAAGATGAGATGCTGAATAAATTCAAATGTTATGTGGCCACAATTTAAAAAAGTCTGCCCAAGCACCTCAAAGCTTATGCATCGATGGAGGTGGAGAATATTGCAATGCAGAATTTAAAAGATTTCTGGAACTTGAAGGGATCGAACACAAGGTGTCTATCCCACACTCGCCTCAACAAAATGGATCTTCAGAGAGGCTGAATAGAATGAGCCAGGACATGTGTAGGGCAATGCTTATACATTCTGGATTACCAAATACCCTATGGGCTGAAGCTGTGAACACAGCAGTTTACCCTCAAAGATTACTAGAACCACCACTTTTGAGGCCTGGACTAAAGCATATCAAAGCTTTTGGTTCCAAAGGAGAAAAGGAGAAAATTTGACCCCAGAGCTGAAATTGGACTTGTAGTAGGGTGTCCTGTTGGTGGAATAGGATACAGGATATACAGTCCCCAAAATCACACAGTTAGGGAACACAATGTTGTATTTGTTGACGAGTGTGATTTGCCAAGTGTCTCCAGAGCAACTGATCTACAGAGGTCTGGGACTGCTCCTGAAGAGGTGGTTGCATGGTTACTTGTGGTGACCACTGGGGAACTGGCAGGTCTACCTTCTGAAGAAACTACCAGAACAGAAGGGGAAGCGGGAACCACACCAGAGGAGGCAGCAGAACCCATAACAGAACCCACAACCAGTGTGAGACGAAATATGGATGTTGTGAAACTGTGCAATCTGCAAAAGAACCTAAGAACTGGAAAGAAATATGCAACTTACCTGCAAGTGAAAAAGACAGATGGCTTGAAGCAATGGAACAGGAAATACTATCCATATATGAGAAAGAAGCATGGGCTCTTACTAAGCTACCTCAAGGCAGACAGCCTGTTGGGAGCAAATGGGTATTCAAAATCAAGCATAAAGATGATGGGATTGTAGAGCTATACAAAGCATGTCTTGTAGCTAAAGGCTATTTACAAGAATATGGGACTGACTACTTTGAAACTTTTGCTCCAGTTACTGACCAAGCAACATTCAGAACACTTCTTAGTGTTGCTGCATCGAGAGACATCTCGATGTAAAGACTGCATTTCTTAATGGAGAACTATCTAAAGAAATATATATGGAACAACCTGAAGGTTTTAAAGCCAAAGGACAAGAAGATTATGTTTACAGACTCAACAAAGGACTCTATGGGCTAAAACAAGGAGCAAAGGCCTGGTATGACAAAATTACTGGACTATTGCAGAAGCAAGGCTTTGAGCAAGGGAAAGCTGAACCTTGCCTGTACACTAGAATTAAAAATGGACAATACCAGTATGTTCTTGTTTATGTTGATGACTTGATCGTGGCTTGTCAAAACAGAGAGGACATCAAAGAAATAGCTGATGGACTGAACAAGGAAGTGGAAGTCAAACAGCTAGGAGATGTACAACACTACCTCGGAATGCAAACTGAGAGACTCAAGGATGGAACCTTTCTTCTATCCCAGAAATGAAAGATTATGGACTTTATAGAATCTGTTGGTATGAAAAACTGCAAAGCATAATCCATACCACTGGAACCTGGATATCTAAAGGAAAGGGATGGAAAACTACTTAAAGACATTGGAGAGTACAGAGAAGCACTCGGAAAACTTTTCTACCTGAGCAAAACCACGAGGCCAGATATCACAGCAGCAGTAGGCATCTTATGCAGAAAAGTGAGTTCGCCTAACCATCATGACTGGAGTGCAATAAAGGAACTGACATGGTATCTGAAAGGAACAACAGACTTACAATTGAGAATTAGACCATCTGAAGGACCCAGACTAGTCGGATATATGGATGCCAGCTGGGGAGAAGAATCGAACAAGTATAAGTCAACTAGTGGATATCTATTTTTCTATGGAGATGGACTAATAAACTGGAGTAGCAGAAAGCAAACTGCTGTGGCGCAGTCTATAGCAGAAGCTGAGTGTGTTTCGGCAGGAAGTGCCTGTAGTAGACTTGAATGGATTTTTCATATGTTAAAGGACGTTGGAATAAGAGAACCTGTACCTCTACATATGCTTAAGGATAATCAGGCTTGTATCACTATACGTAAGGAAGAAAGCACCACTGCAAGAAGTAGATCAATTGGTATTAAGTGTGCGTTAGTGAAAGATTTGTATCAGAAGCAGTTAATTGACGTTGAACACTGCCACACAGAGGAAATGCTGGCTGACATTTTGACCAAGCCACTGACCAAAGAAAAATTTGAACTATTTATTTATTTATACCTTCAGCTTATATACCGCCCTGACCCCGGAGGGTCTCTGGGCGGTTTACATAGAGGTTCTAACCAACCATTTTTTAACCTAACTAGGGCCACATAGTTTACAGGGTTGTGACTGCCTACAGATATTGGTGTCCTGGTGCCCTTCTGGAGCTGATCTTCCGGGCAGCTTCCTCCGGCAGGTCTCGTCCTGGTGCGTGGCTCTGTGTTGGCTTGCAGTTCTGGCTACTGTCCACAGGTGGCTCCGCCACACTGCACCGCACGTCACCACGCTCTCCAGGCCTCCACTTCTCCGGGCTCCACCTCCAACGTTGCTCCACCAGGTCGCCAGGAACTGCACGCCGCCATCACCGCTGCTGCTGCCGCCGCCGAAACCTCTGCGTCACAAGGAGGAGGGGGTGCCACCTGCCACCTAGGGCAGGTACCCATTTTATCTACTTGCATTTATGATGCTTTTGAACTGCTGGGTGGACGGGAGCTGGGACATGGGCTGGGAGCTCACCCCAGCCGCGGTGGGTTTCGAACCGCCGTAATGGCTGTTCGTTGATGTTACTTTGCAGGCGTTCTTACTGCCTGCACCACTGCTCCCTTCACCACTTCATGAAATGTTGAATTTGCTTGATGCAAATGTTGAAATGAATAATGAATAATGTTTTGTATGTATATGTATAATGGCTTACATGTTAGACCTTGAGAAGGGGTGTTGGAAATGTATGGCTTGCAAGGTCTCAGATTCCAGTCATTATATGGTTAACCTGCTTACCTTTCTATGCTATTGTTTAGACTGACCTGGAAGGGAAACCTGGCTCAGAGCCAATGGGAAGAAACCCCGGGAAAAATGGTCTGTATTGTAATATTGATTGGTTACTGATTTCAGGTGACTTCCTTTCTAGGGCTCAAGAAGAAGCAGATTCTCCATTGTTGTCTATTGTGTGTAACCATGTTTTCTTAGAAGTAAGATGTTAAAAATATAGCTCTTAGATATTTGTTACTTTGCAGGTCTCCTGTGTACCTTTACCCTTAGAAATAAAGTTTTTTAAAAAACACAAAGAAATCTCTCCTCTCCATCGATACTCTGAGTAATTAAGTATTTTTGACTGTTTTCCAACAGTATGGATACATTAACGGTCGTCACAGTAAAGTATTTCTTTTACTTCATTTATACCTCACTATTCTCCCTAACGGGAACCCAGAGTGATTGATACTGTCTTTCTCTCCTCCATTTTACCCTCAAAATAACCCTGTGAGACAGGTTAGATTGATAGCCTATGACTGGCTCAAGGCCACCCAGCCAGCTTCTGGGGCGGGGGGGGGAATCTTCAGATCCTGGTCAGACACACAGAAGCTTTGCCCAGGCAGAGGATGAGCCCCTCTTCTGCAGCCTTAGATATATAATAAGTAAATTGATCCATTGGGCAGCGGATGCTCAGGGGCTAAGACACTGAGCTGCAGACCAGAAAGTCAGTAGCTTGGCAGTTCGAAACCCGAGTGCCGCGTGAAGGACTGAGCTCCCATCTCTGGCCCCAGTTCCTGCCAACCTAGCAGTTCGAAAGCAAGAAATTGCAAATAGATAAATAGGTACCACTTCGGTGGGAAGGTAACAGCGTTCTGTGCACCTTGGCATTTAGTCATGCAGGCCACATAACCACAGAGAAGTCTTCGGACAGTGCTGGTTCTTCAGCTTGGAAATGGAGATGAGCACCACCTTACAGAGTTGGATTTGACTGGCTTTTGAGCAAGGGAAACCTTTACCTTTAAACTGATCCAAGCAGTCTGTTTCTCCTGCTTTGCCTGTATCAGCTTCTGGAGGAAAGGAATTTGCCTTCTTCCAGTGGGCTTCCAGAATAAGTGAGAAAGCACATGGCAATCTTTTCTCTTATGGTAACCTGTGAACGGCACTGTGGCAAGAATGGAAGTCACTCACTTTCTGTTCCACTTCTAGAATATGTGTCAACAAGACACCTGATGTGTCCTCCCAAGAAGAGGCACCAGCAGCAGTTACCTGGAGGCTTCCCCTCTCCTCCTAAGCAGCACACGAACCCTCGGCCTCTTTCCTGCAGGAAGCTTGTGGGTCAAATGGGAAAAGCATTCCAGGAATAGGAAAATACTGGAAGGGTCATGAGTAACTCAGAACAATTTCAGATGTTCAGATGCAAACCCTTGTGGAAGCCCTGTGGGGACGATATGTATCCGCAGAAGCCTGAAAGAAAGCAAGAGTGGATGCATTATCTAGAAAGGGTTGTGGTATCCAGATAGGGGGGTTGTGGTGAGATTTTATTTTTTCTGTTTTAAATGTATATAGAGCGTGAAACTTTAACTTCTAGGAAGAAATCGGTACCAGATGGGCTTCACAGCAGGTTGCCTGTGCTGAGTTAACCCCTGTGTGAATTGTACTGGTGTGAAAACAGGTTTCTTTCATCTAGTTTAACACACTTACCTCATAACAGCCTTTCATCCTGCAACACAAACACAAAACAGGACCGTTCTTCTGTGCCTTTTCTAGAGTCCCTTGCTTGGATTTTCTGACCAACCAAAACTGCTTGATGTATTTTTCGTGCGGGGGTGGGGGGCTCTTCCTTGGTTTTGGAAAGCAATTGGGAATTCTTCTCCTAGAACCCAACCCAACAGTCACAAGGCTGTGAATGTGCCAACATCCACCTATCAAGTAAAGAACTTATCTCAATGTGGATTTTAAGTGGGTCTTCTTGAGAGATGTGCATCAGATAGAAGACAAAATTCTCATTTACCCTTTGGCAGGATGATACTGGCAACCAAAGCTATCACAGCAAAACAGAGCTTGGCTTTTGGGGTTATTGGGTGATCTGTATGGGGTTAGCTGTAACCCCCTGCCAAGTGGGGAGGAGACCTTGTGCCACACATCTGCACCTGATCAGAAACCGAAGGAAGCATGGGAGCAGCCAGAATTCACAACACTTGGCAAAACATCATAGACAACTAGATTGTCAAAGTGTTACATCCATGCTGTTCTGAATTATCACTTCATAAATGGTCATCTTCATCCAGCCTTTGCATTTCTGCTGGGGATATTGCTTTTTATGATGCATTCTGTGGATGAATTTAGAAGTCTTGAGGAAGGAGGAGGGGCCAATAGCTGAACCAACTATACTCCCAACTCATTTTTCAGCTCAAAATTTGTGGTTTCAGCCACTCCCATTAATTAGGGGGTGCTCAGACTTAATCTAGTTCAGCTTGTGTCCTGTTCACTAGTTGCAAAGACAGACCAGATTTTTTGACTATTGGTTCAATAGTTCAAAGTTAGAGTCCAGTGGGGCACCTTTAAGACCAACAAAGTTTTATTCAAGGTATGAGTTTTCGTGTGCAGGCATACTTCGTCAGACGATGAAACGGAATGACAGATCATACTTGTATATGATATGTATATATTAAGATAGTAAAATTAGCAGATAACTTGCATAGCGTTAAAAGTCAGAGCAGCTGCCTCGGCACCCAGTTGTGTATATATAGGAGTGGTTTGTTAAATTAGCATGCAAAATAGTGAGGGCACATTTTTTTCAACAGATTGAAAGAATGACAAAGCTTTGATAGTCTGTCAATCTATTTGTGGGCATCCAGCAGGTTGTTTCACTGTATCCCCTACCAAAATAGAAGGGGGGAAATCCCAACCCGAAGAAACAACAAAGTTCGGTGCCCATAGGCTGGGTGAGAAAAAATTATGAGAAATAAATTCAACATAATATATGTATTTATTACAAAGTGTGCTTAAACTCTAATTTAAAAGCACAGGTACATTCCACCCTCAAAGTTGCAAATATTTCATCTTAGAAGTCCTGAATGTATACATGAATCTCTAAGTTAAGAGCCTTGAACTAATAGAACAGGACCAACAGTTCAATATATCTAGGTTGTTAACCTTGAACCACATTAAAACAGGACCAAGTGCGTTTCAGCCTCCAAAGCCTTCCTCAGTGATCAAATTATTGTATACATGCGCACCATGCTCCTTTCCGCACCAGGCATTAAATCCTTGTCCAACCCTGTCCCCAAACTTACATTCGATACTACACGCAAGTTCACCCCTGTAATTATCTCGGGGCATTTTTTATTTCTGCATTACATTGAGGACACCCTGGTTTCACCCCACACTTGTCCCGGGATAAATAACCAGGGATAAACCAGGGATAAATGTTATAACCAGGGATAAATGCAAGGTATTCTGTCGCAAGCTGAGCTCTGATAAAACCAGGGATGAGATCCAAGTGCAGAAAGGACCATATAAACAGGTTAGTGCCAATGCAGGTTGATTATAAGGCAGATGTTTTTAATGATATAAAAATTGTTGTTTTTAATGCTATAAGGATGATGATTTTATGGATTTTAAATTGAGTATTTGAAGTATGTTTTTAATATTGTAAATCTGCATTAGCTACAGATACATATATGCTGTTACTTGCCCTGAGCCTACAAGATGGGGGGGGGGCTATAAGCCTAAATAAATAAATAAATAAACAAACAAGGTCTCAACATGAATAAAGAATATTTAATAACATAAAACTGTTTTTGGAATTAATTACTCACATTCCAAATATTCTGTGTGGCAAAAGAATTAGGTTGTATGAACACTTTTCTTAAACTTTTAAGCACACATATCCCAGGAATGCAGAATTCATAACTCCTTCTGTAAAAAATATAAAATTTTATTGCACTTTGTAATAAATACATATATTTTGTTGAATTTTATTTCTCATACTTTTCTCGCACCCAGCCTTTGAGTACCCGACTTCACTGTATTCCTTATTCGTGCCATTGGCTTTTTGCACGGGCACATTCTTACACAGTTCAGTTGAGTTCTATTACTCCCCTCGATCCTTGCTGTGTAACTGCTCTGCTCAGCAGCAAGCAATGCAGTGTTTCGATAAAATCCTACACTTTGGTGTCCCCATGATGTAAATGGGCAGCATCTTTGTGCATGCACAGGTTTTGGAACACCCAACGCAAACCAGTTCAACAGGTGTTTGTGGCTGTTCAGCCCAAACTGAACAGATAAAAAAAAACAACTCATATGAAATTGCCACCTTCGAACCGAGTAAGTTCAACAGACAAATATCTCTATGGCAAATTGCACCACATCCCTACCGTTAACACTACTTTGTTTGCTGCAGCTGTTCACCACCATCCCGCCGCCATTGCTGTTGGCTTAGTGGCCATTTGGTTCCACTGCTGCATTCCTCTTCAAGGAATTCCGGTCAGTCATGGATCATGCAATGATTGCAATGGCACCACAAAGCTGTTTAGCCAATAGTATCTGTTGGCTAATGCCTCTAAGGGCAAAGGAAGCCCCTTTAGAATAAAATATGGAGCAGGACAAGTAGCTGCTCTTTAATCAAGGGTCAAAAACAATCACAGCCTGAACACTTTAGCAGATCAGTTGCAACAGCTCTCCCCCCCCCAAAGGAGGGACATCTTTTGACTCTAATGAGCAAACCGGAGCCTTTTGTTTCAGTATCAACACTTGTCATTTCTCCTGATTCTAGGTCCAGTTACAAGAACCATACCCCTCCCCTTGTGTTGCCAGTTACCATATGCTTAGCTACCTTTCAGCAATACCAGTGTTTTTATTTGAAAGCAGATGAAGCCATTTACGTCTCCGCACGAGATATTAGGGTTACTATCATTCCAATAAAGAAACCATCTCCAATCCACGGAGATGCTCCTTCTTCTTCTCTCACCCATAAACCCCCAAAGCACCACTTCAGGGAGGGGACTAAAAGACATTTTGGAAACTTGGAGGCCAACCTGACATCCCTCGAACAGAAGAAAGAGAGTAGGTTTTTATACCCTGCTTTCCTCTACCTTAAGGAGTCTCAAAGCAGTTTACAATTACCTTACCTTCCTCTTCCCACAACAGGCACTTTAAGTGGGGCTGAGAGAGTTCTGAGAGAACCATGACTGGGCCATGGTCAAGCTTCATGGGCTTCATGTCGAGGGAGGAGTGGAGATTCAAACCTGGTTCTCCAGATTAGAGTTCACCACTTTTAACCACTACACCACTCTGGCTCAGGACCCAGAAGCAGCTCAGGCAACAATAGTTGGAGACCCTCCAGTGGAGACCATCCATCTATGGCATGATGGAATTATGGTACTCACCCATCTCAAAGATCAAGAAAGGTAGCTGTGTTGGTCTGTCTGTAGCAGGAGAAAAGAGCAAGAGACCAGTAGCATCTGAAAGACTAACTGGATTTGTGGCCAGGCATGTGCTTTCGTGAGTCACTGCAGTCACAGTAGCTCACCCCCTGCTACAGATTCTGTTATTCTTTAAGGTGCTACTGGACTCTTGCTGTTTTCTACCATCTCAAAGAATTAATTTGAGAATGGAACGTCATCAGATCTTGTGCACCTCTACATGGCCACTACATCATCAACCTCTCCCATTGAGAAAGAATACTTCTTTCCCTACCTGCCCGATTATGGCAAGTCCTGGACTCAATCACTCTCATGACACCCTTGTTGCAGCAAGATTTGTTTATCAGGAGATTAAGAGATTCCAAGTATAGGCCGATTCTGTGTCAGAACTGGCCACTAGATGCCAGGTCTGACCCTGTACCAAAAAGCAGGACAGCCCCTCTATGCAAACCACCCAATCAATGTTTGCACTCAGCTCACCAAAGCTCTAGGCCTACCCTCCAGGCCAGCCCAACATCTGCAAACTAACTGTTACATCCCAAGGTCAGGCGAGAAGCTGAGATCATGCACTTCCCAGGGTCCCATACCTACTATGCAAGCTCAAGCAGACATTCATCCCAGCATCCACTCCCCCACCAACCTGACAGAGAAGATAAATGGCATGTGAGATAAAAACAGTGAAAGAAGCATGGTTAAGGAAGCAGTTAACCCCTAATGCAACAGACCAGGAATTTGCCTGGATGGTATTTTATGGCAAGTGAGGCCTGAGCTTGACAGATACAAGGTAATGAAAGTCAGCTCTCATTTTAATTTTAGGAAAAGCAATTTTCCTAAACGGTGTCCTGCTAATAGCGCCTGATCGCATCTAAGCCCCACAGCCAATGAGTCTTAATCCAGTTTGTCTGAGCTCCGTTACCTGAGGGAAATAATAGCAATCCTTTCCCTCTGCTCGCAAACTGTTCACGGGGACTCCTCCAATCTATATTAATCCTGTCATTTATCTTCACCAACGGAGAACAAAAATAATTTGTGCAAGAGTAAATAGATGAGCCGACAAGAGGGGAGCTCAGCTTTATTAAACAGAGCAGCGCAGGTGCTCCCCCAGTCAACCTTGTGTTTATTGCAAAACCTGGGCTGCTCTCCTCCTCCTCCATCTACACAGAGCAAACGGACGTTGCCACCATTCTGAGGGTAAAGAGGAAATTATATTGCACCAGCTCCTCACAACTGAATAAGCCAGGCACCAACTTATTTTATTTTTCCACAAAATTAAAATATAATCCTTAAATATATCGGAAAGATATCTGTACTAGGAAGTTCCATGCATTTGTCATCAACGTCTTCTCCTCCACTACCATCCTCACCACCAGGTTAATGTAGATACTTATGATATCATCTGTGCATCAAAGAAGCAAAGGCTTTGTCACACACACCTGGCTTTTTTGAGAGTGCCACCTGGTGGAGTAATGTAATTATGTTTGCAGAGACCACAGAAAAGAAGAAGAGGACGAAGAACAGATTGGATTTATACCCTGCCCTTTACTCGGAGTCTCGGGGCAGCTTACAAACTCCTTTCCCTTCCCCTCCCTACAACAGACACCCTGTGAGGTAGGTGGGGCTGAGAGAGTTCTGACTGAGAATTGCTCTTTCAAATACACTCCAAACTGCTCTTTCAAGTGAGGCACTCCAAAGGGATCTGTCAAGGATGGGTGAGTGGGCGTCAACGTGGCAAATGGGGTTCAATGTGGCCAAGTGCAAAGTGATGCACATTGGAGCCAAAAGTCCTAAATATAAATACCCACCGATGGGGTCTGAACTGGCAGAGACTGACCAAGAGAGAGATCTTGAAGTCGTAGTAGATAACTCAATGAAAATGTCTAGACAATGTGTAACTGCAATAAAGAAGGCCAATGCTATGCTGGGGATTATTAGGAAGGCAATTGAAAACAAATCAGCCAGTATCATAATGCCCCTGTATAAATCATTGGTGCAACCTCATTTGGAATAATGTGTACAGTTCTGGTCGCCACACCTCAAAAAGGATATTTTATCATTGGAAAAAATGCAGAGAAGGGCAACTAGAATGATAAAAGGGTTGGAACACTTTCCCTATGAAGAAAGGTTAAAATGCTTGGGGCTCTTTAGCTTGGAGAAATGACAGCTGAGGGGTGACATGATCGAGGTTTATAAGATTATGAATGGGATAGAGCAGGTTGAGAAAGAAGTACTTTTCTCCCTTTCTCACAATACAAGAACTCGTGGGCACTCCATGAAATTGCTGAGCAGTCGGGTTAGAACACATAAAAGGAAGTACTTCTTCACCCAAAGAGTGATTAACATATGGAATTCACTGCCGCACGAGGTGGTGGTAGCTGCAAGCATGGACAGTTTCAAGAGGGAATTAGATAAACATATGGAGCAGAGGTCCATCAGTGGCTATTAGCCACAAGGTAAAGCTAGGAACTCTCAGCCGGGGCAGGTGATGCACTCTATTCTTGGTGCTGGGGGGGGGCAGCAGTGGGAGGGCTTCTAGTGTCCTGGCCCCACTGGTGGACCTCCTGATGGCACCTGGTATTTTTGGCCATTGTGTGACAGAGTGTTGAACTAGATGGGCTATTGGCCTGATTCAGCATTGGCTTCTCTTATGTTCTTATGTAGAACTATGGCTTGCCCAAGGTCATCCAGCAGCTGCAAGTGGAGGAGTGGGGAATCAAACTCAGTTCTCCCAGATTAAAGTCTTTGCACTTAACCACTACACCAAAGAGAAACTCAGTGGGGCTGATGGGAAACTAACCTGCATATTTGTGTTTCCGCTGTTTTGTAAATAGCACACATGGGAAAGTATGCTGAGAGTTAACATGGTATTATTTTGCACCATGGGGGGTGGGGATTACTGGCTGTAAAGCATGGATGCTTCCCACCTTAACAGTGATAACTGAGCCAACATCACAGTGCTGGGATTCTCTTTCCTGTGTCTCTGTGAACATTATTACAGTACTCAACTATATTACATCCTTAACAAACTTGGATCTGTTACATGCAGTGTGGCCTTCTAGGAATGTCCTACCCACACAATTTTTTACAACCTTCTGCTCTGTCTGTCCATAGTACTACAACTCATTCCTCTCTAATATGACTTTAACAAACCCCAAATTCTATACACTACCTTCTGTTCTGTTACTCTGCTCACCCAGTTTCAACTCTTCCTCCACGTTAATGAGCGTCCTCTGGCGTTCAATAATAATTATCCTAGCCTATTATATAAAAGGGTAGTGGTCTGGCAAGGTTCTATGCTTGGCAAAACCAGTTCACTCCCTGATATGTCACTCAGAAGCTGTCCCTATCCACTAGCTGCGTTGCCTGAGTTCTCTCCCACCCACTGCAGCCTAGGCCACTCTTCTCTGATTGGGCCAGCATTTCACGCTCATTTGCATATGGAAGCTGATTGGATTTCACTCATTCTGCACCTCAACTCCCCCCCCTCGCAAGACAGTTGGAATTGTCAGTTGCTTATACAACCTGTTGTATTCTGAGGTAAAATATGTCCTCACTCACAACACTTCCCCTTCAAAAGAAACAAACCTAGGCCCCATTCACATGGAGCATTTGCCCCGCTGAAGGCACGGTAGCCCTGCGGACTTTCCGTGCGCGATCATACCAGCACATCTGGGAGGTGTAGCACTCCCGTGGCCAACCCGTGGCTTCCTGTGGAAAACACGGAGTAAAAAACTACTAGGGTCGAAGCACTAGTTTCCGGAAACCCCGGGGCAAAGGCCAGGGTCTAATCGTGGGAACGCCAGTATACCGTGACTTCTGATGCCCGCCCATGTCCCCGGGTTTCCGGATGTTGTAAGTTTCCATGGGATGTGCAACAAAGCTGAATGACGCATGCGCACACGCAAGACACTGACAGTGCCCCCCCCAATGGCACATGCACCCTTTGCTACAGCGCGGCTTGCGTGCTCTGCTGTGCTGCTTTTTTGCTGTGCTGCAGCAGCGCTGTGTGATTGGCACTCGGCGCCAGAGCGTGGCAACCCAGTGGCCCATGTGATCGGGCTACCGTGCCTTATTTTGCTCCGGGGTGAACTGCCACACCTCCCCCCCATGTTTTCTGGCCCATACGACCGGGGGCCCAATAACACAACCATGCCACACCACAAAATAGAAAATCTTTAGGAAATGTTTGGTGCATTTACCATGGGGCACCCACCCAGAGCCTCTGGCACTTTCTCACTTGCTGGCATCAAAACCAATTTAAGGCAAAATAGAGATATGGAGACTTTTCCATCCTCCTTTGCATCAATTTGTCTTTGTTGGCAATGGCAACCCTAGGCCTGCCAGCACTCTCAGGGTGACTTCACGCCTCCTGACTGGCATGGCATCACTAGCCCTGGCTGCTTGTTCCTGTTCAGCAGGAGCATCCCTATGGAAACTGCCTGGGTGATTTCAGACCAGCCACAGGGTTGCTGTACAGATCACAAAGCCGAAAAGAATGAAGTAAACTGCTTTGTTCCCCGCTAATGAGAAAGACAGAATTTTGCCTGGGAAGAGGCTGCTGAGAAGGGGTGAGATAAAGTTGCCAACTTTAGGTATGGAAATTCCTGGAGATTTGAGGGGTGGAGCCCAGAGAGGGTGAGGTTTGAGGAGGGGTGGGACCTCAGCCAGGTATAGTGCCATAGACTCCACCCTCCAAAGCAGCCATTTTCTCCTGGGGAACCATTTTCTCCTGGGGAACCATTGTTGCCAATCTCCAGGTGGGGGCAGGAGATCAATCAGAATTACAACTGCTCTCCAGGAGGGAGGGGGAAGGAGATGGAAAGCTGAAGTCAGGGGGCAGATAACGGTAGGTTGACAATTGCCTGGGAGGGAGATAGGGTTGCCAACTCCAGGTTGGGAAATTTCTGGAGATTTGAGGGGTGGAGCCTGGAGATGGTGAGGTTTGAGGAGGGGTGGGGTCTCAGTTACAGGTATAATGCCATAGACTCCACCCTCCAAACCAGCCAGTCCCTCATGGGGAACCATTGTTGCCAATCTCCAGGTGAGGGCTGGAGACCACTCAGAATTACAACTGCTCTCCAGGAGGGAGGGCAGAAGTCAGCTGAAGTCAGAGGGGCAGTAACAGTAGGCTGATGGTTAGCTGGGAAGGAGATGGGGTTGCCAACTCCAGGTTGGCAAATTCCTGGGGATTTGAGGGGTGGAGCCTGGAGAGGGTGGGGTTTGAGGAGGGGTTGGATCTCAGGCAGGTAGAATGCCATAGACTCCACCCTTCAAACCAGCCATTTCCTCTGGGTAACAGTTGTTGCCAATCTCCAGGTGAGGGCTGGAGATCACTCAAAACTACAACTGCTCTTCAGGTAGCAGAGATCAGTTCCTCTGGAGAAAATGGTGGACTCTGTCATTGTACCCTGCTGAGGTTGCAACAGCAAATTCACACTGTGTGCCCAAAGCCAGGGCACTCTCTCAGAGCCTCTTTCTAGAGGTCGTTGTATATATTTCCACAACGGGCCTTATTTCTAGTATACCTATAAAAGACTTAATCACGTTATACAAACTACTTTGCATTAACCAGTTAGCTTCGAAGCAATACTTCTCTGGACTGAAATTAACAGCTCTTTAGTAATGCTGTACATGATTCATCACTAGGCAGAAGTAACTCCATCATTCAGCAGGAACAAAAAACATTATTGGTCCATCAGTGGCTATTAGCCACAAGGTATAGATAGGAACTCTCAGTCTGGGGCAAGTGATGCTCTGCATTCTTGGTGCTTGGAGGCAGAGCCGGCTCGCCTACTAGGCGAGCTAGATGCTCGCCTAGAGCGCGCCGGCTGCAGGGTTGCCAAAAGGCACCCCACCCCCCCACCAAAAGCCCCCTTGCCTCTTCCGTGGCTTGCTTGGGTGCCCCGCGGCCACGGAACACCTAAGCAAGCCAGCGCTGGGAGGGAAGGGGTGGGGGTTAGAACCTCCCCCCCTTCCCTGGCTTTCCTGGGGGCCCTGCAGCCATGGATCCTCCAGGAAAGCTGGCGCTGGGAGGCAAGGGGCAGGGGTTAGAACTCCCACCCCTTCCCTGGCTTTTCTGGGGGCCCCGCAGCTGTGGAGCACCTAGGAAAGCCAGTGCTCCACCGCCGCCCCAGTCTCCAGACCCCACCGGGAGGTTGGCATCCCTGGTGGGGTGGGCGCCCTAGGCTGTCCTGCCTAGGGTGCCCAGACACCTGGGGCTGGCCCTGCTTGGGGGGGCAACAGTGGGAGGGCTTCTTGTGTCCTGCCCCCACTGCTGGACCTCCTGATGGCACCTGGTATTTTTGGCCACAGTGTGACCGAGTGTTTTGTACTGGATGGGTCATTCGCCTGATCCAACATTGACTTCTCTGATGTTCTTATGACTGACTTTCTGTTGGAACTAGATTGGGATTTTGTATTTTCCAGTATCCATAATAGGTGGGTCCAATGAACTGTAAGTTTACATGCATAGCTGACTGTGGACATAACACATTTATATTACAAATGTATATTCAGAATTTTTTAAATAAATCAAATTAATAAAATGAAAAGGGCCTTTTTGATTGTGTTTATGTGTTAAGTGCAGTCAAGTCGTTTCTGACGTATGGCCATCCTATGAATTAATGTCCTCCGAAACATCCTCTCGTTACCAACCTTGCTCAGGTCTTGCAGACTGTGTGCCGTGGTTCCCCTTCTGGCGTCCCTCCACTCTCCTCCTGCTGCCTTCAACTTTTCCTACCATGGTTGTCTTTTCCAGTAACTCTTGTCTTTTTGTAAAGTGACCAAAGTATGATAGTCTCAGCCGAGTCATTTTAGCTTCTAGGGAGAGAGCAGGCTGGATTTGATCTAAAGGTAAAGGTTTCCCTTGCTCGAAAGCCAGTCAAATCTGACTCTAGGGGGCGGTGCTCATCTCCATTTCCAAGCCAAAGAGCCAGCACTGCCCGAAGACTTCTCCGTGATCATGTGGCTGGCATGACTAAATGCCGAGGCACATGGAATGCTGTTGCCTTCCCATTGAAGCAGTACCTATTTATTTACTCACAATTTCTTGCTTTCAAACTGCTAGGTTGGCAGGAGCTGGGGCCAGGGATGGGAGCTCACTCCATCACACGGCACTTGGGTCTCAAACTCTGGTCTGCAGCTCAGCGTCTTAACCTCTGAGCCACCGCAGCCCTATGGATTTGAGCTAGGATCCACTTATTCGTCTTTTTGGCAGTCCACAATATCCATAAAACTATCCTGCAGGAAAACAGGGGAAATTATGACATTAAGTATTATTTGTTAGTGAGGATTTATCCATGATTCTGGCACATGAATGTCTAGCTTACTTACAATTCATGCAGGCAGGTGGGGGGGGGTTAGCTTGCTTGCGGGGAGAGGGGGATACAAGTCTAAATTAATAAATAAATAAAGTGACTGATAGATAAATTTTCCAGCCAGCATAGTCATACAGATCTTGCCTCCAAAGGGTTGGTAGCCCTTCCTTTTCAAATGTTCACATCAGTCTATGGTTAATTTACTAGCTTGGGGAGTGTTTTGATTCCATACAAGTAGCATTTTGACATTGCTGAATTTGTCTCTAAAATAAGAACATAAGAAGAGACCTGCTGGACCAGACCAATGGTCCATCTAGTCCAGCATCCTGTCTCACACAGTGGCCAAACAGTTCCTCTGGAGGGCCAACAATAGGGCATAGAGGCTGAGGCCGTCCCCTGGTGTTGCCTCCTGGCACTGGGATTCAGAGGTTCACTGCCTCTGAATGTGGAGGTTAGGGGTGTGCTTTCAGTTTATCTGAGCTGGAACCCCCCCCAAAAAAAATACCTTACTCCTGTTACCCCAAATTAGCAAAGGAGACAAAGGCTGATGAGAGGAGAGTAACAAGCAAGATTGCACTACCTAGGTCATATGGAGCATTTGCCCTGCCGAAGGCATGGTAGCCCTGCAGAGTTTCTGGGCATGATCACACCAGCACATCTGGGAGGCATAGCACTCCCATGGCCAACCTGCAGCTTCCCGTGGAAAAAGTGGAGTTAAAAACTACCAGCTAACCAGTACTACCTTCCATTAAATGCACGGCACCGGCGAGCGTCTGACCAGAGACACGCTGGTAGCCCGTCGCTTCCAGCAGCCATAGGCATCAGGTGCATGCACACGAACGCAGTGCTGCTGTGTTGCCTCGCCGTTGCCTTGCTGGTCTGATCAGCTGCCGGAGGCCTGCAGACGGAGCCGCAGGGGGACATGAAATCTCACTACCGCGCTTCTTTTTGCTCCGCCACTAAAAACCTCCCATCCCCTGCGGAGTATCCCGCCTGTGTGACCAGGGCCCTATGTTTATGGGTATCTTTCCCTCAAGAGGACTCTCAAAATAACCAGTACAAGGTAAAATATTGATTTTATTGATAGAAAAGGAGCACACGAGAAATAGCACACATATGAGATCAACTGAGAAATAAAGGGAGTAGTGAGAATATAAGAGGGTGTTGGGGGAATTATAGCTACCTGTCCTGGAAAGCAGGATTCTGTGGAGAGAAGATGTGAGGCAAATGTCTCACAGAAGAGCTCAAGCAGTATGGGGGTGCACTGTCCCTAGGTGCCCAGACAAGACACACAGCAACAGAGCTGAGGCTGCCTAGTTCTGGAAAAAAATGGGACCTGGAGGCATGGTAATTGTGACAACCCCATGAAACAAAGAAATGATGAGATTACCTAACAAGTAAAACAATGAGTTTGGGAATGCTGAATGGGGTTCCCAGGTATGGACAAAGAAGAACAGGATATGTTCTTGGGAGGAGTTTTGGATGTAAAGTAAGTTTGGGCTGGGACTCTGGTTACTTTCTCCAGCTAATGGATTGCTAATTAAACTAATCAAAAAGAAACAATGATATTTGGTGACCCTCCTGTTGTGTTAGGTGGGTAAGATGGGAGCTGTTATTATGAAGGAAATATGGGTAGGAGAAGGTTGATAGGATTAGCTATCCACGTTGAATGGTGGATTCAGGTGGTCAGCCATGTTGGTTTGAAGCAGTAGAACAAATTTAGAGTCCAGTGGGGCACCTTTAAGACCAATAAATGTTTATCCAAAGTATGGGCTTTCGTGTGCAAGGCACACTTTTTCAAATACATTGGAATGGCAGATGAGGTCCTAAACTTATAGACAGGGATTCAACAGCAAATTAACATGTAACATGATGATGTTTATGTTATGTAAAGTGAAAAACTAAATAACAAGTTAAGGTCAAACGGCTGAATGGTGTTAGCTCTGGGGCGAGGCAGGTCCATTGTTTAGCGTATGCAGATGTCAGGGTGGAAGGAGAGGCTGCGGCTGGGTCAGACTAAGATCTCATACCTTCCAGGGCCTAGGCATAATTATGAGGCCTCCCTGTTAGGGATCCATCTTATTTGTGCTTTTTGCCTGGCATATGAATGGCTAGGGTGCTGTAAAATGGGGGTGTTCTCCTCTCTCAATAAAGAGAGGGGGTCTGCCTGCTTACACCCCAAGCTGCATCACCACCGCCGTGGCACAACACGGATGGTGATCCCAGAAGGCGTATGCCTTTTGAGTTCACTTGCTGAGTCCTCCCGCCACCGCCAGGCCTGGAGAAGGCAATAGGCATTTAAAGAGACCGCATATGCCTTCTGAGTTCACTTGCTGAGTCCTCCCGCCACCGCCAGGCCTGGAGAAGGCAATAGGCATTTAAAGAGACCGCATATGCCTTCTGAGTTCACTTGCTGAGTCATGCCACCACCGCACTTGTAGAAGGCAGTAAGCATTTAAAGAGGCCGTGGTGTGTCTAAATGCTCTTTAAATGCTAAGATCCACTGCCGCAGTGGTGGCAGAGCAACTTTATTTTATTAGTTCAATTTATACCCCGCCCTTCCCGCTGAAACGGGCGCAGGGTGGCTTACATAAAATGTATATAAATATATTAAAAACAGCTTCTGAGTTCACTTGCTGAATTGCACCAGTGCCACACTTTGAGAAGGCAATAGGCATTTAAAGATACCTTGGTGCGACTTGGTGAGTGGTTGATTCTCCAATACTCTTCAAATTCTCCAGCCGTTGGTCCCCATAGGGTATAATGGAGCTGAAAAATTTCACATTTTCTGGAAGTTTCCCAAATCCCAATGCTATACTGATATTGGGGTTCAGGAATATCGGGAAATACCAATATTTTTCAGGTTCAATATACTTGAACTCAAAAAATACCATTTTTTCCACACCTCTATTGGAGGTTCCCCTCAGTAATCACCATGGCTAGTAGCCACTGATAGACTTGTCCTCCATGAATCAGTCTAATCTCCCTTTAAAGCTGTCTGTGCCAGTGGCCACCACTACATCCTCTGGCAGCAAATTCCACATTTTAATCACTCTCTGGTGTTGGTGGCAATGAGCAGGACCTGTTTGCCACCTTCACGTCTAGTTCAGTCATAAGTCACAAACACAGAGATGCCTTAAGGGGCACCTGCCAGATTTTTTTTTTCCATCAAAGGTAAAACAGGCTTGATGGATGAAGATTTTTGGCACAGTACATGGCACAGAAGGAAAGAGAGCAAAAAGTTCATCTCATCTGCTGCTTTGGATACATTGAGGGAAAGGCTTCCACACAGCAATACCTTTCCTGCTTGAGAATGACAGATCACTTTTGTCCCACCGGAAAGCCATGCTCCATTTAGCCTACATTTTCCACTTCCCTACAGGTACACTTCCCTATATCCAAGTCCTCAGCAGCACACACAATGACACCCTGCAAAGGATTTTCCTTGTGTGTGTTTTTTTTCAAAACTGTTTGTTTACATTTATATGTAGGCATTTTGGTATGTTGCTTTGGGTCCCCCTTGGTTAACAACAATGATTTTTTAAAAAAGGATCTTGGGTCTCTGCAACCCAAACGAAGGGGACAGGATCAGTTAACTTGTGTCAGTTTAGAAACCTAACAATGCTACCCTGAGCAGAATTACATCCTTCTAGGCCCACTGAACTCAAGGGTGTATCTGTGCTTAAGATGCCATTTCTGAGCATGCAGAATTCAAAAATAATGCTATCTGGAATAGGAACAAAGCTCCACTAGGTGGCAGCATCACATGTGCTGTCCACTGAAGAATTTTTGGTTCCTGAAAAGCACTGAGTTCCCTTGGTTCGCCTAGCATTATGTTAACACCATGTTAATGAAAAAACTCAGTCTTCATGAGCACAACACAGACCTATAATTTCATTTTTTTTAAAAAAAAATAAAAGATTCTTTTATTTTTATAGTAAAAGCGTCAATGGACACAATTAGAGTAACTATGCACTCCCAATAAACAATTACATTCGGAGCATTATTCTTTAAATTCTGAATGGTCCATGCTTTTTTTTTAAAAAAAATCTACTATTGCTTACATTAAATTTTTAATGGCCATTAGCAATTGGCAATACATTTTTCTCAGTTTATTTTATTTATTTATTTATTTATTTTGGATTTCTACCCCGCCCTCCCCGCGAACGGGCTCAGGGCGGCTTACAAAAGGGAAAGCCCACATAAAACAAGATAAAAACAATAAAAACATTGATAACAGTTGATCGCAATAGCAATTAAACAATTAAAAGCAAGATGGTCCCCGAATATGTGCAGGTCAACAGACAGTTCTCTGGGGATGATGTTATCCTATAACTGATCCCAAAGAGATAGGCCTGATGATATCAGTCACGCAGAGTCATGGCAGATCTTCCCGGGCATCCTTCCCTGGATGTTGTCTACCTCGTTGGTGGTGATGGTAGTGGCGGCCCCTATGTGAAAGCCTGGCAGAAGAGCTCCGTCTTGCAGACCCTGCAGAACTGCATAAGAAGAAGAGAAGAGTTTGGATTTATACCCCAACCTTCACTGCCCAAAGGCGTCTCAGAGTGGCTTACAAACTCCTTTCCCTTCCCCTCCCCACAACAGATACCCCGTGAGGTAGGTGGGGCTGAGAGAGCTCTTTCCAGAACTCTCCTTGAGAGAACAGCTCTGACAGAACTATGGCCTGCCCAAGGTCATCCAGGAGCTGCAAATGGAGGCATGGGAAATCAAACCCGGTTCTCCCAGATTAGAGTCCGTGCCCTTAACCACTACACCAAACTAGAAGCAGAGGCAAATCTGTTTGGCAGGCATTTGAATCTTTCCATAGTGAACCCAACAGTGATTGGTTCTCCTTCATCATCACAGGGAAACAAAGTAAATTCAATGTAACGTGGCAATTCTCAACACATTTGCTGCAAAATTTGTGGCCACCCCTATGAATGAGTTTATGGCAGGTATGCAACTGGAGATTTTCCAGTTCAGAGCACAAAGGCACCAGGCGGCACTAATGGGACAATGTTGTCCACCCTTTCTACCATCAGAAAACACTCTCATAGTAACTAGTCTGCTGAACAACCCTCAGAGCCAAGCTTCTGGGACTTATTGTAGCGATCAAAGGCTCACTGTGGATTAAAGTTGCCAACTCAAAGTTTGGAAATACCTGGAGATTTGAGAGTGGAACTGGGGAGATCAGAGTTTGTGGAGGGGGGGATTCAGGTAGGCATGGCTGGCTCACCCACTAGGTGAGCTAGGCGCTCGCTTAGAGCGCGCCGGCCGCAGGGATGCCAAAAGGCCTCCCCCATGAAAGGCCCCCCCGCGTCTTCCCAGGCTTGCTTGGGTGCCCCGCAGAGTGCCCAAGCAAGCTGGCGCTGGGAGGGAAGGGGCGGCGGTTTAAACCTCCGCCCCTTCCCTGGCTTTCCTGGGGGTCCCGCAGCCACAGAGCCCCCAGGAAAGCTGGCGCTGGGAGGGAGGGGGGCGGCGGTTTAAACCTCCGCCCCCTTCCCGGCTTTCCTGGGGGTCCCGCAGCCGCGGAGCCCCCAGGAAAGCCGGCGCTGGGAGGGAGGGGGCAGCAGTTTAAACCTCCGTCCCCTTCCCGGCTTTCCTGGGAGTCCCGCAGCCACGGAGACCCCAGGAAAGCCGGCGCTGGGAGGGAGGGGGCGGTGGCTAGACCCCCGCCCCCTTCCCAGCTTTCCTGGGGGCCCTGCAGCTACGGAGCACCCAGGAAAGCCAGCGCTCTGCCGCTGCCCCCGATTTCCAGGCCCCACCGGGAGGTTGGCATCCCCGGTGGGGGTGCCCCAGGCTGTCCTGCCTAGGGCGCCCAGACACTTGGAGCCGGCCCTGCAGGTAGGCAGCCATTTTCTCCAAGAAAAGTGGAATAAATGTGATAGATAGAGTAGTTTATGCAGTCTGGAGATAATCTGAAATTCCAAGAGCTCTCCAGCCCCAATCTGCAGGTTGGCCACACTACCGTGGATCCATTCACAGATTTCTGGATGGGTCATTGTGCTACTCTAACCATTCACCTCCTGGATTTATCTTGAAAATCCCCTCTCCTCCCAGTAGGGCTGCCAGCTCTGGATTGGGGAATACCTGGAGATTTTGAGAGGGGGGAGCCTGAGGAGGGTGGGGTTTGTGGAGGGGAGGGACTTCAATGGGATAAAGTGCCATAGAGTTTACCGTCCAAAGCAGCCATTTTCTTCAGCTGAACTGATCTCTATGGCCTAGAGATCAGTTGTAATAGTGGGAGATCTCCAGCTCCCACCTGGAGACAACACAGGAGTTGGTCTGCTGAAGATTAAGAATGTAAAAGATGCTTTGTATGATTCTACAATACTGTAATTGGGCCGTTTTGGTGTTCCACTTTTGAGGAAGCAATGCAATAAGGCAATTGGAAGCTGGCAGGACCGTCAAGTGGAAATACAAGTGGCGAGTTTTGCAAAGCGGAACTATAAATATTGATGTCTGGACTTTTCGCTGTTTGAGAAATTTGACTTGGACTATTTCTGAACGTTATTTATGTATTTGGACCATGAATTTTGTATTTTTGAGTTACTGATTGGCATAGTACACATTATATTTTTGATAAACTACACCACGTCTGTTGAATGTTTGTTGTTATTTTTGCAAGGGTTTCATTTTTTGTTTAATTTTCCCACCTAGAGACTGGCAACCCTACCACCCAGTGTGCACACACAAATGGTTTTAAATTTTACAGTTGGATAGAAAACCATGGTCTTCGTCATGTTTCCATCTGTAGCTGTCATCCAAACACTTTTACCTGCTTCTTCTTCTTTGAGCATGAGAGGAAGCTCCATTCTCCAAGCAGCCTCAAAAATGGGTAGGCCTTTAGGTTTCTCTCTCTCTCAATATTTAGATCAAAACACTGAGATTCAAAAGGACAGGAAAGTTTATCTTCCCACTTTTGAGCTGCTAGTGTGCATGAATACATGTAAGGAGTAAAAAAATATAAGATTTTGGAGGGGGGGGGAATAACGATGGGATTGATCTCTTGTTCCTTAATGAAAACATAAAGGCCAAGGGAAAGAAGTCACCTGGCTTTAATTCTGATCTGAGAGAAAGAAAGCCTGAAAACAATTCTCTCAAGATGGTTTCAGTGACTGAGCTTTAAAGAGAAGTCTGAAAAACATTTGGGAGGTTCTGCTGCACAAGCCCCATTGCAAGAAAGGTGGGCTGTGCAAGAGAACTTCTCTGCGGTGCTGCAAGCATCAGATTGGATGTCACAAATCTCTGCTGTGGCTCCATCTGGCCTATTGGCTACAAGCTCACTTTGGAGATGAGGTGACCAGGACGGTAGAGTTGGAAAAGGGAAGAAAAGAGACATCAAAATGATGAAGACTCTGGAGCTCCCATCTCTAAAAATAGCTTTGCAGGTGTTTTTGTTTTACTGTGAAGGCTGGCATGGTATAGTGGCTAGAGTGTGAGACAACTGCCCCCTCTGCCCGGGAAGCCCTGGGCCCTAGCAGATGCCCCACCTCAGGGGGTGTCAGTAAAGTTTCTGTATTACTTCACACTGTATCCATTGTGCTGTGTTCCCTATCTCGTCCCTGCTTTTGCGCTTGCGTAGGTATGCTAGCAGTAACGTGGGAGCTTCTTCCCTGCCACTCGTCTTATCACGGTGGCCTTGAGTGCAGGCTTTGGGCTATTCTTCTTTGTATGAGAATTTTCCAGTCCTGTGAAGACGAGGGGAGGAGGGAGCCGTCTCCCGCCCATTAAGTAATTCTCCCGCCGGGAGTTTCCCGCCCGCGCGCTTGCAGGTCATTTGCTAGTCGCAGTTTTGCATCACACTATAAACATGCTTGTGCCACTTGTATCGCCATTCCTGACAATAACCTCTATACTGTGGGTTTTAGCACTGTATTCCAATAAAGCCCTTCTTACTCCTAAGAATGTTTGGATCTACTTGCTTTTGAACCTGACAGAAATTGTCAGGAATCCCCCATCGTGTTCCATCCGGCCTACGCATCTCCTAGCCAGGATGAGTGGCCCCAGAGGAGCGCCAGCGACGGTCCCGGTGACCACCACGCCGGTGACTACAGTCCCCGTAACTACTGTTCCAGTGACTACTGTTCCAGTGACTATGGTTCCTGTGACCACCGTGCCGGTAACGGTTTTACCAGTAACGACAACTCCAGTGACTACAGCATTGGTCCCGTACTGTGCGGCAGGACCAGTCACCCCACCAGTGACCAGTACTTTGGGAGCAGCATACACCCTCCCAATCTACAGCCCAGCAGGATTGATCCCAAGCCATGGAGGGGCGATACCCCGAACCTATTAACAGCCTGGCCCGATTCCGTGGGACAAGTGGGTCACTCAATGGAATCCGCGAGAATGGACTAGAAATTTGTTGGACACTACCCAGACCACTTGGTCCCTACCGGGAAGCCAGAGCTGGGATAGCCTGATGGATCCCCGTGGAAACTTTGGTCTACCCCAGGGACATACCCCACGTGGGCCAGTGAGACCCAGTCCTAGTAAGGATGTGGATACACGAATGGATACTATTGAGGATGATACCCGAAGATTGATATGGGACATGGGCAAGCTGATGCAATCCCTGCCGGGGATGATGGACCAGGCGATTTGCATGCATTTGCTGAACCAGCCTGGACCTGCCCCGGGTCCGGGCCAACCCCTGCCGCCAGCACGCCCTCCGCCCGGTCAGCCAATTCCTGGGCAACCAGTAGCAGGAGGACCCGCTCCGGGGCAACCACTCCCAGATCAACCCATCCCCGGGCAGCCAGTTCCAGGAGGACCTCTCCCGGGAGGACCAATCCCTGGACAGCCTGCTCCTGTTCAGCCTCCACCGGTTCCCCCACCTCCGGTCCCGGCACCAGCACCCCAGCCACTGCCTGCTCCTGCACCAGCACCGGGACTGGGGATGGTGCCCATCCCGCCAATGATTCGCCCCAAAGATATGTTGGAAATCACATTTGACGGGGATCCCGAGAGTGTCTCCTTTTTCATTCTGCAAGTCGGGAAGTTTGTGCAACGGTGGGGCCACATCTTCCCCGATGAAGAACAACAGGTGGAGTTTATTGCCTCTTGATTCTGGGGTATTGCAACCAGTTGGTATGTAGCCTTACACGGCCTGGAGGCGGTGGAACTAGGGAATGTAGATGACTTCATGTGGGCCTTGAGAAACTGCTTTGAAGACCCGGCAGCTGCCCAGAAGGCGGAAGCCTTTCTCCGCACCTTCAAGCAAGGGAGGCTTGCCATGAGGGAGTACTCCAGAGAGTTCCAAAGGCATGCTGCGAAGATCAGAGACTGGACAGACTCGGTCTTGGTCCAGCAGTATCGGATGGGATTGGCAGTGGACATCCGCAATAATGTTCTCAGTTCAAAGGAGCCGCAGACCCTCCAAGGATGGATGGAAGAAGCGGAGCGGGCCGAAAGCCGACTTCGCATCATGAAACTGGATGTGTCCCTAGGGAATAACCACCCAGCCACTTCCACGACCCAGACGAAGGGCAAACCAACCACCATCCAGAGTGGACTCCGAGACCAACGCATGAGACAAGGGCTGTGCCTCAGATGTGGGGAGAAAGGGCATTTCGCCGCCTCCTGCCCTAAGGAGGATCTCAACCGAGTCCCGCCACGAGAGGAAGAGAGACGGCGCCCGGTGCCCCCACCGAGGAGAGGTACTGCCAAGCCGCATAATCCTCGGGCTCTCTTTGCCAACCAAGAACCTATGGATCCTATGTCTCTGGAAGAGGAAGAGGCTGAACTGCAGGGAACGAGCCAGTCCTGTTGTAAGTGGCGCAGCTCAACAGGACCCAAACCCCGATGCGCCAAAAATGGTGAGCAATTATCCCTCTCTCTTCTTTGTGACTGTGATTATAATGAACCCGGCTATGGCGACCCACATCCGGGTCCGAGGCCTCATTGACTCTGGGTGCAGGAGGGATTTGATAAACCCCTCTTTAGTTATGGGACTAGAAGCTGAGGTTACCAGATTGAAGGAACCCATCATATTTACCCAGATGGATGGGTCACCAATGAAGGAGCCCTGTCGGTTTGAAACTGTGCCCTTACACATGGGGGTGGGGGAGCATTGGGAGCTCCGCTCATTTGTCATAGCCCCGCAAGCCAAGTTCCCGTTGGTCCTGGGAAGCCCCTGGTTACATGGACATAATCCATACATTTTATGGGAGGACGGAGTCGTACACTTCATCTCCCCAAAGTGTACTGAACATAAATGGGACCCGGAATGGGGAACCCCTCCTGATAATGAACCCCCACGGGCCTGCTTGACAACAGAAGAAATTAATTGCATCCCTCCTGAGTACAGGGACTTGGCCCGGGTTTTCGAGGAGGAGGAGGCAGATGAACTGCCCCCCCACCGCAACTCGGACTGTACTATAGAGATTCTTCCCGGGAAGAAACTGCCAAGGGGGGAAATTTATGCTATGAGCCCCATGGAGAAAGAGGAATTACGTAGATTCATTGATAAAAACCTGGCCCGAGGTTTCATCCGACCAGCCTCGTCCCCCTTTGCAGCTCCAGTGCTGTTTTGCAAAAAGAAGGACGGGGGATTAAGACTTTGCACAGATTATCGAGGCTTTAATGCAGTCTCTGCAACCAATGCATACCCTATGCCACTCATCAAAGATTTGCTTGCGGAGGTAGCCAGAGGAAAGATTTTTTCCAAGTTGGATCTGTGGGATGCCTACTTCAGAGTGCACATAAAACAGGGCGATGAGCATAAGACGGCCTTCAATATCCCACTGGGACAATTCAAATACCGAGCAATGCCCTTCGGATTGCAGGGGGCCCCAGGGGTATTTATGAACTTGATAAATGAGGTGCTGCACCCCTTGTTGTTTAAAGGGGTGGTTGTTTACTTGGATGATATCTTGGTGTATTCTCCAGACCTGGAAACTCACACAGCGTTGCTACGAGAGGTCCTTACTCAATTGTTAAAGCACAAACTGTTTGTTAAACTCTCAAAGTGTGAGTTTCACCAGACACGCATTGATTTTCTGGGCTACCGCATCTCCCCGGATGGGTTAGAGATGGATCCCAAGAAGGTCCATGATGTCTTGAAGTGGGAAACCCCCAAAACCAGGCGACAGCTCTAAAGTTTCCTAGGCTTCGCTAATTTCTACTGCCAATTCCTACCTAACTTTGCCCAGGTTGCGCTCCCACTTACGGACCTTCTAAAGACTAAAGGGAGGAGGGCTAAAGCTTCCCAACCCGGGGCTTGCCTAGATTGGACCCCTCATTGCCAACAAGCCTTTGACCAACTCAAACAATTGTTCACAACTGAACCAGTGCTTGCCCACCCTGATGAGACAAAGAAATTTATTGTCCAAGTTGACGCAGGGGCACCTCCACCCACTGGCCTATGTGTCCAGAAAGTTTAATGAGACTGAAAGGTTCTGGCCCATTTGGGACAAGGAGGCAGCCTCCATCCATCTAGCACTAGCTACCTGGCGGCATTGGCTGGAAGGAGCCCGAGTTCCTTTCAAGATCTGGACTGACCACAAAAATCTTGAGGTACTTCGAAAGCCCCGGGTCCTCAATGCCAAACAATTCAGATGGGCTGAGTTCTTTTCTAAATTCCAGTTTACTCTGCACCATTTCCCGGACAAATCCAACCATTTGGCCGATGCTCTTTCTCACCTACCCCAACATACTAGTGAGAAACTAGAGGTACGGGATTCGTTGTTCACTCCAACCCAACTAACTGGGGCGGTAGTAACTCGCAAACAAAGCCAAAAAACTTCAGTTCCTCACCCCTCCCCTGAGCCCTGGGAAAAGAGATTTGCCCAAGCCAACACTGAACAAGAAAAGGAAATGTTACAAGTCCAGGGAGACCTGGTGCATAAACCGAACGATTGTTGGTATAAAGGAAACAGACTTTTTGTGCCTGAAAGTGTCCGGCCGGAGGTCTTACAAGCAGTCCATGACCTAAAACCGGCCGGACATTTCGGCTATGTGAAATCATTGCACCTCTTACAGCGTAGCTTTTGGTGGCCCCATTTGAAGAAAGACTTGTCCATGTACGTTCAATCCTGCCAGGTGTGCAGCAGGTGTAAACCCAGGGTGGGGAAAACCCCGGGTCTCTTGCAGCCTTTACTGACCCCTGGTCGCCCATGGGAGGTCATTTCTATGGACTTTATCATAGACCTACCTCCCAGCAGAAACATGACGGTTGTGTGGGTAGTGATCGACCTGTTTTCAAAGCAAGCCCACTTCATTCCTTTCCCCGGCTTACCAACCGCCAAAGGATTAGCCAAAGCCTTCATGCATCACATCATTAGACTCCACGCTTTGCCAATCAAGATGATTTCTGACCACGGGGCTCAGTTCATTTCTAAATTATGGACTGAGTTGATGGGTCTTATGGGTATAGAACGAGCCTTAAGCAGTGCCTACCATCCGGAAACGAACGGACGGATGAACGGAAAGAGTTAATGAAACCCTAGAACCATACTTGCGTTGTTTCACTAACTATCAGCAAGACAATTGGGTAGAATTGCTTCCCTTAGCCGAATTTGCCTACAATAACTCCTGGCACTCTTCAACCGGAATGTCTCCGTTCAAGTCGGCTTTGGGCTATGATAGCCCCCCTCTACCATTCCTGTCAAATGAAACTACACAGGGAAAGGCTATGGACTGGTGTAAATCTTTCCGTGACTCCTGGTCGACGATTCCTGCAGCATTAGATGCTGCCAAAGCCCAGTACAAGAAACAAGCTGATAAAAAGAGGGCGGTGGGTTGGGACCTTCAGCCTGGTAACTATGTGTACTTATCCACTAAAAATCTGCGCCTCCCCCAAACTTCCAAGAAATTAGCATGGAAGTACATTGGCCCTTTCCGAATTCTACGTTGTATAAATAAGGTCACTGTGCAACTTGACTTGCCTAAATCACTTAAAAACATTCATCCCATCTTCCATTTCAGCCTTCTCAAACCGGCGCACCCTCCGAGTAAGTGGCGCCCAGAACCTACTGAGACACCCCCATTGATGGTTGATGGCGAGGAACACTTTGAACTGGCTGACATTCTGGACTCTAAGTTACTCCGTGGCCAATTCTACTATCTGGTCGAATGGGTCCACTTTGGGCCCCAACATCGTGAATGGGTGAAAGTCTCTGACATACAAGCACCAGATTTAATCTGAGACTTTCACACTCGGTTTCCGGGCAGACCTGGTGGGCCTCTCTTCTCTCCTCCCTAAACGGGTGGGGAATATTTTGGGGAAGGCAGAGTGTCAGTAATGTTTCTGTATTACTTCACACTGTATCCATTGTGCTGTGTTCCCTATCTCGTCCCTGCTTTTGCGCTTGCGTAGGTATGCTAGCAGTAACGTGGGAGCTTCTTCCCTGCCACTCGTCTTATCACGGTGGCCTTGAGTGCAGGCTTTGGGCTATTCTTCTTTGTATGAGAATTTTCCAGTCCTGTGAAGACGAGGGGAGGAGGGAGCCGTCTCCCGCCCATTAAGTAATTCTCCCGCCGGGAGTTTCCCGCCCGCGCGCTTGCAGGTCATTTGCTAGTCGCAGTTTTGTATCACACTATAAACATGCTTGTGCCACTTGTATTGCCATTCCTGACAATAACCTCTATACTGTGGGTTTTAGCACTGTATTCCAATAAAGCCCTTCTTACTCCTAAGAATGCTTGGATCTACTTGCTTTTGAACCTGACAGGAGGCAATTCTTTGTGTTCTGCAGAGACTCTGTGTTGTCATATGACCCCTAAAGAGTCTGGCTGTAGACCCAGAAATCTGAGCCTGAAACAAGGGTCTGATGATCTTGGCTACAACTCGTATTGTAGTTCAAGTTCCCAACATACCAGATCCCTCCTTCTTCCATCCTGATCAGGCCCGTAGCTACAATGGGGCATTTCGGGGCCCTGCCCCCTTAATTAAAAGCCCCACCCCACAGATAGCTATGACAGAAACCTTATTTTTGACCATGACCTAGGTGGTACTGGGCTAGCAGAAAGGAGGGTTGTTGGAGGTGTATTGAAGGTGCCCTTCTAAGCTTTCTTGCCCTGTGAAAGGGAGCTCAAAAGGCATTTAAATGCATTCGGAAGGCAACTAAATGCCCTCTGAGCTGTTTCCCCCCACCCAGGAACTGGTGCACTTGCTTCCCTGTCCCTTGAAAGGAAGGGCTAGAAACAGGCTCAGAGCCTCCCCCTTTAAAGACAGGCATTCAGATTAATTTAATTAACTGTGATTTAACTGCCCCCTTATAAATTTAAATGCCCCTCAAACAAAAAAATCCTGGCTACGGGCCTGATTCTGATTTCTACGCAGACTAGGAAAGGTGCATCTTTGCTCCCTGTCTTCCTCTGTCTCCCTTACTTCCAACCACATTGCACTACACGGGGAGCTACAAAAAAACCAAGTATAGCAGTTACATTTGAATTATTACCTTTGTTAAAATTATCCAGTTGGGAGCCCATTTACGTGGATCATCATACACCAGATTGTGAACCCTTCACGGGTCCATGTTAATCATGGGGAATTGTCCTTTTTGTGAAATGGTATACTGACTGATACAACAGACACGATTGAAAAAGATCTCAAAACAAGGTCACATCTAGTATCTTTTTCTTGTGATAAATGTGTATTATTGATTCCACGGCTGCATATAGAGTCCGGAGCCTGCGTTACTTGTGAGATGCTTACATTGTCCCTGCAACTATTTACACATTGATTTATACTACACAGCTATTTTTGCGGGCAGTTCAAAGTTATAACCCGGGTTTCATTTATGATTTTTGTTGTATGTTTATGTTGCAACTTTGATTGTAAAATTTATTGTCTTTAAGACATTTGATAGTATAGTATTGTTTCCATTTTAGAGCAGTTTAGGGCTACATAGCGTCTATACAGGGAGCTGGCACTTTGCTCCTCTCTGCTATTTAGGTCTCACATCTGGAAGTCCTTTGTCCCAATGGATTCCACTTGTCTGACCTATTCCCCATTTCCCCCTCAAAACCGGGAACCAGCCCTGATTGCAACAGAGGACAAAGGAATGGCTTTGGCACTGATAGATTTACTGGGAAGGAGCTATAGAACTGGGTAGATGCTAATTGAATTACCAGAAAGGGCAGTTGTGACGGATTGCACTTTTTAGGGTTAATTCTTCACAGAGCCAGAGAGCCTTGAGTGACAGGCTGCTCCATGCAATCTGATTGGACAGCATCAGCTGAGCAGGAAAAAGACCTGTAAAAGCTGGATGCTGGGGAGAATCAGTCAGATTTGAGCCTTGGCTGGAGAAAGTCTGAATTCTGCCTTAGCTTAGAGCAGTTTAACACAGACAGGAAAACTGGGAGAAAGTGGCTAGGAGGTTTGGGGAGTAGACTGAGACTCCCATTGAGGCCAAGGAAAGGGGATAAAACTTCTAGGGACAGAAGGAGATTCCCTACCCCACTGAACAGGGTGATGTCTCTGAAGGGTACAGAGATCCCTGGTCTGGTGTGGTTAGAAACTGTGCGGAGAGACCTAAGAGTTAGTTGAAAACTGGTGTTCCAAGAGAAGGGGTTGGGTACTGGGAAGAGGCTACAGCCTTCTGGGCACCAAAAGAGTCTGCTATTATAGAAATAAAGTGAACTGGAACCCAGGAACAAAAGCCTTGCAAAACAAAGAATTATTGTTGTTGTTGTTCACTCACACAGTTGAGTCTGACTCTTTGAAACCCATGGACCATATCATGCCAGGCCCTCCTGTCTTCCATCGTCATCCAGAGTTTGCTTAATTTCATGTTCATTGCACCGATAACACTGTCTAACTGTGAATATGTTGTGTAGTGGGTTCAATGCATTACAGATCACGAGATAGTTATTTACACAAACACAGAATACCGGCTGGGTGGCCAACTATATACAGACTGGGGGAGATGCCCCTAGGTCCTATTGGTGTGTTTAAACTTCCCACCACAGTTCCCATTGGTTCCCCACAGGAAGATTCAGGAGCCTAGTCTCTATAGTTATTTGGCACTCAAGCTCCGACTCTGTCGTTGTCCCCCCAGTGGTGGTCAGTGGACACAACACCCTTCCCCCCATAGTTCAATCCCTGCCTATGTAACATAGTCCTTCAGGTACGGGAGGGGGGGTCAATGTTCCCTCATGGACCACTGCATGGGAGACTGGTTCCAGGACCCCCTGGACCACTAGGCGGCCCAGTTCCGCGTCTATTTTAGGTTTCAATGCAAATGGTACTGTCCTGGAACACATTCTAATGGGGGCCACCTTGGGATCTAGTTGCAGAGAGACCGGGGGGGCCCACGTAGCATCCCAGTGTCCCGTCAAAAACAGATGGAAATTCGCAACAGACCTCTTGCAAGTTGCACAGAGATGGACTCCCTCGATCGAAATTCCTAGGGGCTCGAACCAGGCCCGCCCCAGGAGGCTGACTAGGTCATCCTCGACAACGATCAAGTCCAATAGACTCTTAAAGCCTCAGTACTGTACCTGGAAACTCCCAGCCCCCTTTATCAGCGCATGATTCCTTTGAAAGTCCACAAACATTTGAGAGTGGCCACAGATATTATGGAGGTCGCAGAGCTGGAATCGAGCTCCATGAGGCAGGGGGACCCCTCTATTTTAACTCGGACTTGGATTTGGGGGGTGGACGAATGGCCAGGGAGTCTCAGTACCTGCTCTGACGAAGTAGGTGCATTGGTGAGGAGGTAGAAGTTCTCATTAGCTGCGTATTCCTCGTAGTGTGCATTGGTCTTGCGGCGGGGCTGCAGTTGCAGTGCTCGGGGTCCCATGAAGCGGCATGCCCTGGTGATGTGGCCCATGTGGGCACAGTCTCGGCATGTGTCATCCCGGAACCTGCAGGTCTTCCTTTTGTGCCACCCCCCACAGCTGGCACACTCTTGGTTTACCAAGCTGCTCTGGTTGCTGCCTTGTCCGCTACGCATCTGGTGGAGGCTTGAGTGCGATGGATGTCTTCCTCCCCTGGTGGATCCCCTGGCCCGATGCTCACCATGTGAGAGGAGATGGTGGTGGATGGATGAGACCTCTCCCATGCAGTGGCCATCATGAGGGCTGAAGCCAGGGTTACCTTCTCGCCCTCTGTGATGCACCATCTTAACTTCTCCTATCATAGACCGCAGATGAAGCGGTCCCAAAGGGCCGTGTCAAGTTGGGGCCCAAACGTACAGTCGGCTGCAAGGTGGCAGAGCTTGGCAATGAACTCCATGGCGGTTTCACACCCCTGCTGGCTCCTTTGATGAAACACCATGTGGCACGTCATCTCCAAGGGCTTTGGTATGTAATGGCTCTGGACCACCTGCATGATCTCGTTGAATGTGCTGTCTTCCAGTGTCTTTGGAGACAGGAGGTATTAGGCCAAGTCTACAATGGCGGGGCCACAGGACCCCAGGGGGAGGCCCTTCTTCCTGGTCTCATCTGTCACCTGGTAGAAGATGAGGACTTGTTTTAGGCCAGTGACCCAAGCTCCCCATTGCTGTGGACGGGCTGGGTCGAACAGCAGTACCAGACCAGATCCTGGAGCTAAAGCCATAGTGTTGATCGGTTGTGGCGACTGGATGGAAGCGGCTTGCTCACCCTCAGTGCTCATGAACGGAGTGTAGGCGGCGGTGCATGGTCTTCTTTGGCACCCTGATAACTGGGCTGGCTCAGCGGGATCCCACCTTCGTCACCATTGTTGTGTAGTGGGTTCGACGCATTAGAGATCACAAGACAGTATGATGTGAAGCATAGTTATTTACTGGACACAACACGAACACAGAATACCAGTCGGGTGGCCAACTATATACATACCGGGGAGATGTCCCTAAGTCCCATTGGTGGGTTTAAACTTCCCGCCACAGTTCCCATTGGTTCCCCACAGGAAGATTCAGGAGCCTTGTCCCTATTGTTGTTTGGGACTCAAGCTCCAGCTCTGTCGCTGTCCCCCCAATGGTCAGCGGACACAACAGAATAATTCAAGAAACTCTCAGTACCCTGAAATATAAGAATAAGAGTCTGTGCTTATACTATTTTACGTCAGTATTTTCAGCCCCTGACTTCACCTAACCTTTCCCCTGATATTAAAAAAAAATCTGTTATTTTTTTTTATTTTAAAAGCATTTCAAGTGCCATTTTCTGTCCTTTAAGTTAAAGGGAGACCCTAACCCTTTCCTCAGGTCCTGGGCTGAGAAAATAGCCACTACATATTACTGACTCAGGGTGGGACTGCTAAAGTGACTGTAAAGAGATAAATACAGGCTACCAGGGCTGCTCAGTCAGTGAAGGGACACACAAAAGAAAACTGGAGGGAAAATCTTGCCTCTGAGGGAGAGAAGTGGTATAGCAGTATAGCTTAGGGACTGGTTATTACAAAGACAGATTTCCAAACTGCAGGCAAGACACTGGGTCATACCTGTGACAGGGATGTTGGGACAGTGGGAAGGTATGAACCAGAAGTTCCCAGCTGTCACAAAGCACTTAACGCCCAAACCGCGTGAGTCGTCACTGATTGCCTGCCATGTGAAAGACAATGCGGAAAAGCGGCTTCTTTGCCTTCTAGCCTGGTATGGCTAATTGCTCTGCTCCTGTTGGCACCCTCGCACTCTCCAGCTTCCTCCTGCCAAAGGACTTCTTCTTAAAGAGTTGGTTTTTTTGCCAGATGGTTGCTGCGTTCTTGCAAGATCCATCCTGAGCCACAGAACTTGGCAATTGCTTCCGTGCTCTATGCTTGCCTCATGAGAGCTCGGCTTTGCTCAGGGTGTTACGTGACTCAATACATACAATCAGGCTGGGAGTGAGGGGTGTGCAGATGAAAGGGAGGCTGGCAATAATAAATAAATACTCCCCAGGAACCCTAGATGTTCCATGATATTTGGTGTAGTGGTTAAGCCAGTTTGGTGTAGTGGTTAGGAGCACGGACTCTAATCTGGGAGAACCAGGCTTGACTCCCTGCTCCTCCACATGCAGCTGCTGTTGTGACCTTGGGTGAGTCACAAGTTCTTTCAGAGCTGTTCTCTCAAGGAAAGTTCTCGAGAGAGCTCTGTCTGTTGTGGGGAGGGGAAGGGAAGGAGATTGTAAACTGCTCTGAGACTCTGAGTGAAGGGCAGGGTATAAATCCAACTCCTTCTTTTTCTTTTTCTTCTATGATATATGCTGAGAGAGATTTCTTATCCCAGATATGGGCACCACTTGAGCTTTGCATCTGTGCATGTGTGCTGCTGTAACTGGAACCCACAAATTGCTAACCCTTTTTAAACCCTGGTTCCAGATTCTGGTTTTCAGCCTGTTCTAAACATGGTTTGGGTATTCAAATGCACTATTTATTCACTGGCCTGCTCTTTAACTGGAACTGCTGCCGAACAGTTTCTCAGCTGCACAGTAGCCACTGTGGTGTTTTATTCCTTCGTGGTGGTGGTGGAGTTTCATCTCCTTGCCTTTTTGAGTCTATACAGTAGATGAGATTATTCCAACCGAGGTCGTGGATAGTCAGGTGTGGGGGGATATGCCTCCCATGATGCTTTGCTAAAATGTGAATGAATGAGATAACATTAATAGCTCAGACTGAAATGACCATCACATGCTAAGACTTAAAAAATACAGTGTTTGCCATTGCTGTCTGTATGATTGAGTTGTTTGTGTGTTATCTGCTGTCAAGTTACTTCCAATTTATGGCAACCCTCTCAATTAATGGCCTCCAAAATGTCCTCAGATCTCACCAACTGAAGGCTGGGGCTTCCTTTGTTAAGCCAATCCATCTCATGTTGGGTCTTCTTTCTCTGCTGCCTTCACTTTTTCCTAATATTATTGTCTTTTGGTGTAGTGGTTAAGTGTGCGGACTATAACCTGGGAGAACCAGGTTTGATTCCCCACTCCTCCACTTGCACCTGCTGGATGACCTTGGGCAAGCCATAGTTCTGGCCCAGCTGTCCTTGAAAAAGAGCAGTTTCTGTCAGAGCTCTCTCAGCCCCACCTACCTCACAGGGTGTCTGTTGTGGGGAGGGGAGGGGAAAGGAGTTTGTAAGCCACTCTGAGACACCTTTGGATAGTGAAGGGCAGGGTACAAATCCAATCTCTTCTTCTCTTCTTCTTTTCCAATGACTCCTGTCTTCTCATAATTTTGACCAAAGGAAGATAGCCTCAGTTGAGTCATTTTAGCTCCGAGGGAGAGTTCAGGCTGGATTTGATCTAGAACCTACTTATTTGTCCTTTTTGGTGGTCTGCAGGTGTCCGCAAAGCTCTCCTCCAACAATACATTTCAATTTCTTCCTGTCAGCTTTCTTCATTGTCCAGCTCTCACAGTCATAACGTTCTAATGAGGAGCACTGTGGTGTGAATTATCTTGATCTTGGTCGCCAGCAACACATCCTTACACTTAAGAACCAGTTCTAGCTCTGTCATGGGTCCCCTTCCCAGCCTCAATCCCCTGGTTTCTTGGGTGCAGTCTCCCATTTGGTTGATGGTGGATGGAAGGAATAGAAAATCTTTTACGATTTCAGTCTCTTTCTCATCAACCTTAAAGTTGTGTAATTCCTCAGTAGTCATTACTTTTGTCTTCCTCGTGTTCAGCTGTAATCTTGTATGGCAATGTCACCCTCTTCCTCCCTCACATGAAGGATTTTCCCTTCTGTCTTCTTTCTTGCTGAGCAACCTCTTAATCTATTTTCTTCTTGTTTGTCTATTGCTGCTCCACCCTTCTTATATTCTGCTTTTGAAATACCACACAAGAGGTTTTTTTGAAGTTCAAAATAAACAAAATGTTTTATTTAACTTGGAGGATAAAAGATCAGGTGGAACCAGGTGTAGGGTGTATGAGGTGAACAGATAATAAAACTTAGCATTCACATAAACCAGATAATTTGTTTGCCAACAAGTAGGTGTTTCTGCTATTCAACAAGGTCTTTAAAACTCTGAGGAGAGAGGCTTTCTTTTGGTTTCTGCTTAAACACTCAAGCATCAGTCTTTGAGTTTCACTGTCATGTAAAGTTTAGAAGGCAAGAACATAAATCAAGTTCCCAAAATTCTTCTTTATACACAGACCATGGACCATTCCTCTTTACTAGAAGCGATTTCCCTTCTTAACTGGGCAGGGATCACTTCTCTTTACTAGAAGCTATTTCTCTTTTTTTACTTGGATGAGGATCGACCCACTCCCTTAGCCTCCTTCCCAGTCCACAGGCAGTACTAAACTGTCTCTTCTTCAAATGTTAGTCCCCAATTGTCATTCCCTGACTGACACTCTCAATAGAATACAATACATAAAAGAAAGCCAGGGAAACGCTATATCTCAAAAATGTGCAAAATATTAACATGAAAATTATATATATTAGAGCAAGCAAGAACAACTTTAATAAGTGCAAACAGTACAACAATTAGCCAAATAACAAAGGCTCCGTATTCTTCTCTTCGTTTCATGAATATCCCTTCCTCAGAAGTATTCTTGACTACAAAGTAGAATACAACATAATTTATATTCTTTAACATATACCATGAAAAATATAAAGTTATAAAGTTAATGTGAATTGGACCCTGAAAAACCCATTAAAAGACAATTATATACCACAAATTTGTTGTCCTTATTTCATTTCCACAGTGCAGAAATATCAGGTTTACAATCTGTAATAATATTAAAACATGAATATATGGGAAAATCCTCCTAGATATATATTAGGTAAAGGTAAAGGTTTCCCTTGCTCAAAAGCCAGTCAAATCCAACTCTAGGGATGCGGTGCTCATCTCTGTTTCCAAGACGAAGAGCCAGCGCTGTCCGAAGACATTTCCATGGTCATGTGGCTGGCATGACTAGACGCCAAGGCACATGAAATGCTGTTACCTTCCCACCGAAGCGGTACCTATTTATCTACTTGCAATTGCTTGCTTTCGAACTGCTAGGTTGGAAGGAGCTGGGGCCAGAGACCGGCGTTCACTCCGTCATGTGGCACTTGGGTCTCGAACAGCTGAACTACCGACCTTCCAGCCTGCAGTTCAGCATCTTAACCACTTGAGCCACCGCAGCTCAAGATAAATATTACATTGTAATAATTTTATAATAATTTTTACACTCACCAAAAATCTTGTACAATTTCTAAACATTAATCAAAATGATCTCATCGGGCACTAGTCAAATGTAGCAGCTGCTTCTCCATGCTAGAATGCCTTAAAATACATAATTTCTTCACTAGTTATATAGAAACTCATTTTAAAGTGACATCCACTACTTACAGAAAGCAAGAAAAATCTATTTCATTATTCAAACCATAGGGACTAATTGTGTGCAGCTTGTGTATCCAGTATGCTTCACATCTAGATAGCATTTTTTTAGTATCCATTATGTTAAAAGGGTCATGATTAAAGACTTCCAAAATAACAAAGACAAAGCTATTACAACCATGTTGGTGCTCCAGGAAGTGAGAAACCAATGGACAATCCACATTTTGTTGATGGATGCGAGAACTATGTTCCACAATTCACGTTCTGATAGCTCGTGTACAGATCCCTACATAACATTTAGAATATGGACATTTTATGAGATATACCACTTTTTTTGTTGCACAGTTGGTAAATTGTTTTAATTGTACTGTTTTATCATTAAACACTGTCTTCTGAAGAAGCCCTGTGTTGTGTGATTGACTGACTGAAGAACCTGACAACTATTTTCTGCCAGGAATGTGGTATCATCTGCATATCTCAAATTGTTAATGTTCCTGTGACGGAATTGAAGATCTGGGACCAGCAGAGGGTAAACACAGAACACTGCTGAGTCACATGACAGAGTGAGGAGGGGGCCATTTAACTCGGAACCCTCAGTGATTGGCAGATAACAGACAAAAGGTTCCGTTTGGAATGGGCAGTTGAGGGAAGCTGCGAAGGAGTGGCATGTAACAGAGAGCAGAGAAGAAGTCTGTCAGAGAACTGGAGAAGCTCTCTGTGGAAGAACCTAGTTTACTGAGTTCCTCAGAAGGAAGGGGACAGTGACCAGACGGTTAAAAACTTAACACAACATAGTCACACACCATTGAGACCTCTCTCCTTAAAAAGGAACTGGAGGTGGTTTAGAAAGGGCTAAAGGACAGTCTGGCAGGAGTCTGGAAAGCTGGCTTGGTGACCAGGGAGACCCAGAGGGACCTGTTCGTAAAAGCCCAAGGAAAACCACAAAGCAGTTGTGGGAGAGGAGGAGTGTAAGCGTGTTTAGAGAACTGATGAACATCTATGTATGAACTGAAAGTAGTAAACATACCGCCTAAGTGAACATAAGGGCAAACGTTTAGCCTGAAAGGAAACAAATTATCCTCTGTATATATCTTCCATCCCCCTGTTGAGTTTTCTGAAAATAAAGTACTATTCTATTTTGAAGTGGACAAGCCTTGGTGCCTGACTCTTAACAACAAAAAGCAAATATACCTAGCAGTGGTCCTCAACAGAGATATAAAGTCAAAACAATTACCCAGAAGAGACATTTAAAAATTTGCTGAGAGAACTGGTCAGAAGAAATCAGCAGCAGCTCTAACCAGATGCCACACGCAGACCCTCACAGTATTGTCAATATAGAAGAAACCAATGGACAATCCACATTTTGTAGATGGATGCGAGAACTATGTTCCACAATTCACGTTCTGATAGCTCGTGTACAGATCCCTACATAACATTTAGAATATGGACATTTTATGAGATATACCACTTTTTTTGTTGCACAGTTGGTAAATTGTTTTAATTGTACTGTTTTATCATTAAACACTGTCTTCTGAAGAAGCCCTGTGTTGTGTGACCAGGGTCGGCTCACTCACTAGGCGAGTGCTGGCCCTCGGGGGTGCCAAACGGTGCCCCCGAAAAGCCCCCCCATGGCCCTAACCGGGCACCCGCCTCCGCTTCTCAAGCCCTGGGGGGGGAAGAGGTGGGGCGGCATGGCGGCCAGCGGGGTTTAGAAAGGGCTAAAGGACGGCCAGCGGGGTTTAGAAAGGGCTAAAGGATGGTCTGGCAGGAGTCTGGAAAGCTGGCTTGGTGACCAGGGAGACCCAGAGCTCTGGGGGGGGAAGAGGCAGGGTGGCATGGCAGCCAGCAGGGACTCTCCCCGCCGCCGCTGCCGCCGCCCCCCATCTAAGCGCCCGGCCGGGGCACTTCTGGAGCTCTGGGGGGGGAAGAGGTGGGGTGGCATGGCGGCCAGCGGGGAGTCTCCCCACTGCTGCCACCGCCGCCGCCCATCTAAGCACCCAGCCGGGGCGCTTCTGGAGCTCTGGGGGGGAATAGGTGGGGCAGCATGGCAGCCAGCGGGGACTCTCCCCACCACCGCCACCCCCCGTCTAAGCACCCGGCTGGGGGTGCTTCTGGAGCTCTGGGGGGGGGAGAGGCGCAGGGAGGGGCTCCAGAATGTAGCCTCGCCTAGGGTTCAGGAAACCCTTGGGCCGGCCCTGTGTGTGACAGACTGACTAAAGAACCTGACAACTATTTTCCGCCAGTAATGTGATATCATCTGCATATCTCAAATTGTTAATGTTCCTCCCCCCAATTTTCACTCCACCTTCATCCACATTTAACCCAGCTTTCCTTATGATCTGCATATTGATCGAGGAGGCAGGAAGATAAAATACATCCTTATCTGACACCTTTGCCAATAGGAAACCATTCTGTTTCTCATTATAGTAGCCTTATAGTAGTAACCTCTACTAACTCACCCTCTGAGTTACTCACTGTTTTTGTCATGCAACTGGCTGCCAAGTCGTGTGTAGTGACAATATATCTGTGTGGGACGGGGAAATGGAATGCAGGGCTCCCTTCAGGCTGTACAAGAATATGTGTGCATGAAAACATTGGTGAGTACACTATACTGTATTGTTTGAATACCCCATGAACAGTCTTGTTTATGATCAGCTGAACTGTCCTCCTGTTGACAACTGGGAAACAGACTGTGAGACAAACCAGTGCAACCATCCCTGGTATTAGACCTTAATTTGGAACAATTCTTCCTGAATCAATGGCAGCATTTGTTATGACGGAACCAGTCTCCTGTACAGAGAGGAGAGGCCATAGCTTTAGTGGTACAGCTTTTGCTTTGTATGCAGAATGTCCCAGGTTCAATCCCTGACACCTCCAGTTAAAAAAAGGATCAAGTAGGAATTGCTGTGAAAGACCCCAAAGTGAGACCCTGGAGAGCTGCTACCAGCATGGATCTAGATCGACCATTCAGTGGCTGTGAACACACAAGCAGTTTGCTGCGGTAGTATATTGCTCTAAATAAGACGCTTGAGTTTGGGATGCTTTGTGTCAATTACCCAGCAGCTGCTAAACTGGCATCAGAGTGCCATGGGCCCATGGTCAGTCATTCACATTGGTGGAATTCCCTTTCCCATGCTTCCTCACCCAAACACCAGGCTTTGCATGCATGAATGTGCTTCCATGCAGGAGCACCACAGGCAGCCAATGGGGGTGCTGAAGCACACCTTGGAGTGGGGTTGGGGGAGGGGAAGGGACACACCAGAAATGATCACACTGCTCATGCATTTCCAAGGCACATCTGGCCAATCAAATGCCCGGAAACCTGCCATGGAAGCACCTTGCTAAGGTAGTCATCAGGATTTGCCAATGGCTATTTAATCCATATGGAAGTCATTTTAGCATGAGGGAGGGATGACTGGGGCAATGGAGTCAGATGTGTGCATTTGATCATGCCCATTTGATCCAGAGGGGAAGGGTGGCTATGTCAGGCCAAGCTGCTTGTGTGATCACACCTGGTATAAGGCAGCTTGTTATATTTAAGTGAGGCTTTTCTTGGCTATTCAGTTCTTCCTATGCAACTGAATTGTGGATTTTGTGGATTTACTTATTTCTATGCCACTTTCCTTCCATATGGGAAATGCAGGGCTGTACCATTTCAGCTTCACCTTAACCCTGTGAGTTAGATTAGGCCTACCAAGTGGAATCTGGCAGTTCAGTCCCACACTCAACTGGTTCTCCTTAAGAGAATATTCTGCAGTGATTTCAGGTGGTGACTCCCACAGGTGCTATAGACCCCGCAAATTCTGAATGAGATCCAGAGTTTCTTCCACACTTTGGATTTAACTGGCAGTAATAAATAACTCAAGACATCTTCTGCTTATTTGGATAATGCAACCTGTCCAGACACCTGCATCCTTTGTGTGATCCCTACCAATTCCCACATGACTCAGAAGGCAGCTATTGCCTGCGAAAAAAAGTTAGACCTGGGACCACTATAAAAAAAAGGAGCAGGAGACCTTGGCATATGGAGAAAGGGGAGATTGTCTCCAGGGTTTCTGTGGTGCTCAATGACAGGTACGGTATGCAGAATTTCCATATAGTATCTCTCTGTTCACCACTTGTCTAAATAGTAATAAATCACCAGTGAATTCCTGGTTCGGTTTGGGAGGTTTGGACTTCAAAGCCAAAGTCTTTGGAGTCACAAACAGGAACTTTTCATTAACTGCAGACATGGTTGTTGTTGGCGTTTTTTTTTTAAAAAAAAGGGGGAAAAAGAAAAACTTTATTTCAAATGATGTGCCTTTTGGTTATTTCGTTAAGACTAATATTGATAATAAACACAACACACTCTCTTTGCGATCATACACCATTTCTTATGTGCCAGTACTGAATTTTTTTGTTGCAGTCTACATTTCAACCAACATATCTGAAGCTTTACAGGGAAGGTCGTTTATTTTTTAAAAGCCTTGAATAATTGATTCTAGAGTACTGGAGACCGTCATGGGCCAAATATTCCTCTATCATGTTGATGTTTTCGGAGAGTTCAAAACGGAACCTTTCTTGCACAACAAATAATTTATGGTGCACTTTTTTCCAAGCCTCCAAATAGAAGCAAATAAAATAGCTCTGACACAGAACAGATTTCTGAAAATGTATCATTTTATATTTGCTGTTCCTATTAAATTAGATCCAAATGCTCGAAATCAATCTTCCACTGCAGTGAAAGAACTTTTTTTAAAAAAAGTTCAGTTTTTCTGCTTCTACATTTATTTGAATCTGTTTCTTTAGGAAAGGGATATAACTAGGGTATTAAAAATAAAAAGAGTCAATGTACTGTCTTCAGCTGGAATTCCCATTTCCTGGAAATTTGACCTGGTGATCAGATGTCTGACTCTTTTAGGAATCAAGGTGAAGAAGAATAAACACCCAAACTACCAAGGCAAAAAAGAGTCCATCTGAAATGCTTAAAAGTCAGGGGCAGATCAGTCAGCTGCTAACCAAGCGGCAGGTTTGGAAAACTCATCATGGGGACTGCTGCCAAGAGCCATGGGTGGTCACTAACAAGAGAAGCCTCCAAACAAATGATTCTACATGATGTGATTTGGATCTGTTTTACTACATGGCCAGGGCTGGGGAACTGTCACTGTCCCGTTGAAAGATCAAATTGTGGTGATGTAATGAGGAACTGCTTGGCACAAACCACATAAAACAGAGAGGAATATATTCCTGTTTCTGTTGAGGTTTTGGAATTATAACATTCATTCAAGGCATTACCATGCAGATTTAAGAAGCTTCTCTGGGTCTGTTAAAAACGGTGTTTTACGGAATCTGAAATGAGATACGGGAGCCCCGAAACCGATGTCATGACACTCATAAGTGCTTGTACGGATCTGGGTTTAGAATAAAATCTATGTAGATTTTTTTTTAGATGATGATACAGATACAAAAAAAGAGAAACATGTATAAGTTAGTAAATACCAGAAACTTGGTCAATGTTGGCATTTAATTGTATCATTTTAGGTGGCCTAACTTTCGGGTGGAGGGAATCGAAATTTAGTTGCTGATCTCAAGTCCAGTCCAATGCCTTCGGGAAGTGATCATCCGTGCCACTTACCAAGTGCCCACTGACTTCAACTAACTGAGAAGGGTGTAAATCTGCTTGTGGACTGCACTACAAAGGCCATTCTCCATCACATGGTTTGGTGTGGCAGCTCTCCAGCCTTCTGAAGGGGGTCCTTCCTTCTACCTCTACAGCACTTTTCGGGATCCATCTGCACAGAAGCTAAACAAGATTTCTCCAGTTTCGCAACAATCCAGTTCCCAGCAACACCTCCTCATTCTCTAGTATCTTCAGAGAAGCATCGGCTAATAGCAGGCTACATCTCCCTTTCTCCACCTGGCTCCGTTTTCATTATTTGTTGTGACTGAGGCCTGGCCAGAGAGTGAGGTGGTGGAATGTGAGCATGGTAGAATGGACTATACCACTTCGGGTTTCCGCTTTGAATGTGCCTTCAATTAAAAAAAATACTGCAAATAGAAAATGAGAACAGCAGGGAGAAAACTTCCACCCCTCCTCCCTTTGCTTTCTGGTTTTCTACTTCCAGAGAGTTTTTAACAGAGGGAACCTTCCAAAATGTAGTCTTCAGCTGCACTCGTGCAGTCCGTTCTACTATCTAAGCAGTCCGTGGTTAAATAGGGCATGGCTTCCTGTCCTGAAAAACACAAAATGCTCTACAGCTGACAATAGCACTACAGATAACATTAGAGTTTCAATAGCCATTCCACACACAAAAAAACCTCCTCAGGAAACAGGAAACCTCCTTAGGAAACAATCCATAGACAAAAGAACCTCCTCAGGAAAGCTCCTCCATTAGCATGATCATAGCCTGGAGAACTCCTACAAGATAATGACTCAGCCCTACCCCACCTTCCAGGGTAGAGATAAATTACCTGCCTACCATTTTTCTGCTCACCTTGACACAGAGAGTACCATCACAGCTACTGGCGAAATGTCAGGTCCTACAATGCCAAGACCACTGCCACACAACCCGGAAAATCTACAGCAACGAATTTCTGGAATTTGTTCACAAAATCTTTGTGCAAAACAGCTAAAATGGATGCAAGGATGGATTTGCTTTTTCAAATGCTGATGTGAACTGCACCAATAATTGGGTATGTGGGATAGAAAGGTTTTAGATAAATTAATATAAATATAAATAAATAAATAAATAAATAAAAATATGGCAGCAGAGGATAGGACTCACAATCATGGGTTTAAATTAAGGGCAGAAAGGTACCGGCTGGATATTAGGAAAAACATTTTACAGTCAGAGTTGTGCCACAGTGGAATCAGCTGCCCAGGGAGGTGGTGAGCTCCCCCTCACTGGCAGTCTTGAAACAGCGGCTGGAGGAACACTTGGGTGGGATGCTCTAGGCTGATCCTGCACTGAGCAGGGGGTTGGACTCTCTGATTCTGCCTTTTTGTTGGTCTTAAAGGTGCCACTGGACTCTAAATTTATTCTGCCTTTTTAACCAATTGAGTAAAAAAATTAAATATGTATATCATCAAAATCTCAAAATATAGATAAGCTCTCCTTTTTTTGAGATATTGAAGGGAGTGTAGAATGACTTACAATTTAATTTCTAGAAACCTAAAATACAGGGAAACAAAGAAAAGCTGTTGTTTATATCTCACATTATATTTTCCGGGCCTTTAAAAAAAATGCAAACAGACACAAAATGTACAGTTTGGAGGGGTGGGTGGGGTGCCGTTGCACAAGGACATTTGTACACTTCAGAAACTCCAGTCATGTGAAAGTGACATTCCTCTAGAACCCCAAACCCTGGTCCTGCCTGCCCCTTCCCCCGCCAATGACACTCCCTGCAGACTCCCTGGCTCCTGGCCACTGCTTTTAGCCAAGATTTCAAAGATGAAGGAAAGCATCCTAGAAAGAGGAGGATGCTTTTCCGAAATGTGTTGTATACAGTTTTTGCACACAAGAGAAATGCACAGGTAGGCTGGAGCAGTGCACTGTTTGCGCACACAGACTACAGACTACAATCACGTACCACTGCACAGTTCCAAATTTTCACTGAAAAGCGTTCCACAGACCAAGCCCAAGGCTAGGAAAGCAGCAGGCTACAGAGGAGAAACCCGAGGCCTGTTGCAGGGCAGAGACTGTGGAGCCCTGTTTCGAATTTTGCTTGCTTTTTTTATTATTATTATGAAATGTCAGCTCAATCTAGCGAGGCACCACCACACTTCCTGTCTTACTTTCGCGTACGCCTCTTCCCTGTGTCAAATGTTCTGCCGTTTAACATTCATTTCAGCCAAGAAACTACGGCGCACAGCTCATTTGAGCATGACTCACAGCGTCTGTCACATCTTGCTCATGGAAAACCTCTCTAATCACAAGCATACGAAAAAGGGCAGCTGTCCCTTTCAAAGAAACGCGGGACTCCGTCACAGCAGCGGGGCTCGACCGCAACCCCGTAACCAGTTCCTGATGCTGACACGGGAGCGGCCTTCCAAGTCTCCCGTCTGCCGGGAGGGGGCAGCTGGTTGTTGTTCAGTCGCGCAGTCGAGTCCGACTCTTCGCGCCCCCGGGACGCAGTGGTAAAAGCGCCCTCCCGCTTTGGCATTGCTTAGCGCGAAGTGTCTGCTTCGGGGGAGGGGTGAAAATTGTACCGTTTCAAAACAAAACGAAGACTAAAGGGCTTGGCACTTGATTTAGGAAGCAGGAATAACTTCGTTAAAATTTATGTCCCTGGCCTTCAGCTGATTCTCATAAGTGGGTCGTGTGCGTACTAGGACCTACTTTGCTCTCTTCTCCCTTTTTTGAATTTCATGGGGGGCAAAGACAGCGAGGAAGAGGAGCACAGAGACAAGCAGGTGGTTACAAAATGTGAACGGGGATCCTGGGCTGGAGTGGCTCTCCTATAAGTAACACGTAGGCATTTGTGTTTTGAATTACACCAATTCTTCCAGGCTTAAGGGAGTCGGGGACAGGGCAACTAGCTCTCTGGCCAAGGCACCCCGGGTGTGGCTGAGGGGGTAGATGAAGACCACATCCCCTGAGGGCCACACAGTGATGGGTCAGGGTGCTGAGAGAGCCAGTCTGGGAGCTCAGACTCTAATCTGGGAGAACTGGGTTTGATTCCCCACTCCTCCACTTGCAGCTGAAGGTGTGACCTTGGGTCAGTCACAAGTTCTTTCAGAGTAGTTCTTTCAAAGACTCCTTCAGGTGGTGAATGGTGGGGTATAAATCCAATCTCCTCCTCCTCCTCCTCCTCCTCCTCCTCCTCCTCCTCCTCCTCCTCCTCCTCCTCTTCTTCTTCTTCTTCTTCTTCTTCTTCTTCTTCTTCTTCTTCTTCTTCTTCTTCTTCTTCTTCTTCTTCTTCTTCTTCTTCTTCTTCTTCTTCTTCTTTGTGGAGCTTGACTTGCCCCTTGCCACCAGTGGCTTGGGAGAAGCCTGGCATCACCTCCTCCTGGCTGTGCACTGTGCCACCTGCACACTGTGTTGCCAACCTCCAGGCGGTCTAGAATAAATAAATGGAAGTATAGCAAAGAGGGTTGTGCATATAACAACACAGTCAAAGACTGTAACACTGTACCCCAAAATACTTGACACTCGATTCAAAACATTCTTATATTAACAGTGTAGTATTCTAAATAACCATTCAGATCCATTCCAAAGACACCAGTGTGAATAATCCAATACAGTTTAACAAATTCCTAGCAGTTGATAAATATCCACAAAACTAAGAGGAGTAACAGTTGATGGATGTCCACAAAACATCTATATTTGTATATCTATTCCAACCGGCTTGAATAATAGGTGTAGACTGCTGGATACAGTCAAGAGAACTATGTAGAGCTTGGTGCTCCGTCACTGGAGGTGGCCTGACAAAGTCCTGGAAGGAAGCGGGTGGGAACCTGGGCGGTCCGTCTCCACACCTCTGAGTAACTGTGTTTTGTGAACATCCATCAACTGTTACTCCTCTTAGTTTTGTGGATATTTATCAACTGCTAGGAATTTGTTGAACTGTATTGGACTATTCACATTGGTGCCTTTGAAATGGATCTGAATGGTTATTTAGAATACTACACTGTTAATATAAGAATGTTTTGAATCGAGTGTCAGGTATTTTGGGGTACAGTGTTACAGTCTTTGACTGTGTTGTTACATGCACAGCCTCCAAGGGGTGGCTGAAGTTCTCCCACTGTTACAACCGATCTCCAAGTGGCAGAGATCAGTTCACCTGGAGAAAACAGTGGCTGTGGAAGGTAGACTCTATGGCATGATGTCCCGTTGGACTCCCTCCCCTCCCCTCCCCAAACCCCACCGTCTTCAGGCTCCACCCCCAAATTCTCCGGGTGTTTCCCAACCCACAGCTGGCAACCCTGTTCGTGGCAGGCCCCTGTCCGAGGGCAAGGAGCCACGGAGCCTCTTTTCCTTGGGACGCCCCAAGCAGCTGCTCCAGAGCCTGGCGCAAAGAACCAGCCCAGCCTGCTGGGGGGGAAGCAACTGGCTGGAGAGGGACTGCCGGGGTTCAGCTTGGACCCAGCAGGGCCGCATGATGACTTCCTGAGGCCCCGGGGCACTTTTGCCTTTGTGGGCTCCTCCCGCCACAAAGAGACCAATATTAAAAAATATTTTTATATCATTTTAAATACTTTGAAAGTTCCCCCCAGTTTAAGGCAAAATTTAATAGTTTTTGTGGGCTCTAAAATCTCATTCTTTTCTGATATGAGGGGAAAAAATTAAAACATTTTCTTTGGCCCTAAAAGTTCAGTTTTTTGGCTCTGATTTAAAATTAAAAACATTTGTGCAGGCTCCTAAAGGATCATGGGCCCTAGGCACTGGGCCTATTGTACGTAATGGATGAGTCAGCCCTGGGACCGGTGTTCCCTCTAAGCTGAGTTAGTGTGAGTTAGCCCTCCAGCTCACACATTTTTGTCTTAGCTCGGGAAGGATGGCTGCAGAGCAAACTAATTTATGCAGCAGCCAAATGGCTCACTCACAACTTTAATGCCAGGAGCTCACAAAGGAGAATTTTTGCTCACGAGACTCCACAGCTTAGAGGGAGGACGGCCTGGGACCCAGGTGGAAACATCATCCGAACAGACAATGGCCGTACCTTAACCTGCCCTGAGCTGCTCTCTGGAGAGACAGGACACTCATTTTTCTAAACAAATAAATATAGAAACAATACCTCCTTTGGGATGGCAGAATAACTTGAGCTGCCCCCTGCCTGCCAGTAAAAAGATTACAGGCCTCTGTGCGGAAAGCTGCTGCAGGAGATCCTCTTCATGGACTTGCTTGAAAAAGTCACACACAAACACACACCATCACTGCTCTGCCTGAATGCAGAGCCACTCTCAGTTGTATTAAAGTAAAAAACAAAATCCGGGAGACCCAGGTTCAAGCCCTCACTCTAGTGTGGAAGCTTGCTTGGTGACCTTGAGCTCCTCATGCTGTCTCAGCCCAGTCTACCTCAACGGGTGGCTGTGAGGATAAAATGGAAGAAAGGGAGAATGTCGTAAGCCACTTTGAGTCCCTGCGGGGAAGAAAAGCAGGGTATAAGGGGAGTAAATAATGCTAAAATAAATAAAGGCCATTTCTGCATGGCTTATCTGACATGAGTTCAATGCTTTTGGGAACTATCCCCCCCACACACACTTCCCCACAGCATCGTGGTTCCTTCGTGCACCTCCAGGGGTTTCCTCAGCTTTTCATAGATCTTTCTCAAATTTGCTTCACTCCAAAATTTTGGGAAATGTCCCAGTAAAGCCCAGGTTGCTGTGTGGGTGGGAAAATTTGGATTTTCTGTCCCACATGGCAGCCATCTTCCATTACCCTGTGGCAGCCATTTCCTTCCCCCGCCACCAGGGGGCTTTTAATTTTTTTTTTAACAGCATTGGAACCAGCATATCATTACATCAATGTACTATAATAGCTAGCAAGGTCATGCTAAAGCTCTTACAAGCTAAGCTTCAGCACTACGTGGATAGAGAAATACCAGAAGTACAAGCTGGGTTTTGAAGAGGTAGAGGAACTAGAGATCAAATTTCCAACATTCACTGGATTATGGAGAAAGCAAGGGAGTCCCAGAAAAATATCTACTTCTGCTTCATTGACTGGGCCTACTAAAACCTTTGATTGTGTAGATCACCACAAACTATGGCAAGTCCTTAAAGAGATGGGAGTACCAGACCACTTCACATGCCTCCTGAGAAACCTGTATAAGGGTCAAGAAGTGACAGTTAGAACCGGATTGGTTTAGCATCGGAAAAGGAGTACGACAAAGATGTATATTGTCACCTTGCTTATTTAATTTATATGCAGAGTACATCATGCAAAATGCCAGGCTGGAGGAATCACCAGCTGGAATTAAGATTGCTGGGGAAAAGATCAACCTCAGATATGCAGACAATACCGCTCTAATGGCAGAAAGTGAAGAGGACCTAAAGAGCCTCTTGCTCAGGTTGACAGAGGAGAGTGCAAAAGTTGGTTTGAAATTCAACATGAAAAAAACAAACCCTAAGATCATGGCATCCAGCCCCATCACTCCTTGGCAAATAGAAGGGGAAGTCATGGAAGCATTCCTGGGATCCATTTCACATTCCTGGGATCCAAGATCACTGCAAACAATGACTGCATCCATGAAATTAAAAGATGCCTGCTCCTTGGGAGGAAAGTGATGGCAAACCTAGACAGCATAATAAAAAGTAGAGACATCACCCTGCCAACAAAAGTCCGTATGGTCAAAGCAATGGTATTCCCAGTAGTACTGTATGGCTGTGAGAGTTTGGCTGAGCACCGAAGAATAGATGCTTTCAAATTATGATGCTGGAGAAGACTCTTGAGAGTCCCTTGGACTGCAAGGAGATCAAATCAGTCAATCCTAAAAGAAATCAACCCTGACTGTTCCCTGGAAGGCCAGATTCTGAAGCTGAAGCTCAAATACTTTGGCCACCAAATGAGAAGGGAGCACTCAGTGGAGAAGACCCTGATGCTGGGAAAGATTGAAGGTCAAAGAAGAAGGGGACGGCAAAGGATGAGATGGTCAGACAGAGTTATTGATGCAACGAACATGAAATTAAGCAAACTCTGGAGCACAATGGAAGACAGGAAGGCCTGGTGTGATGTGGTCCAAGGGGTCGTGAAGAATCAGTCTTGACTGTGCGACTGAACAACCACAACAGATAATAGCAGTAGATTGCAACCATATTGTCAGCTTGCATTTTTTAAAAAGTAAAACTCTATTCCCTTCATTAGTTGTTGTAGATTTTCCAGGCTGTATGGCCGTAGTCTTGGCATTGTGGTACCTGATGTTTCACCAGTAGCTGTGACTGGCATCCTCAGAGGTATAACACAGAAAGATGGAGTACTTTCTGTGTCAACGTGAGAAGAAAAATGGCAGGCAGATAATTTATATTTACTCAGGAAGGTGGGGTAGGTCTAAGTCATTATCTCGTAGAAGTTCCCCAGGCTGTGACATGCTAATGGAGGAGCTTTTGCATATGGATTGGCTGGCTGTTGAAATTCTAATCTTATCTGTAGTGCTGTTGAAAGATGTAGAGCATTCTGTGTTTTTCAGGAAAGGAAACCATGCCCTATTTATTTTTAAACTCTCTTCTTCTTTCCTGTTGAAATTGTGTTTATGTTTATGAATGGCTTCCCTGTGTAATCTGACACAGTAATTGGCTGTGTCATCCAGCCTTTCAGTCTCTATACCCCTTGCTTACAGAATTATAAGGAAAAGGGTTTATCTTTGCAAGGGAAAGGGCTAGAGACTTTTTAAAAAAATGAAACCTGGGAATTCAGAACACACATGAAGCTGCCTTCTACTGACCATCCATCAGGGTCAGTATTGCCTGCGCTGACTGGCAGTGGCCCTCCAGGGTCTCAGGCAGAGGGTCCTTCACATCACCTCCCACTTGGTTCTTTTAACTGGAGATACTGGGGATTGAACCTGGGGCCTTCTGCATGCCAAGCAGATGCCCTACTACTGAGCCACAGACCCTCTCCCTGCTACACCTATTGTTTCAATGGTATATTGATACAACAATATTTTAGTGTTGTTGTTTTTTATGTAAATGTCCTTGGTGCCCAGAAGAGTGAGGGAGGGCCAGTTCAGGGGAACTGAAGAAGGAAAACTGCAGATCAACCTGCCAAGTGGAAGCCCCGCTGCTGCTATGTTTTATGTATCCTTTTGACCATCAGTAGTGGTAGAGTTCCCAGCTCTGGGATGGGAAATACCTGGAGATTTGGGGGGTGGAGCCTGAAGAGAGTGAGGTTTGGGGAGAGAAGTACTTTTCTCCATTTCTCACAATACAAGAACTTGTGGGCACTCAATGAAATTGCTCAGCAGTCAGGTTAGAACAGATAAAAGGAAGTCCTTCTCCCCCCAAAGAGTGATTAACACATGGAATTCTCTGCCACAGGTGGTGGTGGTGGCTACAAGCATGGACAGCTTCAAGAAGGAATTAGATAAACATATGGAGCAGAGGTCCACCAGTGGCTATTAGCCACAAGGTAGAGATAGGAACTCTCCATCTGGGACAAGTGATGCTCTGTATTCTTGGTGCTTGGGGGGGCAACAGTGGGAGGGCTTCTAGTGTCCTGGCCCCACTGGTGGACCTCCTGATGGCACCTGGTATTTTTGGCTACTGTATGTCAAAGCATTGGCCTGGATGGGCCATTGGCTTGACCCAACACTGGCTTCTCTTATGTTCTTATAATGCCATAGAGTCTACCTTCCAAAGCAGCTATTTTCTCCAGGGGAAACTGATCTCTGTCACCTGGAGATCAGTTGTAAACCCAGAAGATCTCCAGCCACCACCTGGACTTTGGCAAATCCAGTTGGCAGCTGTGTTTTTTAAAAGTCCTCATACAAAGAAAACTAGCATGTCAGGGACAAGTCTAGGCCAGCAGATTTCTCCTTGACACTTAGTTTTCTGTCAAGAGGGATAGATATATTATTTTGTTTGTTAGAGAAGCATTCAGTCATGTGAACCCTGCCCTTCAGTCAGCGATGGAGCAGCCCATGCACAGATTTACCACCTCAGAGAGAACTAGAAGACGTAAATCTTCAGAACGTCGGGTCTCTTTTGTGTCAAAAATTGGCTTCTCCGCAGCAGACTTGGCCTTTTCATGAAGTATTAATTGATACGGCTAGGACATTTATGCTAGTGTAAGCCTCCATCTGCAGGGACTCTGGTGGTTGCAGAAGACAGTTGAGGCAAGGGAATATCAGTCCAGCCTGTTCTCACAGGGAAACCAAATACTCTGCACAACATTTTAATGTTTGTTTATATATCACGGAAAGGTTGTGCAGATTCAGAGTGAGCCCAGAGAGAGGAAAAACTTTGCAAGTGCATTCGTTCTGTTGCAGCCACACTGTTGGCTGACTCAGGCCTGTAGCCAGGATTTTTTAATTCGGGGTGGGTGGGCTTTAAATAAGTCAGGGGGCACCCTGCACAGACACCCCCCCCCCAAGGGAGTGCCACAAATTAAAAATTGGAAGTTGGGGGGCAGGTCTGGGCTGGATGGGAGGTCAGGGGGCCTTGGCAGTAAGATGCCCCACTGTGGCTATGGGCCTGGGCTGACTTCTTCTTATAGAAGGACATCTTTCAAACATTCACTGCATTTGCACTGGGAAGAAGCCCAGTTCTATGCTTGGCTCCCACCCAACCTGTGATCATTTGACTGAATGGCTGAAGAGAACCTATATAGTGTGGCCAGGCATCCTCTTTTTTGAGGCCCGTCCTCTGAAATGTCAGTATTCTGCTTCTGTCTAGTAAACTGTGCTGAAGTGGGCGTTGAGGCTGATTCTAGAATACCCAAAGCCCAGGGCTGCTGAGAGCCACCTTGGACAAAGATTCCACTTGCTTCCCCCCCCCCCCAAAAAAAAAAAAAATGTGTGTGTGAAGTACTGTCAAGTTGCAGCCAACTTACAGCAACCCCAGCAAAGGATGTGCAACATCCTCAACATGAAGTTCAAGAAGGGGAGTGACCAGAGAATAAATGAACGAGAGAGAGGTGAGTTCAGTAGTTTCCAGGTAAATTTGAAGGGACCTATGGTAGGAAAAGGGAGCTGCGGTGGCTCAAGTGGTTAAGACTCTGAACTGCAGGCTGTGGAAGGTCAGTAGTTCAGTAGTTCGAGACCCGGGTGCCGCATGACGGGGTGAGCTCCTGTCGCTAGTTCCAGCTCCTGCCAACCTAGCAGTTCGAAAGCAAGAAATTGCAAGTAGATAAATAGGTACCACTTCGGTGGGAAGGTAACAGCGTTCCGTGCACTTGGTGTTTAGTCATGCCGGCCACATGACCACGGAAACGTCTTCGGACAGCGCTGGCTCTTCGGCTTTGAAATGGAGATGAGCACCGCAACCCTAGAGTCGGATTCGACTGGCTTTCGAGCAAGGGAACCTTTACCTTTACCTATGGTAGGAAAAGATGTCTGTAATCTGAGATGTCTTTATACTAATGCACGATGTATGCGTAATAAACAGGAGGAACTTGAACTTCAAATATTGGAAAATAAGTATGATCTGATAGGTATCACTGAGACTTGGTGGGATGAGTCTCATATATGGAGTACAGCAATTGAAGGATATACCTTGTTCAAACAGAACAGAATAAACAAAAAAGGAGGCAGGGTGGCACTATATGTAAAAATTGAATATGCTTGCACTGAAATTCAGGATTTTGAGAGTTGCCCTGTTGAAAGTGTGTGGGTAAGGATAGAGCGGGGGGGGGGGAGAAGGGGATATTCTACAGACCTCCAAATCAACTGGAGGAACAGGATAATGCATTTGTACAGCAGCTTGCTAAACTTTCACAGAGACAAGATGTTGTGGTTATGGGAGATTTCAACTATCTAGATATTTGCTGGAAATCTAACTCTGCTAGACATGGGGCATCCCGCAGATTCTTGAATAGTCTTGTGGACAACTTCCTCTCACAGAAGGTGGAGGTGGGAACCAGAGGATCTGCTATCCTAGATTTAATTCTGACTAACAAGGAAGAACTGATTGATGAAGTTAATGTTGTGGGATCCTTGGGGTACAGTGACAATGTCAGCTTGGAATTTGACATAGAGAAGGATGTGAAACCAGGACATAGTAGGACTTGTATCCTGGACTTCAGGAAAGCTGATTTCAAAAAACTCAGAGAAATAATAAGTAGGATCCCATGGCTGGAAATGCTGAGGGGGAAATCTGCTCAGGAAGGATGGGTGATGCTGAGAAATGAAGTGCTTAAGGCACAATCGCAAACTGTTCCAGTAAGAAAGAAAGGTGGGAGACGGGTAATGAAGCTAAGGTGGCTGAACAAGGAACTCTCTGAAGAGCTGAGACTAAAAAGGGAGATGTACAGAAAATGGAAGGAGGGTCAGATTACCGAGGGTGAGTACAAGAAGCAGGCTCAAATCTGTAGGGATGGTGTCAGAAAGCCTAAAGCGCAGATGGAGCTGAGGCTTGCGAGGGATGCTAAAAATAACAAGAAAATTTCTATGCCTATGTTCAGAGCAAAAAGAAGAACAGGAATGGGGTAAGCTCATTGCCAGGGGAAGACGGTCAAGCCTTAACAAGGGATGAAGACAAAGCAGAATTACTCAACTCTCACTTTGTGTTGGTCTTTAACCATAAGGCGAGCTGTATACAAACTGAAGAATGCAGGGAATATGAAGGAAGGGGAACTGCCAGTCCAGAATAAGTAAGGAAATGGTTAGGGAGCATCTAGCTGCCTTAAATACTTTCAAATCTCCAGGGCCGGATGGCTTGCATCCCAGGGTGTTAAAAAAATTGCAGATGTTATTTCAGAGCCTCTGGCTCTAATCTTTGAGATGTCCTGGAGTACTGGTGTTGTGCCGGAAGACTAGAGAAGAGCGAATGTTGTCCCGATCTTCAAGAAAGGAAAAAAGACAGACCCGTGAAATTACAGACCTGTCAGTTTGACCTGGGAAAATTCTAGAGCAGATTATCAAACGCTCTGTCTGTGAGCACCTTGAACAGAATCAGTTAATTGGTAGTAGCCAGCATCGGTTTATCAAGAATAAGTCATGCCAGACCAACCTTATCTCCTTTTTTGACAGAGTTACTAAAATGGTTGACTCTGGCAATACTGTGGATATAGTGTATCTAGATTTCAGTAAGGCATTTGACAAAGTTTCTCATGATATCCTTGAGGATAAGCTAGTTAAGTGTGGGCTGGATGGTGCAACTGTTGGATGGATTCATGGTTGATTGAAAAATCATACTCAACAAGTGCTCGTAAATGGCTCTGTGTCTACATGGAGGGAAGTCTTGAGTGGAGTGCCACAGGGCTTGGTCCTGTCAGCGAAGGGGCAGCGAGAGTAATAACGCAGCCCTGCAACAGGCTTGTGCTGAACTATATACAGTGGTTTATTTACAGGATATACATACAGTCCAAGGATAGCACTTGTAGCATTCAATTCATCAGGCAGAGCAACAAAGTGCTTTGCAAGAATCCTATACATGAGAGTGAGAGCATATATACTATATACTATATATACTATGAAGCACCAATCACATTGAAGTGCTGACTCACCGTGACTCTTAAGAGTATGATGCAACTCAGATCTGGTGACTGGTCACATGACTCCACTCCTGTCACCTTCAGATCAAGATGATCTAATTCACACTCCTTACCTGGCTGTCATCTTGCCTGCAATACATGACAGTATGCTGACAGGTCTTGGGCCCGGTGTTGTTTAATGTTTTTATAAATGACCTGGAGGAAGACATAGAGGGGATGCTTATCAGATTTGCAGATGACACTAAACTGGGTGGGATTGCTAATTCTGAAGAAGACAGAGTCAGGATTCAAAATGATCTAGATAGGCTGGAACAGTGGGCTGAGACAAATAAAATGAATTTCAATAGAGATAAGTGCAAAGTCCTACACTTAGGTACAAAAAATCAAAGGCATAGATATAGAATGGGAGGGACTTGGCTTGACAGCAGCACATGTGAAAGGGATCTAGGTGTTCTGGTTGATCACAAGCTAAACATGAGCCTGCACTGTGATGTGGCTATGAAGAAAGCTAATGCAATCTTAGGATGCATTAACAGAAGCATTGTGTCCAGATCACGGGAGGTGGTAGTTCCGTTCTATTCTGCTATGGTTAAGCCTCACCTGGAGTACTGTGTCCAGTTTTGGGCACCACATTTTAGGAAGGATATTGACAAGAGCGTGTCCAGAAGAGGGCGACCAGGATGGTGAGAGGGTTGAAATCCAAGTCTTATGAGGAAAGGCTGAAAGAGTTATGTATGTTTAGCCTGGGAAAGAGAAGACTTAGAGGGGACATGATAGCAGTCTTCAAGTATTTGAAGGGCTGCTATGTAGAAGAGATCTATTCCCTCTTGCTCCAGATTGCAAGACTAGATCTAATGGGTGGAAATTACAAGGGAGTCGTTACCGACTAAATATCAGGAGAAACTTCCTAACTGTAAGAGTGGTTGAGCAGTGGAACAGCCTGCCTCGGGAGGTGGTGGATGCTCCTTCGCTGGATGTTTTCAAGCGGAGACTGGATAACCATCTTTCAGGTATGTTGTAGGTATGTAGAGCTATCTTTTGGCTATGCTCCTGCTGAGTGCAGGGGGTTGGACTAGATGACCTGCAAGTTCCTTTCCAACTCTAACATTCTATGATTCTATGATTTGCAAGGCAAGTGAGAAGCAGAGGGGGTATTGCCATTGCATTTCTCTGCAGAGTCTTCCTTATGGTCTCCCCCTGAGAGCCAGTCTGGTGTAGTGGTTAAGTGTGTGGACTCTGATCTGAGAAAACCAGGTTTAATTCCCCACTCCTCCACTTGCAGCTGTTGGATGACCTTGGGTAAACCATAGTTCTGTCAGAGCTGTTCTCTCAAGGACAGTTCTGGAAAGAGCTCTCTCAGCTCCACCTACTTCACAGGGTGTTGTCAGGCACTTCAGAAAGTCAGTCAGTCAAACACCAGGCTTCATAAGAAGATAGCATTTATTGAGCAGCAATTCTAAAGGCACACTAACATTCTATTGTCAGGAATAAAGCACACAAAGGAACATCTACAGATATACCCCACTGAGCTAGCCCCCCCTTAGCATCTACCAATGGTTACCTAGCCCATGCGTGGGAAATAGGTGTGAAAGTTGTTTAAGCCATAAAGGGGCCCAGCTGCCCACACCGGAGAAACCAAAACCGTAGGACAAGGCCATTTGGTTCAGATAGGAGATAGCCCAGGCTGGGAACCACTCTGTATCCTAGGCAACCTACTCACCTCCCACATTCCAAGTATGAAAAGTTACAGACCATCTCACCCTCCTTCCCTCCCTCACATCTTATGGCAGGGTCACCTGACAGGTGTCTGTTGTGGGGATGGAAAGGGAAAGGAGTTTGTAAACTGCTCTGAGTCTCTGCGTGAAGGGCAGGGCATAAATCCAATCTCCTCTTCCTCCTCCTCCTCCTCTTCGTCTTCTTCTTCCTCCTCCTCCTCCTCTTCTTCTTCTTCCTCCTCCAAGTACAGACCCTGCTTAGCAATCGATATCAAGCTATACCATGTCACCTTCCCTCCCAGTCTCCCAGTATTACCCCAATCCGAACTATGTGTCTAACTTAGTAATTTTATATTTGTACACACATATAGGACACATCTGATGGACTGGACTGTAGTTCCCAAAAACTTTGTATAATCTTGAGTAAGTAAATCAGTAAGAAATCTGTTTCAATTTAAATTTCAATTAAAATTAAAACTGTTCAATTTAAATTGAAAAAATAAATAAATTTATCCTTGTACCTTTACCTAGCACAAAAGTGGGAGCAAACTGGGATATGTACTGGTGCTGCATAAGAAGTACTGGGGTCATTGGGATTAATTTTGCTGACATATTTTCTAAAAAGATGGTGATATTTGTTATATAACATGAAGCTTAATGTCTATAGTTGCGGAGCAGCATTTACAAAGGGATACTAGATGTTCCACTGGTACCACAATGACAACTCACTGCCTGGACAATGTATAAAATATAATAATATCTAATTGGGGGTAAAGGAGTTCTAGCTTCTGTTCCACATGGTTAACTCTTAAAGCAGATTAACATTCCATGTAAAGGGGGCAGACAGCATGGTTGCCAACCTCCAGGTGGTAGCTGGAGATCTCCTGGGATGACAACTGTTTCCAGACAACAGAGATCAGTTCACCTGGAGAAAATGGCTGCCTTGGAAGGAGATTCTATGGCCCTGAAGTCCCTCCCCTCCCCAAACCCCACCCTCCCCAGGTTCCACCCCCCAAATCTCCAGGTATTTCCCAACCCAGAGCTGTCAGCCCTAGGTAGACAGGAAATATCGTTTTCTTAGTTCAATACATGATGGGGAAACATTAACACACACACACACACACACACTGCTTCTGTTCACAATATTAACAAGAGTCTGCTGCTATACTACCATCCTGCCTTATTATATAAAAGGGTAGTGGTCTGGCACGGTTCTATGCTTGGCAAAATCAGTTCGCTCCCTGATATGTCACTCTGAAGCTGTCCCTATCCACTAGCTGTGTTGCCTGAGTTCTCTCCCACCCACTGCAGCGTAGGCCACTCTTCTCTGATTGGGCCAGCATTTCAAGTTCATTTACTTCACTCCATTCTGCACCTCAAACTCCCCCCCGGCAAGGCAGTTGGAATTGTCAGTTGCTTATGCAACCTGTTGTATTCTGAGGTAAAATATGTCCTCACTCACAACACTTCCCCTTCAAAAGGAACAAACCCAATAACACAACCATGCCACACCACAAAAAAGACAGATCACACCACAAGCAGAATACCACAAGGCAAAAAAACCTCTGGTACTAATTTAAAGTGCCGGGGATGAGCTGTGTTCTAGCAGGGGATACTGTGAGTGTAGAAAATGATTTATCGACACAGTGGTGTTTTGGAAAATCTTTAGGAATTGTTTGGTATATTTATCATGGGGCACCCACCCAGAGCCTCTGGCATTTTCTCACTCTGCTGGCATCAAAACCAATTTAAGGCAAAATAGAGATATGGAGACTTTTCCATCCTCCTTTGTATCAATTTGTCTTTGTTGGCAATGGCAACCCTAGGCCTACCAGCACTCTCAGGGTGACTTCATACTGCCTGACTGGCATGGCATCACTAACCCTGGCTGTTTGCTCCTGTTCAGCAGGAGCATCCCTATGGAAACTGCCTGGGTGATTTCGGACCAGCCACAGACTTTCTGCCTAACCTACCTTACAGGGTTGCTGTACAAAGCCAAAAAGAATGAAGTAAACTGCTTTGCTCCCCGCTAATGAGAAAGACAGAATTTTACCTAGGAAGAGGCTGCTGAGAGGGGATGAGATAAAGTTGCCAACCTTAGGTATGGAAATTCCTGGAGATCTGAGGGGTGGAGCCCAGAGTAGGTGAGGTTTGAGGAGGGGTGGGACCTCAGCCAGGTACAGTGCCATAGACTCCACCCTTCAAACCAGCCATTTTCTCCTGGGGAACTATTGTTGCCAAACTTGGCCCAGTGGCCATCAAACCATTCTCTCCAACCCCCCTGCTGTGCAGCTGACTTTCCTCTAGGGTTGCCAATCTCCAGGTGGGACCTGGAGATCTCCCGCTGTTACAATTGATCTCCAGATGACAGAGATCAGTTCCCCTGGAGAAAACGGCTGCTTTGGAGGGTAGATCCTATGACATTACAACCTGCTGAGCCACCCCCCCCAATGCTGCCCTCCACAGGATCCACCCCCCAAATCTCCAGGTATTTCCCTACTTAGAGCTGGCAACCCTACTTTCCCCTCAGTGCCTGTTGGTAGGCAACCAAGCTTGATCCTGTCACCTGTTTTGGCCTTTGGGAGAAAACTCATTGGGGCCAGTCCTGATAAGGTTGCCAACTCCAGATGGGAAATTCCTGGAGATTTGAGGGATCGAGCCTGAAGAGCGTGAGGTTTCAGGAGGGGTGAGACCTCAGACAAGTACAATGCCACAGACTCCACCCATCAAACTAACCATTCCATCCTGAGGAACCATTGTTGCCAATCTCCAGGTGGGGGCGGGAGATCAATCAGAATTACAACTGCTCTCCAGGAGGGAGGGGGAGGAGATGGAAAGCTGAGGTCAGGAGGCAGATAATGGTAGGTTGACAATTGGCTGGGAGGGAGGTAGGGTTGCCAACTCCAGGTTTGGAAATTTCTGGAGATTTGAGGGGTGGAGCCTGGAGATGGTGAGGTTTGAGGAGGGGTGGGGTCTCAGACAGGTACAATGCCATAGACTCCACCCTCCAAACCAGCCAGTCCCTCATGGGGAACCATTGTTGCCAATCTCCAGGTGAGGGCTGGAGACCACTCAGAATTACAATTGCTCTGCAGGAGTGAGGGCAGAAGTCAGCTGAGGTCAGAGGGGCAGATAACAGTAGGTTGAACAGCTGGGAAGGAGCTGGGGTTGGCAACTCCAGGTTGGCAAATTCCTGGGGATTTTAGGGGTGAAGCCTGGAGAGGGTGGGTTGGACCTCAGGCAGGTAGAATGCCATAGACTCCACCCTCCAAACCAGCCATTTCCTCCTGGGTAACAATTGTTGCCAATCTCCAGGTGAGGGCTGGAGATCACTCAAAACTACAACTGCTCTTCAGGTAGCCGAGATCAGGTCCTCTGGAGAAAATGGTGGACTCTGTCATTATACCCTGCTGAGGTCACCACAGCAAATTCACACTGTGTGCCCAAAGCCGGGGCACTCTCCCAGAGCCTCTTTCTAGATCCCGTTGTATTTATTTCCACAACGGGCCTTATTCTTAGTTAAGTATATTCTAAGTTGCCAATCAAAGATGAGAAGAAGTTGAGGCCAAAACCTGACAAATAGGGGGAATTAGAAGGAGGGGAGAAATGAAGGCATATAATGAAAGAAGGAGAGCAAAATGAAGGAGGAGAAAGGTGTGGAAAAGAAGAGAAATTAAGAAAAGAGGAAAGGATGTTTTATTTTCTACAACACATTAACAAGGAAGATCTGGCTGAGCAGAGAAAACTATGGAACAGCGTGGAAGGGAAGGAAGATGGAAACAAATAGCTGAAAACAGGAACCTTGTAAGGAGGCTTCAGTCTGGCAGTGCCTTGAGCTGTTCTGGCTGGTCTTGCCTTGCTCCAGCCATGATTAGGTTGATGGGTTTAGCAGGATATGCAAGTGTGCAGAAGGGCACAGCAAGCAGTAAGCAGAGCCACTGTTTACTGTATTCAGCCTTCCCTGCGCTAGGGTTCCCATTCTTGTGGGACAAAGGAGCCTTTAACAATGGGAACTGAGAACAGGATACAGTGCTGAAGATTGCACTGCCTGCTATATTCAGTTCCTGTTTTAGTGATCAGCCAAAACAATGTATTTCCCTGCAACTTACAACATCCAGTCTGAAGAAGGCGTACATGCTATTTCATGCCACTTCGGTTGGTCTTACAAGAAGGTATTCTGTCATCTTTGAAAACCAGAGTCTTGGATCTCATAGTGGATATCGTGTCTAATTGTACTTATAACTGCAACTTACACTTTCAGCAACATGTTGGTCTGAAGCAGTACAACAAAGTTAGAGTCCAGTCAGGCACCTATAAGATCAACAAAGTTTTATCCAAGGTATGAGCTTTCGTATGCGTGCACACTATATCAAATACATTAGAATGGCAGACAAGGTTCAAACATAGCCAGAGAATGAACAGCAAATTAACATGCAACATAATGATGATCAAGATATGCAAAGTGACACTAAATAACAAATTAAGTCTATAAGGTCAACAGTTGTAAAGCAATAAATATGTCAGACTAGCAGATAACTGTCTAAAGGTGTCTTTTCTAATTGTGGGAAGTGTCTGGGACTCTTCATTCTCTCCTGTTAGGCATGGAGGGCACATAACACTTCCTCCCACTCCAAAAATGCTGTTTTGTCAGCAGACATCCTAATATCCCTTGCATACATTCAGTATTCTAATATACTATTCTGAAAAAGAAATACATTAAAATACAGATTATCTGATTACAGAGAGGTGTATGAAGTAGTGCTCTGGAAGCATTTCCATGCACAAGCACACTAGAGGATGCTTCCACATTCAGGGACTTCCTGCACAATACACTTTCCCAGGTCAGTCCTCAGACTACATCAACAGACGTGGCCCAGGAGCTGTGAGCTTCCAAGGTGGGTTGGTACCTGGTCTGGATCAGGAGCACAGTGTGTGAAGAAGAGGGGGCTGAAGCCATCACTCTTAACAATTTGATGGGGCAGTTACCCCCCAAATATATTTTTTAAAATGGGATTTTGTAGAAAAACGGTTGCAGAACCCTAAACTTTTCTTTTCTTTTTCTTTTATCCACATGGTGCCAGCCCTTGGCTATTATATATAAGGAATTTTGTATATATAAGGAATTTTTAAAGATTATCTTGATGGTATATAGCTTGTTTTCATGAGCCTTCAGGAAAGGGTTTCAGCACACTGCAATATTTGTAAATATAAAAACAACAACAGAGAAAACAATCTACCAAGGCCGCTTGATTGGACTATATGGGGAGTGCTATGGGCAGAATTGCCCTGGATTTCCGCAATTTCCGGTGGGAGGATCTGGGCTTGGGGAGAGGGTGGTAGTGCCTTGCCTTCCAAACATGGAAAGCCACATATTCAATGAAAGAGGGATTAGAGCGTGGATTTGTCCTGCCCGGGAAAGAAGGGCCTGCTTTATGGCCTCCTCCGCCACACAGTGCAATTAATTTCACAGAGGTTTTTCCTTTAATTATTTCCAATTGCCCAAATGGAAGGTAGTTGATTAGCAAAAGTGCTTAGGAGGCCCAAGAGGTTGTGGTCTAAAGCAAGGAAATTGTCCAAAAGTGCAAGTTTGACACAAGGCTGAACACAAGGAGAAGAGTACGAAGGGGGTTTCTTGCTGAAGCCATCTAGTAAGATTTCAATTTGCCATTGAGGGCACTCATTAAAACAAATGGGGGAAACCATTTATGTTCCTTTTCCCCCCATTTGTTCCAGCCTGGTGTGTTGACAGGCACACTCTTAAGAGCTGCCCTCTTTCTTCACTAACATTTATATTAGCCTCAACGGAGGACTTGCAATTGCATGCATTACACAGAGCCTGTATCCTTACAAAGGACTCCTAAAGCAGTGTATACTTGTTGAAAAAATGGTGACGCTTCAGGCACTATCCATTTACTCCCGGCAGTGCTGAAGTCGTGTGTGATTTGCTCTGAGCATGCTGGAGGAGATCCCCAAAAGCCTGGACTCTCTCCCGGCTGGCTCGCTGGTGGGCATGTGCTCACGGCTGGCTCAGACAATGAAGCAGGGTGAAATAATGATCTCAGGTGGTGAATTTTGGAAGGCGGCAGCCTCTCTTGCCACCACAGTGGCATCTTGCTGCCACTACCGAGAACCAGTTTGGTGTAGTGGTTAAGTGCGTGGACTCTACTCTGGGAGAACCAGGTTTTGATTCCCCACTCCTCCACTTACAGCTGCTGGATGACCTTGGGCAAGCCATAGTTCTGTCAGAGCTGTTCTCTCACAGGCAGTCCTCGAGAGAGCTCTTTCAGCCCCACCTACCTCACAGGGTGTCTGTTATGGGGAGGGAAGGGAAAGGGAAAGGAGATTGTAAGCTACGCTGAGACTCCGAATGAAGGGCGGGGGTGTAAATCCAATCTCCTCCTCCTCCTCTTCCTCCTCCTCCTCCTTCTTCTCCTTCTTCTTCTCTTTCTCCTTCTGCCCCATCCCTCTGTCAGGAACTCAGGAAGCCCCTGTTGTGGGTCAACAGCTTGCTTCCTTCATTGCTGGTGGTCGTGTTTGTGAATAGCTCAGTTTTGGAATCTGGTAATCGAACATATTAATACTATAACAGGTTACCTTATTCCAAATAAGCCGGAATTGTTGTTACTGTCTCTCTGGGAAAATTGTGATCTACCAAGTTCTAAAAAAATACTGATTGAATTTCTGTTGGCAGCTGCCAGAGCCTCTATCGCCATTAGATGGAAAAATAACCTACCTCCGACACTCACATTATGATATGACAAAATCTCGCAATTCTATGTGATGGAAAAGATTGCTTAAAAGAATGCCCTATCAGACAATGCGAAGCAAAAAGCTCTGTTTCTGGTGACTTGGTACCCATTATTAGATTTTATGATAACTAATGATAAAGTGCCAAGAAATGTTTATCCTATTGATCTGTTACAATTGTAAGATTGTTATACTTATTGTCTTATTGTTGATATTAGTAGCTCTATAAATATGTCAAACCAACAGCATCTAAGAAAGTAATGTATCACAAATGTACTGTTCTTGTTTATTTCTTCTTTGTTTAATAAAAATGGTTTGGTTTTGTTTTTTAAAAAGGAAGGCCCATTGGGCAGGTGGGCCCTGGGAAACCAGGAGGTAAGGGGCTTAATTGCTCTGCCTCCTGGGCAAGTGGGGAAAGAAAGAGGACCTCAAGTGGCATCCCTTGTGAAACTACCGTAGTGTCGGTGGACTACAACGTGCTGCTCAGGCCTTCCTGACACAAGGTGGCCCTCCTGCATTTCCCATACAGGTCTCTGAGGAACCTCCTGGCTCCTATTCGTATGGCTTCACTACACATAGGGCTGCCAACATTGCCTTCATAGATGCTGGAAAGTTTGAGAAGAGGTGCCCGGGGAGGGTTGCATTTGGGAATAAGATGTCACATCTGGGTGATGCTCTAGGCTGCCTCCCCTAATCTCTATGGTCTTTACCATATAGAGGAAATTCCTAGAATGTCACGGTATGAGTGCCATTTTTTTCCTCCCACTCCTCAGTTCCTTGGGGGCAGAAAATTGGTAGATAAACAGGATGCCTAACTACATGTAACATTTCCCACGTTTTGCACCTGGGTCCTGTCAATCAGATATGCACTGCAAGAACCATGCCCAGAACATAGTTACAGGTGTGCAGGGGCACAATTTGGATCAGAACTACAGTGAGTGGGGAGAGGAGGCTGCAGTCTTGTCCCCACTTCCCTGACCTGAAACCCTGGAGAACTGTTGTTTGTCCCAGTGCGAAATCATACACTGATAGGCAATCATACGTCTGAATGGGCTATGGGGGTGGGGTGCATGATGGCTCTCCTGAAGTGTTTGAGGAGGGCAGAGAGCTGTTCCTGTTGGCAGCAGAGGACAGGACTCACGATAATGGGTTTAAATTAAGAAAAGGAAGGTACCGGCTGGATACTAGGGAAAACTTTATTATGGTAAGTGTTGTGCCACAGTGGAATCAGCTGCACAGGGAGGTGGTGGGCTCCCCGTCACTGGCAGTCTTCAAGCAGCGGCTGGATGAACACTGGCCAGGGATGCTTTAAGCTGATCCTGCATTGAGCAGGGGGTTGGACTAGATGGCCTCTATGACCCCTTCCAAGGGGCTGCGGTGGCTCAGTGGTAAAACACTGAACTGCAGACCGGAAGGTCAGTAGTTCAGCAGTTCAAGGTCTGAGTGCCGCATGATGGAGTGAGCTCCCGTCTGTGGTCCCAGCTCCTGCCAACCTAGCAGTTTGAAAGCAAGAAATTGCAAGTAGATAAATAGGTACCACTTTGGTGGGAAAGTAACAGCATTCCATGCACCTCAGGGTCTAGTCATGCCAGCCACATAACCACAGAAACATCTTTGGACAGCACTGGCTCTTCGGCTTGAAAATGGAGATGAACACCGCATCCCTAGAGTTGGATTTGACTTGCTTTTGAGCAAAGGAAACCTTTACCTTATGGCCCCTTCCAGCTCTATGATTCTAAGTTTCTCAAAGGGGCAAATGCTGGCTCCCCAAGACCATTCCAGAGAAAACAGTACTGGTCAGACATTTGAGCACCCTGTCCATCCATGCCACAGTCCTAAGTTGAATCAGGCTCCCGTGTGGCTGAGAACTGACTCATGAGTACAAAGCTCACTTTGCATGTCTGATCAATGGGACCCAAGGAGGATGCACGGAAAAGGAATTTGTTGTTAGGCTTGTGGCTGCAGCACTAATGCAATATCTCTGGGCCTCTTTATTCTGCATTCATATGCAAAAGAGTACTAGGGCTTCAAAACACTGACCTGTTGAGAAGCTGAGATTCTCTATGACCAGAAGGCCCTTAGAGATCACTCTTCTTTTTCTGAGTCAATGCCCACGTACAACTCCTCCTTGAGTATCAGTGAGAAAAGCTAAACATGAATGAAGTCATAATCATCATCAACAGCAACAACAACGTAAGGTGATATTGCTCATAATTGATCAGCCTCTCTGGTGACACTTACTACTGTTCTTGAAGGCAGTAAACTTGTGTCAGAGCTCTGTCACTCATCTGTAGTTCAGGACTTCCACATGATTGTCAAACTTGGTTTTCATTTGCCATGAATTTCTTAATTGTCTTTGGTTGTATGCTCATCATCCTGTTCGTTCTGGTTGGGAAGGGGGAAGTCTGAGAGTGTGTGAATGTGGGGGTGTGGAGACTGCTTTGCTGGGAATAGTGCTAGCTTGTAACTGCATTTACGCAGGGCCTCCCTTTACCAGGGAAGAATGCTTGCTTTGACATTGGGTACCAGACACTGCTAGATAATGTAACTATATGTTTGCAGGTGCTGTGGGGAGGGCTGACGGTGCATAGTAGATTTTGGCAGGCTGGATGTATTGATGTGATAGGACTGATTGTAAGAGGGGGCGGGTCGTTTGAATGATGTATAATATCAGAACTGGCACCAAGGGGAGTCAGTTCTGACTCAGATCATTTTAGCTTGAAACATCTTCATTTCTCAATAAACAAATCACTGCCAAGAGAGTGTTGTTGGGAGTAAGTTTGTTCAAGAGCTCCTTCATGCAAAACTAATGCTTACAAATAGAAAGCAAGTATGGTAGGCATGCTAGTTTTCTATGTACAGGGAATTTTTGTCTGAAAGAATACAGCAAAGTTATTAGAGTCTATATTTCACTATTAAAGAAAAGATGCCACCAATATAAAATATCATTAATTTCTTAAAAGTACTGGCACGCTGATCCCCTCCCCCCTTTAAATCTGAAATG